>OU744319.1:29215004-30467994 GCA_916610145.1 Eristalis arbustorum | reverse complement strand
AATGACAACAGAGAATACCAAAAATACCCTAAATTCAATTGAATTCCATTCGACAGCACTCCGCAACCGCATTCATTTTCACGAAGGAAGAAGCCCAAGTGTGCCGTGGCATTTCCAAATTAAGAAATCCGCTCTTGCGCAAAAAGGCCATTCATTATCTGCAGGGCCTGCAGCTTCCTTCGATCCGTCAAACGCTGGTGCGAAACACCTCTCCACTGGCGCACCCTGAACGAGTTACGGTCAAAATTGACACACATTCACGTCCATTTATAGCTTAACAAGTCGCACAAGCTGATGCCGACCTTGCATGCAGTGTCTGTGACAAGTTCAAGAGCGATTCTCTCACCTCCTCGCACTCGTCACATTCACACCGAGTCCCGGCACAAGTGCTTGCCGCTTGCAAAGTTCTCACTGCGTCAGCAGTGGAGGCCCAGCACAAACAGGTGTGCTCGGCCGAAGTGTCCTTGAGGCCCCCAGTTAGACGAATTGAACTCATTCGCCGTCAACTTCTTTGAGCCACACTCACGCGAGCACCACCATCGTGCATCTGTGCTCTGTCGGTGAGTGCCAAAATGACGACGCTCCTTGTGGGTGATTCAATGCCACGTCGCAAGCACTCCAAGCATACCCCAGCACAAATGTAATCACTCAAATTATTCATTCGACGCAGACTTCGGCATTGCCGATAAATTATCCTTTGTCACTGTTCCTTGTGCCGACTGGGCGGCCCGCACGCATTAATTGGCCGCGTTCCAACGATCTGTTCTACTGAGCTGCGGTGGCCGTCCCTCCGCCTCGGCATCTCAATGTGCCAATGCCGTCCCACCGTCCCACAAGCGGAGGCAATCTAAGACCGAGTATCTTCCAGCAAATATTGATATTTGCACACCATCCAGGGAGGATTCTTTGTTGGCAGCCGCCGGATGGCATTCCAGCCCCCTCCTCTCCGAGTGTGGATTAGGTCCGCCTTCTGAGTGCTTGGTGCTTCAAAAATCATTTCATGAGTACTTTGCGTTTATCTATCATCTCGTCGGTCGTCCTTTTTGGCTCGGTTTTCGTGTCGCTGATGATACCCTGACTCGGTGTTGTTTTTGCCCAGCTTGTGTGCTCTTGGTGCTTTCTTCCTCCTCTGCTGTTTTTTTCTTTAACGAGCCTATTAGAGCCCCCTTAAGTGGTGTTCTTAGAGCCAATTAGCGCCAGTTATGAGATAGATTTATGGGACCAGGGACCAGGGACCGCGGAGCCGGACGAAGGACTCGCGATTAATGAATAATAAAGCCAAATGGCATCGAGACTATTTTCGGACAGACCGATTATCCTCGCGGCAATAAAGAATATTACAGCGCCCACTGTGGAGGGGCCACCCACCGGAGCGCTTTTCAGAATTTTTACAGAAATGACGTCGGTCCTCATGATTGAACTTAGTTCGTTCTCCTTTTATTTGCAATCAGCCTTATTGCTGGGGGGTCGTCCGTCATCGGGCGGCGGTATCGATTTTGTGGTCGGCGAATTGATTATTATTGACTTTCTCTCAATTTGATTAATTCAGTTTGTCAATTCGGATGAGGTACCGCAGGCGATTGCCGGCGGCCCCGGCTCGCTCGTAAACGGATATGAATCACTCTGGATGTCGATGGTAATTGCAGTGATTTATGGGAGCCGCATGGCAGGCCGGTGCATGGCGCTGCAGTATGCAGTGTCAGTCGGTTTACCCTTTGCTCTGGGATACGTTTATTGGCATGGAATTTATCATTCAGAACTGACTGAGGAATCCATTATTTTAATCGTTTTGTTACAAGCCGACAATTGTTCATCGGCACGCGATTATTCGCTGGTTTTTTTTACAACACTTCTTAAGGGTCACTCTGTACATTGGACTTTTTGGATTTTTTTTTGATTGCTTCATTACCAGAACTGGTTGCGGTGGTTCCTAGATAGCAATTTAATCGCTCTATCGCGGGTTATCTGAAACGTATTTGAGCTTCACCACTCTAAGGATATAGAGCTTACCTCAGCCTTGAATCTGAGAGTGACAGGGAATCGAGAAATCGCAACTCCAGTCGATTGAGCAGTCCCCGCACCCAGTCATGAAAAAGTCGACACAGCCATTAAAAGGCTGAAGAACAATAAAGCCTGACTTTGCATCAAAGCTGGTGGCCATGTTCTGCCAGGGAGCACACGCTAGATCATCAGCCTATGTTGGGAAGACGAAATCATGTCCGACACCCGGAATATCAGCTCCGTATGCTCCAACCACGGAAAATGCGATCCTATCTCTCTACAGCAACTAAAGAGGTGTATCCCAGCACAAGATCCTATCCAGCGCACTGTGTAAACGTCTATAGCCCGCTTCGGTTCCGCATCCGCTTCGACCAAATTTAAGACAAATCCTGAAGAAGACCAACGAGTTTCAACTCGACCATCTTTTTGAAGCCGCATGCTACAGCATTCACCGCCAGGAACTGCTCGAAATGGAGGCCGAATTCGTGATCCCGGGAATATTGATTGTGTCGCACCTCGCTAACACATAGACGATGCATCATCCCATCCAAGACCTCTGAACCGTGTAAAACTTGCACCAGACTTGGGCTAGGAGATGAGCTGTCGTGTGATTTCCTCAATTTTACGATACGATAGTGCGGTAGGCTGCTGTAAGCACAGAAGCCACTATATTCCACAAGTCAGTCCAGCTGTTGGAATGCGCAGATGACAACGACATCGTCACGCGGTCCCAACGCGCCGTAGTGGAAGCCTTCACGGCAGTTGAGGAACAGGCGAAACGGTCAAGAAAATTATCCGCCGTCTAGGCAAAAATATCACAAACGCCAGCCACAATTTAGGGGTATTAAGGGAGATTGTCTACCTCAGGGCGAACGTCACCTCCTAACTGCAGATCAGGAGTGGAACCGATGCTACTTCGGCTTGTCAAAACAACTGGGATCGAACCTCCTGACTCGAAGGACCAAAATAATGCCGGTTCAGCTTTATGGAACCGAAAGCTGGACGCTTAGCAAAGCTGCAAAGCTTATTCTTGGCGCCACCGAAAGACACATTCTGCGTCGGATGGTCCCTTCTGCTAGGTAGACGAATGGAGAAGAAGCCACAAAGACAAAGCTTTCCCCCAAACAGCTGTACCAAGATGTGGATGTAGTCCGGAGAGAAAAAAGCCAAAATCGATCATAGGGACACCAACGTTCCAGCTAAGAGGATCTTCCAATCCGCGTCTCCTGCTTCGAAAAGGAATAGGAAGACCAAACCTCCGGTATAGAGACCAAGTCATGGTGGACGCATGACAGCTTGGCCTTAGTGATTGGAGTAAGCGAGCCGAGGACCTGCAATTGTTAAAGGCTCTAACAAGCCACAAGTCGGCGGCCTAATAAGTAAGTCTGCTAAGTCATTGTAAATTTTCTTTCAAGCACAGTAGCTTAGCCGTAGACTTGTACAGTACAAAAGACAATGCAAGCAGGTACCATCTTAGCTTGTGAGGTGGCATATTTCCAAAAATGCAATCTGCACATTCACAGACCACAGATCTGCAGACACTGACCTCACAAGACCTCTTCAACAAGAGTTTCCCAAGCACCATACCCCTCAGGTTTTACCGGGAGCCTGAACATCAGCCGCCTGAGGGTCCACTGACAATCAAAGATGGACGCAGGTATGGCTGCTGGGGTCTATTCCCAGGATCTGAACATCCAGCTCTCTTTCCGACTATCAAGCCACTGTAACGTCTTCCAAGCAGAAGCAATAGCGATCAAGCTCTTTCCTGGCTAGGAAACAATGTGGTATCTAGAGCAGATATCGTCATCTGCTCCGACAGCCAGGCAACAATCAAATCTCTGAGCATAGTCACGGTCTAATCCAAGACTTCTCGTCAATACCGCCTAGCTCGTAACGAGATGGACACCCACTCATGTGGGTGCCGGGACACCGTCATATTCCGAGGAATTGAAAAGCAGACGAACTCGCTAGAACGAGTACAAGCTCTCGTGTTGCGCGTGCTCTTGTTCTATTACTACTTGGTGGGACCTACAGTTTTCAACCAAATCCGAACGGCCAAGTTTGATAAGCTTTTTTTTAGATAGGAATACTCTTTGAGCGTTGTCAGCGACTCGGAAGATGTGGCGCAGTGACTTTTATCATTCAGATGAGGGATCGGACCTTCGTCGAAATTCAAGTGCGTTTGGGGTCGGCGCACATACCCACAACGCTAAGCACCACCACGATGCCTATTGCTACTGTCCAGCGTATACTGAAGCTGAACCTGCTTATCCAAGCAAATCATAGATGTTCAACTGGCACAGGTTGCTCCATAACCAAACTACTCTGGCGTATGTGGATCCCACAAGATCACTTTAAAAGATTAACATGAACAGGCCTAATCTTACAACCGTCATCGGCCCATAACACATCACATGGCATTGCGGCTCTATGGTAGGGGCGTGGGTACCAATGGCTTCAGCAGGTGCTGCAGAGACCATTGCACACCTGATGATGAGTTTCTTTAACATCGTCCTGGAGTCCACTAGAACTAACTAGCTAACTGAGGCAACTGTTGTAAAAGACCCTGATCATCCCTGTGTTGCTGTATGGCGCGGAAGCATGGACTATCTCAAGAGCGGATGAAGACGCGCTTGGTATAATCCAGGGACACGTTCTTCGAATCCAACCATTAAGATAGCTAAGTCACGTAGACCGGATGGACACCACATCTCTGGCCCGAAGAGTCTCCGACTCCGAACCAGTAGGAAAACGCAACGCCTCCAATCTCGAACGCCAAGTTGGTTGAGGTCCGGCTTCGTAGTCGTCTTCTATTGCGGAGAGGCTTGTTGGACTAGGCCCAGTTTCGCCCCGGGCTGTAGCGCCAGAAGAAGAAGAATTGTTCGCTGCCGTTCCAATTCTACGTCCCAAGGGCTCATTTGTGAAAATGAGAAAGAGTTGCGGGGACAGAACAGAGACTTGGGGGACACCAGTTTTTTTTAATTTAACGAATAGCATACAAAGCTGCTTTTGTTGGGGTGGCAGCTGCTTTGTTTTCAAATTTGTTTCGAACTCTCTGATCATTGACTCGAGACATTTTGCTCAGAAAATTTTAAAAAGACGGGTGTACACCTTCAGATCCTGATCTGGAAGCACTCAGCATTGTTGAAAGTTTTGTCACAGGCTCACAGGCTTCAACTGGCCTTGACCGAAAACACAGTAAATTTCCTACAAACCCCATTCGCCAGACCCAGAATCCAATCATGACCGTCGACCATATTTCTGGGTCAGCCGCCGAGTCTTCTCTCCGATAAACATGCGGATCGCCATATATTCCACGCAACAATAAAAAATTGATTTTCAACCGCCATCCGTCACCGCCTCGCCGCCATCGAGCGAAAGACGAAAGCACGCCGCTCTTGAAAACAATTTTTACGAGCCATCAATGACGGCAGTTCTAGTGCTGGAACTGTCAAATTTCCATCCAAACGGACTGAGCACCGGACAGACATCACGCACAGCTGCCGATCAAGCACAAGTCACCGGGACCAGAAACGTCTGTTTGCGCAACACTGACGGATTGTGTATATTTTTGGCGTAATCCCATGCGGCCGCCTTGGCCGGCGGACAGACGGGCGCACACACTGCAGACGGGAATAAAATAAAAGCAACGCCATCAAAATAAATACGCGATATTCGTTTTTGATGAAGACGGAATTTTTGATTTGGTGTTGATATTGCTTTCCGCCGACACGCCCGTGTTTACTGGGGGCCGCCACCGCTGCCACTAGGTTCAACTTTTTAATCAGAGCCGCGCAACATGATGGCAAGCAGTGGCAATGGCAGTGGCAGTGGCAGTGTGTATGCGTTTTTTTATGGACGGGAAAGTTTGTTCGGCTTCCGCCTCGTTTTGTGGGTTATTTATGGTAATCTAATTCCCCTGGTGGCGTTAAGTAACGCCGCGAGTGTGTGGGGCTTTGTGAAATGCTCTTTTCGGAGTCACATGGGCACACTCGCGACGGGATGGATGTTCTGTTCTGTAACGAAGTGAGACATAAATTGTGAATGTCGAGGATGATTTCGAGTTCAAATGCTGGAGCGCGGAGAGGCGTAAATCGTGGATGGGAGCGGTGATATTGAAAATGGGATTGATGAGGGTGGATTTCGCTGTGCGCTCTCCTATTGCGAAGTAAGCCACTCAGATGGGATGTACTTGTGTGGACTGAATACACGAGATGGATCGGTCTTACAAATAATGGCAGAGAACTGCACAGCTTTCTGGTCGTTGGTAAGGCAACCTGTAATCGTCGTTCGGGCACATCTGTCGATTGGTGAATGCCTTGGGGTGTCCATGGGTACGTTCCACTTTATTAATAAACTTTAAGTCTACCCTGTTCCATCGGTTGCCTCTCATTAGCCTTTCGTCAGTCTGCCATGTGCATCTGTGGGAAGGAAATGTGGTAACATTTCTAGGGCGGGTGTGGGCGTCTATGAAACGCGCTGATCTCTGCAGACACTTCAGCTTAGAAAGACATTTTCTGTACTTGTATTGCCGTCCACCAGACTAGGACGCCATACATCAGCACTAAGCCAGTGTTTTTCTTTTCTCGGTCTGATTTCCCATTTGGGTCCGGCGGTTTTCTTGTCTTGCACGCATGTGGGGTTGAGCCACGAGTCAACGACAGCGATCATCAGGCACGACGAACGAGCTGATATTGACACCCAAGTGGGTCAGCTATCCTCGCGTTGGTATGGGCCATTATGAGGAGTCATCAATGTGGTGTCGCCGTCGTCGCCGTTTGTTTGTTTATTTGTTGAGGTCATACGCTGCCGTTGGGACATAGTGACAGTAGATCGGATACCACTTTGGACGTTGTGGATGATTAAGTGAGGCTATCGCTACTACGCTATAAAATAAATGGAACTCGAGCAATTAGTGAACAATGTTGCTGACGATCATCATAGCAGCTGGTCTCCTAGTCGCAGGGACGTTGGCCTGGAAGCCATGTGGGTGGTAAGCTGCGAGTATGTGATCTGATATAAGACACTGTGCTGAAACTGAATAGCACGTCATTTCGTCGTAGCTGTTCATGGGTGTCTGTCGATCACTCGTGGCTCAACCCAAGAGGAACTCTCGGTTTTTGTAAATTAAGCTTTTGAATAAAATGCTCTAAGTTCCTACATAATCATCTTATTCTTAACTATATATAAAGCAGAAAGTTTGTGTGTCTGACCGACAAAAACTCCGAAGCTACATGTCGCAGAGCTCTGAAATTTTTGACAAGAATCATTCTAAAATATGCTGAATGTGACAATTTTTAAGTCGGTACGTCATACGGTTCGGAAGTTACGAGCACTTTTAAAGCGGGAATAAAATTCTCAAAACAAGGGTGGTTGCATCAATCCGGTATGAAACCATTTCAAGTTTCATATTTTGACCCGTGGTGTTGTGGGTATGTGCGTCGACCCCAACCTCGACGTCGTAGGTTCGATTCCAACTCTGAGCGACAGAAATAATTTTTATGGCCCCACCTCGTTCGAGTCACTGACAATGTTCAGAGAGTATTTCCTGTCTAGAAAAAGCTTCTCAAACATGGCCGTGCGGAATCGGCATGAAACTGTAGGTCCCTTCCACTAGCGTGAGAACAATAGCACGCACAACACGAGTGGTTGCTGAGAAGCTAGTCCCTGGCCCTTTATGGGATGTAGCACCACCCATATTAATGCACGTACTTTTTGCATATACATTAATGCATATACACAGCTACACACAAATCATTAAATTTAGCTGAAATTGTGAATATTGAACTTCTGAACGGATCAGCCGATTAAGATAAAATTTCAGAGCTAGACTAATTATGTGTTACAAGATAGGCTAATTTTTATATGGTTCATGAAGTTTGACTTCAATTTGCACAACAAGTGAACATCGCGCGCAGGTACATGGATGGGATTTCCAAGAACTTTTTGCTTATGATTCGCTTGATATCCCTCCACGTTGTGTGAATGGTTGAGAAAAAACGTAATTTCAGTCCGTTTTGCTGCAGCACACGTTGATAATTCAAACTTCGACATGTATGCACACAGTCAACGAATTGTACTCAATATGAGTAGGGATGTGAATAAGAGATTGGAAGAGGCATATAGGCAACAAAAGAAAATTCAAATTCTTCTCTGAGTTCTGGTTCGTGCAGTCTTCTTATTGTTTTAAATTAAGTACGGAGTAAGCATTTATTCAAAATCGCCTTCAGTGCATCTACAACGAAACACTTTACACCACATCGTTCTTAATAATCACATTATCGCAAAAATGGCGAGGAAAAGGAAAGCTGTTTTTGATCCTCAGCAAGCATGTGTGAAAAGACGGCGACTTCTAAGATCTGCACACTCTCGAGAAGTAAGAGTCCAAGTTCGTAAAAATGACAACATTGTACACACTGCCAGAAGAAGTAATGAAACACAGTGTGAAAGAGAAAAACGGAACTCAAGTAAAGGGTTGGATCGACGCAATGGAATGATTGAGACTTCTCAAGATAGAAGTGTTAGACACCAGGAGTAGAGAACTAGACAAGGTAAGTTACGTTCTAACAATTGGCTGCATATGAAAGAAAAAGCATTCAACTATGACCCATCGTTGGAATACTTCAACTTTCCACAAATCTCTATTGGTCGCATGTCGTGAAAGTGTAGTTTTTGACAAACAAAGAAGTTTGAGGGAGAGACTCCCAGTTTGTGTTGAGGTACAGGTAATGTACCGGTTAAGGAAACAACCGCGGGCAATTGATGCTACGGCTGATCCTGGAAAAGACTCAAGAGAGGCAGACCAACACCCACCATCTGCTAGTCGATTTCAAGGCCGCACATGACAGAGTGCATCGAGACGAGTGCTGTGCGCCATATATGGTTTTTTACATTCCTGCCAAGCTCATCAGGTTGTGCAGGATGACGATGGAGATCTCTCGCTGCTACCATCAAACAGTAACGAACCCCCCGAGACCTTAAATCCCAAAAGTCGGTTTGGTCTTTCAAGAGGTGGCTCTGTTCCTCAATATCATTTTGAGCACAAAGGACAGCGATTGACAAGAGTAATCCTGCATTTGAGCATGCAACTGATGTGGTTGTCCCTGTTTACTCCAGAGGGAGTCCTTGACACCTCTAAGTTGTAGCTACCTATGGTGACGGCCTAACCGAGTAACTCTCAGAGAAGACAACAATCTTCGCAAGTATCGTCTACATGTGGAATAGAAACTGCTATCTCTATCATCGTCGAAAAATACTTACTTCCTTACTTAAGGTGGCGCCACATTCCGGGGTGGACCTGGGCCTCAACCAACAAGCGTCTCCAGCCAGCTCGATCTTTAGCTAGCTGTCTCCAGTTTCGCACGCATAGTTGGTTGTGGTCACTTTCCACTTGCGTGTGCCACCAGAGTCGCGGTCTTCCTCTACTGCGCCGTCCCTCGGGGGTGGATTCGAAGACTTTTCGGGCCGGAGCATTGGTTTTCATCCGCTCTACATGACCTAGCCATCTCAATCGTTGGATCTTCACTCTTCTGGCTAAGTCGATGTCGCTGAACAGCCCGTATAGTTCGTCGTTGTATCTCCTCCTCCACTCACCAGCTATGCAGACGGGACCGAAAATCACCCGAAGAATTTTCCTCTCGAAGCAACCAAGGGCTGCTTCATCCGCTTTTGACAGAGTCCATGCCTCCGCGCCATATAGCAGGACTGGGACGATTAAGGTATCGTCGAAGAATAGCTCTTGTCAATTTGCTGTTTTTATGCTCACGAAATAATTGAGTAGTAGAGACCTCTCTCGAAAGTCCAAGCTTTAATTACAAAACACCTTGATCAGCAATACCCGTGGTGTGGCAACATTGACAATATCAGAAGTCGATGAGGAAGTCCTGGAAAAACTGCCGCATCTTTGGTCTTGAAAAGATCGTGCCATCTGGTGCGGGCACGACTCACTTAGACCAACGGGTTGGATCAACCCGTGATTCTCCGTATAGTCCACAACTTGTAGTTTATGACATTATTTATTATCCCGGGAAGAGGGCCACTCACGTTGATGCGTTTAGTCGACAACCCATGAGCAAGAGGTAGAGGAAGCATCCGCCCAGATCCTGTACGCGTACATCTCGGACGAGGAAATGATGGCAATCATGCAGTGGTAAGACCTAAAGCTGCGAAGCAGAATCCTGACCTTAAAGGAAGGCAATGTAGACGACTGTGACGAAAAAATAACTAGAGAAGGACTATGTCGTGTGTACTTCTCACCTAGTCCGCAAGGGGGCTCAAGTTGTGCCACGACGACGCAGGACACTTCGCCACAAAGCGCTGGCTGGCGACGATGGCGAGGAATACAGCTCCGATCTCGATGTCGAGATCAACGATACGATGGCCCAATTGTAACGTCTCAACGCCTGCGATAGAGACTGTCCATGACAGTCGTCTAATACAACGGGACCGCGAGAACGTCAAAAGTCATTGAGCCCACCTCAGTGGTTTCATTTCGCTCACTCTAACAATTCTCTGATCCAAATGTCCACGTTATTTGTGCCGTTGTTCATCGGCTGTATCACTGAATGCACCCTCTAAGCCTTGCCGAGACACTAATCGATAGTGCCGACCAGAGGGCGCCACATGCACGTCAAATTCTCAAATCCGCCTGCCATCCAGTTCCCACACTGATGCCAATCGCCTTTGTTAGTAAAACCCATTGACGCCTAATTCAAATATCAGCATCATCAGAAATTAAAAAAGCCCCCGTTATGCATGTAAAATAACCAATCTCACTTCATCCCGATTATCCCCGCTGAATCCCATCAGCCGAGCGGAGACACAAAAAAGAGCTCATTGCCACTCGCTTAATTTAATCCCTTTTCGCACCCCACTCCGAGCCATTTGGCAGCATTGTGCCGCATAATCGCATAAGCTCACTGGTCCTTGGGCCGCAGCCAACGTTTCAAATTTCCATAGACGACACACGACCAAAAAGGACAACACTCTCTGCTGAGCGAGACCAGCAAGTGAACAAGGGCGAAAAGGAGGGCAAGAAGCGAAGAAAAAAATCGGAAAAAAAATCCCCTAACCACGTAGAGTTTCGCACTCAAGGCCAATTCCAGACTGCAACAAGCCTCGTTGGCAGTGTATCGCGGCAAGGTCCTTTTGATAATTGCATCACACAATGCACAGCCCCGCACGGAGGCGTCCTGTGCGCGTCAAGTGCGCGCCACTGTGTCCCCTGCATCAATATCCTCGTTGTCGGTGGGCAACTAGTCAGCAGGCAGTGCAGTCAGCCCGTTGAAAGCAATCTACATTCTTTGCTTGGTAAACCTTTTTAATTATCCATCCCCCAGCCGCACCCGCACACCGTCCGCAGACGCGGCAGACAGCCGCGCCGCGCCCCTCCGTTCCACATGCGCCACCCAGCCTAAAAGCATCTTTCTGCATTTCTATTATTATTTCCACGCGACAGAAATGGATCTGTGCGCCAGAGCCAGTTGTGTGTGCTGTGTCGTGAGTGTTCACGAGACGAAGCTGGTGATGTGCTCGCGTAAAAGTTTGCATTTATTCCTGTGCACGAGGGACTCTCATCCTTGTTAGATGCAGCCGCCCGTTTGTGTGCGCGAGAGTGTATATTTGATAAATGGAAACACATCACGTGCTGCAGAAGGACGCCGAGGCACTTTTGCAGCGCGACTCCAAGCCACGCCGTGGCGTGGACCTGGGTCCACTCGAAGCAGCTACTCATCGGCACGGCGGTTTGGTCGTGTTGCCTGGCTAGTTGTGAATGGGAAGAGGATGCGAGTGGGTGGTGTTGGTGCACCGAAGCCCTGTCCTTGTTTCGCCTGGCAATACGGCAGCGCACAGCTGGAATTAGATTGGCATGGCAGCCAAACACAAACCACCCACCCCCTGCCCCCACAGGATGTGTTGAGCACGACGGGTGTGCCGACCGTTTTCAGTGTGCACATCGGGATAAACTACTGCATGTCCTTTGCAATCCGGTGACCTATTTTCCGCCTGCCCCCCGCCCCAAATCGATTCGCAGAAATGTGGAGCACGGATGAGGCAGAGAATCGATAAAGTTGCAGCCACCGAGCGAGCAAACGGGGTGCGACAGAGGGCGAGATTCCGCACGCGGGACTGGGTGTCCATCTAGACGTCATTAAACCGAATGGTAATCAATATGTGCCCGTCGCTTGCCTGCTGGCTGCTGGCGATTGCATTAAACTTCAAAACAGTTGGTGGCTTGATTTCCGTTCGGAATGCAAGCCCGTGTCCGTCGCAAGAGCTTTTCCTCTGCCCGCGCGGGCCGCTGTCTCCTGAGCTACCGTCCACCGGTATTCCATTCCTCCAGCTGACCGGTGCCTGACTGCTGCCTGTGTGCGCTGTGTGCCGTGGAGGCGAAATCAATAGTTTGGTATCCTGGGCAAGCTCCGGTCCGCTTCGGTTTAGCAAAAGCAATTGACTTTAATGAGATGTTGGTTTTCTGGGCAAGGCTCGAGTATTAAGTAGTCAATTTGGATCTGGGCATATTTGGGTAACGGGTGGGCGCCGCTGAGGGGTGGGCTTTGTGTGCGGTTTGAGGATAGTCGGTGCATTGTGACGGTCGGATTAGTCTTGTGGACTTTTTCGTCGTTTAGAGGTAGCCTTCCGGTACGTTGGTGGTGGCGTAGTACTCTGTTGAGCAAGAGGAAATTAGGCTTCCCCTTGAGGAGATGCGTCTGGTGGAGGAGAAATACGTGTTTGGGAGGAGGAGTGTGGAGAGAGCGATGCTTGAAGGCTGTTATTCGTTGATTTTGATTTGACAGCAGTGCTCCGGAGTAATGTGTGCAAATTGCAGTCATTTTGTCGATCTGTGATCGGCTAGTTTTAGGCTGTAGAGGCTTGTCTTCCACTGTGGTTAGGGAACATTGCACTTGTCCTTCTGCTTGGCTGAATGAATGCGCCAACAGGTCAAATTTTATGTGTGCATCATACAAGCAATGTTTCATGGAGTCATTGGTCATCGGCTTGAACAGCAACCGGGTTGTCTGGAACAGTGCAAGCGAAATACGCCGATTTAGGTACGTCATTGAAAAGTGTCGTCCTTAAGTCTAAGAGAAGAGATTACTTTGCAACGTATGGAGCTGGCTGAGCTACAAAACAACATATTCATTCTCACGGCCTCGCCTCTTTCGAGTCACTGACAATGTTTGACGTTCGGGGACGGCTTAAGATCCCCTCCACTCGAGAACAATGGCACGAACAACGGAGAGGTTGCTGAGAAACTAGGTCCTGGCCCTTTACAGACTGTAGGGCCACCCACACTTTTTAAATGGATTTCTTCAAAACAGCTATATTTGCCGAGCAATCCGGCAAAATGTAGAAGATTCTCAAAAAGCCGAGTGGACTAACAGGATTGACACAAAATCCTCACCACACACTATCGGTGTTGTATGCGAAAATTCAAAGGGTTCTGACAAAGGACATCGCGGCCATAGAAAAAATAATTTGCTTGGTGGATAAGTTGAAGAGCTGATTGTACAAGGGGAAAAAGGAATTTATGTGTCTGCTCGGTGAGAAACCACGGGAACAACTTCTAAAGCAAGCTCCAGAGATACAATGGGATTGGCAACCAGCCAAAAGTACGTCAACGTCGGATAGATGGTCCTGTCTGTGAGCAAGGCGAATAGAGGAGAAGACACATTCGCGAACTCTACGAGCTGTACCAGGATGTGGATGTAGTCCGGAAGGCAAAAATCAGTCGGCCACAGGACAACAACGCTCCAGCAAAGAGGGCTTTCGAAACCAAGCCTTCTGGCAGAGGAGGACCGTACCTCGGTATAGAGACCACAACGCCGATGTAAGACAGCTGGGACTTGAAGACTGGCATGTCACCGATGGAAGGTGGCAATTTCCCAGTCAAGTCAATAAGTTATTTACGAAATGTCGAAAGGTTTGGGAAAAAATGTGAAAAATGAAAGTGACAGGGCCAAATCAAGAGCCGATAGACGTGCAATCATCAGAGCAGCTTCCAATTCTAATGATTCCACGACGGAAGAAAAACAAGTGCAAAATGTAGTCATAGGACAGCGTGCATAGAGACGAGCTATACAGCGCCATGTCTAGTTTTGACATTCCTGCCAAACTCGTCAGGTTGTGCAGGATGGCGATGGAGAACTCTCGCTGCTCCATCAAGGTCGGTAATGAACTCACCGAGACCACAAAAAAGGTTTTAGCCAAGGCGACACGCAGTCATGTGACTTCTTTAACATCATACTTGAGAAAATCGTGCGAAACTCAAACGTAAACACCCGAGGCATGATCTTCCAAAAGTCCGTTCCGGAAGACATTGACGTGATTGGACAAACACAGCGAGCCGTCAATGAGGCCTTTGCTGGCATTGAACCGGAAGCGGCTAAAATGGGTTTAGCGGTAAAACAGGGCAAAACAAAGTACATGCTGTCATCATGAAAGGAAGCACAACATCGACGTCTCGGACAGAGCGTCATATTGGGCAGCAGAAACTTTGATGTAGTCGAGGACTTCGTCTACCTAGGCTCTGGAGTAAATAGGGACAACAACACCCGTACCGAGATCAAGCGCAGAATTATTCTTGCCAATCGCTGCCTCTTTGGGCTCAAGAGTCAATTGAGTATCAGAGCCATCTCTCGAAACACCAAAATTGACCTTGTATAAAACCCTGATCAACCCAGTCCTGCTCTATGGCGCAGAGACGTGGACGCTATTGATAGCGGATGGAGAAGCTCTTGGTTGTTCTTGATCTTTGGTCCTGTTTGCGTTGATGGCGTTTGGAGGAGAATGTTCAACCATGAACTATACCGGCTGTACAGCGGCATGCACCTAGTTAAGCGTCTTCGGATCCAACGCTTACGATGGCTAGTTCATGTAGAGCGGATGGACACCACAGCTCCGGCTCGAAGAGTCTTAGACACCGAGACATTGGGACAGCGCAACATAGGACGTCCTCGCACTAGATGGCGCACACAATTGGAAAAGGAACTCAACCAACTTGGTGTGCGCAACTGGGGGCAGCTGGCGAAATATCGTGCTGGCTGGAGAGGCATGTTGGTTGAGGCCCAGGTACACCCCGGACTGTAGCGCCAATCAAAGAAGAAGAAAATGTAGTCTGGCGACAGGTCAAGGAGTTATTAAGAGTGCTAAACATTTGAAAAGAAAAAAGGGCAAAAGGAACCACCATTTAATGAATCTAGTAAAGAAATTCGTCCATCCAAGTCGTGGATGCCGGAGTGGCAAAAAGTTGAGTTTAATTTCGAATTACCTGATGGCTATGGGAAAGTAAAAACAGTTCATTCAAAGTATTGGCCATTGTTTTCTACACATTTTGACCACCTTTCTGGCAATTTGTGAATACCACGCCAATAAAATTGTTCGTCTTTTAAGGAAAACCAATCGGACACCCAATTTTCGTGTCCCATCGATGAAAACAAATCGTAGTCGGAAGGAGCCAAGTCTGGTGAATACGGCGGCTGGGGTAGCTGCTCCCAGCCAAGTGTTTTGATTGTATCCTGGAGCGGTTTTGCTTTGTGTGCAGGTGCATTCTCATGGAGCAAAATTACCTTGCCGTGTCTTCTGGCCAATTCTGGTCGTTTCTCGATCAATGCATGGTTCAAATTGATCACTTGTTGTCGGTAGCGGTCAGTATTAACGGTTTCACCATTCATTTAGAGCCTACCCCATCTGTGGATATTCAGAATCCTTAGGTGTAACGCGTTTCCCAGATCCAGATACAGCTCTGGCCAGAAATTGTTTAAGACTGCTTTCATTTGCTTTTATCCGCCATATTGTTCACAAAGTACCTCAAAACAGCAGCCCTTATTCACTTCGGATACAAATTTCACTTTAATAGGAATAAGAATAACACCAGACCACGAGGTTATGCATGATCTTGAAATTTTACTCACTGATGCTTGGCGGTGATTATTTCCCTTGCAACTTCCCGAATAAACATTGTCTGCAATTCGAGGAAGGGTCCAAACTAGGGATGGGCGCATTCGAATGAAGTGACGAGTGATTGTCGATTATTACAACATCTCGAGAACATCTCGATTCTCAATCATTCACTCGATTGACTACTTATCATTCGAATGACTACTAATCACTCGAGTGACTACTAATCACTCGAGTAACTACTAACCACTCGCATGCCTTCTAACTGCTAACATAAGAGAACTCGATTAATGTATCAACAGCGCGAGAACGAGTAACAAACAATTCTTGTCGAGAGCTTCTGATCAGGAACATTGGGAGAATGGAAGTGATTTGTGACGAGTTGTTTTTAAACGCTTCGGTGAGATGGAAACAAATAAAACAGCTTCGAAAGCAACATTTCTGGACCCACTGTTGTTGCTGATGTTTTTATTAATGCACCGAGTAGTGGGTGCTTTTGATGTTCATTCTACGTTCCTGATGAGTATTTATCGACAAGAACTATTTGTTGCTTGTTCTTGCGCAGAAGTAAGACAATTATCGGGTTATCTTGTGTTAGTCACTCAAGTGGTTAGTAGTCATTCAAATTATTAGCAGTCATTCGAGTGATCATTCGATTATTTAAATATCTCGATTGCTAAAGTCTCGATTCTTAAAATCGATTATGCCCATCACTTGTCCAAACCATTCCCAGTCGAGTGTCTGTTTCGCTTGTCGCCTTCAAAGGATAGACGCAGTCGGAAGTGAAACAAGACGGCGACCAGTATGTGTGGAGTATGAGCAGACTGGATGGCTGGTTATTTAAACTGTGTCATGTTTGAAGGCTCCCTCGCTTTGATGGATTGATGAGGTAGCCCCCTTGAAGCCAAGGAGAGACAGCATAGATGTTCCATCCTGACACCCTCCTTCCGCCAGTTCCATCAACGGAGACAGCGTGCTCACGCAACCCTTCAAGATTTCCAATCTAATTCAAGCGTCGTGCTTACTCACCCAGTTTCAGAGGCTGCACTGGAATCCCCTGTAATCCACGCAACAAAGGACAAGCAAGACTTCCAACCGAGTGAACGCTTTATGAAGAAGCATGTTGCCGGCGCGAAATGCGCTTCATTTCCTCAAGAGGCAACCTCAAAGTCTGCATAATGTGCGCATGCAACCGTCATGCGAAGTGCCTGCCGCTCATTAACAAACAATGCTGCAGACTCCGCGTGCTGAGGACATCTCCCGTCGAGTGTTTTACATACCAAATGGCTGAGCTGAGCCAACAAATACCGTTAAGAAAATAACAATCGCACCAAAGTTGCTGGGGAGTTTAATTTCGCCTTCGCGCAGCAGAATAGGGGCATTGTGCAAATAAAACCACCCGCCCCCATGGCATTGATGACAACGACAGCAGTGACGGCGTCGAGAGTTCGGCAGAAAGTTCTCGTTCACTTGCGTGGGGCTGGCGAAAGTTCCCCTTGCCTTACTTATTTACACTTTTAATGATGACACACTCTGGGCCCAGGACCAGGGCCCGGCCTTGGTCGGTCCTCTGTCCGCGGTCCCTTTTTTAACAGCCGTTCCGTTCCGTCCCGTTGTGGATAAACCGATATTCGAAGCAAACTTTAATGTCCGCCCGCCAAGGGGGCACCCAAAAAAATGAGTGAACGAAAGAAGCTGAATGTTCGAGGCACTTGTACTCGGAATTAATGACGGTCCGCCGAGTGTTTTTTTTTTTTTCTGGGGAAGACGGCATAGAAGAGTGCGCCATTAGCGAGTGTTCACGTTACGGTGTAATTGCCGGCAGGCTTTGAGTCTAATGACGCGGATTCAGATCCTTGCACGTAATTAGAAATCGAGACAAAAACTTTGTCGCCTTGGAACCGGTCCGACGGCACGGCGGTTTATGACTGCTCCCACGGGTACGTGAAGGTGGCGATCAGGAAATTTTCAATCATCATCATCAGCGCACGGCACGTGGTTGTCATTAGAAACAATTGCGCCGAGCAAATGGAGCGTTGGAGCATTGGAGCCCTTAAGCCGGGGAGACTATGAAATATTCCCTCGCTTGTCAGCAGAGGAATTTTCACTTTTCGGCATAAAATTTTACCCATCCGCTCCGGAGGGTGTGCTGTGCTGCAAATGACGATCCATAAGCGCCGCGTGTGTGGGAGGGTAATTCATGTGCGGTACGTTTAATGAAAGTAGAGGTGTCTCGCACAGGTTGTAAATGACTGCGTGGCAGATTAATTGTTTGTTTGATGTGGTCCTTCCGCGGAGCTGCGAGATGACGCTTTTAATGATGTCAGTTGTGCGAGACCGAGTGAACGACTACTGCGGCGGATTTGTTGCTGAAAATTGCGACGCGCTTGTGACGTGCGATGTTTTAATTCATAGCTCCAGTGTGCACTGGGTTTCTGGCAATTCGTAGGCACCGTCGAGATGTTTGTGTTCAAGCCAAGAACTATGACAGGGAAAAAAGCTCTGACGTCATTGCGGTCATCATGAAAGAAAGGTCGAGGGGCTGGATTAGACATCGCCAGGCAATCAACCCGGCATTCGTGCACGATTGTACGGATGTAATTAAGAAAACTAGTTGTTGCTTCGTAACTATTACTTCCAACCCCCGAACGATAAAGCACCTTGACAGCGGCCAGCTGTATACGTTTGTGCACCTCCAGTGGGCACCACTAGCAGGCTGTATGTCAACTGATGCGCTTCAACAGGGATCGCTGCTGACATCTAGAGAAGTTGAGAGCAATCAACAAGTTTGCCCTGAATGCGCAGGCCCATGCCTGCTGCCTGTCTGGGTCTCAGCCAACATGCATCTGCATCTAGCCCGGTATTGTGCCAGTTGCTTCCAGCCACTCACGTTCATCTTATGGAGGTCCCCTTCTAGCTTCGTTCGCCACTGTAGGCGTGGTCTTCCTGTACCGTGTTGTCCCACGCTGTTGGAGTTCGGGCCGAAGCATTGGTTTCAATTCGCTTTACGTTACCTTGCCATCTGGACAGATCAATGTCGCCGTACATCTCGTCCAATCTCCACCTTCAACCACCGTCAGTATATACGGGACCGAAGACAATTTGAAGGACTTTTCTCTCGAAGCGCTTTAGTTAGTGTCCATGCTTCTGCGCCATACAGCAGGGCTGGGACTATCAAGGTGTTATACAGAGATATGTTGGTTCTTCGAGAGACGGCCTTATTTTTCAGTGGCCATACATGTGCGAAAATGAATCAATTTTCCAACATGATCGTCCGTTTTATCTTCTCGGTGGTGTCATTGTTAGCATTAGCCCTGGAGCATAGTTAGACAAAGTCATTCGAATTTATAGCTGTCTATAGTGAAGTTTGTCTTAGACGTCGGTATTGTATATGGGTGGCGCTACAGCCCTTAGAGGACCAGGGCCTAGCTTCTCAGCAACCACTCATGTTGTGCGTGCTATTGTTCTCACACGAGTGGAAGGGAACTACAGTCTTACCCTCGTTAACCGCAAGCCCCATCTTGGCCAGCTCCTTCTCGATGCTCACAAACGCCTTACTGATCAATGTCTACGGCATATGCAAGCAGTTGCACAGACTTGTGGAAGATCGTGCCTCTGGCGTTGACACTTGAGTTCCGCACGACTTTCTCGAGAATGATGTTAAAGAAAACGAATGACATCTGTGTCTGTAGTGACAGTCAGGCTGTACTTTAGGCATTACTCAATGCTTTTACCACTTCCAAGATATTTCATGAATGCAAATCTTCTCTGAATTTAATTGTCAGTCAAAATTCACTAAAGCTCAACTGGGTGCCAGGACACCAAGAAATCACTGGAAATGGGATCGCCGTCGAACTTTCCCCACAAGGATTAGAGGAAACTCTTCTCGGGACCTGAAACTGCTCTCGAACTGCCTGCGTCTGTGGTTAAGGCTTCCATTGAAGGTTTGACCTCTCGAGCACAGTCGTAGACGGCATGATTCTCCAATATGTAAATTATATAGACCAGGCGTTTTGCTCGCAAAAGTCTGTAAGAAATCCGCCTAATGCCTGTGCTTGGTTTAAGCGAAGTTACCATCTGTGACGCCTGTGGAGAGGACGACGAAGCTTGGATCAGGTGGCAGGTCTTCGACGCTAATGTGGTGAGAGCTGAAGAGCTGATTCTCTAGGCCCTTCATCACAGAAGCGTCTGTTGGTCTTCAGAAGAAACTGGAGGCTGCTGCCTGGTAGTACAATGGACCAGTCTTGAGTCTGAGTTCTCCAGACAACAACAAGAAAACATACTAGTTTCTTGTCTCACATAAGAAATCATTATGTTTTCAAAAACCTTTGTTGGGATTAATTTATTTTCAAAATCACTCGTTTTTTGAGCTGCTGGAACTGATAAATAATTTAACCTGTGGTAACATTGGTTGCGACAGCGGAAGTTTGGTCGGATCAATCGCTGATCTGAGAGCTAATCCAATGAACCTTGCTAGTGCTTTTAGAAAAAAAAGATGATAAGGGTCCTTTACCCTCTTTGGGTATGATGACTACTGGAGGCTATATCGCTTCGGTTTATTGTATTAGGTGTTGAGCGAAACTGATACGTCTGCAGTTATTTGGCATTAATTAGCAGGGCCAGACATCGATGGTGAACAAAGGACCAGCTCACCGCTAGAACACTTTCTGGTCCTGAAAGTGTTTCCTCTAAGACTTGCATATCATGTTCCTCGGCGACTTCGTGTTCCAAAGTTCCGCGATGGTCTTGGTAAATGTGCCTGAACTTTTTGGGAAGTGGTTAAGGAGTTCTGTAAGGTCTTGGCTGTCACTGCAGACACAAATACTTCGCCATTGCAATTGCAAACCATGTAACTCCATGTAAGGTTTGGAGTACAAACAAAACAAGTCTTCGTTCACACAGCCAGCGCGGTAAGCAGAGAGCAATCAACAAGTTTGCCCTGTATGACCTTGCAGATCGATGTCGCGGTACAGCCCGTCCAGTCTCCACCTTCAACCACCATCAGTACATACGGGACCAAGGATTTATGAATGAAGTCTTCGTTCACACAGCCAGTGCGGGCACGTTTCCAGCGGTCGATTCGTTGGACTCAATTTTTAAAGACTCGGCCACATATTTCGGCTTAAACGGCGGCTATTGCGGTGTTAGCTCTGAGCTCTTCCAACGTCGTCGGCTTATTGGCATAATCCAAAGATTTAAAGTAGCCCGCCAAATGGCACGAACGATGCTACTAATCGACTGTCCCATTTCTTGAGATAGCACGCTCACCATCCCTTCTCTTAAACAAATCTATTGTTTCGTGCGCTGTGCGGGTTGTGGTACCATCCAGTTGAAACCACATGTCGTCCAGGTCCATATCCTCCAATTCGTGCCAAAAATCATACCATTCACAGTAACGTGACGATCGTTATCGTCGACGAAAATATAACATATATAGTCCCGGCATGCAAACCGCACCAAAATGTTATTGTTTGTTGATGAAATGGTGCTTCATAAAGCTCATGTGAATTTTCGCCTGACCATTAATGCATATTCTGACGAACACATTGAGCCACGAATTGTGACGAAATTCCTCATCTTAGCGCATCTTCCTACGAAACCAATCGGGGAATGTACGTCGCTTCAAATGGTCCATCGGCCTCAATTCCTGAGTCAGCTTGATCGTGTGTGGGTGTAAACCAAGACTCTTGAGCGATGCCCACATTAATAAGAACGCCGTCGAATTGACGGACTTGGATAGTTTGCTACGGACGCCTGAACGGCAGCCGACATTTCGACCAACCCGATGTCTCACCGACACGGCACAACGAATATGTTAACTCAAATTTGTGCCCTGAACTTGTCATAGTAGGATATGGTCGGAGGAAAGCATGACCGACGAGTGGAATCTTAGTATGTGTTAGTGTTAGTTTGCCCGATCCACAAGAAAGGAGAACCCTTTGACTGCGCCAACTGTCGGGGGAATAGTCTCCCCAAGTACAACTTCGCGGTAGTAAAGGACTTCATCTACCTTGGCTCACAAGTTAATAGTACGAACAACATCTGTGTCGAAGTTAAACGCAGAATAAATCTTGACAACCGCTGTTTCTTTGGGCTCAAGAGGCAATTGAGTAGTAGAGCCCTCTCTCGAAAAACCAAGCTCACATTATATAAGACCTTGATCATCCCTGTCCTGCTGTTTGGAGCGGAAGCTTCGACTATCGCAAGAGCGGATGAAGTGCTGCGTTCAATCTTTGGTCCTATTTGCGTTGAAGGTTCTTGGACAAGAAGATTCAACCACGAATTGTACGGGCTGTACAGCGACATGAGTCTAGTCAGGCGTCTACGGATTCAACGCCTAAGATGGCTAGGCCATGTTGAGCGCATGGACAACACTGCTCCAGCCCGAAGAGTCTTCGACTCCGAACCAGTGGTACAACGCAATAGAGGACGACCACGAACCCGATGGCGCACTCAAGTGGAGAAGGACCTCAACCAACTTGGAGTGCGAAATTGGAGACAGCTGGCTAAGGATCGTGCCAACGGGAGAGGATTGCTTACCGTGGCTCAGGTTCACGCCGGACTGTAGCGCCACAAGAAGAAGAAGAAGAAACTTGTTATTGCCTGTCTACTCGGGCCAGAATTACGACCGAAAATTGGTTCAAAGTTGCTCTTAAAGTTGCGGTTGCCGACTCCGAATTTCGGTAGAAAATCTGCAGTCGCTGCTTGTTCGTGCACCTTACCATGATGGACAAGTTGACTTTGCTTAATAAATTGACAGTGACTTAGTGAAAGAGTGCGTTCAGAACCTAAATTAAAGTTTGTCAATCATCTATTCGAAGACCCTTTACTTCGTGCTGGTGTCCCCCAAGGCTCTGTTCTGTCGCCGACACTCTTTCTCATTTCTTAAATGACCTCCTGTCTGCCACTTCTAATCCAATCCACTCCTTCGCTGATGAGAGCACCCTCAGCTTTTCATATTCGTTCAAAAATTGACGAACCTGCCCTTCAGACGTAGTATTGAAACGGCAACGTATGTCAAGCACATTGAATTCCGGTCTGGACAGCTTAGTTAACTGGGGTACGAGCAACAGAGTGGAATTCAATGCTTCCAAAACTTAATGCTGTCTGCTGTCTTTGAAGCGAACCCCTGATAATCAGCCCTTGTTTGGACGACACCGGGAAACTTTCCATCCTCGGTACGTGCATCAACACAACACTTAGTTGGAACGATCACATATTCAAGGTCGGCAAAATGCTGCGAAATGTTTAGGTTTCCTTAATCGATGCAAGAAATGCTTCACCCCCTCTGATTTGGCTTTAATCCATAAGGCGTATATTCGCCCTAAGCTTGAGTACAACGCCTATATCTGGTCTGGTGCCCGCAAGACCACCATGCACCCACTTGATAGAATCCAAAAGCGAGCGATGAAGCTTATAGGAGACAACGATATCGCGGGCTCATTAGACTCGCTCGAACAACGACGTACCGTGGTCTTCTTTGTCCGTGTTTTATAGTTATTTCAACAAACGATGCTCAAGTGAGCTTGCCTACTGCATTTCTCCTCTCCTTGAATTCACGCGCAATACGCGTCTCGCTAAGAATCCGCATCAGTTTACCCTCCTTAGCCTCCTTTAGCCTCCTTTTGGACGCACAGTGAAACTTAGAGATTCGTTTTTTAGCCGCACCACACGAATATGGAGTGTTCTTCTCAGCTTCAGTGACTATAATCCGCAGATGTTTAAGACCAATGTGCGCAGGTACCTCCTCTGTGTACCTTCGGCCCGTGCTGTGACATGACAATAAAGGGTATAATAACCCCTTGAGCACCCGCAAATTATAAAACAAAAGTGCGAGCAGCGTGTGCAGTCTAATATTGCCGCCCTTCATCATGACACCAACCATTAGACTTGCAACTGTCGGTGGAGAGTCTACCGCAGTCCTTTTCTAGCTCTGATTCTGGGCAGAACCGATGGTGGTTGTAGGGAAAGACGACTTTGTATGCACATCGTAGCCAGTTTTGCTGGTGTCCATGAGACTGAGGCTAAAGCTATTTCGGTGTCAACCACGTCATGAAAACTGCAGTGCGCACTTAACTGAAGATGCGATTTGTCAAATCCCTTGCCAGCATCATTTGTCACGCACATCAGTGCAGCGTGTCCGTAACAGAGTGCAGCTCTGCTTCTGTTCACCGCGTGTGCCTTTGAGCCGCATCGATCGGTCATTCAATTTAAGGGCGTCTGCAGCAGAATGGACCTCTGGAAGGTTGTGCATCTAGTGAGTCTTACACGTGCTTCTCCATTAAAAGTGCCCCGCGCCGAAAAGTTTCTGTGAATTACTTGCCCACCTTGTCCCCAGCGTCACCGTGTACCACCCGTCGAATTTGGCTGGAATGTCACAACGCACAAGCTTGTCTCCATCCAGGGTGCTACCTTGAATCTGATGTGCCCTTTCCTTCCAAGATCTGCCGCAGTGCAATGCACAGCCTTTAGGTGAGCCCACAAATCGACACGCGATGTCAAGTAAGCTCCGGGCAGACTCTCCTGCTCCTGCCCGTCCGAACCGCCTGAAACCACGTTTTCCGCAATTATCGCAACTAATCCAAATCCATTTCGTCGGCAATCACTGCCGCCGCAAACTATTTAATCCGTCATGCCATT
Organism: Eristalis arbustorum; assembly: GCA_916610145.1. NCBI lineage: Eukaryota > Metazoa > Arthropoda > Insecta > Diptera > Syrphidae > Eristalis > Eristalis arbustorum. The sequence goes on along the minus strand of OU744319.1, from coordinate 30,443,454 downwards.
TATCATCCAGGCGTGCACAATCCTCAAAGCCCGCAGTGCTAATTGAGGCAGCACAACACAAATAGTTTTAATTCATCGCTTAACTAACCAAAAACTATGCGTTGAACTTTGCCCGTGAAAGAATCAGGCACTGCTTGAGGTAGCTCGCATGCAGGAAAACATTCCAGTTTCCCCCCAAGAACAACACACACACAGGTCTCGAGACGACAGGGAAAAATAACCTCAAAACCAAGAAACTTCCCACCCGAGGAACAGGCTCCGCCGCACCACCAGCGTTTGACGTTGCCATTCTCGCAGCTATATCGACTGGGTTTCGTACCCAATTTGATGCTTCATTACAGTGCGCTCAACAGGCGGGCTTGTATTGCGAAAGTAGTTTATATTGGCACGATGTCAACCGACCGTCAACCTGGCAACAGGTTAAACTCACCCCACACCCCAGGAGCCAGGAGCAGCAACCACTGCCACCCACCCACACTGAGCGAGCAACAGTTCTGAAAGTTGAGAACGGATTGGTTTCCTCCTTCGGGTGGATTGTGTGGAGGGTGGCATAGATTTTATCGACCTCCCAACCTGCTTGCCGCGACGCTGAACAACGTCTTCACTCGCTGAGACACTGATAAATTTGGAAAAGACAACAAAAAAAAAAACTCAGCCCTGTTTGAGTTGAAAGTTCGATCGGCCGAGGGGTGGGGTGCGGCGAGGACGTGCACAAGTTTGCTGCGAAAATATTCAATGAGTGTGCTTCTTGGATAAGTGCCACGAGCGATGCGATGCAAACTCAACCTTTGGTAACTTTTTAACCAACTTTCGTGAACTCACCGTCCGCCGGGAGAGTTTGCAACGTCCACCAGTGGAATGAATGCGACTTTTAGTTTCAGTGGCGGAGGCAGGAGAAGCATTGCAATGAAAGTGGAATGGAACTTATCATCGCTTGGTTGGCCAATGTCAATGTTGGCTGGTGGCGTGGGCGTACGTTTTTTGTTCTGATACCAGTGAAGTGTAATAAATAGATTTACTTCGTGGTTGGCGGTGTCAATTGATGATTACTTACTTACTTACTCAGGCCAATTGCTGTTTTTGTACTTGAAAGGTCACTGGAGAATAAAGCCCTCTGTCGGAAGTCCAAGTTATCCCTGATTGTCCCAGTCCTGCTGCATGGCGCAGAAGCATGGGCACTAACTAAAGCAGACGGGGATATTCTAGTTCGCATGGAGAGGAAAGTCCTTCGAATTGTCTATGGTCCCTGTGGAATTTGGTGAAGGAGACTGAACGACGATCTGTACGGGCTGCACAGCGACATCGTTCTGGTCAAACGAGTTCGAATCTCTCGACTCAGATGGCAAGGTGACGTCGATGGCAAATGGACACCATGCTCCGGCCCAGAAGTCTTCAACTCCAACCCCGAGAGACGCAGAGTGGGGACCTGAATAAGTGGAAAGTGTCTGGCTGGAAGCAACTAGCACAAGACCGGTCTAGATAGAGAGGCATGGTGGCTGAGGCTCAGGTCCACTCCGAACTGTAGCGCCACCCAAAGAAGAGGTGTATTGCACCGTGACCCAAGATCAATTGTGCCTCCATTGCAACCTTTGTTTATTTTGGGGCTCCCTTCACGTAAAGTTCTATTCAGAGTTGTGTTGAAGGTTATAAGCTCCTGTTGTGTTTGTCCACTGTCTCTAAGCCAGTTTCCTCTGGAAATTTGAAAGTGAATGATCGTTCTAGTGACTTCAGTTCTTTCTCTAATAGTAGGTACATGCCCAATTATCTTAGTCTTTTATGGGCTTGTGTTCTGGAGTCTGCTGAGACCTTCTTCTGGTGCTCCCAGTTTCCTTAGGTGCTCCCGAGTTGAGATTCGGAGGCTGTTCTCGCTCATTCTGATACATGCTTGAGTTCACCGAAGGGTTTCTTGGCCTGATTGGTCCTTGTTCCAGGATTCGTTATTTCTGGTTCCCTAAACTCTGGCCTGAGGACATGATCGCCTACAGCGCAGAAGGGTTCGGGGCCTATAAAAGGTTCCGATGCTCCCGTAATAGCGATGTGGACGGGAGGCCATTTCATTGTCTTCTATCCCTGTGTGGCCATGTATCCAGCTGAGCTAAAACCTGTCACTCCTGCTCAGCTGCTTAAGCTTTTATATACATTTACAAACAAGTTGAGAGCTCTACCCCCTCTCTGCTGACTCGAAGGACCAAAGTCATGCTCAACAAAACCCTTATTCTCCCAGTCCTACTCTATGCAGCCCAAAGGTGGACATTAAGTAAGGCTGCAGAGCTGATTCTTGGTGCCTTCGGAAGAAAAATTCTACGTCGTATATATGGTCCTGTCTGCGAGGAAGGCGAATGGAGGAGAAGACACAACCGCGAACTCTACGGGCTGTACAAGGATCCGTAAGGCAAAAATCCGTCGAATACACTGGCTCGGCCACATGGAGGGAATGGACAACAACGCTCCAGCAAAGACTGCCCCCTGGTTCGAAAAGGAGATAAAGAACAAACCTCTGGTACAGAGACCAAGTCATCGCGGATGTAAGACAGCTTGGCCTTGTCGACTGGAGGTAGCGTGCCCAGGACCGTCACCGATGGAAGGCAGCAATTGCTCAGGCTCAGACTTTTCATGGTTCGTCTGCCTGATTAGTAAGTAAGTAGGTATGCCTAGTGCGCATGCACAATATCAAAAGTGGATAGTCCTCTCTGTTTTCAACGCATTAGATCTAGGAGTTTGAAGGGGAGGCCCGTAAGTGGCAACAGGCTAGAGATGAGACCCTTAACGATTTTTTTCTTTATTTATTATCAATGTCTCCGCTCGGATGATTACCGTCAGACTTCCAGAAAAAGTCTGTGGGCAGGTTTACTTACCCGCCTGCATCTGATGTAACACTATGACCCCGTGCTCTAGCCAGGCAAACATTGACTTACTTAGACCAAGCCAGGAACGGCTGTATGGCGGCGTTGGTTGAGCGCCTGCCCTTGGTTATAGGGGTCCCCGGTTCGAATCTCAGTGAAAGCAAAAGTTGATATGCCTTTATCTGGTCAAGCCATCATTTTGCCTTTCAACGGCACTGGGCACTGTCACAATGAACCAACAATGGCTTAAGTGTGTCGGCAGCCCAATAGCCTAACCTAGCCTAAGCTATGGTTGCCATCCACTTCTAAGCAGTCTGTTTCAACAAATTCGGCTTGTGGATACCAGCTTCGTCGACTTCATTCTCATTTCCGAGCTTCCGTGGGAACTGGGGAGCAATCGTGTCCGGAGAGTTTCTATTCAAAGGCTAGACTTAACCGACGCAACTACTGACAACGACGTCGTGCGTGTAGGACGTTGTATGCACGTTTCTGCTTTAAATTTATTCAAGAATGTCTTGGCATCCAGCGAGGTGCTCTAGGACTTAGCAGTTCTGCTGAAGATGGGTACATTCTCATGTCATCATGCAGACTACCGCGGTGCGCCTCATGGACCGTCGACATCCCGCAGTGTCCCGTGGCTGATTTCACGAACAGGGTCCATTCTTCCTGAAGACACACACCCAAACTACCATCACCCTTCATCGATAACACACAACGACCTGCTCCTTCAAACTCGGAAACCCCCACACGGGCGCACGTACACTGTCGCATCGTCCTCCTTATGGTGCCCATTCATGGAAGAATGCCTTAATATCCGTTCCACCCACACCCCATTCAGCAGTCCACCCACCGTTGACAATACATCCTTGTGTGACACTTACCCTTTCACGGGAAGACATGTGAAATTTCCTTTCGATGGATCCTCCAACTCGAACATCATCCTCATCGATAACGAGGAAAGGCATCACTTGAGTGTTCCTCAGTCGCCTCACTGGCGCCTGCCAAGTGGCGGAAGAATGAAGCAGCCAACTATGGCCCAACAGCGACTGAAGAGAGTGCTTCAGCGGAAGGTGAATTGTCCCAAGTGTGAAGTGGACTGCGCCTTGGACGCGGACTTGTTGCTGAACCTCCCCAACGAACGGAGGCACGAGTTCCAGTGCAGTGCTCGTCACACGCTCGCCCTCTGTGAGAGATTGGATATGAATTTGGAATCAGCTCCTTGGCCTTGAGCCGGGCAGCCACGTGGAGTGGATGGCCCGCCCAAGCCCCCACATCCGAGCACGTATGCCCGATTGGAGAGTGTTACTTATGCACGATGCATTGAGGCGATTATGTGGGTTTTTTTCCCTCTTCGGCTGTAAATACTGGATCCTCGGACCATGTTTCAACATTCCGGGCGAAGCATTCCGTGGGAATCGTCTGACGGAGCGAACGTCCGGGACGTTCGGATACAGATTGGAATTTAAAATTCTCGACAAGGAAGAAGTGCTGCAGCCCGTTGTTACTTTCACGGAGTTGGTTTGGATTTATTGAAGTTTCCGACGCGAGGGGGGATGTGGTCGAGAAGCAAATTCATATTTACTTGCTGAAGGATGTGAGTGGCAGTGGTGGGGTGCTGCATGTGGGACTGCATGGGCAGCCTGAGAGTGGCTACTAAGACGTGCAGTGGGTACAGTTTGTGTGGGTCGTGGAGAGGATTTGATGAAAGTCTTTGCTCGTTGGTTTAGTTGGATAGAAGGTCTCTACAGGATTGTGCATATCTTACCTGGGTTCAGTGGGATGAAGTCATGAGATGATCCTTGGTATGGCATGGGGAGGCAGTCACCGTCTGATGATACATTGGATGCAAGGGATTAGGAGGCGGTTGAACTACGTCCAGCTTACCTGACGTGGCGTTTTCGGAGGAGGTACGTCTTCTTTATTGGCTCTAGTTGAGAAGTTGCTCGGGAAGTGCGTATCGACAAGAGGACTGAGGGTAACCTCACAGGACTGGTCCAGGTCCCGTCAGGTTTCTGTAGGAAGCCAGGTGACTTAGAGGACGATGCTAGAACCTTCCTCAGCCTGGAAGCTAAGGAGACTTCTTCGATCTTGCCACAAAGTCAAGAGTCTCCAAGAGATTCTTTGGGCCTTTGTCAGTAATAAAGTGTTCCCTATAGGAGTCCCAGTCTTTGGCATCATGGGATCGCTTCGCCTTATTAAAGAGCTTCCTGCAAATTTTCTGTTTTATGGTTCCACCAGGGAGGCTTAGATTTGCCTCTTTGCCTACTGATGGGACATGACATAGCCATTGCGTTGCTGAGAGTTCTTGTGAGGTTGTCCACTCAAGAGGGAGATGTTGGTATTTGACAATGCTGCCGCTCTCTACATCTGTCCCAGTTGTCTCTCTAAGGATTCCTAAAGACTCTTTGGAAAGGGAGGGGGACTCGCTATGCTAAACAATATATAGATGATCAGATGACACTCTCCAGTTGGTCAGACACGAGTGTAATGTCTAGGACTTCTTGTCTATTCATAGTTAGAAAGGTGGGCACATTACCTTGGTTACACAAATCCAACTTGCTACCTACAAGGTAATCAAAAAGGTACCACTTCGTTGGTTGCTGTCCGTGGTTCCTCATATTGTGCAATGAGCGTTTGCATCACATCCCAAGACAAGCGCGGTCTTGGTTCGTTCCGCCTCAGCAATCGCCCTTCTCAGGGTCTCTGATGGACATTCCCCATGGGGTCGAGACTTGGTTTGGTTTTGCCTACCTCCAGACATACGGTGTCTGAGTCGCGATCGCTGGGAGGTGGGAGAGAATATGAGCATTCAGAGAGCTAGTTGTAAGTATGCAGGCTCTGGGCTTACCTCCATTGAGTCCTGAGTCCACGAAATATGTCGCTGACTACCCAGGGTGCCTGGGCCAGGACTTTATCACCTCCGATGGTGTTAATTCGGAGAAGGAGAGCGGCCGTCACCGCGATGGTGCGGTGGAGATTAACCTGCGTTACTCGGATCATGGCTGTCGGGTAACTTGTCCGTCTCTATTCCAGACACTATATCCACCACTGTTGTGTTAGCCTCTTCATCGGTGTCAGACTACAGAAGAGAGTCCTGCTGGCTGTTGGGCGGAGTGCTGGTTACCTCGAGTTCAGAGAGGCCTGGAAGCGGGTTAGTGCCTGCGTGCCAGAACCCTCCTCCTCCACCTCCATCGGTACCGTGTTGGTTTCGGGAGTTTCCCTTTTGATGAGGCTCGCATGTAGCAGGACGGTCTTTCTCCTCCTCGACTACCGCCGTCAGTGCATCACCGACAGATAGAGTACTCGAGGTGGAGGAGGTTCTTCCGCCTTCGTAGTTGTCTCCCCATTCTGTTTATTTACTCTGGGTTAGTGAGACATTTTTGTGGCTTTCCTGCAGCATCTTCCAACTGCCACAGCGGCGCTAAAAGGCCTACGAATGGTCTTTTCTCTCGAAAGGTCCTTCCACCGCTCTAGAGATTGTTCAGGGATCCGCGCCATTAAACTGGATCATAAAATTCTTATAAAATGTTAACTGGGTACTTCGAGAGGGCCAGACACAGCCATTGGCGAGAGTTATTCCGCGTTTAATCTCGGCATTGGAGTTACTGTCCCTGTCCCCTGACCTGTGTAGATCAACTCAGATTACCTCAAAGTCAAAGCTGCCCGCGGTGACAGTCTGGCTCTGACTCTTGTGCTGAGTGCGTCCTCTCTCGATGACAGCCAATAGAAAATCTGCAGCTTTTTGTCGAAACCCCAGAAAGGCCTCTCATCGTCTATTTCTACTATCGATTGAGTTTTAACATTACGCGGGCCACCAACAACTGGCACGTACGCTAAACGCATGCCCCCCCTCGAGTCACAGCCAAGACCACGAATCACTTTCGCAGAGCACTGATTATTCGGGGTCATGTCGCATTGACAAACGAGAAAAAAAAACCGAACGAAACTGCTGTGTGCTCTCAGATTATAGTTTGCGAGGCGATAAAACTCAATGCGGTTATTTATTGATCATAAATTTGGTAGCGTTCAACCCGCTTTAATGGGCCATGCATCGTCCCTTGTGTGTGATATTCTCGCAATCGCGTGACCCAGCCCGGCGGGAGCACCACCGACCGCAGTAGAGCAGCTCGGGGTGCATTTAAATTCGAATTTGATACGCTCGTGACCCGTAATTAGATGCTGAACTGCACTCGACAGAGGGGTGTGCTCGAAAATAATTATTGAGACACACACGCGAAAGGTCCTTGTGACCCTCTGGTGTTCATTAATTGTTGCGTGACCTGCGAGCGGGGAGGAGACGCCCTTGCAACCACCTAGTTGCCACAGCTTAGTGGTCACATGTGTGAGCATGTGTCCTGCAGCCAGGGCAGATGTTCGGTTTCCCACGGTGTTAGTGTGCGAATTTACGATAATCAGGCACACGTTTGCTGTGGCCAGTTTGTTGCGGTCCCCGTCACAGGTCACTGTGTTACTTCAAGGGAAATTGTCACTTCAGTCGGTGTCACTGGGGTGGTTACGAGATTAAAGTGAGTTATTGTCGAATGGGAGGGTTAATCGGTGGATAAACGTTCTCTTGTGACATGGTTCAACGGCGGAGTTGGAGGTGCTTTGAATTGATTTTCTTTAAAAATTCTGCCAAGGGGGACCACGGATGACCTGACGACTGACTGACGACTGACGACTGACGACTGACGACTGACGACTGACGACTGACGACTGACGACTGACGACTGACGACTGACGACTGACGACTGACGACTGACGACTGACGACTGACGACTGACGACTGACGACTGACGACTGACGACTGACGACTGACGACTGACGACTGACGACTGACGACTGACGACTGACGACTGACGACTGACGACTGACGACTGACGACTGACGACTGACGACTGACGACTGACGACTGACGACTGACGACTGACGACTGACGACTGACGACTGACGACTGACGACTGACGACTGACGACTGACGACTGACGACTGACGACTGACGACTGACGACTGACGACTGACGACTGACGACTGACGACTGACGACTGACGACTGACGACTGACGACTGACGACTGACGACTGACGACTGACGACTGACGACTGACGACTGACGACTGACGACTGACGACTGACGACTGACGACTGACGACTGACGACTGACGACTGACGACTGACGACTGACGACTGACGACTGACGACTGACGACTGACGACTGACGACTGACGACTGACGACTGACGACTGACGACTGACGACTGACGACTGACGACTGACGACTGACGACTGACGACTGACGACTGACGACTGACGACTGACGACTGACGACTGACGACTGACGACTGACGACTGACGACTGACGACTGACGACTGACTACTGACGACTGACGACTGACGACTGACGACTGACGACTGGCGACTGACGACTGACGACTGACGACTGACGACTGACGACTGACGACTGACGACTGACGACTGACGACTGACGACTGACGACTGACGACTGACGACTGACGACTGACGACTGACGACTGACGACTGACGACTGACGACTGACGACTGACGACTGACGACTGACGACTGACGACTGACGACTGACGACTGACGACTGACGACTGACGACTGACGACTGACGACTGACGACTGACGACTGACGACTGACGACTGACGACTGACGGCTGGCGGCTGTACACAAAACATGTGATTCTGTCTGTTTCTTCCATTCTCCCCCTCCGCCATTTAAAATTAAATCGAGTCACACAACGACTCAATCGACGTCCCTCTGCCGCCTTTTGTCAAGAGCCCTGATCCAGCAGCACGTGGGTTCCCTCGCATTCATTCGGAAAATTGAATCAGCGACCAATTGTAAGTCTGCTGGAACATCCCCATCAGCTACCTTCAGTCAAGGGTCCAACCAACAAAGCGACGCAGCAGCTAAGGCAATAGCCATCAGGACCCGACGAGAAATCCGCACTCTGCGTCGCAATAAAACGTACATATCCGCTCGTCCTCAATCCCCACACACAAGTTCACCCATAGTCGAGTGTAATGCCTTTCGGAAACCGGTAGGATATTCAAGGGAGCCTGCCTGTGTGATATGCCCTCCCTCTCGGACTTGCTTCCTTCGGCCCCAGTCGCACACACGCACACACGATGTTCTGCTCTCCCCTCCGCCATGAAATTACATTTAATTTTTATTTCCCTGTTATGTGCGTCAGCTAATGGTTGGGGGACATCCTCGCCTGCACGTCGGAGTGACACTCATTTGGATGCCCGTTCAGGAGCGCATTAGTGTTAGTTGGCATTAATTACGTGTACTTGGGGAAACGGCCTCTTCCCGCACTCTGCCTTGGGGGCCTGTCAATGAGGCAAGGATGTTTGACAATAATCCGTGTCCCATGTCCATGCCCGCGCCATGCCGTACGTTGGCCCACTTTCGATGGCACGCTGTCCGTTGGGAATGTCCTGCGCAGTCTGTCGCACTACAGCCGTCCCCACTGCCTGGGGGTGAGTCGCTTCCTTTTTCGTTTTCCACCCGCCCACTGAGGACATTCGTGGACAATGCACTGCCTGGTCTGTGTGTGTGGGTTGCAGGGGCCAGGGGCACGTTGTATGCAAGCATCCTCTGAATGTTTCATTCCACGAGGTGTCGGCGATTGTATTCGGTCGGCTGATCGGGAAAACCTCGAAAAGTGACGACGATGACTGACACGTTGGGGCTTTGTTTCGCTGTCGACGCTGGCGCCGCGCTCTGTGCAGCACGAGGTGTGAAACTGATGAAGTCGGTAATTACCGATTCTGCTTCATTTGTTTGCAAAATTGAGATACTCTCTCTAGTCGTTTTTGGCAGTCATCCATCACGATGATTTATTGCTCGGGAATAATGATGCTCTGTCTGTCCCCCGATGGTGGATATTTGGGACAAGGACGAGTACGCTGCATTGGCTTTAATGCGGTGTGGGTGGTGGAGCTTAAGTGTGGAAGGCGGGTGTGCAGCACCTTACACGCTGTGCAACCAAGTGGAAGAGACCAGAGCACGCCACATTGCACAGTTGGGGGCGTTAAAATATGTCGCCTTCAGCTGCTTTTAGGCCCATCTGAGTGGTGAAGGGGAATAGTCACTAATGCAACATGGAGCAGGGCGTGAATTTTCGAAGCGAACTCTTCGAGAAAAACCTGTCTGGTTGGTGGTTGAGGGAATTTCCTCCTGTGAACAGCCACCGAACACGGGTGGGGAATGATCCACCGACGAAGTGGCACTCTGGTGCTGTGCTGACTGACAGTGACCAGAGATGCCAGAGTGCCAAGGGCAGCACGCATCAGCACGAATTCGGAGATCCAACAGGCAGCAAGGAAGCAATAGGTCAGGTTGTTGGGCTGCTGGCGAAATTGTCAGCACGTCAAGACCGTTGTTGGTCGATTGTGACACCCAGTGCCATTAATTTGGTCCCAACCGCAAATGGTTGGTGATCAGCCCAGCTCAAATAAAAGCGTGTTAACACAGGGATTCCAACCGAGGACCCCACTGATTGATGGCTGGCACCCTACCAACTGCGCCATCCAGCCGTAGGGAACGACTTAAGTGATGAGAGGAATTGTGCATCGTGCGGCTACTTCGGAAGTGTTCCCAATTCATGCGCCTCCTCCAAATAGCATCACATTTGCTAGGGGCCTGAGAATGAACGGAGGTCGTTAGCCGTGAAACAACCCCAGGGACGAAGATGTGCATAGTTGAACGCCATGGAATATCACTGCCACATCCAAGGCGGAACTTCACGTCCAGTGCTGAACCATCGGCACACTGCTCTTCGAAATGAATAAACAATCCTCAATCGATGCCTGGGCAACGTGTGTCCGATATTCTGAGAGAATAGCGCTTTATGAGCACCAGGAACAATGTCATGCATGCCGACGGAAAAGGAGTGCATTGGGGACGGAAAGGAAATGCAAGAGCATTAACGAAGGAGGGCAAGTACATAACTGACGCAGAACAGTGGCGACTGAGTCATATCTCCTCTGGGTCAGGACGATTGAAATTTAATGGAGGACCACTTTGGTTGTTAGAAAGAGGGGTTTGTTTCATAGCACAGAGTACCACCGATTAGTGGGGATTTATGTGCGAGTTGATAGAGCCTTCTTGATGGACAAAGTCTTTCATTATCTCAAAGCTGTCTACTGTCACTTTGTGTCCAAGACGTCGCTGTTGGGTGTTCCTTCTTGTTGACAGCAAATGTTGCCTCATTTACTGTGAAACCTCTATTCGTGGCCGTTGTCATTATGCTCGGCACGTGCGAGTGGTAGGACGGATTTCTACTTTGAACCAGCCTACCACAACCAGTTGTTTCCTAATCTCTTCTCGTCGGAGCTAACAAGCATCAGACCTTAACCATCGTTTGTCCATTTCACAGTCCGAGTGATCCGTTGCGTTCTTCCGTGCAAGCCGCCCTGCTTTCCTGTGTTCCTCATGCCAGACGCCAGGTTAGAACATCGACGTCAGCATTCATTCCGTATGTCCACCATGTGCACTTGTCTCATAATTGGCTTGAAAGCTTCCGAAGAGACTCCATCGGTCAGAGTTTCTGTTCACAATTATTTTGTTGCATTCTCTCCCCAAGCGTATTGAGCATTCGTGAGTGATGCGTCAAAACGCCAACAGACAGCGCGATGTGCAGTATGATGCTCCCCCTGAACGTAGTGCCTTACACACCCCAATTATAAATATCTGTTGAAATGTGTTGGTTTTTCGCACGATGCTCAGATAGCTAGCGAATGATTCTACAGCTCAAATTCACAGATTGAATGCAAGAAATAAAGCACAACACACTCCTTCTTGTTCCTACCATCCCGCCACGAGTCCCTCCACAACTGCATCCGAATGTGGTGTGCACCAATCACCAGTCAACCGCCGCACCTTCCATCCCCAGACCGATAAGTAACTCCATCAGCCGCAAATGCAGGCAATCCCGAACCGCCGTCTTGGATCGAAAGCGGTTTGTGTGGAACCGAGTCATTCAACAAACAGCCATTCGACTGCACACTTTCATTGGCGCCCATTCAAAAACCATCCGGCAAGTGCCGACGATATTTCGAATGTCACCACTCACCGCAGACAGCACGAAGGGAGCGGACCTGAACGCCTAACCCCTCTGCAGCCGCAGACACTGGAAGGAGTCGCACGATTGGCGAAAGCCATAAGAGGATTTCGATAAGCCCACCCTGATTTAATGCTCATTAGGTATTGATGCCGGGAGTCGGGTGGCGGATCATCAATTTGCGATTGGGACGCTCCTATTGCGGTGCCGCGTGTGTTCTGGCATCGAATTGAATTTAATATTTCATCGTCGCGGCGCGCAAGGATGTATGGAATGTCTAATGAAACGTGACAGCGAAAAAAATTAGCCGACTGCAACAGCTCCACAGAGTGGAGTGTGGAGGCGTGGTGTGTGTTGTTGTCTGACACGGCGTGGCGGAAACACGGGCCGGTGGATAAGTGGATTCAATTTTTCGGGTTCAGTGGGGAGGCCATCTAGGCAGTTTGCTCAAGGGTCCTCATTGCGTTCAGAAGGTGCTTCAATTTCACATGCTTGCTTGAGGGCTGCATTGAGTGCCGATTGAGCGGAAGACTGAGAGGACCACTTTAGTGCTTCCGATTTCTTGGTAAATGCCAGGGGCGCTCTTGACTGGTGGTGTCTGACCTTAAGAGCTGTCCCCCGACTCTCAGAACCTGGGAATATCTTAAATTTGTTGCTCAAGTACCGATTCGACTTGGCGCCCTTGAGTTGACTTGGCTGGACAAGTAGTCTATCAAGTTAATAGATGCTGTAGAGCGCATTGGCAAACACGGTACGTTTGGCTTAAGGGATACCCCCATAACACGCATTCACCGAGATCCATTGTTAAAAAGAAAGCGCACTACACAGAGTCCCACAAGGTTCGGTAATTTGACCTGTAACATCGCCGGACAATGTCATGCTGTACCCAAAAACATCGCTTAACTCCCGGCTGTCTGTTAACGAGATGGCTGAGCACTTAACCATTCACCTCATATGGGTGCCGGGACACTGTGACACACCAGGAAACTGCAAAGCTGATGAACACGCCAGGTCTAGTACAACCTCATACCTATCAATAGCAGAGGTACCACATCCCATGCCTATCGCTACAGCCTACCATCTTTTAGAGATCACCAATGACAAATGTCTAGAAGGCAACCCCTGCCTCAAAACAAAAGAAATCTGGCCATCTCTCAGCCTAAGACGGTCACTCAGTCTACTCAGACTCAACAAGCACTCTCATAGGAGTCATAATCAGGCACTGTGCAGTTGCCACTCATGCTTCTGCAAACGCTGCATGGAGGAAGAGTAGGAAGAAAACACTTATCGCATACTCTGCTCGTGTAGCGCTCTGACTAGTCGTAGGTTCCTACACCTAGAGGCCTATTACTTCAACAACCTCACATGCATAGGCCAGCTATTTAGCTACAAGCACCAACTGGTTCCGATGTTGGGGGAAGTCAATCCGCGTGGTGTCACAATGGGCCTACTCTGGCCTAAGTGTCACTACCCTTAGCAGTCAGCCGCTATAACCTAATGTAACCTAGTCGAATAGGCTAAGCCAAGCAGCTGAGAACGCCGACGAATCGATTCGTCACGGTCTTCGCGTACACTCGCAGCTACAGCTGCTTGAGTCTCCTCATAATGTGCTGGATGTGGTTTAACCGGTCGACTAATGAAAACTGGGACTCGAAGTTGCGATCGATGTTGGCAAACAATTAGTTCCCCGAATCCCACGGAATACATTTCTCGCAAAACGCTGCTTTTCGTAGCACAGCTAAACAATTTGTAGACGCTGTTGAGGCGTGAGTCTCTCCATGATGACTTACCAAACGAAACTAAACACAAATGGCAAGGCGAGAGTTGAAGTTAAATTCCATTCTCCAAATCTATGTCGATCGTCCCGATACAAGTTTTGATACGACCATAATCTTGCTGGCGTTCATCCCTAGTGACCGTGTAGAAAAACTGTTTGATCAACTCGTTGAGATTCGTGCCTAGGGTTTCGCTTTTTGGATTTGGAAACTCACGCTTCCATGGACCTCGCAGGCTGACCAGCTCTGGCGGTATATTGGGCTGAGCTATGGCAAACTGGTGATCAGTAAGCACAAGCACTCCTTTTGTTATGTCTTTTATCAACTCTACGCCGCCAACAAGGCCAGCTCCAGCTTGACCTACTTCATTGATGAGATCGCTATTTTCAGCAAATACCTACTAGAATCCTTCGCTCTTCATCATGATCACACTCGTGCGGGATCAGCGCTATGCGCTTGAAATCAATTTTGCTGCAGCAGCAGTTACATGATCTGCTGTGTGTATTATTGCTTGAGTAGTCGGAACGTATCATTACCGGAAATCAAACCTCTCCATGAATGAAGCGGTGATTTACTGGCAGAAGTGTACCTGAGTCTAACGACGAGCACCACACCTGGCTGATTGTTCCACAAACTTTCCACGACAGTGCTCTAGATGCGCATGCACGACCTTGTCATCTTAATTGGCTCCCTCAGGCTTGCTGGGTACTCCTTAAATATCGATCGGCTCTTCTTCGCCTCCTCCCAGAAATCCCATCGATAATCGCTCGCCCCTTGGCTTCTGACTGTTTTGCACTCAAGTGCCGAAAGTAACCATCAAACCTTCAACATTGCCACCCACGTCTTCGCTATTTACTGCTGCAGTAATTCCACAGTCCTTAGTGCACCAAAGTAAGCCTGCTCCAGTTCACAACAGCCGCGCACTATGTGTCAATATTAATACCCCGTCCCCGTGCACGTCAATCGATTGCAGCGGCAAACAAAAAGTGCCACCTAAGCCCTGCTTCACCCCCTTTTCTTGCGCCGAGCATGCTCACATTTTCTGATACCCTCTCGCATTTCCGTTCTCTATTTTCAGAATACTATGTGTGTCAAGTGGTGACGATATCGCCGAACAAAGCAGCGCAGCAATCCGAAACAATCAACAATGAACGCAAGCCGTGACGGCGTCACCTCCTGCCGCAGCCGCCGTCGCTAGTCCCTCCAGACGATTGTCTCAGCACTGCGTACAATGTTGATAAGGAGAAAGCCCGCAACGAGCAATTGGAACTTGCTAAAAATGGCAACGTTATAGTATTGAGTGCAGAGCCAAGCAAACACACACACACAGACACACGCGCTCGCGGCTTCATATCCTGTGCGGAACCCGGCTATGCAGCGGCGAAGGAGCGCCGTGTAGACAGCAAACAAAGAAGTGGCAATGATGAAATCCGACAAGGCGGTATGCACGAACGACACGACGATGGAGGACCTGAGCCGGGCCCTCACGTACGAGGCCATCTTCAGCACGCTCATCGAGAACAAGGTGCTGGCAATCAAGCGCGACTGCGAGGAGCGAAAGCGTGCGAAGCGCCAGAAACGCAAGTCCTTCGGCAGGATACTGTTCAGCAAGAAGATTTTCGGAAGCAGCACCAGCAGCGCCGGGCGGAAGGGGCCCCCGTCGCCGGAGGACGTGGAGCAAGGATCCGAGGCGGGTGACTTCGAAAGGAGTGTGACTTCGCAGCTGGCCGACTGTCACATACACGACGAGACGACGTCAAAGGCGAGCAGCAGACGGCACCACCCGGAGGCGATCGCCAACGATATTGAGGAAGTCACCCAGGCGGCAGCGCCCCTGAGGAAGGCGAGGAATGCCGGCAAGCAGCTGTACCAGGAGGACGACAGCATCGCAAGCAATGCTTACAACGAAAGTCTCAGCCTGTCGGAGAAGAACGGCGGCACCAGCAGCCTGGTGGGTGGCGTGCGGAACCTCGTCGTCGAGGTGCTCACCCACCACCACGACACGCGGTGCACGTACGACGACGAGGGCTCCCTGCTGGGACCGACCACATCAATCCCGCTAACCGACGACGCGACGGTGGGCCAGAACTTTGACGCCATTTCGCTGGGCAGCAACAGCAATCCGATGGACGAGCACAACACGTCGACGATGGCCGACGACAGTCTGACCTCGATCAGGGACAGCATAGAGAGCCTGTCCTTTCCTAGCTCACGATGCACGGTGAGCGTCAGCGGTTTCGGGCCGGACGCTGTGTGTCCCGAGATCACCGTGAACCCCAGTTGCTTGGAGAGCGCCTCGTTGGTATTCGACAAGAGCCGGGCGAAGCGACTGCGCGTCCTCGAGGCGAAGTCAATTAGCGCCCAGAACAGTCCCGTTCTGTCGCGGCACATCAAGCTGCCGGGCACAGCGACACGGGCCACCTGCCTCAGCACGAGCCACGGCCCGGCTCAGAGCAGGGCAGGCGCACGCCAGCAGGAAAAGACACAGCACCCCCATCATCAGGTGTCCTTCTCGAACGGCACCTCCGACGAGCGCCCGGCGCACTCCGACGCCGACGCAGCGATGAAGCTGTTCTCGCGCCAGAACACATCCGAGGACAGCGCCAACCTGACCATGAGCACCCTGCTCAACGAGGGCGAGG
This sequence comes from Eristalis arbustorum, assembly GCA_916610145.1. Taxonomy (NCBI): domain Eukaryota; kingdom Metazoa; phylum Arthropoda; class Insecta; order Diptera; family Syrphidae; genus Eristalis; species Eristalis arbustorum. The sequence goes on along the minus strand of OU744319.1, from coordinate 30,427,105 downwards.
AGCCGCACGCCAGCGCCCAGCCCGACGCCCTGGGACGCAAGTCGAAGAGCACCAGCCTCCTAGTTATTTCGCACAAGTCAAGCCATGATAATCTTAAAAAGCAAACACTTAGTAGCCGTCTAGATAGCAACAATCGTAGTTCAGTAAATCAAGCCCCAGCACCGCGCGGTGACTCCTACATAGCCTACACGACGACGTCGAGTTACTTTCCTGTGATCACAATGACGACCACGACTGCGGCGGCAACAGCAGCCGCAGCGGCGACCACTCCAGCGGCATCGAACGGCGGCGGCGGCGGCGGTGGCAGTTCAGTGTACGCCACCCCGACGGACGAGCTCGCGCCCGCGCCTTCGGCGATAGTGCCCGGCGCCACGCTGCCCAGCGACACGGCCAAGCTGCACCGCATGACCTCCACATCGACTGGATCCAGTGTCGCACCGACTGGTTGCTGTGCAACCAAATCCCGCGACAAGGAGAAGCGCTTCAAGCCCAGCTGGCCGTCGGGGCAGAGCGGCAGCGACGACGAGTACCGCAAGCGCAAGAGAAAATACAGTAAGTCACCGCGAGGCGCTGTCCCCGAGAGCCGCCCATTTTAACGCCGTTTCGTTTTCTCCTCCCACTTTTCAGAACGCCACCACAGATGCTCGGACCCGGTGCTCGTGTATCCCTCGGCCAGCGGCCTACAGCACTGCATCCTAAGCATGCCCCCCAATCAGCCCATGTAAGTATGCCCTAATTCGTGTCTATCGCAGATTAATAATCATTATCCCCTCCTCCCCCGCGCGCGCGCGCACAGTCAATTCCATTACAATGAGGACTTCGTGTACGACATGACGCTGCAAGTGGAGTCGGACAAGAACGACGACCTTCAGGAGATAGTTCCAAGCAGCCGCAATCGGAAACATCGGTAAGTTGCGACATCGGCCGATGGGCGGGCGTTTCGTGATGATTCCACCCCACTGGCGCTGAACAACGGATTCGCCTCGGTCCCTGGCAGCATCGTCGCCAGCGTTGTCATCGTATCCCGGTTCGTGACCCCACCCCCCACCACCCAACACAGATAACCCGGCTGTTATTAATGATGTGCGCTGCCTGTGCACTTTCGGAACAAAGGATCCGATTTGAATGGCGTGTGTTTTCGTTCGGCGCTGGCGAGGCAACCCCATCGTGTTGGGTTCGCGCCCAAGGACAGGGCGAACTTTTCGACTTATTTGCCGGAATTAGTTTTCGTAATTTCGCTAAGAACGCTATAAATCAGGATCACATTGACTGGGAACTAACGGCTCCTTATCTGGGGACGGTCCCGTGGGGATGTGCCTGAGACCGTCGCCTGGGCTGGGCTTTGGTGTGCCTGTGTCTCATGAGCGAATTACTTTTCTCATTAAGTGCATTTTGGGGGGCGAACCCTTTCGGCGATGGGCGGAAAGGGCTAGCCGCCAGGGAAGCTTGTTGGTCCTTGGACCTGTGTCGAGACACGTAGTCGCTTGCAGGAAGTTTGATGAGGAGTCCTTTCTGAATTCGCTCGTCACCCTTGAATTTGAATGTTGTCCTCAGCGGCCTCGATGAGAAGGAGCTGGATATTGATTTGAGACTCGCTGGTCTCCTCCAGGATTTGCTTTAGTGTGAGGTTTTGATGTGTCGTCGATATGCCGGGCGGAAGGCCGATCTGGTACGAATGCGGTGCAAAATGGCTGCAGACGATCACACAGTACGGTTGACAGGACCTTGTAGGCGACGTTGAGCAGGGATATACCTCTGTACTTGTTGCCAGAGGTATGATCGCCTTTTTTGTGGATGAGGCATATGGAGCTAGTCGTAGAGCATGCTTTCGTCTTCCCAAATCCGGGGCATACTCCCTTCCAGACCATAGCCACCAGCTTTGAAGAGCTCCGATGGTAAGCCATCTGTGCCGTCGGTGTTCTGGGTGTTCTAGGCCCTCGTTGTAGATGCAAGGACTACTGCACGGACTGGAGTTGGGATTTCTTGGTTCCCTATACCTCTCTCCTGGGCAGGGCCGCTAAGCTGCTGTTGGAAGAGCGCCTCAAAGACATCCACTTTTCTCTGCGGATCGCAAACATGGTAGCCCTCGAATTTCAAACTGCCTGGGCACCTTTCCAAAAGCTAAGCCCGCAAGCCCGCCATTTCGAGGAGCTGGGGTGCCTTCCAAAGCCACAGAGAAAAGCTCGCAATTTCGAAGAGCTTGGGTGCCTTTCCTAAAGTCCGAGGACAGGCTTTTGGCACCTCCCAGGCTCTTCCATATCCTTGAGCTGTGAGGTTGCCAGAGATATTTTCTTCAGGCGTAGACGCTTTTTTCCTGAGCCTTGTCCACATCTCGTTGGCTCTTGTGTTCGAGCCATTAGGCGTAGAGGCTTGTTTTTCATGCCGTTTCTAGCCCAGTCTTGAGCCGCTCTTGTTTTCCATTGTGGTGCCTTTTGGTATACCTCGCAGGTTGGTCGTGTTTTCTCCTTACACTCGCCATCTACCACGGGTGTCTTGTCGGAGGTGGTATGTATTATAAGGTCACCTTCCAAGGCAATGCAACCAAATTTCGTTGTCATTTGCGTTCGACGTGGGCTTACCGAAGTGTCTCCCACGCAGCTGCTCTTCAAAGGCTCTTGCAGTCTCCGGTGTGCTCATACTTCGACATAACAAGACTTCTCTATATTGGCTGGTGCAGCCTTCTGGCATTGGAGAGTCCATTTTAGAATCTTGCTTCCACGAGAGAAGGATCAACGAGTCGACGTTTGGCACCTTGAATGTACGCACCTACACGAGATTTGACGCGTGCCTTTCGCCCGTTCGACCGTCCGGAGAGAGCCTGGTTGGAGCCACTTACGACCTGTCACAAAGTCTGTGTACATGTGCATAAGAGGACATCATGAAAATGGCCGCTTCGGCAGTCCCTCAAGCGACTGGTTAATTTTCGATGACCCGGTCTAACATGGGACAGTTTTCGGCTTGATCTTGTCCAATGTGGTTGTTCTTAGTTGACGTCGAATGAGTCTTTAAAGAACTCTAGTGGTGGTGTTGCGCTCCATGATCCCATCTAATTCATGGACTCTCGTGGCGAATCGCACTTCCAGTGCTGTTTGGTTACCATGGCATGTAGCGCACCGTCTTGTTGTAACCACAGATTGGTTCTCTCAATGTTGTCGAGCCCAGAGTCGATTATCTTTGCTCAGTACCTGAAACTATTGACTGTCACAAAGTCTCTTTCCTCAGATTGAAAGGAGATAAGGTCCATTGACGCCGCCACGCCATAAAGCTGTCAATCCTTGCGAACTTGATGTTTGATCGAAGACTTATAGCCCTACGGCTCCAATGATGGCAATTTTGCCGGTTATCCGAAAAACGTTTCCTGTACCTTCCTTCAACCAGGACCTTTAACTCTTGTGTCGGCAACAACATGAGAGAAACAATTAATGGTTTGCCATTTTTGGTTCCATTTCTGTAACCTCGCGAGCGGTGACCGAACCACACTGTCCCTAAACCGTCTGTGACGAGGGTTTTTTCTAACGTTACAGCTCGGCGATCCTAAAATCGGAGCGCCCTAACTCGCTGCTGTCCTTGTCCAGTCCTTCGCTCGCTCCAGTGCTTCATCCCGACCCATGGTATGCTCCGACACCTCGTCTCCAGTTTCCGCGTCTCACCGGTGTCCACTGGTCACTCGTCCTTGATCAGCACTCGATCGGCTTTCTGACGCTGGACGTCGAACCTTACCTGAGCCTTTTTTGTTTCTTTTTTCGGCTGCGCTTGGTCGGCTTCCTAGCTCGTCAACATCGACTTCCCTCTGTGATCTCCACTCTCGCCGCCTCGCGTTTCTTCGCGTTCTTAGCGATGCGGTGCCAAAGCCTATTGATGGCAACACCAACCTATGGCACAACCTGCGCTATAGGTACCGCCACCCTGCAATCGGTGATCGAAACGCACTTGTTCGTCTTCACCACTCTTACGTGCGGTTGGTCCAACAGCTTTCGACCAATAAGCATCGGGTATGGCTGGCTCTCGTCCGGCACAATGAGGACCTCGCACCGCGACCTGAGTTGATTCACTCCTACCTGACATGTTCTTTTTACCTGTCGGTAGAGTTTACGAACATCGTTCCTGCAGTAACATCCCTCAATCTCCTCGATCGCGGGCTTCTCGTGTTCTTTCTTTTTCTTTCTGAGAAGCCGGTGCTCTTACCTTCTCTTCTGCCCGTAGAGCTCACGAGCAGCTCTCGTCCTTCTTTGCAGCGCCGCTTTGTGTGCCGCCTGTTTGGCTGCATGTGCTCGATTCATCGAACCAAGGGTTTCTTTTTGGTGGCAAAGTGAAACCTAGCACATCAGTTGCGGCTTTTCTGATGGCTTCTTGGCAGTATTGCCACTGGTCTTCAGCACTTGATGTTGGCGGTATGGGACTCTGTGTGAAGGAAGACACGATCGGCGGATTCTCTAGCGATCTCCTGCGATTGTAGCCGTGCGACGTTAAGCTTCTTGGCAGCATTTTGATGATTTCGCGTGGTCCGGGAAATCCTCGTTCGGAGCTTGGCTACACATAAATAGTGATCCGAATCAATGTTGGCGCCTCGGAACGGCCGGACGTCCAAAATACGTCAATCGCAATATGATCAATTTGGTTGATTGGTCTGGAGATCGTCAAGTTCCATGTGCTTGATACATTAAGGTTGCGCCCCGCGGCACTTGACGTCGATTAGCCTAAATCCGTTTTCGGAGGTGGTGTCGTGTAGGCTGTGTCGTCCGACTGCCCAGCTTTGCGTTAAAGTCACCATGGACGATCTTGACGTCAAAGCTAGGACATTGCTGGCAAGTTCTGTCAAGGAGCTCGCAGAAGCAGTCTTTGGTTGCGTCATCTTTCTCCTCCGTCGGGGTGTGCGTACATATGAGGCTTATGTTGGCGAATTTAGCCTTTATACGGATCGTCACCAAGCGTTCGCTAATACACTTGTTCAAGACTTCTTGCCTTAGTCTGCTGCTGACGACAAATCTGCATCCAAATGGGCGCTGACCACTTTCTTTGTAACAGTCTTCTTCTTCTTTGTATGGAGCTACAGTTCGGGGTGAACCTGGGCCTCAACCAACATGTCTCTCCAAATAGCGCGATCTCTGGCTAGCTGCCTCCAGTTTCGCACTCCAAGTTGGTTGAGGTCCTTCTCTACTTGGGTGCGCCACCTTAAACGGGGGCGTGTTCTGTTGCGTTGCCAGACGGGTTCGGATTCGAAGATTCTTCGGGCCGGAGCTGTGGTGTCCATACGCTCTTCATGACCTAGCCACCGTAGGCGTTGGATCCGTAGACGCCTAACTAGGCTCATGTCGCTGTACAGACAGCATGGTTCGTGAATTAATCTTCTCCTGCAGAATCCCTCCAAGGACTTCTTTATCCGCTTTCGAGATTGTCCATACCTCCGCGCGGTATTTGTAACAGTCGCCGTAGTAAATATCACAGCTTTTCCATCCCATCGCATCTCTTGCATTGCGGTAATGTCCCCTTTATGGTGGTCCAGGGCCTCCGCAAGTTGTTCAGCTGCACGTGGTCTGTTAAGCGTCCTGACATTCCACGTGCAGATTCGAAAATCTTTGTCCTTAAGTCGTTTACTAGGCTCGTCGGCGGTAAGATCATCCATATCCGAGGCTTGCTGTTGCTTCGTAACTATTTATTTCCGCACGGAGGGGGAAGTTACCCCCACGCGCAACCACCGAACCTGAGGGAACGGATTCTGGTTTAAGCCCCCGGACTGGGGGTCGCTGCATACATTGGTTCACCTCGAAAGCGGTTGCTGCAGAGGCTATCCAGAGGGCGCCTCGAGGAGGGTGTAGTCAACTTGACCTGTGCGTTCACAGGGATCGCTGCTGGCATCTGCCAAGTTGAGAGCAATCAACAGCTTTGCCCTGTATGCCCAGGCCCATGCCCCCAAGCGTAGTTCACACCTTGGAAAGTTAAATTAATGCTAAAAATTATGAGTCTACGAAAAAGACTGAAGAAAATGAGTCGCTTTGGTAGCACTGATGCTGATTCTGTTAATCGATATCGTATCGGCGGAGGCTACTAGTCTCATTTCAGCATTGCTACATCAATATAGATCCGAAGAGACACTTGAGACACGTTTCTGGGAGTTAGGTGTCCAGGTTAATTACCTACAAGCCCACAGTTAGACTCGCTTTAGTTCCACATATTGAGCGTGGATCAAGATCTGATTTCTGTGCGCCACACCTAAGCAGAATTATCTTGCTAATTATTCTGTTTCGGAGAGTGCTTATGCACGGCTGTAACTTATGAGGATGGCCTGAACAACAAGACCACAGAACACATGCCTGTTATCTTTCCTTGAAAGCTATGCCCTCTGGGTTGACTTGGGAGGCAGACACACAATAAAATTCCCGTGTAGGCACATTCCATAGGCACATTCCATAGGAACATTGAACTCATATTCACTTTTTTGGTTTCAAACAGGGTCCACCCCAATCGCCTCTATTCCCCACCTTTGCTTCAGTGAACGAGGATGAGCTTTGTTAAAAAGCCATAGAGCGCCAGGGCCTAGGTTCTCCGCAACCACTCGTGTTGTGCGTGTTATTGTTCTCTCGCGTGTGGAAGGGACCTTCAGTCTTATGCCCGAACGGGCAAGTTTGTGAAGCTTTTTCTAGACAGGAAATACTCTTTGAGCATCGAAGGAGGTGGCGCCGTGAAATTTATTTTTGTCGCACAGGGCAGGAATCGAGACTACGACATCGAGGTTGGGGTCGACGCACATACCCACGGGTTACCCTTAGAGCTTTGTTTTCTGTTGCTAATCAGTGCCAGGTGCTTGACGACACCAACGTCTTCTACTCTGGAACGTAACCGCACGTTTACACTGTCTCGACTCAGCTTCAGCAAATGGACCCTCCATGAGATGCGATGAAGAGAGTGCATGCTTGCAGGTATCTGAATCGTGCCCCATTTCATATTTAATCATTTCTTCCAGCAGTTGCGGCTTCAGTTCGCATTGGCTCGTGCACTTGTCATTCCAAAAAGACTGTCGTCCACACTGAAACTTATGACAGACCTCTCTGAGTGACGGACAGAGGGACGGGTTTAATTCTTACAGTGCTCTGCATTTAATTGCCCTTAATCCCCACTATCCACGTCCATCGCTAGAAGGCCTGCTTTTCTCTCTCCACCAGGCTGACTCCTTCCGGTTCAATGTCCCAAACCGTAGAAGCTCCTCGTCAAAGGGCGTGACGTGCACCAAGTCAGTGTCTAATCAAAGCCATCACGAAGAGCACATCGTTCTCAAAAATACACAACCGAGTGGTAGATTCCAGCTCTGACTGCACTTGATGCCACTTAAGCGCCAAAGCCGCTCGGATAATCACCAGTCACACGAAAGGAATGCACCAACGTTCGTGTCTGCAATAAACTGCCGTCCCTCTTTCCCCTCAATTCCATTGACGACGCTCGTCAGCACTGGGATCGTCCAGATCTCCAAATCTTCTGCCCATTGTTCAAAATCCCCCAGAATGTCCAATTCGTTGTGAGAACGACATTTGCATATCCGAAATCTATTTTCGAAATTCTCAAACAAACAGCAGACTGGCCGGTGCACGCCGACATATTTCTCCTTGGGCTTCCAGCCAAGCACAACCAGCGCAGAGAGACCGTGCGGCACATGAGTGTATCAGCCAAAGGATAACTGACAAACATGCGCTTCCACATGATTGATTCGTGTTGATATCTCACCGAGCTTGTGTTTTTTTGTTTCCCCTTCTGAGCTGCCTGCCAACGATGCGATGACACCTTTTGATTGAAATAGCAAACAGACGACGCTGGCCGAGATCACCACGTCCGAGCATTTAGACGGCGCTTGATGGCATTTTTATTGTTTTCGTCTATCTTTGCAGACACCACAAGCACAAGAAACGACATCGGCATAAAAAACCAAAGATCCTGGTCCACGATTTAGACACGCAAATGGTTAAGGTAAGTGAATGTCAAACATAGAGTGTTAAGAATTAGAGGTGGGTCCTTGAATGTGAAGAGATTGCTTGCTTTTGTTGAATGGCTTATCAGTGACAACGTTTGAATGGCCGCCGGGGCTTTGGGGGTCGCGCTTGTCCGTCTGGGGTGGAAATTGTGAGAGTGACACGGGTTGTGTTGACTCTGGCGACGTAAGGAAAGTTAAGCGGGACCAAATGCGGAACTCATTTACTCCCATTCTGCGAAAATTGGTAAACATGAGCATAAATGAAACGAAAATTCCTGATGGACTAACAACCGCTCTAGTGCGAGGTGTGAAAGGCCACGTAGGCACTTAAAGACCAAACGTTCCGATGTGCTAACATCGACTCGAATCATTACCTTGTTGTGGCCAAGGTCTGCACTCGGATATCGATAGCACAACGGAGTAGAGCAAGATCAAAGCCGTTTGACGTCGGAAAGCTGGTCGAGTACGGGGAACTTTTCCGATCGAGTCTCCCTAAAGCTCTCAGAGAGTCCAACCGAACAGAACGAATGGTGTATCTTTCCTTGACAGCTGTGCTCTCTCATGATGCAGTGACTGGGAGATGCAGGCACACAATAAAAGCCCCATCAGGCTGCCTCTGATTGGGTTGAGTTTTAAGACGCCACTCAGAAAAAAACCCATGGCTGGACATCGAGTGCGGGAGGCGCATTCTGCGAAGCAAACAGAATATAAGATGACGCTGGATAGAAGGACGAGAGCGGTTAGTGAGCTCTACGAACTTAAAGAAGGAAAGAGCACCGGCTTACCAAATATAACAAGAAAGGGTGTGAGAAGCGCGAAAGCAGAAACAAAGTCCGAAAGTTCTACCAAAGGGTACACACAACGGACAGAAGTTTGTCGGAACGAAGAGGGACAACTTGTAGTAGAATCGCAGTTGATACAGAGAATCTTGAAGGATCACTTCTGCAGACTGTTTAACGGCGAAGAGGGCACCAATACTGCTGTCAGGCAGAACGCTCCACCGCACTCAATGAAAGACGACAATTCCGACCAAGATAGTGATACCGAGACTAAAGTCGAACAAAGCCCCTAGTGTTGACGGACTGTCTGCAGAGCTCTTTAAGGCTGCTGGAGATGAGCTGGTAGAGTGCATGCACTAACTCATCTGTAGGATATGGTCGGAGGAGATCACGTCCAATGACTGGATTCTCAACGTCGCACCCACATGGAAGAAGACCCCTTTGACTGCGCCAACTATCGCGCGAATAAAGGCCCAAACCGATAGAATCCGGTGCGTGAGTTGCGTGTTGTCAAAAAATGTACAGCTCATAAGATCTAATAAGATGAAGCGCGACAACCAGTGTGGGCTATATGTGGAATGCATCAGAATGGATGGAGTTGGGGAACTTTTAACTTTTGTTCCGTATGATAGTTCATTCTCACATGTGTGTCCCATTTACGTATGGATGTGTGTCATTTTACTCTCATGTGTCGTGTGGGATTGTATGTACCAGGTATACCGGTATGAAGTGAGCGCCAAGATACAAATGTCTCGATAGGGAACATTGGTTGTGAACGAGCCCTTATTTTTGTTTGCTTGTTTGCTATGACATCTGTGAAAAATATTTGGTATACATCAAGTCATTGAACAGACAAAATCGTATTATTTCATCGTGTTGAAAATGTCGAATTTTGTACCAGAAAGTGATGATTTGCGGAAAGCATTAATTTGTTGTTTTCATTTGAAGAAAAGTGCTGCAGAGTCGCATCGAATGCTTGTCGAGGCATATGGTGATCATGCTCTATCAGAAGCAATATGCAAAAGATGATTCCAACGGTTCAGAAATAATGGTTTTGATGTGAGAAATGAAGAACGTGGAAGACCACCAAAAAAGTTTGAAGACGCCGAATTGCAAACGATATTGGATGGAGATGACACTTTGAGCAACAGCAAATGGCAGCAATGTTAAATGTTGCACAACAAACAATTTCTAACCGTTCAAAAGCTATGGGAAAGATCCAAAAGTGTGGACAATGGGTGCCACATGAATTGAATGAAAGACAGATGGAAAATCGGTTTTTCATCGGATTGTTACTGCCGATGAAAAATGGATTTATCTTAAGAGTCCTAAACGGAACAAATCATGGGTTAATCCGGGACAACCATCAACATCGACTGCAAAACCAGATCGATTCGACAAGAGACAATGCTGTGTGTTTGGTGCGGTGTACCACGAGCTCCTAAACGTGTTGAAATCGTTAATACTGATCGCTACCGACAACAAATGATCAATTTGAACCATGCATTGATCGAGAAACGACCAGAATTGGCCAGAAGACACGGCAACGTAATTTTGCTCCATGGCAATGCACCTGCACACAAAGCAAAACCGGTTCAGGATACAATCAAAACACTTGGCTGGGAGCAGCTACCCCACCCGCCGTATGCACCAGACTTCGTTTCTTCCGACTACCATTTGTTTTTATAGATGGGACACGCATTGTCTGTGAGCAGCACTTCGATTCCTACGAAGAAGTCGAAAATTGGGTGTCTGATTGGTTTGCTTTAAAAGACGAGCAATTTTATCGGCTTGGTATTCACAAATTGCCAGAAATGAGGTGTGCAGAAAACAATGGCCAATACTTTGAATAAAATGTCAGTCATAGATGGGCATAATCGAATGATTTTAAGAATCGAGATAATTTAATAATCGAATGATCACTCGAATGACTACCAATCACTCGAGTGACTGCTAATAATTTTAATGACTACCAATCACTCGAGTGACTACCAACGAATTACAAGCTACTAACACAAGAAAACTCGATAAATGTCTTTATGCGCTTCTTCGTGCCTATCGCTAGATTTTGCCAATAACACAGGATGGACTCGCTCAAGATGACGCTTCAAATTCGTAGCATAACCAACAAATTTCAGTTTTCTTTTGCAGATCTTGCGATGCACAGATTGCAACAGTGTCTTTCTGAAAAAAATTCCATACTATTGATTTTTTGCCCCCTGGTTTCATTTTGGAATTCCTTCAAATGAACCTATAATACATATGAAGTTGATGTAGTAATAATGCATTGTTCGATTTAAATTTAGTACTCCATGCCATGCGAGTGGTTAGTAGTCATTCGGGTGATTAATTGAGAATCGAGGTGTTGTAATAATCGATTATCACTCGAGATATCATTCGAATGCAACAACATTTCGGACGCAACGCACGTATTTCATTGGGCACCTCTTTGCAATCTGGCAAATATGATTTTTGTGGATTGCAACGCACGCACCGGATTCTATCGGTATCTTCTTCTTCTCTACCGTTTTGTGTGAGCGTCTGAAACCATTCGTCAACAACCTGATAGCTCCCTATCAGTGCGGTTTCAGGCCGGCGAAGTCCACCATCGACCAGATCCTGGAAAAGACTCGAGAGATGCAAATCAACACCCAGCACATATGTGTCACATATGACAGCATGTACAGAGACGAGCTATACAGCGCCATGTCTGGTTTTGACTTTCCTGCCAAGCTCGCAGGTTGTGCAGGATGACAATGTGGAACTCACGATGCTCCATCAAGGTCGGTAACGAACTCACCGAGACCACATATAAGGTTTTAGGCAAGGCAACACGGCGTTATGTGATTTCTTCAACATCGTTCTGGAGAAGGTCATGCAAAACTCACACGGCAACACTAGAGGCAACATCTTCCAAAAATTCGTGCAATTGCTAGCATACGCGGACGACCTTCCAAAAGTCGTGGGTAGCAGACCAAATCAGGCTCTGCTTTACCACCCTATCACGATCGACTACAGTTGACTGACTGCAAGTCCTTATGAAACAAAGTGAAGTGGCAGAGTTAGTCCTCCTCATGGACCAAATTTCAATTGTGTGAGTCAATAATTGCAACAACCGTCTGCCCTTGAGGTAATCATTTCCCTCAACTTAAGGTAGACATCTATTTATTTTCGGCGCCAACTTCATCGGAGGAACAACCGTAACAGTACGAACGTGTCCACCAGGACGTATATGCCATGTACATGCCTAACTTATAAAGGCTGTTTTTTTAAAAGCTATAGCAAGTTTTAAAAAAAAAAAACATAAAATTCAGAAAAATGCATGATATATTGAATATGAATCGATAATTTAATGTTTGAAGATTTTTTCATGCAAATGTTGACCTCGACTGCGCCTCAAATGGTCCATTCGCTTAGTCCAATTTTGGCATAATCTTTCCAACATTTCGGCCGGTATCTCACGAATAAATGCGTCAATTGAAGCGGTATTGTCTGTATAGACATGAGCTTTAACATAGCCCCACAAAAAATAGTCTAAAGGCGTTATTTCGCACGATCTGGGCGGTCAATTGACCGGTCCCGAACGTGAAATGAAATGTTCACCGAACTCGCCGCCGCAATAAGTCCATTGTTGCGCATGCTGTGTGGCATGTGGCACCGTCTTGTTCAAACCACATGTCATGCAAATGCATTTTGGGCAAAAAAAAAAGTTGTATATCATCCCACAGTTACGTTACGATTCGCATCATCTTTGAAAAAGTACGGTCCAATAATGACACCAACCCATAAACCGCACCAAACTGCGACTTTTTCTAGTTACATTGGTAGCCCCTGGCTGATATTCACTCCAAAATCGACAATTCTGCTTATTTACGTACCCATTGAGCCAAAAATGATATTCGTCGCTGAACACAATTTTTCGTTAAAAATGTGGATCTTGGGCCAACTTGCCAAGAGCCCATTCACAAAAAATTTCACGTTGCCGTAGGTCGTTCGGCTTCAAATCTTGCACCAGCTGTATTTTGAAAGGCATCACACCTAAATCTTTCCGCCAAACTTTCCACGTGAGTAACAGAGGCCCTCTCTCCCGTCCCGAGTAGAGATCGCTCTACTGTTCCGGAGGAGATCCTCGAGACTGCGAGCGACATCCGGTTCATATTGAAGTAGCCAGTCCACTGTTCGGCATACGACATGGAAGATTGCAGGACATCCGTGTGGATCCTGTCTTAGGCAAATTGTCTCGAGGTAGAGGAACGCCGGTAAACCGGTAAAGCGCACTCTGTCATGGCACATAACGTTTCGGTAGTAAACCTTAAAGATCAGTCTGTTGGAAGAAGTCATAGCTAGTGCAGTATAATAATATAATAATAAGGGTGCCGCTACAGCCCGGAGTGTGCCAGGGTCTAGCTTCTCAACAACCACTCGTGTTGTGAGTGCTATTGTTCTCTGCCGAGTGCAAGGGACCTACAGTTGTACGCCGACTCCGAACGGCCAAGTTTGAGAAGCTTTTTCTAGACAGAGGTGCTCTTTAAGCATTGTCAGTGACTCGAAAGAGGTGGGGCCATGAAAATTATTTCTGTCGTTCAGAGCAGGAATCGAATCTACGACATCGAGGTTGTGGTCGACGCACATGCCCACAACGCCATGACCCACCACGCTAGTGCAGTATGCCTTCTGAAAATGATCTATCTTGTTCAAGTTTGTCACGTTGTACAGGACCTCGTTGGGATAGTAGTTCTTGTATTCAGACTTGGGGACAAGTCTGAAGGCACTGTCTCTCGAACAACCTCATCTTCTCCATCGGGAAAGGACTCACGTTGAACCACAGTGGACAACCGTAAGCCATATCTGGCCGGATGAGGGCCATGTAGCAGATTACATTCACCCTGGTATCAAGTTGGCTGCTGTAAGACAACCCCCTTGCAACAGCGAAGCAGATTTTGATCCAACCAAATGCCAAGATGCCCAACTACACTTTTCCCACCACCTAAAGAGCGTCCCTGTGGGTCAACAATGCCGCACTTACGCCAGGTAGCAACTGTGGTCAGTCCCAGCCGGAGAGTGTAGGCAGCTTACTTAAACTTGACTTCCACCATCTATAGTGCCCTTGTATTTATGTTTATTCATCTAAACGCCCGAATCCACCTCAGTTCAGGTCGGAACATTGCTTACAAAATGGTCCTGTCCTGCCTCTACAGCAACCAACTTCAATTCACATTCAAGCCCATTTCCTCATCTTCGCATTCACTAAGCAACCAGATATTTTAATGCATTTCCACATCTTTTAGGTGATTGATCCTGATGATCTTCCGCAGAGAGCCCGATGGACTATCATAGCCACAGCATTCCTCCTACTCCTCATGTGCCTAATGCTAGTGGGTATCACACTACGAATGGCACCTATCATCGATGATATGGGTAAGTGGCCACACAAAATTCTCATTCGCGTACAAATTTTGTCAGTAACACGTGAACGCGAGTGTACGACGTACCCCCGGCTAAGAAGGACCTCTTCCACATCGTGCCAAGCGTAATGAAGTGAAACTACTTCAAAATTCAACAGAAAAAAAAAACACACACGCCCACCTTCAGAACACACAAACACACACTCTTTGCCCCCCACACCACCAGTCAAACAAAACTCAGGAAAAACAAGAAGAACAAAAATAATGGTAAACAAAACCTAAATACAAACGACATCCGTGCGAAGCGTCCAAAAATAGAGGAAGAAAAAACAAGCACCCGACTATGCGAAGATACACACTGCATGCTCGAGCAAACACAACCAGGACAACGAGTTGGTCGGAGGAGTGTGTGCAACAGAGACCGACCGCGAGCGAGAGAGACCGAGAAGGAGGAGGGGTGTTCAAGGATTCCCGTCCCGTAGTTACGCTTTAAGTATCTGAGCAAACTGACCTACATTCCAGGCAAAGACAAAAGCGCGCGATTAAAATCCCGCCGGCGTATTTTTACTTTTTCCCTCGCACTGCCTTCCCTTACTGGGGACACGCCGGAACTTTTTGTGCACTCCCCCGAACCGCGTCCCGTCATCAGCGCGCCCCTCTTTGTTCATCATCCCATTCCGTTGATTTGCATTTCGATTAAGTTGCACTTAGGCCCGATGCACTGGTCCTTAACGCACTCATCGCCCTCGACAGTGACTGTTGGAGCTTTGGCCTCAACTAGTTGAGCTTTTCGCCACGCCAGGCAATATGCAATGAATCTCATTGCATATGCCGAGCTTCCTGTGAGCTTTACCGGAAGCTCGCCACCGCTGCGCAGAATCGATGAGAGCGCGCAGCTTTTGCGAGAGCAAAGCTTCCTTCCAGGCCTGTTATCAACAGTTTCCAGTGCTGTTGGCAGCAGCCGCCCTACTGCTCGTCAACAGGTGAAGGAGAACGTCCACACGTTGCCCTTTCCTGCAAAACACTGAGCGCTTGTTGAATTTTCGTTTATTCTGGCATGCTGTACACATGCTATGCTGGACCGCTCGTCGTGCCCACGACCTGCCTCTCGTTTTCCCCTGAGTGACGGAGAGCCATAGTCACCTTCCATTGTACCATTCTCCGCCGGAAGTCGATACGGTAAACGGAAGTTGGGAATTCTGAAGCTAATGTTGACAAGGGAGGTTTGACAAAAAAAAGAGCGAAAAAAAAACCAACCGAACGGAACACACCCCGTCCTTGGGGGGTGATACATATCATCGCCGCAGGGGCCTGTGGAATGCAGGGACACACCAAAGCGCTTATTAAATAAAATGGAATGCATAAAATTAGTGTTGAGACATTTTCATCCAAGTTATTTTTTTTTTGTTGTGGCTGCTGGGGCGTATGGGTGGTTATGAGGTCGAGGGCGAGCATAGCCTGCCTTCATCGTCAGCAGCGTTCCGGGAATAACACGGGAGTAATTTCATTTAATTTCAACCATTGCCGAGAGATTGAGCAGCCGATAAGGGCGTGCTTTATGGCGACGACATGGTTTAACTGGTGCTTGGGCATGTTTAATGGGACTAGGATATTAAAGCGAAAATGATTAGGGATCTGAGTGAATGGCCACTGGGAATGACTTTCAGAGATATCTTCATCAGGAATCAGCCAACAGATTTGGTTGGCGGTTGTGCTTTGATTGCGGGTAGCCGCTTAATTGGCAATCAGGATGCAAATCGGAGTTAATCTTTGACAGCTTGTAGTGCAACTCGATGCAGTGGGCTGCTGCTTAAATCAAGGTCATTGGCCTAAGGATATGTCCACCCCCAGCCGCACAGACAATAGAGGCAGACGCAGAAATGACCCAAAAGCGAGATAAATCTGCCGTCGTTTTCGTGTACCGACTTCAATTTCCGCTGTCATGATGACAAAACTGTCCTTAAGTAGCGGCATTTGAGGAGGTTTATGCGAAACGAGATGACACGCATAAAATTCTGATTGAGAGCATCTGGCGCAGAGATGTCAAGCGGTGATATCATGTTTTTGACCCGATTCCGGTGGTTGGTGATTAATTTGTCCGAAGTGCGGGGCTTAAGTGCTGAACGTCAACAGGCGCGTGACTTAGTGAGGAATTTTATGCGACCCCAGCTGCTTTTGGAGAAGAAGAAAGAGAAGACTACAGAGAGCGTGTCCAGATAGACCTCCAGTTGAACTTGATAAATTGACTCTCAGGAATGGAAGCCAGTAATCTCAATGTTGCCGGATGCTTTCCAATGGATTAAATGAAAATAGCGGCGCGCGAGTCGTTGGCAGGCCTAATAGGGCTGCGGTGGCCGTTGGAAGTTGAGCTGGTGTTCTCCAACAAACCCTGTCAAGAAAATGTCTTCCATCACAGGTGCGTAGATTCCACGTTACAAGTGATGAGTAGATGTTTTCTTTTTCAACAAAACCGCGACCTGAAGAGATCTTCTGCATCGAAGGGTTGGACCTACTGCTTCCTTCTGAAGGTTGGCATGTCTTTTGTAGTGGATCTCCTTAGTACCACTAAAGTGAGTGTTTCCCTATGGCGAATACGTTTTCTTTCTTGTGAAGCGGCCCGCTTCGAGATCAGCCCGTACACGTACCGAATGATCCGCAGGTGATCGTCGCTGTAGTCCGTACCGAATGCCAAGCCCGGGCCAGCCATAACCTTCGTCAGCTTGTCGCTGCGCATGCTCATGGTGTCGCTAAGGGAAGAGAGAAACATGATGTCTACTCCCAGAAAGGCGCTGCTCACCCTACTGTTGGATCTTGGAGGCGTTGTCCGAGCCGAAGGTTCACGAATGGGGGAACCCCTGCTTGCCCACACCCGGTAGGAACAATCGCCGGTCATGCAGGTCCGCCAGGATTACCCGGCGGCTGATGTATTTGTCGAATCTGAAACTAGACCCCAGTCAGTATGCGGTAGACACCCCCTGGTCCCAAACTTACGTGAATGAGTTCTTCAGCCGCGAACCCTCGTCGACCGCGTCTTGATGAAGTCGATCACGCCGTTGTCCCCGAAGGCGCCTCACTCCACGTCGATGATCACATGGTCCGTGGCGCGGCGTTTCTCAGTGCTTCACCCGCCGCGCGTTCTTCCTGTAGCACCCATTCGAGCCGGTGCCCAGCACGATGCCGATCCCCGTCCAGACGGTGGTGTCGTTCAAAATCGTCAAAATCTCAATGTTCCGCCGGTTGCACTTGGCCAAAGACTCGCGCAGCTTCACCGGCCCACCATCGACTGGCAGTTGAACGAGTTAGTCCACATGACCAGACTGTACTGCTGCATGGCAAACGAGAACGTGAACCCCATCGGATAGACCTTGCCCGCGTCCAGTGCGTTCTTCACCGCGAAGTCGTCCACGCACTCGGCCAGATAGTCGAACAGTGCCTCTTGTGACTGCATAACAGTTCTTGTACGATTGTTGAAGACCGTCTACATTGCCTCAGTCACTTGGGCGAAGTTTGTTTCATCAACTGCTCTCCAATTAGCACAGAGACGTAGGCTACGAACGAACGTCCTACAATCCCCTTGTTTTCAGGGTCCCAGCCGAGCTTCACTTTGCGCTGCCCGGCGAGCGACTGCAGTGAACCGTAGCCACTTTTGACCACTTGCACTCCATTGAGCTGAACGATTCTGCCTTAGGTTGTACCTGGCTATCTGAAAATAATTAAATTCAAGCGTCGAGGGATTGAGTTGAGCTGTCTTAAGCTGTCTACCTACAGGTTGGTAAGGTGTATCGTAGCCGTCTTCCCAAGGGAGCTAGCCCGGTTACAGCTTCTACAGTCATTGGAAGCAGTTGCGCATGGCACTTGCTATACCAACGCAGTTCCTCGCAACATCTGAAATGTGTATACCCATGTCTGTTGGAGGTCACCCAACATGACTAGCACTAAAAATATTCCTTTTTTTATCCAAGTGCCCTTCTTCTATCTCTCAGACCACAATAGTGACGGGCACCTTTAATGCGTGTGAACTGTTTCGAGTTTAGAGGGTTTAACAACTCCGACCAGCATCTGATAAGAACTTCAGTATCAGTGGTCTTTATTTTCACCAGCGACTGCAAAATTTTGGGAGAAAGACCCGAAGTCTTGCTGTATAGACGTCTACTTACTCATCGGGCACTAGTGACTTCTCTTTTCGCGAATACGTGGGTGAGGTGGACGTAGAAATAAAGAATCCATTGGCCTTTGCAAGAGCAACGATTTTAGGAAGGATCTTTGGTCTAATTTGCAGAAGCGACGCATACGCAGTCGACGTCGATAATCGCTGGACAATTCAGCCCACATTGGCGACCCTCCGGCCTGAAGAAGGAGCAGATACGTGCCTCTGAGATGACGCGACTTCCCCAACAGAGGTGGCATACACAAGTGCGTTGCCATCTCAACCTACCAAGAGACGACTTGTGGGGCGCCTGTACTGGACGGACTAGACATGGATATCGCAGCTTAGGCAGTTTTCCAGGATTACTCCACTTCCTGTACATGCATTTGGACAGACTTCAGCAGATCCTGGGTGACTCAAAAGCTACATATGCCACATATTTTCTCCGCCCTCATCCCAGTGGGCCCCTTGATGGGACTTCACAGCCGTTAATGCGCGAGAAATAACAATCATCCCTTTCTTCGGTTGCCTCGAACATCAACATGAGCTACCCTCTTGAGTAAACGAGAGAGTGACCAACGATCCGGCGAATCAGAGATCACGTGGCATAGGTCATCATCTTTGGTTCGGGAAAGGGTGCACTCATGGCATAGCTCTTGGTTGTCACATAAATTTCATTCTCAGCTTGATTTGAGAAGACGTTATAAAGAAGGGTTGTCAATAAAATTGAATCACTCCATCGACGCGGACTGCGCGCTCTGGGTCTGTGGGTCTGTGACTGTGTCCATTGACTTAGATCTCCCACACTGCGATGCACTTCACATCTAAGACGCACTAGCCATGTGTCGTAAAATGAAACAAAATCAAAAAACCACTCTATGCAAATTCGTACATCGCAACAGGGTTCATTTAAGTCATATTCGTGCACGTCCTTTGAGTACATCCAACCCGCATCTCGACTACCCCCCAACTGTGTCTTCCACCATCCCTTGCGTCAGAACTCGTGTATTGGCCGTAAATCTACAAGCTTGTCGGGGAATTTGTCTGGTCTAGCACATTGTGCCAATAGCTAATAAAATGAACATCAAATCAGTAAGTGCGTCCGAATCAAGTCGGATGGCAATGGGTGCACAGTCCTGTGCCAAGGCAATTTCTTTAATGCATGCACAAAGAGTTATTGAATCTCAATCACGGCAGTCCTCGCTCGAAGATGACTGAGTGAATTTGCCGAAGGTTGTCCTGTTCCTGGGCAGATTTTCCGTTTGCCTTTGCTTTGTGTTTGTTTTGATCGTGATTAATCTGAGGGACGTTGGATTCATGAAAATGAACTGTTCCACAAGGCAGTGAGCCTCATATGTGAGTGGGACGTTCCGCCTGCAAACGGTTTTGGGGTCGTCATCGCTGCTTAGCAGTCTGTGGAAATGGATTTTGCAAATTCTGAGTATGCGAGTTGTCCTTTCTCATCTTTCCGCATAATTGTTTTACCTTCTGGACCACCTTTCTTCTGAACCTCCTTCCTGACGTAAGACCTCTAAATCTCCTCGACAGCGCGCTTCTCGTGCTCTTTCTTTTCCCTTCCGAGAAGCCGGTTCACTTCCCTTATCTTCTGCTCGTAGGGCCCACGAACAGCTCTCATTATTCGAAGCAGCGTTGCCGTGTAGGCCTCCTCTTTTGGACCTGCCTGCACTGGTCGTCAAACCATGGGTTCTTTCTAGATGGTGTCGTAAAACCCAGCACATCAGTGGCAGCTCCTTTGATGGCTTCCTGACTACGTTTGCATTCCTCATCTTCTCAGAGTGTAGGCAGGTTAGGAGGCTGTATGTGAACTTAACTCCAATTTTTGATACTCTATAGCTTATTCGTGCGGTTTTTTGAACGTTTATTTAAGAAAAACATGTCCAATAGTATTCCCCATCTGAAGCTATGCCTTTTTTCCTCTTCCATATTTCTGGCAATATTGGATCCCATCCCAAAGGAACTGTGCCGGCTTGGCAGCCAAGAATGAATCAAGCCAATTGTTGATATTCAGCTCTGACTCACTATCTCGGCACGAATGAAATTATAGACCCAACACAAGCAGGTATGGCTCTGGCATCCCACCAGGTTGGGTGCAGTCAACGACTTTGTCCAATGTACATAAGCCTGTGCTACCTTAGTTCCTCAATTGAGTTCCAGAAACTTCAGCAGCTGCCATCACTTATTGCATCCCACATTGTAAGACGCACCTAGTTCCTTGAGATGGTTACCAAACATTCAGAATCTCGTGGCAACTAAAAATCCTAAAAGACCCAGGACCGGAATACATACACACATGTTGCCACCGTGTTCTTGCACAGGTTTTCTAGATCAATTAGCATTGAGCATGGACCTCAATCATTCCCAAGGAAGCTTCCATCCTAATAATAATACTAATACCCCAGGCTATCCAGATCGGACTGAATGTCTGATAGACAGACGTTGGATAATCCTCTGCGTATTTTCACAGATGAATCGAAGACAAACGAAGGGATGGGTGCGGGTGTCTAATCCCAAGAAGCTCCCTCATCACTGTGGCGATTAAAGAGGCGTGTCTTGGCTCGAAAACAACGTGACATCAAAAAGGGATATCACCATCTGTTCGGACAGTCAGACCGCTATAAAATCCCTGAAAAATGTCATGTTTTACTCAAAAGCATCCTTTTACTGCAGGCTGTCTCTTAAAGAAATGGCTGAGCACCTTAACATTCACCTAATGTGGGTACAGGGACACTGTGGCACACCAGGAAACTGCAGCCGATGAACTCGCTAGGTGTGGTACAACCTCATCCCAATCAATAGCAGGGTTACCACCTTCCATGCTGATCGCTACAGCATACCATATTTAAAGGACAAATGGCTAGAAGGCACCACCTGCCTTAAAACAAAAGAAATTCTGGACATCATCTAACCTAAAACGGTCACTCTGTCTACTCAGACTCAGCAAGCACTCATTAAGAACTCTCAAAGGAGTCAAAACCAGGCACTGTGCAATTGGCACTCATGTTTCAGCAGAAGCTACTGAGACGAAGAGGAGGCAGAAAGCACACATCACCTACTCTGCTCGTGCTGCGCTCTGATTTGATTGATCAGGGGACCGCCAGGTCCCTTTGTGAATGTTGAGGTGACGGAACTGCGTGCTGGCTACAGAAAGGTTTCGTCACGCAGTCCAAGAGCCTAAGTCCATTGTCGGACGTGTAGTCCTGTAGGCTGTGTTTTCCGACGTCTTCATTGGCCAGCTTTGCATTAAAATCTGCTATAACGATCTTGGTATCGTAGCTGGGGCATTGATCGTATGTTCTTTCTATGAGATCATAGAAGTCGTACTTGCTACCGTCGCCTTTGTCCTCCGTTAGGACGCGGGCGCAGATTAGGCTGACGTTTGTCGAATGCTGCCTTGATGCGGATTGTTGTGAGGCGTTCGCTTATGTATCTAAAGCTTAAGACTTCTTGCGTATGTCTGCCTCGCAATCAAACAAGCGCTGCCTTCGCTCTTTGTAGCTATCGCCGTAAAATATGTCGCAGTTTTTCATCCTTTTTTTTCCCCAGCCCATCCCATTGCACCTCCTGGATAGCGGTGATGTCGGCCTTATAGGCTTCTAGGGCCTCCGCAAGTTCATCGGCTGCACGTGTTCCGTTTAGGGGCCTCACATTCTGCGTACAGAACCGAAAATCCTTGTCCTTGTTTCGTTGGCCATGACCGTCAGCAGTAGGGTCATCCGTGTCCGAGGCTTGTTGCCGTCTCTGAACTAATGTGTGGGCGTACTCTGCCCTAAGCATGACTGCCCTTAGCAGTCAGCCACTACAACCTAACGCTAGTTGCTCCGGGTCATCCTGCGAACGCATGATCCTTTGATTCGTTAGGACGCACCTCTTTCCAGATGTCGATCATTCCAGTGAGAAAATATAAAATTCTTAAACGACAAGACCCCAAACGATTTTCTCACGGAACAGGCCCAAGACGAGCTCGTCATCACCCGTCCCTCCTTCAAAAAACGTTGAACATGTCCTTTATCGCTCACCCTTTCGAAATTCCGTCTCAGTCGAGCGCCAAGGAAGATGTTTGCCCTTTCGATCTTCCACCTCGAGCCCCCCCAGCAGCCACCGGTGCCACCCGCTTCATAACTTTTCCACTCGCCCACCCACAGCAGCAGCGCCAGCAAAAAACTTTCTCACGCATCCACACCACACCGCGCGCCTCGGCCCATCAGAGGCTGATTAAACATTTTAATCGGAATAACTTTGCTCGTATTTGCTCCGCAACCGCGAAACATTGGCACCTGCCCTTACCACCGCCCACCCAGCCGGTGAAACACACTTTCCCGCACGAGTGAAGTTCTTCCTCGGAAATTCAAATATTCTCTCACGCCGCTGCCACTGCTGGGCCTGGATAAACAGCAATATTTCGTTACAAAACGCTCAGCCCGACCGCGGAACCGAGAATCCTAACGAGCCGTATAATTTGCTGATGGCCTTCCTCCCTTGCTCGCTCCAATTCTGGCTGGCGTTTGCCGGCGGACGGGATGGAGATCATTAACGGCTGCCAGCAAATGGCACCCGATTTGGCGTAGCATCCACCGCCCCCTTCTCGCCGCCGCGCCAAGGAAACCCGGTGAGATGTTCCGGCATCCTTTTGTGTGGCAGCGCCGCGCAACCGTGTCCTCTGCAGCGTGAGCAGTGAAGGCGCATTGAAAGAAAGCTTTCTACAAGAGGAAATAATTAACTTTGTCAGCGGGCGAGGGGCGGGCATGGTGGCTGCTCTACGGCAAACGGCACAGATTTAAGTGAGCGCGAGGCGGGAACCGCTCACCTGCCCTATGCTGCTGTGCTGCTGAGCTGCTGAGCTGCTGTGCTTAGTGGGTGTTAAATCGTCGATTTTGCCGACGCTCCGAGAGCACTGTTCTGCTTCGGCAGAAATAGCCCTCTGTTGATGGTTATGAGGGTATAATTGCCAAACATTGGGCCTTGCTTATGCACGTGCGAGCCGTGGGTTGGTGGTGGGGACATTCAGCAGAACGCCGGGAAGTCGTGGTCTAGTGAAATGGAAATTACAGCACTTACCTGTGCTGTGATTTTTCTTGCACGCTCGTGAGTTGAGCATTAAAGTTGGATGAGCATGCCGAGAGAGGGGGCCGTGACTAATGGGACGATGGGGGTTTTAATTTGTTTTAAACTTGTGTGGTTTTTTCTGCAATTGAATCACGGTTGCTGGTGGTTGGAGAGATGCTGCTGGACACACCTGAATCAACAGTTGAGCGTAAACTGTCCGAGATGCAGCTGTTTGGTGTTTATTGCACAGGATCTTCCAACTGTACAACCTTGAATTTAACTTGTGACCGCACTCTTTCACTAATCGTCAAACTGTCACCGTCAATTTGTTCAGGAAACTCAACATGTCCACCAAGGCAAGGTACACAAACGAGCAACGTCTGCTAATTATAAAAGTCAGTGACCGCAACTTTAAGAGCGGCCCAGTAAAAGTTTAGTGCAAAAATTTGAGTCCCCACATTCGTTGTGCGATGTTGCCGAGTCAGTGAAACATCGGGTTGGGCGGATATCGCTGCCGTTCAAGCGCCCGTAGCAAACGATCAAAGCCAGTCAGTTCCACGGCGTTCTCAGAATTTGGGCATGGCTCAAGGATCTTGGTTCACACCCACAAGACCAAGCTGACTCATGAATTGAAGCCGGCGGACGATTTGAAGGGACGTACATTCACCGATTGGGTTCGGGAGAAGAGGCGCCAAGAAGATGAATTTCGTGGCAAAATCATCTTCAATGACGAAGCTTAATTTTTGGCTTAATGGGCCCGTCAATATGCAATATATGCGTCCTTAGTCGGATAAAAGTCCACGTGTCCTTAACGAATCACCACTTCATCCGCGATGCGTTTGGCTTCGCTTAGCCTTAGGTTGAAGGGCGTCTGCATACGGGGCGTTGAATGTCGGTCACCTTCTTCATCAGTTCTGGGAGATGGCCAAGAGAAAGCCAGTCCTTTGGATTGTGAAGATGATAAAGAAGGTCAAGCGAGTTTATTTTGCCAAGGTTTGAGATGGTCTTCGACGACAGGATGACATCACAAGAGGAACAGACAATTTTCCAAAGTGGCCCGCTCGTCTATCAACAAACACTTCTGCCAAATTGGCCCGCTCGTCCATCAACAATCATCAATCACAAATCACAATCACGGGTAAAACCTAAGCTGTTTCAAGGAAATCAGCGGTCTGCGAAAAATGTGTTTCGTGCGATTCGAGGAACTTAGCATAATCGATCCACTGACACCATTAATGCCCATTAGTTGGTGATACTCCTCCGGCTAAACCACATCCAGCACGTACACGTACCGGCAATTCAAGCACAGCTCTGGTTTCACCAAGACGGCGCGATAAGCTGCGCATCGAGTGAAATAGGGGTTTGTTGAGACATCATTAAGATGAGCACTTAGTTTCATGTTTTGTTACTCTAGATTGAGCGCAAAGCTCGTGCGATATCACACCTTTCGACTATTTTCTCAGGGCAGGCATAAGCCAGCTACGATTGACGCTTTGGAAGCCAACGTTACTCGTGCTATCCGCCAGATTCCAATCGCTATGCTCGAACATGTCACCTCGAATCGCCCACCTCAACCTCAAATGGGACACTGGCTCCTTGTGGCTGCCAATAAACATATGCAACCACTTAAACAAACTACGGAAGGTACAAACAAGCCTGCATCTGCATCAGTGCATCCCTCAAGACCCATTGAAATTCTCCTGAACCCCACTCAGTTGGTTATCTCCAGAAGTAGCCCCGATCTCCTTAAGACTAGCGAAAATTAGCACTGCAGTGGGAATAATCACTAGACGCACCATAGTAGGCCCCCACTCACCGGGACAAAGCCTTTGCTCCACTGACTTCTGTAGAAGCTGTGTTGAGGAAACCATACAGCACCTCTTCTCCGACTGTCCAGCTCTCGCCTCACCAAGGAAAGCACTGGTAACATTTGTTGACAAAATCACCTGGCTTTCATACTCAACCCTTCTGTTTTTTAATCGCCCATCGTTGTTGCCTCTACCTACCTAGCTCGGTGTGCACATTTGAAATGAACGAAGGTGGATATTTCAATTTCCGCATCATAAGCGATTGTCAGAATTTCTTTTGTTTTAAGGCAGGTGGTGCCTTCCAGATTGAATATGTGAATCTTCATACGATCGTGGGCTGATAGGGATGAGTTTTTACCACACCTGGCGAAGTTCATGTGTTCATGAGTTAATTCTTTCGTTGCACGAAATACCCTTGTGACCAGGGACCCAGCACCGGGTAAGGTTGCATCTGTTCACTATCATCCATAGAGATAAGCGGCAGAGTTGATGGTTGTAACAATAGATCTTCCGTCTATCGGCGACATTAAGAGCCTCCTGCCTTTGCTTCCTAAAAGGCTGCCACATCTGCGCAACACTACAGCGACTCGAGAGTAGCATGGCCATTGAAACCCCAGGTAAGCCGGCGTATGCACTTGTGCGACTTAGTGACCATGCCCTACGTTGGAGGAACAGGTCGGCTGCATGTCAAGCTCTGCTTAAGGCCTTGTTCAGCCTTTTTGACGAAATGATCAAGGACTGCAAGCTTTCTCTGAATTTGATCGACAGTCTAAGATCGCCAACTCCACCACGGAATCACGACAATTGATCGCCAATGAACTTTTTGGCGAGAATCAGCGGAGATACTCTTTAGATCCGAACCAGCGCTGGTACTACATGGTTTGGTTGGCTTGGTGGCTTGTTAGGACTCCCATTGATGGCTTAACCAGACCAACCCAGCATTTCCGCTCACCAACGCCTCTAAGAAACCCACGAACGTCTTATTGACATACCTACGCGCCACTAGACCTTCGCCAGACACATGTGCTTGACAGAGAAGTCGACGACACTACGAAGCACTTTCTCTGTCACAGCTCCGCCCTTGCTCGGCTCAGGTTTTAGTTATTGGGTGCTGATGAGGTGATTGCCTATGACGGAGGTTTCTCATCACAATAAGCTGCTGGTCGTGTTCCGGAATGTTCTGCGCAGCCAATGCCGAGAATGGTTTGCTTGTTGAGGTCCCTCAGAGCTGTTATTCACGTGGGGTAGTGCGTCGAACCCAACCGCGACGTCGTAAGTTCGATTCCTGCTCTGTGCTACGAAAATAATTTTCACGGTCTCACCTCTTTCGAGTCACTGACTATGCTCAAGGAAGCTTCTCAAACTTGACCGTTCGGAGTCGGCATAAGACTGTAGGTCCCTTCCACTCGTGAGAGACGAAAAGTACGCACAACACGATAGGTTGCTGAGAAGCTACGCTCTGACCCTCTACGGGCTCTAACGCCACCCGTATTATTATTATTCTTTATGTTATCCACCAAATGTTGCAGTGAATGCCGCGAATTGGTGCCCGATGACACAGTGAACACACAGTGCTCTATCCATTTGGTGATTCGTGAACCTAGCTTGTCGTCACTACAAAAATCGAATAGATTTTGCAAAAGTTACAGGACGCCTCACTAGGAAGCATTTGTGGCCAATTCTCACTCTGATGAGGACGACGAGATCGATTGTCAAGACTATTCATTGACTTCTTCAGAAGCTACAAAATGAATTGTGCAACTTGCGGTGTCCTCTCCACTCTAAGGAGTAGTCAAAGATAGGCGGGCTAACTTCATCAACAAACTGACCAGTGAGCCTTGGCTGCCATTGATAAACGCGCATGGCTTGGGAAGTGGTAAGAGAACAGGCCTTGAAGTGTGGCTGTTGCGCAAAAACAAGCAAGCACGTCGCCGCTTCAGACGAGTTTCCGACCGGTCTGAAATTATCCCAGCGCTGATAGATTCTCATCGCTTCGCATATCCTTCCGATATGTAGGCAGTCTCGTGGCAGGACAGATCCCAGATCCACCGTCCCTTCGTTTCCCTTCAATTTACCTCCCACTGGTCACGCAAAAGCACACGCACGACACAAGACGTCCTGGAAATACTCAAAAACTTATCAATTCAAATTTCATCCATCAGCCGACGGAGGCAAACATATGCTGAGTGGATTTCGTAAAACAATCCAGAAAATTACACCCGCCAGGCGGTGGCTTGCACTTCAGTGCATCGACTCACTGGATAATCACTCGCACCTCCGAACGTCCCGATGTCAGCCGGTGGGCGGCCATCATCTGTGGAAGTTTCATAAATCATTTCCCTCTCGTTTGCCATCTCCCCATTCTCATCAAGTATGTGCCGAACAATATCGAAGGGACCAGCCGAAAGGACGAAAGGATAAGGGAGCAGAATAAAGGAAACGACCTGAAAGTAAACTAATTTCCATGTCACTCCGCCCCGTCAGGGCACGACAATAATAGCAGTCAGAGGCTCACAGCCATCGCAAGGACATCACAGGATCTACGTGAGTCTCGGGCTCCACGGGGCCAGAGGTTCACCCCAACACTGCCGCACTATGCAACTAGCTTCCATTCGAAAGGCAGCGGCTTGCCCTTCACCCTTCCCAAGATGATGAAACCGCCCCGACATGGCTGAATGGTTATTGTGCCCTGCCTGCACTCAAGGATGTGCACAGAGTGTGCACCCGAGCCCGTATCGCACGAATGCCTTCGCTGCTGCATTCATAGTCCCCCACTATGGATGCCTGGATGCCGTCGCATTGTACCCTCTGGTTGCAGCCGCAGATCGGATCGGAGCGCCGCGCTTCAAAGTAATGACAGCGATTTTTATGGCGTTCCCACCTCCAGCCCGTGCAACAGGATATCACCGCCCCTCCCACGCCATCCGCCTACACTGCCTCCTATGAGCTCGTGGGGCGTGTGTGTGTCCTGGTACTTTGTCTTAATTAAAATTTAATCTCTTTGGGAAAATCTTTTCGCCGGAAAATGGAAAATGAATACAACACCCTCCCCGATGGGGCCGCGCCACCGCCATGAATGGTGCGCCCGGCTCCATAAACAAACAGACACGAAATGTGATTGTGGCGCGCGGTAAAAGTGTACTTAAGCTTGTCGGTGGGGCTGGTGGCCCCTGCAAGACGACCGAGCAGCCATCGGTTTAGAGGACATTACACGACTATAAATGGTACGGCGAGATTGGCGAATGCTTCTGCTGCTGATATCACAAAAGGCCAACGACGACGGCGCGCCGCAGAGCCGTGGAACAAAGGAAGACGGAGCTCTCCTAATAGAATACGAGGGCAGATTGCAAACAAAGCGAATTAGAAAACATTTTTTGTTCATTACTTTTCATTCGCATTCGCATTTTTGTCTTGTGTTTTTGAACCTCGAATGTCACAAGGGCCACGGGGAGGATGATGGTTGCTGCTGGCAGTGGCGGGCGCAGGGAGAGCGAAAAGTTTTCCGCGTCCTGCAGTAAGGGCAATCTAATTTATGCACAAGCTAAGGATGTTTCGTCGACTTTTGCCTAACGACCGTGCCGCCGAGCAGTGGACGCAGATGAACCAACAGAGACAGCTGCTGCTGTTTGCATTTGTAATGACTGCAGCGGCATTTTGACCCGACAGCCATTCGGCTCGCTGCACTCGGTGCATAGCAATTTATGGCCCGCAGCTATCTCTTAATTGCCTTTGCCCCCGCCTTTGACTATTTGCGCTTGACGATAACGTGCGCGCGGGTGGCGGGCGGCCTCACCTGTTGCCGTCTGCACTGGACGATGATTGTGCTGCGATGCTCTCTGATAAATATTATGCATCCTTGGGCATTAGTCGAGCGGCATCGGTGAATTGTTCTGCTGGTGGTTTTTTCTTTACAACACTTCCGGTGGTGGATTGAACTATCAGGCTGCATAGCGTGGACTTTCGGACATAGCCTGGGGTTGAATGCCGAGTCCATAGAGAGGCCAGCAGGTCCAGCCGGAAAGCAAGGGGGGCAGTGTATGCATGAGTGGTATGCACAGTGGCGTAGGAGCCAGTTTGGTTGAATGTCTCGCCAAGACGGATCGACAGTTCTCGATTCACTCTGCTTTTCAAACGCATCCGTCGAACATAGGAGGGAATGATCGAAAGCGGATGTGGTTCAATAATATAGGGTTTCACTTAAAATAGGCTTTTTTTTGACAGATCAGGTGTGTCGCCTGTCATTTTTGTTCAGTTTCGTTTGGCAATTCAACATGAAGAGACTCACTCTGCAATAGAGTCACCAGACTGTTCACGAAAATCAGCGTTCTGTGAGAAATGATTTTCGGAGCCAAGGTAGACAGACTTTCGTTACTTCGAAGCTATAGCTGTCCAGCTATGTTTTGTCAGAACGTCAGTGTTGTGGACATCATATGCTTTGTCTCACCCCTCTTGACAGCAAGATCAAATTAACCCCCATCCTTCTCGATGCTCACAACCCGTTTTGTTCTTCCAATGATGTCAATGACATCGGCACATGCGAGCATTTGCAGAGATTTGTGGAAGATCATGCCTATGGAGTTGACGCTCAAGATCCACACGATCGGCTCGAAGATCAAATGATGTCAAAGAAATCGCGTCGTCTTGTTCAAATCCTTTTCTGACAGGTGTCGGTACAATCTCTACCGATCTTAACGGATTTGGCGTTCTCCGTCGTCAATCTGCTGAGACAGGCGAGTTTTGTATGCATGCCAAAACTAGACAAGGCGCTGTGTAGCTCGTCTTTATAGATAGGTTCATACTTAATTATCAGGCCGATGACCCATGAAGGGTCAGAGCCTGAGCAATTGCTACCTCTCATCGCAGACAGGGGGGAGGGGGCCAGGGTCTATGCGCACGGGGCAAAGTTGCTGATCGCTTTTGGCGGGATGCCAGCAACGATCCTTGTCCATGCATATATCAAGTTGACATCCAAGCGGCGCCCCATGGATAGCATTCACAACACCTGTTGTGAGGTCCTGGGCGCGCTGCTTCCAGTCATCAAGGCCAAGCTGTCTTATACATCCGCGATGACTTGGTCCTCTCCTTCTCGAACCAGCAGGCTCGGATTCGAAGACCCTCTAAGCTGGAGCTTGTTGTCCATTCGCTCGATGTGACCGAGCCAGTGTGTCGACTTGTACGACCTTGTACAGATCTTAGAGTTCGCGGTTGTGTCCTCCATTCGCCTCTCTCGCAAACAGGACCATAAATCCGACGTAGATTTTTCCTTTCGAAAGCACCAAGTATCAGCTCTCTAGTATTGCTTACTGTCCAGCTTTCGGCTCCATAAAGCAGGACTGGCAGAATAAAACTCTTGTGTAGACCATTATTTCGGTCCATCGACTTAGGCGTTTCCAGCTCAGTTCTTTCGACAGACCAAAGTAGCATCGGTTGCCAAGGGCAGTCCTACGTCGGATCTCCACTCTGATGTCATTTGTGGAGTTTACGTTTGCCGCGAGGTAGACAAGCTCCTACCTCTCGAAAGTGTGACTGTTGCTTACGCTAACGTTTTGGCCTAGGTGGTGTGCAGCGGATCGTTTGTTGCTCGACAGCATATATTTAGTTTTGTCCTACTTCCGAATCAGGGGACCTAAGCCCGCATCCCATGAAATGTTTGCAAAATTGTAAGTATGTGCAGTCTTGGCATGGTCTGTTAATGCATCGGCTGGTATGCTGACGGCGCCCGGTTCAACTGACGACCGATACGTAGCAACTTAATACCAAGAACTCATAATTCATAGCTCAGCCTCTTTCGAGTCACTGACAAGGCGCTCTTTTATTCGTGGCGGAATGAGTTCAACGAGATGACACTGAACAGTCTTTCAAACTTGAAATAGCGAGATATTTTTCAAGCGGCTGGAGGTGCGTGTTCCACACCTCCCAAGTCGTGTTTTCACAGGCCATCAAAATTACTTGGAGTTCGAGGGAGTTTGACACAGACGATGGTTTTTTTGTACGGAAAATGAGGAGGAACAAGAAATTCGAGTTAGAGAGAAATTCGACTTAGGACGAGTTCACTGCATATGACTCTGAGGCGGATAGTCGAGATAAACTGAAATGTCTACGCGATGAATGAGACCTTCAACTTTATTAAAGGACAATGACGTACAATCTCTTAAATCTGAGAACAAGGTTATATATAATATTTCTTTGAGAGGTCACCATCAGTTACAGCTGATGACAAAGAATCTCCGCGCATTACGTTAGATTCATTCCTTCATCCAAGTGAAGACCTTTCATTCATGCCCTTTGGGCATAATTTACCAAGCAGTAGCAGACGATCTTAAGACATAACGAACAGCCTACACTCTAAAGTGCTTACACAGCCAACACGAAGGACACTCAGGGCACTCAAAACATTATGAACACTCGGTTTTAAAGCATTCGTGGAGTTTACGTTTGGTAGAAAAACTCCTTTACTACCTCGAAAGTGTAGCTGTCGATTGTAACGTTTTGGTCTAGGTGGTGTCCGACGGATCGTTTTTTGCTTAAATACAGTCAGACGCTTCCTTAAAATTGGTGAATGAGTGGTGGGTACCGACACGAAACTCTAGAGACTTTCCCAAGATTAGCCGCGATACGAATATTTGGTCCAAGGGGGATGTCGCCTTGCAGTTATTGAACAATCAGGCTGTCGACGGAGGATTTCAAGCGTTTTCACAGGACGGCAGAGAAGGTTTTAAATAGAGACTAACCACTTTGAAATTAGAACAGTTTAGGGGGTCTTCATTTTTTGGGGAACGAGCAAGTAAGGCCTTCGTTCGAACAGATCTTACAGATGAGTTGCCTTCTGCCAAATCATCAGCAGCGAATTTGAAACGTTCTGCAGTCTATCGGCACCAGCAGCCTTGTTATTTAGTGTCGACGATTGCTGTCATAAGTTCATTCAGGTCGGGAGGGTGATCGTCAATATTGACGAATTATTAAGCCTTTCAGTGGTGTTTTGGTCATCGCCGTTATAGAGTGGATGGGCATATACAGCTTGTGGAACAGTCCTCGTGCATGCTTTTGTCTTCCCAAATCAAGATCCCAAATCCCAAATCAACTTAACAGCCTAACAGTCGTATTTTATGGAAAAGCATCCGCGGTAGTGAATTTAACAGCTACGGCACCATGCCACATTTGCACTCCATTGAAGAATGTGCTTCGATTTGACTTCAAGTGACAGTGACTGAGTGTCTCCTAAGAGACTCATTCTCGGTGGATGCAAGGACGGCGTAATGCCCCCTAATGATGGTTCCATGTTGGTGTGAGGACCGTGAGGCTAGGACAACAACTCAATAGGTTACTGCCCTCATACGAGAGATGACTATTTTAGTCCGCTTTCATTTAGTTAAATCAAAACGGCTGTCTGCCGGATTGGGTGCCTGCCCTTGGTTGTAGGGGTCCCCGGTTCGAGTCCCAGTGAAAGCAAAAGTTATACTTTCATCTGTTTTTCAAATCCGATCCAGTCACTATTTGCGATCCGCGGAGCGGCACTGAGTAACACAATGGACCAACAATTTCGCTGACAGCCCAATAACCTAACCTTCTTCTTCTTTGTGTGGCGCTACAGTCCGGGGTGGACCTGGGCCTCAACCAACATGCCTCTCCAACAAGCGCGATCCCTGGCTAGCTGTCTCCAGTTTCGCACACCAAGTTGGTTGACGGTGCGCCACCTTAAATGCGGGCGTCCTCTGTTGCGTTGCCCGACAGGTTCGGATTCGAAGATTCTTCGGGCCGGAGCTGTGGTGTCCATACGCTCTACATGACCTAGCCACCGTAGGTCAGGCTCATGTCGCTGTACAGCCTGTACAGTTCGTGATTGAATCTTCTCCTCCAGAAACCGTCAACACAAACAAAACCAAAGATCGTGCGTAAAACTTTTCTCTCAAAGAGACCAAGGACTTCTTCATCCGCTTTCGAGATTGTTCATGCCTCCGCGCCGTATAGCAGGACTGGGATGATCAGGGTCTTATATAGAGTCAACTTGGTTCTTCGAGAGAGGGCTCTATTACTCAATTGCCTTTTGAGCCCGAAGAAACAGCGGTTGGCAAGAGTTATCCTACGCTGGATCTCCTAATTAGTTAATTCATAATCCTTGCATTTATCAGCTGCTTCCGAGGTTGGCGGGCTGACTTTCCTCGAATTAGACAAGCATTGTAAAGAACCTTGCTTGCGTCTCCGATGCTTGCTTGCTCATTAGTTGTGATGTCTCTGATTTTGACTTTGCCAAGACCGATTGAGGCACAGCTACTAGGTGGTTGACATAACCGAGCAGATGCTCGCTAACTCCTCGATAAACCACAAGATGGAACTCTGTGCCGGTTCGACTCTCCGGTCAAATTACTCACTTCGACTGATTTGCGGCCGCAAACCCATTCGATTCATCCCACATCCTGCTGTATACTCAAATCCATCTAAGATGACGCTATCCAACGTCTTTGAAATCAAACCACACTCCTTGGTAGTGAAACAGGTGAGCTCCTCCAAAACACCAACACGCTAGCACAACCGGCGACAGGAGGGTGGAGCAGGGCACAGAATGACGCCATTTAGCCTCGGAGATTCGGAAATTCCTCAAACGTAACCCGGTTTCATGTTATCCTGTTGCGAGCTTCAAAGCATACCTCCGCACTGGCATGTTTATGGAATGTTATCCTCCCGGTGTTTCCCTTTGTGTATGCCTTGTCTTGTGCGGCGGAGTTCGTGTTCTGTGTGCGCTTTTGCGCTCCCCCACCCCTGGTGGACTCGTGGCAATGGCTTAACCAGCGAACGGAGTAACGACAGTCGACATCAGTCACAACTTACCGCAAAATTAACATTTTCCTTAAGTTGATTTCAACTTCGACTGCGTGGGAAGCTGCCACACAAATGACTCAGTATCGTCGAGCTAAAGAAAGTAAATTTAATTCTGAGAATTCTCATTTATATTCATGTACGAGCGGCTGAACTCCGGGGGCACTCTCTGCCAAAGCAGTCGACTGGAAGGCTTAAAGGATATGGAATGCAATGAATTCTGGTGGTGAACTGTGAGGGCTCGGGCGTTTCTTCTTCTTGCACTCGAGTCAGTGCAAGGTCCAAGGACGGCCGTAAAATACTTCGAATCTCTTAACCAAATTAAGGTAGTCACACAAAGGGTTTCCGGGCCGACGTTCACACACTCAGCCACAGGTGAAGGGCTCGCTTGAAAAACGCATTCATCCCGCTGCAGAGGAGAGGCGAGGTGAAAAGGAGACCCTAAAACACGTTGTCATCCTCCCCCAACCTTGACATTGCATTCACTTCCATTTGCAAAGTAATTTTCTGTCAGCAACCAGCGCCCACTGACCTACTTTCGTGCGCATTCTGCTTCTCACCCCGTTGCGCTCTGCAGCTGCTCCATGTGCGACTATCTCCAATCCGAGCGCCATTGCTGTGGCTTTGTGATTGCGTCTATTGTTCGCCGCAAAGATTTTCATCAATAAAATCGACAGTTGGAATAAATTACGCACAACAACGGCGGGCGGAAGCAGCACAGCGAGTGCAAACCAAATCAGCTCTGCCGGACGTGTCATTATCAACATTTCCCACTTCCGCTTGGCTGCAGTTCGGTTCACTGGCATCATTTGACATCCGGGTGATAAACAAGCTCCTTCCCCCACAGGCCATCGCCACTGTTGATACTGCGGTCGGCCACACTGTTTGCTATTTGGCAGCACTGGTTCGAAAGAAAATGATTTCAGATTAGAGGCGACACAATGATTGACGTTCGCCACGTAATGCGAACGCGAAGGCAAACGAATCGAATTGCCATGAGTCACGAGGCCTGCTACAACTTCCTGGATTTGCGGGAATCCAGGCACACACGAGCGAGGCTGCCTGGGAAACTGACACCTTGACAGACCGCTTAATCGGTTAAACTCGCGGTGAATTAATAAAAATGAGGTTAACCTTCAGTGCTTGAGGGGAGGCTTTGCGGAATTTTTAGGAATTTGGTTGAAGGAGGGTAGTGCGAGACATCGCCTCCTTTTTGTCGTCCTCAGAGGCGCGTGAGTCATTTGACGAACATGGTCGCTTGAATGAGCATTCAATTAAAGGCATCCACGCACATCTTTGCCATCGAATCATTCGCTTCGGTGGACATGATTGGAAGCGACTTTTAGACGCACTCAGTTCGCAGGCATCAATCAGAATGTGAACATTCAGGGCCTCCAGTTGGTGGTGGGCAAAGTGAATTTTCATGCAACGAACTTACGTTTGAAATTCCGTGGCCATTCTGATTGGACTGGAAGATCATTATTGCGCGGCTCGTTTCGGACGAGGTCACGTTCGGTCGCTCCATTGCTCGATCCAGCAAAAAGGACCAAGCTCCAGCGATACTGAGAGAGTTGTCGGACTTGCTTCAACCACTTGATCCTGGGTCAGTCAAGCTATCGCCTACCAAGTGGAATCCCATTCAAGTTCCGCCTCGGAAGCGATGTTCGATGCTGAACATTGCAACATCGAATTCTGAGAGCTTGTTGCGCATCCGCTGAAATCGAAAAAAAAATCGACAGTGGTTAGTAGGGCATTCTTGTGGATTTTCTGGTACATCTGTCAACTGCCACAGTTGCCTTATAAAGCCGACCAACGACGCCTGTACACCGTTGGTGATGTTACTTCACGTCTCTTAATCGATTCTGAGAGTTTGGCGCGCTTAAAAAAAATAATTATTAAATTTTATCGAAGAACTTTTTCAAACAAAATTGCGTAAAAAATTGCAAAAAACGATAAAGCGTCCTCAACTCGATTAACGCCTGAACGTCTCGGTTCTATAAATAGAAAGTGTGGCTCGAGAAAATTAAGTTTACTTAGGATCATCCACCTGGCGCCTTCATATCTCTGCCGTCGGGCAGAATATTAAGCAGCTCTTTGATCCGAACCCCTTCTCCAGTCGACATACGTACAATTTTTTTCTTTTTTTCTTTTCCACTATCAAACGGATAAAATAAAGAACACGGGGCCTACAACATAACGCTGCGCGCACTCATGTCACACTGCTCATCTGAATGGAATTTTAATAAGAAACTGAAACCGAACAGTTAAATCCGTCGGGGACGAGGATGTTCTACACTCCTCCAGAATCCTGTAATCTGTACGCCCCCTAAACACTCGCAGATGTACCTCATTACAGTGCCTGACAGTGTTGCCAAGTGCGGGCGCACATCATCTCGAGAGAAAGAGCGATCCCCATCCGGTATGCACTCGATGTTGGTGTCAATATTACGTCTGGTTCAGGTGGAAAGGAACTTTAGTAAAGTCCCCATCCTCTGGGATCTGAATTTGAAACTGTCACGTGCCAAATAAGGAAGGCACCCCCCAGGAAATATACTTAAATTGTGACGGGGGAGCCATCCAGCAGTCGCCTGGAAGTCAGTCGAGAGTTGCCGTTGCTCACCCTCCTCTGGGTGCAGGCCGGCCAAATTTCTGTGAAAGCAATATTTTCAAATTAAAATTCCCAATAAGCCGAGCGCAAGGACCAAACCACCGAGTTAGGAAACACGGCCTCTTTTTAAACCAAAAAGTAACCCAAAACGAGAAAAGGTAAAACAAACAATCCCTCCCCCGAGGATGAGTCGAACCGAAACTCAGTCAATCGCCGAGAGAGCATCCCTCACGCTCGTCCACTCGCACTCGCTCTCCGACTTGTTTGCTTGCCGTGCTTTCACTCACAGAAAAGCTCGACAGCACAGTGCACACAGCACGCACTTGAATCTCACTCAAACTGAGAGACACAAAAAGCTCAGCGCCAACAAAACGAATGAGAACGAACAACAGTGGCACGGAGACAGCATCAGATACCATCCACCCCCTTGTAGATTCAATCTCTCTCTGGCGCGCACACATCCACGGTTGTGTTGCAGTCCATCCAACGTGTTGCTTCCTCATGGATAAATTTTCATTTTTCAGTTGAATTTTTCCCACGCTTCGGTTATGTTCCTTACTCTCAAAATTTTCAAACGGTTAACACATACACCACTACGCCACGAAAAGAAATAATAAACTACACACTACCACCATACACACAAGCAACGCGTTGTAACATTGTCCTTGCCGCACTTCACACCCCTGTTACGTGCTCGCGCGAGACCTCCCTTATTCTCAAAAAAAAAAAACGAAGAAAAACTTGCATTTAATTTCGGTTTAAATTTAATTCGAGATCTTCTTCTCTCTCTCGTTTAATTCGTGCTTAGTGCGTCGCGTTTGTTTTTCTCCGTCTCCTTTCCTGTGCCGACCGTGTTTGAATACTCGCCGTCTGCCTGACTGTTGACAGTGTGCCGTGTGTGTCAAATGTCGGATTTTATGTAACCCACGGACGGGCGTTTAGTGCGGCGGTGAACAAGTGGAATTCTACTGCTTGAAAGTGTCGACGGACGGGTGTGACTGTACAGGCGTTCGTTTACATAACCACGCGCCACCACGCGAGAGAACGATGAAGATATTTTGAAGTTTGTTAACGAATTTATTTTACATACTATGCAACAGAATTTATTTTTCTACCAACTATACACCGATGCTGAGACGAGGACATGACATGAACAAAATAAGAAAAAAATATCATATGGTTTCGTAACAATCAAGGTTCTAAATGAGTTTTTTTTTTACCACTAAAACCTAAACAAACATTTATACAAGCAATTTTTGAGAAAAAAAAATAATTAATGAATAAATGTCAGTAGATAAATATATATATATATTGTAGTTGGTTAGTTTAATGAGAAAAAAAAATTAAATATAATCGTTAATCAGTTTTAAGTGTTGTTGATGTGTATTTATAAAATTAAAAAATAAATAAAAAGTTCTCGAAAATCCAATTAAAATATAATCCAACAAAAAAAGTTGTGTTGAAAGTGTTAAAAAAATGTGCAAAATGTGTGGTTCTTCAGCTTAAAAAGAAAACACTCGCTTTTGTAGTTCTATTGGATACACAATTCTCGCATGGATCAGAACGACGACAGCGTAAGGTCCAACCAAAATCCGATTCAAAGCATGAACCGATCTCTGTGTGTTTTTTTTCCATCATTCTTTATTCTTCTCGATTTTTTTCTCATCCCAGGAACACATGTATTCTTTTTTAATAAATTTTTAAAAATAACTAACCCGTTTTTTTGCAGCTGCAAGTGAAACCAAGTGTTCGACGAGATTGAGTGTATTTTTTAAAATTAATTTTTGAACCCAGTGGGCAGAGTACTTACCTTCGACTGGACTAGGGCGTGGCTTTGAGAGGACAATGCTCTCAAGCTACAATTTATGTATTTATTTATTTAATTTTTATCTAAAGTGAAATTAAAATTAAAACTCCTATAAATTTTGACTTATAAAAATCGTATCTCAAAAGAAACGTCTGTCTATTTAAATGTATGCAGTCGAATAGATTTTGAATTTCATCCAACACAAAGATTTATTCGACTTGAATTGTCTTCTCAATCAAACGCGGAAAGGTCATGCATTTCGAATCCATGCCGACGAACCTCTACTTCTCAGTATTCTGCACACATAATAATCCATATCAATACATTCAGTCAAAGGACAGTTTGTTCCTAATCCGAGGGGGGTTCTCTTCCGGGAACTCATCCCCTGAGTCCCGGTTCGAGTTTGTTTTCAGAGAACCATCGGCAAATCATATGCAAAACGGATTTGCAGTTGCTATAGGAACGTATTCCTTTCGTTGGCTAATGGATGAGAAAATTCTGTGTCATAATGTTTTTCGATGGAAATCGAATTATTCACAATCAATTAGTAGACAAGGGTATTCCGTGTCACATGTTTGAAGAGAGCGGCTGTTGTTTTTTCCGCGTTTTTTCTCGTTTCTACGCAACGTCGGGTGGCATGTCGACGGATTTTTAATTCAGCTTAAAGTTCAAGCTCGGAGGTTGGGATGGTATCCAATATCTGACAAAGATAGCACAGGATACTGTTCACGTATGTACCTGGTCGTCTATCTCATTGAAATCGGTCAAGTGTGGACGTTTCGTTTTTCTTAAATGTTCCTGTAATGCGAGCGGCAAATGAAGACCATGGGCGTCTTCCTAAAGTTAGTCTAACTAAGCTATTCGTGTTCACAAACTCAGATCGAACGAACGGCGTGGCTTTCTTCGAATTTTATCTGCAGGCGACGGGTACTTTTTTGACAGACAAAGGCAGCATCTTTTGAGCGCGTTCGATTTCCAAGCAGTGAAAAGAAAGATCGTGTGACATAGACAATCAATTGAAGCCACAATTTCGGCAAAACTCTTGCCAAAGTAATTGAATGCGAAGTGGATTCAGCACTTCAACAGATGTCTGTAGTGCCGTGCCGTCCGGATAAGCTTACACGGTGTCCTTGTCGACAGCGACACCGATTCAAGCAGTAAGCACAGTCAGCCGACGGCGTCTGGTAACACAAATATTTCTCCCGGACAGTGCCCATCGGATGCAGGGGTTAAGCTTCAATTTGTATTCAATCTAGCTCGGATGTCGGTTATTGCATTGAACCGTGTGACCAAGTGCAATTCATTATCAAGCCACGAATGGCCATCAAAGGCTATTCTTTGTGTCTCTGTGTAGTGGCCAAACAGTGCATCAACAAGCGAAACTGGTGTTTGAATGTCTAGTGTGTTATTTCCCGATTTTAAATTTGGACTGTTAAAGTTAAATAAAGGGTGATTCTTTAAAAGCACATTACAATTCAGAAAAATGCATGAAATCATTATTTGATATAGTACGGTCCATGTAATTTAATGTTTGAAGATTATTTCATGCAAATGTTGAACTTGACTGCGCCTGAAATGGTCCATCCGCTTAGTCCACTATTGGCATACTCTTTCCAACATTTCGGCTTACATGCTTCAATGTTGTCTTCCAATGCGTCAATTGAAGCGGGCTTGTCTGTTTAGATATGAGCTTTAACATAGCCCCACAATAATTGTCTAAAGGCGTAAAATTCCCGAACGTGAAATAAAATGTTCACCGGACTCGCCTCTCAATAAGTCCATTGTTGCGCGTACTGTGTGGCATGTGGCACCGTCTTGTTGAAACCACATGTCATGCAAGTGCAAAAAATGTTGGATATCGTCTCACGGTAGCACTCACCATTCACAGTTACGTCACGATGCGCATCATCTTTGAAGAAGTACGGTCCAATGATGCCACCAGCCCATAAACCGCACCAAACTGTGACTTTTTCTGGATACACTGGTAGCTCTTGCAATGCTTCTGGCGGATATTCACCCCAAATCGACAATTCTGCTTATTTACGTACCCATTGAGCCCAAAATGAGATTCGTCGCTGAACACAATTTTTCGCTAAAAAAAGTGGATTTCGGCCAACTTGTCAAGAGCCTATTCACCAAAAATTTCACGTTGCGGTAGGTCCTTCGGCTTCAATTCTTGCAACAAACTAAATCCTTCCGCAAAATTTTCCGCGTTGTTAAGTAACAGAGGCTCAATTGCTGAGAACGGCGACGAATCGAAAAAAAAACGATCTACCGCACACCACCTAAGCCAAAAGGTTACAATCGACAGCTGCACTTTCGAGTAAGTAAACGAGCTTGTCTACCTCGAGGCAAACGTAAACTCCTCGAATGACATCGTAGAGATCCGACGTAGAATCGCATTGGCAACCGATGCTACTTCGGTCTGTCAAAACAAATGGGCTTGAAACTCCTGGCTCGAAGGGCGAAAGTCATGCTCTACAAAACCCTTATCCTGCCAATCCTGCTCTATGGAGCCGAAAGCGGGACACTAAGCAAGACTGCAAAGTTGACTCTTCGTGCCCTCGAAAGAAATATTCTACGTCGGATACATGCTCCCGTCTGCGAGAAAGGCGAATGGAGGAGGAGACACAACCGCGGACTCTACGAGTTGTACAAGGATGTAGATGTTGTCCGGAAGGCAAAAATCCGTCGACTACACTGGCTCGGCCACATCGAGTGAATTGACAAAAACGCTCCAGCAAAGAGGGTCTTCGAATCCAAGCCTCGGTTCGAGAAGGAGAGGATGACCGAACCCCCTGTACAGAGACCAAGTCATCGCGGATGAAAGACAGCTTGGCCTTATTGACTGCAATCAGCGCGCCCAAGACCGTCACCGATGGAAAGCAGGTGTAGAATTGAGCGGCTTCTGCGTAACTTAAAACAATATTGTGGTTCAATCGAGTAGCCCGTCGAAATAGGTGGCACACACATTCGACTACGACGTGTTTATGGTCTTTTTTTGTATTTTCCTTAGGCTTGTAAATTTGTATTTTTTTGAAAAATGTTCGTTTATATTTGAGTTCATGGTTGCTGGGTGTTTTGTGACATTTCCGGTTGTTTAAAATAAACACAAGCGGTCTGTAAGGCAACACAACCACAAGTGATTCGGCCTGCGTCCTAGTGGCCTTTCATGTGACACGCACCTCCAGGGTGTATCCCGATAGTTCGTTCAACGTGGTTTATATCTACAGAGTGGACATTCTTGAATCGTTTTGCCAAAAAGACTAACGTGCGCGGGAAGATCTTTGACACTGTCGCCAGAGCTGTGTGTGCCAACATTTGCTTGGTGATTCGCTCTCGCTAAGAGGTTCAGTCCCTTCTTGTGTCCTTCTTATTTATCCCGGGAGGCACTTCGAGTTCATTATCAAGTGTCTCTTAAGCGTTGCCCTTGAACATGTCACAATGAAACTTCAAGTTACATGCTGTCAGAAAATATTTGTTTCGAGTTGAAAGCGATGAGCCATCCTCGCCGGTTACAAGTTACGTGCTGGCACTTGTTCCTCCTCTGCTGCTTCTACAGGAGTGACTGTGGAACACTCCGAGGCGTGATTATCTTTCAGACAGTGTTCAGTTATTACCGACATCGCTTGGCTAATATGCTACATAATACACCACAAAAATACACCAGCCGCCACCACCCATCGCACCGAAAGGGGTGCTGTGTTCAGACTTAATCCCAGTCAAGATTGTTTTCCGTCATTCAACCTTTGGAAACACTAGTGCGATGCAATTAACATTAATATAATTTCTCATGAGACTGACGCAAAACATAGACCATGTCCACTGGAGACTAATCTGCTGTGCCACTTCGAATGCCACGGTTGAACACAAAACTTTCGCAGCACTCCAACGAGTGTGTGCACATGAACACAGAAAGCAGATGTGACCTTAGTTGTGTGTGCGTGTGCGGAGTACAGCCGCTACATCCGTATTTCCAGAAGGCCAGCACCGGTCCGGTCGAACTTTGCCACGATGAGTAATTCGTTCAACAGCCATATGTGACATTTGAAGCAAATCAGATTTGCGACTCGAACTGAATGGCTTTTGAAAGCTGGTCAGAACAGAAATTGAACTGCTCCCGGTCGCAGAGGTGATTAAAAACTGCTTAAAATCACTTTACAAGGGCCACCCACTGTCATCTGTGTTGCATATTAATGGTGTCCCCCAGGAATCACTGAGAGTTCGAATGTGAGACCGTCCGAATGTGAGCCCCCAGTCTGTTGCAGAGACACGAGGACCTTGCCCCGTCTGGGAGCACGACTTCCTCCGTACACACTAATTAACTGAAATTACTGCGCACTCGAATGCAAATGAGCGTCGACTAGGTGAATACTCAAACTCGGTGCCCCGCTCGTTAAATTCACAAGAAAAGAAGGGAAATTAAAGTCAAGAGAATGAACGCCACGCATGATTTCGCATAATAATGCCGTGTGTACTCCGATGATTTAGTAAAACAAATTGAATTTCCTCCTGTTCGGTGGCGTATACGTAACAATTTGCTTAAATTATGGAATAGAAAGAAAAAAAACGGCCTCACCATGTCAAGCAATGCTCCTTGGAAGCCGACGGGATTTGGCAAACTGCGGGCACAGCAGCTTCCCTTCTTATTATTCACATTTTCAGCAATTTCATTTGGCTTCTGCTTCCGATTTAATGATGATTGGCCATCGACTTGGCTTGCTTCTATGGACTGCTGTTGCCTCCCAGTCGCTTATGTGAATGAAAGTAAATCAAAACTGCTTTGGTTTCTGTGCCCAATTGTTTGCTTTTAATCTTCACGTCCTCTGACAATGCCACTGTCAATAGGACATCACCAGAAAGCAATTTATCCGTCCTCTTAGGACAGTGAATGAATACCGAGCAGATTTAATTGAACGCATCATCTTCACATGACGAGAACGCAATGTTTACACATTGTGCTCCGATTGCATGTGTACTCTAGGACATTTCATTCATTTTGTGCAACTGCTGCACATGCATATCCGATGTGCTGCATCTCGGCAAATTGAATGACGGAGGCCGCTATCGGTCTGAAATACGCAAAAAGGGGGTGCATGTCGAATGTCCGAAGAGGACTCACTACAGCTGTCATCCGAGTGCGTTGCTCCAATAAAATTATGTCGAAGCAGTTAAT
Organism: Eristalis arbustorum; assembly: GCA_916610145.1. Classification (NCBI taxonomy): domain Eukaryota; kingdom Metazoa; phylum Arthropoda; class Insecta; order Diptera; family Syrphidae; genus Eristalis; species Eristalis arbustorum. The sequence continues at coordinate 30,383,537 of OU744319.1, read as the reverse complement.
AAGTGTTTGTCATGTTGCTCACTATTTGTAAGCAAATCCATCGCCAATCTTTGGACTAAGCTACAGAATGTTGGACCGCATCTTCGCAGTGAGCGCTGTCGGACCTCTAAGACACGTCACGGTTGCCTTCGAGTTCTTGGTGTTCTTCTTATTTTCGCACCTAAGTCAAATCTATCTAGCGAGGGATTTACAATTTTGTGCATTTTCTCTCTGATTTTCCCGATCGTTGGCTACTCCCTCCTTCGCTCAAGTGGGCAGTTTCTGTTGCCTTTTGAATCTTTTAAGGATAGGGTGAATTTGTAATCTCTGTGAAAAGACACCCACTTCGGATCGTAATCCACGCAATTTTTTTTGAGTTTCAGTTGCTTTGAGACAAAAGATTTTCCCTCTCTTCGAATTTCTAAAATTGAGCTGCTGATGATGGTATGAAGATCAATAATAATTATATAATATGGGTGGCGCTACAGCCCGTAGAAGGTCAGGGCCTAACTTCTACAGCATCCCCTCGTATTGTGCGTGCTATTGTTCTCCCACAAGTAAAAGTAGCGTACAGTTTCATGCCGACTTCAAACGGGCAAGTTTGAGAAGCTTTTTCTACTAACTCACTTAAGTCCTTTAACCCCTCGGGGGCATAGGGCGTCTCGTTCGAATTTCTGGAACGCGTTTGAGCTCCCTCCAACTCAATTCCTCTTCAACTGTTCCGCGCCATTTTTGCCTAGGGCGTCCCGCTGTCCTGCCTGCCTGCGTAAGCGGATTCCACTGCACGGCGTACTGCGCAATGGAATTGTCCTCGCGCCGTGGGGTGTGTCCAATCCACTGCCACTTACTCCTTGGCATTGTGATGTTTACAGGTTCCTCGCTCGTTCTCGGCCTCGCATTGTTCGGTTCAGCCACTCGTAAGGATGTTTCTTAAACATCTGTTTACAAACGATTGCAGCTTTCGTGTGGTAATGGTGTCCACTTTCCAGGTACTCTACGTTGGAGCGGAACAGTTGCAGCTTGGCTCTTAAGCTGATGACATGCTTTTCCAGATCGTGGGTAGCATTCCGAACACAGCTTTAGCCTTTCCGTCGCACACGTCCAATGCGGTGCCACCGCGATTAGCCGAGAGCACACTTCCTAAATATAGAAACTTTTCCGACTTCCTGTCCGGCACTGTTCAGTTGGGCGCGGTTTTCAGCGTTTTGAGCCCCACTTTGATTGCCTCTGCTTCTAGGTTATGGGCCGTCAAATGAAGATCCATTATCCGATGCGAAAGGAGACAAACATCGTCAGCGTAGTCAATGTGTTTAAGATAAGGTGTCATAGTCCATCGGATGCCATAATTTCCGTCCATCAATGCTGTGCGGAGTACACCGCTGATAACCACCAGAAACAATAGTGGTGATAGTATGCAACCTTGACGAACTCCACTTTCGACATCAAATTCCTCTGACAACTTACCAATGCTAAGAAGAAGCTCTAGACCGGAAATACACTTTGAGCACTGTCAATGACTCGAAAGAGGTGAGGCGGTGGAAATTATTTTTGTCGCACAGACCAGTAATCGAACCTACGACGTCGAGGTTGGCGTCGACGCGCATACCGCATCCACCAAGGGTAACGAGAATAAATCAGATGTTAAAATGATTTCCAGAACGCCCGTTCAATATACGCTGCTGGAGTTACTCTGAAGATTGACCAAGCTGGCTCAAGCAGCAATTTTGGAACGCCTTGCAAGATCTGAAATCAGGAACGGAAGAGCTTGATGTCAAAGCCAACTTTTAATGTAATCTGGGTAGTCACCAAAAAAATAAGTTTGTCAATACAAACTGCCGAGGTGAGGTCTCTCCGTTCCAAGCCGCAGTGCTTCTCCCACCGGAAAGGGCTATAACCCGAAGGTTTGGTCACGTGAAACGAACGCACCATCGTTGCGACTATCAATGAGTGCCTGGGATGTGACTCCATGGCCGAGGTGACAAAACGAAATCCAAAAACTCGCCTGGTCGCGATTGTTCGTAACTCTGGTTGAGTTAGAATCAATGGCATGGGAATCTCTGCTGCGTACTATGCCCCCGCGACCGCTTTAGAGGATTCTGCGTGCCACTGAATATATGATGCGCGTCTGGCCTTTATAGTCATTTAGTAACAAATTTTAAAATTGCAGCCGGCAAGGACCAAATAACTTACTTAATTTGGTGTTGGACAGCAATTGAAGCCAGGCGCAGCAAATAATTCAAATAATGAATAGTGTCAGTTTCAATGGCTAAGAAGTGATTTACTGAGCTCCATTGCCGCTGTGCGGCGATTGCTAACGCTCAGCCGTAAGCGTAACGATTAGAGTGCTAAAAGAAGTGCTAATCAAGAATTTCTTGTGTCGCTTTATTATCGTGCACAAACCATGGGTCTATTAGACCGGATTTCTCCGGTTGCAGACAGAACCATTCACTGGTGGGTCTGCAGCCAGGTGGCATAGCCAGAGCCTTTAGACGAATTTTTGAAAGAGGCTTAACACTCGTGGGGCCTAAAAAATCCATATCTGGAACAATACTGATCTCAAACTATGTTGTTTTTATAGAAAGCAAATTGACAAAGTTACTGACCGACTTTTGTTCAATACGATACTCTTACGAGGTCTTTCGTTAGGACATCCTAAACAAGGCCTCCCTACACAGTCTAGCTTACTCATGAACAGTCTAAATCGAAGGAAAATTGTTGGGCGACAACATTGAAGTCTATCTCGAAGCCCTTTTTTGCAAGTGCTCCAGGAGTCATTAATAGCTTTTAACTCTCCATGGTGAAGACACATGGATAGAGGGAGAGCGGTAGAGAGGAGACACTTGTTCACATCAGTCTTATTCGGCTTGGAGCTGAAAAACGAGTTCCTAAATTGGCAGTTTGAGAAGCTTTTCTTACTCGAAACACATGGGGGCTTGAAAAGTATTTTGTCGTCTCCAGGACTCGAACGGCGGGCAAGTCCGGTTTGTTGAGTGTCTGGCCTTGGTAAGTGGGGTCTCCGGTTCGAATCCCAGTGAAAGCAAAAGTTTAAAGTTTTCAATTCTCATCGAGTCACCATTTACCGCTGTGATCAAATTAGCGGCATTATCACTAAAGTTAGTGATGGATGGTAGTGGTCTGACAATGGGTATCACCATGGGCCAGCAATGGTCTAAGTGGTAGCCTTACCTAACAAGGACTTAAATGTGGACATCTTAGCGCTTAAGTGCGAAGGGGTTGATGCACATACCCACAATGCCACAGGCCACGACAGGAAACATCTCCCAGTGTCAAATAAGCCATGATTTAAAAGGGACTACTTGATGACTCAACTTGCACAAGGAGGTACATCCTTACAACTATCCTCGATCTACAGCTCATAGCCAAGCATGAAATGCTGTTGGTTGGTTTATTCTTCGAATTATACTTGATTGCCTTCTACCCGACAAGGCATATGGATTTCGTAAAAAACAAAATCACTTCTGATACAAGGACAAGGGCAAGGACAAGGAATCGGCTCTCGAAACTTGATTTCCGACGGGGTAGGCAATTGCCGCTCTTTGAACTCCTCCGCGCTTATCATCCACTTCAAAGAAAGGGTACACCTCTGATCTTTATGAGTCGAAGCAATGACGAGAGTCCCCGCAATGACAACGATTTGTGTCCACGAGAAGAAAACAACGCAAGGCTAACACCGACAGGACCTTTGTCCGAATTTTAATTGCCAAAAGTTGTCAATCACAAAAATTGACGTACACGCTCAAGAACAAAAAAGAGAAGAAGAATCCAACCCTTCCACAGGACACCATAAGACATCAGCCTGCCACGGCAAATTTTGTATTCTATTGAAATTCCAGCGACACCCCTTCTGCGTGCTGTCCATACCGCCGGAGGGATGCAGGATAAACAATTCACACATTTCCCCATAATCGTCGGTAAACAGTTTTTAATGCGACTGGGCCGGGAAAAAAAAGGATGCAACCAAAATACTTCGAAAAAAAAACTGCTTTTAATTACTTTTGCGCCCTTTTTTAAAAGCCCAATAATTCGCGCTCATTTTTTGGGTTGAAAAATGCAAATTATTGGCTTAGTTCAACGCATTTCCAGCGGGGCCCTTTGAAATTGTTGCGAATATTAAAAATCGTATTCCATTTACGCCGGCCGGGGAATTATAATTTTTGATTGCGTCTGCTTTGCCTGCCAACAAAGGCGCCCCGGCCCACTTTGGAATCGGTGCAGTTTGCTTGGGCGGGTCGTGTGATAAAATTGAAAATTCGTCAATGTGCTCCGCGCAGCGGGTGCTATTAAATCAAATTTCATAGTTTCCCCCATTAACATCAGCCAACGCACCGACGTCACATCGGCCTTACACGACGTTCGTCAGAATGATGGATAAATTGTGGGCGATTTCAGTTTACGAGCAAAAGTAATAAATTCATCTCACGTGGGGCGTCAGCATCCCCTTCGCCTCCGGTGCTGGAGTTAAGCTCATTAAATGATGAAAAAAAAGAACAAAAATGCGAACAACATTTATTACACTGCTTTGTGTGTATTATGTGCGAAAGACAAACTGCCAATTAAATAACATTTACGGTCGTTGTTTAGTTGACGGTGCCAACGTGAGCGGCCGACGAGCGTGGGGGAGGGTTGAAAAGTTTTTGATCGATCAGGGTGTCGGAATGGCCTGCAGCTTCCGGTGATGAGGCATGGCATTGGCTCCAATTTGTATTTATTATAGATGAGGGATGTCTTCCTTGGTCGGAGGTATCTGGAGGCGGGCATAAATTGTCTGTTTTTTTATGAATTCAAATTTGTGGGCAACCAATCCATCACAGGGAACATCTTGATTTGGCGTTGGGAGGAGTTTTCAGTGGATGCGAAGGGAGGTGCTTTGTCTAAAGATGTTGGCAGCAGCCCTAGGACATGGAGACCGTTGGAGAAGACATTTTTACTGGAGTCATTTGTTCCAGTTGTGGCGGCTCGTGGCGTTGTGGGGATGTGCGTCGACCCCAACGCACTGGAGCCTCGACGTCAATGGTCTGTACTAAAATAAGTTTATCGGCCAGAGTCACTGACAATGCTGAAGAAGGAACTTCCTGTCTAGAAAAAGCTTCTCAAACTTGGCCGTTCGGAGTCGTAGGTCCCTTGCACTCGTGAGAGAGTAATAGAACACACATAACACGAATGGCTGCTGACAAGCTAGGCCCCTATTATTATTATTTTTTCCAGTTCATGTTCGTGAAAAGGGAATTCTCACAAGCACGGCAGATTTACTAACACTGACGGCTAAAAGATCCAGCAAGGCAAGGCGGTGTCTCAAGCCACAAACTACGCGAATCTATCGACCAACTGAGAAATACGATCGGTCCGTTGTTCAATTTTCCTCTCCTTGGCTTTCAAGAATGATGCATACTGTATACTGCTTGACAGATGTGACGTAGAAGGGGATGAGAGCGGATGAAATTGCTTGCAAATTGTGGCAGTTAAGATTCTTCGTCTTCTTTGATTGTTGCTTCAGTCCGGGGTGGACCTGGGCCTCAACCAAGATGCCTCTCCAGCCAGCACAATCGTTTGCCAGAAGGACACACCAAGTTTGGTCCTTGAGGTCTTTCTCCATTTGCGCCATCTCATTCAATTCCGTCCTCTGTTGCGCTGTCCAAATGGCTCGGTATCGAAGACTTCGGGCCGGAGATGTGGTGTCCATCAGCTTTACATAACCTAGCGTTGGATCCGAAGCCGCTTTAGCACAGTTCGTTTGGCCGTTTCCTTGGTCCAACGTTTACGATCGTATAAAACGGACTGTAAAGGACTCATGACGTTTGAACCGCATGTCGTATCGACTTTTAAAGGGTCACAGTCAGCGTCTAGATCTTGGAATGATTTTTGTTGAAAATTTCAGAGCGCTGACTTGTATTTTCGGAGCCTTCCCTGGTCAGATAGACAAACTCTCTGCTTTATAGTTAACATTTTCAGCTCCACCCACCCTTTTTTAGACCCATCATCTTGAGTGTTCTTTGCTAGTGGCAATGTCGCATTGGGCCGGGCTACGGAGGGGATAGAAGTGAAACGAAAAAGTCAATACTTCAAGTGCATGTCATTCCAAGAGCAAGTCCGTGGCATTTTGTAAGCCAAGTCAGGGTTGCTTGCGGGCTCCTATCGTGATCTGGGTCACACAAACTGTTCCAAAATTCGAACTTTTTTTTCTCAACTAGTATAAATGCATAAACTCCAAGAATTAATTACAATACGAGTACCCAGCCGAACTCAATCTGTCCATCAGCTCGTGGAAGTGCAATTCGACGATCCACCACTTAGGCTGCCTCATCACCGCTGAGTGCTTCAAAGTTTGGCAAGTCATCCACAAGAATCAGAAACAACAGTCTTCTGGTCGTCACTATTGAGCGGGTTCAATCAAATCAAATGCGAAACCATTAAGGGATGCATCCCTTCTCAGCGTCCACCCAATCCATTACATGATGGACCATCCGTGCAGTCGCGACAAAGGCACAGAAGCAGCACGACCTCGTGCACTGCACTGAACCCAGATGGCAACGTACAACAATGAGCGACGGAAATGGAAACAAGAAAGAAACGTCGCAGTTCTCAGTCCCGAGTCTCCACTTTGGCCACCCCAAAAAGTGGGGAAACACAACTCCGGCACAACCTGCTAACGAGCTGCCGAACATCCACGTAAACACCCCACATGACCCGAACCGAACCGAGCACCACTGCAAGCGAAACCCCTAATTGCACAGACTCTCGGCCATGTCAAGACGGCGGACAATCGTCCGGAAGACTGTGCAGATTTGTCACATTTTACAAATTACAATTTCCGGGCATCGCCGAAGCGGAACGGAATAAATCAAATATCCCTTTTTTATTGCAGCACAACCATGAGCGGCATCCACGATGAAAAATCATCTCGAAGGCAAACGGCAAAGAGGACGTGGTGGTGGCTGCGAAAATAAAAACATGGCATGCAAAATGCCTGCAAGCCAAGAAATGTGTATTATTCATTCGCCTTCTTCGTGGTAGTGGTGCGAGCAGAGCACACGACGAGCTCAGCGAGGCGAGGTTGAACAGACGGCAAAAAACGCACGACATTCAGGCGTATAGACCAGGCCCAGGATGGAACGTCGAGATTTAGCCTCCCCCGCCGCATGTTGATGCGATGCTGTATCCTTGAAGTGGTGTTAAGGATGACTCTAGAGGTAACACATTCTCAAGTGGTTGCCTCTGTGTGGAGCTTCTTCTCCTCCTAACCACCTCCACTCCTGACTTGATAGAGTATACTTAAAGTGTCATGTGTGCATTATATTGTCGTTGCCGTTGCTGTTGGTTTTTGTTTGCCCTGCGACACACTGAGCGAGTGGCACGGTCGCTGCCCAGGACCGATTTAACCAAGGCAAATAAATTAAATTCACAGCGAGCGTGGGAGGGAAGCGCAAAATAGTCCACATGCTTGGTTCGTGTGCACGGTGTCCCCTTAGCCCAGAAGGTGGAGTACCACACGACACCACTTACCGCATGACGTTTATGCAGTTTAAATAACTTGCGCAAGTCCGGAAAGTTATCGCATAAAATTCAGTCGGGGGCACTCATCCGACAAAGGGGGTCAATTTTAGAGATCCGTATGCAAATGGCGATGTAAACGGTCGCCGATGAGTGCATGCGGGCTTTATGGGGTAAGCATCCGTGAGTCGCTTCCAATTTACACGCTCCTGGGAAAGTTTGTTCCACGAACGAGTTCCCTTGATGGTGCTCTCGGTGGGAGGCGTCCTCTGCTCGGTAGCCAATGAGGGGTGCATTTTCTTCTAGTGGAAGTTAGATTGGTAGCTTAGGCGGTGGACTACGGGACCAGGAATGGCGGCCTTAGAGGCTGTGCCCAGGAGCACTTCGCGGCGAGGAGTTGTCTCTCGACAAACACGATACAACTGAACGCAACTAAACGCAACAGAACGTAGACTTTGATGAGCAGCGGTTTCAAAGCAATTAATTTGCCAGCAGATCAAAGCTGGAGAGAAGAAATCTGATTGAAACAGGCGCACGTAAATGCCACCAATTCATCACGTGAGCTAAAGTGTGGATTAGCGTTGAGAAGCGCTCTTTGAACACTCATCCTCGACACGGTCTTGTAATTATTTTAAGCCAAGGCAGCAAGATGAGAGGTGCCGTCAAAGGTGCCGAGGCTGTAGTCAAGCATGTCGTTTGCGGAACAACGAGGAAGTGGTTTTACACCTCGTCACACGGGGGGTGGTGGCGCGGGTTAGTTACGCATCAGGAGAACATCAAACAAGAGTGTCTTTCGGTACATCCCCGGCACTTGTCAGTTGCTGTGTGCTTAAGTGAACTTATGAATGGCAAGTTGGTACACTTCAAATGAGATCCATTTCGCATGACCTTTTTTGCGCGCTTTTCTTGTTCGCAGTCTCTTTGGAGTGCGGATTCAAACCGCAGAATTGAAACTGGGGAGCCCAAGCGAATGCAATATCGAGTCTAATTTGTAGTGCGTGAGTTCGTGTGAACTCGTGCTAAAACCACTTGAAGGAGTGTTCACACGTGGGCTCGAATGGCAGTTCAAGATGTGCGGTACTGGCAAACATTGCAAAAAATCTTGCTAAATGCTTCGGCAGGTCTGAGAACAGCATTGTCCCATATTCATCCATATGCGGCACAATCCTGCGTGAACCAGGGCTTTAAACAACAAGGCAGAGTGATGTTTGGGTAACACTGAAATTACTCAGTCACCTCCTCAGACGCTGGTGTTGTCAGACGCTGGTGTCGTCAGACGCGGGTGCCAAGTTCTCCATGCGCTCGACATTGCAGATTTGCTACAGACGTCGGTTCCATAGACGTCCGACTGGACTCATGTCGTTGCGAAGTCCGTAAAGAAGAAGAAGTTCTTTGGACCTGGGCCTCAATTAACAAGCCTCTCCAAGCAGCGCGATTTACAGTTTCGCACATCAAGTTGGTTGAGGTCCTTCTCCACTTGGGAGCGCCACTTTGAACTCGGGCGTCCTCTGATGCGTTGCCCCACAGGTTCGGCCTTGAAATCGACGAACACTTCCTGAGCCTTTTCCAGGAGCTGCCGTAATCTGAGAATGTGCTCTATTGTGGACTTTCCCGGCCTGAAGCCACAGCGACACAGAGCTACCACATAGTTAATGAACGGCTTCAGGCGGGTACACAAAACGGCAGCAAAAGGTTTTGTGTTCTATGTCAAAGGAGACTGATCCGCAGTTGATTTTGGCGCAGTTGAAAAGATCTCCCTTCGTGGGGATCGGGCAAACGATACTGAGCACTCGGCTGACGTGCCTTCCTTCGACCGTATCTTATAGATGAGCTGGTGCATGTGCCCTACCAGATCATCTCCAGATGCCTTAAAAATTTGGTCGTGGTCTCGCGCACATGTCACAACGAACAGAGTTTGAGGGCACATGTCTCATCTAGTCCGTTTTCTCAGTTCGTTCTAGACAGGAAGTACGCGTTGAGCATCGGCAGTGACCAGAGAGAGGTGGGGCTATGAATTTATGTGGCACAGACCAGGAAACGACGTTGATGTTGGGATCGACGCACATACCCACAACGCCACTTGCCACCACAGACTAGTGCTTAAGAAAGGAGGATTTTAAGGACATCCCCAAATATTTATAAGTGCTTAAGCAGTTATTAATAACTCTGTCCAGGGTCAAGACTCAGCGCGGGTCGAGGGTATAAAAGAAGACAGATACAGGAAGTACTTGCGTACATTGGCCACAAATACCTCCGGCTTGTAGTCTGTGGGAAATATGGCGCTCAGAGCATTCCAAACTCGTGTAATGCGTCTGAAAAACGAGTCTCTCTAAATTTGACTGTGCGTCCTAAAGCGGGCTTAAGGGTAAACTGATGTGCATTCCTTGCGAGTCGTGAGGGTGAATTGATGCAGAGGAGAAATGCAGTTGCTGAAAATCGTTGAAAAAGCTATAAGACAAGGACAAAGAAGACGCCGTACGTCGATGTTCGAGCTAGCCAAAGGAGCCCGCGATAATGTTGTCCCTTATAAGTTTAGTCGGTCACTTTTAGATTCTAGCTAGCGAGTGCCAGATGATGACTAGATATGAGTGTTGAACTCAAACTTGGGGCGTATATGCGCCTTACAGATTAAACCCAAATGGGTGATGTGAAATATTTTTTGAATCCATTAAAGAAACCTAAGCATTTCGCAGCGTTTTGGCGGCCTAGAAGATGTTCTCGTTTTAACTTCAAAGTTTTCTGTTGATGTACATACCAAGGATGGAAAGTGTTGCTATTTCATCGATACAAGCGCCGGTCATATGTACTAGATTATGTGACGTTGGCTAGTCTGCCGAACCTGAAAATTTATTTAGGCTTAGGCCTAGATATCTAACATACCTAAAAATTTCGATCTCAACTGAAGACAAATCAAGATCATCAGTGGATCATCAATTGGACGCCGAAAGTTAACATGTTATGGCAGACAACGCATGACTGAATCTGTTGCCTGAGTGAATGAGCTACAGTGAATGGTTTATCAGTATTCTTCAGCCTTAGAGATAATTATCTTCATTTAAAAAAATGTTGTAAAAGTTGTAAATATGATCAAAAATATTCTGGCCCATTGTTCCTTACATCTTCTTCTTCTTTGATTGGCGCTACAGTCCGGGGTGGACCTGGGCTTTAACAAACATGCCTCTCCAGCCAGCACGATCGTTCACCAGCTGCGCACACCAAGTTGGTTGAGGTCCTTTACCACTTGTGTGCGCCATCTCTTGCGAGGACGTCCTCTGTTGCGCTGTCCCAATGGCTCGGTATCGAAGACTTTTCGGGGCGGAGCTGTGGTGTTCTTCCGTTCAAGTTGACATAGCCATCTTAAGCGTTGAATCCGAAGACGCTTAACTAGGTGCATGCCGCTGTACAGCCCGTATAGTTCGTGGTTGGATATTCTTCTCCAGACGCCATCAACGCCAACAGGACCTAGGATCGCACGCAGAACTTTTTTTTCAAAACAACCAAGAGCTTCTTCATCCACTTTCAATAGCGTCCATGTCTCTGCGCCATAGAGCAGGACTGGTTTGATCAGAGTTTTACACAAAGTGTACATAACTGGTGTTGTTGTCCCTATTTACTCCAGAGCCTAGGTAGACAAAATTCTTGACTACGTTGAAGTTTCTGCTGCCCATTATGACGCTCTGTCCGAGACGTCGATGTTGTGCTTCCTTTCATGATGACAGCATGTACTTTGTTTTGCCTGGTTTATCGCTAGACCCATTTTAGCCGCTTCCGCCTCAATGCCAGCAAACGCCTCATTGACGGCTCGCTGTGTTCGTCCAATCACGTCAATGTCGTCCGAAATCGACAAATAGGTGGTGGGTGTCGATATGCATCTCTTGAGTCTTTTCCAGGATCTGCGGAAGTGTAAATATTTGGTCTATTGTAAACTTTCCTGGCCTAAAAACGCATTGAAAAGAACCTATCAGGTTGTTGACAAAGGGTTTCAGGCGTTCACAGAAAACGGTGAGAGTATCTTCTACGCGATGTTAAGGAGGCTGATCCCTCGATAATTGGCGCAGTCAAAGGGGTCTCCTTTCTTGTGGACCGGACAAACGACGCTGAGATTCCACTCATCGCATTATTTCCTCCGACCATATCTTGCATATGGCCTGGTGCATGCGCCCAACCAGGTCATCTCCAGTTGCCTTAAATATTTTAGCGGACAATCTGACCGCTCCAGCAGCTTTGTTCGACTTCAGTCTAGATATCGCTGTCTTGACTTCGTCTAAGTCGGGGGGACGGAATTTGTATTCATCATCGTCCAAGTTGAGTGAAACATTCTGCCTGACAGCGGAATTTGTGTCGTCATCGCCGTTTAACAGTCCACAGACAGTCCAATGATCTTTCCAGATTCTCATCATCGACTGCGATTCTACTACTGGTTATCCATTTTCGTGCCTGTAGGCTTTTTTCCATCCGCTTTTTTGCAATTCAGCTCCACTGTGTGTTCTGGTGTGTGAAACGAGGACAGGAAGCCATAAACATTTTTTTCTAAGAGGAGCCTAGTCAGTGTCATGGTGAGTTTATATTTTGTGAAATTAGGCAGCGCTCCCTATGACGGTGGACAATTATCGGAACAGGTGCAGTCTAAGCAAGCAGGAATTACAGACGCGCAGTATTGGTATGTGGCTCAGATTCTGCAGAGAAACAAAGCGACCCTAAGTTAGAAGAATCTAGGAATATTGTGTGGCGCCCTTAGAGGCCACTTTAAACTTCACACCTTTACACAATGGGGCACAACAACTCATAACGATGTAGACGCTGTAGGCAGTCAAGGGAGGTCATACAATACCTACCTGTCGAGTGTCAACAGCGGACACCAACAATTAACGAACAGAACCACTCAATTCGATCTAAAGGGATTATCAATTATGACTCCGCGTGATAGCTGCACGGTCTTAGATCAAGAAACGGGGCACGACCTGATTGTTTCTCGATATTCAATTTAATTCATGCCTTCCGAACGTCAGATCACATTTTACGTGGTTTAAAATTTAGTGTGCCTCCAAGAATTCAAGGAGCCACGATGCAGTACGAACTTTGCCACACAAAAGACTTTAGCAACTACCTCGACTGCTCCTTGACTGGAACTTGAAAATAAATCGCGTCAGTTTGGGAGGATAAAGCAAAACGGAACCTAAAGACGTTGAACAAAATTAAAGCGAAAGGCTTCGACAGACTACGTGTCAGCAGAGTTCTTCACAACAACTCCTCAACATCATACCCGCACACGACGTGAAATGGTTCGTTGACTCGTTCAAAGCACACGACGAGTGTTCCTCGCACGTGGACAACAAATCAATCTCCTCCCCCTTCAACGACATAATTAAGGAGCCATGCCCTTTTCTGTGTCTCTAGCGTCTGCCATCCCCATCGGATGCCTAAAAGCAAATATCGAACAGTGCGCTAAGCACGCAGGAGAGGGAAAGAACAAAACACACCCGAATGGCCTGGAAAATGAAAGAAACCTCTCGGAGAGACAGAGGTAAATGGAGAAAAGAACAAAAACGACACAGAAACAAAACTCAGAAAAGTAGGACCCTGTGCCTGCGGCTAGCTCCGTCCAATTGAAAATCATCAAGGACTCGGTCAACAGCAGGCAGCAGCAGCAGCAGCTTTAATCATTAATGTCGCCAGAGCGTGAAATATCACACAGTGCCCGAGGACATTGGACGAACACACAACCATTCGCACGCAATCATACGCGCTCCTTAAGGATTCATGCTGCAGTGCAGTGATATCCTTCGAATGGGAACGGGATCTCACACAGTCCAGCGAATGCAACCCCTTCCCCATGCGTGCTACATAATGGGGCACAGTTGCGTTCAATTTTTGGGTGATGTGTGTCTACCTTTAAACTGATTAGGCTATGGCTCATTGTTCGCAGACAAATTCGGAGCGGCGGGCCATGGCGAGAGCAGATGCGGCGCCACTGGGACACGAGAAGACAATTACCCAAGAGTGCTTACTTATGAGATATAGCTCCGTGAATAGGTTAATCCAGGGAATGGGTGTCGCCCCGTGAAACGAAATAATCACTTAAGCGCCCCCTGCTTGTGATGAGGATGTACGGACTACGGACTTCCGGTTTCGGAGACGGTCTTGCACAGGAAGACGATGCCATAGTCCGTTAAGCGGCAATTAAGAGATGAATGCTAAATGCTCGGGAAAGACAACAAGTTGCAGACGAACGAGGGCAGGACAATGCGGAGTGGAATTAATCGAGCGCTTAATTAAGTGGATTCAATTCAGAGGAGAGGGAGGGCGCGCTAATTAGGCTTTGTTTGCGTGTGGACACTTCCGGCGAATTAATAACCATCGACGATGACTGCTCGAGGGCTCATGACAATTGGTGAATTAATACACGCAGAGTACCCTCGTTTTGGGCTGTTTCCTGGGCAGCTGCATGACCAGCGGGGTGTCCATGTGAAGTGGAGCTCGACTGAGTGGTCGGCAATGAATGTCGAAGAAGTGGGAAGGGGGCAGTAAGGAAATGACAAAATGTTTCCTCGAAGCGACGGAGAGTTGGGGCACTGGGCACATTCGATGTTTGGCAGCGAGGATGTTTGACTCACGCCAGGTTGCATTTCAGTGGGCTTAATGAGTTCCGCAAAAATTGATCCTCACACCCTCAAGAAGATGCCGCTGATGTCGTTAAGTTAAACTGTTGAGGAAAGCAGAGCCAGACACCGTGGCATGACTAAGAACCCATGGGTCTCAAGTGGCTACAGAATAATGCCCAGCACGAGGATACAGAGACAGATGGTATCGTGATGGCAAAGCACGCAGAGCGGAAGCCATGACGACCATGACAGTAAGAACAATGTTACCGGTGGCCCTTATCCGTCAACGATGTCGAGCGTTGTAAGCGAGTTGACCCCCGGGGACATGTGGTACCAGCAAAAAAGGATCACAAAAGAAGACATCGGTGAGCAGCTTATGTCTTGTAGATCGTTAGACTCGGCGGGGCTATGCAATAGCAGGAGGGCATGGGCCTGTGCATCCAGGGCAAAGTTGTTGATTGCTGCCAACTCGCCGAGATGCCGGCAACGATCCCTGTGAATGCCCAGGTCATGTTGATATACAGCCTCCTAGTGGCGCCCTCTGGGTAGCCTCTACTGCGACCGCTTGGAAGTGAACCAAAGTATGCGGCGGCCGCTTGTGAAACTTTGATTAGATGAACGGTAAGATATCTCGACAGCGTCAACACCGCCAACATGAAAACCACTTGAGGAGCCAATTCAATTTGAGCGAGACAATCCAAGTTCAAGAGGTATTTTTCATGGAGAGCAGCCGATAACTGCAGAGACTGTCCCGCCATTCAAGAGACCAGCGAACAAATTCAGGGGGTTCTTCTTCTTCTTCTTCTTCTTTGTGTGGCGCTACAGTCCGGGGTGGACCTGGGCCTCAACCAACATGCCTCTCCAACTAGCGCGATCCCTGGCTAGCTGTCTCCAGTTTCGCACACCAAGTTGGTTTAGGTCCTTCTCCACTTGGGTGCGCCACCTTAAACGCGGGCGTCCTCTGTTGCGTTGCCCGACAGGTTCGGATTCGAAGATTCTTCGGGCCGGAGCTGTGGTGTCCATACGCTCTACATGACCTAGCCACCGTAGGCGTTGGATCCGTAGACGCCTAACTAGGCTCATGTCGCTGTACAGCCCGTACAGTTCGTGATTGAATCTTCTCCTCCAGAACCCGTCAACACAAACAGGACCAAAGATCGTGCGTAGAACTTTTCTCTCAAAGAGACCAAGGACTTCTTCATCCGCTTTCGAGATTGTCCATGCCTCCGCGCCGTATAGCAGGACTGGGATGATCAGAGTCTTATATAGAGTCAACTTGGTTCTTCGAGAGAGGGCTCTATTACTCAATTGCCTCTTGAGCCCGAAGAATCAGCGGTTGGCAAGAGTTATCCTACGCTTGATCTCGGTACTGATGTTATTAGTACAGTTTACTCCGGAGCGGAGGTAAGTGAAGTCCTTGACTACCTCGAAGTTATAGCTGCCCATTGTGACGCTCTGTCCAAGACGTCGATGTTGAATGTCCTTTTTTGAGGACAGCATATACTTCGTTTTGCCCTCATTCACCGCCAGACCCATTTTAGCCGCTTCCGTCTCAATGTTAGCAAAAGCCTCACTGACGGCTCGCTGAGTTCTGCCAATCACGTCAATGTCATCGGCGTATGCTAACAATTGCACGGACTTCTGGAAGATCGTGCCTCTAGTGTTGGCGTGTGAGTTTCGCACGATCTTCTCCAGGACGATGTTAAAGAAATCACATGACAGCGCGTCGCCTTGTCTAAAACCTTTTTTGACATTGAAGGTCTCGGTGAGTTCGTTACCGACCTTGATGGAGCAGCGAGAGTTCTCCATCGTCATCCTGCACAGCCTGACGAGTTTGGCAGGAATGTCAAAACTAGACATAGCGTTGTATAGCTCGTCTCTATGCACGCTGTCATATGCGGCCTTGAAATCGACGAACAGATGGTGAGTGTCGATTTGCATTTCTTGGGTCTTTTCCAGGATCTGCCGTAGTGTGAAAATTTGGTCAGTTGTGGACTTTCCTGGCCTGAAGCCACACTGATATGGACCTATCAGATTATTAATGAATGGCTTCAGGCGGGTACACAAAACGGCAGAGAAGATCTTATATGCGATGGAAAGAAGACTGATCCCTCGATAGTTGGCGCAGTTGAAGGGGTCTCCTTTCTTGTGGATCGGGCAAACGATACTGAGATTCCACTCGTCGGGCATGCTTTCCTCAGACCATATCTTGCAGATGAGCTGGTGCATGCGCCCAACCAGATCATCTCCAGCTGCCTTAAATATTTCAGCGGGCAGACCGTCCGCTCCAGCAGCTTTGTTAGACTTCAGTCTTGATATTGCTACCTTGACCTCGTCTAAGTCTGGGGGACGGTATTCACGTCTGTCATCGTCCAGATTGAGTGGAACATTCTGCCTGACAGCGGTATTTTGGTCCTCATCGCCGTTTAACAGTCTGCAGAAATGATCTTTCCAGATTCTCAGTATCGACTGCGACTCTACTACCAGATGTCCATTTCCATCCCGACAGGCTTCTGTCCGAGTTTTATATCCATTGGATAATTGTTTTACCCTTTGATAAAACTTTCGGACGTCATTCCTGCCATAACACCTCTCCATCTCCTCGACCGCGCGCTTCTCATGCTCTTTCTTTTTTCTTCTGAGAAGCCGGTGCTCTTCCCTTCTCTTCTGTTCGTAGAGCTCACGAACAGCCCTCGTTGTTCGATGCAGCGTTGCCTTGTAGGCCTCCTGTTTGGCTGCATGTGCCTGCCTGCACTCGTCGTCAAACCATGGGTTCCTTCTAGGTGGTGTCGTAAAACCCAGCACATCAGTGGCAGCTTCTTTGATGGCTTCTTGACAACGACTCCATTCTTCTTCGATGGTTTGTGCAGGTTTGTCAGGGGGTTGCGTGTTGAATAAATGCTGATTCAGAGGATTGAAGAGTTCAACGTCAAGTCCTATGCCCCACAAAGTCAGGAGCCGATGAATAATACAAAAGTCAGGAGACATAAACATTTGAGCCCAACGCAGAGGCAAGCCAGAAGGCGGGTTTCCCTCAAACCGTGCTTCCAAGCCAAACGGACTCCGAATCGCACTCAAAAAACGAACGACGTTGAGCTTAGAAAAGATGAAAAAGAAGAGGCCCATTTCCGAAGGCAGACGGGGATAGGATATAAGCAAGACCAGTCTAAAAATGCCAGAAGTCGCTCTTTCATTGAGATCGTGTGTCCCTCCAGTTATCACACATGGGCACTGCTTGGGGACTCGTGCCAAGGCCTAAATCCCGGGTCCTCTCCTAATCCCTTAAGGTCCACTCAACAGCCATCACAGATCAACATAAAGTAATCGATGATCCGGCGACACATCGAGAAACCCGCCTAAATCAGCGAGCAGCCAATAAAAACTTAAACAAAATCCTTGTCACAGCCCATGATACCAATTGGACATTTACGGCATCCCCCCACCGGGGGTGCAGTGTGCAGTGAAACAACCCAACCCGACTTCGATTTACTGCCTATCTCCGTCGACGCTCGATTACACAACCGAATAACCGAACTACTCCACATCCAGTCCATTGGAGGCTCCCAAGTCAGTCACAAATCTCGCACCGAACACCTCTCATTCCTGTCACCACGAGCGTTGCACAAGACCCGATCCGAGAGAGCAAGTCAGCCCCCGACCATCAAGCGCTTCTGAAATGAATACGCACCGACATGTCGCAGAATTTACGACCGCAATAAAGTGTAAAAAATAACAGAAGCTTCAATCCTAGTCAGATGTCGGCGTGACCGTGTGACGGCCCTCTGAGCAGCGCTAAAGCTCGAGAATTTATGCGAGTCCTTTGTTGACTTCATCTGTTCACCCTTCCTCGGAACACCAACCAATCGACCACCGACGCGGTCCGCATTTGCATCGGGAGGCGAATCGTAAAGAAGGTGGCGCGTCCCTCGGCAACCCTCGGAGGACCATTTGAAAGGCACACAAAAGCGAATTGCCTTGAATAAGGATGATTAGGTTCCAGCCGCCACACACACCCCGTGCATGCAGATGTTTCGGAACGGCTGCGATGGGAGGCGTCCCTTTTTGTTGGGAATGGCCTGCCGCGTGGCGAGGGACTTTGGAAAGTTTTTCTCTTTCGTGTTTCATTTCGCACAGCAACAAGTTGCGAAGGGATGGCGGTTGGCTGTTGGCCAAACGGTATGATTCGTGGATTCGGGGGAAGAGTTTGCCACTTTCTTGGGCTGGGCACAGCGCAAGAGAGGGCGTGTGAGACTCTTCTTTGATGTGAAGCTGTGTGGTTGCCGGAAAACCGGTGCTAGAACCTTGAAAGATGCGATCGTTTCGAGGGACATTAGGGCTTGCGGTTATAGGTGCGATTGGCTGGACATTGCCGGTGAAACTCTTTGATCGCTTAAAGGATCTGTGGGACGAGCAGACCTCTGGAAAGGATTTTTGGTAGGCTGATCGATTTTTGTGATGGAATATGGGGAAAAGTTAACTTTGAGGGGACGAATGGAGTAGTACACTAGCTGGATCTACAGGGCCATGTTATGTTATGTAAGTGGGTAGCGCAAGCAAAGTCTTACATGAGTCCTGATGAACCCATTGTGCTACTCGCAGGAGGAATTTCTCCTCTCATACACCGTCCGCCCTACACGACTGGATGGCGCAGTTGGTTGAGTGGCTGCCCTTGGGTATAGAGGACCTCGGTTCGAATCGCAGGCAATGCAAAGACATTGTGTTTCAATTCAAATCTGCTTAGCGGCACTGCGTGGTCACAGTGGGCGAACAAAGTGTGTGGCAATTTCGATGGCAGCCTAATAACCTAGTTTAACCTAACACCGTCCTCGTACCCGTCTTGTCAGTGTGTTGGGGCTTACGGGGGCTGGAGCGGTCGTTGTTGAAAAACGCTTAACAGACTGGCCCAATGACAGAGGAAGTGCAGAGTGTCCTCTTTTTATTCCACGTCACTGCAGCATCTTCAAGTTGAGCCATTGGCTAGTCCATTGGCAGAGCATCCAAGTGGTCTTCTAGGATGTAAGGGAGTCCCACCTTTTATTAGATTTTGATCCTGTGATCGTGTTTTCTTGATATCCACAAGACGTGGTTTGATACACGGGATTGCTATGGAATGGGTCAGGTTTGACCGCTTTCTTTCGTTGTTCATCTAATGCCTCTTTGCCTGCTAAGTCCCTGATCCTTGGGTCAGATTTACTTAGAATAGAGTAATCGAGTATTTCAAGCTGAGACGTCGTCGTGGCAGCTTGACGAAGAGACCAGATTCGAATTATTTCTATTGCCGACATATTGTTTTAATGGCCGCTTCAACATCAATTAAAATGGCCCGTGATATTGCCATCAATCATCTTCGATCTGTCCGTGTAGCGGTGACGGTCAGTGACGGAAGTCTCAGTAACAGTCTGTGCAACTGCAATTTGTCTGTACGTGATGTCAAAGAAGCTGGTCACAAATGTCTCGCATATCGTAGAGCTTTAGTATCACAACTTTATATAAAGTACAACGAAAAAAAAGCCACTAGCTCGACTTTCAAAAGCGGGATAGTGCTGGCTTCAGGAAGAGTTCAAGATCCCATTGCCTGAAATTCATACACCAACGACTTGGAGCGTTGGAGAAAATGAACTCAAAGAGAGAACAGAGCCAAAAAAAAAAGAAAACTTCAAGACATTGTGGAAGGAAGCCCATAATCTAGAAGCAGAGGCAAACACAGTCTGTCTCAAATCGCTGACAGCCGCGCCCAACTGAAAATTGCCGGACAGGATGTCGAGAAAGTTTCTATATTTAGGAAGTGTGGTCTCGGCTAATCGCCGTGGCACCGAATTGGACGCGTGCGACGGGAAGGCAAAAGCTGCGTTGGGAATGCTATCAACGATCTGGAAAAGCATGTCATCATGTCAAGAGCCAAGCTGCAACTGTTCCGCTTCAACGTAGAATCGGTGATGCTATATGGATGCAGTACCTACAAAGTGGACACCATTACCATACGAAAGCTGCAACCTTTCGTAAACAGATGTTTCAGAAACATACTTTGGATTTTCTGGCCGAACCGTATCTCTAACGAGTAATTGTACCTGAGAACGGGCCAGGAACCTATAAACATCACAATACGAAGGAGAAAGTGGCAGTGGATTGGACACACCCCACGGCGCGAGGACAATTGTATTGCGAAGTACGCCATGCAGTGGAAACTGCTTACGCAGGCAGTCAGAACGGCAGGATGTCCTAGGCAAACATGGCGCAGAACAGTCGAAAGGGAATCGAGTTCTTTAGGAATGAATTGGAGGGAGCTCAAACGCGTTGCAGAAATTCGAACGAGATGGCGCGCAAGCGTGGTTGACGGTTGACGCCCTATGCCCCCCGAGGGGTTAAAAGACTTAAGTAAGTAAGTAGTAAGTACAGCCTTGAGACTCAAAACACCCCGACTGTGGTCCGAACTCAACATCGTTCACTCAACCATTCTCAAGGAAATTAACTTCCTTCCTAGCGACACTGACCGCCTAGTACCCAGGTTTTCTTCGAGAAGGAATTCTCGATCAGCATTCCCTCCAGATAGGACTGGATGTCTGATAGGCAGACGTCGGAAGATCCTCTGCGTATTTCCACAGATGGATCGAAGACTAACGAAGGGGTGGGTGCGTGTGTCTATTCCCAAGATCTCAACATTGTCATCTCTTTGAAGCTCCCTGATCACTGTGGCTATTAAAGAGGCGTGTCATGGCTCGAAAACGACGTGATATAAAAAAGGGATATCACCATCTGTTCGGACAGTCAGGCCGGTTTAAAATCGCTGGACAATGTCATACTTTACTCCAAAACATCCCTTAATTGCAGGCTGTCTCTTAACGAGATGGGTGAGCATTTAGACATTTACCTCACGTGGGTGCCGGGACACTGTGACATACCAACAAACTGCAAAGTCGATGCACTCGCCAGCTGTAGTACAACCTCCAAAATTACCATCTTTTAAGGACAAATGTCTAGAAGGCACTACCTGCCTCAAAACAAACTCGGGCCATCACTTAGCCTAAAACGTGACTCAGTCTACTTAGACTAAGCAGGCACTCATTAAGGACTGTCGTATGACTCATAACCGGGCTCTGTACAGTTGGCACTTATGCTTCAGCAGAGGCTGCCTGGATGAAGAGGAGTAAGAAAACACTCATCACCTACTCTGCTCGTGCAGCGCTTTGGCTAGTTGTAGGTTCCTACACCTAAGGGCCTACTACTTCAAACAGTGACAGCATAGGCCAGCTAACTCGGTTCACTGCAAGGTTTTGAGAAGTCAATCCGCGTCATATCACAATGGGCCTACTCTGTCCTAAGTGTGACTGCCTTTAGCAGTCAGCCACTACAACCTAACCTAACCGCACCTCTCACACTGCAACAATTTTGTTCATCAATCAAAGCCATATGCAGCTCGCCTTCTGCATGGGATCTTAACGCGAACTGAGTTAACAGTGTTTGATTTTAAATTTATAATATTTTCTATTTTTATACGAAGATCACACAACACCCAGGAATCGACTGAACACCAGCTCCACCCTTGAGGACAAGTTCACACTTGAGTGTCATTTGCCCCTTCAAACAAAACTCAGCGACACACAAAACGAAATAAAATCCTACGAATTCGCCTCAAATTCACTCAATTGCTTCCCCAAACACTATGGGCAATGGACACGCGTTCCATGCAGCTCTCGTTGGTTAGCCCCTCTTAAACATCAAGTCGCTGCCTCAGGTCAAACGGTTGGCATACGTGTACGTAGCATGTTATGCACACTGCACATCTCATGTCTAGCGAAAATTCATCCACCAGTTCGGTTGCATGCCCCAAACGCTGTCGTGTCCGAAATTAAACGAAAACCTAAGCACGTGCAGTGGAAACAACTTTCGAAATTTCGAAGGTAACATAATTCGCTACCCCCTGTAATTGTGGGGGCGCACGGGCACAGTGTTCATCCGAGGTGAGTGTCTGAGCCGTGCTCTCGGGCTAATTTCATCCAAAAATGCAACGAGTTGCTGATTCAGGAAATTGCTAGCTAATGAAGTCGACACGACGTGATTCTGGTATTCACGTGTTTCCGGTCATTACCGGTGATTGCAGCAAATAATGACGTCAAACGGAGTGTGATGGAATGCCAGAGGGTGTATCGATTCAACGTGTGGTGTTTTTGGATCATAGCTGACGGAGTGACCCTCGATTGGATTTTAAGGTGTGTGCCTGGAGGGATGAGGGAGGGCGTTGTGCAGCTCGATGTGGAGCGAGGAAATTGAATGACCGCTGAGCAGATGAGGAATGTACGACAATGACACAGAATATACTCGGATGAAGATAAACAAAAGCGAGCTCATCGGAACACTGTGTGTCATTTTTAGAGGATAGGCTGAACTTGTATCGGCCTTATCTCGGTGGTTGAGTTGTTCGGAGGGCTCGCGGTCACAGCACCCATGAACATCGGGTATAGGTTGCGAAATTGCCTGCGCTTTTAATTCGATCACCCTCGTAAATGGTGACTGGACTTGATTGGAAAATCAGATAAGGCCATTCTAACTTTTTTTTTCACTGCGATTCGAACCGGGGACCCCTATAACCAAGGGCAGGGACCTCAGGCAACATCGGGCAACATCGGGCGTAAGTCCGCTTGGGAAATTCTAGGGACTGGCTGAGGGATCCCCTGATGAAGTTGACTAAGCTATCTACTAACCCTTCTTCTCTTCCAAGTACACTTGGGGTGGGATTGACCCTTGTCCTAACACTCAGTCTTCTAGTTCAGAACAGCCTTTTCCGGCGCCTGTAATGCCTGAGCACTACCTGTGACTCGGCGCGTTGATTGCCAAGGTTAGTTCATCACGAATGGTACCCGAGCGCCTCTTACCATGTTCCAGCGAGGAACAGACAAAATATGTGACGTGCATCCTCGTTCCCATGAAATGAAAAGCAAAATATTCCAAAGAGGCTTACGCCGTTCCTCAGACCGCATCACACGCCCCCACGCACCGTTTCCAAGACATTCCAATCCTACATGGCATCCGGATTAACGAGGCACATGCCGAGGCTCCCAGTTTTTTTCCTTTGCAATCATACTCCTCCATCCCCGGCATTTTCGCATTCTAATAATGATTTAATTAAGAACCTCTTAAGAGCCCCAATCCGATCATCGCCTAGCGACAGCCAAAAATAAACACTCTCGTGCTAATTAAAAGCCCCTCAGACTCATGCATGAAGGTCCCCGAGTGGAATGAAGAGCGCCCTAGTCTTGTTTACCCAATTAACTCTTCGTCTTCGGTCATTTGTCGCTTTCTCCTCGAACCGGGCAAATCCTCCCCCTCCCCCTCACCCGAGGAGGTTATTATTGGGAAATCCAAATCTGATCTCCTCGAGACGCAGTCAACTCAGCAAAGGACAAATCTTTACCGTATCCCAGTTAATTACCCCAACGCAACACCACCCTCTGCCGAGGACGCAGTAGGGACAAACGAGGGCTTAACAGAATAAACAGAATAATTGCCTTAAGCACCCTTCCCACCCCTCCTACCGATCACGACTATTCATAAATAAATCTTCAGATTCTGGGAATGCCAACGGCGGCATCCATTCAGCCAGAGCTGCTTGCTGACACGACGCGAAGGGAGCACATCCCTCCACGTTGTCCCTGATGTACGTGTTTCGTTCTATTATTTGCATCGTGTCCACTCGAGCGTGCACTTATTCTATTAAGAAATCCTTTCAGAAGAAGAAATTACTTGAGTGGATTTGACATTGTCGGTGGATGGGGTGGCGTGGCGTGGACTGGGGGGACGGCCAGGCGAAATGGAGCGAGCGCTGACTGCGTGCGGATGATGGATTGAGGGGTGGGGAGCTCATAACTGGAATGACAACGCGTTTTATTGCTGCAATGGAGTCCCGTAAGTGTGCAGTCATGTCTGTTAACAGGTTTATAATTGATTTCTTTTTCCTCATGGGATGGTGTTTGGATTCAATTTGTCTGTTTGCTGTCCTTCTTGATGCACTGTTTGGGATGTGGTTGGTCCTCTCAAAAGTGCTGAGCGATATTAGACGAGGAAGAGGATTATCCCTTTCCTTCAATCATCATCAGCTACCCTCTTGGGAAAAGGAGAGAGTGGGCAACGATCGGGTGAATCAGAGAGGGCGTGGCGTAGGCCGTCTTTGGAAAGCGAAAGGGTGCGGTCGTTGGTCACCTCGTGGCAGAGCTTCGGTCTTAATATAAGGAATCCCTTGATTTGTGATGGGTCCCTCAAATTATGAGAGACGTGTGTGCCGCGCATTTTATCAGGATTCGAGTATGATGCATCAAGGGCTTTAGAGAGAGCATATTTTTGAGCAGTTTACTTGACTATGTGGTGGCGCGCGTGAAGTTGTGGACACACTTAAACATCGCCCTCCCTGATCTGCGCGACACAAAAAAAAATCTTCACGGCCCTACCCCTTGCGAGGCACTGACAGTGCTCCAAGGGTAAATTCTCAAACTTTCCCGTTCGGATTCTGCACAACACGTTTGGTCCGTCCCACTTGGGGGAAAATGCCCCAGTCCCTCTACGCGTTGTAGAGCCACCAATTACTTGACTCTTTGCCCGCGTTTGTTTCTTTAACCGGTACTTCACCTGTACTGCAACACAAACTGGAAGTTTCTCCCTCATACTACATTGATTGGCAAAAATTACACTTTGACGACATGCGGCCAATAGAGATTTGTGGAAAGTTGAAGTATTCCAACGACGGGTCATAGTTGAATGCATCTTCTTTAATATACAGCCAATTGTTAGAACGTAACTTACCTTGTCTAGTTCTCTGCTCCTGGAGTCTAACAGTGAAATCTTGAGTCTCAATTAATAAGCAGTTGCGTCGATCCAATCCTTTACTTGAGTTCCAGTTTTGTCTTTCATACTGCGTTTCATTACTTCTTCTGGCAGCCTGTGCAATGTTGTAATTTTCACGAACTTGGACTCTTACTTCTTGAGATTGTGCAGATCTTAGAAGGCGCCGTCTTGTCACACATGCGTGCTGAGGATCAAAAACAGCTTTCCCTTTCCTCGGCATTTTTGCGATAATGTGACTATTAAGAACAATGTGGAGAAAAGTGTTCCGTTGTAGATGCACTGAAGGCGATTTTGAATAAATGCGTACACCGCACATCATTTAAAACAATAAGAAGACTTCTCGAACTAGAAATCAGAGAAGAATTTGAATTTTCTTTTGTCATTGATGCCTCTTCCAAACTCTCATTCACATCCCAACTCATAATTAGTACAATTCGTTGACTGTTTGCATACATGTCGAAGTTTAAATTTTTAACGTGTGCTGTAGCAAAACGGACGGAAATTACGGTTTTTTCTCAACGATTTACACACAACGTGGAGGGATATGAAGCGATTCATAATCAAAAAGTTCTTGGAAATCCCATCCATGTACCTGCGCGCAATGTTCACTTGTTGTGCAAATTGAAGTCAAACTTCATGAACCGCGAAAAAAACTAGTAACATAATTAGACTAGCTCTGAAATTTTATCTAAATCGGCTGATCCGTTCAGAAGTTCAATATTCACAATTTCAGCAAAATTTAATGATTTGTTTTAAGCTGTGTATATTTACAGGCATAGATACTTTATAATAATAATAATATGGGTGGCGCTACAGCCGGTAGAGGGCCAGGGCCTAGCTTCTCAGCATCCACTTGTGTTGTGCGTGCTTTTGTTCTTTCACGAGTGGAAGGGACCTACAGTTTTATGCCGACTCCGAACGGCCAAGTTTGAGAAACTTTTTCTAGACAGGAAACACTCTTTGAGCATTGTCAGTGACTCGAAAGAGGTGAGGTCGTGAAACTTATTTTTGTCGCTCAGAGCTGGATTCGAACCTACGACGTCGAGGTTGGGGTCGACGCACATACCCACAACGCCACGGCACCCCACGCATAGATACTTTGGGTATGACTAAATAACACAGGCTTTGGGTATGACACAACACAGGTTTCGGCCGTTGTCTCTGCCGTATCACCTTTGCGCTTCTCATATTTTGTCTTGTTCTCTTTGAGCAGCAGTGCTCTTACCCTCATTTAAGTTCGTAGAGCTCAATAACCGCTCTCGTCCTTCTATCCCGCGTCGCCTCATATGTTGCTAGCTTCGCTGAATCCGCCTGCCGCCAACCCAAACCATGGGCTTTTTCTGGGTGGCATAGGTGGTTTCTCTGGTGGCGTTTTGACAACGGTTCCTGTTCGTCTATTGTTTCGCCTGTCAGGGTTGGAGTCTCCGAGAGCTTAAGGGAGACTCGGTCGGAAAAGTTCCCAGCGGTCAATTGGGATTGGCCTTCCGATGTCAAACTGTTTTGGTCTTGCTCCATTCCGTTGTACAATCGATATCGGAGTTCTGACCTTGTCTACAACAAGGTAATGATCCGAGTCGATGTTAGCACCTCGGAACGTTGGGACATCGAGGACACTAGAGGAGTGTCTGACGTCGATCGCAATGTGATCGTTGATTGATCAGGGGACCGCTATGTCCCTTTGTGAATGTTGAGGTGAGGGAACCGAGTGCTGGTTACAGAAAGGTTTCGCCTAGTCACGAAGTCCAACAGCCCGGGTCTATTGTCGGACGTGTTGTCGAGTAGGCTGTGTTTTTCCGACGTCTTCACTGCCCAACTTTGCATTAACATCTCTTAGACATAACTTAGTGTCGTAGCTGGAGCATTGATCGTAAGTTCCTTCGAGGAGATCATAGAAGTCGTCATTGCTATCGTCGTCTTTATCCTCTGTTGGGGGTGTCGTGCACCTTGTCCCTTTGAATTTGTTCCACTGGACAACTGAGATAAGGGTGGCAACCTAGTAGCTAACTTGGCGCTCCACAAACTTGACTACATGCCAGCTGTCGCTTAACCCCGAGACGGTTCTTGTGGCATTAACTTGTGCTGCATGCAATGCATCTTGTTGTCATAATAATTGATTTAGACAGACCTCAGCTAGTTTTGTGTGCCAACTGCCTTTGCAAGATTGTCTTTTTCAGCACCACCCTTACCGTCCGAAAATGTGTCTTACTGTTGTGACATCTTCCACGAAGGACCAAGTTAGCTGCTCGCCGTTGTGAATTGAAAAAAGGAAAAATAATGGATTCTGCCCGTCAAACAAATCCCTTCCGATTTGACACAATCCGAAGGACGCTTACGCCACTCATGCATGTGGCCGGGGAGCTCGCGGATCAAAGCGACTCAACGCTTATCGCATGGGACCCTTTCGCAATGCCCCAACTGGATTATTTAAATTAATCCCAAAAGCTGACGGGGACACACTTAAAATGAATCCCTGCATATTTAAGGCGCGCCGCTTGCAACTGGTGACAAATTAATTCCCGAACGAAGCGCAAATGGGCTCAAAGCAAATTAATCAGCGCACGGAATGTCTTTCGTTGATAGACAGGCAACTCGCTGGCGGAGAGGAGAACCCGCAATTAGCGTTCGTGTGGCGAACGCCACCGTCCCCATTTACAGGCCCACGCTGCGCGAAATTTAATCTTTCAGGCCAAGGTCGCCTGCGGCGAACTCACAAGTCGATCGAATATCCACTCGAAGCAGTTTGGAACGCGCCATCTGCGGCCGCTGTTGGAAGGGGGTGTCTACCGAAACTGAAAACATTACACGCACGCCCCGATTGTCGCGGAAATACCCATAAAATTTGTATTGACTGCGGTGGCAGGCATGTAGTGGGAAATTCCCTTTGCCGTCTGTTCCCCGCCCCCACTAACCGCCACGAACGAATGAAAAGAACGAGGAGGAGGGCAGAAATATTACGTATACGCCCCAGCAGAGATTTCAATTTCGAGCGCGCAAAAAGAACCGGAATGCGAAGACCGTGAAGGAAATATCGAAATAAAACATTTTCCAGTTCCTCCTCGCGGGCATAATTTAGCCAGCGAAACTTTCCCCCAGACAGCTGGAGGGTTTGGGGAACTGACGCTGCATGCATGTCAGATCTACGAAAGCAATTTTCATTCGTTTTTCTTCTCCAGAAGAACGAAGTCCAATTATTTACGAGCAGACGTTTTTTTTTCGTCCCTATGACCACATCCGTGACGCTGATAAGCGAAAGTTTCCACCCACTGAAGGATGCAGGGACGGGGATGCAATTGTTTTAAACTCTCCGCCATAAGCTGTGATCAGGTGGACAAAAAGGAGACGCTCAGAAGCAATTCATCACAGTTCTTGCCCACGCAGCCGGGCGCTGGTGGTACACTGCATCGAGGCGACGGCACACATCTCCTCGGGTAATCAGGATTGATTTGAAGATGTTTTTCAGTGGCTTTCCATTCGTTATGACAGTCATTCGAGGAGCTGTGTCATAACTGCCATTTATCTTGCGGATCTGAGTTGGGCAGATGCCAAGCACGAGGTGGCAAATATGGAACGAGGCGACGTTCGATGTTTGTTTGATGGATGGAATGCTGCGAAAATGCTGTCGATGTGCGACATTGGGAGTCCTGCTTTTCGCAGAGGTTTTCTCGAAAATGCGGTGGCGATGGGATGGATTATCTGCGGGCAAGGCTGACAGGGAATAAAGTAGTTTTCGACGTATCTCTTGAGGTCGTTTGCAATTTGCGGGGTTTGTCGGTGGGGAAGCGTGTGTTACCACTCTGTGTTCGTTTGCCGCTTGAGGAGACGCTCAAAGTGTCCTTGCTCCCCTGTCGAAGGACGGCCAATCTCTGGGAAGCACGTGATGTTTGGTTTGTGCACATAAGTGAACTCTGCATGACCATCAAGACTGGAGTTATCGGGTGACATTACGATCTTGCGGTCGCTAGACCAACTTAGACCAACGACTTGGGCTTATTGTTCCCGTGATTCTATGTATGGTATATTGCTGTCATGAGACCTCTGTCCTACTGTTAGCATCCCACTACGTTTACAACTTATGGGCGTTTCTCAGCTCTCTAGTGTCTGCCTACAGCTTCCTTTCCTTTGCTAGTGCTGGGCATTCGCGGAGACGATGTTGGATGGATTCTTTTTCTTCCTCATCCCTGCAGTCGTTGTGGGGTACGTTCACTGGGTGATGCCTACTTGCACAGTATCCGCTGAGGAGCTAAATAGGCGTTCCTACCTCATTACGACTTAAGCTAATGAGACATTTCGATATTTTTTTGATCAGCGTCGACCACTGTGCCAGGCTGAGCCATCGATTTTTTTACCTGGCTTTAGGGCCTGATGTTCTTCTACAGCTAAGCAATGTGAGGACCTAACTGATTGCCAGGCATTGTGCAAACTCTGATCCCTCCCTCGTGAGCCTGCCCAATTTTCGTAGCATTGAACGCCAATATGGCCAGGTACGCAGCATATGGTCACCGTGGTCGTCAAGTCATTGACGCTTTGTCTACATAACCTGACAAGCTTCAAAGTCAAGATGCTACTATGGCTTTGATTGGCGCTTGGCTGACGGAGAAGATGGAAATCGATTCGTGGTCATGTTTTGCGTTCTAGTGATTCATGTACAGCAACTGCATCAGCTTGGAAGACGCCAAAGTCGTCTCCCGTGATTTTTGACAAAAGGTCCCTGAGCTTGTACGTGCACTCGTTTTTCAGCCGTCGCAGGCAGAGTTCGTCGTCCGATGCCACCATTTCTTCTTTTTCCTTGGCTGGCGTTGCAGCCCGGGTGACCTGGGCCGCCGCCAACATGCCTCTCCATCTAGCTCGGTCCTGTGCTAGTTACTTCCAGTCGCGCACGCTCAACTTATGCAGGTCCTCTTTTAGCTGGGTGCGTCATCGGAGGCGTGGTCTTCCTTTACCGCGCTGTCCCTCGAGGTTGGAATGGAAGATTTACCGGGCCGGAGCATTGTTGTCCGTTCGCTCTACGTGACTGCCTCGAACTCCGTTGGCCAGATCGATGTCGCCGTCCAGTCTCCACCTCAAACCACCACCAGTACATACGGGACCATAATTCGATGGACTTTTCTGTCGAAGCGACCCATAACCTCCTCGTCCGCTTTAGTTAATGTCCATGCTTCTGTGCCATACAGCAGGACTGGGACTATCAAGGTCTTGTATGGGGATTTCTAGTTCTTCGAGAGATGGCCTTATTCCTCAGTGGCCTTCCATGTGCAAAATAGGGGAAATTGACCAGCGTGATCCTCCGCCATATCTTCGCGGTGGTGTCTTTCCTAGCATTAGCTCCGGAGCAATTATAACTGTCTATAGTGACATTTTGTCCGAGACGCCAGTGTTGGTGGACCCTTTTTGTAGACAGCATATACTTTGCCTTACTCCCATTAACCTCAAGTCCCATCTTGGCCGCTTCCTTCTCGATGCTCACAAGTGCCTTACTGAGTCCAATGTCACCGGCATATGCGAGCAGTTGCCCAGACTTGTGAAAGATCGTGCCTCTGGTGTTGACGTTTGAGTTCCGCATGATCTTCTCGAGAATGATGTTCAAGAAATCGCATGCCAGTGCGTCTAAGTTCTTTTCTGACATCTCGAAGGTCTCGGTAAAATTCTTACCGACCTTGGCTAAGCAACGTCACTCTGTAAAGGCGGGCGAATCTTGCAGCGCTGCCAAAATTCGACAAGGCGCTGTATAGCTTGTCTCTAGAAATACTGCCATACGCGGCCTTGAAGTCGATGAATTGGTGGTGGGTATCAACTTGAAACTCCTGGGTCTTTTCCAATATCTGCTGAGTATTTTGTCTATAGTGGACTTCGCTGTCCTGAACCCGCTCTGCTATAGACCAAATGCCACCATTTGCTCTTCCCATTGTTTCCAGTTCGGAAAGCAAATGTGAAGCTGGTGGTCTTGGTCTTTTTCGAAGCTTGTTTTGAAGGCAGGTAGTCTATTTGGCTAGTGTTCTGTTCCAACACAAAGTCCAACACTTGAGGATGGCAGCACGATCAGATGATCATATCATATGCAATATCATATGGCTTGACTGTCCAAAGAGCCGCCTCTCTGAGCCTCAGGTCTGATGAGGCTGCACTTTTGCTGCAGAAGGAATTTGATGACTGCGAGAGCTGCCGTCGATGTTGTCCTGATACAACTTGTTATCACTCGATCTTTGAATATTTGTGATCTGCCTTAGGTGACTTTTCTTCACAAGCACCATATCGAAGAAGGTTAGGCCATGATAGGTGTTACGGCCATAGCATGTGGCCAGTGTAACACTAGTGGCTTGAGACCGCAAGTTTTCCCATAGGCACATTTGTACGAATATAACGCCACATAGGCCTTAATACGGTCCCCCGTGTCGGCCTTTCACAGAAGTTTGGACTCAAGTCATGAGGCCTTGGTATTTTGCAGAATACATGAATATATGCCGTCTTTTGATTCTCTTGCTTGTAACGAGCAAAAACTCCGTTTTATCCGATTTGACGCTAAGTCTCCTGGCATGCCAGTCTAGTATTAGTCCATGACTGAGAATTTCGCTGAGCGTTAAAGGAAATTTCACTGATCCACGTCGTCCGCCTAAGCAGCTACTGCAAATTTTGCCAGCGTCTTTGTGATTTCTTCCAGCATTTGGTGGACGGACTGGACGCTGGACTGCCTGCGAAAATTTACAACACACTTAGACCACTATTGGCCCATTGTGATACCCAGTACCGTTAATTTGACCCCACAAACATATGGCGACCAGGCAGCTTAAAACACATTAACTTCTGCTCTCACTGGGATTCGAACCTGGGACCCCTACTACCAAGGGCAGATACTCAAAGAATGGCCCTTACTGGCGAATAAGCACTCTTGAGGGTGTCCCTCCGTTCACATTTCGTGGGCAACGATGATCTTTCTTCTTCTTATTTGTATGGCGCTTCAGTCCGGTGTGGACCTAGTCCATTATTCTATTGTCTCAGCAATGATTCGGCAAAAATATCGAAGTGGCACCCAACCACTGGGCTGTCAGACGCGTAGTCCCCTCTTGAGAAATGGTATCTGCTTCAGCAGCATAAATGGTCTCCAGTTTGTTAACAAAAACATCCTCGTCCTTGTGCTCGTCGAGCACCCATTGAAAGTCCCCTCTTGTCGGGGCAAGCAACAACATACTTATCCCCAAAGTCCATTTAATTTCCACTTGAGAGTCTTTATCCGCACACACACGAGCGGATAATCCCCTCGGCACACGCCCTCAGTGCTCCTCTGAAATGACACACTCGCTGGCACCCCCCAACCCCCGCCCACCTTGAGTGGCAGATGAAAAATCGTCTAAAATAAACACACGAGCGTTGGCTTTGTTGAAATTGGCCATCGAATCGAATCCATTGCCACGCTTCCAATATCCTCCCTCCGAGTGTGCCGCCGCCGGCTCGAGTTCTAATCCAATTACACACCGAACCGACTAACTTTCAGCAATCTCTGGTGGCATTCTTCGCCTGGCGACACGACACTCGGCACTTTGAACCCACACTCGATCCGAGCGACACCTTGGGAGCCCGAAGGGGTGGATGGAAATCAAAATTAAATTAGAAAAGTTTATGTCTCCGGTGCGCCGTGCACTGGCGCAGAGAGCAGAGTCTCGGGTAAGTCCAGAGATTTACTCCGCATTTAATTCCGTTTTTTATTATTCATGCAATAATTACGCATCACGCCGTGGAGACTATTTTTTTCGCACCCAGCCGTGCGTCGCTGACATCAGCTGTCGTCCTTTCGTTACTTGGTTCGCACGGGGAGAGGGGTCTTCACGGAGAAAGAAGTTCGAAATGACGAATTGTGTTCGAGTTGGAGCCCTGCCATCGCTGCTGAAAGAATTTCAATTTACTGCCGGGTCTTGGAGGCGAATCTTTTCTCCACGCTGTTTCTGCTTTGCACGGTTGACCCACTCACGCCGCTCTCCACACAGAGAGTGCATTCACTCTCGCAAACATCGTCAGTGGCACTGAAGGGTGGGGTTGTGCTCGCTGAAGTGGCTGCTGTTTTGTGCAAGCTGCACTTGATTTGTCGTTACATTTTACTTGCTTGGAGAGGAATCTGCACAGGGTCGTCTAGGTTGGAGCAGGAGACAGAGCAGTCACCATTACTGGTGAGTTGGCTAAGTGATTGAACACAGGTACACACTCAAACATGACTCTTGTCTTGGTCGAGGATGTTCAATTTGTGAGCAGGCTGCTCTGTCATTTGCTGAAATGAAATCCACTTCATAGGGACTCCGTGTCACGGAAGTGGTTGGTCAACATCTTCCAGGGATGCTTGGATTCGTAATGTGTACCAATGACCTAGACAACGACCAAATCAAACACAGGGCGATGGTCACATGTCAGAGCAAAGGACCTTCAAGTCATCCATCCGTTCTCCTTACGAGATTAGAAGAACCCATTGACATCCTCATTCCGCATGCAGTCGTGGACGAACTGTCAATCTCTCAGCTTACAACAAAGGATCTCGGAAATTAACTGGCAAAGTGGAAAACAAAGCACTACTTAAACAAATTCGAGCTCAAAGCCATTGGGGGAGCAAATGACAGTACAAACTACTCCCTCCCATATCGACACAGTTTCTAATCCGATTTCTATTGACGCGTTAAACAGCAGTCTCTCCTCCCCCTACACGCCCACGCGTCTGGCAGAAGTCTTTTCTAAGTTTTAATAGAATCTGTTAAGTAAACAATTTTAATTGCATGTAACACTGAACACACTGCTGGCGGAAGGAGCACGTTTGTTGCCGGTGAAACTTACATTCGCTGCATGCCACCCCTTCCGCCGCCCAAGGGAAACTTATTTTGAATTTCGAGAAGAATTTCATTTTCAAGTTTTGTTCTCGAGAAGAGTTCTGAGTAAACACACTCGTTACGAAAGTTGAGCGTGGAACAGCACAGGGCGTGGTGCCTTGCGGGGATGGGCTGCTAAGCGTGTCGCATTCAGTGGCAAAATGCTTGCTAAGTGGGTATTCTCTAGAATGAATGGATACTTTTCTGTCATAAATTACTTGGATTTGTTTCCACAGGAAAGTTAAGATGGTTGTAAAGCTTTCTCTGGGTATTACTTGCTTTCCGAGTATATTTTCCGTGGTTTAGATGAATTCTTTTGCCTCATAACATGCCGATGGGTTGGCATGGGAAGGCACTGGCAGTGTTCAGATTGTAGCTTCGTTTTTCTCAGACCTACCAGGTGAGTAGTCCTTCAATCGTTGATCACGCGCTGTTTGGCATTCGCAATGAGTATGCTCTACTTCCGAATCACTTCCTTACTTATCAGGCAGACGACCGATGAAGGGTCCGAGCCTGAGCAGTTGCTGTCTGCCATCGCTGACGGGGGGTGTCTATGCTCACAGGGCAAAGTTACTGATCGCTCTTAACTTGGCGGGATGGCAGCAACGATCCTTGCCGATTCATAGATCAAGTTAACATGCAGCCTCCAAGCGGCGCTCCCTGGATAGCCCTCACAACACCCGTTGTAAGGTCCTGGGCCTTCAAGCTGTCTCACATCCGCGATGACTTGGTCTCTGAACCGAAGCTTCGGTCTTCCTCCATTTCTCAAGCCAGGAGGCTCGGATTGGAACAACATCTTAGCTGGAGCGTTGTTTTCCATTCGCTCGATGTGGCCGAGCCAGTGTAGTCGACTTGTACGACCCTTCACAGCTCTTAGAGTTCGCGGTTGTGTCCTCCAATCGCCTCCCTTGCAGACGGGACCATATATCCGACGTAGAATTTTTTTTCGAAGGCACCAGGAATCAGCTCTGCAGTCTTGCTTAGTGTCCATCTTTCGGGCCCATAAAGCAGGACTGACAAAATAAAAGTCTTGTGTAGAGCATACCTTTGGTCCTTCGAGCCAGGAGTGTCGAGCCCAATTGATTTGACAAACCGAAGTAGCATCGGTTGTCAAGGGCGATTCTACGTCGGATCTCCACTACGGTGTCAGTCGTGGAGTTCACGTTTACCGCGAGGTAGAGAAACTCCTTTACTACCTCGAAAGTGTGGCTGTCGCTTGTAACGTTTTGGCCTAGGTGGTGTGCGGCGGATCGTTTCTTACTCGACAGCATGTATTTGGTTTAGTCCTACTTCCAGGGTCCTACCTCAGGGAACCTAAGCCGATATCACATGAAATGCTTGCAAAATTGTCTGTGCAGTTTGGCCGCTTGCCAGCCTTGGCATGGTTGGTAAGTGCTTTGGCTAGTGTGCTGAAGGTGTCCGGTTCAACTGACGACCGATACGTAGCAACTTAACACCAACAACTCATAATTCATAGCTCCGCATACACATAGTCACTGCCACTGCGCAGCTTTTTTTTTGGTGGCGGAATGAGTTCGACGAGATGACACTGAGCAGTCTTTCATATTCGAAAAAGCGAGACCAAGCAGCTGGAGGTTTGTGTTCCACACTTCCCAAGTCGTATTTTCACAGGCCATCAAAATTAGTTGGAGTTAGAGGGAGTTTGACACAGAGGATAGTTTTTTTGTACGGAAAATGAGAAGGAACGAAAAATTCGAGTTAGAGAGAAATTCGACTTAGGAAGAGTCCACTGCATATGACTCTGAGGCGGATAGTCGGGTTACCGATGAATAAGACTTTGTTAATGGAATGTCTCAAATCTGAGAACAAGGTTATGTTTCACATTTCACTGCAAGACCGCCATCAGATACGGCTGATGAACAAAGAATCTCCCGGCATTCTGGGAAAATAGGAAGCCGATATTAGTAACATGAACCTCCTTCATCCAAGTGAAGACCTTTTATTCATGCACTTTTGTTGTTACGACACAATTTACCAAGCAGTAGCAGACAGCCTTGGTGGCCCGTGGCGTTGTGGGTATATGCGTCGACCCCAACCTCGACGTCGTAGGTTCGATTCCAGCTCTGAGCGACGAAAATAATTTTCACGGCCCCACCTCTTTCGAGTCACTGACAATGCTCAAAGAGTATTTCCTGTCTAGAGAAAGCTTCTCACACTTGGCCGTTCGGAGTCGGCATAAAACTGTAGGTCCCTTCCACTCGTGAGAGAACAATAGCACGCACAACACGAGAGGTTGCTGAGAAGCTAGGCCCTGGCCCTCTACGGGCTGTAGCGCCACCCATATTATATATTAGCAGACAGCCTTAACGAACGGCCTACACTCTAAACTGCTTTCATAGCTAACAAGAAGGACACGCAAAACATTATGAACATACGAGTATACGAGTGTGGCATGGATGAGTATATGTTTCAACTCTTATGATGGTTGTCTTGAATTCACTTTGAACAGGAACAACTTTCATTATTCACAAACCCGTCTCTATAGAATCTCTTCTCCATCTCAAACGTCACTCTTCGGAGTCAGCCAAAAACTGTGGTGTCATCCACTTCTGAAAAAAAACTGCACAACACAAGTGGTTCCTGTCGAAGCTTACGTCTGCTCCTGGCTGTAGCTGTAACTGCACCCGCTCATCAACCACGTCGGCAGACTGTGAAGTCGAGACGAAATCGGTTTGAACTTGTTTGGCACTTCTCCTATCTCAAAGTCGGGTCTCTGACAAACTCTAATAAATTTTAATCCCAGTGAACGTTTGAATTTCACCCCCGAAACTTGAAGCAACGTCCTTACTTGTGCGACGTTACAAATGAGACGTCTTCATCAATCGGAAAAAGTTTCAAAAATACACAAGCCATGCCAGCCACTGTTTCGGTCCAAATTTGGACCCGAGCCAAGAGCCATTGCCCCCAAAGACGTTCAAATCACAGATGAACATACGTCTCAATTTGTGAAAAGTCACTTGCTTTCCTGGGCATGAGCACCGCCCGGTGGGTCGCCTCTCACACACATCGACCGGCTTCACCCGGCTGTGTAAAGTACACCATTCCACGTCACAGCACATCTGCCTTCACTTGGCAACGACCAACTGAACAACTCGGCCACCAGCGAGCCATTAAATCGCTTTTCAGTTTGGCAAGCCCACCCCTCCCGTGTTTACTAATCTCCGCCCACAGTCGCAGCCCTCCACGCTCCGAGATTGTTTTCATTTCGATTCTTTCTCGTGCTTTCAATGCGGCCCTCCGATTGTAATGTAATGCAATTGTCTGACAGGCTGATGGCGGTCGGCGAGGGGGACTTGGAGGACGGGACAAAAGAACAACACAACTGAAAGTAGAGCAAATCCCCCCTTACGCAGGTTAACCCGGAGACAATGGGCTCTTTGATCCAGCAACGTGATAGCATTCCCCTCCTTGCTGTGCGTGACACATTCCGAAACGAGTGACGGTGGATTTCTTTTGACACACCAACGCACTGGAAATAAAATCTGAGCACAACATCCAACTGACAGGTAGTAGGCATCGGAATTGGTACCAGTCATGCCGCAAGGACTCGCGGCGGCGGGCGGGTAATGGCTTTGGCATCAAAATCAAATTTCCATGTCAGACGCGAGGGCGGAAGAAATGCGCCGAGCCGACACAAAAGAACCGATTCGCGGCTTAGCTTCGCAGGGGTGCCCTGGGATTCAGTCAATCGGAGTGCCTCAAGGCTGGAGGCCCGTGTCAAGGTGATATTTGCGGAAAAATGGGAATGGGCTGTGTGCCGTGTGCTGACCTTTGCCAGAGGGCGGGGAGCTAATGGAAGAGGATGATGATTGTGTAGGGTCTTCAAATGAGATTCGTGGGTGCGCCTGACTCGGAATTTCTATCGAAGGCGGAGGAGATTGAGGGAACCGGGTGAATTCCGGGCGGGGGCAGCACTTGACACTGGCCAGGTGGGAGTTTAAAGAAGGGTTTAGGTTAAGCTTTAGTGGGTGTTGACCGAATTCCAATCGAGTATCAGTGCCTTGCGCAAGACAAACCCTTGTGCACCCACCTTCGCCACTGGATCCCCCGCAAGTGGAAGGCATTCCCGTCGTCTCCCCAGCCGAAGAAGCCACCCGTCTGCCCACTTCTACCTGTCCAGTGTGTGGATAAATGAAAACTTCTCCCAAAGAGACAGCATAACAAGAACTTTTATTTCCAGTCTCATCAGGGTCATCTCCGATGACGATGCAAGTCGCAACGGATGCCTTTGTCATCGCTTTGTGTGCCTTGGGTCAGTCAGTAACGAGCGGAATGCAACAACTTCCCTCGAGCGTGCATCCCTCTTTGCGACTTCCGACCACTCTTGTCCAGAGGCTCACCGCTTTGCATCCGGCTGACGGGCCAGAGGGAGTAACCACGTAACATCCTCTGTCGATCCTTGGTCCACATCAAGTGGGCGGGTAGGGAAATGCAATGACTGACCTGCACGTCAATCGGACTTTCATGGCTGGTTACAGTGGTCGTCTGTGTATGTGACCAACATCCCCCTCCTTGGGACGAGCATGTGCCTACCGGTGAAACGGATTAGGTCGCCACCCCTCCATCCAGCCCACGGCCGGCGTACGTGCTGCTGAAGCACAGAGTTCGTCTATTTAATTCACTTTCATCGAAGATGCAGCCAGCTGGGGGGTGGTCTTTCGCAGGGAAGTTCGCGTAATCCGAATGGAATTTCGTTTTGCGTTATCTCATTACGGGTGTGTGGGGAGGGATTGAAAAAAGCACGTGAGCATCCTAATATTAGCAAATTAAGGCGCCCTGCTGCGAGCGGGCGGGTTGTCAGCGACAGAGGTGATTACAGCGTGACGTATCGGGTGTTAAGCCTCGCATTGATGGCAACCGATGGAATGCTGGATATGCTGACTTCTCTGCGACGACGTGTGCGTGGATATGTGCTGATGGTGTTCGCTTAAGCATCGACTGACGGCAGATTATTTATTCGGGGCAATAAAGAATTGATGTGATGCGAGGATACTTGCGAAAAATTCCCCCATGCAAGGAAAGTGCTCCTCCTTCTTGAGGCTCTGACGTGTCTCTTAATTTTGCCAGCACTGCGCACAGAGGCGCTGAGCCTGAATTACATAATCGCATTTGTTGGAAAAAGGGTGCGTGATACATCATATTCACGAAGGAACATGGCGATCTCCTGATCAATCAGCCGTCATTCAGATTGATCATATTGCGATCGACGCAAGGCACTCTTCCAGTATTTTAGATGTCCGAACGTTCCGAGGTGCAAACGTCCACCACCTTGTTGTAGCCAAGTTAAGCTTGCGGATATCCCGAACACCGCCAAGGCAAAAAAATACTGTGAGGAAGTTCAACGTCAGCCGGCTACTATCACAAGAGACTGCCAAATCCTTTTCCGATCGTGTCTTCCTCAACCTCTTAAGAAATCCTACACCACCAACATCAAGTATTGAATACCAGTGGCAGCATTGCCAAAAAGCCATCAGAGATGCCGCCTCTGATGTGCTGGGTTTCAATCCTTCACCACAACGAAACCCTTGGTTTGACAACGAGTGTCGGCAGGCAAAAGCAGTGAAGAAGAAAGCATACAAAGCGGCCCTGCAAAGAAGGACAAGAGCTGCTCGGGAGCTGTACGAGCAGAAGAGGAGAGACAAACACAGTCTTCTCAGGAGAAAAAAGAAGGAGCATGA
Source organism: Eristalis arbustorum (assembly GCA_916610145.1). Classification (NCBI taxonomy): domain Eukaryota; kingdom Metazoa; phylum Arthropoda; class Insecta; order Diptera; family Syrphidae; genus Eristalis; species Eristalis arbustorum. The sequence continues at coordinate 30,344,075 of OU744319.1, read as the reverse complement.
GAAGCGACGGATATTACTGCAGGCATGAGGTAAGGAAGTTAACCAGTCAAGGTGATAAAGTCCGAACCGAAGCCAGTAAGCATGATCAAGGGAACATCGTAGGATTCATAGTCGATGCTGAGGATATGGAGAAACCATTTCTGCAGACTGTATAACGGCGACGGAGAACCAAATCCCGCTGTCAGGCAGAACGAACCATTCAACGATTAAGATCAACAATTCCGTCCACCCGACCCGGATGAAGTGAGGATTGCCATATCTAAACCGAAATCCAACAAGGCTGCTGGAGCTGACGGCCTACCTGCAGAGCTTTTGAAGGCCGCAGGCGATGATGTGGTAAGGAGCATGCACCAACTCATCTGTAAAATACGGTCGGAGGAAAACAATGCCGATGAATGGAACCTCAGCATTGCTTGCCCGATCCACAAAAAAGGAGACCCTTTGAACTGCGCCAACTACAGAGGCATCAGTCTCCTAAGTATCACATACAGGATCTTATCTGCCGTACTGTGTGAACGACGAAAGCCATTCGTCAACAACCTGGTCGGTCCATACCAGTGAGGCTTAAGGCCAGGAATGTCCACCATCGACCAAATATTCACACTTCGGCAGATTTTGGAGGAAACCCAGGAGCAACAAAGCGATACCCACCGATAGCATCTATAGAGACAAGCTATACAGAGCGATGTCTAATTTTGGCATCCCTACCGAACTCGTCCGTTTGTGTAGGATGACGATGAAGAATGCAAGCTGCTCCATCAAGGTCGGCAAAGACATAACCGAGACCTTTGATGTCCAAAAAGGATTGCCAACACATAAAAATGTGGCTGCGTCTCAGCCCATAGAGGACCAGGGCCTAACTTCTCAGCAACCACTAGTGTTGTGCGTGCTATGGTTCTCTCGCGAGTGCGAGGGACCTATAGTTTTATGCCGACTTTGAAGCTTTCTCCAGACAGAACTACTCTTTGAGCATTCTCAGTGACTGAGAGAGGTGGGGTCGTGAAAATTATTTTTGTCGCACATACCAGGAATCGAACCTTGACGCCACATTCAACATCTAATTTTTGAACCGATTTTGGTTGTAAATTTCAGGGCCCTGCGAGTTGTAGTTTCGGAGCCTTTGTGGGTAAGACAGACAAACCTTCTGCTTACAGATAAGATTTCTATTTTGCTTGATAACTGGATCTTGTTTCGTAGCAAGTGAGGGTTCGAGTTATCGAAGTTTGACTGTAATTTTAGAAAAATATATGTAACTACTATTCTGTCCCAATTTTGAGCTAACGGTACAATGAACGACTTAACGCCAAAAAAAAATGTTGTATCTCTTACTTCTCGAAAATACCTTTTGGTTGAGGAAAATGTGTCACTTTGGGTATTTTATTCCAGCACGGGACCACTGTGTGGCGGTACACGTTGGTCTGATTCCGTGACCTTCCATCGGCGTCCGGTGGATTATGTTCTTGCAATCTCTGTACTGGTTGCTGTCGCCTGATAGCTATTCATATACCACAGTAGACCGCTACCATACCTTTGGTAGATGGTACACATTTTTATTGCGTATACGCCTCAGAGGATTGTTTTCTACTTAAACCCCTGGCTGTATGGTTGAAGTAATGCAATGACGCCCTCTACGGATGGTGAATGATCATCTACCCCGACCTGTAATCTCTGAATTCCTCTTCCTTTGGGCAGCGACTAACCAAACCCAAGCAAATACCTGTGCTTGTAATCCCACCCGCAAATTGGCGAAACAAACCATCACGCCCAAGATCCACTGCTGCCATCGAATTCAAATCCATCATCTCGGCCACAAATCCCGTAAAAGCAAAGTTTCATCAGAACACCCGCCACGCCCTCCATCCCATGCATAAGCCGTTGACTCATAAAACTCTGATTCCTTACACTTAACCGCAATCCCTGTGTCTGATCCCTGGGCAGCGTGACAATTCGTTCGTTCGTTCCCAATCAACGACAACGACTAGCAGGTTATTCATGAGGCTGCTTAATCGAATTCAAAACTTTGAAAATCTCTTCGTCGAACTCTGGGCAAAGCCCCAAGCTAATCCCGTCGCAGGCACCCACACACGCCACCACCGCAAGCGGTCACGCTTGGGAACACAGGCTGTCAACGGTGTTATATTTCACGCAATGACCTAGATCCTGATGCCACCGCAGCGGAAAGGTTAAACAGAAACGAAAATACCCCAAAACAAGCCTAATCTGAGATTTCTTGGTTGTGCTCAAAAAATGGATTCCCTCGAGCCTTGATCCGAAATAGGGGTGTGAGTTGGGAAACCCTTTTCACCCCAACCCCGTCTGGATAAACCACTCGGCATCCCGGATTAGTCTCAAGGATACAAACACATTATTCGTGTTATCCCGATAAGGGCGGCTGTACATTCCCTTTGTATGCAGGTAGAGCCGTCGTCCCGACAGGTGACAACGGGATGATTTGTGTCCTTAACTCCAAGTGACGCACATAATCGAAATCCATTAGCCTGCCCGCTGACACCACTTTAGTGTCGAACCGGCGAACTGACGGCACACACCGAGTCCCGGAGAAGGGATTGACACCGCCTCAGACTGTACTTCCTTCAGGAAGCCGAACGGATACACCATCTCGGCTCCGTCAGGCCGTGTCGGCAGCTGGGCGGACCTAATGGCCCGAGATGGTAAAAATAACTCGTCACGGACGCAGAGTACAACAGAGTACAAGTGCTGCATATTTGATGTGTGTCGGATCTTCGTCAAATCTAGGCGACTGTCAGGAAAAATGTCCACAAACTTCGTGTGCATATGTCATTGGAAATAATTTTTCCGTCATCCCTGCCCGAAGCTCATTTAATTTTGCATGAGTTACTTAAGAGATGTATATGAAGTTTTTTTTCTGTTGCAAAACTTGTCATCACTCAGTCAGACGTCCGGCTTGTCGGTTGGTTATGATTGCTTGCGAATTGTTTGGCGTGTCCTGCGACGGGTCAAGTGGAACGTACGTAGTTTGCGGCTGACAGGCGTCATTTATTCATGGACACACTTGCCTCGGACTCACTTGGAGCGGAATGTCGACGTCATGGAGCAGTAGGAGCGCGTTGCTGGGGTCAGGAAATACGAAAGTTAATTGAAAGCATGTGGCTCTTCGGAGGGTGGGATTAGTAGTGTGGGAGGAATGACGCGTGTTGCTTGTTATCCGGACGGTTGGTATTTTCGAGTGAAAGCCTCCGAGGAAGGGAAAACTGGCTACCGACTGCAGGCGCATTTTGCATGATAAGAACCGATTCATCAGTGACTTCTGCAATATTTTCTGTTCCGCATACGCCACAGTGACTGACTCAGATATTCGCGAAGTAGACCTAAGAAACCGACAGGAACACTACTCCAGCTGGATGACTCGTTCACTGCGCACCCACGAAACAGATGTCGCTCTCAATGTTCGCTGCTCAATCAAAGTCGGTAAGGCACTCACCGAGACCTTTAATGTCAGGTTTTAATTGGTTTTAGGCGACGCACTGCGATGGAACTTCCTCAGTTTCGTCCTGGAGAAGATGCAGAACTCACACTCCGACACATGAGGCAAGAACTTCCAGAAGTTCGACCACTGTTAGCGTACGTCGATGGTATTGGCGTGCTCGGCAAAACTCAGCGTCAATGGGACACTTCCTAACAAATATATGCTGGAGCGTGTAAGTCCCGCTCAACCGGAAATAATGATCATGTGCAAAAACAGAGATGAGCCTTATAGGAAGTGGAAGGAAAGCCGGAAGAGTAAACCTTATGGAAGCCAATACATGAAGTATAGAAACACGTTAGGTAAGAACATCGAACTAATTAAACCCTACTACCACAAGCAACAATTCGCTGAGAGACGCGAGAAAAACCTCGGGTATAATTATTGACCTTCTGGGAAGTAGGAAGCGTTCAATTGACGGAGTTGTTATAACGAGTTTTGCAAATGCATCTGTTGGCCTGAGAGACATCGTGGATAAATTTGCAGAACAATTCTCCTACCAAGCGGCAAACATCGTCCATTCCTGCGACACAAAGACGTCAACCCACGTGAGCGGTCAACTTCAGCAAAGCATCTTCCTAGAGGAAGCACCAGAGCAGAAGTATTTAAGATACTGAGTCAGCTGAATTGTACTGAAGGTCCTGTAGGGAATAACATCAGACCAATAGACCTCAAACTGAATGCCATGTGTTTCACTTAAGTTATCACCAAGATCATTAACTGTAGTATGAGCAAATGTCATGTGCCAAGGCTGATGAAAAGGTCGATAGTTCGCCCAATTTACGGGGGAGGGGTAAAAAACGAAACAGGGACCTACAGGCCGATTGCAATCCTACCCGCTGTAGGAAAATGCCTGGAAGAAGTATTTGTTAATCGTGTCAATTGTTTTCTATTGAGACATAAAGTACTACACCCGAATTAGTACTGCTGCCAAAAAGGCAAGAGCACCCAAAGCTCGTAGAAAGTGTCACCTACCAAGTCAAGGTAGCTGATACATCGAGTACTGAAAAGGAAGTCAAGTTCGGTGTCCCACGAGGCTCTAAATTAAGCCCCATTTTGTTCATCCTTTTCACGAACGAGCTACTGAAGTTATTGAAAAAAATCGACTGCTTATGCGTATGCCAACGGCATAGCAATCGTGGTGAAACACCGAAATTTGTATTCAGATGTGCAGATAATGCAGGCATGCAGGAATTCAACGCTGTATCAGAATGGTGCCACGATATATGCTACGAAAAAAAGGCGATGCACATTCGCACTCCATCAGCACCTGCAGAAGTCTTCCAAATTTTGACCGCTGTCCGCAATCAACCAACAGCAACGAAATCGAAGTTGTTAAAAGTATCAAATACTTAGGGATAGCCATCGACGAGAGCCTTTCTTTGGCGTGAGCACATCAACGTGTGCGCCGGCAACGTCAGCACCATCTTCGCAATGACGTATCTTGAGCGTTGCACGAACGTAGAAGTGCTTAAATAGGTTTACTACTCGTTAGGAGAATCGCGCATAAGGCATTCTGGCATGGGGGAAACGCAGCAAAATCCCACCTGAATAAGATATGTAACACACGTCATCATCTTCAAAAATTGTTAGACACGTAAACTCAATTGTTGACGTTCTAGATGCCAAAGCTACAACACTGCTGCAGTTCATGTGACAGCCACGGTTCCATCCACGATTTAATCATACGCTTAACACCAGAAGACGTGCTCAAGCGATGTTTGATGTTCCGAGAGCATATGGGGACCGTGAACTACGTTGCATCGTCCCCAAATTTACGAATTCGCTGCCAGAGTGTCTTAAAGTTATTCCGCATTTTAAAAAGAGAAAAAAGGGGCTAAAGAGGCTTTGAATGGAAAATCATTGGGAATCATGTGGAAAGAAATATTGGACCACGAACCGTACGGGCTGCTGATCCTAGCCAGGCGCCAACGGGTCCAACGCCTAAGGTAGCCGGGCCTTTTTTCTTTAACTTGTTGTTCCACTTTTCGGTGAGATGAGCCATCCCCAGTGGACCTGTTGCTGCGGAAGCTATACTGTCGGTCATTAAGAAGCTTTTATGAGCTGACGATTTATCAGCACCTTAGAAAGAAGGGACGTGAGTGCTATGGGTCGGTACAAGCTGGACATATGCTGATTTCCGTCTACTCGGAATGAGACCTGAAGTGTAGGGCCATGTAGAGGCTTTGGGCAACACTGCTCCAGCCCGAAGAGTCTTCGACTGAGCCCCAATGAGACAACGCAATAGGACGCCCACGAAACTGATGGCAAACACAAGTGGGGAAGGACCTCAAGCAGCTAAGCGTGTGAAATTGCAGGCTAGATAGGCCTGTTGCCTGAGGCCTAGGTGCACCCAGCGTCGTGAAAACTGAAGCGATACGATATCTTGAAGATGTTCCCCGCCATACCCTCAGTCTAAGCCAAAGGTCTTAATAAAAAAAAAATGTGAATCGTCGGAAACCCACACCAGAGACCTCCAAACACCAGAAAATGTCCCCTGATCAACTGAAACGAAACCGTTCCCACGGGTAAAGTATTCGTCACCAAGGAACACGGACAGCCATCCACCCATTTCCCCGACCATCATCGCCAATTGGCAATCCCCCTCGCCCGAATGGATTTTTCTGTTTGACAGATGAAAAGCGCTCCTCCGCCGCACGGCCACCGTCGGAAGTATCAATTCCGCCCCCGAACTGCGCATCTCTCATCTCGGCGAATCGTTTGAAATGTCGATTCTTTATTTGCTTATTCCAGCCGTCATTTACATCGCCAGCTCATTCGGAGGCATGTCTATATCCGAAACGTGTTTCGAATACACTCGATGTAAACAGGCCTCCAGAGACCTGGCAGTGTTTCAATATCCATTCCGACTCACCGCACCTGCCGCACACCACCGCGACAGGATGCTCGATCCAATCGGCCGACTCGTGCAGTGCATTACGTTCGCTTCGGCTAATTAATTAATTTAGATACGAGTGCTCATTTCGTGTTCGATTCGTGCGAACGCAACGCACGACCATTTTCGGCATGAAATTATTATGAAATTGGCGAATATTCAATTCTGCTTCGATTGCTTTTCGAAATTCGAAGGGGTGGAGCTCAGAGCCCCGCTCTCTGCCGATGGCGTCAGTTTTTTCGGCAGGATTTTTTACACCTGCGAGATCTATTTCCGGGCGCTTGTTGATGCACACCGTGTGGGCATGGCGGGCATGGTGGGCGGCCCCCGGTGGTACGTGTTGCTCGTGGCTCCGGCTATTGATTTATTAGCAACATGCGCCGCGTGAAAGGTGTCCTTGCATTAATTATTCCCACTGACACGGGGGCTCTGGCGGTCGTGTGTCACAGGCCACGCACGGCAGGCACACGTCCACCCGACCGTGGGATCGAAAATGTGTGAAAAAAAAGGTGCAGCCAGCAGCGGGAAATTAAATTTGATTACACCGCGCCACGGCAGCCTGTGTGGGGTGTGCGTCCACCAGGGGACACAACAAACGGCGAAGGGGAAACAGGAAATCGTGCGGCTAATTGTTTGAACGGCGAAGCCCGTCCGATGGCGGGGGTGCTCCGCGAAACGGTGCGGTTCAAAGCTACCGGAACGACCCGGGGCGAGGGGGAGCTGCGAAATTAATTCAAATTTCATCTCTATTGACTGAAGTTGATGGATTTCCGAGTCAGTAGCGTTCGACTTCGGGTGGGCTGATGAAATATAAATTGATGAAACTTGATAAATGAAAAAAATATTGCTGACCTTGTTTCGGGACGATGTCTGGATCGGCGTCGGGCGTCGAGTGTCGACGTCGGTGGAGTGGGCGCAAAGTGAATCTAATAATAGACATTATTTGCACTTGGGGCAGCCTGCGGTATCTGCCTTGAATCGAAGAGATTTGCGAATGAGTCGACCGGATTGTGCTGCGGTGCTCGTAAATATTTACGCAGCTATCAGGACCGTGAACCATGAGCGGACGGAGCAAAGCAAATGTTTGACTTGAATCGTTTGGGGTTTCTATTTACTGTGGACTTTCTGAGTGACATGGATGAGCTCCAGCAACTGTTGCTGATGGCTCTTTGTGATAATGTGCGATTCTTTTGAAAAAAAGCACACTAGATGTGAAGGAGCTTAAAAAATCTTCAGCGTTCCATGAGAGGCTTTGTAGAGCGTCAGATCATTGAAATCGTCCAACAGTGAGTCAATTTTGTGGTCCTTTGAGGGAATGCCACGTCTTCGGGTGGCCTCAAGCAACAACCATCTGCAGCTGGCACGGTCTCTGGCTGATTGCCTCCAGTTGCTTGAGAATCTTCTCCGTTTGCCACATTGCCACGCAGACGTGTTCTGTTTCAATATGCCACGCGTTGGCAGTCAAAGTCTCTTCTTTCTTGTTCACACGATCCGCAGGTGCATGGCTAAGCTCATGGTACTTGCATTTCATCTTCCAGACCAAGACCAAGCACTCCTTCATCTCCTTTTCAGATTGTCCATGAGTAGCCCGGGCTGCCCATTGCGATGCTCTGTCCAAGGAGTCGATGACGTGTGTCATTGAGAGAGAGAGAGAGAATCAATTGATGCTGGTTTAGACAGTGTCTTTTGCTGGTACACATATTTGGTGCGCTCTGATGAAATGCATGTCTTCTTTCTATTAACCGCCTCCTCGTCAGCAAGCAGTGCTCATAAATGCACACTCTCTTTCAGAAGCTCCTCCCATACCCGACCGGGCACTCGTAAATGGACTTCCCACAGGCCGGTACCAACCTCCCCCCAAATCCTTCTGAACTGAGCGCAATTCGTGGGGCACAGGCAGATCCACACCCGCTCCATAGCCAACATTGCGTGCCTTCAAAGTGTGATTGCCAACATCCCTAAAACAAAGACACTCCTTGAATAAGGACGCGGCTGCACGTGTCCGACAACCAAGGCCACCGTTGCCCCGCCTAGGTTTATCATCTGGTCGTGTGCCGCTGACACTTCACGATCCTCGTGTGTATCTGAGTGCCAAGTGCCTGCCCTCTGCAGGGGCAGCCATCACCGCCTCGTGAAATTAGAATCGTCATTACAATTTAAATTAATTTCTGGTCTCTGCGAAGAGCCAGCCCACAGCTGTCAGTGTGACAGGACGGCATCGAATGGCCGTGGGATTTATTTCATTCATTTTTGCCGTGATGACAGCTCGTTAGGCGGGCGGTGGCACGCCCCGATGCTGCAGTCCACATAAATTCCTCAAAAATGAGCAGGTCCTCATTTAATTACCCCTGAGTGGGTGGACGGGGAAGAGCGGTCGTGGTGTGCCGTTCCTGTTCGATTAGGGAGCTAATTGGTTCATTGGTGGCGGATTGAAGGCCTGTATTCTGATCCGCGACACCGAGTGGGTGGGTCTGCGAAAGGTTTGGCAAGAGTCGCAAAGACGGTGACGGAGAGTAAGAGGAATCAACTTGAAATGGGTTCCACGAAGGTCGCTTGCTATTAAATCGACACGCAAATGCTTTCAGACGGGCGGAGAGGACGTTCTAATTTGATCCGAGATCGGTCATCACAGGGATAAGTGAATAATTACCATCTAGCGGTGAGTCGGGGGCGAATGCGAAGGTATCTGTGACATGGCACGTGGAGTCCAATTAAGATGGTCCCCGCTGCAGGCGGTGAATTTCGATTTCGATTTGAGTGGACACTGGTGGATGGATGATTGAAATGGGCCTAGGGCAATCGGATCCAATCTTGGGTTCTTGGAATGATGGTGGAGACAATGTTTCAAAATTAGGGGAGAGGTGGAAAGAGGCATTGTCTAAATTGAATGAGCAGTGGGTGGGAAATGAGGGAAAGGACATGTCTCCGAGAGCTGACTCGTGTGAGAATGGAATGGATAGAATGGACGACAGAGTTGAATGGGTAGCAGTTCTCCTTAGCAGAGGTGTACTAAACACGTCATCTAGCTGATAGCTCACACCACGTTAGGTTAGGCTGGTCGCTTCCAGCAGTGACATTCACGTCTTGTTCTTGGTGTCTCCACTGACCATAGTGAGCCGGCGCTCTTTGGTGTGCCATTGCTCTGGCTACCTAGGTCCAGGTCCGAAAAAAACGATAGATCAGGCAACAGTGGCCAGCTGTTTGTAGGAGTGACACCGATTTACGTCCATTGTGGTACCACCCGATAGAGAAGGAACTCATGCAAATGTGCTCATGTGTCTGTGGGTAAGTTAGGCTGGTTGACTGTCATCATCAGAGGTCGCAAGACTAGACCCGCTTTGTGGATCCGGTCGATCCTATTCCCGGCGGCTTCAAATAAATCGCAGCCTGACTATAATGCTGCATAGTTCTTACAGATTCTTGAAGAAGTGGGGCCCTAGGGGCTCTGGGTTTGCAGAGAAGTTTTCCCACTCCACTTCCTCTATGCAGCTTCTACAGGAGTCCTTGTAGGGCAGACCCAATCTTGAGGCATGACCTCCAAGGGCACACAATCAGAGTTTTGATGTTCAAGGCTAGGCAAGATCAAAAGAAAGCTGGTATGACGGTTGAGCATCACTTCCACTCGGAGACCAAAGGGCCCATTGATGTAACCTCTCATAACGCATGGTGGTTGAAACCAGCCCTTGTTCATTATGAATTTTAAAAGATCCGATGTGTCTGCATTCACCATCTCCGCAACCTCTGTGACGAATCTGTGGCCCAGCGAAGCTAGGTGCCGCCTCTGGAGAGCTGGGAAGCAGCAAAGCAGATGTTGGATCGTCTAGGTTCCTACGTCGTCGCCAAAGTTCCGGCAGGGATCGCTGGATCCGGAAGGGGTTCATCTTAATGCTCTCCTTCATGCAATCTAGTGGTTTGGAGTTGACTATGCAAGGCGTTGTCATTCAGCCTTATCGCAGTCGTTCGTGCTTAAATAAGGTCTGGGTGACGGGTAGTAGCTCCCTTTTCCACAAGCCCACGACTTGTCCGCATTGTCTAGTGAATCTTTCGTTAAAAGTTAGTCGACTGCATAATATGTCGACTGCAAAAAATTCTCTTAAATTCTCATCGTCACGGTGACCAGACAAAAACGATAGGAAAAGAAATTCGAATAAAACACCACCGATGTGAGGTCTAAAATTGATTCTGGACTTAGTGGCGCTACAGTCCAGGGTGGACCTGGGTCTTAACCATCAAGCCTCTTCAACCAGCGCGATCTCTGACTAGCTGTCTCCAGTTTCGCACATCAAGATGGTTGAGGTCCTTCTCCACTTAGGTGCGCAACCTTAAACGCGCTTTGCGTTGCCCCATTGGTTCGGGTTCAAAGATTTTTTGGGCCAGAGCTGAGTTGTCCTTACGCTCTACATGGTCCAGCTACCGTAGGCGTTGGATCTGTAGACGCCTTACTAGGATCATGTCGCATGTACAGTTCGTGGTTCAGAACTTTTCTCTCAAAGAGAGCAGGGACTTCTTCATCCTCTTTCGAGATTGTCCATGCCTCCGTGCCGTGTAGCAGGACTGAGTGAACACTGTCTGATATAGAGTCAACTTGGACCTTCGAGAGAGGGCTCTATTACTCAACTGCCCCTTGAGCCCAAAGAGTCAGCGGTTGGCAAAGACTTATCCTTCGCTTGATCTCGGAACTGATGTTTGTACAATTTGCAAATTTCACCGGAGCCGAGGTAGAAGAAATCCTTGACAACCTCTAAGTTAAAGCTGCCCATTTGACGCTCTGACAAGACGTCGATGTTGTGTGTTCTTTTTTGAGAACAGCATATACTTCCTTTTGCACTCATTCACCGCCAGACCCATTTTAGCTGTTTCCATCTCAATGTTAGCAAGCGCCTCATTGACGGCTCGCTGAGCTCTGCCAATGACGTCAATGTCATCGGAGTATGCTCACAGTTGCGCGGACTTCTGGAAGATCTTCTGTCGAGAGAGTTTTGAACGACCTTCTCCAGGACGATGTTGAAGAACTCACACGACAGGGTATCGCCCTGTCCAAAACTGTTTTGGCGTTGAAGGTCTTGGTGGGTTCGTTACCGACCATGATGGAGCACAGAGAGTGATCGAAATCCTGCACAAACTGCTGAGTGTGGCAGGAATTTGAAGCCAAACTTGTACCTGTATAGTCCGTCTCTACTACCAGCCTGAATCGGTTTCCGGATGTGTTGTCGCGCACACCGTCATATGCGGCCTTAAAGTCCACAAATATTAATTGGGTCGTGGCATCTCTTGAGTTTTTTCGAGGATCTGTCGTAATGTAAAGATTTCATCGATGGTGGATTTTCCAGGCCTGAAACAGCACTGATAAGGAGCTATCAGGCTGTTGACGAATGGTTGCTGGCGTTCACACAAAACGGCGGAGAAGATCTTCTCAGGAGATTCTCATTAGACTTATCTCTTGATAGTTGGCGCAGTTGAAGGGGTCTCCTTTGTTGTGGAGTTCGAAATAAACAACAACCTCAAAAAACATGTCTCCACGACCTCCTCTTCTTCTACATGAAGCATTCGTGTTATGTGTGCTGTCGTTCTCTCACGTGGCCTGCAAATGAGAACAGTCCATAAGCACTGTCAGCAACTTCAGATGCTCTGATGATCGGGTTTTAGTACAAGAAAGCGAATGACGCAAGTGTCCATTATTAACGCGGTGAGCAAACTCCACGAGACGGAACTGCACCTCCAACTACTCTCAATTTATATGTTTTCAATGGCAACAACCGCCTATCCTTCGAGGCCTGTGATAAAAGAGTCAATTGAACTGAAGTTGCTCTTCATCGTCTCTGACTGAGGCTACAGGACGCTTGCATCAACCAGCTAGCCAGTTAACTGGCCCCGAAAAACTGTACAAAATCCTGAGAGTACTGAGTTAAGTGGCGGCTCAAGGGTGAGTCTTCAGCTGAACTTTCCCGTCTGAATCTTGTGTCCTCCTCTTGTCTGGCTGCAAAGTGACCTCTGATTGTTCCAATCGGAATCAAAAGGCACTCGCAAGAGGTCCTCCTCGACAATGGAGAGCAACTTTCCTGCCCTCCTCGCAAGGAGCGTATTCAAAGTTTTTCACTTCCCAACTTTGCCTGTCGACTGTGGACCAAGTTTTGCGAGATCCGCCAACTTAAGCAGCCACGCGCTCTGGTCATTTGTGTTGATTGCGAAAAAACACAACTTTCGAGCATTTCCTTTTTGCGACATCTATCAACGGAAGCTGTAGTTGCGAGGAAGTACACGACCATCCACCTGGCGCATACCCGAGAAGCACTTTCACTTGAAAAGCTTTTCATGACTGTCGGCAATTTTAAGACTCTTCGGGGAACTGTCGAAGAGGAGCAATACGATGAAAATGTAATTTTTACGACACTCCGGTTGGAATTTGTTTCTACGAGTCGCCGACCATAACCAGTGACGCTCTCTATGTGCCTCTCTTGTGCTGGCAGTTTGTTTTAATCCGTTTTTCATGGTTGCGCCGTGCACTGGCGTGTGCTCCGTCGGTTAGGCTGCAGAATGTCTTCTGCCCAACGGTTTAATGACATGCGACGTAAACTTTTTATGCGTCGTAGGGGCTTGTTCGTGGTTTCTGTCGAGATGGGAGTTGTGCGAGTACTGAGAGAGAGAGTGAGACTGTGTGCCTTTGCTTGACGTAGCAGAATGGTGGTCTGTGATGGCCTTTTTTTTTTGGCGACTCACACGATCCGTGTCACTTGCGCTGGTATGGCAAGCAAGCAAGCGACCCTCATGGCGTTGTGCGAGAAGCTAGGTCAGCTTAGAAAATGGCGATGTCCCCGAATTGGAGTTGTGCATGCAACTTGACAATGGTGGTGCTCGTCCTCATTTGTATGCAATTGTGACTTTGATTCCCAAGAGGGACATGAGGGACAAGGCATAATCACTTACTTTGCTTCCAGAGCATGGCTAACATGAGGACTTTTCAAAGCAATCCCTTGATGTCCCTTTTCGAAGCAAGGCGGGACCCCAGCAAACATTTTGCTTGTCTTTTGAGTCTCCATCAGCTGTGACCTTGACAGCCCGTGGTTGTGGAAACATATGCGTCAGCCTCTTCGAATCCACACCACATCCTCGGGCAGAGAACGCCTCCAAGTACACATAACATCGTTCATCCAACGGTCAGCAAATTCGTCCGCCACGCCTTCTCGGTTCGCCCCCCAAAAAACCACCCCCGTGTCATCCCAAACGACAGGAGCACAGCCAAGTACACCCCCATTATCGATAACAGCTGAATTATGAGCTGATGAACATAATATTTACGAGATCCGTCTCATCCATTGTACAAGTGTTTTATGGGCGCTGTCCATCACTAGCCCGTGGTCGGGCAGTAAAACTTGATGGCGGCGTTATGAAATCATGTCGATGGCTCTATTTCATCACAATCAACTTAATCGCCACGGGAGGCGATAAGGATTATTGCTCGTAGTAAAAGCAAAACATCAATAAAACTAGTCACCGGTCAAGACGTCATGCGTGGAGTTTAAATCCGCGAGCATCTGCTGCCGGATGGCAGTCTTGTGTGGGGACTGTTTGTTATTTTCTTATTTTTATTCATTTTTGTTTGTCATCTGGTGGTTCATGGAGATCATCACGTTGCTTGAAATAGCGGCAGTCACTACTTGAGTATTTGGAGTGGTTTCGGTGTTTTTTTAGGCAGACGAGTTCACAGTTTTGTTGAGGCTCTAAGCTCAAACAAGAAGAAATGCACGCCTCATGAGGTTCATCTTATCTTTCATTTAAATTAGTTTTTTCGCAAGAATTCATTCCCGAGAGGAGACGGCGTGCTTGTCACGGCTGGCCACTGGACAATTGGATTGAAATGCATCTCATTTGTGTTTCTGATTGCAGTAACTCGAGTTTATTCCGGTCTAGTGACTTCAAACCTGGAAGACAGTGGTTGATTGGATGCGTAGGAAATCCGAATTTCGTGGCCGAGTGCCGGGTCTTTCCAAAATGCTTTTGGCAGAAGTCACGCCTTGCGATGGATCACCATTTCATATGAGCACATCACTCAAATGCGCCCAGAGTTTCGCTGGCAATGCTTCAAGCTGAGTGGCTGGGTTGGCAGTGATGGCTGGGTTCAACTTGTGTGGTGATATTCCTGCAACAGCTCACCTTAAGTGGTTGACTTGTCAGCGTATCCTAAAAACTTGACGCAGTCTCAGAGAACATAGTCGTTGATCATAGCGGGCAACTGATGAACGCTTGTCGTGGGATAACTCAATTGGAACCAACATGGGATATCCAGGCTAGGGTCAAAGCCATTGGATGCAAATGGGGCTTACAACCACGTATCGCTCACTGGATTTTCACCTCTATTGTCAGACCGACACTTCTGTATGGAGTCTCAGTTTGGTGGACAGCACTAAACAAAGCTGTCAACTGCAAGGCACTCAACCGAGTACAAAGACTGGACTGCGTGTGTATCAGCGGTGCACTGAGAAGTACTCCGTCAGACGCACTGAATATTCTCCTCCATTTTCCACCACTGAAAATATTCGGGAAACAAGCAGCAGCCAGCACAGCCTTGAGACTAAAAACACTCTGACTGTGGTCCGAACTCAACATCGTCCACTCAACCATTCTCAACGAATTCAACTTCCTTTCTAGCGAAACTGACCGCCTAATACCCAGGTTTTCTTCGAGAAGGAAATCTCGATCAGCAAAGAGGCGTGTCATCAGCTCAAAAACAACGTGATATCAAAAAGGGAACTCACCATCTGTTCCGACAATCAGGCCGCTCTAAAATCCCTGGACAATGTCATGTTTTACTCAAATACATCCCTTAATTGCAGGCAGTCTCGAGATGGCTGAGGATTTTAGCATTCACCTCATGTGGGTGCGGGGTCACTGTGACATACCAGGAAACTGTAAAGCTGACGAACTCGCCAGGTCAATAGCAGGGTTTCCACCTTCCATGCTTATCGCTACAACCTTCTTAACATTCGCACAAATAAATGACAAATGGCTGGTGGGCACCACCTGCAGTAAAACAAAAGAAACCTGGCCATCACTTAACCTAAAACGGTCTCTCAGTCTACTTAGACTCACCAAGCACTCATTAAGGACTCTCATAGGCGTCATAACCGGGCACTGTGGAGTTGGCACTCATGCTCGCATTATGAGTGTCTCAGTTAATGATTTCTGCAGAAGCTGCGTGGATGAAGAGGAGATCACTCATCACCTACTCTGCTGTTGTAGCGCTCTGGCTAGTCGTAGGTTCCTACACCTAGGGATCTACTTCTTCAACAACCTCAATGAGCTAAACAGCGCCAGCATAGTGCAGCTAAATCGCTTCACTACAAGCACCAACTGGTTCCGATTTTAGGAGATGTCAATCCGCGTAGTATCACAATGGGCCTACTCTGGCCAAAGTGTGGCGGCCCCTAGCAGTCAGCCACTACGACCTAACCTAACCTAACTTAACATCGGATTCACCGACTTTGAGGTACTGTGACCACAGAAAGTGGGTGAACACCGTTCTGTACATAAAATCATTGACAGCACCGTTGTCACCTTCCTCATTTCTAAATCCACCGATATTTATTAAAATTTGAGGCCCGTGGCGTTGTGGTTATGTGCGTCAACCCCAACCTCGACGTCGTTGGTTCGATTCCTGCTCTGTGCGACGAAAACAATTTGCACGACTCCACGTCTTGCGAGTCACGGACAATGCTCAAAGGACAGGACTACTGTCTAGAAAAAGCTTCTCAAACATGGCCGTTCGGAGTCGGCATAAAACTGTTGGACTCTGCCGCTCGTGAGAGAACAATACCACGCACAACACGAGTGGTTGCTGAGAAGCTAGGCCCTGGTCCCAGCGCCACACATATAATTATTATTAAGGCAAAACTCTTATACAAGCAGTCCACGCTGCAACTGATTTAGAAATCCAGGACGTGTCATACCACATGAGATTCTCCACTATTCACTCCTCAATGGGGACTCGGAAATGCCGACGAACAGACTGGAGCAAGGAAGGAAGAGGGTGTTTTTGTTTTTAATGTTCTCGGTTATCTTAATTTCATGACACACCTGACGTCACATCACTTCAAATAAGTGTTGAATAAAATTTACTCGTTCTTTGGTTTTTAAAAAGCATAACGCCATCAAAACGAAACTTAAAAATTAAAATATCGAAAATCATAAAATATTTTATTACTCTACCGAAACGATGTTTTGTTCCAACAAAATGCAGAATCCATCAACGTTTTTATGCCGGCACAGGTGTCGCTTTGGTGTTCCTGTGAGCGTGGGTTCCAGGACTGTGGCAGAACAAATTTTCTTTGACGTTGGGACTCAGAAATGTCTCCTTGGAGCCAATAAGCTGAGTGGAGCATCGTGCGAGATTCAACGCGGCTTTTTTAACTTGCCCACAATTTAAGGACAACCGGACCACCGTAGACAACGCCATGAGAGAGCTTATTTCCGGTAGCAAATCAGTGGATTTATCAAATCACTTCGTGGTCTTCCGAGTGAAAGTAATGGCGATTAGCGAAGGTTTGGCTAAGGTGGGACGTGATATCCACCAGCGAGGCAGGCAACAACCGCGACACCGTAGTCACAAGGTGTAGCACTTAACGAGATATCCCAACGGTTTCACATTCGCCTGGGTTGGGTACCGATGCACGCTGCTCCTTGAACCCTTTTTTCCAAGGAAATGCCAACATACTAGTGATCCGTGTGCCAGAGTCGGCGGAACTACTGCCGTGTACATCCACAGGGTCAACTTTTGGTGGAGTCCCCACCTTTTGCCGGAAGGCGTCAAAGGCTAGGCACGGCTGTACCAGGGTATAGAGATGCCATGGTAAACTGCAGAGCTGACTCGCCACTTTCCACGTGATGGTACCTTTTGCGCCGAGTGGAGGTACGCGTCGCAAACAACATTGAGAGTAAATCAAAAGCCCAAGGCCATAGACAACACTTGCCAAATCACCAAGCCTACCAGGCCTAGTCCAGACCGAAGACCTAACACCTTGAACGCCCTAAAAAGATCCAAAATCAGGTCCGCATTGGGGATAATCGCCAGACACTGTCTGCTAGGCGAAAAGACTGCTCCTGGATGAAGAAGAGGAGGAAGTTATGCAGGCACCTTCTCTGCAGCGCCCGGCACTCGCTTCGTCTAGGAAGCGACTGGTCACTTGAGACCTTAGTGAAGCACCATTAAGATCAATACTGGACTTCCCTGTCAAATCTGGCTGGCTTTCGTAGCAACCGCGCGGTTTCGCAACCCTTTTGTGTTAACCCGCGTGCCATGTGCCACATTATCCACCTACCCACTTAACTGATTCGGAATCTGCATTAAAGTGGCCCTGCCTGCCGGCAACTTGTGCAAAAAAATCCTTGTAAAGAGGGATAACGAGGAACTATCTGCCGTGAGCAATTCCTTCCAGTCTTCCTTGCCTTGCCTTGCTAATGCGAAATCAACTTGTGCCAAGAAATCCCCTTCGGCACGTCGACTTGCTTGTACCAGTCAGCTGTTGCTCAGTAGAAATTCGTTTCTCATTCCATTTCGTCACGGCCATCGATAAGCATCGGCATACAACTCAACAGATGTCTGTCCTCTGCGTAAGGATCCAGGAATGAGTGTTGAATTATTTATGCGCCTTCAGTCGGAGTGGCTCGTCTGTGATGGCAATGCATACGTAAACCTGCTAGTAGATGGGCCAGCCCATCCCGGTGTGCACACTTGACATCTGCAAATGGAATGCATGCGTGTATATGTAAATAATTTGTGGCAATAATTGCGGCGTAATTGATTGCCATTTGATTGATAAATAATTGATTAATCCGATTTAGAGATGAGCATTCGCCAGCATGCCTGCGGCCATTGCATCAGCATCAAAATATGATAATTGTCCCAACATAAGCGTTTTGCGGGTATTTTCAGAAACAACAGAGAGTCCTTAGGAAATTTGGAAGGCATCATGAATTTGAAGAGGGCCCTTGCTGCAGGAAACAGAAATGGCTTAATGAATTGAGCTTGATGTGAAACCAACTAGGGCGGTGGCATGGGAGGTTGTTTCGGGTGATTTCTTGACTCTTGGGCGCCGCAAGGAGCTTAATAAGGGCAGGTTGCCCCAAATTTATGGATACACTGATTGTGGTTGTGGGTTGTTGTTCGTTGTCCTGTGCAATGAAGAAGGCATTTATGGTAAATAACGTACTTAAGACACCACGTCAGGGCTGCAATGTAATAGAGCAGCCATTGGTTTTTGCTTTTAAGAGGTCCACGACAGCCTTTCAGTAAAACCAAAAATACGTCATTTATAGGAGAATTTCGCCAGGAGATAGGATCGTGGCTGGGGTTGCGCACATGCTTAAAAGTTGAGAAACTAAGCTTTAGAGAGTGTGATGTATTGATATTCTTTGCCAATGCCTTGTGTCCATGCTTAGCACTCGATACATTCAAGAAAAGCAAGGTTATAGCCAAATAAACAAATTTGCTACCAGAGAAACACCGCAGGACGGCGCCATCTCCCCGCTTCTATTTCTTCTTGTGATAAACAGCATTTTATTAAGACCAAATACGGAAGTGGACAAGCCAGTTGGGTACGCGGAGGATTTAGTTATTTTGGTATGAGGAACTCTCCGGATGCGATGATGTGAGATCAAGGAGGCCGCTTTGAATAAAGTTTCCAACCGCGCTACCAAATGCGGCCACGGCATCAATTCAAGCAAAACGGAACTGATGCTTTTAACGAAAAGAATAAAAATCCCAGACATTCTCCTTCCCCGTCTGAATAACTACTAGCGCCAAGTGGCTAGGGATAAGTATATACCCCAATCTTAGCTAGAAGATTAACGCGTGTTAGGAAGTCGTGCATAGTCTTGTGAGCCTGTAGCAGAACTTCCGGCAAAAGGTTGGGCATCCAATCAAAATTGAGCCTATGGATGTACACGGCGGTAGTTCGGTCGATTCTCATATGCAGATCACTAGTATGGTGGCCTGTCCTTTGAAAAATAATAAAACATAACAACACTCAGTAGAGTTCAAGGAACAGCATGCATCGGCACCACAGGTGCTCTGCTACATATTCTACCACTTAACGCACACCTCTTTGCCGGGGACTTCGTACAATACTCTCCGGACTATACGGTCCCTTATATCAAACGGCTTCGAGACCCTAATCCTTGAATGATCGGATTGGCAGGCCGAACATGCATTTACAAGGCATTTAATTCGTACCGACGGCCCCAAAATGTTCACCGGAGTCGGAGAAGGTGTATTCTCAAAATCCCTCAACTTCTCCAAGGCCTACAGACTTTCAAATAGTTGCAGTGTATTCGACGTGGACCCTGTCCGGGAAGTCGTTAGTCAAAAACTGACCAAAATATCCTGTCAGGACAAAAAGTGGATATCTGTATGATTGTCAAGCTGCCATCAAGGCCACATATTCCAAACGAGCCGAGCTAGAGTATCATTAGCAGGTCATCTTCACATTACGGCAGATCCTCGAAAAAACCCAAGAGATGCAAATCGACACCCACCACCTATTTGTCGACTTTAAGGCCGCATATGACAGCGTGCATAGAGACGAGCTACACAACGCCATGTTTAGTTTTGGTATTCGCATGGACAACACTGCTCCAGCCCGAATTGTCTTCGACTCCGAATCAGTGGGACAACGCTATAGGGGACGACCACGAAGCCGATGGAGCATTCAAGTGGAGAAGGACCTCAATCAACTTGGTGTGGAGGCAGCTGGCTAAGGATCGTGGTAGCTGGTGAGTCTCAGGTTCACCCCGGACTGAAGCGTCATAAGAAGAAGAAGAAGATGCGACTGATCGTCTCGAGGTAATTCTTGGAGTGTCCTTTTTGAGGGCCTTTGAGTCGCTATACACAAAGTAGCAGCAGCTGTGATCCAAGCTGGAGGAAAATTAAAACAGCTTCGAAGATGTGTTGTCAGTAAGGACGAGCTTGGTGTCAAAGCCAAGCTAGCGGGTCACTTGTGCTCCTGAAATTCGAATAATGACTGAGGGAATAAGATGGCTAGCTACCGAGATGAGATTTCTTCGTACTGTCTCCTGAATAGGATGAGAAACACTGCAGTGCGCGAAAAACTCACTGTCGAGCAGCTACTTCTCAGAACGGAAAGAGCTGTGCCTCCATGGTTTGGACACGTGGCGAATGTCCCCATCATCAGGTTTTGGGAGGCGTGCCTTAAATGCGACTTTGTCAGGAACGTAAGAAGACTTAGGACGAGGTGGTTTGACCAAGCCCGAAAACTCGGTTGGTTACGTCTTGGCATAAGCCTGTGGAGTTAGAGTCGATGGCCGAGGATCGGGGTCTCTATTTTTCGCGCGATCCCTTTAGTCGATCATGCCGGTCAGAAGATGACAATGGTTTGACTGGTATATTGCTGAGATCGTTTAGGCTGTCATAGAGGCATGAGCCTTTGTCGGCTTCCCTAGTTGAAGCGAGAGCAGAACGCTCGCGGAGGACATGATCAGTGCCTTAGGTCGCTCAAGATGATGATGATCATGGGATTTCACCATGAACGCAACGAGATTCATCATTTTCGTCGTGAGGTCGGTCGCCATCTTGCGTTCAATGCGACACAATTAGACGCACCGTGCCAAAGTTTGAGTTCACTCTTTGGGGCCATAATCAACTAACCATACAGAGAATGGAGTGAAATGCATAACCGCCTTAGCGGCCAGTGTCAAAGCTGCCACTCAAATGTCCATTCGACTGAAGTGAGCATCGCCAGTGAGTCAAACCGACTTATTTTCTGGTTCATGATGACCGGTGTCTATAGATAAAATTGCGAATCGCCTTTTGCAACAGTCCTCGTATAGGTGAGGTCGACACTAGAAGTGAAATCACAAAAATTCCCTCTGCAGCACGGGACCCTAAGACTTACTCACATGCACCCCAACTTACGTCCATATCGCACTGCGAATCAAGAATATTCAAGGATAACTGCAGGAAAACTGAGAACTTGTGAAGAGTCCTGCTACTTACTCCTCTCTCCAGTCATCCCACTCTCCAACGGCAACGATTTATTTCTGTGACAAAGACTGACGACGATACTAGTTACCACTTAACAGCATCAATTCGTCCACTTACGATGGTGCTTCAAGAAGTCCTCTTGCCGGTTATAGAAAACAGTCTTCGATGGAATACTACTAGAGGACATCCCAAGTGGACGTCTCTCTCTCTCGTGGGTGCACCTAAGAGTGAATCATTCCCTGCCGAGGGGACTCAGCCCCAATCAACGTAACGACATTACGAAAGAAACGACCAAGGAAACACTGCGACGCAGTAAATTGAATTTACTGACTCGTGTAGTCTCCTCCCCCAACAACCGATAGAAACCCGTGGAAACAAACGATCTTGTCGTCTGGCAGACCCTTCATTACGCGTTCCCCCTCCCATGGTGACACACAACTTTGACGTAAGCAGTGCCCTCTTCACAATCAATTAATTTCCTTCCTCCAGGCAAATTGATATCGAACACACCTCAAATTGTCGTGTCTTCGACCACCCCGTCGCCTTCAATGGTGAGCGGGTGCCTTTTGAAGCAGCACATTCTGACTCGGCGAAATCCCTCAAACGAACACCACTACCCCAGGATCATGGCCGAGCGCATTCATATTTGATGCGGAGCCGAACGTCTTTGAAACCTGAAACATTAATTAATTGTGACTGCAGCTGGTTTCTTTGCTGTGATGTCAATGGAATATGTTCATTTGCGGATGAATGAAAAGATTTCAGGTCTTTCACTGGAGGCGGAGGTCCTGAAAGAGGATCCAAAAAACATTCATGTGCCGGTGGGACGAGCCGATTAAGTCTCTGCCATGTGAAGTGGGGACTAATGCAAAGATGGTCGGCTGAAACTAAATATTCCATCAAATTCGCAATAATCCAGTGATGGTTGACCTTTCGGAATTTCTGCCCACTCCGTGTGTGCCCTGGAATGACGTGGGCACTCAAAGAGGTATCAGCCACGATTAGTGACTCTTAATCTTCAAGGAAACACTGTCAAAGACAGAGGTTTTTAACAGATCAACTTTGAGTGAACATGCTTTTAACAAAGCGGCGGCTAAGACTTCAAATGTGGATCTTCTTCTAGAGGAGAGGCTTGATGAATGCAAGCAGAGACGAGTGCGATTTTTCTATCCCTGTGAGCTCTAAGTCCATTAGGAATACTGTGTCACTGAGCCAATGCAGGCCTTCGACGAGGCAAATCGAAGAAAAACTAGCTTGTGTCTAATCGCTGCAAACCATCTCTTTGCAGATTTCATGGCTATTCATCGGAATGACACTTCTTGTACGTTGACAACGCAACCGTTGGTTAATATTTACTAATTTTTTTTGTTTGTAAATATGATATAGCCACTACTCCGAATAGTGTTCGAATGTTTTCCCGTAGATGGCGCTTTAGATTGATTTGTGTCTATGTCACGTCTAAAGCGCCATCTACGGGAAACATTCGAACACCAAACCACCACCATCACCTAAGCGTGTGGAGTAAATGGGTTCCTGCACATAATGCCGGAGGGTTGGTTGTTGTATTGCAAGTTGCAACTCTGTTCGATTCAATTCCAACTCGAGTTAGGAAAGTTTCGGGTTGGTACATCTCTACTTCTAGGGGTTCCTCCATCACTTGGTTAATGGTTAAATAAGCATGTCATATTATTTCTGGTCCATGCACGAAATATTTTTTGAGCGTGGGTGATGAACGAACTAGGTCAGATCAATTTAATGTCTAGCTGTATCATTCGAACATTCCCTGAACCTCTCGACATCAATTTCAAAGCCACTAGGTACATTATCATGTGCATCCTTTAAGTGAGCTCTACATTCGGATTTGGGGTTGTCTACTATAAAGCCACATCGGTACAAAAATGTTTATCACAAAAAACACACTTTCACACCTGCTTTCAGTGAGACTCTATTGCTGGTACTGATGCATTTGTCGTGGAATATGATTAAGATAGCTGCTTAGGGTGGTTAGTATATGATGAGTGGGATTATTGAGTACTCCAAAATAAAACTAACAGACCCTCAGCTTTTATGACATTCCGCCCCATGATTTCGGAGAAATCTCGCTGCTCCATCAAGGTCGGTAACGAACTCACCGAGACCTTCAATGTCAAAAAAGGTTTTAGGCAAGGCGACGCGCTGTCATGTGACTTTTTCAACATTGTACTTGAGAAGGTCGTGCAAAACTCACACGCCAATACTTGAGGCACGATCTTCCAAAAGTCCGTTCAACTGCTAGCATACGCGGACGACATTGACGTGATTGGCCGAACTCAGCGAGCCGTTTGCTGGTATTAAAACGGAGGCGGCAAAAAGGGTTTAGCGGTGAATAAGCAAAACAAAGTATATGCTGTCATCAAGAAAGGACACAGAACATCGACGACTCGGGCAGAACGTCACCATAGGCAGCTACAACTTCGAGGTAGTAAAGGACTTTATCTACCTTGGCTCCCAAGGTATATATACAGAATAACTCTTGCCAACCGCTGTTTCTTTGGGCTCAAGAGGCAATTGAGTGGAAGAGCCTTCTCTCGAAAGACCAAGCTCACGTTATATAAGACCTTGATCATCCCTGTCCTGCTGTATGGCGCGGAAGCTTGAACCATCTCAAGAGCGGATGAAGACGCACTTGGTCTCTTCGAGAGAAAAGTTCTGCGTTCAATCTTTGGTCCTGTTTGCGTTAAAGGTTCCTGGAGAAGAAGATTCAACCACGAATTGTACGGGCTGTACAGCGACATGAGTCTAGTCAGGCGTCTACGGATTCAACGCCTAAGATGGCTAGGCCATGTTGAGCGCATGGACAACACTGCTCCAGCCCGTAGAGTCTTCGACTCCGAACCAGTGGACAACGCAATAGAGGACGACCACGAACCCTATGGCGCACTCAAGTGGAGAAGGACCTCAACCAACTTGAAGTGCGAAATTGGAGGCAGCTGGCTAAGGATCGCACCAGCTGGAAAGGAATGTTGACCGAGGCCCAGGTTCACCCCGGACTGTAGCGCCACACGAAGAAGAAGAAGGGAGATGGAGGAGAATATTCAGTGCATCTGACGGAGTACTTCTCAGTGCCCCGCTGATACACAGGCAGGCCAGTCTTTGTACTCGGTTGAGTGCATTGCAGTTTATAGCCTTGTTTAGTGCTGTCCACCAAACTGAGACACCATACAAAGGTGTCGGTCTGACAATAGAGGTGTAAATCCAGTGAGCGATGCGTGGTTGTAGACCTCATTTGCATCCTATGGCCTTTTTGCAGCTAAAGAGTGCAGAAGAGGCTTTTTTTGCCCTTCCCTGGATATTGAGCTTCCAAGGTCTCTTTCTAGCTGCGTGCGCAGCCCTTGGCTTGGTCTTCCTTTACCGCGTTGTCCCTCGGGGTTGAAGTCGAAGACTTTCCGGGCCAGAGTATTGGTGTCAATTCGCTCGACGTGACCTAGCCATCTGAGACGAGAGATTCGAACTCGGAGGACTTTTCTCTCGAAGCGACCAAGAATATCCTCGTCCGCTTTAGTTAGTGGCTTAGAAGCCACTGTTGTCGATAAAATCGACAGTATTTCGCATTCCCAGCTGGTCGTTGTAGAAACATTCGCGTGATTGCTGTGAGACGTAGATCAGTGAATTGAGGTTTAAAACAGAACATTTTATTATTTTGGCAATGGCAACACTCATAGGCATACATAGTACATCTCGTTGTGTTGAGTTACTCTTCAATCATGCAGTATGGAGCTTGTGGCAGCATGTTCGGTGCGATAAGACAAGGGGAGGAAAAAAATGATTCTGCTGATCGACTGTAGAGGGAGTAACTTGCATCCGCAATCGCTTTCCTTATAATTGTGATAATCCATGGCGTTGTGGGTATGTGCATCGACCCCAAAGCACGTCGTCGGCTTAGCCTCTGGTCTGTACGACGAAACTAATTTTCAAGGTCCCACCTCCTTCGGGTTACTTGGCCGTTCGGAGTCGGCATAAAACTGTAGGTCCCTTGCACTCGCGAGAGAACAATAACACGCACAACACCAGTGGTTGCAGAGTGGCCCTCTATGGGTTATTATTTTTATTGTATCCAGCGCGCATTGGTCCACCGTCGAATGTCATAATGGGCGGTAAGAATTTCGAAGTACTTCGATAAAAGAGAACGAACTCTAGAATAGTGGGTTGACCATCAGTAAGAAAGAATACAAGCGCCCCAGCCTCCTTTGCATCCAACTACCAGACATCCCGGTGCCCCTGCTGACCTGCAACACTCCTCTCTCTCACAATCACATTTCCACATTTTCGTCGATGATCCACGTCGAATGGAATTTGTTTATCGAGCACTCATCATTTTCCAGAGCAGTTAAATTTATGATGGAAAAAATAAAAACATTAAAATTCCTCGAAACCAAAAACGCTGTGGATTCCGAAATGAAGCATTTAATGGTTGCACAGAAATTCCAGAGTTGATTTATCCGCAATCGAGAGTGTGTGCAATCCCGAGCCAAGTGGATTCACCGAACGACTCAATCGAACTGCTGGCGAGGTATCAAGATGTTCTACATTTGCTTGCTCAGCCTTGAAGGTGTAAATATTCTCCAGCAGATCAGTCTGGCTGAGTCCTAGAAGAACCTGTGCAACTTCCTCCATCCTGCAATCAATGCTATGGACGACAGAAAACGAGCACAGTTTCTTGGAATCAGGGGATATTGCCGGGTTCTTGTTAATGGATACCATTGTGGGAATTTGAATTAATCCGAGATGGCCACGGGATGGGATGCTGTGAATGCTGGCGGCACTGAGGAGGATATTAATTTCCCGAATCACTCAGTAATACGCCAGTTGACAGATTCCTTTGGGATTCACATACTTTCGTCATGGTTTCAAGTATCCGAGCGAGTCCGTGAACAGAAACCCAGAGAAAACAAAAATCAATTTAATTGAAAAAAAATAACTCAATATGCGTTAAGCCGCGCGGAGTGATGGATGTTATTAATTTATTTGTTTTGTGAAAATCCATGCGAGTAATTAATCGAGTATCGATAAACCAGAAATGCCCGCAGGATTGATGATGCAACGATTGTGCCTTTTTTTTGCGAGCTCTTCTTTTCATTTCGTTGCAAATTGCTGTTGTTTTTTAATTAAATTAAAATAAATTGAAAATTATGCTAAAAAGCCTGTCATATGTTGATGTAAATTCAATTACAAACGAAATCCATCAGCCGTACCCCATGATCTGCAATTCATCAGCGCTTTGTAAAGGAAGCATCAGAAGAGCCACAAAAAAAAAAGAGAAAAATCACATTTTACTGTGGACTGTGAGATTGTCAAGGAGGTAACTCGAGACGAAATGAAAAGGGTTTTTCGGCCAATTTCGCATTAATCATTCAACAGGATGCATGAATTCACAAATGGACATCTCGGAGAGTGGTTACAATTCTCACAGTACATAGAACAAGAGAGGAGCCGTGATGTCGCAGTAAACTTTCCCAACAAGCATTAATCATTCAGCTTCAACGACATTCTCACAAGGCACTCTAAGCTGATTCGTCGAATGTCGGACGGGGTGACAGATGGGAAATTTCGTTTTGCGGCAGTGTCCATCATAAATTACCGAGCCGCAGACATTTGTGAGCAGTGAATTAGAGTTTGATAGAATTTAAAGAAAATCAGAAGATATGAACCCAAGCTTGCCAAAACAGAGATGGAGGAAGAAACAAACAATTTTACACATCTAGGGAAAAGCAGAGTAATGTGTTGGCGCAGGTACACGGTCAATTTTATTGTACCACAATTTGAGAGTATTACCACGTAGACCTCTCAAAAAGATCACAAACAAATGTACATCAAGTCCAACACAGCTTGCCGAAATAATAGCTGCTTGCGCGGCATATGGAACCATACTTGACCGAAATTTATTCAGAAGTCCGTCTAAAATCACCTAGAAGTCGATTATGTTGCGTCTAGCCGGCTTTAGGAGGAGTCCTGGGCAAGCGCGTGAAAAAATCGCCTAGATGGCGCAGTTGGTTGAGTGCCTGCCCTTTGTCGTAGGGGTCACCGGTTCGAAGCCCAGTGAAAGCTAAAGTTAATACGCTTTCATCTGGTTTGTAAATCCGGTCCTGTCGTTGGGATCACATCAGCGGCACCGAGTATCACAGTAGACCAACAAAGATCTAAGTGTGTTGGCAAGCCCAATAACTTCACCTAGCTTAAGCGCGTGAAACCCTACCTCGTCATCCTCAATATCAAAGCTCAGGCCAGCCAATATTGACCAAATATTGAAGTTCCGGCAGACCTTAGACAATCTCCAGAAGTTTCAAGTGGATACCCGCCATCAATTCATCGACTTTAAGGCCGCGTGTAACAGTATTTATGGAGACGAGCTACACCGTGCATTGCCTGGTCTTGCCATCCCTACAAAGCTCGTCCGTCCTTGCAGAGTGACGATGGAGAATGTCCTATGCTCTGCCGAGCTCGGTAAGGATTTTTCCGAGACCTTCGATGTCGGAAAAGGACTTAGACATGGCAACACACTGTCATAGGATTTTTTTACAGCATTCTTGAGAAGATCGTGCGGAACTCAAGCGTGAACTCCAGAGACTCGATCTTCCACAAATCTCTGCAACTGCTCGCATGTGCCGACTCATCGGAAGAACACAAGGGGCTGTCAATGGGGCGTTTGCAAGCGTCGAAGCTAAGTTGGGCCTTGCGGTCAATGAGGCTAAGACAAAGCATATGCTGTCTACCAACACTGACATCTTGGACAAAACATGGCTTATAGCTATTGACTCTTCCCAACTTCGAAGTATTGAAAGGCTTTGTCTACCTTGGTTCTGAAGTTGTTGCAAGCAATGACGAAACCATTTATCTGAATTACTCTGCATAATCGCTGTGTTCTTATGTTTGGAACGCCAATGAGGAATAAAGTCCTCTATCGAAGAATCAAGATATCCCTGGACGAGACTTTGACAGTCCTAGTCCTGCTGCTTGGCACAGAAGCATGGACATTATCTAAAGCGGGCGAGGAGATTCTTGGTCGCTTCCAGTACAAGGTCGATCGAATTATCTTTGGTCCCGCATGTACTGATGGTGGTTGGAGGTGTTGACGGACGGGCTGTACGGCGACATCGTTCTGTCCAAACGATTGCGAGTCGCACGTCTCAGACGACTAAGGCACGTGGAGCAAATGGACAACATTGCCCCGGCCCGGAAAATCTTCCATTCCCACCTCAAGAAACAACGCGGTGAAAAAAGACCACGCCTCTGTTGCCGCATCCAGCTGGAAAGAGATCCCACTGAGTTGAACGTGCGTGGCTGGTGGCAACTAGCACAATTCCGTGCTAGGGGATCCAGTCCCACCGCGGACTGTATCGACGGCCAAAGAAGGAGAAAACCTCAGTTTCTCCTCATCAGTTTCTCCTCATCAGTTTCGATACTCTATGCGACATTGTCAACAACTGACATTATTTAATGATATGCCTTTGCATTCCCTTGACTAGGGCCGATTCTGTGGAGCTTACGCCTGGTCACTGTCCCTTCGCGGTATTCTGCCTCGGAATGCGACGCTACGTGTGTAACTGATTTAAGGCCAGTCCGGTTGGAATTGCGAAGTGGCTGATTGCAGCAACTGTCGCTCTTAGACCGTGGATATAGCTAATTAGCTGAGATTGCAAATTTTGTGATGGCTGACGCTGCCTACTCCTGGTTGCCTAAGTTGTAGAAAAATGAAGCCCTGAAGTTTCTTTAAATTAAGAAGGCGGTAAAGCAGCAGTAGTTGTAGTTTCTTGCCGGTTTGGGTAGTCACCGTTAAAACTGATCTGTTCTGATCTTGTTTATAGAGGCACCATACAGATTTAACTTTGAATCGCTCTTATTAGTTGGTAGACGACGATGTTCCATTGTATGTGCCGATCCATGGCAAACGACACCGTGATCTGAGGAGCTCTTTTGTACTCTCTATTGTACTGCTTCCCTTATGAAGAAGAGTATGTCTTTTATAGTGGACCTCCTACGACAAATAAATTTCCCCAAAAATAGAGAATTAATGGACATTCACATAAAATGTCCTCGGATGCCTCACCGTTCTCTGGGCATAGTTGACAATCCGTGGTGTCACGGATACGGTTCGTTACGTTGGCACTTCAGGCCGCAGTGCCAAGTAAGCAAGGTTCCTAGCTTTTTCGTTCTTTCGCCAAAGCTTGGATTGCCACTGGCCAGTGGAAAATCATGCTAGGTTAAGTTAATGGGCTGTGAGGTTGTCCGTTTACTTAGACACTGTGGTTCCCAATGCCGGTAATTTAATCCCAGCCAGATAAATTGCTCAACTCTTGCTTTCACTGCGACTCGAACCATAGACCCCTGTTACCAAGGGAAGGCTCTCAACCAACTGCGCTTACCAACCCTTTATGATCATGTCATAAGTGGAAGCCTTTCCATTTAATATGCCAATGGCGGACGGTGATGTGCTAATGCTGGTAGCCATGTGGCAGTGTGTCTCTACTTACGCATTAGCCTCGTCATTTGATACCATGTCACAGTCTTTAAGCACCCAGATATGCTGAATGGTAAAGTACTTAGCCCTGTCAGGAGTCTATCACTGATGTGTGACATTCAATCAGTCCTCGGACTCGGAACTTGTGACGGTATATCATCTGTCTCGCAATGATCTCAAGCCAGGACCAAGGCCTCGTTGATCACTCCAGTTTGTCTAAAATTCTAGAATTGATCATCGTGCTCAGTTGAAATGAACAAGCTTTTATTTATTATTTAGGCTCGAAAATACCCAAGGTAAGGCTAGCTTTAAAGGCTAGCTTGAGGGATGCGAGCATCGGTTTCGGCCTGATTGGTTGAGGTTGGTCCATTAGTATTAGCGTCCCTCGTAGTTTCTGTGGTTAAGACGCGACCCAAAGGAGCGTGAGGTAGTTGATGCATTGCGAGCCTTGGCGATTACCACTACTAATGGGATAGGGATAGCGTGAGCTACTCTGAATCGTTGTAGAATTGCATACTATATCCGACTGCTCCGACCCAAGGTGATGCTGAGGCTGTATGTCAGTTGTACCACGAAAAGAAGGGTCCACATGATCTAAGTCCCATTGGCAGCAGGTCACGTAGATCCCAAAACATCGGTTCATCTTAAGAAACCTGACTTGGGCGATACACAAGAGGCGCCATTTTCGTATCTGGGGTCGGATCATGAATCCCCGAATGCGAGCAATTGGTGTCATTGTGCGATCATGCACAGCTTTGATGAACTTGATATAAAAATCATCACGTTCGGGAGTCTATCACATCTTCATAGAGGATACCTTATGGAATTGTTTGGATGTCAGCAAGTCTTAGTCGGGGTCAGGATCTTGGTCTTCTTGGACTCCACCTTTCGCACTTGACATAAAAGTGTGGGTCTTCAGCAGTCATAAGAGAACATGAGTGATTGTCGCAAGACCAAGGGCCACGTTCATCATGGCCCATACCGTGGCCTATTTTCTTATTTCTAGTGACGACGTGCCCCTATAACTCCATAGCCTCGGCTAGACGTGACGTGAAAAAACCACCCTCTCCATTTTGGCTGTTTCAAGTGTCGCACGCTAAGTTGATAGAGTTTCTTCTCCCTGCCTATGTGCCACCGTAATGGCAGGAGTCCTGTCCAACAAGCTCAGATTCGGGTAAACACTCACTTGTCAGAATTATTACCAATATCTCGCTCACCTCGTTGTCCATTCGGTCTACCTAGTCCACCCACAATAAGGGCAAGTGACTCGCATTCAGGGCCATAAGAGGATAGTTCTTCATAAGCACCCATGTAAGAAGATAATAAACTTTCGAAATTTACCCAGTTGCCTAGGAGCTGCTGCAAAGAATCGTTTAATTTTCTTTCAAATTTCCTACGTTGGGCAGTGCAAAACTTTTCCTTCCACCCCCACAAGCCCTACAATCAATGAAGGGCACATTTCTCCAGTTCCCACGAAGCACTCCTCCTCCAGAGAGCACGTTCATTCCATTTGAGGAACAATAAACCGGTTAATTTATCAGTGTTCACCGAACGAAACTTTCTCCGCAGTTCAACTGCAAGTCCGCACAACTCCTTGAAACAAGAATCTGTTGAATTTGACAGTGCACAGAAGTGCACCTCAACCGCCAAACGGCACTCGCACACGAAGCAGGAATCTGAACGGAGAGAATGGAGAAATATTACCCGTCTTGTTCCCGAGAAGCGACTCCTGATTCGGCAGCCGGTTGAACCTCTTCAGCCATGGGTGGTGGTTGACACGATCGAGGCAATTAGTGATACATCGAGGCGTGGGGGCTTGAGGTTGGACATGGACGGGGGTATGGATGCATGTTTGACGGAGCAGATGTGCAGAAGAAAGCCAGCTTTGTCAAGCACTGTCAATATGGTGCTTACTGGTTGACAGGAGTGATGAAGGAGTCCGACGGTCGTGAGAGAGCCTGTGGACTTAGATGAATCGTGGAAACATTCACCATTTTTATGCATGCCTTTCTGGGTGGCCTCAAGGCAATGGGCGTTACTACTTTAGATTAGGTTAGGGAGGAGTGAGTGTCACAACTGAAACAGTCTCGGAGGTAGTCTTCTGCTTAAGTGCGAATGGGAGGTGTACCTTGGCTCTATCGTACCAGCATAAGGTGAGGTTGCACCTAGACGCAGACTAGTTTGGTCGTCAATGAGGTGATTGGTGGCAATGCAACTTAAGCGACAACATCGGCGTCTCGGCTAGAACTTCACACATCGAATCAAACAGAGTCTCTGTTTTAACTCGATTCAGCAGTAGCCCGTGTGGAATCAAGTGTAGAATAAATGTTAAGGTTAAGGGCTGGAATCCGTTGTCAGGAACGTGATGGGCAGACGCTACTAAGCCTCAATGAGATGATGTCTAGAACTGAAGCGGAATCGGCTAAAATATGATTGGATGCAAAGGAAGTCCTTGCCGTTTGTCAACATCAAAGTCTTGTCGTCACCGCAGTGAATGGTACTCTGTAACGGGTTCAAACGGAGAAAAGCAATCGAGTAACTGAACGGCTGTATGGCGCAGCCTTCCTTGCTTGCACAGCCAACTTGCAAGTTCTGCACGCCTCTTTGTACCGATAACGAGATGCAGAGACTGCGACGACATCAGCCTAAGTTTACATATTTTTTCAACAACTTTCTCAATTTCGGCAAGTGTCAAAGGTTCCACGTTGAAATGGCAAACATCACAGAATATTTTGACAGGTTGACATCATTTTAAGCTTTGACAGCTGCTGAGATATAGCAATTGAAAAAACTATCATTGCTATCTGGTCACCCCTTAGATTATCCCCTTTAATGGAACCTAGTCTCGTGGGGTGGTCTCCCAATGGCCAGTGTCCTTTAAAAACTCCAACCACTTGACTGCCATGGGTGAGTGGGAACCCAAAATGGAAACCGATAAAGTTGTGACGAAGAAGTTGTTCCCAAAGCCTAGGAGCTGTGGGAATACCCAGCGTGAACCGAGGCCAAGAACGTGTTCACGGGAACTCAAATTAAGCAGAAACAGACCCACAGTCCAGGAGCAAACTTCCACTTCCGTCCTTGGCAGCCCCTTATCGTAATTGACTTCGTTATTCCCGGCGTTCATCTCTGTGGCGTGATTGCTTGAGCGAACAACTAGAAAAGCGTGTCACCACTCTAGACTTTGAAATCCCCACTCGCACGTCCCGCATGTTCGATCGATGTCAAACTGATTGCACGAGTCCAAACAAAGAACGAATATCCTTTCGAAGGACCATTCAAGCATTGTCCCACGGAATCAGGAACGCAGTTCAGTTCACAATGGCCGGATTGCAAATAACCTTGGTTTGACATACCCAAACAGCGTCGAAGGAGAGGAGAGCACACACTTGACGGAATTGTAAGACCCCGCTCGTCTGCTGGTGCTTGATATGAGAATCCTCCGTTCGCAGAGGAGAGATTCCCTCCCCCTCTTAATACCATCCACCTGACAGCAGTGCAAATGAATGTTCATTTTGAAAGCACACTCGGGCGGAGAGCAAAAAAGGATAACGTGGCAGCCAAACAATGAACGCACCAGGCCACTAGTCGGGCGAGAGGAAAAATTCATGACACGCGCATTTTTCAGTTGAGCTTCAGTTGACAAACAAAACCAAGCGCAAAGGACCTTGGACCCCGGGTGAAGAAGGAACTGAACACTGCCCGTCCATGCCAGGCAAGCGTCATTAATATTTTATCCTTCCTCCTTGCGGGCCTCTTCGCCGCTAATGCCAGGCAATCGCAGCCGCCATGCCATGTCATTTTGAAAGCAAAGCCAACACCCGCGACGTTGTCTGCCGATGAAGATAACTGAAGGAGCTGCTGGATAACTTTCGTAAATCTCATTACGACGTTTCTCACAAAGCGCACTGATTTATTACGAAATTAACTTTCGCAGCCTGGGGCGATGTTGAAATGAGCACTGTTGCGGCAGTGGTGGCGGCGTGGCGTGGTCTATGCGGTCGCAGAGGTGGGTGCGCGTTTTGCAGTGCAAATGTGTGAATCTGTCATGTGGGTGGGATTTATGAGACGACCTTTGAAGGCCTACAGGCGGACGAGGTGAAGCGCTAACTGGTGCGGAATTTTAATTGCCTTTGACAGGACGTCCGAAAGGACTGGCAACAAGATTGGATTCCAGTGAAATGCTCCGGTATACGGATATCTTCGATAATTGACGCGAAGTTGCGGAGGAGTTTAAGTAAACTGAAACAAAGGAGGGGAGCTGACTCATTCAAACGATGCCGCGAGTTGTTTGCGATTAATTTCACTCTTGACTTTCACTCCCGTGTGTGGCCCTCGAGGAATGCTTACGGACACCCTTTGAAGAACCCTAACAAGTGGAGGTGGAGTCGCCTTGCTCCTTTTTAGGAGCTCCTCAGGAGCTTTATCGACTGCCATGGGAGATGTCAAGCGGAAATCGGGCGAATTCGTGTTGATTTTGAACTCCTTCTTGGAACTCCTTCGCCCGATAGGCTCCAAGGGCAAACAGCAGCACCGAGAGTGACAGCTGACGGCCTATGAATCCTGGCTGGGGCTGATTCATCTTCATCAGGCAAGACAATGTTTCATTTAATTGCATTGAATGATTCTGCTTAAAGTTGTCTATAAAATCTTCTCTGCAGTTGCTTGTGAATGACTACAGGCAGATTTATGGTTTGCTCTCAACTTTCAAGTCCATTTCCAAGCTACGAATGAAACTCGGATGTGATTGAAAAATCAAGTCGTGCTGTGCCCCGTCACCAGCTATCTCATCGCTGTGGTAGGCTAGATCGGCGGAGGTTGTGGTAAATAGTGCTGCACTCCGCTCTGTAAGCGGGTCTTCAGCCATTCCAAGAGGAAATGTTCAATAGCACAACACATTTGAAAGATCATGCCATACACATCGAGAACAATAACGGACTGACTATAGAACCTTGGGGTACCTCATTCCAATCAACCGAAAATGACGACATTTTGAATTATTGGCGTTTTGGGTATGTGCGTCGACTCCAACCTCAACGCCGTAGGTTCGATTCCAGCTCTGTGCGGCACAAACAATTTCCACGGCACCACCTCTTTCGAGCCACTGACAATGCTCAAAGAATATTTCTGTCTAAAAACAGCTTCTCAAACTTGGCCGTTCGGAGTCGGCATAAAACTATAGGTCCCCTCCACTCTAAGAGAACAATAGCACGCACTACACGAGTGGTTGCTGAGAAGCTAGGCCCTGGCCCTCTATGGGCTGTAGCGCCATCTATGTTGTTATGTATCTTGAACAGGGTCAGTAGAGTGAAACAAGATTAGTGTTGACTGGTTAGATGGGTAGGTGAGAAGGGATACACTTCAGTGTAAATTGGAACTGAAAGTGCTGAATTGAAATCAAATTGAAAAAAAAGCTTGTTCAATGCAAAATCTACGCTCCGCTTATACCCATTAGCTCCCCACGCAGTGTTAGCACAGGTTGATTCATTTATGAGTCCCATTAACTAGAAGAGCGAGTCTTTTTTAAACCAAATGAGACCCAACAGAGGTGTGATATCTGAACGCCTCTTTATGTGCAAAGCAAAAAAAACACTAGTCTGTGGGAGGGACGAAAATGAAAATAAGAAGTAAAATTACGTCAGGCTCTTAAAAATATGAGCCAAATCTTAAAATTGTATGTCCCCGAGTAAAGGTAAAAAAATGAGTCATTTTGACTCTATAGAGTCCCTGTGGTAACATTGGTCTAATATACTGCCACTCTTCGGCTTCATATCCTGCCTCTTCCTTGACCCTACCTCATCCCATCTTTAAGAGGTTACTGGCGATCCAAGCCTGGTTTGCGTGGCTATGACGCAGTGTCTATTATATTCAAGTATCTACTGTAAAAGTGGATGCCGCTAAGTAGTATAATCTCGCTTCTATGGTACTTCCAACTCCGGCGTCACTTTCAACGGTGTCTCCACCCCCAGGTATCTCCCTCTGTAGAGAATTCGCAACCGATTTATCGCGTCTAGTCAATCCTGCGAGCTAGTGGTCTACGTGTGTACCAAAGCAGTTACTAGTTGAAGGTGATGTCAAATAAGCGTCCATATCGCATAGCACTTCCACGCCTCTGTGCATCCTCCATCCCTCATGACCTCGGAGAATAAATAACATCGACCTCGATCGACACAGCAAGCGATTGATATGGAAATTCGCTTGAAGTGCCTCCACACCTGCTCCGAGGGGCACATTTCAATCGAGCCCACATCGACTCAACAGGCCACGGTACCGACAAGAGCCATCAAATTGTTCCGTCTACCTTAAAGCACAAAGCCGACATGTGCACCTGCTTGTCGCACGAAGATTAATCCATTCTTGTGGTGCAAGAACTCCCTCGAACATTCCTTGCCAAATGACATTCGTTCAGCTGAGCCCCCCAGTTCGGCGCTCAAAGCCATTTGTCAGGCAACACATAAATCAGTCCTCCCTGAGTCTTAGTCTGAGTATACGATTAGTGCATCTGGATCATTTTTCAATGCCGCAACTCACTTTAGCAACCTCTACCCCAGTGCGGCTTCGATTGACAAACAAAGGCGGTTTCGTGTTTGCGGTTGAAATTGTTTAATTTCCCCACTAAGTGAATGTGTTCGAGGACGTCGAACAAAACGTCAAGTGTTTTTATTTATCGAAGAACACTCTGGCAGTCGTTCAGGGTGACACGGCGGATTGCATTACGAGCTGACTCGATGTAGCTGCCAGCAGATGAGTTCGGTTACCCTTCACTCAAGCCGTCAATGTCAAGCTGGCTTGAGGGAGGGGGACGAAGCGTCAGGTGCTGCCCATCGGAAGGGGAATGTCGTTGAGAAGTTACAAGTTATCGCCCTTAAGTGTGAGCGTGGGGATGCTACAAAAGACGTCGCATCTGTGAGCCTGCTTTTCAAGGTTACCCGTCGACATTTGACATTCAAACTGTTCACTCTCTGCGTTGATGTGCAGGTGTGTGTGCTCTTCGGATGGATGTAGGCATACACATGTTCCACGAGAGACGGTCGATGGCCCTTCATGCTTTGTGCGCGTTCCAAGAAGTCGTTCCAGGTGAATGACTTTAATCATCCAAATTGATTGGGGCTGCGTTTATTTATTCATGTTTTAGTTTTCACTTATCTTGAGGGCTAAAGATTGGAGGGCAAATAAACAGATGTTGCTCCACGAACGACGACAATTTTGTGGCGTGACTACGGAGAGTAGGGATGGCATACTTAACCAAAAACAGGTGTCAGTTTAAAGTTTGCACCGTTGTTGAAGCGTAAAAGCGTCAAAACCAACTCTACGAGGATTTTAAGGCTAACTAGTGTCCTTTTGTAGGAACGACATGATATCTTGCAAAAAACAAGCACACTCCACTGCATCTATCATTCTTCTGATGGCACAAGCAATGCTGGGGCGCAGTCTTAAACGTGAGTAGCAGATAGAGCTTTACCGTCATTTCTGGTTCGTAGTCCTAATTGCCACCTTCACATCTTCGAAATCATAATAATTTTCATCGTCAGCACGGCTAACAAATGCATCTTACTCTCACTCAGATGGTACATCCTTGTACATAAACTGCTTGGTTTGACAAAATTGTAAATTGTGCTTCATCGCGAGGTTTGTCTTTCAATAGGCCTTTTTTGACAGTTCACTCGTGACTCCTTATCAGACAGCTTTGTCATTCTTGTTCAGTTTTGTTTGGCAAGGCATCATGGAAGGACACTACAACAGCGTCCCTACGAAAATCATTATCATGACACCTCTACGGGGATAAAACGAGGGACAACACTGACCAATCGCCTAGTTTTTGGGCTTGGATGCCCGTTGAGGACTAAAACCCTCTCTACTAAAACCCTATGAGACTTTGACAGTCCCAGTCCTGCTGTTTGGAAGAGAAGCCTCGACATTAACTAAAGCGGACGATGAGATTCTTTGTCGCTTCGAGAGGAAAGTCTTTCGAATTATCTTTGGTCCCGCATGTACTGATGGTGGTTAGTAGAGAAGATTGAACGGGCTACACGGCGTCTCTCCTCTAGGTCACGAATAGACACCAATGCTCCAATTTGGAAAGTCTTCGACTCCAACCCTGAGGGACAGCGCAATAATGGGAAAACCATGCCTCCGTTGGCGCAAGCAGCTGGAAAGGGACCTTAATCAGTAGAACGTACGTCCGCGGAAGCAACTGGCTCAGGACCGGAATAAATTGGGAAGCATGTTGGCTGAGGGCCAGATCCACCCGGACCGTAGCGCCAGTCCAAGAAGAGCATCACTGCGCAGCCTCTGTCACATGGAGGACATGACCATAACAAGTTCAGCTGAGAGGATTCCCGAATCAAAACCTCCTGTTTGGAGAAGAAGAGGAAGACAGAATATCCATGAGCAATCAATCGGGGACGCAAGCCAGCTTGAAGGATGACCATCATCAGGAGTGTGCCACAGTCTTTATTGGCTGAGAGAGAACGAGCAAATCTTGCCTTCCATCGTCCATTACAACCTAGAAGAGAGATTCGTTATCGATCTAACAATGAAAAAGTGCGGTCCAATGATTGACCAATATTCCAAAGATCCCAACAAATAATTACTCTCCTGGGCTCCATTTGGGGCATGTGGAGTCGATTGGTATCTCTCTCCCAAATCCGACATTCAATCAGAGATGCGTCGCTAAAGGCGATTTCTCAGAAATTTTGTTCAACTTCTTGAAAGCCGTGTATGTCAATTGCCCAACATTTAATGATACTGATAAGGCCTGTTTGTGATTTAAGTGTGGTTTTTCAAGACCAGTGCTTTATGGCATATAGACCATTAGTCATTCTCTCCTTTCGGTGAACGACAATCAACCCTCTAGACAGTGAGATTAACCACCATATTTGAGATTCGTTGTGGAAGGAAGGAAGGAGGGATATCAAATGCTGCAATCTATCAAGGGTTCTCCGCAAAGGTTATGACAACTGTTTTTCTGTATAAAATGCAAAAGTATTTCAAAAACCCTTTTATCGGCTTGAAGTACAATCAAAACATTTATGAATGGAGCTCGACTTTGTCCATATGGCCACCGCGGGCACGCTTGCAGTGGTCGATTCGTTGGACCCTATGCACAACGACTCGGTCGCACATTTCGGCCGAAAAGGCCGCTATTTCGCGTTGACTGTTGGCTATGAGCTCTTCCAACGTCGGCATGCAAACCGCACCACACAGTTGGTGATAAATGAAGTGGTGACCCATGTTGATTTTCACCCGAAAAATAACGCATATTTTACTTATTGACGACTCAACTGAGCTCACTGATCACCGAATATTGTGAAAATTCATCATCTTCTCCAGAACCCAATCAGAGAACGAACGTCGCTTCAAATTGTCTTCTCCTTCTTCTTTGATTGGCGCTACAGTCCGGGTTGGGTCTGGACCTCAACCAAGATGCCTCTCCAGCCAGCACGATCTTACGCCAGCTGCCTCAAGGTGCGCACACCAAGTTGGTTTCCACTTGTGTGCTCAATCTCTCTTGGGTTTTCCCCATGGCTCGGTATCGAAGACTCTTTGGGCCGGAGCTGTGGGTGCATCCGCTTAGCCATCTTAGCGTTGGATCCGAAGACGTTTAACTAGGTGCATGACGCTGTAGAGTTCGTGGTTGAGCCTTCTTCTCAAGACGCCAACTAAGACCAAAGATCGCACGCAGAACTTTCCTCTCCAAAGAACCAACAGCTTCTTCATCCGCTTTCAGTGGCGTCCATGTCTCTGCGCCATAGAGGGATGATCAGAGCCTATATAGAGTCAACTTGATGTTTCGAGAGATGGCTCTGGTACTCCGTTACCCCTTGAACCCAAAGAAACAGCGTTTAGCAGGAGTAATCCTGCGTTAGATCTCGGCACTGTTGTTATTGTCCCTATTCACTGCAGAGCCTAGGTAGACGAAGTCCTCGACTACCTCAAAGTTTTTGCTGCCAATTATGACGCTCTGTCCGAAACGTCGATGTTGTGCGTCCTTTAGTGATAACAGAATGTACTTTGTTTTGCCCTGGTTTGCTGCTAGACCCATTTTAGCCGCTTCCGCTTCAATGCCAACAAACGCCTGTTCGTCCAATCAAGTCAATGTGCCTAAAACCTTTTTGGACGTTGAAGGTCTCGATGAGCTCGTTACCGACCTTGATGGAGCAGCGAGAGTTCTCGTCAGCCTGCACAACCTGACAAGCTTGGCAGGAATGTGATAACTAGACATGGCGCTGTATTGCTTGTCTATACTACCAGCCTGAATCCGGAGTGATTTCCGCCTGATTTTCCGGATGTGTTGTCAAGCAGGCACCGATGACTCTAGCAAAGGTTTCTTCCTTGTGCGTTGAAGTCCTCTAGAACGATTTTGGTGTCATAGCTGGAGCATCGATCGTTTGTCATTGTCTAGGAGACCAAAGAAGTCAACCTTACTATCGTCATCCTTCTCCTCCGTCGGGGTGTGTGCGCAAATCAGGCTGATGTTTTCGTATTTGGTCTTGATGCGGATTGTTATGAGGCGCTCGCTGATAAAGTTAAAGCTTAAGACTTTTTGCCTAAGTCTGCCTCGATTAACGAATCCGCATCCAAATAAGCGCTGCCTTCCCTCCTTGTAGCAATCACGTAGTTGATGTCGCAGTTTCTCATCTGTCTTTTGCCCGGCCCATCCCATCGCATCTTCTGGCTGGCGGTAATGTCTGCTTTGTAGCAGTCCAGGGCCTCCGCGAGTTCATCTGCTGCACGTTGTCTGTTCAGGGACCTTACATTCCACTTGCAGAACCGAAAAACATTTTCCAGTGAATCCGTCCATACCCTAGGCATTTTGTCGGTTTGTAACCGTGTTTTTTTAAGTGGTGAGGGGGTTAAAATCAAGCACACAGGCCCATTGTTAGACCCTCGGGTAGAGAGGGATCGCTGCATGCATTTAGTTCACCGGACAACGGTTGCTGGCATGGCTATACAGGGGCGCCACGTTGACTTATGCACAAGCAGGAATCGCGTGGCAGGTTGGGTGCAGTGAGCAACTTTGCCCATGACTCAAATGCTCCGTCGTCTGCATTTGTCGACTTAGCTTAATCTTGTATGGGTGTACACTAAGATCCTTATGAAAAATACGCCTTCGACCAACCCGCTGTCTCACTGACACGCCACCATCACTTAACGTAGACTCAAATTTTAGCACTAAACTTGTAATTGCCTGTCAACTAGGGCAAAAATTCCGACCGAGGATTGGTTCGAAGTTGCTCTGAATGTTATGTTCTCTGACTCCGAATTTCAGTAGAAAATGTTTGTAGTTTGCAGACGTTCCCTAACCGTGATGAAAATGTCGAATTTACTGAATAAATTGACCGACACTGTTCGATGACTGGTACACGAGTAACTTCAAAGTGGCCAAGTCCCTCTTGGAAAACCCTGTAATAAGTCTTTCGAAGGTTTGGACAAAAGAGAACGTGTGTCCCAGCTAAGCCGTGGTTCTCCGAAATCCATGAATAAATTGTACTGTATCCTGCACCGAATGAAAATTCCCAGAAATTGTAACATTTTCTCCACTACAACCTTGGAAGCAGGTTGTGGCAGCTGCGGAAGGTGGTTCTTGCGCATTCTCTGGTCCCAGCTCCAGCTCCACCGTCCTCGTCAGTCCCTAAGGCTCTGCCAAAAAAAGGAATTCTGGACTTCGGTCGCAAAAAAATGGTTCTGAATTTCACCAATTAAAAGTTTTGCTTCTCCAATTAAGAACCCCATTGTCCACCTCAGTCGTTAAACCGCATCTTGGTTGACCACATGTTCACAGACCACCTGACTTGTGTAACACCCCTAGATCGGATGATATTCCAAAATAATGACGAGACCTAAGCCAGTCGGATTAAGACGTAATCACGAGCAGCTCGTAACTCTGCAGCCGGAAAGAGAAAAGACAAAAGTCTCCGCATTCAGTATGCATTGTGCACATTAAGCCGCCAATTAGGACGGACAACTGCCATCAACCCACAGCATCGTCGGTCGCTCGCACAAAAGCCCCACAATGCAAATGAGTTTTCACCACCACCACCCCCGCCCGTCCCGGCCCTGTGTTCGGTTACACCAACAATCGCCCATCACCGGCATCAGGGGATCGAAAGTATCGATTGATGATTACTTTTTGCAGCGTCGCTCGAGAGTCATCCACAAACTGCATACGTGAACAAAAAACAAAGAGGATTTTCCAATTCTCCTCCGTTTTTGTTTTTTTCTCTTTTGTTCCAAATTAAAGTGCTCGACAGAATCCGCCGCCCGCTCCGATGCCGACGCT
The DNA here is from genome assembly GCA_916610145.1 of Eristalis arbustorum. Classification (NCBI taxonomy): domain Eukaryota; kingdom Metazoa; phylum Arthropoda; class Insecta; order Diptera; family Syrphidae; genus Eristalis; species Eristalis arbustorum. The sequence goes on along the minus strand of OU744319.1, from coordinate 30,301,908 downwards.
GCTGCTGCTGCTGCCTGAAACAATAGCCATTGATCCGTGGGTGCATATGCATTCGGTCGGCCCTTTATCCCGCTCGTATCGTGGCGGTGAATGAAAAAGTTTCACCGCGAAATGAAAATAGCAACTGTAGCGCAGCTAATAGCTCTTAACTCTTGCGTAAACTTTTTGTATCATTTTTTCACAGCCCTTCTTCCCGGCGTCCAACCAGCCTCCTACGTGATCACTCTTGATTCCATGGACGGGGTAGGTAAACGATTTTACTCCGCCATCCCCGCTACATGGCTCACAGGTGGTGGATTGGTGGACTGGTGGACTGGTGGGCTGGCGGGAAGCCAGGTCCGATGATGTATGTCGATACAGCAGCACGATGCACGATGGAGTTATGCTCAATTGGGAATGCCTCACATTCCGGTGCACGTTGCCTTACGCATTCGTGCTACACTCTTGTTATACAGAAACAAAAGGGAATTTCAATTAAAACATTGTACCCGACTCTGCTGTGGGCGGAGATTCGCTGTGAGCGAACGTGTGTGCGTTTGTGTGTGAGGGAGGAATTTTAAAAAATGCATTTTCATTTGAACGCAGCAAAAAATTGTTGCGCTTAACAGCTGTCCTCTGACGCGTGTCACTGAACAATTATCATCGATACCGATGGGCTTTCATATTTTTTGTCCCATTTTCTTGTTGCCGTGTTGGTAGGCATTTTTTTCCGATCAATTTGTCAATCATTTCAGAAGGACACGTGAGGTGGAAGGATGTGTGAGATGGATGCATTTCCGAGATGGATTGCCGGCTAGGGGATTGAATCGATGATTGACAAGCAGGCAGAAAGTTGTCCGTGCTTTTTCAACCTCTTGGCGTTAAGGTTGTCAGTTAATTGCCTTTCGTCGTGCATGGAGGTGCTGGTCCAGTCACCAAGACCAAGGTCATTCTACGGTTCGATTGTGGCATCACTGAAGTGACTGTGCTGTGGGGCGGGAGAGGGGTGAATCCAAGTCCAAAAATGATCTACCCTGAGCACAACACTCAGTCGGTAAAGGATCCCACTGATTTTCGTCGAAATTTAAAACAACTCGTGGATTGACACCCATGTCGACCGCGATCGCGAAAAACGATCAAAGAATGCATCTTCATCTAAAGTTGTGTTCAGTTTGAGTTGAGTAGACTATCCACCAACCTGCATTCACTGACTTCGAGTTTTCCAAATCGCCGTAGGCACCACTCAATTAAAGTAGCAAGGCTACGCATAGATCCTTAGGGCGTCAGATTTCGAATGAGAATCCAGGTCATGATGGGAATAGCCTCGTGTGGTGTACTTCATGTGCTCAAGTTACACCAAAAAAAAGGTCCAAAGACCTTCCACCTTCGTTTTCCGGAACGGAAACAATGGGAAGAGCAAACAGACTGGGTACACTGATGTCCAAAAAAACGAGTGCGGGTACAGGCTTAAGGGTCTTCTGTGACGTATTGGAAAGATCACTGGCATTAAGAGACGACTGCAGCTTAAGTGTCTACGATACATGAAGCAGCACCCGTGCTACGAGCACGTAAGCTGACCATCCAATGAATCTCCATCTTCTCCGTCAGCCAAGTGGCAATGAAAGCCATAGGCATCGCACATCTTGACTTCGACGCTCGTCAGATTATGCAGGCAAGGCATCAGCGAGATTTCCTTGATGAACACGGTGACCCTGTGCTGAGTACCTGGCCATATTGACAATCAAGGCAACGAGCAGTCCCGCGAAGGAGAATTTTTGGCAATCCCTTACGGACCTACCCCGATTGGCTCTGAACGAAGAAAACTGAAAGACAAGATCGAGTAAAAACTCGATGGAACTGGAGCAAGAGTAAGAGCCCCGTGGCCGACGTTGAATAAAAAGAGATAAAAATCACTGATCACTTTCCGTCGCAAAGAGGTGCAAGCACTTATTGAGGTCCTCACCAGTCACTGTGCCATTGGCACGCATGCATTCCGACTAAACATACCACACAACAATTTTTGCAGACGCTGCGGAGATGAGGAAGATATAGAATCTGTTTACAATACGCTCTGCGAATTTACAGTCTTAGCAAAGAGAAGGAAGCAGTACCAAAGTAAACAATACTTTGCAGAGCTGGTGGGCGGTGTTGTGTTAAAAACCTTGTTTTTGGTATAATGAAAGGTCTCATGATAGTAGCATATCAAAAATTAAGGGCGCTATCAACCCCATTTGTTGGACTAAATGAGCCGTGACTGCAGGTTGCAAGTGCTCCTACCTACCTAAATACCATGTCAGACCATCCTCATTACTCTCCACAGTTGAACCCAAGCGAACCTTTGTGTTTTCTTGACTTGTGCTCGTAAATATAATAATAATATGGGTGGCGCAACAATCCGTGGGGGGCCAGGGCCTAGCCTCTCAGCAACCACTCGTGTTGTGCGTATTGTTGTGTCACGAGTGGAAGGGACCTACTGTTTAATGCCGAATCCGAACGGCTTTGTTTGAGAAGCTTTTTCTAGACAAGAAATACTCTTTGAGCATTGTCAGTGACTCGAAAGAGCTGGAGTAGTGAAAATTGGTTCGACGCACATACCCAAAACGCCACTGGCCACCACTTATGCTTGTAGATGCCAACAATTTCATAACCAGTTGCTTGGCTCAGGGAATAGAAGACAACCGATTTCAATTGGCTTAAAGAAGTATGACCATTGCGAGGGGATGTGTGTAGCTTAAAGCCGTCCTGTGAGCTATGAGAGGTGATAATTTGCAGACGAGGCAATAAGAGGTGGCTGTCTCATTTTTGGGAGCGTCACTTAAAAAACGTCTCATGAAATTACCTTTTTTCTAGAGATGTGCCATACCGAAACTTTCTTAACTCGAATTGATTCGAGTTGGAATTGAAGCGAACAGAGTTGCAGGTCGAGCTGTTATGTAGATTCGGAGATGACATACGACCGACCGCCTTCAGGTACGCTCTGGAGTGTCTTCTACTTGTGTCTGTATTTCCAACACGGAACGCACTATCTTCTATACATCAGTCCAACAGTCGCGCAGTCCCTACTTGGTGTAGCCGTAGTTTATTATTTACTGCAACTGAAGAAAAGGCAAATACCGATAACAAACGTAGGATAACTCCTGTCATCCGCTGTTTCTTTGAGCTCAAGAGACAATTGAAAAACCAAGATCCAGGTTGTCTCTATATAAGACACTGATCAACCAAGCCCAGCTATACGGCGTGGAGGCATGGACAATCCCGAAAGCGGATGAAGAAGTCCCTGGTTTCTTTGAGAGAAAAGTTCTGCATGCGATCTTTCGTTCTGTTTGTGTTGACAGGTTCTGGAGGAGAAGATTTAATCACGAACTGTGTGGTCTGTACACAGTAACTGTAGCTCGAAACTTCTGACGCGAAGTCGCAAAGTCATGTTCCACAAAACTCTTATTTTGCCAGTCCTGCATTATTTAGCCGAAACCTGGAGGATTAGCAAAATTGCAGAGCTGATTCTTGGTGCTATCGAATGACAAATTCAACGTCGGATATTTAATCCCGTCTGCCAGGAAGCCGAATGGTGGAGAAGACACAACCGCGAACTCTACCAGCTGTACCATGATGTGGATGTAGTCTAGAAGGCTCAACTCCATGGACTACACTGGCTCGGCCACATTGAACACATGGACACCAATGCTCCGGCTAAGAGGTTCTTCCAATCCGAGCCTCCTACTTCGAGAAGGAGAGGAAGATCGAACCTCCAGTTCTGAGATCAAGTCATGGCGGCGCGCCCGGGACCGTCACCTATGGCAGGCAGCAATTGCTCAGGCTCCCTTCATAGGTCGCCGACCTGACAAGTAAGTAAGTCGTCCCCGAGTTCGATTGGCAGGCAACGGGTGTAGACTGTATCGAATGGAAAAGTCATCTTAACAGAGACTCAATTTGCAAATGCAACCTCCGCGCACTATTCAAGCCGTCCGCATAATCCGAGACCTTAAGTAACAACCCTTCAAAATGCAGCTCTTGCTGGTGGCAGGCCCTGCCATCAAATTTGCTCGGAACTTTGCCTGAGCAGCTCCATTGGCAAAAACTTCGAAAATCACGAACAGGAGAACCGAAAAAGTGATCAAGTTTGATGCAAATTAATCCAACTTTTAGTCGTTGCTCTCCATACCCTCGTCCGACTTTGTCCCATCAGCAGTATGCTCAGGCAGTGATTTCCCCCGCCGACCACACAAATTGGATGTGCAACTAGTTTTCAGTTTCAATCGAGAGAAAGAGGAGCCAAAAAGAATGTTCGGGTTCGTCACAAAAACTCGTCTCGCCTCGCCTAGGACAGTCGTTAATGTAATTCATCGTCAACTGAAGAGTTTTCAAATCAGCCGAACTCAAGGAACTGCGGCCTCCTAATGAAAATAGCCCCATCCCCTCGTAATCATCTTCAAAGTGCAGCCAGCAGATGCCGAGTGTGTTGTTTTTGTTTGGGTTTCCCAGATAGTTTTAATCAAAAAAATATGAAATGGAAAACTCAAAGACCCTCCAACTGCTCAGCCGGTGCTGGTGGTCTGATGGATGCCACCCCTCGCTGCAGCTGTGACAGAGTTTTGATATTTCTTCTGTTTCTCGGAATTCTATATTAATCCGAGCGCCTGATTTCTGCTGGCACTACATGCACACGGACGTGCACACAACGGGTGCCGACTGCGGCGCAGAGTGCAGCGAAGGGGAGCATCAAAGAGTCGGTGGTGGTCGCTCTGTAGCCTATTATCGCTTCATATCCTTGGCCAGGATATTTGTGCCCGTTCGGTTGCATGGTTGCTTGTGTTTGTATCCACCCCGGTGAGGGGTTGAACGCGCACGACGACGGTCGGTTGTGTTACTGGTTGTTTTGTTATTATGAAGCAAACTGGTTCGGTTGGTTACTGGCAGTAACCCTGACTCTGGTCGGTGCCCAGTAATGGGTGCTCACTGCTCACACAGGCGTTCACACATGCAATTCGAGCGGATGACCGGCGGTTTCACGTTGCGGCTCCGCTTGCCTTTATTTGTGTGACAACGTACACCGTGCGGGGAGAGAGAAGACGATGACGCCACATCCTGCTGAATGCAATGATGAATAATGAGGGTTGCGAAATGCAGCACACGCTGACCGGTGGATTTATTTTAGACTCACCTAAGCGACCGGTGCTCACATTTGCAAGGGAATGGCTATTTTTGCGGGGAGTCTGGCTTCGGTGTGGTTTCCCGGAAGGACTGCAGACGGGAGTATTAAATTTAATGGAATACAAGTATGCTGAGTAAATGTTTGACTTGAGCTTAAGTGGCCCGCTGGAGCCGGTGGTCGTTGGAGAGGTTTTTGTTTTGCTCCCGTGGACACTTAGCTGGAAGGTAATTTTAATTGAAATGATGCTCTGACGTTATTTCCGCTGGCTGGCGAAATGAATTTTTCCAATGAGAGCCAGGTGAAGTTCCGGTGGGTAAGAATATTCTTGGGAAGCCGGTGGTGGTGGTTACGAAATGTGCGCTTCATTTGGCATTTCGGGGAAAAAATTTAAATAACGTGGGGGAGCTTGCGTGTTGGTAACATTTTTGGGGAGAGAAGTGAAAACAAAATTCCCTCTCTTAGAGATACTGACTTTGTTTCATAATCTGCTTTGGAAGAGGGGGTTACGAGTGCAATTAAGTTTTCGGAACCAGAAGGTATGCAGGCGGGTGGGTTGTGCACTTCTCCGTATTCTTGGGCTGCCGGTACAGTTCGTGATGGACCTAGCACGGTATTGTGCTAGTTGCTTCCAGTCACGCACGTTCAACTGATTGGTTTGGAGATGTGGTCTTCGCTTGCGGCGTGCCAGACTATCCGGGCGGGAGAATTGTTGTCCGTTCGCTCTACGTGACTGCCTTGAACTCTGTGGACCAGGTCGGCGTGAGGCCAGTTACCATAAGTCTTCTCCTCCAACCACCATCGGTGCATTCGGGACCAGAGATTATTCGAAGGACTTTCCTCACGAAGCGAGCATGCATCTCCTCGTCCGCTTTAGTTGGTGTCCGGGCTTCTGTGCCAAACAGCAGGATTGGGACTGTCAAAGTCTCGTCCAGCGATAACCTCGTTCGTCGATAGAGGACTTTATTCCTCATTGACCTGCCAAGCATAAGAACGCAGCGATTTGAGGATTAGATGATCGGTGGTGTTATAGCTTGCATTAACTTCGTAGCCAAGGTAGACAAAGCTTTTCACTAGAGACGTTTTGTTCAAGTCTTACCCTCATTGACAGCAAGGCCCGTCTTAGCCGCTTCCTTCTCGATGCTCACAAACGCTCCGAGGTCAGCCCGTTGTATTCTTCCGATGATGCCGGCACATGCGAGGCAGTTGCAATTATTTGTGAAAGATCGTGCCTCTAGAGTTGACGTTTGATCTCCGCACGATCTACTCGAGAACGGCGCTAAAGAAATCGCATGAAAGTACATCACGATGTCTAAATCCTTTTCTTAAATCGAAGGTATCGGTAGAATCTTTACCAACCTTGACGGAGCATCATTGTCATTCTCCAAAGACGGGCGAGCTTTGCAGGGATGTTGAATTAGACAATGCGTCTCCATAAATACTGCCAGATGCAGCCGGCTTAAAATCGATGAAAACATGGTGAGTATCCACTTGAAACTATTGACGGCCCATGGCGTTGGTGGGTATGTGCGTCGACCTAGTAAGTTCGATCCCTGGTCTGAGCAACAAAAAATAGTGTGTGCCGCACCTCTTTCGAGTCACTGCTGAAAGAGTATTGACGTCACTAAAAAGCATAAAACTGCAGGTCCCTTGCCTGAGAAGCTAGGCCCTGGCCCCCTATGAGCTGTATGCATTTCAAGCTCCTGTGCCTTCTCCAAGATCTGCGGGAATGTGAATATTTGGTCAAGAGTGCATACCGATGGGCTGGGCCCAATGTCGACTGATTTCTTCCTTCCAAAAGGTATTCACGTCTTGGTACAGTTCGTAGAATCCGCGGTTGTGTCATGTCACCCACTCACCTTCCTCGCATATATCAGCCGTGGACAAAATTTGTTCGAAGGTACCAAGAATCGTCCATTAGCCTTTATGCAGCAGTACTGATCAAATAAGTGCCTTTTAAATCACAAACTTGGTCTCTCGAGTCAGGATGTTGTTTCGACGAAATGAAGTAGCATTGGTTACATATGGGTGGCGCTACAGCCCATAGAGGGTCAAGGCTTCCTAGCAACCACTCGTGTTGTGCGTGCTATTGTTCTTTTAGAGTGGAAGGGACCTACTGTTTTATGCCGACTCCGAACGGCCAAGTTTGAGAAGCTTTTTCTAGACAGAAATATTCTTTGAGCATTGTCAGTGACTCGAAAGAGGTGGGGCCGTGAAAATTACGACATCGAAGTTGGGGTCGACGCACATATCCACAACCCCACGAGCCACCACCTTAGCATCGGTTGTCAACGACAATTCCACACCGGAGCGGTTGACAAAGCAACGTAAAATGGGACTTCATTCGGATTGTGTTTCAATTTGAATCTTTCTCGGTGGCGTATACGCAACAAATTTGTTCCGAAAAATGCCCGACAACTGTGGCGTATACGTACAAATTTGTACTTCCAGTGCCGTGTCAGCATTTTGCCCCACCAATGAAGGTCTATGGACCCATAGATTTCAATTTGTCGGTGTAAACACAAATTGGTTCGCTCCCACATGTGTGCCACCGGGTAATGACCACATCAAGTTGCACTATCTTCGCATGAAGCCGTCCCAGGTGACCTGCTCTGCTGTGCTCATTTAATTGCCATCGCAATAGCCTCGGAAAGTGCGTGTGTACAGTCGAAGAATGGCATTCCATTCCCATTTGAGTCTCAGCAAAGTAATTCTGGAAAATGCTTAATTAAGCTGCTGTTTGTTGAGTTCAAGAGGAACTCGCACTCATGAGGATCTCTCAGAACACAGAGTTGCAGCTGAATGCAAGAATGTATTCACACTCAAGTGGACTGCCCAGTGAATGGTCGTTATGAGTGGGATGCTCCAAGGGTCAAGTGTTCTTCGAGAAGAAACTTCTCACATATCGATGAGTCAAGCTCCGCACAACCCACTGGCTGACCTTATTGCCTGAACTGTAATTGGAACTCAGTCCGGTCAGAAGGGCGATTACGTTCTGTTCGTCCGTCAACCCACTTCTTTGAGTATCACTTCTTATTTCGTGGTCCCCCTCGCAAGTTGAAAGTATAATAAAAATCCCTTCCGCGCGATAACTTCTAAACAACTTCCAGAAGCATAACTTCCAAAGATGCAGCAGGACCCGCACAGATTCCCCGTCAGACATGAGGGCGACTCGGGAGGTTTTTCCGACGTTGACCCGCTCATAGAACCGATGGCATTCGACGATATCGCCTGGCATCGTTTGAATGACCAGCAAATCGTTCTCTTCACGAGTCCACCCCTATCCTGGCTCCCTTCTAAGGACCACCACCCACACGACGAGGGCGAAAGAGCATCTGAATCAATTATGCGCACCCAGGGATTCTGATTCCAATTCCAATTAACACAAGTTACCAGCCCCGCACGAGGTGGGGGCATTTTTTCGGAGCGGATACGTTCGGCTGTGTACCGCAAATTAAGTTACCGTTAACACATCAAGTGGAATTAATTGAATTAAAATAGGACGAGCTCAATTACGCCGTGGCCGCACTCGGGCGCCCACAGGCTCCCGCACACACATGAGAGAGAATTTTTATTGAGAAGCCAATACCATAACCCTAATGGTCGACAGGGAATGGATGTCCTTTCGGCAGGATGCGCGTGTTATTTATTCCCCGATAGGCAAAAGGTATTCGGTAATGAAGTTTTATGTATCCACTTGGGATTGTTCGTAAAAAGTATCCGAAATTTCGGCCAAATGTGCGTACATTTTCGGGGTCGACAAGGTGTGGCGGTGATTCGTGAGCAAATTTCCACATCACCTTGCACGGCTCTTCCCAATTGAATTGAGCGAAGGCTGGCGTGAGGGGGCGGCGGCCATCGGAATTGATTGGTGAGACCTTTGAGACAATATCGCACGGTTTATGGCATGCGTAAATATGTGTCCTAGCCAAAGGTGTGACTTGGTTTTATCTTCGTTTCTTAGTTATCCCCTGGTGTTTGGATTTTGCCGGTCGCCTGCGTGATGCTTAACTGTCGGTATGGATTATTGGAAATTTAATTTATTCTCCGGCTAATGGAGGAAGGTCCAGGCACACGGAACTAGACCGTAAAGCGGACGACTTCAATTAGGAGGCCAATAGACGCAAAGCGAATCGAACTAAATGCCTCATCATTTATCCAGAGACGAGGTGACAGGCAATTTTGTTGAGTGTCCCCTCACGCTGGTGTGAGGCAGTCCATTAGAAGAGAGGCAGTCCGTTAGAAGAGTTTGTCGTTACATTTTACGGGTGCTTTGGGGCATTTGAGGCTTAATTTGAAGCCAATTAGAGATGCATTTGGAGGTGATAAATGAAAGAGCTGCGTGCGTGGGCTTTCGTGGCAGAGACAACGCTGTACAGTGACGTGTCCTGTGCAAAGATGCATTGACTATGCCATTTTATGAAGGCAACTGGAAGCGATTCTCTTTTTGCCGGGAAAGGAAGAAACATGTCGCTAGGTCGGTGCAACCGCACTGCTTTGCTGAAGAGTGTAACGAATGATCGCTGTTGCATAGCCATCTTATTTTAACTCAGTAGTATTCTTGCGGGTTCTGAAAACTTCAGACTAAGAATTTTGACTCCAATTCAAGCTTGACGTCATCAGAGAAAGCTGCCTCTGTTGGATTTTGAAATGCCATCCAGAGAAAAACCCTTGGTTTGGCAGCGAGTGCCAGCGGGCGCACTCAGTTAAGCTAGCAGCATATAAGGCAACGCTGGGTAGAAGGACGAGAGCGGTTCGTGAGCTCAACGAACTTAATGGAAGGGAAGAGCACCGGCTTCTCAAAAAGAAAAAGAATGACCATGAGAAGCGCAAAGGCAATACGGCGGAAACAACGTTTGAAAGTTCTACTTACGGATAGAGCAACTATCCAAAGGGTACAAGCAACGGACAGAAGCCTGTCGGAACGAAGTGGGACAACTCGTAGTAGAGTCGCAGTCGATACTGAGAATCTGGAAGGATCACTTCTGCAGACTGTTAAACGGCGAAGAGGACACCAATACCGCTGTCAGGCAGAATGTTCCACTCCACGCAATGGACGAAGATAGAAGAGAATTCCATGCCCCCGCTCTAGACGAGGTCAAAGTAGCGATATCGATACTCAAGTCGTACAAAGCTGCTGGCGCAGCCCGTCTGCAGAATACTTTAAGCAAGCTGGTTGGGTGCATCCACCAACTTGTGTGTAGGATATTGTCGGAGGAAAGCACGCTCGACGAGTGGAATCTTAGCATTGTTTGCCTGATCCACAAGAAAGGAGACCCCTGTGTCTGCGCCAACTATCGAGACATAAGTCTGCTACACATAGTCGACTAGAACTTCTCTGCCGTTTTGAGTAAGCGTCCAAAACCATTCGTCAACAACCCAAAATGTCCATATCAATGGGGTTTCAGGCCTGCAAAGTTCACCATCGATCCAATCTTCACACTAGGGCAGAACCTGGAAAAGACCCAAGAAGTGCAAAACGACAATCATCACCTTTTTGTCGACTCTAAGGCCACATATGACAGCTTGCTTAGCGATGAGCTATACAGCGCCGTGTCTAGTTTTGACATTCCTGCCACACTCGTCAGGTTCTGCAGGATGACGATGGCGAACTCTCGCTGCTCCATCAAGGTCGGTAACGAACTCACCGAGACCTTCAATGTCAAAAAAAAAAGGTTTTAGCCAAGACGACGCCCTGTCATCTGATTTCTTCAATATCGTCCTGAAGGAGATCCTGCAAAACTCATACGCCAACACTAGAGGCACGATCTTCCAGAAGTCTGTACAACTGTTAGTATACGCCGATGACATTGACGTGATTGGCAGAAATCAGCGAGGCGCTTGCTAACATTGAGATGGAAGCGGCTAAAATGGGTCTGGCGGGGAATGAGTTCAAAACAAAGTATATGCTGTCATCAGGAAAGGACACACAACATCGGCGATTTGGTCAGAACGTCAATATAGTCTATAACAGCTACAACTTCGAGTTGGTAAAGGACTTCATCTACCTTGGCTCCCATGTTGACAGAACGAACAACATTAGTACCGAGATTAAATGCAAAATAACTCCTGCCAACAGCTGTTTATTAGGCCTCAAGAGGCAATTGAGTGTAAATCCATCCCTCGAAGGATCAAGCTAACATTGAATTAAATCCTGAACATCCCTGTCCTGCTGTATGGCGCGGAAGCCTGGCCTATCTCAAGAGCGGATGAAGACGCAGTTGGTCTTTTCGAGAGAAAAGTTCTGCGTTCAAACTTTGGTCGTGTTCGCGTTGATGGCTTCTGGAGAAAAAGAAAGAAGAATTAACCAAGTCAACACCTTTCATAGTGGGTTGTAGACTTCGCCAAGGGGTGCGTCTTGTCACCTCATATCTGGATTGCTTTCAGATTGAGAGAGTCTGCTCTTTGCAGTTGACTTGGTTATCCCCACATCCTCCCACACGGAACTTCAGTGCGCACTCGAGAGGCTTAAGACCGTGGGTATAGATGCTATAATGAAGGTCAACATAAATAAATCAGAGATTGTGATGCTTTCCAGAAACCCGTTTCATTGCACTCTACATGTAATTGGAGTCCCAATAAAGCAGATGGCGAAGTTCAAGCATCTCGATGTCTTTTTAAAGAGTGGTGGTAGGAGTAATGCTGAGCTTTTCCGTAGGATTGGCCAAGCTAGATCAATATTGAAACAGCTTGGAAGATCCTTAATCAGTAAGGACGAGCTTGGTGTCAAAACCAAGCTGGTGGGTCACCTTTGTTCACGAAATTTACGTGATGACCGAAAGAATAAGATCGCGTTTACAAGCTGCCGCGAGGAGTTTTCCTCGTGCTGTTGGCGAAGTTACCCGCCGGGATAGGTTGCGAATCATAGCAGTACGAGGTAGCGAGGTACTCAATGTCGAGCAGCTACTTCTCCGGACGATAGTAGAAGAACTTGTTACTCTGAACCGCCGCGTAACATTGAGCGTTTGACTACTAATATGCACCAATACGCATTTGGCAGGAACTGTCACCAAAATGGCATCATCTCCCTTGGCGCTCCTAATCTTCGCACATGCAGATAGCGGCGGTTCACTAAACAAAGAAGAAGGGCGAGACAAAAAAACAAAAAGGACTAATTTCAGTTGATAGTGGAGCGTAGAGCAGTACAATCCAGAATAAATCAGTAATCGAGCATCCACATTAAACCTCTTTTCTTTATGTAGCCGTTCCAGGGTTCACCTAGGCCTCGACCAAGAAGTCTTTCCAACTAACGCGATCTCAGGTTGACTGACTCCAATTTGGAACGCCATGTTGCTCGAGGTCCTTCCACACTTGTGTGCCCCATCGGCTTCGTAGGCGTACTCTGTTGCGATGTCCTGCTGGTTTCACAAAACAAGATAACACGTTTTGCTTTATCCGGTGTGTTTTCAGCTTCAGTCTTGATATCGCTATCTTGACGTCTTCTAGGTCGAGGAGATGTCCACGTACATATCCCCTATCATCGTCCATTGTATCGAGTGGAACGATCTGTCTGACAGCGGTGTTGCTCTTACTCGCCGTTTAACAGTCCACAGAAGGGATCATCGAGTTCCAGATTCTCAGTATCGATGGCATCTACTTACTGAGCATATTTAACTTTGACACGTGTTCAGAACTACCTGCGAGCAATAAAAAACAAAGCAAACAGCAAAAGAACAAAAATTGAGGTTTAAGACGATAACTAATCGGAATGTTCTCTTTCTTTATACTCAACCTTGGTCTCAACAACAAGTGCGTCCCAGTTCCGTGATCTTTGACCAGCTGACTTCATTTGCGTTGGGAGAAGCGATTTGTTTGGGGTCCTTTTCCAAGTGGGTGCACAACACGCGGTGTATTGTGACTTGTCAGTACCGCAGTACCGAACAATGGCGTCAGTTTTTTCGGTCTCAAGTGTAGCAAATTGTTACGAGGGCAATGGTTTTCTGCAGTGGCATTGTGGGCTATTCGAAAAGTATTATTCAACACTCTCTGTTGGAGTAATGGAACCCAACGATCTACAATGTTGCAGACAGTCCCAATGGCTGCGGGTATTTCCGGTCAGTCGGGGCTGCTTTCAGTAATAGACACTAGGATGGTATCGGCTACTCCATGCCGTATTTGTGTGGGAATTGCTGTGAGGACTTGGTGTATCCGGCGAGGCAGGTCGATGTAGAAGCTCCGTGTATCGATAAAATATTTAGATCCCACATGACGTATGACATCACGGCGCGGGGCTCTCATTACATCCCTGACTCCAGCTGGAGCACTCTGTGTCCGTCAGATTCCCCTGGTATTCAAGTCACAGTCGCCACCTAATTTCCCCCGTCTCACATTCCCACACCAGCCGCAAAATGTACAAACACTGTTAACCGCCACGCCACTGATGAGCGCTCTACCCTCGCATTGCTCGACGTCACGGGGCACAAGAATAAAATCAACAAGACAAAAATAACCCAAAAACCACTGACCACAGTTAAAATTCAATTAGTTGAGTGAATCCACTCAACGAATGGACGCGCAGGTCGCCGTAGCACACACCATTCGAATTGAATTTTCAAATTTTCCATCGTGATTGCCCGCCGACAGGAAGGACCACAGACCAATCCAACCAATCCAGCATGTGTTCACTGTGTGCTCATACATGCATTAATTATGGTTTCCAGTAAGTGTAGTGATCGGGGGGGGCTGCCGGATATGTTTCATCGCAAATGTTCCGGTTAAGCATGTCGAGCGATGTCTTACTAAAAACCATTGCGGTTGATGTCCTCTGATGTGGATGCTGTCACAGCCACAAGCGATTTTCGATTTCCAACTTGAGTGGAAAGGGACTTACGAAGTGGCCCACTGTGAAGACGATGAGTCCTTCTCGAGTCAAGCGAAATAATTAAATCACACTTGTGAACGTACAAGGACACAAAAAAGAGCCCTTTTATCGGGCACTCGGGCGTGTACGCAACACATTCGGAAGAGGTTCATTTTTTTGTGTTCGATTCCTTCGTTGCTCTTTCATTTTCAGTTACTTTGATATTCAATCCCATTGTTGGCGTGTAGGGTGTGTGTTCCCTTTTTTTTCGCCTAGCATAGGGAAAGGATTGTGATAAGCCTGCCGCCTGTGGTCTCTATTTCAAAGGGATCCACCTTGTTGAAGTTTGTTCGTAATTCCGACACGTTCTCAGTTGGGTACATTCACCACAGGTGGGTTATCCAGCTGATGGCTATCATTGGGGTTGCTTGGTTTCGCAGTGGATCCTGGTCGTTGTGGGCGTGTTATGTCACGTGGGCTCTTTGAGTGAACGTCAATCGAGCCTGCGAACTGCGGACTGTCCTTTGTGCGGCGAGGAGCCCTTGAATTTATTAAAAACCTTGGGTTTGGAGAGGTAATCTGAAGGAAATCAGGCACCAGAGGCGGGAGTCTCTTGAGGGTGGCATAACTTGGAGACCACAAATCTGCGACGAGCATGCGGTTGCGTTATGAAGCTCGTGTAGGAATGTGGATTAGCTCTATTCACTGATGTGATGGGTGGACCAGGCAGACGCGCCAGAGGTCACTTATCTCTAATTTAGTTGAGATTTATCGGAGATGAGACCGAAGTCCTTTGCTGTACAGAGCCGCGTGTGTTGTCTTTACGGACGTTCTATAGATGCTTACTCAAGAGCAAATTTCTCACTCTCGTAGTTTTAGAGGGCCAGCGGTGCAGCCTAGAGGTGGCTTCATTGAGAACTTCTTAGATGACGAATCGAGAGTTCGCGCATTTATCTAGTATTTGTTGTTGTTTTGTCTGTGTTCATTGGTGCGTTTTAAATTTGGTTCCCACGAGTAGGGCCGGAGATAAGCGTCCACCCGTGCAAAGAGAGCCGCCATGGACATGTAAGGCCTGATTACAACAGACTTTTGCCAGGATTAGGGAGATCGTTGGTTTTACGCCCTACCTTTCATTCCTGGGCACGGTTTACTGTACGTTTATACCATCACTGGCTACCTCATAGGTTTCAGTCCTCAAATGGGTGCGAATCCTTAATTACTGGGTCCACTTAAGCCCGCTGCAAGGAAGGTAGTCGCCCCAGTGACTTGTATAAAGGGTGTTCAGTTTTTCTTTGACTATTGGAGATAGAGTCCAATTGTGTACACACATCACAGCTTATTCCAACGAGTTGCCAACCTTTATGTCAAATGGTGTATATTCTATTTTGTCGGACTGACTTGAGCACTCAGACTCAAAACTGGTCCATTGTACTACAAACCTAATTTGCGTTTGCAAGCTGCTTCTGTGCGGACAACACCGAAATCCTGCCACCTGATCCGAGCATAAGTGGGACAGCGATGGGCGTCGCAGAGGCTCTCGTTGTTTAGGCCAACACAATTAGATATCTGGCGGCTAAGTGGGCCATTAGCACGTGTGTGAGTGGTCTGCAGTCTTTTCTGTCCAGAGCTAACCAGAATGGCGTTAGAGGGCATGCGCTTGATCTTTCTGCATTGTGGAGAGAGTCATGCCATCGCCGATTGTGTCCTCGAGACCATCGATGGAAACCCTAAACAAGGACGCAGGCAATCCGAGCGCTGGTTCAGCACCTGAGAGTGTATTCTCTGATCCTTGTCAGCAAGTTTTTTTTCAGCCATTCTGGAACCATTTCACAAAACATTTTGGTTGAAGGGTTAAGTGGGCTGTAAGTACATCTTCACTGTCACTACAGGTACTTACACCTTTTCACAGTATAGTCCGTTTCTTGGAAGCCAACGCGAATTTTCCCAATGCGGTATGCAGTCTAATGTTGTCACCACCCACGAAGGCGCCAGATCCTTTATTGGCCTTGGAGACATCTGAAAAAATTCGACTACATTCCCTTTCTGGCTCGAATTCTGTCCATAGCCATTGCTGAGAGCGGGGAAAGTCGAGAGCTGGGAAAGTAGAATAAGCTTTTATAAGGAGCACCCGCTTGTGGCATTCCTTGACATCATAGGTGCATTCAAGAATATCGAACCCCGATTCAATTTCCGTAGAGTAGAGTAGTTAATAGAGGCACAAACGGGTAGATGGCGCAGTTGGTTGAGAGCCTGCCCTTGGTTATGGGTGTGCTGGCAATTTCGCTGGCACACCACAAGAAGGCGTACTCTCACCCCTTCTTTGGAACGTAGCATGTGGTGCATTGCCTATGCAGATACTATTGCTATGGCAGCAATGGGAAATTCGTCTACATTGTGTGAGGCATGCTTTCGATAAATTAAAGGCAGGGCAATGGCATGCGGATTCGGCAATAAAAGGATTCGGAAAAGAGGATATTGCGGCACAAAACAGATCTGGCAAGTCTTAGGCACTGGGGGCCTACTGTCTTGATAATCTCAATGAGATGAACAGCGCCAACTCTGGTCGGCTAAATCGCTCCTTTGCAATCACCAATTAGTTTTAATGTAAGGAGAGGTCAATCCGTGTGATATCACAAAGGGCCTTCCTTGGTTTAAGCGCGTCTGCTGAAGCCAATCTAAACTAACCTACCCGTAGTGTTGGCCTCTGCATGAATTTCATCGGCTGACAGCATAAAAACGACGGTCCGAAAAACGCCTGAATCCAGGCCAAAGCCGTCAAGTCAGCTGAGGACAAATGTCTGCCCGTCTTTAACCGTGCGGAATGAAAATGCGTCAGAAAAACTCCAGCTATCCAGTCCAGACCGTGCCCCTGGACCACCACCAACAACGACCGATTTTCGTCTGAAAATCTATTCAAAATGAATGCACAAATCCATCTCCTTCTCCCAGTGCCACCATCCAACTTCCACTTGAAGCAGCCGAAATCAATTCGGACACGCTCAAGCATCCCATCAAGTCATTGAATGCAATCATCCACTTCAAGATGCCACAGCTATCGCACCATCGCTCCCCTGGGTCATGAGGAACACCACTCTGACTTCTATGAGCTCAAGAACTGCTCCTGCCAATCAGTAGATGCCCCGCGATTATCTCAGTCTCAGCACTTGTCGATTCCCTCGCAAGGAATAATACAGTCTGCGTTCAGCAGATAACAAATCCCGTGCGATTATTTCGTGGATATTCATCGCGTCGACTTCAATTGCCAAGGAATGTGTATGGAAACCCCCACGTCCTCGACTGAGTCAGCTCGTGAACTCTTTTCCTTTTTTTTTCTCATCCATTCGCACGCTCCGATGAGTGATTCGATGAAATAGTGATGAAATCTGTTTTCCAACTGATTGCTGCTTGGATTGATTGCGCACGTTGATTTCGAATGCCATTCGAAAGTGAACTCATTGCTGGGCCATGAATGCGGAATTGATGTGCATTTGACTCGCTCCGCACGGGTGTTCGAGTGCTGTGCATGTGGAAGTAGTGCTGTGAAATTTGTCACGTGAATGCTCAAGGTGTCCACCAGCTGGACGGGGCCAAGGTGAGTGCACAATGGCATCGCTCAGTTGATTCTGCTGATGCATGAGAGTGACTCTAGGTTTCGCTCATTGGTCCGAAAGTTTATTCTCGATTGAAATGAATATGGATCGCCTCATGTGGGACTAAGGTGACTGGGGAGTTTATTTGAGACTCCAGGGGACCTGATTAGTTGGCTCGGGAGATTGAATGGGAATTGACTTAACAGCGAGCCAAATACGGAAACTCTGACTGAGACTGTGGCGCAGGAAATGGGTCAATCTATGTGGAATAGTCTGTTGAAATGAAATGAAAATAATCTAAATCAATGGCAGAGCTTTTTTTGAACATATTTTTGTCTTCTTGGCTTATTCCGTTTGATTTAACGAGAGAAATGGATTCTAACACATGTATGGTCAACTCGATCTAGGGCTATGCCTCAACTGCGATGACCTTCAATTCGATAGTTTTTTTTACAACAGTACAGGACCGCAGTGAATTAGTGAACGCCATAAATCCCGAACTACCGACGTTAACAATGAAGGTGTCTACCCAACTGCGGTCATTTGTTAGGTAAAAAGTTGTGGCAGGATCAATTTGCGTTCTCTACCTGTGCAACAGGATATTGGATAAAAGGTGGGGGCCCAACCATTAAGGCAATCCAGAGTAAGGCCTACAATGACATTTGACAGTACAATAAGGTGGCGGCTTATGGCGTTGTGGCTATGTGCTTCGACCCCAATGCACTTGACCCTGAACGTTGTAAGTTCGCTCCCTGGTCTGTGCGACAAAAAATAATGTCCACGACCCCACCTCATTCGAATCACTGACAATGCTTAAGGAGTATGTTCTATCTAAGATAAAGCTTATCAAACATAGTCGTTCTAAATTGACTGCTAGGGGCAGGCTTATACACTTATGCCAGAGTAGGCCCTTTGTGATCCCATGTGGATTCTTCTAACACCGAAACCAGTTGGTGCTTGTAGTGAAGGGATTTAGCTGGCCTATGCTGGCGCTTTTTAGCTCATTGATGTGATCGGAATATTAGGCTCCTAGGTGCAGGAACGTACCAGAGTGCTGCACGAGCAGAGTAGGTGATGAGTGTTTTCTACCTCTTCCTCATCCATGCAGCTTCTGCAAAAATCATTATATGGGGCACCCATCCTGCGGGCATGAGTGCCAATTGCACAGTGCCCGGTTATGGCTCCTGAGAGAGTTCTTAGTGAGTGTTTGAGTAACCGTTATGTCCCACTGGTTCAGAGTCGAAGACTCTACGGGCTGGAGCAGTGCTGCCCATGCGCTTAACATAGCCTAGCTATCTCAGACGTTGAATCCGTAGACGCCTGACTAGACTCATGTCGCTGTACAGCCCGTACATCTCGTGGTTGAATATTTTTCTCCAGAAACCTTCAACGCAAACAGGCCCAAAGGTTGAAAGCATAACTTTTCTCTCGAAGACATGTGGTCGTGTAGGCTGTGTTTTCCGACGAATCCAGCCAAGACGTCTTCCTTGCCCAGCTTTGCATTTCAATCTCCTAGAACGATTTTGGTGTCGTAGCTGGAGCATTGGTCGTATGTTCTTTCTAGGAGATCTTAGAAATCGTCCTTGCTATCGTCGTATGTGTCTTCCGTTGGGGCGTGGGCGTAGATTAGGCTGATGTTGCCGAATGTTGCCTTGATGCGGATTGTTGCGAGGCGTCCGCTTATGTATCTAAAGCTTAAGTTTTTTTGCCTGTGTCTGCCTCGCATTCAAACATCCGCTGCTGTCGCTCTTTGTAGCAATCGCCGTAGTACATGCAGTTTTTCATACTCTTTTTTCCCGACCCATCCCATCGCACCTCCTGGATGGCGGTGGTGTCAGCCTTATAGGCTTCTAGGGCCTCCTCAAGTTCATCAGCTGCACGTGGTTTGGTAAGTGACCTCACATTCCACGTGCAGAACCGAAGATCGTTGTCCATGGTCGTCAGCAGTAGGGTCATCCGTACCCGAGGCTTGTTGCCATCTCTGAACTGGTGTGTGTTTTACACGGTGGGGAAGTAACAATACGCGAAACCCCCGGGTCCTGGCTTAAGCCCCCGGACTAGGGTCGCTGCATACATTGGTTCACCTATAAGCGGTTGCAGTATAGGCTATCCAGAGGGGACTGTGTCAACTTGACCTGTGCATTCACAGGGATCCTTGCTGGCAACTCGTCAAGATCCGACGTAGAATCGCCCTTGGCAACCGATGCTACTTCGGTTTGTCAAAACAACTGGTCTTGAAACTACCGACTAGAAGCACCAAGGTCATGCTCTACGCAAGACTCCTAATTTGCAGATCCGCTTTTATGGAGATGAATACTGGACGATAAGCAAAACCGCAGAGCTGAGTCTTGGTGCCTTCTAATGAAAAACTCTACGTCGGATATTGGGTCCAGTCTGCTAGAAAAGCGAATGGAGGAGAAGACACAAGCGCGATCTCTACGAGCTGTGCGAGGACAGCATGGCCTTGATGACTGAAAGCAGCTGCTTCACCATCCTGGTCGTTATCCAGCACCACACAAAAATCGCGGCATAAAGGTGTTTTGTCTCCACTTGCAAAACAGATTTCGCAAGCCATTAGCTTCAATAGCTCCCCCGTACACTACAATGATTAGGAATTTTGCGTATTTAAAAAAAATTGTGCCGAATTGTCACTACCTATAGACTAGTGAGAATAAGGAAGAAAAATCCTTCATCCCTTCTTGCGCCGCGTGGAGCTTGGACCCACACCAAAAGCACGGTTCCTCGCCTCCTCGCAAACTCAGGTTCCTTACAGCGACCTAGTAGCTCTTCGCCTCCATCTGGCTGTCCACTCCATTCACCTTCACTTCGGGAGTGTGTCGTTGCCCCGGTATAGCAGATGCACCAGAAAACACCGTCATAAATTCTGTAATGTCCTTCGCCGGTAAATCAGCGAAGCAACAAAACCGCCACCTGCCTTGCATATGCCTCCACGACATTCCATCACACCCTTTGTCGTCCTCGTGTGCAAATCCCATTCGCGTTGGCCTTCCGCTTTCCATTTGCTTTTTGTTTCTTTCATTTTAGCCGTTCCCCCAAAAGTCCCATCAGAGTCGCCGGAGCGGAACTTTATTAAGATCCTGCAACAATGAAATACGGCCTCAGAGGAATGTAAACGCAGATTATACGGCCAGCCCTCTGTTGCTTCTCGTAGACTCGCATTCACTCCGTACGCCCCCGGGCTGTGTGCACAGCTACTGCCGAGAAATGGGTTTCAAAACACACCGGAAAGAGGAAATTGAATCATGAAATGAGTACAGAAAAAAAGACGAAGAAAAACGATGAGATAGCAAAACAAACAAAAGCAAACATCACCCAAAGGACGAACTGTGCACGGTGGCTGAATGGCCCTGAATGCTGCTCAGCAACTCAGAGAGCCGAAAATGGCTTCCAATCGCAAAAAGTTTCATGCTCTCCCGATAGTCCTTTCATTCGTTGCATTTGTTGCTTGCCGCTTTGCTGTTGCTGTTGTTCTCCAGCGCAGCAGTCCTACAACCGGATCAGCATGGACTTTGTGCTCTTTGTTTACACATCCTATTTAGGGGGGATGCGGGCACCGTGGGTGCTGTTGCGCGAACATGATATGCTGTGGATACTGTGTTTGCTGAGCCTTACAGCGCCCGAGGCGATCGATGGGGTTTTTTTTCCTGCTGCGGCTGGCCCTCGGAGTTTCCGTATCTGGAAAGTGGAGATAGTGTCACGACGAGGATGCGTCTCAATAGAGTGGCAGCGCCACGACGACTTGCCATCAAATGATGTGGGGTGCAATGAATTCGCAGGGGGTGCAAATGGATGCTTAAAATGTTCACCGAAAATAAGTGCGAATAAAGTGGGATCCCGTGAACCCATGTCTGCCAACAACACAACCAGTCCGTTTTACGACCGCACCTTGCTGCGAAAAGGCATCGTTCCGCAGTGTAGAAGTTTCCGCTGCAAGCATGCAAACAATTTTCGTTCTGTCTGCTGTTCATTTCGAGAGCACTCCGCATGTCCACATGGCTGGGCTCCGGGTCGGTGGCGTGGGACATGATAGATTGCATTTGAATGGCGGCCATGCTGAACTTTAATTTCGGTCGACCTCAGTGCGGCGATGCTGGACTTGATGGTGATTCGTTTGAGTGCGGTCACAAAATTACTTCCCTTGGTGGAGGTCCTATTACGAGCGTGGTTGTGAAAATTAAATCCATTCACTCAAGCAGTGGCCGCAAGCGAGAGGAGCGCACAAAAGTTAGCTCTGGTAACTTTCCTCGGGAGTGGGCGATGAGCATCATCGCACAGCGGGCGGTCGTCTGCATGGTCCTTTGGACGGTCCATCGGTGTGGAATGTTTGAAGACATCAAGTGATGTGGGGAACACACATTATTGCCTGGCGTAGTGTAAAATCACAAATATGTTACTTTGTTCGATGGGACTTTGAATTCAAAGACAAAATTGAATCCACGCCTGGCGTTGATGAATGTGGAGTGATGCATGACTGGACATGGCCTCGGCCACAGATTAAATTGGTTCAAGAGGCGGTGAGGAGTGAATCGTCATCAGCCCGTGTGATTTCGATTTCTCTCTCCGGGACCCTTGTGCGCGGTCAAGAAGGATTTCTGTTTTCATCTAGATCATGCGATGAATCCATGGTGATAGATGGGAAATCTGCGTCACGGGAGAGTATTCGATTGCGAACCTCGGTTGGAGCACTTTCTTTACCGATGACATTCTGTGTCCACATTGATCTCAATCGAACTGATGAAAATGCGGTTTTATTGAGTATACGCCACCGAATCTAAAGAACAATTAAATAATGAGCTATCCAACGAGAGGTGTCACTTGACATTCCACACCACTGCTGAACTGTCACCGAAGGAGGAGTCGAAACATAGAAAACAGGAGCGGCGCATTCCACTCTGAACCTGCCAGGATGTCCAACCACACATCAGCAATTCCCCGAAGTTTGCAATTAGCACCCCGCATCGAATCACAGCAATCACATTTTCCGCGGAAGCCGATCACCTTTGCATTCCATTCAGTTCACATGAGTGCCTCGGAACGATGATCCCCAACTCAATGACCGTGCGAATTTCCACGAAAACGAAAACGAGTTCTAATGTCACCCGATGTGGCCGCTGCTTACAAAAATCCCAAAGTCGTAATTAATGCGTTGCCTGAACCCCAACGGCGTCACTGAACAGAAAATCCTTCACCATTCACCTGAACGATCTGAGAATTCAGCCGGTTAAGTCCTTTTAACGAGAATTACCAAGCGAGAGATGCCTGCCTTTCGAGCACACGCCAGCTCATTGATTCCGCCCGCGTGTGTCGAGGGAATGCGGTTCCCTCCATTCTGCCATTGCAATTGAGGGAAAATCATTAATAATTGTGCCGAAGCCAGTTGGGGGAGCGAAACAAAGGTTTGAACAAAAAATCGTGCCGGCCTTGGAGTCGTCATTACCACGGCATGTATGATGAATGGAAAATCTGGAGCGCATTCCCGTCCAGTGCATCCACAACAGGAGCGGTATCGATGGATGTGGTGCCGAGAGTTCAGGCCCCAAGGACGACATCGATTGACTGCAGGACGTGAAGGACTCGTGGTGTGTGTGTACGTGGGAAGGCCACTCACGTCGCTCCTTCAGGAAATTGCCGAGTTGAATGTTGATGTTCCTCTCTGTCAAAGGCAGGTCGGCTGCGTTCATTGAAGAAGAATAACCCATTAGCACAGAACTACTGCTCCATTAGGAGGGCAACCAAGCAGGGCCGTGCCGGGAGATGAATTCATCAAAAGGCTTAGCCCCTGCGAGCGGCTGCTCATGCATGCATTATGAGTCGACAAGAAAACAGATGTAATATCTCGATGCGATGGGAACGAGGTTCGGACCGGGGACCATTGTGCCAGCGGCTGAGGGAAGCGGATTATTTAAGGCATGCGATTAAATTCACTTCCTTTCGTGCGAACCGATCGAGATGGAAAATTTTGTAAATTATTCTCAAGACGGAATCATTTGAATAAGACCAGCTCCCGTGCTGCGGGGTGGATTATGGCGGGGGTGATACTGAGGAAGCTTTGTTGAAATACATAAATCACTTAAGCATCCCGAATCTGACGCGTTCCCTAGTTCGGGCCAGCATCCTGCTTGGCTTTCAATTTATTGCTTATGCATTAACTGGCATCCTCGACAGTCGCTGCCTCTGTCTCTTTTATGCTAAATTAAATCGTATTATTCTTGGGGATTTGAATGAGCAGACCCGGAAGGGTGGGTGCGTTTCCGGTTCCGGGAAGTCTTTAATTGGCCGCCATTTTCGATTGGCTGACCGTAGCCAGTCGGCATACGGCGTGTGAATTGCAATTGATGCGTGCATCAAAGCAGAGCGATGAATGTGCGCGCTGGACAAGGCTTCAACGGTGTAAATTGGTAGACAAAAGTGACGCAAGATGTACCCAATTTGATACACAACCAAGGACTCTATACATGATTTTTTTTCTCACAAGCTTTCTGGTTCTGATGTGTCATTGCAGCTTATGAGGAGGTGCTAATCTAACAACACGTGCCCTAAGTAGGCTATGTGTGCCTCAAGAGCAGACGACCTATGGAGGGTGGCTCCCTGTTCGGCCAGTTCATCAGCTTTCTCATGATATTCCTCTCAAAAGGGTAGTTTGGAGTTTGTTCCGCTAAGGCAGCAAGCTCATTGCGAAAACTCTGAACCAACTTGAGGTTATGGTGGAAGAAGCAAACACTTTGTATCACACTGACGATCAACAAAAATTGTTTACAGGTGGGAATGGCGGGGATTTCCGGTTGGGAAACACTAACGTAGTTTAATATCAGAGTCTGTTCCAGTTCGCACTAGGATGAGCAACTGTGGACATACCTTAAGATTCAGAGCCAAGACTAGTAGTAGTAACGTAGTAGTAACGAATCGTTACTCCTGAACGAATTCAAATACTCTCGTTGATTTAAGAAGAAACAGATTGAAGGATAACAAGAGTGATGCCACAAATTACTGCGACCATCACTTGTCACCTTCACCTTTAGTTGTTACGCGGCCTAAATGCATATTAACAACGTCTTTACATTTCGATGGCGACTAAGCATTGCTCCCAGACCTAGCTCGATCAAATCGTACAACCAACCTGCGGTGGAATGGAGGGTGGACGAGTCTGACTGGATTCACAATATGAATTTGATGAGAAACCGTAAAAAAATATGAAACAACTATCGACGGCAGCGACTTCCTGGCAGGGGGTCTGAGTTGCGACTTACCTCCAACAAGCTTAACAAACCTTACCTATTTTTCAGTCCAGACGCTGGAGCCACGTTATTCCTGAAAACTTACTCGGCCACTAACAGCATAACAGACTGACTGTCAACGCCTGTCCACGATTGCCTTTGGAGCCCCTTGCCGAAGTTCTCCCTCGTGGGCTGATAAGGCCGCCGCTGGCGAATTTCATCTCCTTCTCCTTTCATCCTCGGTGACGTCCTTAACGCTGCCCTGTAGATTTTCCACTGTCACCAGGACCACCACAATGGCGACATTCTTGCCGTACAGATCCTCCACATCGAGTATGGGGGGACTGAGCGCTGTTTATCTTCAATAGCAAATATCTGCTGCACTGGCAGTCGGCAAAGTCGACAGGCGGCACCCCGATCGTGTCGGTTGATGAACTTGTCGGAGACGCTCCTCTCGTTGTTGGCGTAGAAGCGAACGACCTTGAGTCCGACAATCTGTTTCTGCAGCAGGCTCTTCATCTATTTCGCCTTGTCAATGGAGTTCTCGGAGAAGTTGATGCCGTCGCCATGAGGCCTGACCACTGTCAGCACCTTGTTCGCTTCGGTGATCCGTGCCCGCCACCGATCCCGTAGAAGTGCTGCAATTGCTCGGCGGGGAGGTTCTTAGGGGCACCACCGTCCGTCTTGTCGTTGTCGAGGACACTGATGTCAGCGTTGTTCAAGATTCCAGAGGAGTGTCCATTTCGTCGGGAAGCCAGCGCCACGTTCTTGCTTATCGCCCAGGATGCGCCCCACGTGATTGGTGGGACGGCACTATTTTGCAGGTCTTGGTTGGATTCTTTCGGTGTTCGAGCTCCTCGACGACGTCCGACTCTAACTGGCGCGGCTGCTGTTGGTTAGTGCACAGCTGTTGCGGTCTTGGCTGACAACTAGAAAGGGTAGTTGGTGGAGGGCATGAGGATCACAATTTGCTGGCCATCGTTCGACTGGATGTACTAAGGGACCTCGGTGGTGCAATGGTGAAGGCCTTGCTTTGATGTTGTATTGCCCGGAGGGCAACCTCTGACGTTGGTGTGAGCTGAGGGTGGTTGGGTTGGTAGGACCTATATTTGCAGCGGGGATGTCGAGGATGTCCTGGTTGCCATTCGAGTAGTAACTAGTAACGATATGAAAGTAACGAGTGTTCAGATAAAAAGTGACGCATGCAAATTATCATTACTCTCGCAGTGTACAGCATATGAGCAACTAGCTTGATTCCAAGCCCTTGGGGCAATGCAATAGAGGACGCCCGTGTTTACGGCTACCGCCACTAACTAGAAGCCACTATTCCACGATTAAGACTGTCGACTGTCGTTTCTATACTCCTTAAAAAGTACACACACTCTCGTCAAATTGATCCTCCCACACACAGCACATCCCACCAAGCCATCGCCTTAGACCAGCTCGGTGACCATAAAATATCGAATCACTTCACAGTTCTGCGCGACAATCTCCTAAGACACACCGCCTTCTGACCTCGTCCATCACTTCAAGAAAATCCTCACGTATCTCGTTTTCTTCCCGTGGTCATCTGGCTGACTATGAAACCCAATGAAGATACGACCCGCCCAGTCTCAGGACCAAATCACCCCTTCACCGGCTGTCATCAATCAAACACCGAACTATCTGTCATCCCCGAAATCCGCAAGACATCGTTGTGTCCCATCGATTCCTGCTCGTGTAAAACACACACACGCACACGAACGCACGGTTGATTGATTGAACTTGATTACTCCGACGTCGGCACGTAAGACGTTTCCACTTGAGTCGAGCAATCGAAAACAAATCGAAGATTGATAACCGCATGAAAATTTCATCGGAAACTTCGAGTGGGTGTTGCATTATTCAAAGGGGAGAAGGCAGCGTCCACTACACGTCAACAAGTCACTGATGACCTCTCGTTCGTCGTGAATTATGCAAGTGGATCAGTTGGATTAGGGAATCAATTAGCCGTGGAATGGCGCACTTTAAATTCACGAGCGTCCGTCAAGGACTCTGTGGAGGGCGGGCGGCTTGAGTGAGGAATGTGTGCGGGGGGTGGGCATGGTTGATTTGCATTTTGTTGAATTTAAAGAATTTGTTGACTTAGAAGGTCTCTTGTCGGTTCTATTTGTTGTTCATAGCGCCTATATGTGACGTACCCAAATGGTTACTTATTGAATGTACATATGTGCGAGGCCGCTTGTAGAAGGACACTGGATGAACAGCGACAGGCTTTCACTCGCCTGACGGAATATTCGCCCATTTTCGCGCAAAATAATACGCTGAGAGCGATTCACATCCGTCCATCAACAGCTCAGGCACACAGTGCTTGGCAATCGTACACAAGCGTAAAGGAATTCAAGGAACTGAAGTGGATTTTGCAAGAATTTCACTAGAGAGACTGTTCCCAAAGTTGCCGTAGCCATGCAATCGACCTGGACGCTAAGTCGGATATGCTCGGCGCCAGTGTAACGTCCCTGCACTTGTGGAACTGTTGCAAGTTGAAATGGATCGAGAGGATGTTACTCAAAATACGACGATAGACTCGTCAACGCCACCTGCAGCTCAGAGGGCTTAGAGCGTTATTCTACTCCTAGCACCAGTTCTATAAGCTCGCCCAGGCGCTTTTAGTAGGGATCTCAATTTTTATGAACATTTCCATCCAACTGTAGTCCGTGGCGCTGTGGGTATGTGCGTCGACCCCAACCTCGACGTTGTAGGCTCGATTCCAGCTCTGAGCGACAAAAATAATTTTCACGGCCCCACCTCTTTCGAGTCACTGACAATGCTCAAAGAGTATTTCCCGTCTAGAAAAACCTTCTCAAACTTGGCCGTTCGGAGTCGGCATAAAACTTTAGGTCCCTTCCACTCGTGCGAGAACAATAGCAAGTACAACACGAGTGGTTGTTGAGAAGTTAGGCCTGGCCCTCTATGGGCTGTAGCGCCACCCATATTATATTATATATTTCCATCCAACTGACGAAGTGTAAGCTGTTATAAAACCTGCTCCATGAACCGGAGGAAAAGGTTTTCAGTAAATTGAATCATCTAACCCTCAGGAATCTTGACATGATCTCCACAACCTAAAGTTGTAAACCTCAGCCACCTCGGCGCTCTCACTATGAGGCCAGCCCCAACTGATCAGGCACACACTTATGGCGGCACTAGATTATAACCTCTGGTTAAGCTTCCCCTCAGAATGCTTGCTACCAGTAAACTGCCTTCAGATTAAGCGCTAGCCTTCTCATGTGTGTCAGATAAGGCATGTAGAGAGGTAGCTCTTAGCTCAGTTTATAGACCAATCTTACAACAGTCCGGGGAGCTTGGAAGGTCTAACACTGCGATTGCCATTTTCCATAAATAACGCTCCACGCCACGCTGCTTCCTGCCATCAATGCCAAGCTGTCTCATCTGCGATGATTTGGTTTCTAAACAAAAGGTTCGGTCACACTCTCCTTTTCGAAACAGGAGGCTCGGATTCGAAGACCCTCTTAGCTGGAGAGTTTTTGTCCATTAGCAAGATGGGCTATGGTGTCTAATCTACTGAATTCCTGAAAACTGCAGAGCTGTTACCTAAAATAAAATGTAATGTCATCACAGAATATTTAGCACCCAGATAGCCAGACCGCTTACAAGAACTCTAGAGATGGTGACTCCAAGTCCGAAGTTTGTAATTTGCCGCCGCTAGATACGCCAGGGTTGAGTATTGGGCCATGTGCTAGTTTGGGGCCCTCAGTAGACGCCAGATCCACGTTATAAGTAGTTAAGCGGTCGTGTTTGCCATTATAGACTGCCAGAAACTCCCATCACGTATAAACCTTTTTTGGAGGAGACTGTAATGTAACCCAACCATCATCCTTGCGATGAATTCTGTCGTATATATATAGAGGGCCAAGGCCTGCTGCTCAGCAACCCTTTATGTAATGCTCTCTCACGAGTAGAATTGACCTACAGTTTTATGCCTAATCCGAACGCCCAAGTTTGAGAAGCTTTTCTAGACAAGACATAGTCTAGAGGCCATAACGAAGTATATGCTGTCCTCAAGACAGAATGCAACAATGGGCGGCTATAACTTCGAGGTAAACCAGCACTTCATCTAACTCGGCTCCAGTGAAAATTGTGCACACATCAGTACCGAGATCAAGCGAAGGATAAATCTTGCCAACCGCTGATTCTTTGGACTCAAGGGGCAGTTGAGTCTCTCCAAGGACTAAGTTGACTCTATACAAGACACTGATCATCCCAGTCCTCGCGCGGAGACATGGACAATCTCGAAAGCGTAGTATAAAGAAGTCCTAGGTCTCTTTGAGAGAAAAGTTCTGTGTGCGATCTTTGGTCTTGATTGTGTTGACTGGCTCTGGAGAAGAAAATTCAACCATGAACTGTACGGGCTGTATAACGACATGAGCCAAGTAAGGCGTCTACAGTGGCTGGGCCATGTAGAGCGTTTGGACAACTCAGCTCCGGCCGAAGAATCCTCGAATCCAAAACTGTCCACTGTGCTATACTCTTCGAGCATTGCCAGTGACCCACAAGAGATGGAGCCGTGAACCTCTTTTTCTGTTGTTCAGAGCAGGGATCGAACCTACGACATCGAGGTTGAATTGCGTTGGGGTCGACGTACATACCCGTGTGCCACGTCCCACCACAGGATTCTGTCTTCTGTATGCGGCTTTAAAATCGATAAGGAATAGTTGAGTTTCGATTTGAAAGCCGCTGGTCTTCTCCAGGATTTGCCTTAGTGTGAAGATTTGGTCAATGGTCCATTTGGCGGGGACGGAAGCTACACTGGGGCTGGGCTTTAGACGTGCAGACAGTGCGCTAGATAGGATATTGTAGGCGACGTTCAACAGGTATGTACCTCTGTACTTGCTGCAAAAGGTATGAGCGTCTTTTTAGTGGATGGAACACACTTATATGGAGCAGACATTCCAGTCGTCTGGCCTTCCTTACCCCGGATATACTCTAACCCCTACCCGAAGGGAGAGACCAGTGAAAAGTTGAGTGTTTATGTTTATATTTTAAGATGTTCCCGGTGAAGCCCCGCATCGCTGTGTTCTTCCTTACTTTCTTTAGGCCTAAGGACTTTGACAGACTTATACTACACACGCTCAACATCCCATTACTCCACTCTGAGGCCCCCCGCGGCTGTGCCTGTTTTCAATTAGTCCCCAAGTGCTTTCAGCACATAACAAGTTTGCTGCCACCATTTTGTCTCTCCCATTACGCGAAATGACCCTGCCCTGCTAAAGTGGGTACCACAGTAATTGGTTACAGCCTGGACCGCGATTGAAATTTCAGCCTCCACAAAAACACCCGCCGTCGTCTGCTTAAGTCGACGAGTGGGAGCAGATTGAATCAATGTCTCCCCGTCTTTGCCTTCCACTTGGTCATCAGTGAGTGTCTTCGGGCCGCAGAGCCCTAGCTCAAAATTGGGAAAATTCAGCAGACTCCCCGAAACTCCCCCCCAAATGGTTGTTAGCTCCAATTACGTAAGTCACCTTGAGTCACGAATGTAGGGGGGACCACCCAAAAGGATGTGTCTTTCGATCGAATCGCTGGATTTCCAATGAACTCCGCTTATGGCATTTACACCTCCGCACGCACTGACGCACAGTAACCTGATATCCTTGAAATACGGCCCCAATTCAATTCGCAAATTTGTCTCTTATCCAAATTATTACCTAATAATCCTAAGTAGACGACGTTTTATTTATTTATGTAGATTCGCTGGGATCTCCTGGCCCCATTGTCCTTGATTCATCCTCAACGGCTTCGTATCTCCGACGGGGCACCTTCCTTCTAGCCCTCCTCGCCCTCTGTCGTTTATTTTCCATTCCTGCGTGCGGTATCCTTTGCACAGTTGCTGGATGATAGAACAAGCCCCAACAAATAATGACATTTATCCGCTCGGGTGTCTCTGGTCCTATGCCGATGCTGACGATGATGATGATGACGATCCTGAGTTTGGTGTGTGCTGCTCGCTGTCCCACTTCCCCGTCGAAGGGCGAACAATTTCAATTTCGTTTCGTGTGTTTGTCTGTCTTCTTTCGGGGAATCGCCCACCCGAATGGATGTGAAAAAGGATGTTTATTCGCTTGGTTATTTCCAAATTTGGGTGGAAAATAAAATAATTTGTCGCATTATTGACATATGCCGGCGCAATGGAGTTGTTCTTGTGGATCTGTGACACAAACGCTGGTGCCCGTCAAAGTGGCGTTTCATTGCAATCAGCGGGGTGGGGCGGTGTGGTGTATGCTGCATGGTCCTTTGAAGCCGGCACACAGCCTCCGGCAGCTCCGGACGAGTGGGCGGATAAGAGAGGCATACGAACAATGTTGTAAGCACATACCTCCCGTCAGCTGGCTGCTGCTGCTGCGTTTGCCCAAGAACAACGACTTCTTCTGGGCGTGGCACGTGGGCCGAATGGGGCTGGGTGATTTTTATCGCATCACTCCTCGAGTGGGGAAAGTGCGAGCTTAAGGTTGACTCGCAAATATTTACTGCCCTCGTGGTCTGTTAATGGAAACATATTTGGCTGCGATGTTCGACGAGATGTGTCGGAAATACAAATTCATACGGAAAGTTTCGCGTTTAAGTGATGTGTGGTCCGTGGATGCTCTTCGCAGTAAACCTGATCGATGCGATGCTCGTAGTGGCTTTAATTCTGCAAAATGACTTTGTTAAGAGACG
This sequence comes from Eristalis arbustorum, assembly GCA_916610145.1. NCBI lineage: Eukaryota > Metazoa > Arthropoda > Insecta > Diptera > Syrphidae > Eristalis > Eristalis arbustorum. The sequence continues at coordinate 30,270,441 of OU744319.1, read as the reverse complement.
GACTGTTGCCCTTCGATGGCGAGCTGTAGATACGAATTTATGGAGAGCAACTTTGAGTCGTCCTTTACGGTTTATTTGACACTATTGAAGACGAGGCATTGCTTGAAGTTGAGAATGGATATAGTTTGCCTATTTATTTCAATTACACTCTAATGTGACTGTAATGGCAGGCATACGTCCAAGGACGCTACTTGGGCGGGGCTAATGTAGATCTATGAGAAAACTTGTATTGATGAGGCTTGCCTTGCTTCTTGTTGAAGGAGAGCCGCAATGCCCGAAGAAGTGGAACTTTCGACTTTCAGGGAGGAGTCATATTTTCAGGCCACATCCGAGCACAGAGCGGTCATATTAGGGAAGAGTGGGAACAGAAATTTAAGTGTGGTGTATGTAACTGCTTCCGGCTTTATTTTGAAGCTACCTTGTATCTTACAGTCCGGTGTGGACATGGGCCTCATTCAGCATACCTCTCCACTTAGGTCGTTCTTGGGCAAGGCACCTTCAGTTCGCACACCCAGCTGATTCCGATCTCTTTCCAGCTGGTTACGCCATCGCAGGCGACATCTTCCCCTACCGCGTTGTCAGTCAGAGTTGGCTTCGAAGACTTTCCAAACCGGAGCCTTAGTGCCCATTTTCTATACATCTCGACTCAGAAGTCGTTGTACAGCTCGTAGAGTTCGTCAATCAGTCCTCTCCTCCAAACGTGATCGAATGTAAATCGAAGGATTTTCCTCTCGAAGCGACCAAGCATCTCTTCGTCCTCATTTGCCATCACCCATGCCTCTGCGCCGTACAGCAGGATTTGGACTGTCAATGCCTTATACGGGGATAGCTTGCTTATGCGAAGCAAGACATTATTTTTCAATTGCGTCCTAAGTCCAAAGACACACCGATTGGCCGGGGTTATCCTTCGTCTTATCTTCGTGGATGGACCCTTTTCTGTAGACAGGCCTTTTTTTTTGACGTACCCTCATTCACCGCAAGACTCAACTTAGCCGCTTCCCTCTGGTTGCTCGCAAGTGCCCCACTGACGCGTTGAGTTCTTCCAATGATGTCAATGTGATCGGCATATGCGAGCAGTTGCACAGACTGGTCTTGACGTCTGAGTTCCGCACGATCTTCTCGAGAGTAACGTAAAAAAGTCACATGACAGTGCGTCGCCTGATCTAAAGCGAATGCCCACCCCTCGCACTAAAATGAAGAGAGCTTCTAGGAGAGCACTTCTTCGTGAAACTGGAGGAACTTCAGCAATGATGAACAGAGAAACCACCAGACATTCATACACGTTTCTAGTAGGTCTTACGGAATTTTTTACAACTCCCACGTATGGGCACAATGTAGTCATAAAATATGTAAAAATCAATTTCACTTTCCTTTTTTATATGTCTTTTATTTTCAACTGGTGATACAAGGGTGAATTCACAAGTTTCTTAAAGCTTACATCTAACATACGTTGTACAGAGAATATAAAAAAAAGAAACGAACATATATTCAGCGTACATCAAGCGAAGCCACACCAAGCCTCGCCAAGCCACGCTAAGCCAAGCCATCAAGTGAACTAGTGGTTGCAGGTTGCAGGTTACACGTTGCGACTGTGCCATAGCTGGGTTACGAGGTTACATGTGGATTGCGGGCCAATGTTGCCAATGCCGTGGTACTTCATTGGGACGCTTGCTCCGATTGCTGATGTTGGTTTCGGGTAAACATGTTTGTCTCCAAGCGCTGTACATGTTCCGACTGTTGTTAAGCAGTTGTGTTGAGCAACACATGTAACTCAGTGCATAACCTGTGGGAAGTCCTTAGGACACGCAGGGCTAGCTCGGATTTCAAATGTAGAGCGCGCAATTGATTATGAGGGCGTCCTTTATTGTGTTGTTCCACTGTGTTGTCCCCACGGACTGGGGCTCTACATAGCTCGGCACTGACTCCGTAAACGCCTGGCTAAATTGATTTGCTGTATACCCGCTCCATCAACGCAAACGGTATAGAACAGGCTGCCATGTTAGGTTAGCCCTTAAAGTGAGGGTCCTACAAGTCAAATGCAGTTTGAGTTCACAGAAACGATTGGCAAGAGTTATTCTGCGTTTATTCTCTAAGCCATTGAAATTTTGGCTGTTCACATGGGCAGGTAGGCGACAAAGTACAAATTCAGCGGTTCTTATTTTCTGTGAATCTAAAAAATCTTCGATATCCTTGACGTGAGAGCCTTGTGGAAAACATATACCGTTAGCATATCATGCCATGTGTGGTACATGTTTGCCAATACGGCTTTTCTGAGACTTCTGACCTCATTCTGCACGTCCATCCATTTGTGCGTTGACTCCTTCATGTTGGCTAACTAGGAGCTAGGGAGACGATCGATTTGTTCTCGCCTCGCTAAAGCGTCTGCAATGGACTATTGCGTGCTCTTCCTATTCGACCCCGCATTTTGAAAGGCGAGTGAGCTGTCGTAACCTTATCTGTGGAGGTATTTCCGGAAACCTCCGTGTCGCGATAAGAACTGCGTGAGGTATTTGTTGGAGTTCCCCCGAGCTCTCTATCCCGGGTATCTATTTGTGTATCCCTCTGCTTTTGGTTGTGGTGTACCATCTGGCTTGGCACACTCTTTCTTCCGCGTTGTCCGCCGCTTAGGGTATATCATGTCGATAGGCGCACTGACGCAGGCTGCCTCGTCCAAGTTTATTCGGAAGGCGCTGATTGTTCTTATTGCACAGAGCCTGTAAGTGAATGAAAGCTTCTTTGCTGTCTGCATGGTGAGGAGAGCTTCCGCTCCTAGTCGAGCGGCGTAGAGGATGATTGAGCTTACCTCTCTGGAAAGCAAGATCCTCCTCGCGTATCCAGGATCTCCGATGTTTCGCAGCCTTCTGAAGAGAGCTGTGAGCCTTGAGGCTTTGTTTGTTGCAGTGTCGACGTGAGTTTTGAAGTTTAGCCGGTTCTTGAGCCGCCCAGGTATTTTGGAGCCTTTTTTGATCGGATTATCCGGATCGGAACCGGAAGTTCTCATATTCCACAGGTTAGTAGAACAGCCTCGGTCTAGTGTTGAGACATGTATCTTAGCTCTTCTTTTTGTTGGCTCGTGTGCATGTCGCACCAACAAGTGCGTCCCAGCCAACTACAATATGTGGTATACTCACGGGTTTCTTACGGGTGCTGGCTGGTGATCAAATGTAACCTCAACAATCACTTTGCTGGCTGATGATGACAGTGCCACGACATAGTTGCCTTTCGAAGGCTTCCGGAATCTCAAATCTGCTCGGTCCAAGTTAAATATCCTCTTGCTCGGTTAATGTAGCTTTCTGACAAGTGCTCCAAATCGTTGTGTTATGAAGAAAAAATCAGAGTGGAGGTTTGCTCATTTGATTGTTTCCTCTTCCGGGATATCTGAAGGATATCATTCATTAATTGACTGTCTGACTGACTAACAACCATCGAGTCGCCAGGTTAATGAATGGATAATTTTGCGACGAAACCCAATATATTTATTAAAAACACTGCGTTTATCGTGTCGTAGTGGTTTCTTTCTCTCCTCGATCTGATTTTTCGCAAGTGAAGGCCGTCTTTAGTTAGTTCGCCTCCGGTCTGTAAGCAGTCGTTGGAAGGATATGGTGTACAAAGAGATTGGATTCAGGTTCGATATTGTAATTTGATTGTCAATTTAAAAGTGCACTCATGCCAGCATTGGCAAAGAAGGACACTCAAAAGAATCAATCACTTCTTCACCACTTGACCGCATAGAGTTGTGACAGAAATTGTGAAAAATCCACTCGTCCCACAGTGAGTCCGTATCCAAAGCAACCACACCCGACGAAGGACGATTTCTAAAGATGGTGCTTACGAACTGAGCCCATAAGCAACAAGACTCCATCCTGAATCACCCACAACCGCCGCTTCAACTGCAGAATACCTCAGCAAATCCAAGGAGAGTACATTCCTTTTCATCCAACCACATCACAGACGGTGGACGCCGCCCCACTTGCGTCCCACACACTCGTATCCCCAGGACGCAGTCACAAACACGAACAGAGATCTCACACACGAGCACAGAAGCGATTGCGATTACAATCGCCCATCGCTGACAGGAAGATACATGAATTATTGCATATTTCACGTTTTTTGCATAACGAAGATATCCAGAGACTTTAATATCCTTACAACGCAGCGCCAGCATCCATTGGAGCTGATTTTGCACACGAATTGGTTGCAAAGGAACGAATTTATTCATCGCACAAGGACACACGAGGTATGACTCTCAAAGCAGTGGCAGTTTTCTTTTTGTTTTCCCAAATGAAAATCACTAGAAGGTGCCACGGGTAATCATTCATAAATAAATTGAAATGCAAATCGGAGAAGACATCTTCGGAGTCTGATAAACAAGCGGGCTGTGTGGGGACGGGGTGGATATGAGATGTCTGTTCGCTGTCAAGGGGTGAAGTATAATACCGACGCGCTGTCGAGGAAGAACGGAAATGAACTCGGACTTCCGTTGATGGATGGTTTGTTGGTACGGTGAGTGGCCAAAGTGGTTGAGAGTCCCGATTGACTAGAGTTGCGGAGACTTCTTGAAGTGACTTCAACGGGGGTTGTACACAACTCTATATCCGACTGCACACAGCGCTCTAGTGGGCGTGATGATTTACATTGTGAATAAATGTGAGATGTGGATTCATTGTTCCCCATATCTCGCCCCAGTCGAGGGAATGTACACAAACGCTGGAGCGAGAGGGAGAGAAAGACTCCGTCTTGACTAATGAAGCAGGACACCATCAGCGATCGAAGGCATCTTTGGCTCGGGCTCAGAACTTTCATGGATTACTGAGCTAAGGTACTGAGCAAAGAGTAACACGATAACAATGATTGTTGCCACAGTTGTAGTGTGTACATCCAACTGGAAAAAATATTTAGTAGGTTAGGTTAGGTGTGCGAATAGAAACGGTGGGGCCACGTCTCACATAGGTCCTATTGAACCCATTGTGATGAGGATATAACCGTCTTTCGTTCTACGCGTTAATTGTTGTGGCAGCCCTCGATTTACAATTTTGTGCTGTCTCTTCCAACCATCCGGTGGTTTTGACAAATCTCCGAATACAGTTTAACGAGATATCTGATATGCCTTGGAGATTCTGAAGGAAGAAATAATATAATAATATGGGTGGTGCTACAGCGCGTAGGGGGCCAGGGCCTAGCTTCTCAGCAACCACTCGCGTTATGCGTGCTATTGTTCTCGCACGAGTGGAAGGGACCTACATTTTAATGCCGAATCTGATCGACTTTGTTTGAGAAGCTAGCTCTCTATACTCTTTGAGCATTGTCAGTGACTCGAAAGAGGTGGGGTCGTGAAAATTGTTTTCGTCGCACAGAGCAGGAATCGAACCTACAACGTCGAGGTTGGGATCAACGCACATACCCACAACGCCACGGCCACCGCATCCCCACATCTCGCGGTGTTATCTGTCTCAATATGTAGAGACTTGGGCAGTGACAAAGGTAGTGGAGAATATCCTCAATCTCTTGTTCGTCCTCACAGCATCTGCATATGGTGTCATGTGTAAGTCCCATTTTCTGTTTGTAGTATCTCAGATGATTATCGCCAGTTAGCACCCCGCCTACCATCCGCAGCAGCTTTTTGTGTTTTTGCTCTTCTATGTGTAGGCCATAATATCTGAACGCTCTGACAGGTGGGAAGAGAGTCCCACTTTTCATTAGCCAGCTCGATGATTCTTCTTTCGTCCACTTGACACTTGACATCATCGGTGTCAAGGTTACTTGGGATGGATCGAATTTGGCCCCTTTCCTAGCTAATGCTGCTAGCCAAGAACCTTGAACTCTTCGCTAAAGTTTGCGATTAGCTCTATAGCCGAGTTGCTTTAATGACAGCTTGACTGTCAAGTAGAACACTGGTAACTCAAAAAAAAAAAAACTATTCAGTAAGAATTTCCATTTCATACCGAAATTAAAAAAAAAATAATTCCTGGAAAATTATCCTCTGTGTAACAGTCCGAGGTGGACGTGGGACTCAGCCTCCCCATCTAACCCGGTCTTGTGTTAGTTGCTTCCAGCCACGCAAGCTCAATTTATTCAGGTCCTCTTCTAGCTTCGTGCGCCACCGGAGGCGTAATCTTGCTTTACAACGCTGTCCCTCGGAATTGTAGTCAAAGACTTTCCGGGCCGGAGCATTAGTGTCCATTCCTCATCTGAGACGAGGGACTCGAACTCGTTTGACCAATTCGATGTGACTGTACAGCCTATACAGTTCGTCGTTCAGTCCCCTCCAACAACCACCATCAGCACATGCGGGACCAAAGATAACTCGAAGAACTTTTCTATCGAAGCGGCCAAGATTATCCTCGTCCGCTTTAGTTAGTGTCTATGCTTCTGCAGCATACCGCAGGACTGACACTATCAAGGTTTTAAGAAGGAACATTTTAGTTCTTCGAGAGATGGCTTTATTCCTCAGTATCCTGCCAAGTGCGGTAATGCAGCCATTGGCCAACGGCATTCTCCGTTTCATCTCCGCGGTGGTGTCATTGCTTGCATTAACTTCGGAGCGTAGCTAGACAAAATTGTTCACTAGATTATGCTCTTAATATCTTATATGAAACCAAATTGTAGACGGCACTGGTTTGAATGGTATTTACTTGGGGTTCTTAAAGTTAATTTAAAATGGCCACCGTACCCATACTGCATCAAGTTGCTGTCGTATTTCGACAATGCCCGTGGCTTTCTGGATAGGTGCACCACCCTCGACGTCGTCCCTGGTCTGTGTGACAAAAATTATTTTCCCGGCCCCAACTCTGACGATGCGAGTGACTGACAATGCTCAAAGAACACATCTGTCTAGGAAGAGCTTCTCAAACTTTGCCGTTCTGAGTCGGCATAGAACTGTAGGTCACTTTCACTCGTGAGAGAACTTATTACGCAAAACACGAGTGGATGCTGAGAAGCTAGGCCCTGGCCCTCTACGTGCTGTAGCGCCGTTCATATTGTGAAATTGAGGACTTGTGACTCAACCCATGTTGAAAGCTTTTCTTCATTGAATCTTCTCATGTTTCCACCATTTGTCTTCCACCTTGGAGGCTGCATTTATTCCGGAATGAGCAACAGGAACCAAAGTGCTTATTTGCGTCAAAATTAACATTCCACCCTTTTCAACCTGACCACCACTTCCAACTTCCCATCAAACAATGACCTCCTTTCAGCTCCGCACAATAGACGGACTAAACCAGAAGAATATCATTTATCTTTCTCGGTTTGTGTATTGGGACCAGAAAACCAAATAAAAACCTCCTCCAACGGCCCACCTCCCAAGTCCACAACTTCACTGCCCACCTGTCGCCCATTAGCAGTCAAGAGACTACAGCCACGCGCACCCACCACACCACACCACATCCGAACACTGGTTCAGGCTGAATTTTCATCATTATTGTCACATTGACGGCAACGAAACCATAACCTCCGTAACGATCCCAGTGAGCCCTATTAGCAAGCCACGCCACGCCAAACTCAAACTCAAACTCAACACGGCAGACACACTCCTATCGCTTGTCAAACAAGCGGGAATCTCATCGGCAATAGTTTGCTCATTAACTAGTTTACACTGCGTCGTCCCTGGTGGCAGCTTACCGGCAGAGCGTGCCCTCCACTCCACTGCTTGGGGTTTCTCGCCTGTCGCCCGACCGCCTTTCTTGGTGGCGCACATGATTTATTACGTGACCTCTGGATACACAGCATCTGCGACTGATAAAACACTCAGTGATTTATTATGAAGCCTTATGATGGCGCTTAATGGGTGCGACATGGCGTATCCTTGTCACAGGACGAACTATTAACGCTGTTCATCAGGCAAAAGTTAATCTGCCGCCTGCTCCCCACATGCACGAGGATCTTCGAAGAGGAAATGATTTATTTCGAGGTGGGACACAACCTCCCTCCCCCCTCCCGACGGCCCAAACATCAACACACAAGCAGGAAAATGGATGCAAATGAGATGCACAGAGGGTGCTTCATGCATTTCGTCAGAGCTGCACTCGTGCAGTAACGACTCGACTGAAAAAAAAAAAACAAAAAATTAATTAATTACTCGTCCCCCAGCAGATCCTCTCGAAATATCGACGATTCAGTGTTTCAGTGTGCACAAGGATGCTGAGGCTTTGAAGAGTTTGGTAAATATTTGTCCTCTGTTATCGATAAGAGGCAGAGACTGGGCTTACGTGCGGATACATCGGATTATGGGTGCAGAGGACATCCGCCCACAAATGGGTGGCCTGGGCCGCTCGGTAATTGGCTTCTTTTTTGGCAACACTTCCAAGGATTATCGGATGTCAATGTTTAGCCAAAGTTTACTCGTTTTTGCAGAGAGAGAGGTTTTGTGGCTTGCGGGCGTTATTCTGGGGCCGAGGCTGCGGTTGTCGTTGATTGATTATCGGAAATTGAATGTGCTTCGAATTCGTGGAATCCACTTTCCATCGGGGATCTCGATTTCGATTGGGTTTATGCACATCTGCTTTGGCAATTGTGTTGCCACTGTTCCTTTGTGTTGCTTTCGGAGGGAAGCAAGTATTTGTTGCGTATTTTGTTGACCTCACATTTAGTCTGGAAATGAGCAAAAACCTCGACAATTGAATGTATCCTTTCATTCATAAGGAGACTCCGAAGAAAGTCATTTCAAGCTTGTCAGTAAAAAAATGGCGCATGACACCTATACGCCATTTTGTTTATTGACAAGCGGGTATTGGAATACATTGTCAGTGCATACTTTCCACCAAACTGAGTGCCATCTTGCGTTGGCAGGAATCAAAAGGAAATCAATTGTCCCGTTTATGACCTTTCCATGGGGACGCCTGTATTTTGGCGTCGTCTTTGGCAATTAAAAAATGTACAGTGGCTAGAAAGGCTTTTTTGTAAACTTTCCTGATCATCTTCCAAGCGCCACAACGACTTCTGCACACAGTTGGTGATGTTATCTCACATACATTCCAAGAGTTTGTTGCGCATCCAACGACAAGGAAATTTTTTACAGTGGTAAGAGAGGCATTTTGGTAGATTTTCTTGTTCATTCTCCAAGCGCTACAGCGTCTCTTCAGTTTGACGTTGCCTGTGGTTCAAATATTTAGCTACACTAAAAGAAATTGTTCGTAGACTCACTGCGGCAGTGAGCTTGAAAAAGTCCTCGAAGGTATCCATGGTATCCTGGGAGCAAACTTCTTCCGTAATCTCTGAAAAATCTCCACCCTTATCGAAAATCTGAAACACTGTATTGGAGTACATGAGGAGTGTCACCATTCACCAGGCCAGTGCAATCAATGATCGCCCCGGAACCAGGGAGTCTAAGCATCCTGTTGGAGACCAGGGAATCGTTGGTTAGTTAAGGCCCCGGAATGTAGCGTCAATCATCAATAAATCAGTTCTACTCCTATACGCCTAGAGAAGAAAAAATTCCAAACTCTGCTCGTTAAGAGCATGGATCCCAATACGGCTCCGGAGGAGATCCTCGATGTGCAGATCGTGGACCTTAAGCCATTTATCACGCAGAGAGAACAGGCGTCTCTCTATGTTCTTGGTTCAGGCGACTCCCGAAAGCAATTTGAAAAGCCTTAAGAGAATTAAACTCTTGGGGAACATTGCTATTCAATGGGAGACATTAAGGAAATCGAAGCACAAGATGCAGTGTGCTCGATGCCAAAGGTTTGGGTATGCCGCAGCGAACTGCGAAATGGCGTCACGCTGCGTGAAATGCGCGGGAGCCCACAATAGAGGGGTATGTCCCTTATGTACGGACAAGGTCGAGGAAGAAAAAGGAACATAAAAACGGTAGGAACAAGGTCTATGCCTCGCGCTACAACTATCGCTGTTACGCCAGAAATCTCCTGTGCCCAAGCGATATCAAGCAGACGACCGGCACAACAGACACTGCCAACGGCGGTCCCGGTGCTGGTGGCCAGGCAACCTGTGGCGAACACAGATATGAGCTCCATCTTGCTGGCAATACAAGAATAAGATGGCTCAGATCCAAAAGAGCCTCATTGAATAAACTGATCGTACAGCTCGACTCGAACAACGGCTGTTTGGCGAACGTAATGGCTGCACGCGCAGCTATCAATCTTAAAATCCTCGCGTTGAATGTAAATTCACTAAGAGGGACAATTAGAAAACTCACTTTCGGCCACGAGACCACAATCCTGATGTGATAATGGTTAGCAAAATGAAGCTCAATCAAATGCACAAGCTCAGGTATAGTAATTATAAAATAGTTCGGAGAGATCGCACCCACCTTGGGGGCGGAGTCGCTCTTCTAATAAAGAAAAACATTTCCCATAACATCATGTATAGAAATGAAGCGCGTAGATTTCAGTTGCTAGAGAGGTGCATCGCACGCATATCGCTCTCGGGAGCGACTATATGTGATCGCTCTCTATGCACCCGATAACTTAAATCTCGATCACATTTTCTTTTCAGAGCTCAGAGCTCGAAGATCTTTTTGAAAGCCTACGTCTGGGCTCGAAAGAATACAGGAGGGGACTTTAACTCTAGGCATAGAGAATGGAGTTGCAATAGAGATTGTAACCGGGGGCCTTCAACAACCGGTTGAGTGAGCATGGTGATTCGAGGGGATACCTGCTTGAAACCGAGATACCATCATTTCCCAGAAGCGGGCATTATCTATTGTTGGACAGACGACTGCCTTTACATGACATAGATAGAAGCACACGTAACCACGATAGAGTACGATAGTGATCATCGTGGTTTTTCAGCGGTTGTCCAGATCCCGAACGAGGTGGTTGAACTGGGGGAACTGACGGGGGGAATATGTCTAGAAAACCCCCTATGATTTCAAAAAGGCTTGCTGGTCTCGTTTCTCCAAGTCGCACTCCTAAACTCCGGTCGAGTGCGATCAATCCACCAAAGAACAGAAACGTTACGCACGAAGCGACTGATGGGTACCTCAAACGAATGGACAACGCCGCAATACGTACAAAGGGCAAGACCATTCTGAAGGTAGTGCACTCCGATGATATTATCGAAAATTATCGAGTAGACTGCGGTCAAGACTTAAACTCTTGCACAAGCGGTTTACAAACCATAGAAGTCTGGAAGTCAGATCTTTGAATTCTGAGATCAAAAACCTTCAACAATTAATAAAAATAAATTACAATTCAGCCATAAACTTGCACTGGGGCAATAAAATAAAATCCGGGCTGTACGATCCAACAACCCGTGCATTTTCCAAGTGCCATCACGTTCTTTTTAGTGTCTCTTCGTCATTCAGTTCGCATTCATCGGCATCTTTTCAATACCAAGGCCATGCCATTCCCAGTGACACACGAGACCATCCCTCCCTCTCTGCCCACAGCACACACATGCGACAACTTTCAGCACTTCAGATGCGAAAAAAGAACCAATTCTCCTCCTCAGCGAAGAACAGCCTCAAAAGTTCGTGACCTCTTCGAGGGGAAAAGTAAGAAAGCATCTACCGCCCCGCCCGATCTCAATTAAGCGTAACTGCTGCCCGCTTCATCGCAACAATCATCAGCGGCATATGGATCCTTGAAACTAAGCACAGAGTGAGGCTTTTAAAAATCATCATCACGCAATTACAAGAAGCGAAATATTAAAACACAAATAAAAGGACTTCTCTCGCAGTCGTGCCAACCCGGCCCCGCACGGAGAGCACTCTCGGTGCCACGTTTTCGTGCCTTTGCTCTGTTCAGCCGTGTGTCCTTTAATAAAGTTAAAGACCTCCTCTGTCTTCTGCCGCTTTAATGGGTTTTCTTTATTCCACGAAATGTCCCCTCCGAGCCGCGCGAACAGTGCCCCGCGCATCGTTCACATGTCGCATCATCGGTGGCGCGCAGCACAAGCCAACGACAAAACGTGTAAAATGAAAGTTTAAACAAAATGGAACGTTCCTTGCGAGCATCCTTTTTCGTCGCCTGATAATTGCGGGCTCACCACGACGTTATCCCTCCACTTGGTGGGTGCGACTCTGCAGACCCGGACTGCGCCCGGCCTATCCCGTTGCCATAGATAACGTCGACCGACAATCGACGACGAAATTTTAATTTTCATCCAAGGACGAGGCAGGGACTGGGCGCATGTGTGAGTCGTGCTCCTTATCAGCGACAACATCGTTGTCGTCGACGTCGTCGTCGTCGTCGTCGTCATCGCCCCCATCATTGTGAAGTGTTAAACAACTCATTATCGCTTAAAACAATTACGTGCGCCCGTGTGTGTGTGGGTGTGGAAGTGTGCGAGGATATGAATAATTATCGTGTTCAGAGAAAACAACTTTGGTGGGAATCTCAAGCGCAATTCCCGTCGATTAACACTTGGGCGAGGCAAGCAATGAAAATTCATTTATTCCGCACAATGGCCAAAGGATCCGCATTGTTGTGCCCCACCAACACATGGCCAAGTGACGTGCCGAGGGTCCTTCTGGAGCAAAGTATGCAGATTGTTTTTTTTTTATTTGAAACATTAACTAAATCAATTTTAGAGAAAACTTCGTCCTTGTCTCGTCGTCCTGCGCCGGCAAGGACATCATCCCGACACACAGCCACCACTATGTGTGTGTGTGTGCACTTGTTTGCGAAGCAGAGTGTTCTCATAAGTTATTAATTGCATAATTGGGTCGATATCAGGGTTTCTTTTTTCTTCTTCCGTGTCGGTTGCCCTCGCTTCGGTCGGTGAACACACACTCCGTTCGGATTTAAATATGTAATCCGGGGGTTTGTCTGCGAGCGAAATTTAATCCGACACTGAAAGGATGTTCCATTAACGGGCACTAAGTACATAGTTCTCGGTGAAATCAGGTCGGTGGTCGGGTTGTTGTAGGCGCTCTCCGCTCAGCTCTGCTGGACAGGACATGAGTGCATTAGGCGACCGAAAGGTGGTTGTGGATGTTTGTGGCGTGGGATGGTGGACCGCTTCATGATGTGCTGCTGTGCTTGATGGAACTTGGCGGAAAGCACTCTTGCGGTGATGTAGTTTTTGTCTGACGCCTTTTGAGTTCGTCTTATTCCCCGTTTCAAGGACGCTCAAGGCTTTAGGAGCGATTAGAGACGTCACATCACAGTAAGCACTCGTTGTCTGCCATGGGTCATGGCACACGATTATGGCGTCGAAAATTTGGCGATTTTCATTTTCGTGATGCTCATAAGCTGCGATTTGTGACTTGCGACCAGTGTTACCACAGGTTAGACGATACATGAGGCCCAGAAGAGAAATTTTGAAAATAAATGAGTCCGAACAAGGGTTCTTGAATCCCACAATGCCTACTTATGTGAGAATTTGACAATGCCCAGTTGTTTTGTTCTACACTGGAGCAGTCGGACTCAAGACTGGTCCCTTGTACTACCAGGTGGCAACCTTTAATTCCTTCGGAAGATCAGCAGGCACTTCTGTGGGGAAGGGCCTACAGAATCCGCTCTAACCACATTAGCGCCGACGACCTGCCACCTGATCCAATCAAAGACTGACAATCGTCCTCTCCACAGGCATCGCAGAGCCAGCACATTTAAGTTTTTAGCAAAGGATGTAGTGACCTTACGACGGTAAGTCGCCTGAAGTCTTTTCTATCAACGGACAGCAAGAATGCCGCTGAACTTGGAGCTAATGTTTGGATGCCTGGATACATTCTGGAGAGTCAGGCCTTCTATGATAGTGCTCTCGAGAGGTCCAACCATCACCTGCTTTTCAAATAGTTTGCTGGGGAAAGGTTTCCGCTTAGAAAACTGACACTTAATGATTCCACGAAAGCAGCGGACGATCATGGGTTCTGGAGCCCTCTATGAATATACGACTGCATTCCTCTCCTGGCTCGAAGTCTGGCCACAGCCATTCCTGGGGTGCAGTGCTGGTATGTGCTCAGGCATTTCAAATGAACGCGTTCAGGAAATATTAAACCGTAGTTCACACATTGCAAATTTGGTGAAACAAACGCTAATTTTGTTGTTAACAAAATGAGTCGAATCAAAAAATGATGAGTGCCCGAGTCAGGCTAAAAAAAAGAGTCCTTTTGACTCTATAGAGTCACTGTGGTAGCACTGCTTGCGACAAATCACATAGATTTGCCAGAATATGGGCGTGAGTTTCGTGAACTCAGGCTTCCTGCGTGTACTGAAAATGGGGGAAATCACAATAGGCGATCGGGCCATCCCTTCCCATGGACTTCCACGCCAAGTGACTTTCGCTTTCAAAGTCTGTCCTCTACGGTCATGATTGAATACGTCAATTACGACTCTGAGGCTGAACCCATGTCGGTGTTTCCTCTGGCTATGTGGCTACGTGCTTATATGGGTGCTCTGACCACCTTAGAAAATCGCATCGTTCCGATTGCATCCAGGCCAACGTTAGCCATCCACGTTCAACCACGCTTTTGCAGACGTTGTTACACCCTGGCTGGTATACAAATCCGCGCCGCTTTTAGGGACAGTCTTATGGTCCGTTAAGAAAGAAGTCGTTGAACCAGCTTGTTTCGTTTATCTTACACGCGATAGGCTCAGACATGTGTACCTATTCAATAGATTCGCTAAGGACTCCCTTTAGCGCGCGTACTTTCTTGAGACTAAATCCAATGAATCGTTCTATGAAAATCGCCGTTGCTCCAATATTCAAACAGTGCTCTCGAGCCCTGGCTCTATTGAGAGCTTTTTGTTCCAGGTTTTTCGCCATGAATGTCTCAGCCTTGGGGCATGACCTGGTTGGGCGCATGCACCAGCTCATCTGCAAGATATGGTCGGAGGGAAGCATGCCCGACGAGTGGAATCTCAGTATCTTTTGGCCGATCCACAAGAAAGGAGACCCCTTCAACTGCGCCAACAACGTGCATTGAGACGAACTATACAGCGCCATGTCTAGCGTTGACATTCCTGCCAAGCCTATTAGGTGGTGCAGAATGACGATGGAAAACTCTCGCTGCTCCATCAAGGTCGGTAACGAAATCACCGATCAATATGAAAAAAGGTTTTAGGCAAGGCGACACGCTGTCATGTGCCTTCTTCAACATCATACTTGAGAAGATCGTGCGAAACTCAAACGTAAACACCCGAGGCACAATCTTCCAAAAGTCTTTCGCACAACTGATTGCTTACGCGGACGGCATTGACTTGATTGCACGAACACAGCGAGCCGTCAATGAGGCGCTTGCTGGCATTGAAGCGGAAGCGGCTAAAAGTGCTGTCATCACGAAAGGACGCACAACATCGACGTCTCGGACAGAGCGTCATATTGGGCAGGAGAAACTTTGAGGTAGTCAAGGACTTCGTCTACCTAGGCTTTGGAGTAAATAGGGACAAGAACACCAGTACCGAGATCAAGCGCAGAATTACTCTTGCCAATCGCTGCTTCTTTGGGCTCAAGAGGCAATTGAGCAACAGAGCCATCTCTCGAAACACGAAGTTGACAAACTCTGATCATCCCAGTCCTGCTCTATGGCGCAGAGACATTGAAAGCGGATGAAGAAGCTCTTGCTTGTTTTGAGAGAAAAGTTCTGCGTACGATCTTTGGTCCTGTTTGCGTTGATGGCGTCTGGAGGAGAAGGTTCAATCACGAACTGTACAGCGGCATGCACCCAGTTAAGAGTCTTCGGATCCAACTCTTATGACGGCTAGGTCATGTAGAGCGAATGGACACAACAGCTCCGGCCCGAAAAGTCCTTGCACTAGATGGCGCACACAAGTGGAAAAGAATCTCAACCAACTTGGTGCGCGCAGCCTGAACCAACATGCATGTCGCCAGTTGCTGGTTGTCAGTTGCCACACAAGTTGATCGAGATCCATTTGGACTTGTGTGCGCACCTGGACGCAGCTGGCGAAAGATCGTGCTGGCTGGAGATGCATGTTGTATGAGGGCCACGTCCACCCCGGACTGTAGCACCAATCGAAGAAGTAGATCTCCCAGCTTTAATCACAATCGCGAGACTGTCCGCCTTTATGCTTCCTTGGAGAGTCATCGTGTTCATCAAAGATTGATCACTGATCCTCTGTCTAAACAACATAGCCAGCTTCGATGCTATGACGAAAAATGGTGATCGTTGTGTGCGTTAAGTTATGGTCTTTCAAGGCAAATGCTGCCTCGTGTCTAACAGCCGCTTGGTATAGACACACTTCTCTCAGTGCCGGTGTTTCCTAGAATTCGCAGCAACCCTCTCCTGCACTCGCTCGCTGGGACCAGTATTTCCTATCTCAGTAGCGTTCCCTTTAAGACTTCAAAAAATCCAATCCCTCACTCATAACCATCACATCGTCACATTTATTGTCTGCTTCTTCTGCAAAAGCTCCTTACATTCGGCTGCGTATTTCAAGCACTTTTTATTCAAACCGATCTTCCATCGGAAATAGGGACACGATTTTTCCGCCGAATATCGAGTAACGCACACGAACACCAAAGTGTAGAACGGCCGTCGAAGCCCCATCACTAGCGCTCCAGGTGTCGTCTCTGACTCGTATTTAAGCAATTCCGACTTGGCTGCAAAGCACGATATCACACTCACTGATCGAACAGCATCGTTGCACACGTACCTTCATCGCTGCACTCCTTGTACATGACCATCATGAATTTCCGTTCCCTGGGATCGTTCAGCTTGTCGGCGGCGGCCTTGATGCGCCGAAAATTAAGGTTTGCCTTGCCTTTGGTGAATTTCTTCTTTATGTATATGCACTCGGCGAGCTTCTGCAAATTGAGGCGACATTCATTGGCGATCACCGGAATATGCTACTTACCGCGAGGTTTGCCGTTGCGGAAATGTTCCCTTGATCACCCCTAATTTTAAAGCTCCTCGCGCAGTCTTGCGATATTTTATCATCCTCGACATGCAGGCCACAGCAGTTCGCCATCTGAAATGGACATCATTTGGGGCGATCAAACGGGTCGGCAGTGGTGGGTGGTTACCAGGAATGAGTCCGGTTCAAGGATCCTCGCTTCGAGACAAATGTGTTTGCTCAAGACCACTGGATCATCTCCGTCGCCTTCTTCTGAATCTTCTGCACTCGGTTCAGCTTCGCCGCCCTCTCCGGGAATCTGATACGAAAATCCACAAGAAAAGAAATAAAACTCAGTCTAGAAAGGAATCACAGGGTGTCACAGACTTGGGAAGGTCCAGAAATCAGGAGAAACACGAGCAAGACTCGTACGCGTGACATGTTCCCAGCTACCTTCGATTATTTTGTAAGAGCGCGCTTGTGAATCAGTAATCAGTGATGCAATCGAAATTAACCGACTACATGGCATGGAACGCAAGAGAGTGATTAGCAAATGAATTGTGTTAATTATGGCCCGTCAGAGGTGATTTCATTTGGTTTTGGTTCATTTCATTTGCCACTTCCCTTTAAGCTATTTTTTTTTTTATTTTTGATCACGGATGTGCTTGGGTTTCTATTTTTTGGGGTACGTTATTGTTTTGTTGACAAAATGAAATTGAAATGAAAACGAAACTGACAGCTGTCTGTTTGACAGATGATGACACTCGGAATAGCACCTACATGTTGAGAGTTTCCAGGCACACAGCTGACACCAGAAATCAACAGCAAAGGCCCAAGCCCATGGAATCCGTTGCTTGTGTTAAGTCTTGTCAGCCCCCTGTCCCTCTCATAAGACTCATAAGACCGAATCAACAAGTGTGGGCTATATGTGGAATGCATCAACATGGATGAAGTTAACGAACTTTTACCTTTTGTTCCGTTTGACAGTTCATTCTCTCACGTGTGTAGCATTTTACTCTCATGTGTCGTGTGGGATTGTATGAATGTATACATACTTTGGACGCAACGCACGCAACGCATTCCATTGGGCACCTCTTTGCAATCCGAAAAGTAAGATTTTTGTGGATTTCTACTGAAATGCACGCAACGGATTCTATGGACTTATGTCTTTAGAGATATCTAGCTTTACAGCTTACTGTCTCCTTGTCTTACTATGAATCGACGACAGTACGCCGGGAACTCAATTTCGAGCTGCAACATCTCCCAACGGAATGAGCTATGCTTGGCACGAATGCACCCATCATCATGTCTTCCGAGCCGTCCACTGCACCTGGAAAGTGGACACCATTACCACGCGAAAGCTGCAATCTTTCGTAAACAGATGCTTAAGAAACATGCTTAGGATTTTCTGGCCGAACCGTATCTCTAACGAGCAATTGTACCTGAGAACGGGCCAGGAACCTATAAACATCACAATACGAAGGAGAAAGTGGCGAGGACTGGACACACCATACGACGCGAAGACGCCATGAAGTGGAATCCGAACAACGGGACGCCTTAGGCAAACATGGAGCAGAACAGTTGAAAAGGAATCGAGTTCTTTAGGAATGAGTTGGAGGGAGCTCAAACGCGTTGCAGAAATTCTAACGAGATGGCGCGCAGGCGTGTTAGACGTCCTATGCCCTCCGAAGGGTTATAGGACTTAACTAAGTAAGTAAGTAAGTATCAGGAAGGCGTCCCCTTGACAGACATAGAATGAGATGGTTTTGCCAAATTAAAAAAGAAACTCAGTTGGTTTTGCCTTGGCATAAGTCCTGAGGAGTTAGAGTCGATGACGGAGACCTGGAGAGCTCTAGTGCGAGCTTTACCCCCACGATCCCTTTAGTGGATGATGCGGGTCAGAAAATGATGATGACTTTAGAGGACTTCTTGCGTGGGTAATATAGTTGCTGACCCGCAGAGAATAGTGCATGTTTTTAACAGCACTTGCAACAGCTGTAGAGATGGCCTGATCAGGAGAGAGTGATAGACCTCCAGTCCACCGAGCTTTGCAAAATTCGGCACAGCTTTAAGAAGCTGAAGAATTAACAAAGACTCAGATGTGTTACCATCA
This sequence comes from Eristalis arbustorum, assembly GCA_916610145.1. NCBI lineage: Eukaryota > Metazoa > Arthropoda > Insecta > Diptera > Syrphidae > Eristalis > Eristalis arbustorum. Next base: position 30,251,637 of record OU744319.1, on the reverse strand, counting down.
GGGCTCTTCAAAGCGGGTGGCAATGCTCTGGTAGAGAGCATGCGCCCGACGACTGGAATATCAGCTCCAAATGCTCCATCCACTAAAATGGCAGCCCATCTTTGCAAACTACTACCGAGGTATAGCCCTGCTCAAGATCCTATCCAGCGTACTGTGGGAACGTCTAAGGCTGCTTTGAACCGCACTAGTTGGTACGTACCAATGCCGCCACCGGACCAAATCAACGCACTAAGGCAAGTCCTGGTTTCAAATCGATACTCGCCATCCTTTTATCGATTTTAAAGCCGCATACGACAGATATTCGAAGCGATGGTCGAACCTGTACCGGACTTCGTCAAGGCGATGCGCTGTCGTATGAATTCTTTAATCCGAGACTGTAGGAGACACTGAGGTGGACTGCTGTAAACACTGGAAGCACTATCTTCTACAAGTCAGTTCAACTGCTGGGTTACAGACACGACATGGACATCGTCGCACGATCTGAACATGCCGCAGTGGAAGCATTTACGCTAGATGACGAAGAGGCTAATGCTGCATGTGTCACAGAAAAGCCATTTTGTAGAGTTCCTGTCAAGATTGATCAAAACGCACCTATCTTTGGAAAGGACTATTTTTTGCTTTCTATTTTGTCCAGGAGTAGGATATTTTTTTATCGGTTCTTTGTTTTCCAACAGGGACTCTACGACAACGCACTTCTCCATTAATCATCAAACTGTCTCTGTCAATTTATTCGGTCAACTCAACATTTTCATCGTGGTAATGTACACGAGCTAGTAGCGTCTGCAAATTATACAAATTTTCGACCGAAATTCGGAGTCGCAACTTTAAAAACATGAACTCCAATTTTCGGTCGTAGTTTCTCGCCCTAGTAGACAGGGAATGACAAGTTTAGTCCAATCATTTGAGTCTACATATTCGTTGTGGGCTGTTGCTGTGTAGTTTCATGCCAACTCCGAACGGCCAAGTTTGAGAAGCTTTTTCTAGACAGAAATACTCTTTGAGCAATGTCAGTGACTCGGAAGGGGTGGATAAGTGAAATTTATTTTTATCGTGATCGAATTTACGATGTGGAGGTCAAAGTGCGTCGATGCACATGCCCACAACTCCACCGACAGCCCACTAGTTTATAGTCAATATTTCATTTTACAGCTGATATTTTGATAATTATGAATGACAACATGTCAGTTTGACAGAATCAGATTTTCGGATAACAGCTATCAAATATACCTTGTGGCCGACTTAAGTTGGAGCGACATGAACGGCTTTCTTGCCCGCTTTTGGAAGTGCACATATTCGTACACATTTCTCCCATGTCGTCAACTCAACTTCCTTTCCAAACGACACTGATCATCTCTTCCCCAAGCCATCTTCAAGAAAAATGTCTCCAACAGCGTTCCTTCCAAGTTGCGTTGGCAGACGATGTCCTGTGAATTTCCTCTGACAGATGAAAGGGCAAGTGTGCCAATGAAACACTGTCCTTTTTGACACAAGAACATTAATTACAAGCTGTCTCTCTCAACAAGATGTTTGTTTCAGGGATTCAGCAGGATCTAAGTATGTGCATTGGCAGCAGATTTCTTTGCTCAGATTAAGCAGACCAGCATACCAGCATCATAGGCGATTGTAAAGGGTTTTCCAATAAGAACTTGACAGAAAAAAATGCGAGCCATTTGAGATATTTCAAAGACTACCTTCGGTTTGAAGTACAATCAAAGCATTTATGAAAGGAACTCGAATTTGTTCATATGGTCAACAAGGGCACGTTTGCAATGGTCTATTCGTTGGACACAATTTTTAACGACTGAGTCCCACCCATCAACAATTATTTCTGCAAAAGTTGTTGAGGATGCTGAGGAAGTAGAGGCCACAGCGCTCTGGTTATTCGATAAATCTTACACATACACGTGGCTCTGAGAAGACAAGTATCAGAACTCAAATAAACTTAATCCTACCTCGGGCTGCTCTTCATTCGATTTTGAGCAGCATAAGTTGATATAAGCGTCCGCCTTTATAAAAGCCTTACCGAGGGCTACGCATTCACATGAGTGACAGCTGTCAGCTTAGCACGTCTGACAGTACATGTGTCGTCTCGCATCGAACGGTCTCTTAAGCTTCTGTTTATAATTTTGATGATATTTTGATTAAATGGATTTACTTTATAAGCTTTTATTCAATTTGACAGCTAAGTAAATATTTTTGACAACCAACCTGACAGTACAGACTCAGAAGAACGCAAACAGAAAAATGAAGTCAAAACTTGGTTAAACTTGCAGCTGCTGCGTACCTGTCACACTCCCAATTGCACTAAACGTCAAAACCAAACACACACACATTGCTTAATTTATTCATCTTTCTCTCTCTCTCTTTCTATCTCTCTATCACTGAACACAAATTTCTAGACAAATTCACTTCACTTCAATATTTCGTCGTGTTTAAAAAAACAACAATCTTTGCTTGAATGTTCTTAGCGCTAAGGTAACACACACAATTCGCATCTCCATATAATGACAATAAATGCCACAAGAGACAGAAACCACTATGAAAGTGATCGATCAGAGACTATAGACGCCGCGACCGGAACGCCGGAGCCATGCTCTAACCGCACACGCGCACCGCATCGCCGCAACTGCAACTGCAGCAACAAAATACGCACAAGCAGATAACTTCTATATTTTTGTAAAGATTTTTTGAGCCACCACCGCACGCGGCAATCGGCACAAGCTGAAGTTTTGGTTTTTTGTCTATCAATCAATACCCGACAGTCCTCTCCAAATCCGAAAAGCAAGAAAAAAACTCCCCCTGCACCTGCTCGTGATTGAGTGTATTCAGTCGTATGCTCGCATAAAAGAAAGCGCACCGCACACAAGTAGTTGTTTGAAGTACACAGTACATCCCCAGCTCCAGGTCCAACACAAGCACAATCATTGCACAGTATAGAATACCGCACGGCTATAGAATGGATAGGGAAAGCAAGTCCTCGTTAGACAATCCGGCGACGAAGAAGAAGCCGCCGAAACTGAAGGCGATCAATCGATCGATATCGATGGCGATCGACAATTACACGCCGGCACCGCAGATGATTATCGATGATTCGTTGATATTAGAAGAGCCGCCGCTACCTCCACCGCCAGCACTAGCACCCTCGCCTCCAGCACCCCTGCTACCCCTGCCCCTTGCCAAGTTCCCACAGCCTGATATTTATTTAGTTAGCGGCGCCGGTAGTACGAGCCCGATCAAATACGACGACTGGCATCCGATGAAGAAGCCATTGTTCCGTCGTTCCGATACAATTGACATTCATCCGAGTTCCACATTGCAGATGAAGAAGACGCACTCGTTTCACGCCAACGATCCCACCATGGAGCAGATCATGCTGACGACGGCCGCCGGTTCGGCCTCGTCGTCCCGCCGGACGAGCAGCGTGCGGGGCAACTACCTGTTCCCGCAGACGTCGTCGAAGGAGATCAGTCGATCGCCGTCGCCCAGTCGCCGTGGCTGCCGCACCCATCGCTCGTTCAACGATCCTTCGCGGCGACCAAGTGTGAAGACGGAGGCGGACGCCATTCGGCACCCGTCGCTGAACGATGACATCCTGGAGAGCAGCAGGCCACCGCCACTGTTCAGCACCACGAACCTGTCGCTGGAGAACGAGCTTTTCATAACCGCCGGCAGCAGCAACCGATCGCGCAGCAACAGCCACACCAAGATCGACGAGCAGCGCCTGTCGTTCGAGGAGACCGCAATAGCGGGGAGCAGCAGCAACATCAGCAGTCGCAAGCACCATGCCCGCCAACACAGCTCGCACAGCCTCGAGCTGGAAAAGCAGCACGAGGCGCAGCAGCACCACAACCATCACTTGCTCCCGTCGGCGTCGATATCCCCATCGCAGCAGCAGCCGGGGCCCTCGCATCCCTATCACTTCAAGCGCGGAGGCAAGCACACGCACAGCCTGTACCTGTCGCCCAACAACCTCGACGAGCTGCAGATCCATCGTCCGCCCACCGTGCAGCAGGGCGCCACAAAGAAGCCGCACAGCGCCAGCATGCGGGTGCGTACCTACAGGGAGGCGCTCAGCGCGTCAAAAAAATCCAAAAGCTTTATGGGTGATGCATATCCGGACTTCGATCTGTCGCCCCACCGACGCAACAGTCGGCCCCTGGCCACTGTTTCCGGCGACATCGGCCCGGGCGGTGTCACCGTTGACGACATCAAGCGCAGTCCCCGACCGCTGGTGGCCTCGACGTCCGCACGCCTGGCCGACGATAAACGTCCCTCGTTCGAACGCAAGTCATCGCTGTCGTACGAGATCGGCGAGGCTGCCGCCTTCGATCAGGTGCTGCGACCCTTTCGCTATCCCATGCGACGTTCATCGATAACCGGTTCCGCTCACAAGCTCAAAAAGAAATCGCTCAGCGACGACACCGACGAGGACGAGGAATCGGACCGAAAGCGAAAGCGAATCGTCTGCATCATCATGACTGTGTTCTTGTGCCTAGTCTGCGCCAGTGTGTTTGTGGTCATCATCACGCTGACGCACTCCAGTGTGACGCAGGTCCAGAACACGACCAAGAAGATCTACACATTCTCCAGGGAGACGCCAGTTCACTACACGGGTATGCTTAACTAGATGATAAGGGTTTTTGTTTCTTCTGCTCTGGCTTTTCAGGCGATATCCTGCTGTGTGAATGTGTGATTAAAAGTGAGTGTCTTGCCATTTTGTGGCGGTGTTTTGGTGTAATTTTCCCTAAACTGCTTTTACAGACGCGAAATTTGACAGCAAGCTTTAATGCAAGGGAGGTGAAAAGTTTCACCTGTGTCCCACCTCTCTTACCAGGAAGATGGAAAAGCTTGCTGTCAAAATTAGCGTGTGTTAACGTACTCCTAGGGCCCACGGCAACTTGGGTGTGAATGAGAGTTTGTTGTCGTCGCCTAAGTTTGTGTCAGACTGTGTAATGATCAGAGGCATTCTTAGAAGTTTTTTACCACCTCGAAGTTGTATCTGCCTATGGTGAAGCTCTGCCCGAGTCGTCGATGTTGCGTGTTCTATGCTAGCAAATGCACAGATTTTTGGAAAATCGTGCCCCTATGGCGTGCGAGTCTTGGACGACCTTCTCAAGTACAATGTTGACAAAGTCACATGACAGCGCGTCGCCTTGCCTAAAACCTTTTTTAACATTGAACGTCTCTGCGAGTTCGTTACCGACCTTGATGGAGCAGCGGGAGTTCTCCATCGTCATCCTGCACAACCGGACGAGTTTAGCAGAATGTCAAAGCTAGACATGGCGCTGTGTAGCTCGTCTTTATGCAGGCTGTCATGTGCGACCTTGAAATCCACAAATGGGCGTCGATCATTCACATTCCATTCACATTCACAATCATTTTCATTTCCACTTTAAATTCGTGCCGTATTCTCACAATTTGTGGATGCTCCAAGGTTTTCGTGAAGTCATCAGTGATATAGAAGGTTCGATTCCTGCTCTGTGCGACAAAAATAATATTCACTGCCCAGGCTCTATCGAGGCGCTGACAAGGCTCAAATCGTATTCCTGTCTAGAAAAAGCTTCTCAAACTTGGCCGTCCGGAGTCGTCCAATCATGAGAGATCACTTTCACGCACGATACGAGTGGTTGCTAAGAAGCTATGCCCCGACCCTATACAGGCTGTAGCTCCACCCATGTTATATTATATTATTATTTATCAACCCCCTCTAAAGCCCTAAAACACAGATCTTCTCGGCAAACAGGCGTCCGTCGGCATGGTCATACGGCTGGAAGCGGTGAAAGTGCTTGGCTACGAATGCTACCATTCTCAACAATTTCGGAACCTCATTAAGCTCACTCGAGAGAGAAGAACTCCTCAAGCAGCGCACCCTCCGGAAGATACTGGAAGTCTTGTCATCATACGCTGAACGGTCCTCTGCGAATTTTGACAGATGGACTGAAGATGAAGAGTGGGTGCGGGTGTCATTCCGACTTACAGATCACTGTAGGGTATACCAGGCATAAAAGATACCGATCAAAGAAGCTCTGTCCCGCATCAGGCACAGATATTGTCATCTTTCCGGATGGCTAGGCAGCAAGCAAACCTCTAAGCGCTGTCACATTCAACTCCAAGACTTCCCTTATTTGTTGCCCATTTCTTAACGATTGGGCCAAGTATGTGGGTTTCGGGACACAGTGATATGCCAGAAAATTACGATGCAGACGCACTCGCTAGAAAGGGCACCATTTCAACGCTCTCTCCAAATAGTCACCTGCCATCTCCTCAATCTGAAAACGCTTAGTCAAACCAAATGTACTCTGATGCCTCATTAGAGACAATCAAGGCCTAGTCTTGTTCCAAAACGTTCATGCGACTTGATGAGGGTGAGTAGGCCGAATTTTGGAAGACTAATTTGTGTGATAAACGGGCACTGCACTTTTGGTATACACTGGTTCGGTTTAGGCAGTTCCTATATTTTTTTTTGCTTGGCTTGTGGAAAACTCTGATCTCTGCAGAAATGAAGGGAAGGAGGAGACCGCCCACTTAGTCGCGCAGTATTTCTTGACAGAACCCCCAATACTTCTGAAGAGGTGTTCCTCTTCGCTGGCAAAACCACTGCGTAAGCCTTTTCATATATCCTACTCTTCAGGTCTCTTTCCGCGTAGATGGAAAACAGCATTTGTCCAGCCCGTCCCTAAGAAGGGCGAATCTTCGTCATCCACCTCGTACCGACGCATAGAAATTACGTCCCTTCTTTCTAAGGTCATGGAAACGCTGATAAATCAACAGCTCATGAAATATCTTGAATCGCGGAAGCTTCTTAATGACCAACAGTATGGCTTCCGCAGCAACAGGTCCACTGGTGATTTGATAGTTTATCTCACCGAAAAGTGGAACCAATCTTTGCACAATGCAGGCGAAAGCAAGATTGTTTCGCTTGATATTTCTAAAGCATTTGACAGAGTTTGGCATCAAGCTTTTTTGTCGAAAATGCGTGCTTGTGGTGTTGATGAATCTCTGCTTCTATGGATTAGAAACTACCTTTGGAACCGTTCAATCCAAGTTGTTTTGGATGGGTTCAAGTCTGATATTCACAAAATAAATGCTGGTGTCCCCCAAGGCTCTGTTCTGTCTCCGACACTCTTTCTCATTTTTATAAATGACCTTCTGTCTAGTGATGGGCGCATTCGAATGATATCTCGAATGATAATCGATATTTACAACATCTCGAAAACATCTCGATTCTCAATCAATCACTCGAATGACTACTAATCTCTCGAGTGACTATTAACCATTCGCATGGCTTCTAACTACAGAGAACTGGATTAATGTATCAACAGCGCGAGAACGAGTAACAAAAATCTTCTTCTTCTTGAGCTACTGATCAGGAACATGAGGAGAATGAAAGTGATTTGCGACAAGTTGTTTTTAAACGATTCGGTGAGATGGAAACAAATAAAATAGCTTCGAAAGCAACACTTCTGGACCCACTGTTGTTGTTGATGTTTTTATTAATGCACCGAGTAGTGGGGTAATACTTGAGTTCTCTTCCCTTTTTCTTTCATTGTGATGTTCATTCTCCGTTCCTGATGATTATTTATCGACGTGAACTATTTGTTACTTGTTCTTGCGCTGAAGTAAGACAATTATCGAGTTAATTAGTTAGTAGGCACTCGAGTAATCATTCGATTGTTAAAATATCTCGATTACTTAAGTCTCGATTCTTAAAATCATTCGATTATGCCCATCACTACTTCTGTCTGCCTCTTCTCGTTCAATCCACTCCTTCGCCAATGACAGCACCCTCAGTTATTCATATTCGTTCCAAAATTCACGACCCTGCCCTTCGGACGTATTATTGGAACGGTAGCGTATGTCAAGCACATTGAATTCCGATCTTGACTGCATAATTAACTGGGGTAAGAACAACAGAGTGAAATTGAATGCTTCCAAAACTCAATGCCGTCTGCTGTCTCTAAAGCGAGTCCCTGATAATCAGCTATTATCCATGAATGGCGCTTGTATCGACGAAACCGGAAAACTTTCCATCCTCGGTACGTGCATCAACATAACACTTAGTTGGAACGATCACATTTCCGAGACCGCCAAAAATGCTGCGAAATGTTTAGGAGAAATACTTCACCTCCTCTGATTTGGCTTTAATCTAAGATTGAGTACAACGCTCATACCTGGTCTGGTGCCTCCAAGACCACTCTGCACCAACTTGATAGAATCGAAAAGCGAGCGATACAACTTATAGGAGACAACGATATCGCGAGTTCATTAGACTCGCTCGAACACCGACGTACCGTGTCTTCTTTGTCCGTGTTTTATCCTTATTTCAACAAACGATGCTCAAGTTTGCTAGCCAACTGCATTGATCCTCTCCTTGAATTCACCCGCAATACACGTCTCGCTAGGAATACACATCAGTTTACCCTTAAGCCTGCTTTCGGACGCACAGTGAAATTTAGAGACTCGTTTTTTAGCCGCATCACACGAATATGGAATGCTCTTCCCAGCTCAATATTTCCCATAGACTATAATCCGCAGATATTTAGGACCAATGTGCACAGGTACCTCCGCTCCCTGTCTCCCTCTATACCTTCGGCCGTGCTGTGTCTTGACCGGACAATTTAGGGTATAATAACCTCTTGAGCATGCTCAAATTATAAAAAAGAAGCTAAAGAATCTGAACATCAGTCATCAGTTAGGTTGCGGATTAGAATCATTGCAGTAACGCAACGGGCCTACTCTGGCCTAAGTTTGACTAACTTCTACGGTAGTCAGCCACTCGTATCTATCCCAACCGAACCCACTGATGAAAAGGTCAAGAGCTTGTGTATCGCAGGCATAAACGCAGTCATGACATCTTGGGGCTGTATCCACATCACCTTCCCTGTCCCTGAAGTAGAGTCAAAATGGATCGTGTTGTATGACATCATGTGTGACCAGATTAGAACAAAAATATGGATATTCATATAAAAGAACAATGGCGTGAGTTAAGTAAGAGTCTGTCCTTTGCTCCGACAAATGAGGTGTAGACTGTGATGCTCGTCGGAGTAGTTGCTTATTTAAGACGATGATGGCTTCTCTAGTGCTCGTCTTACACACGACTGTAAATTGCCCCTCTTATTGAATGGATCGTCTGTCCTTGAATGAGGCACCGGCCTTCGCCGGAATTCAAATGAGACATCTTCTTATCTTCAAATTGTACTCCTGTTTGCATCACCCAGCCTGAACCTAGTTCGCGTCCACTCGACACTAGAGAATTTTCAACTGCCCCTCTGACCACTCCATTTGCCGCCTAACGTCGCTTCACTCCAATCAGTCAATTAGCAACTCCCGAGTGCTTTCAATCCCTGTAAAATGCTCAATTGCCCTATTCATTGTGTGGCTTCTCGACGTCCCTTGACGCATTAAAATGCATTCAAAAGCTGTGTAAAGTCCATGAAAGCGCTTCCATTGCCCCAGTCACGATGCACAAGTGAACACAATGTTAAATCCATTTAGGTGGTCCCCGCAAGCCGCAAAATATTCCCGCCCTCCTCCGCAAACACTGGACCGGAGAGTCTCCTCTTGGTCTTCCATTCCATTCAATGCATATTTATGATGCAGTCCCTCAGCGCACGGAAGTTATGAAATTATTTACATCCCCTCAACGACGTCCCACCCACGAAGGACATCCCGAAACGAAATCCCTCTTTTCGAGCATTTTATTTTCATCTTCTTTTTTTTCCATAAACGTCTTCAGTGGCTTCCTGAAAACCTTGAAAGCCGCACACATGACACACATAAATCCCTGCCTGCGGCATTCCGTCAGAAAAATAAAGTGCATCCAACTCAAGAGAGAGAGCTGTCATCCCGGGGTGCGACCAAAGTGCAGGATGCAGGCGTCCGTTCGGATTTTTAAAACACTCTCACACGCCCACACCGTCTCTCGTTCAGTTCCGTGGATCGAGTGAGATGAAATGCATAAAATCGATTGGCCGCCAATGCCTCCTCTAGACAGCACCAGATAGGACCACATCGTGTTGTTTTCATCGGTCCCACCTCATGTGCTCCCTGCATCCGTGTCCGGATCCGGTCGAGTCCTTCTGTCTGTCTCCAGCACGCCCGCCACCCGCCACACAGCTATTTACAATGCCAATGAATCTCCGCTCTATTAACTGGAATGGTGGCAGAGCCGAGGCGCAGCGCCGCTACTAAACTAAATGCAGTAGTTATCCTTCGGAGCCTGCAATTTATAGTCACGTGCAGGTGTTCCATTTATAATAGATAATCAGTGGTGGAGATTATGTCTTGCTCTCCCCTTCCGTTCGGTGGAATAGTTTTTTCCCGCTTGCCTCAGCTTTTTGTTTCCCTTTGTTGCCTCATTCCAGACAAGTGTTGTGATTAATTGCAGGCGTTTGTTTTTTGTTTTGTTTTGTTTTGATTTGCTTTGTTCAACGCAAAGTTTTTTAATTAAAGTGAAAGTTACACCTGCGATGAACGCCTTGACTTTCCAGCACACGCCCCCCCCTTCTCTCTCTCTCTCTCTCTCTCTCTCTCTCTGTGAGAAGAGTGAGATAGATGCCGGGCTTGTTGCAGATTTCTCGAAGATGGATCGGCGGTTGGGCAGGCCACGGGCTTGCATTCCTGAAGACAATAGTTTTCCCATTAATACTTGTTTCTGTTTTAATGACTGTTGCTGGAGAAATTATTTTGTTATGCATAGCAAGTCAGATGGGTGGGACGGACGCTCTAGTGCACTGAACAAGGGATGAGCTTCTTTTGGAAATTGAGTTTCCTATTCATTTCATGGTCAAGAGTGGTCGATTTTTTAGTTGTGCATTGAATTTGTTCGTTGTAATGCACCTGTTTGCTTATTCAAGGTAACCTAGAATACAGCCTTGTGGTACTCTAACAGAAATGGGCCCCACACGGCAAGTGTTCATCAATTGTTTTCACAAGATTTGATAATTTTCTTCCAGGCTACGGTGAGTTAAGGGCTGTCAAGAGCTCAAAATTTGAGAAAAACACTGCACATGTTGGACCAACTCATCACAAATTGAACCTTCGTCATAAGCAATTGCCAGTCAAACCGAAATGACCATTTGAATGCTGCTACATTCCATACTAAATGGCATGAATGTGGCTGTAAAATAAAGCCAGAATCAATTGCATACCTCACATCATTGTTGTTTTATCAGCATTTCTTTTTATATCGTTCTTATCTGGTCGGGTTTGTATTGTGCATGACACGATAGTCCGAGGCGGACAATTTAGGGTATAATAACCTCTTGAGCATGCTCAAATTATAAAAAAGAAGCTAAAGAATCTGAACATCAGTCATCAGTTAGGTTGCGGATTAGAATCATTGCAGTAACGCAACGGGCCTACTCTGGCCTAAGTTTGACTAACTTCTACGGTAGTCAGCCACTCGTATCTATCCCAACCGAACCCACTGATGAAAAGGTCAAGAGCTTGTGTATCGCAGGCATAAACGCAGTCATGACATCTTGGGGCTGTATCCACATCACCTTCCCTGTCCCTGAAGTAGAGTCAAAATGGATCGTGTTGTATGACATCATGTGTGACCAGATTAGAACAAAAATATGGATATTCATATAAAAGAACAATGGCGTGAGTTAAGTAAGAGTCTGTCCTTTGCTCCGACAAATGAGGTGTAGACTGTGATGCTCGTCGGAGTAGTTGCTTATTTAAGACGATGATGGCTTCTCTAGTGCTCGTCTTACACACGACTGTAAATTGCCCCTCTTATTGAATGGATCGTCTGTCCTTGAATGAGGCACCGGCCTTCGCCGGAATTCAAATGAGACATCTTCTTATCTTCAAATTGTACTCCTGTTTGCATCACCCAGCCTGAACCTAGTTCGCGTCCACTCGACACTAGAGAATTTTCAACTGCCCCTCTGACCACTCCATTTGCCGCCTAACGTCGCTTCACTCCAATCAGTCAATTAGCAACTCCCGAGTGCTTTCAATCCCTGTAAAATGCTCAATTGCCCTATTCATTGTGTGGCTTCTCGACGTCCCTTGACGCATTAAAATGCATTCAAAAGCTGTGTAAAGTCCATGAAAGCGCTTCCATTGCCCCAGTCACGATGCACAAGTGAACACAATGTTAAATCCATTTAGGTGGTCCCCGCAAGCCGCAAAATATTCCCGCCCTCCTCCGCAAACACTGGACCGGAGAGTCTCCTCTTGGTCTTCCATTCCATTCAATGCATATTTATGATGCAGTCCCTCAGCGCACGGAAGTTATGAAATTATTTACATCCCCTCAACGACGTCCCACCCACGAAGGACATCCCGAAACGAAATCCCTCTTTTCGAGCATTTTATTTTCATCTTCTTTTTTTTCCATAAACGTCTTCAGTGGCTTCCTGAAAACCTTGAAAGCCGCACACATGACACACATAAATCCCTGCCTGCGGCATTCCGTCAGAAAAATAAAGTGCATCCAACTCAAGAGAGAGAGCTGTCATCCCGGGGTGCGACCAAAGTGCAGGATGCAGGCGTCCGTTCGGATTTTTAAAACACTCTCACACGCCCACACCGTCTCTCGTTCAGTTCCGTGGATCGAGTGAGATGAAATGCATAAAATCGATTGGCCGCCAATGCCTCCTCTAGACAGCACCAGATAGGACCACATCGTGTTGTTTTCATCGGTCCCACCTCATGTGCTCCCTGCATCCGTGTCCGGATCCGGTCGAGTCCTTCTGTCTGTCTCCAGCACGCCCGCCACCCGCCACACAGCTATTTACAATGCCAATGAATCTCCGCTCTATTAACTGGAATGGTGGCAGAGCCGAGGCGCAGCGCCGCTACTAAACTAAATGCAGTAGTTATCCTTCGGAGCCTGCAATTTATAGTCACGTGCAGGTGTTCCATTTATAATAGATAATCAGTGGTGGAGATTATGTCTTGCTCTCCCCTTCCGTTCGGTGGAATAGTTTTTTCCCGCTTGCCTCAGCTTTTTGTTTCCCTTTGTTGCCTCATTCCAGACAAGTGTTGTGATTAATTGCAGGCGTTTGTTTTTTGTTTTGTTTTGTTTTGATTTGCTTTGTTCAACGCAAAGTTTTTTAATTAAAGTGAAAGTTACACCTGCGATGAACGCCTTGACTTTCCAGCACACGCCCCCCCCTTCTCTCTCTCTCTCTCTCTCTCTCTCTCTCTGTGAGAAGAGTGAGATAGATGCCGGGCTTGTTGCAGATTTCTCGAAGATGGATCGGCGGTTGGGCAGGCCACGGGCTTGCATTCCTGAAGACAATAGTTTTCCCATTAATACTTGTTTCTGTTTTAATGACTGTTGCTGGAGAAATTATTTTGTTATGCATAGCAAGTCAGATGGGTGGGACGGACGCTCTAGTGCACTGAACAAGGGATGAGCTTCTTTTGGAAATTGAGTTTCCTATTCATTTCATGGTCAAGAGTGGTCGATTTTTTAGTTGTGCATTGAATTTGTTCGTTGTAATGCACCTGTTTGCTTATTCAAGGTAACCTAGAATACAGCCTTGTGGTACTCTAACAGAAATGGGCCCCACACGGCAAGTGTTCATCAATTGTTTTCACAAGATTTGATAATTTTCTTCCAGGCTACGGTGAGTTAAGGGCTGTCAAGAGCTCAAAATTTGAGAAAAACACTGCACATGTTGGACCAACTCATCACAAATTGAACCTTCGTCATAAGCAATTGCCAGTCAAACCGAAATGACCATTTGAATGCTGCTACATTCCATACTAAATGGCATGAATGTGGCTGTAAAATAAAGCCAGAATCAATTGCATACCTCACATCATTGTTGTTTTATCAGCATTTCTTTTTATATCGTTCTTATCTGGTCGGGTTTGTATTGTGCATGACACGATAGTCCGAGGCGGACTAAGTCATGGCTTCGCCAACAGTTTCCTCATGGGACTATCGGTTATATTCCGACTACCTAAAGCATATGTTTTAGAAGCCATTTTTACTCTTTAAGCAGTCTGTGTCTCGTGGTGTGTACGGGTAAGTTTTGTCATACCAGGAGTTGAACCTACCACGTGTACTATTCTAAACGACCACTTCATGGAATTCACTGCAACGAATGTGAATGTTCTTATGGAGCGGTCTTGATAACCAGTCAAGCCTTCTACTCAACAAATATTCAACTTACCACTCGACAATTGACACTTTCTGCAATAAAAGCGATGAAAGTCCCAAACGTGTGTGTACCACTATTTAAGCTGATAGGTGCTAAAATGTAAGCTTAAAGACGATGATAAAACGATACACATTCTTCACCAAACATACAGACTCCAGCAATCTGTCGCAAGCTCCATCCAACCATGGCCATAAGCATCTTATCCACTTCCAAGCAATCTCTCATTTCAGGTCCCCCTACCAAACACCCAACCACACCTTCGTATCGTGCTCAAATCGCCATAAAAACGTGCAGGCGGAGGAGACAAAGAAAAGAAAAACTCAACACAAACCCCTTTGAACAGTAAATTCCTTCAGCATTTTTCGCCGCCCCTCGAGCTACTGAGCACCTCCATCATTCCTCGCTCGCATGCAATGCACCCATCTTCATAAAACCTCACAATCTGTCCACTTCAACACTGATTATGCGCCATTCAACCCATCCGCTCGTAACCTCTCAACATCCTAAACATTTTGTTAACCAACTTCGGGCACAAATTCCACTTTCTTTGTGTCTGAAATCACACAAAAAAAAGGAACGAGCGACACACATCCCACCACACGTCGTGTTAGTTAAAGGACTAACCGACGACGATGCGGAGGCATCATTCCAACATGCTTGGTTTGGTGCCTTTCGTTTTTTTTTTTGTTGCCGTCGCCGAAGGGATGTTTTAAATATCTCCACATCTCCGCAGAGACCACATAGGGACGTGCGTCTATGTCGTGTTCACTGATAAGCCCGCCAACAATAGATCGGGCATCTATTTATGTAATTTTATCGACGAACAAACGAAGGTGTCGATGACACCGGTTCACGTGTTACTGACAACCGGCCAACTGGGCGAGTTCCTCCCGCCATTCATTGAAAATTCCACCCAACGAACGCACGGTATCTCATTTCGTTTCCGTTTGCTTTTATCTCTTTTGCAGTTCGCCAGGAAAACGAGAGGCTAATGCAGGAATCCTTAAATCGTGCTAAATTTGCGAAAAACTTCACCGACGCGGCATCCCTGAGTGCTGCGGCCGAGCAAATTCCATAACAAAGTTTTCAAAGGATCCTCACGAGCATGATTAGCAGGACATTAGCATTTGTAACAACATAGAGATACAGTATCCAAAGTAAGTATTCACACACACACACAAACACACGCAGATATCCGTCATATGTATCTATTGTATTTCATTGAATACCCAGCAGCCTCCCAGTGTCAGTAATTTAACTCCCAACTAGCCTAGAATGTCGACGACCACGACCAGCACATCCACTTCATTTTGCACACCTCGCCAGAGCGGTGCATTCGAGACCAAACAGTGAACGAGTGCCCCGCAGCCACACTCACAGACAACGACGACGACGACGGAGCTCTTGGCATCCGATCTGAGCGATGGATCACACGGGGTATTGATGAACGTCATTGTCATGCAAATGAATCTGCCCTGCACTCTCATCCTGACCGCGATGACACGCCCCACAGCTATGAAATGTATCTTCCCATGCATCAAACCAAGGACAGTTCGTCTCTTCTTTCCTCATCAATGCCACACCGCACATCCGCATCGGGGGGTGTATATCCTGTCAGTCGTATCCAATATCCAGTCTTCGGTATCCTGTCAACAAGCCGCCCGCCCCATTCCCCACCGTTCATCCACCACAAGCGGACTCCGCTCACGGATGTGTTCATCGAATTATCATAATTGCAGTTGACATTCAATAAATTAGTCGTGTAGTTGTAAAGTGAATCCTTTGAGATAACCCTAATTGGACAGATTGTACATCGACTCTGCGACATGGGTTCGAGATATTCGCTCGCGAAGACTCTCCCACAAAAAGGAGGATGCATACTTCAAATTAAATACAAAACACACACAATATGGTTAACGTTCCCTTAAATTTGTATGTGATTCACGTCATTTAAACAAAAACAAAAATAAACAAAAGCAACAAGCTAAGAAATAAAAACAAATATTTGAATAATTGTATTTAAGAAAAAAAATAACATATAAAATATGCAAAAATAAAAAAAAAACAAAATAATGCTTTAGTCATGTGTATTACAGGTATTTACATGAAGAGAAACCAGAGGAGGTGACAAGAGAGAGAGAGTGAAAAATTAAATCACATAAGTATGTTGAATAATAAATAAAACAAAAAAATGTTAGATTTGTCTTAAGAATGCAATAAATGCCTTTAAGTATTATTAAAAGTAAAGTTAAATTAAAAGAAAAAATACAATAAACTGAAATGAAGATGAAAATGATAATTGAATTGAACTGTGTTTTATAAGAGCTGTAAGTTAAGTTTTAATTGCGTTTTTTTGATGAGCAAAAAAAGTTAAAAGAAATAAGAAAAATGTAAACATTGTTAGCACCCTACGGCTTGATTGTTTTATCATTTCTAGATTTTAAGAGCAAGCCAAAGCAAACCAACTGACGGAAATTCATTTTTACTTTTGATTTTTCCTTGTTGTAGTGTAACATCCCTGTAATTATATGCAATCCAGTTTTCGTTTTTGCTTGCGTTGGCTTATTATTCTTGCCTGTTGTTTGCCTCATTGTCCCTTACACGACGAACTTTTGCCACATTCTAGTGAGAACTTGACCTTTTTGAGCTGAACGCAGTCTGAAGTGCATTCGCCTGGTTCCATTTTTGAACATCCCTGCTTTTTGATGATGATTTTTGGTTCCGCGTCTGTTGTGGAACAATTTAGTCGGGAAACACCTTTAAGTAAACATTCAGCGGGTAAACTTGTCTGCTAAGACAATTCATCTAATGCAGCACGTAGCCGACTTTAAACAAGACACCTGAATGTGGTCGTTGAAGATGAAGATGTTCCTGCGCATGGTTAGGGACTTATCAAAAGTATCACAACTTGCCGGAAAATGACAAAATATAACGTATTCAAGTATGGTTATCAAAGCGGCTAGATGGCGCAGTTGGTTGAGTGCCGGGCCTTAGCTATAGGGGCCCAGGTTTGAATCCCAGTGAAAGCAAAAGTGAATACGTTTCTATTTGGTTTTCCAATCTGGTCCAGTCACCATTTGGGATCAAATTAACGGCACTGGATATCACAATGGACCAAAATAATTTAACCTAACCTAACTATGGTCATCGACAAAAGTCATTATATTTACGAACTGTCATAATCAGAGGGCAATACACAAAAATTCAGACACAATTCAAGGCAGACACAATACGCAATAAAGAGTCAGTTTGCATCCGCAGGTGTCCTGCGATTGTAGCTAGATATGCATATGTAAAGGCCCATTCACATGTGGTCGCCACGAATTGAGAACTTTGCAAACGTTGACAACTCATTCATACGTAGTTTTCTCATTCGCAGATGACTACGGGCGTATACTGACACTTCGCTGCGAATTATTTGACCGCTCATATGAATGGGCCTTAACAGTGCGCAAAAAAATGACAAACCGCATTCACAACTAAGCAATTTTGTCTATACGATTTGCTTGACAACAGAGCTTGATGTGCCAGTTCACCAATATGAACGCTTGTTCCCACAGATCGGCAGAGAAACGTAGAAAAAAAAGGTTGATTTTTCGACTTGCTTGATCGACTTGTAGTTAGGTGTGAACACATTTTGTACAACCTCAGTACATATTTTTCAATATTTTTGATTTTGAGGAGAGCAAATCGGCGGGAATGTTGATGACTTAAATTTCTTGCATTATACAGACATTTTCCAGAAGTTTGGAAAATACAAAGTGTACATTAACAAACTAGTAGAGCGTTCGCCGGCATTCATTTGAACACTTCGATGTTTCTCTAAGAAGTCTGTCATGCATTTTTGGTGTGTGAACGCTTAGCCCCAATTTGTCGTCAGGCAAATCGTATCAACAAATTGTTGAATGGGAACGCGGTTTTTGATTCGCGGAGAAATGCTTTATAGTCGTTAATTGGGATAATTAAACCAAAACTTGTTGTGCGTTTTGATCAGTTTTGTTTAGGTTTACTGGAAAAGGGTTGTTTCTGAAAGTTCGCAGTTCAAATGAACTTCACCTCAACGTTTACATCCGTAGACCCTTGTGTATCGCAAAACGAAACTATTGGCAACAAGGAAGTAGAAAAGGGAAAAACGAAGGAGACCGGGTATTCTGATGGTGACTTTTAATAAGGATAGACGTTTATTTTTAATGTGGAATAACTTGAAAGCATAGTGAAATTGAATTGTAAACTTGTAAGCATTAGGTCTGTTCCAATTGCTGTGAAATTCACCGAAATTCCCTGCGAATTTGAAAAAAAAAATGTAAGACTGTCAAATTCAAGTCAAAAGCAACAAGCGACAGTTCATTCAGAATTGAATAAGTAAGAATTGAATATATTTTTCGACGTTTCTTGAATTCTGTGCAGAAATAAAGTACTAGAGTGCTAGTGTAGTACTTTATATCTGATTCTGTTCTACGAAACGTCGTTCCACACGTTTGTGCACAGTTTCTCTCTCAAAGAGAGATTTTTACCCCCACTTCCGTAAATTTGCTCAACTACGAGTTTCTGTGCACAAATCAATTGGAACAGACATATTGAAAATGTCTTCTCAAAGTGTTCAGAATGAAAGGTAGATGACGGCATTATTGGTCGTAGTATGCACTAGTTTCTATCCAAACAATAAACGAAGTATAACTTCGTGCATGCATGCTTATGAATGCTAACGATTAAACGTAGACACAAAACAAGTAGCCGCCGATCCAAACCCTTAAATGCTCTGGCACATAGAATACTTTACATGCGTGAGCGTCAGCGATACTTTGACAGATGCATACAACAGATGCGTTCTAATGGGATTTGAGACATAGACCAACGCTGAAGTCAACGTAACTTTTTTCATTCCTTCAGCGTTAACAATCACCACATTGTGACAGTTTAATAGAATGCGAATTTAAAATTAACATCTGAGGGTAGGAGGTTGTCTAAACAGATTTGAAAATACATACAAATGTAATTGTATTTTTCTTGTGAAAAAATAATTTTCGATTGTGCACTTTTATGTGTATACTGCCAATGAAATCAGCTGCGCGTTAAAATATTCATTGTAGCACCCCTTGCGCCAGGTGCTTGAAAGTCAACGAATGCTTTGACGCTGACGCACGTAAATTATTCAATGTGCAGGAGAGGCTTAAATATGAATGCCCATGGCGTTTGCACACTTTTAGATTCAATCCCAATAATACTTTTCACGGCCTCATCTCTTTCGAATCGATGACAATCCTCAACATGTATTAACGTCTAGAAAAAGCTGTTCAAACTTCGCTACGGAGAGAAAAATAACCCGCGCAACGCGTGTGGTTGCTCAGACTTTTTTTTATACTTTTACACACTCTCGGCACTAGCTCGTCGCATGTTGGGCTACATGTCCAAATGTCGCACAAAATGCAAAAGACCAAATTGTAAACTTCACTCCGCTTTGTGACTACTAATCATTAATTGATTAACCAAACAAACTTCGAAAAGAAAACCGTGAACTGTCAACTATCACAGGAAACAAGTTCTACAACCACTCCCAGCACAATCGTAATCGTAATCGAACATTTCTTACGAACTCCGAAAAATCCCTCACGAAATTCAAAGATCTGCTACAAATTTCTCTCGAAAGATGCTATCAACGAATGCGAATGAAAGAAAAAATTTGCATATTTTCTACGACGTTTGTGATTCCGTTCGGATTGTGTGAAATTTGTTTCGTAGTACGTATCGTAACTTCAATTCAATCGAATGGATTCAGCGATAGGGCTCAGTGTGTGACTGAATGTCGACTCTGCACATTTCTTCCCAAAATCACGATGAACAACTTTTGTCCACAAATCACAGTGTTACTTAAACCCAACACTCATCAACCTTAGATACCAATTTATAAGCTCATTATGAGCGCAACGAGGTATGTGACTTAACATAATGTGATTTTAATTTCCATCCTAGTGCTTTAAGTGTTATTCAAACGCACATTTGTTCCATGAGCGAAAGTAATTAAAACACCACCAGAAGCCATGTGTGCCCTTTTCTAGCACAAGCTTCATCTGTATTCATCCGATAAGGTGGCTAATAAAATCTTTATGTGCCGGTAATCCACTTAAAAATTAATTATGGCAGTTCCTGCAAATTAAACGATGCCAAGGAAAATAGAAGAAGTGTATAATCCTGGCATTTTCACACGTTGTTTAGTGAATGCATTTGCCAATGGCCTGGAACCTTTGCGTGTTCGCTTGAAATGTGACCATTTGAGGTACGTCGTTGAGGTCGTCTGTGAGTGCTGTGGCTTATAGCATTCATGCAATCCAATCCAAAGGCTAAGTCCTTGAGTGTGAATTTGTTGCTATTTGCTGGAGTTTCCTCTACTTTCCTGGCCTTGTTTATACCCTCTGCCGAGTGTCTGACATACAGGCAACTTAAGATTAAAGTGAAAGCAAGTGTTGATGTCCCGGGGAAAGATGTTCCTACGATAGATTTATTAGAACAAGCTGTAAACGATACTCCGCTTTGCTACAACTAATGATTGCTTGATTAACCAAACAAACTTCGGAAAAAAACCCGATAACTGTCAAACATGACAGAAAACAAAGCATTCATGCTTGGCACGCGGCCATAGTGCCTTGATCGGACTTAAGATCACAAGGTCTGATAGTTGATAAATTTAAAATATGCATTTTAAGGAAAAAAAGGCAACGAGCTCACACTCACATTAAGGCATTTATGTATGAAATTCGACGTCATTCAAATGTCTGATGTCACCACCGAGACGCTTGCAACGATTCGGCAAAGCGTTTCGACGGAAACACCCGCGGGCTTTCCTTCCATATCAGCCCTGAGCTCCTCTGACGAGGGCGAATGATTAAACGTAGCACGGGCAATCGACAGGATCCTTTCTCTTTACAGCACGTTCATCGAATTGAACAAAAGTCAACTGTTGCACGCTACTTGGTTTGTGGCACCGTCTTGTGGAAAACACTTATCATTATTGTCTAGTCCATTCAAGAGATCAAAGGAACAATATGTCAAAATGTTTCTGCAGCGATGGTCAATGACTGTAAAGTGTAGGTCTTCTTCATCAGTACACCATAAAATGCTTTTCAGTTAATGGAGTGGTTACTTGAAGCCTCTGAGTGCTGTTCTCTGATCCACAATGCATATGCTGCTTTATTAATGAAGTCGTTTACATTTCAAATTGTTTTCTTTTGCGAAGACGGACGAGCTTTGTGAGGATGCCAAAACCAGCCAATGCGCTGTATTGCTCGTCTGTACTCTCAGACGCGGCCTTAATGTCGGTGAATTGATGTTGGGCATCGAGTTAAGACCCCATCCAATATTGAAGCCGATCAAATACTCAAAAATGTAATTTTTTGACTTAAGACCTTTTTGCCTTAAATCGAAAGCAAACCGCTAACAATCTTAAATTTGCCGTCACCGACTAGGGATTTGGGTAATAAATTGTATGAACTTCAATCGAACGACCTTTGACGAGTTTTTTCACTGAACGTACGCCAAACTATGACAATTTATGCCAGAAACACAATAGTGCGGTGGTGCGTTACGTATCTTTCAACGCACACAATTCAATTTCCATGCACAGAATACTGCAGCGACCTACATAAATACCAAATGAGAGCGATGGGAGGACCGTAACGCGTAAACCCATCGCATGTCATTATCGAACATGTTGAAAATTGAAAATTGACAGATTGGTGCGTTTATGAACAGCTGACTACGTTTTAACGACAAAATCAATTTGAATTCGGACCAAGGGGGAAGTTTCGAAAGAATAAATAAAAAAAAGGGTAGAGTAGAATCCATTTGCACCTCTGCAAAGATTCAGTTCACCAACACACCACCTTCTCTCTGATTGATATATAATTTGTTGCGATATTCCAAATGCTTGGTAGCATGGGTACACCAAATTTCATTCATTTCCGTAATCAAATCAAGGGTACAATTGCCTTAACAGAATATTGATTTGACAATTCACAAGCAAAAACAGCTGACACAACATTTTTCATCTGGTATTTGAGATAGAGAGGGAACAGCTGATTAACGCAGTGCGTCATCGCAGCCCTCCGTAACATTGAAGTCGACCGCAGCACCGCAGTATTGTGTTTCAGGCATTAGTCACGCCATTTTGAGTGAAAGCTGTTAGCTGTCAAGTCCCAATTGTGCGCAATACACAGACAGAGTGTACGACACGAGATTGCAGGTATTGAGCTAGATTAAAAAGAGAGAGAGATTTTTGCCAAGGTGGACTACCCCGGTCGGAAACTGCACTAATAAGGACGTATACGGAGAAGATCTTACAGGCGATGATTGGAAGACTTATCCCTCGATAGTTGGCTCAGTTGAAGGAGTCTTCCTCCTTGTGGTTAGGTTGTAGTGGCTGACTGCAGTCACACTAGGCCCATTGTGATACCACGCGGATTGACTTCTCCTAACACTGGAACCAGTTTTTGCTTCTAATGAAACGATTTAGTTGGCCAATGCTGGCACTGGCACAATGCTTTTCGTTGCGGTCGCTGAAGTAGTAGGCTCCTAGGTGCAGGAACCTACGAATGGCAAGAACACTGCAGGAGCAGAGGAGGTGATGAGTATTTTCTTCCTCCTCTTCATCCATGCAGCTTCTGCAAAAATTATTATGTGGGGCATCCATCCTGCGAGCATGAGTGCCAATTGCACAGTGCTCGGTTATGACTCCCATGAGGGTCCTTAATGAGGGCTTGCTGAGTCTAAGTAGACTGAGTGACCGTTTTAGGTTAAGTATTGGCCAGATTTCGTTTGCTTTAAGGCAGGTGGTGCCTTCTAGCCATTTGTCATGAGTGGTTTGGGCAAACGATACTGATATTTCACTCGTCGGTCATGCTTTCTTCCGACCATGTCTTACAGATGAGCATGCACCCCACCAGCTCACCTCCGGCTGCCTTAAAAAGCTCTGCAGGCAGTCCTTCTACCCCAGCAGTTTTGTTCTTGACTTCGTCTAGCTCGGAATTCTCGTTGATCTTTGAGTGGTGTGGAACATTCTGCTTGGCAACGACTTTGGTGTTCTCCTCTCCGTTAAACAGTCTACAGGTGTGGTTTCTCCAACTCTAGGTTCACGTTGAGAGCACTCCACACTCATCTCAAGTACCTCTCGTCTATAGTTTAGGTTTTTTATTTAAAAGACTTTTATCAGACAAAACGCCCCATCTCATAATCACTTTTCTCACTATTTCACAACAAGTGCTGAATATGACAGTAACCGAGTAGACCAATCAAGACTTCCTACATTTCTACACAGGACCAAGAATGAAACAAAAAAACCTTCTTACACCCACTTGGCATTTCTTTTAGCTGCCCTCCTCTCCCTTCCACTTATTTTTTTGTTCCGTTTTTAAAACAGAAGAGAAAACAAAAAACGAATGATAAAATTAAAAAAAAAACAAACAAGATTGACTTACCGAAAATTAAATATCAATTAGGAATCAATTAATATTTATATCACGTAATTAAAAAAAGAATACAATTATAATTAAAAAAAGAAAAAAAAACAAATACAACTAGTAACAATAATTAATATCCGACACAAAACTACTTTCTACCTTTATACTGTGCAATAAAAATGAATCGTTTTCAATCAAACAAACCAACAGAACTTTGTTACAAAAACAAATAGACTATTATTTTTCTAAAAAATAAGATAAACAAAAATATGTTATGTATACACACATATATATACAATATGAAATTGTAGTTAAAGAAAAGAAAAACAAATTATTTATGAATATAATAAGAATGTTAAAAACAAAAAAACATCCCAAACGAAAAAGTGCTCAAATTATTATACAATAGGAGGGGTTTTTTTGATTTGTACGCATATAGCCGCTAGCTCGGAAATAGTACCAAAAAATGACGACGCTATAGGGTGTCTAAGAAGAAGCCTACCAGAACATATTGCGCCCTAACCGCCAAAGTGTAGTAAGCGGCAGAGTGAACAGCTTTGCTTTTTGTTTGATTTTCGTCTAGGATAAAAAAACGTGTAAATGTCGCTTGCGATAAAGTTTGTTTTCTCTTCAGTTGAACTGGAATGCTTTCTTAAAAAGCCAGTGATGCAGAAGGACGCCCAATCGATTAAACTATCGAACTGCATCATTAGGATAATTTGGTGGTTGGGGTGCTATATTCATTGTTTTTATAGCCGCTTAGCGTCGACAGTTTCGCTTGCTAACTTAAGTGGATACACGTCATCGTGTTGTTGCAGCATATTCATTTTTGAATTAGCGAATTTAGGCGTACAAAAAACACGCACCTTCATTCATTTACTTCACTTCAAAAACAAAAATGAAAACTGATTCGAAATTAAATTGAAAATGTGTTAATCTGGTAACATTCTCGTCACCAACAGGTGAAGTGTCTTCGCAGTCAAGTCAAAGGATAGAGGTGCTGTTGAAGTTCCCATACTTCTTCGTTTAGTGCAATTCTTTAACATTATCTTCTGTTACCATGGACCAGTGTTGCTCACGTCAATGGGCTTTGTGTGTTTGTGAAAATCCCGATTCTTAATCTACTAAGTGACAATGTTGACCACATTAGACAACCCACACTTTTGAGAACAGCCGGAGTTGTGTAATCCATTCACTGAATCAAAACACAAGTTTCGAAAAAAGAAATCAGAGAAAGGCTTCAAAATTCGTCGAGGCAACCTACATAAAGATGGCGCTACAGCCCGTAGGGGGCCAGAGCCTAGCTTCTCATCAACCACTCGTGTTGTGCGTGCTATTGTTCTCTCACGATTGGAAGGGACCTACAGTTTTATGCCGAATCCGAACGACTTGGCTTGAGAAGCTTTCTCTAGACAGGAAATACTTTTGAGCAGTGACTCGAAAGAGGTGGGGTCGTGAAAATTGGTTTTCGTTGCACAGAGAATCGAACCTACGACGTCGAGGTTGGGTGGGTGCACATACCCACAACGCTACGGGCCACCACTGAGGCAACCTAAGCAGCATTTAAAATTCGAACTGATACATGTCCAAGCTGAGTTCACTTACCACAACCAAGCCTCAATCTCATGGTTGAAGTTAGGTGCAAGTGCAAGTGATGTCCTTCTCGAACAAGACGCGTTAGAACTCGAATAATTCGAGAAAATTCAGTGAATATACTCACATGTACTCACAATTGAACAGGTGGGAGAAAAGGAACTAATTTCATTTATATTTTGCTCAGATGCCGAGATCTATACACACGATCTTGTAGATCTCGCATGGAAAAACCTTCGAATATTCCTTAAGATCAATAATTTTCAGATTAATGATAGACAGAACGGACGATTTTGATCCTTTTAAAGACCATCGTGGGGCTTCTTTGACAGATCAAGCTTGACTCCTGTCAAATTGCTTTGTCATATGTGATCAGCATCGTTTATCAAGTCATCATGGAAAGACTCTTCCAGGACAGCGTCTTTAAATTGTTCAAAATCAACGTGTGAAAAATGTCTCGAGGAACTTTTGGTGCGCATAATTGACCTACTGAAAGCACTGTTGCCAATGCCATTCTCAAATTTGGGTCCCAGTTCACTCGGTCGGTAAGGCCACATCCAGCACATAATGAAGAACCTATACGAATGACGAATCGATACATCGTCGGTCTCAGCAGCTTGACTTGGCTTGGCTCGGTGAGCTCTGGTTTCAAAAACATCGTGCTACAAGCCATGCAGCGAGTGAAACAATGGTCTTGTTGAGAATTCATTTTGGTGAGCATGTTTTGCTATAAAAAAAATTGCCCCTTAGATCGTACGATATCACATCTTTGGATTAGTCTCAGATCTTCAGAAATAGGTTTTGGAACGCTTTGGAAGTCAACATTACTCGTGTTATCCGCGAGATACCAGTCGTTACGCTCGACCGAGTCGCACAAAATAAAAAATTTCGAATGGACGACCTCAGACGTAGTCGTGACTAACCTTTACGTGATATCCTGTTCAGACAGTAAATGCCATAAATTATGTCATAAATCAGTTTAATTGTTAAAGTTTCTTATTTTACATTTGCATTACAAATCGATGAAGCACCCTTAGCAAACTTCCTGGGTTGTTCGTAAAAAAAGCTATTAAAGTTAGATTGCTATGTTCGTCCTCTTCTTTGGCTGGCGCTATAGACCTCGACGTCGTAGGTTCGATTCCTGTTCTGTGCGACGAAACGAATTTTCACGGTGGTTGCTGAGAAGCTAGGGCCTGGTTCTCTACGGGCTGTAGGGCTACCCATATTATATGGCCCAAGAAGAGAGCAGTAAGGAATATATACGATGCAGAGAGAATTTTAGCAGGAAATCTTCCTGATGTATGAACTAGCTCTTAAATATCAACAGATCCATATCTTTCGAGTCGTAGCACCGCATTCTATAGACCAAGGAATCCCTATCTCAAGAAAGTTTTGCCCTGTTAAAGGGTCTCGAATAATTTTCCCAGAGTACCAGCTCCGATGAAGATGATCGCGACTAAAACACTTACACACTTGCTTCTGTGTTGTGATTAATATACTGAACACACTGGTGAAGATTTGAACAAAATCGGTCCAATGGTCTCTAAGTTATAGACATTTGTGTGCACGAGGATAGTGGTGGCTGGATGGTGTGGAGTTTACAGTCCCACATACGCTTGTACGTTTTGAAAACTTCAACGAATTACCTTTAAGTTGTCATCGAACAAGAAAAGCAATAGTTGACTGATAGCTAGCGCAACACAGATAAAGTTCCGC
This sequence comes from Eristalis arbustorum, assembly GCA_916610145.1. NCBI lineage: Eukaryota > Metazoa > Arthropoda > Insecta > Diptera > Syrphidae > Eristalis > Eristalis arbustorum. Next base: position 30,224,750 of record OU744319.1, on the reverse strand, counting down.
TATATGTGCAAAAGAACACACTGTGCGACGATTTAAACCACGCATGTGATGGCTAAACTCAAAATTCGCGGTTGAATATCTTCCTCTTTGATTTTCCAGGTCCTCCTCCTTGAATCTCCACTTATTCTTGCTTCTCCATTGACATCATAGACGTCATGTGTTTCTTTCATCTTAGAAGACTGGTTGTCTGAATCTGACATGAAACCAGGCATCTAATCGCGTAATGAGACAGTCGTCTCTCGCTCGCTTTCAGACGATAGTTTAACTTCATGTCAGCATGAAAAAACGCTATCGTCTGAAAGATATCGTCTTGCCTGCTTTACGTAAGCTGACAACTGTCATTAACTATCGACTCGACTACTGACTTTTGACGATAGCTATTCCAGTATCGTCTTCGTATTAGATGCGAATAATTTTGCATACATATCTTGTTCCACACTTTTGTGATGACATCAAAGTGATAGGACGCATATATTAGTTTTGGTCGAAAATTGAACTGAGAATACGTCGGTGGAATTTGAGAGGAATGACAGCATAAAAGTTGTCAGAGTTCTCAAACTGTGTACAAAAAGTACGATAGGCGAGACGATAGTGATGGTCTTACATGAAGCCATTCATCGACGATATCACTGAAGAAACTCGAATGGATGCCAGTCGCCGCGAATAGAAATTGCAACCAGAATTTTATGCACGCACTTGGAAAGCACTTCATTCTGTTGCAACAGAAGCAAAAACACATGCAAACATCTGCATTAAAACCCTCAGATTGAACTCAGCAAAAGAAGAAAAGGGAAGATTTACGGAAAAAAACCAAACAAACAAACAAACCTTTTGCTGAACGAATCAGAACACATTTAAAATCTTCGATTAACACTAAAAAAACTCACAAATTTCAAGAAGAGTGCATCTCTCAGCAAATGCAGAGCAAAACCCTCAAGTTTTTTATTTTTTTATTTTTAGCTGGTCATTCGATTGTGTGCCAGAGACACTAGCGAGCTTGTTTCAATTGATTGATGCAAAACCATTAAATTAAGTAAGAAAAAGAAACTTGTTATAATCCAAAGAAAAAAACAAAAACAAAAAGAAAATGAAAATAACTAAATTCAATTAATAAATTATACATGTACTTGTAAGTAGTTTAGCGACGGCGATAATGTTGCAAATTGATTGTAAAATTATGTAAATTTAACTGAAAGCTAAGCAAACAATATGATTCATCGAAAAGAATTTTTAGCTCAGAGAGATAGTAGTTAATTATTATTAAATTGTCTTGTTTGTTTCCTTCCTTTTTTGTGTCACTTGTGATCACCTTCATTCATCCTTACAGATTGTGTGGTTGTCAAGACAGCCACATTTTCATTGTTAAGCGCATATCTATTGAATTTCATTTGAAAATCATGGGAATGGCATGCTTACCGTGCGTGCTTGTGTGTAGAAATCAATCAACCGAAATATGGGGGAAAATGGACACATCATCTTTTGTTTGCCTTTTTTTTCATGGACATTGTTATCTCCTCGATTGGTCCTTTTTATCTGTGAATTATATCCATTCATCGGTAGGGCGGGATGACTTCTCTTTCAAGAATTTAATCAAAGACGCATTCTGAAATTTAATGTTTGAAGGGAAGTTTTAAAGAAATTTAAAGCACATGGAAAACTTGGTGGAATAGGAATTCTCGGGCGTCGGTATTTCTCAGCCAAGTCATCCATCGACGGAGTGTCAATGTTTACACTGGTTCGTGTCTCCCACCCGTCCACGTTCTCGGCTGGAGCGTATGGACTAAGCAGCATTAACAGATTTTTGCTGGAAAAAGAATCGCATTATTTTGTTGTTTAAAGCACTTGAAGAAGAAGATAGTCCAATCGGCGAGCATGCTGTCATCTTATCATAATGCAGGCTCCTTGCATACCCGCTAGTAGTAAGGAGCACATTTTCAAATCTTTCCCGGACGAAGCTCATGTAGGCGTAGCAGTCGTACAAGTCCTCAGTTGTGATGGGCTCAGCTCAACAACATCTGTGAGAAATTTTACTTCATATCTGCCACCTTATGTACCTACTTTGACTTAAGATTTAATTTAGTTGTTCTTATTCTTCTAATGGCGTCACAGTTCGTGATGAGTGCGGGCCTCAGCCAACAAGCCTCTCCAGTCCTTAGACAGCTGCCTCCAATTCCGCACACCAAGTGGGTTGAGGTCCTTATCCACATCGCTATCTAGAAGTTATGCTGCATATTGTCACGTTCTCACCGAGTCGTCGATGTTGTGTGTCCTTCCCTGATGACATCGTATAATTAGTCTTGTTCTCATTCACCCCTAAGCCATTTTAAGGCTTCATTGACGGCTCGTTGCGTTCGTCCAATCACCTCAATGTCGTCCGAAAAAAGGACGCAGTTAAACGCACTTTTGGAAGATGGTGTCTCTTGTGTTGGCGAATGAGTTTGACACGACCTTCTCAAGAATGATGTTTAAAAAACTACATAACAGCGCGTTGCCCTAATACCTAAAACCTTTTTTGACATTGATTGTCTCGGTGAGTTCGTTACCGACCTTGATGGAGCAGCGATACTTTGGTTCACAAGGTAATTTACAAACTTGTAGAGTTGCCAGTTTAGAGTCATTCTGATTTTTTTGGAGAGGGTGTGGAGAACATTTAGTCATGTCTTGTGTTTCCACTCTTAAAACAAAAAGGAAAAGCCTCTCAATTCCAGTGTCTGCAAGCAATAACAATAGACGACTTACCGGCCACTAAACCTTTGCTAAGCACTGGACTTAAGCGAAGATACCCTTAGCGATGCCTATGGAGAGGACGGCTACACGGCAGAGCACTTCCTCTGTGACTGTTCCGTCATTGTTTGGATCAGGTGGCAGGTCTTCGGCGCTAATGTGGTTAGAGCTGATTCTGTAAGCCCTTCACCACAGAAGCGCCTGCTGATCTTCCCAACAATTCGGTTGCCACCTGGTAGTGCTTTGTCTGTATGTTTATTCAATTCCCATATAAGGAGGCATTGTGTTATTAAAAACCTTTGTTGGGACTCATTTACTTTCAAAATTACTCGTTTTTTTAGCTTTTGGGATTCATAAATAATTTGACCTGCGGTAACACTGCTGCGAATGACAAACCTCAATATGAATGAAACGTTAATGTTTACGAAGTTCGCAATTCGCGGGGACCTTATATGAATGGGCCTTAAGATTTTCTACTCAAAGAGGTGTCATGAGATCGGTGTCTTCATGTACGGATCTCAGTCGAGATTCAGAACGGAAATGAATCGATTTCATGCAAACCGAGTGTTACAGTTCGACATACGATTAACTCTGTCAGTTGGGAAGATCAGCAGGGATTCGATTAAGATATCCTTGAGCTTTCACCCAACAAAAGATAAATGCATTCGCTATACACCTAAGTCTGTTTTTACACGGTAGATTGGTTCCAGAAAAAAACCGTGTAAAAAAAGACGTTGGGAATTCCGCTAAATTTGTGCTATTTACATTTGCTTGTACGCGCAAAAAGGCAATTCCCTTAAATTTGTGATATGAACATACATCGCAAAAATTAAATTTGACAAACAAAATTTAAACACAAATAATTTTAAATCGTGCTAAATGGAATAAAAATATTTTATTTTCAAACCGTGTGAAAACAGAATTAGGTGTACTTCCCAATTTCCTCTACTTATATACCGCAGGTCCCTACAAGCATTCCTGCTATGTCCCGTCTACTTAATAATTTGCTAACCATTTCTCTTAAAGGCAATGTGATGAAAATAAACAAGAAGGATTTTGTGCAGATCGGTTTCAAAAACGAACAAGGATTATTTTGTATGTTTCTTTCAGAACTTGTTCCGTTAAATATTTTGTTCAAGCTCAATTCGAACTACTCAATACGAAATTAATTAGCTTGAGAATGAGAGCTTTAAGTGCAATTTAAGACATAAAAATGAAGCAGTAAATTATATACACAATGAAACTAATTGAAATAATTAATCGCTTAACAAAATTAACTAAATATGTAAAAAGAAGTATGTTTATATTTTTGTAAATTATCTTGTCAAACTATTTAAAAAAAAACAAACACACACAAATAAACAATCAAAGAGCAGACATTCACAATCCACAATACAAAATCAAAATGTTGAAACAACAAAACAGAGCAATATTCACCGACAGTCTGGTGAACAATGATCAAACCAGAACAAATAATAAGTCATCAATTTACTCAATAAAATAGTTCGCATGATAAGTAAATAGAAAATCAAAAGACCAGTGAATTCCTAAGCATATTCGATGAAAATAAGAAGAAATTCATTTTGATTAAATTAACGACAACAGTGCTCAGCAGCAGATGTTGTAAATATACATACAAAAGCAAAACCAAAAAAGAACAACAAAATAAATTAATAAAGTATTTACAATTTTTTTAAAGTAATTTAACTAGAAAATGAATTAAATATTACATGAAATTCAAAAGCAAAAAAAAAAAAGAATAAAAATTTACGTACTGAAATTCGGTGTATAACTTTGTTAAATAGTTATAAAGACACATTATATACATATATATAGTAACCAAAAAAAAAAAAACAAAAAAAATGAATAATAATAATGAGAGTAGATGTTTTGTCATATTTTTGTTGTCCATTTTTTCGATTTGATTCGATTTTGATTTGAATCCGCAAGACGAAGCAGAAACAATCTCCCCTGCTCGTGGCTTGCATTTGTTGTACACTACGAATTGCGTTCAAACACACACACACAACTGGAAGTGAAAATGCATAGAATCGATTTACAAAGCCAACAAGAACTAAAAAAAGAAAACAATTTTAAACGCAGTTTTGAATGAAAATAATTAAAAATCCAAAATTCAATTTTATGTAGCATTAACTTACTAGGTTAAATATTTGATTAGATACAACATAACAAACAAACAAAAAAACAAAGAAATTTGTAACATTTACAAAAATGAACAAGAAACAAAAAATGGATACAAACAAATATCACACATGTGAACATTTAAGAGAAAGCAAATAAAACTGGAAAAACCAAAAATAAAATGAAGACAAATCGATTCTAAATGTTAATTGTTGCTAACACATAAATAATTAATATTAAATATTAATAATAGTAAATATAATATTTATAAATGAATATTTGTAAATGAATTGAAATGCTGGAGTAACAATATACTGGCGGAGTTAATAAAAGTTGTCGTTTTATTTTTTTGATTTTGATTCTTTTTTAGGTAAACCAGCGAATGAAAGGAGATCCCCTAACCTGTGTCTATAAGTCTGGTGAACGTAGCATATAAGATCTTTTCTAGTGCGGGTTCAGGCCCGCCCGCCAGGCAGATCTTGAAAAAGATCCAGGAGTTTCAAATCGACACCCACCATCTTTTCATCGACTTTGAGCCCACGTATGACAGTAAAGGGTGATTTTTTAGCTATTATCTTTTTAACAACACTGGTTTAAACAGCTGACTCACGTTTCGTGTTTTGTTCTTCAGTTTCTTCTTCTTTGTGTGGCCTGGGGTGGACCTGGGCCTCAACCAACATGCCTCTCCAACTAGCGCGATCTCTGGCTAGCTGTCTCCAGTTTCGCACACCAAGTTGGTTGAGGTCCTTCTCCACGTCCTCTGTTGCGTTGCCCTACAGGTTCGAATTCAAAGATTCTTCGGGCTGGAGCTGTGGTGTCCATACGCTCTACATGACCTAGCCACCGTAGACGTTGGATCTGTAGACGCTTAACTAGGCTCATGTCGCTGTACAGCCCATACGGTTCGTGGTTGAATCTCCTTCTCCAAGAACCTTCAACGCAAACAGGACCGAAGATTGAACGCAGAACTTTTCTCTCGAAGAGACCAAGTGCGTCTTCATCCGCTCTTGAGATAGTCCAAGCTTCCGCGCCATACAGCAGGACAGGGATGATCAAGGTCTTATATAAGGTGAGCTTGGTCTTTCGAGAGAGTCTCAATTCGACTACTCAATTGCCTCTTGAGCCCAAAGAGACAGCGGTTGGCAAGAGTTATTCTGCGTTTAATCTCAGTACTGATGTTGTTCGCACTATTTACTTGGGAGCCAAGGTAGACGAAGTCCTTCACTACCTCGAAGTTGTAGCTGCCTATGGTGACGAGTCGATGACCGAGTCGTCGATGTTGTGTGTCCTTTCTTGATGACAGCATATGCTTTGTTTTGCCCTCATTCACCGCTAAACCCATTGTTGCCGCCCCCGTCTCAATTCAAGCAAACGCTTCATTGGCGGCTCGCTGAGTTCGGCCAATCACGTCGATATCGTCCGCGTATGCTAGCAGTTGAACGGACTTCTGGAAGATCGTGCCTCTAGTGTTGGCGTGTGAGTTTCGCACGATCTTCTCCAACACGATGTTGAAGAAGTCACATGACGGCGCGTCGCCTTGCCTAAAACCTTTTTTTGACTTTGAAGGTCTCGGTGAGTTCGTTACCGACCTTGATGGAGCAGCGAGAGTTCTCCATCGTCATCCTGCACAATCTGACGAGTTTGGCAGGGATGTCAAAACTAGACATGGCTTTGTATAGCTCGTCTCTATGCACACTGTCATATGCGGCCTTAAAGTCGACAAATAGGTGGTGGGTGTCGATCTGCATCTCCTGGGTTTTTTCGAGGATCAGCCATAATGTGAAAATTTGATCGATAGTGGACTTCCCAGGCCTGAAACCGCACTGATAAGGACCTATCAGGTTGTTGACGAATGGTTTCAGGCGCTCACACAGAACGGCAGAGAAGATTTTGTAGGCGATGTTAAGGAGACTTATCCCCCGATAATTGGCGCAGTCAAAGGGGTCTCCTTTCTTGTGGATCGGGCAAACGATACTAAGATTCCACTCGTCGGGCATGTTTTCCTCCGACCATATCCTATAGATGAGCTGGTGCATGCGCCCAACCAGATCATCTCCAGCTGCTTTAAACAGTTCCGCGAACAATCCGTCCGCTCCAGCAGCTTTGTTCGACTTTAGTCTCGATATCGCTACCTTGACTTCGTCTAGATCGGGGGGACGGAATTCTCTTCTATGGTCGTCCATTGCGTGGAATGGAACATTCTGCCTGACAGCGGTCTTGGTGTTCTCTTCGCCGTTTAACAGTCTGCAGAAGTGATCCTTTCAGATTCTCAGTATCGACTGCGACTCTACTACGAGTTGCCCCTCTTCGTTCTGACAGGCTTCTATCCGATGTTTGTACCCTTTGGATAGTTGTTTCACACGCTGGTAAGACTTTCGGACATTATTTCCTCTCCATTTCCTCGATCGCGCGCTTCTCATGCTCCTTCTTTTTCTTTTTGAGAAGCCGGTGCTCTTCCCTTCTTTTAAGTTCGTAGAGCTCACGAACCGCTCTCGTCCTTCTATCCAGCGTCGCCTTATATGCTGCTAGCTTCGCTGAATGCGCCTGCCGACACTCGTTGTCAAACCATGGGTTTTTTCTAGGTGGCATTTTAAAACCCAGCACTTCAGAGGCAGCTTCTCTAATGGCGTTTTGACAACGGTTCCACTGTTCGTCGATTGTTTCGCCTGGCAGGGTTGGACTCTCTGAGAGCTTCAGGGAGACTCGATCGGAGAAGTTCCCAGCGGTTAATTGCGATTGTAGCTTTCCAACGTCAAACTGTTTTGGTCTTGCTCTACTCCGTTGTACAATCGATATCCGAGTTCTGACCTTGGCTACAACAAGGTAATGATCCGAGTCGATGTTTGCACCTCGGAACGTTCGGACATCGAGGACACAGGAGGAGTGTCTGACGTCGATCGCAATGTGATCAATCTGGTTGACGGTTGATTGATCAGGGGACCGCCAGGTCCCTTTGTGAATGTTGCGGTGAGGGAACCGCGTGCTGGCTACAGTGAGGTTTCGCCCCGTCACGAAGTCCAACAGCCTGAGTCCATTGTCGGACGTGTTGTCGTGTAGGCTGTGTTTACCGACGACTCTAGCAAAGATTTCTTCCTTGCCCAGCTTTGCATTAAAATGTCCTAGAACGATCTTGGTGTCGTAGCTGGGGCATTGATCGTATGTTCTTTCTAGGAGATCATAGAAGTCATCCTTGCTATCATCGTCTTTGTCCTCCGTTGGGGCGTGGGCGCAAATTAGGCTGATGTTGCCGAATGTTGCCTTGATGCGGATTGTTGTGAGGCGTTCGCTTATGTATCTAAAGCTTAAGACTTCTTGCCTAAGTCTGCCTCGAACAACAAAACCGCATCCAAACAAGCGCTGCCTTCGCTCTTTGTAGCAATCGCCGTAATATATGTCGCAGTTTTCCGTCCTCTTTTTGCCCGACCCATCCCATCGCACCTCTTGGATGGCGGTGATGTCAGCCTTATAGGCTTCTAGGGCCTCCGCAAGTTCATCGGCTGCACGTGGTCTGTTCAGTGACCTCACATTCCACGTACAGAACCGAAAATCGTTGTCCTTATTTCGTTGTCCATGGTCGTCAGCAGTAGGGTCATCCGTATCCGAGTCTTGGTGCCGTCTCGGAACTATTGCGAGTTTTACACGGTGGGGAAGTTAACCCCACGCGAAACCCCCGAACCTGGAGGACCGGGTCCTGGTTTAAACCCCCGGACAAGGGGTCGCTGCATACATTGGTTCACCTCTAAGCGGCTGCAGTAGAGGTTATCCAGAGGGCGCCGCGGGGAGGCTGTATGTCAACTTGACCTGTGCATTTACAGTGATCGTTGCTGGCATCTCGCCAAGTTGAGAGCAATCAACAACTTTGCCCTGGATGCACAGGCCCATGCCCTCCATCTAAGAGATCAAAAATTAGCACTACTAGACCTCCACGAAAAAAGACTAGGCCCTTTCTCCAACGATTTCTGTAGAAGCTACCTAGACAAGGACGAAAGCGTCCAGAAACCTTCTCTGCCACTGTTTTGCGCTCGCCTGAACAGGGAAAGACACTTTAACCTCATACTTCTAGGACAGCCATAAACTTCAGCAACACACCAGTCAAACTGGCTGACAAAACTGGCTCTCTAATTTGAATTACCCATTTGGCTTTAAAATTGGCCTTCTTAAGCCGAAGTGAAATAAGGTCACTACCTACCTACATTTCGCTTAGGAGAGAAACAAAAGGGCAAGGCGTTTTCCTAAGACTTTTCCACTAGGGATTCCCATACAGACACTTCCACTAGACTTAGGTTAGAATTAGGGGCAAGGCGTATTTCCACCCTGAATTCCCTTTCAAAATACCAATTCTTGTCCCCGGCAAAGACGAGTTGCTACCGAACGCCATTATCAACGACAACACGATAGCCCTCTTCACCGACGGATAGAAAATGGACACAGGTACGGTCGGATTATACTCGGACAGTCGGCATAGACAAATATCACTCAGACTCCCAGAAATAGAGACAGCAGCCAACCAGATATTCCACCATCTCTGCAGACAGGCTGCGCTGAAGTCAATATTATCCTGTACAACGAAACGAATGGTTGTCAAAAAATGTCGTGAGTCACTGAGGTTCATCAGACACCACAACGTCTGCTGGGTCTCTGGCCATAGCTCAATCGAAGGGAATGAAAGAGCGGACGAATTGGTCAGACAAGGATCTGAAATGGACACGTCACCGCAACCATCCTTCAGTGGAGTACACAGCACCATACATATCACAACAATAAAAGAAGCCAACTCCTTTTGGTTTGCAAACGACCAAGATCAACGTGGCCAAAACTTAATATCGACAAAAAGATGCTTCTGGCGTTGGACCGACGATCGATCCGTATGCTCGTCGGACTGATCGCAGGACACTGCTCAATCGAAACAATGCTCTGGAAATGTGGTCAGAAATCCAGCGATTTCTGCCGGAGCTGCGACGACAATGAAGAAACCGAGACGATCTAACATCAGCTTTGCCAATGCCCAGATCTTCAGAATTCTCTGGACCACAGATTCTTCACAGAAACATCGAAAATATCCAATGCTGGTACATTTACCGTGTCTTTTAAAATTCAAAAAAAGCACGGGGTGGTTTCGTCCTTCAAGCCACATGGTAAATGAGAAGACCTGTCTACTCCACAAATGGAGGAATTTACAAAGCGAGTGGAAGTCTTCACACTACCCTTCCAAAACCTAACCTAACCTTCAAAGTTAATGATGGAAGGTGAAGTAACCAAACACAGTGCGAGTTTTTACCGAGCATTTCCATATGTATGTAAACTGTTTGTTCATATTTTTTCACATCATAGTTCCCCCTCAACGAAAGCCATCGCGTTGATAGTTGAATGTCGACGATTCATAAATTAAGTCAAGCAACCTGATTTTGAATGCGTCTGGATAAAAGTCGACCATCAGGATATCCATCCATCCGTCAGAAGTCATATGTCAATTGCGTGAACATTTTATCCACAGCGTAATTTTTGACGTTGCCAACAAGTTGAATAGCTTTTGGCTCTGTCATTTGTGTTGATTTTTCAAAAGCTTTAAGACTTACCAGGCTTAGCCCTTTATTCACCTCATTTATGTGAAAAATTATCCTTCGGATAATATTTTAACTCAATTCAATAACGAGCATCTAGTGGTTAAATTTTGTTTTGCTTTTGAGAATTAAACGGCACTTATTTTTGACATTAGAGTATTTTGACATCTAATGCAATGGACGTAAGCAAACGTACCAACTTTCGGAAGAAAGATTCAAAAGCGAAAAAGTGCTTTATTGGAAATTATTACTAAGCTGAGTTCCATAAAAATACTCTTGACACTCTGGCAACATCCTACGTTGCACACGAAATTGCTGAATTATCCCAACTCGCTGTGATTCGGAACACATTTCTCTCACCACGTTCCATGGCAGGCCGCCAGTCGCCACGAGTTAAATGAAAATGGAATGTGTACATTGGTGTTGGTTTCACTACTAGGTGGTGTTGTGCTGTATTTGAAATAGAAAGTGTGAACGAATTTTATTTGAATTTCTCTCAACAACTTCACGCAGATTTGCCGATGCGCCAAATATGAACAGTCTCCCTGCCTCCCTCTTTCTTCGGCTACAGGTGGTAAATTTATGAAGCGAAGCATATTCTAATAGTTTGTCAACTCGAGCGAAATGGGGTGAGATGTTTATGATTTGTAGGGTAGAGCATAAATGTTTGTTATGAAATAAATTAATGTGGTCGGACGTAACGATGAAAAACATATTTTGCGATTACCTTATCAGGTTGTGAATGCTGTTAGGAATCCTGTGGGAAATTTGAACTTTTTTTTTAGAAAAAGTGGTGAATTCAGAGGAGGGTTAATTGAAAGATTGTCGATGGTTAAAGTCCAGCATTGGCAATGATATCTAAGACAGCAGGAATAAGCTGAATAATAAACATTTAATGTTTAAATAATAATAGAAAATCTGAAGAAACTGGTTTCTGTTCGGAAGTGTTGCAAACCAATTCACGATTGTGAACGGATCTTGAGCGTAGAAAACGACAAGAAGTGGTTCTAGGACTCGACTGGAAACTGCAAGCAGTAATCTCCCGAAGTAGAAACAATTTCACATAACTTTTTTAGAAATTCAGGAAAAAGGTTGTCCACCAAAAATCGACCAATCTACGTCTTCATCACACAGTCGGTAGTAGTCATGCACCTCGTACCGCAAACACTCTCCAGCTGATATGATCTTAAGTCAGCTGTTACCATTTACGCACGTATAGCTGAGATAATTGAGGAAGAAATATGCAACTTCTACGTTTCTTGCAGCTCATATCCATACGTTTTTTATAACATTTCCTAATTCCCTTATCTCTGCTGCAGGGTCCTTCTCATGTCTCAACCATCGGTTCTTCTATTTCGTTGTCCCTCTGGTTCAGTGACGAAGACTCGTCCGTCTGGAGTTCTCTTGTCCATGTTCTCTACATTAACGTTGAATCGTAGACGTCTGGCTACACTCACGTCGCTGTTCCTGGTTCAATCTTCTTCTTCGATGTCATGAACAGGACAAATCAAATCAATCACCACTGCTCACATGATTTCCTTTACCTCCACTAAGAAGCTAATTTGGTCTTTTCTCGAAATGAAATTCATATTCGTTTGTTGACCTTTGCTTTTTGACATGACTTACCTCGCCTGGTGGATGACGATGCATATTATCAATCCCACTACCGCGTGGCCATACAAAAATATGTATCTTCACACATTTTCACTTTTCGCAGATGTGGCAACAAGATATTAAATCAACCACGCAAAAGTTCGCAATAAGCCAGTCTGTCCAAGAAAGATTGCACGCATTTCATTAAAATAACCACGTTTGGGTCATAACAATAGTCTACATCGTTTAGTTGGTCATCCTGCGCACAAATGCTGCCTTTCACCTTTGAACCCAATCTAACGCACCCCACAAACATGACGATGCAAGGAAAATCCAACAAACCGCAACTACCACCAGAGTTGAATACATCACAAACCACCCAAGAAATTCAACAACATTTGGTCAAAACAATGAAAACCCCATCTCACCACTTCTCGACAAATCCGTCTGTACCCACTGCCAAGGGGAAAGAAACGGAAACCCCCAAGTTTCCTCCCCAAATGCCCCAAGAGTTGGCCACTGACCAAATTCACAAACTCCTTTGCAAACGAAATCTATAATGAACCTGTCTCAGACTGACTGAAAGCAAGACATCTTTAATTTCAAACCCTGAACCCTCAATCATATTCCCACATCAGTACTGCATATTGTTTACAAATGCACGTACACCAATTACCCAGTTTTTTATGCCTTCTTTTTCAATACGAAATAAAACAGAAGCCAATTAATTCCCCACAACGAACACACGTTCTGTCCGCTTTTTTTGTTCACCACCACCACATCTACCACACTCAAGAAGAAGGAAAAACGTGAAGCAAAAAATAAGTTGTGTGAAACACAACTCAACTTGCCCGAGAGGATGAAACATCAATCACCTACAAAGGAACGTCTCGAATCGAAACGATAATTTCTTTCGTGCGTGCCCGTGTCAGTAGTTTGTCTACTTTTCTGCTTGTTTTGCGCCCTATACCGTCGAGTGTTTATTCGAAGGAAAAAATATTATATATTTTCTTCTGTCCAATTCACAAGGGAGAACATTTTAAGTTTTTTTTTTGTTCTCAAAAATCCAAAACCAAACAAATCTTGCGTGAAATAATTTTTCGCAAAGTATCAATCGAAAAAGTAACGCTTTGCCAAAGAACTCTCGGAAGAAATCGCCGAGAAACCGAAACAGTATTCGTCAGAGGAAAACAGGTATGTAAGTTGGTGTGCTGCTGCTGCTGCTGCTGCCAGCCCGTTCCACTATTCAATGTGAGAAGAGAAGAGGCAAAAGATAAAAAAGAAAAAAAAAATTCGCGGCTTTCATAATTGCTCCTCCGCGCAAAAAACAAAAAAGCACACATAAACCGACAGCAATATCAAAATATATTTCACCGATTGATTTGGGGAATAAATTTTTCAAAAATTTCTTTTGTTTTTCCCTCATTTTCTGTGTCGTTTCCGTGCGGTGCCGTCTCTGGGGTATCATCTGCCTGTGCCTTGGTAGGAATTTACATTTCCCAACTTTGCCGTTTGAGCACACATCGTAATGGAGAAGAGGATAGAACTCGAGCGGAGAGCACGTCGTGCCAACCAAGTAAGTTATACTTTAATTTTGTTTCCCCCGCCCCCCTCACTTCCCACTTGTTAAAATTTAGTCTAATTAATTTTCGAAAGTGTGTGATTATGATTAATTCGGTGGAGAGAAAAAAATCTGTTTAAAAACGAGCCAACAGAGGAAGCGAAAAAAAAGCCATGATATACTAAGTATATCTCCCCGTGGAGGAGGGTTGATGAAGATGTTCACTACACCAACACCAATCGCATTGACGGGGAGCAATGATGAAAACGATCAGAGCAACGAAAAAAAAGTCAACCGACGATATTTTTCAATAACGGCGAAATATCGCGATGATAATAATGAACGCGATAGCCGTGACTGGTGTGTGATGATGATTAGAGCATAGATAATTTCCTTCCGAAAGAAAAAAAAAAACGAATTCATGCAAACGTTTTGATTTTTTGGACAGTTTTCATTTTTCACATGTGCGCTCGTCTCTGTGGTGCCGCTTGTGTGCTGTGTGCGATGCGTGTGCCCTTCGCTTCGATTTAATTTGCGATTAGCAACAATCGCTTTTTTTTTTTCGTTTTCTTCACAACAAACAACCGAGCCTGAGCCAGCAAGCAGTGGGTACACATCGCTTAGCATGGGCGGGGGAATGAAGAAATATTAAAAATGTCTCCCCATGCTTCAGAACTGAGAAAATTTAAATGTCTTGTTGTTTTCATTCCTCGTCGCGTCGAGACGATAGTAGTTAGTACCATGTGGTTTACGAAGCAAAAAAAAAATGAGAATCCACACACAAAGTGATATGGCCGATAAAATCGATTTTTGAAAGACGAATGGTGTTTTCATTGTTTTTCTTCTTTTTTTTTTTCGTTTCGAACTGAAAAACGAATTCACTGTCAACGCGCCATTTTTTCTGCTTGGAGAATTTCTGTAAACTTCTCGACTCTTTCTGAGAGTTGCGTTCTCTTGGAGTAGGTCCAGCAGTTAGTTGCATAATGGGGCAATATTTAATTCAAGCAATTTTGTGCAACACAAGGCGAAGAATTAAGAAGTTAACTTCCTTTTCAATCTTCGTTTCTGGCGTGTAATCTTATCTTTGCACACAAATGCACATGATGTAATGGCGTTCATTCTTACAAACCGCCGCTTCAGATGGCTTGAGTGTTTATGTATTGCTTCAGTTTTCAAACCAAACAATTGCTGCTGGAGAACCATTTTAGGCCTGCAGCGGTTCGAGGTTGATTTTAAACGAAAAGAGCAATTAATTTGATGAGGCTTTTCATATGGATGGATTATAATGCACTTAAGACTAAGAAGTTCTTTCTTCTGTTTTTTCAGTTGGAACACTTGAGAGAAGTTTTTATGTTCTTTTTCCAATGTACACATAATGCTTCATTGTCGTGCTTTAAGACGGATACATGAAGAAGGAAGCAGCAGGAAAAACACATTCCATTGCTTCAATTGCACATTAAATTCTATTAACTTTTTCCACCATTTTTGACAAATGTTGTGTTGGCTAGTTGACAGCAATTATCTTGCAAGAATTTTGTGTATACCAAACAAGACATGGGAAGGATCCATTGTTTGCCGAGAGCGGCCCAAAAAAGAATCCATCCATCAAACCACTGCTTTAAAAAAATTTAAGATTTAAGATTTAAGAATTTAAGAAAAACGATGCACATTGTGAACGCATCACATAGGATGACTGTCATTCTTCCCCAATGACAGGTACATCTGTCGGAAAAAATTCACACTTTTCAATTTGTCGCACATAATCCCAAAAAACATTGGCAAATAACAAGCAACACAACCTTCAAAGCTGAAGCCACAATCAAATGAAGGAAATTCGCCAATCTGTCCAAACATATGCTCAGTAACAGGCCTGTTTTCCTGAGTTTGCCGGGACCAAGAACCACATTGAAGGTATTTCGAATTTGTCATTTGAGTGAGTTCAAGTAGCTTTAGCAGGCCTATTGTCCAGAGCATCGTTATCCGCTCGCCAGTGCACTTCGAGAGATAACTTGTTGAACGTATGGAACAAAAATGTTCTTCTCGATGGAGGATTGTTGCAAGTGTCTGTCATTTGGTTTCTGTTGTTCACGTTCTATCAGAGATGAGGTTGAGGCCTCAAGAAGGATACATGTTGTTCCACAAATGTGATTTTAGATGGACACCACTCGCGGTATCCAAAATGTTTCTAGTTTCTAGCACATGTTAAACTGACACGTTTTCTTTAGTAAGGATTGCTCACAGAAGGCAAGTGGTGTAGGTCTGCTGACGAGCCTGTCTGAAAACGATATTCATCACTAAGTTCGTTAGAATTCGACTGTATTCGCACTGTTTCACATTTCCTTCCATCTCTTATCTGTTTGACGTTGGCGTAGGCCACAGCAACCTATAATTCGTGTGAAAACACGTGAACGACTTTCTGAGAATTTCAGAAAACGTCTGTCGGTTTCCTCGAATGAATCTGCTCTCGACATTGCCCTGCCAATGATGAACACCTTTCATGTGCACACATCGCTTGGGTACACCTGTTTCCATTGCACCATCAAAGTGAACCTGTTCAACTTCCCGAGATTCAGATTACGGTATCATGATGGTGACTTTGAGAACGATGTTCGAAAGGATTCAACTCGACTCCAACCTAAAAATAATTTTCTCAACTTTCAAATAAAATCCCTATTGTATGAAGTCAAGAGCACAAGTAATCAGGTGCTGTCCTCATGCACACATATGTCACAACCACTCACGCACAGGGTATATATTTTAAGATCAAGAAGTATCTGTGTGTGAGGAGGCTTGCTGCATTGAGATGAAGAAGAAGAAAAATTGATAAGCCTTCCATCTGCCAACACGCCTATTCTACTTCTTTTTTTTCCTCTCCGTGCACATATATTTGTGTAACACTGCCTTTGTTGGCATGCTAACCGATTGACAAGGTACGGGAGGGACATTTTACAATCTCCCTATTTGCGTTTTTGTCCCTTTAACCCCTTGTAATCATTCGTTATGTGCAATGGCCTGGCAAGATGAGGAAGTGATGGAGTGCATTGCGATATAAAACCAGTCACAGTACAGAGCTGTAAGTTGAGGTTGGTTTCAGTTTGCCCTTAAAATCAACAAAACGCACAAACACATTGAGCCCTGAACACTGAGCACACATCACAAGGGTGATTTTGTGGTGACAGTCAGTGAAGAAAGCGCGCATACAAGGCTTGTATTTTTCCTCGTCTCTCCCGTGTGTTGTTCGTGTCAGGCAACAACACATCCTCCATCCCCAGAAGTGTGTGTCTGATTGCATTTTGATACAAGGAGAGAAAATGCAAGACAAGAAATGGAGGACAACCTCAACATTTACACGCATAATCTGTTAGAGAAAGAGATCATTGCACATATGAACGTCACAGAAAGAACAAGAAATAGTCAATGTTCGAGATAAAACCGATGTCCACGGCAGAGTAGTCCCCATATGACATCCATTTTTAATTGACATTGTTAATTTCCCACCGAGTTCCACAAGCCGGATAGTAGTGCTCTGTAGTGGGATTGGGTTTGGGGATGCATGTAGGTGCTGTTGGTGTGTTTGTTTGCGTGTTTTGTTCCATTTCCATAGTTTGAACTTTTTGCGTGTTCATTATTATTTGTATATCCACCACACTCGTCCGTGATAAGTTGAAAAAGAAGAGAGAGATGGTCGCCATTTTTTTTTCTCCGCCCCACACAGACTTTCTGCTTTCGTAACACACTGAAAAATTTGTTTAACTCAGTTTTAAACTCACAGTGGGCAAGCAAAACACTTGTTGTATTGGTATTGAACATCACAAACTATAAATGTAACAGTTGCATTTGAGAAAATCGGTGGAAAATGAGTTTTTCTTGAGCGAATATATTATAGTTTTTCCACAATATGGCCGTCATGAACGCTAAAGTGGGACTAGCTTCATCTTCTTTTTACCTTTTGGCATTCCTATGACCGACGGACGGTCGTGTGGAATTTTGTTTTGTTTCGATTCCATGAGGTTGTGGTTTCGGTGAAATTGAAAATGTGTGTGTTTTGCGGGAGATGAAAAGAGATGAGAAGATTTGCGGCGCGTGGACAGGGAAAATGGACTTGTGGAATGCTGTAGCATTGGACCGTCTCGTGTGGGACAATTGCAAACATTTGTGTTCGCTCGCTTCGGTGTGTTTTAGCTGATTTATGCGCGTTGGTCGTCGGTCGTAGGGGGAGGCGTGAGCACTTCGAATGGATTTTTGCTCTGCGTGCACGAAATGGAACGGATGAGGGGATGGTTGCAGAATTCACAGGGATGCTTGTTCTCTCTTTGAACACAAAGATTGATTTGGGCAATTTTAATTCAGATTTGTGATTGCCTTTCATTAAATGAAACAGATAAGGGGTGCTTAGTGACTAAGTAGGAGTCGTCGTTTTGCTGTGGTGAATCTGAACCACAAATTCCTCACGTAGATTGCAGATTATGCACCCACAGCTCCTTGGACAGAGCTTCAATCACCCTACTTCCCTTTGCTGAATAGCGTTTGGTTTGTGTGCCTATCCTGCTTGGATGAGGAGGACTGTCGTATGCGATTAACGAAACGCGAAAAAGGCCTGCAAAATGAGAACTTCGTCGTTGCTGATCAAATTGGAATGCAACCTTGAAATTGTAATGTCATTTAAAGCTATTGAGCACGTGTTATGGGATCCATACATGAACAGACACGTAGTTGCAAACCATGAAGTCTGTGCATACACACCTAGACAATTTTTGTAGAAGAATGACAGACACTTGTACCACCTTGCTTGCATCGTCATAATCATTGCTTTGGCAATTAGTAGAAAAAAGAGAATCATTAGAAGAGATGTTGGTGAGTTCGCCAGCAGACAACTTTAATTCTTGCCCAATGGATGAAGCCCACTTCTGATGAAGCTGCTGCAGAAATTAATTCGATTAATAACAAAACCAAAAAATGTAATGACGAGACTGATCTCTCCAAGTGAGAGGCTTTTTGCCACAAAGCCGGTAAACTGCTTTTAGTCATGTTCACCATCAGGATAGCCAGCGCGTCTGTGCAATGTTCACTATACACGGCGCAGAAACGTCGTTGTAGACCATGCAGAGTGTCACATGAATACATACACACGACACAGAAGATGGTCTGCGCGCACATGTGCACACAACAAATATTGATCTTTAGCGAGGCTCGAGTAGCGTTCGGACATGACGGTCTCTGGATTAATCCTTGGGAAGAGACTAAACTTTGGCCGAAATCACATCCAATGACATTTTCAAGAATCCTTTGATTTTGCTCTGACGAGGGATTGCTTGGAATTGAGTCAAATAACATGCAAGTTATGAAATTTCTGTGAACTAAAAATAGCATATGCATGAGATTTTTTGTGTGAAAACGAATCCAGTCCCCGTTCACTCTAGGACAGAATCTCTGTTGAAACCACTGAAAGAGGCCATTTGTAGTTAATCTGACAGTTCGTTGTGACAGACCTTTAACCGCATTCCGAAACGTCAAAGTGATGCGGCATCGATGCTTTGTTTGTCGATGCTGATTGCGGAAGTTATTGCAGTCCGAATTCGAATTGTATAGTGGCTGAACTAGGTTCTGGAACTTGTCAGAAAGGCCTCCACGGCTGTCTACTGCTGCAAAAAGACGATTTGCTGCAACCTCGCATAGCCCAATGACTGTTTGTGACTGACAAACTGCCGTATTGTGCCGCGATTTGGTGGACCGCACTCGATAAGAACTTCTTCTTCTTCAACACTTAAGATGGCTAGATCATCTAGAGCAGATGGACACCACAGCTTCGTTCCGAAGAGTCTTCGATGCTGAGAGAACGCAACAGAGGATGTCCTCAAACAAGATGGCACACACAAGTGGAGAGGGACCTCGACCAACTTGGTGTACATAACTGGCAATTGGCGAAAGGTCGTGTTCACTGGAGAGGGTTGTTGGTTGAGGCCCAAGTGCACCCCGCCAAAGAATGAAGATGAGATGAGTTCAAAGAAGGTCCACTACATAATATCCCTGTTCGTGGATTTCCCAAAGATAGCAACATGGGCAGCATTGGCACTAACCATGCATTCAGCCTTTCCAGGGTCACAACGTCTACATTTTTTAAGGGAGACAGATTAAGTTACGTTGATGATTAAAACCATTTGAAGTGCACTGGCGTACCACTGCATCCCAGGACTTTTTTGGTGTCGGATGCTTTTAACAATTCTCCAGGGAATTGCACTCGGACTGAAAAGCTCCATGATGCTTCGAAGAAAAACCAGCAAGCGCATCTGTGATGACAAGGCTACATCATCAGCTCTCACCCCATCGGTACCAAATAACTAACACGTAATCTGAGCACAGACGGTACAGTGACAAAAGAAGTGTTCTGCAGTGTCGTCGTCCCCTTCACAGACGTCATAGAAGGTTTCATTACTTAGGCCTAGTGTATTTGGGTGTTTGACGAGAATGCAGTGGCCTGTTAGTACTCCGGTTATTCGTGCGCAGTTACTTTTCTTTGGTTGGCGCTACAAGTCCGGGGTGGACCTGTGCATCAAACAACATTCCTCTCCATCTAGCTCGGTCTTGTGCTAGTTGCTTCCAGCCACGCACGTGTAACTTATTTAGGTCCCATTCAAGCTGCGTGCGCCACCGTAGGCTTGGTTTTAATTTACTGCATTGTGCCTCGGGGTTAAAGTCAAAGACTTTCCGGGAGGAAATAAGACCATAAGCCTGAAAACCTTGAAAGTGTGCAGAGGATGGCCTGCGTATACAGTAGTGGAGCACTTTGGCTTACTCCCTCCGCTGCTTTAAACATACTCCACAACATTCCACCGATAGACCTAGTCGGTAGACACCAAGCAGCTTATACGGCTAACATAAAGAGCTTCGATCTAGACACTCAACGCTCCCTTGAAGGCAAAGGTCTATAGCTATATAAACACAGACCTCATGTTACGTGAACTTCTCCTCGAGGAGAATTTCTGAAACAAGATCTTAAACATCAGACGCTGAAGGGTCCACCTTACAGATGTATCGAGGGTGGATGCTGGTTACTGGGGTGTATTCCAAGGATCTGCATATCCAGTTGTCTTTCCGATTACCTTTGTATTTGAAAGCGATCAAGAAAGCTCTTAAAAATTAATTTGTCCTCTGCTACAGCAGTCAAGCAGCAATCAAACCCCTGCGCTCAGTCACATTCAATTCCAGGACTTCCCGCAATTGCCGTTTATCTCTTAACGATATGGCCAAGTATTTGAATTTCCTACTTATGTGGGTGTCGGGACACTGTGTCGCTCCAGAGAATTGCAAAGCGAACAAACTCGCTGCAAAAAGGTACAAACTCGATACCCTTTCCGGATGGTGACATAACACCGTGCCTGTCGTTACTGTACAGCATCTACTTACTTAAACAAATCGTAGATGGTCAACAACTCTGTCAAATCCTACATCCCCAGCGACAACGAAACCTGAACAATGTGAGCAGGCCTATTTGTAGAACCCTCATTGGCGTCATAACGTCATTATTGCACCATTCGTACTTACGTCCTAGGATTCCGTACAGTAACCCCTGCAGGAGCTGCAGAGACGAAGATGCGGAAGAAACTATTGCAAACTCGTTAAGCAACTGCAGTGCTTTTACATCCCGTTGGTACAGACTTCTAGAAGCCGCTTCAACAAACTGATCGAACTAAGCAACGTGATGGTCGATCATCTTCCACGCAAAATTTAGCCGCGTGTCCTCTCGTACATCAGTCGGCCACTTTAACGTAACCTCATTTAACTGGGTTATGCTCCCAATGCTTCTAGGTGGTTGAAATAATGAGGATCGATTGTCAGCACGGTTCAGAGACAGGTGTAGTTTTTTTTTGTACTTAATTATCTGATGACAGAAAAACATGTCCCTAGGGCGGGTGGTGTGTTGCCTTTCTTATACCGACAGCGACCCTCGTTTTTTTACTTCGACGTCTCATTCAACTCCCCCATTCCACGCGTCGTATTTTTCGAACAGAGCAACTAACCAATCAATGTTCTATTTGTTTCTTTTTGTTTTCAGATCACAGAATTAAATTTGGACAACTGCAGAAGTACCAGTATTGTTGGTCTCACAGATGAATATACCGCCTTGGAATCGTTAAGTTTAATCAATGTCGGTCTTACCACATTAAAAGGCTTCCCTAAGCTACCCAATTTGAAGAGGCTAGAGCTCTCTGACAACAGGTTTGTACACACGTCCACCCTCCCTCACACATTCGGTAACCATGTATCAAAATCTCTCTCTCCAGAATATCCAATGGTCTCAACTACCTTACAACAAGTCCAAAGTTGGCCTACTTAAATTTATCTGGCAATAAAATCAAAGACTTAGAAGCACTGAAACCTCTGGAAGCGTTTGAAAACCTTGCTGTCTTGGATTTGTTCAATAATGAGGCAACATCAATTGAAAACTACCGCGAGAAGATATTTGAAATGTTACCATCGCTAGAATTCCTAGATGGGTAAGTTCCATCAGACGATTCCCACAACCAGCCCCCCACTCAACTGTTGTTGCACCTTTTGCTTTCAGTTTTGATGCTAGTGATGTGGAAGCTCCATCCGAGGGCGATGACGACGATGAGGTCAATGGCAACGGCTCCGAAGATGAAGGTGAGACACAATCCTACTAAATCTGTTTCCAACGATGACTAGCTACTTTCCTCAATCGTTTTGCACTGAACGATGAACTTCACCCGATTGCATCCAATTCTTCAGATCATAACCTCCATTTGCGCGACAAAAAATCACAGTCGTTCGGCATTTTCATCGGCTCGTTTTTTGTGGATTTTCAGGCAAAAAAGCTTTTTGCATAAACGGTCTAGAAATAGATCTAGACGAGCTGGAACAGTTTGAAGAACGTGTGAAAGCGAAAAAGTCCCTTAAAGCAATTTCCTCCGGTGATGACGATACAGTCACTCCCACGTCAGTGTCCAATGAACCGGACGACCTAGACGAATATCTTAGAGAGCTTAAGCTCAAAGAGACATCAGAACCACCGGAAAGTTCTCTCGAAAGTAGCTCAAAACAATTAGCCAACAACCGGCAACCAACAAATTTCCCCCTCTTACTTTACTGGTTCATGGCATTGCTGAGTCTAATCAGTGCCGTTCATTGTAAGCCTTTCACATATCCATTGCTTGCTAACTAATCTTGGTTCATTCTCTCATTTACTTTCAGCCTCCGATGAGATGTGCGAGGATGAAGACGATGGCGATGACGACGATGAGGGCGATGATGGTGATGACGATGAGGAGGACGAAAGCGAAGACGAAGATAATGGTGATGTGTCGTTAGCTGAGGTGAGAGATGATGTTGAATCTTACACCCTTTATTCATATTGATTTCTTTTTTTCCCGCGCGATGGTATTTTATGGTTAACACTTTATTGCGTTTCTATTTGTAGGTCTATAATGATGATTTGGAGGAAGATAACTCCGACTGGGATGAGGAGGATGGCGCCGATGACGACGATGATGATGAATCAGATGAGGAAGAAGCCGATGGTGATGCTGCTGCTACTGCTGGCGAACCCGCTTCTGAACAAAAAGAATCAGAAACAGCAGGTAAGAGAGACTTTTTTTTCAAGTACTTCTTCAGGGCCGATACCAAAGCGCGCAAGTTCAACTCCAGCTATTCGGCGTTGCTTGTGCAGTTTTCGTTGAAACGAAACCAACTTCACTGCGATGTCAGATGTCATTCGTTTCGTTCATGCGTGACCGTGAATTTTCGTGTGGGCTCTTGAAAGAACTGTTTCTTGGGCACTTGCAATTTCGGTAGTTGCATTCCTCCAAGGTTAGGTAAGGTAGTAGTGGCTGACTGCTGCAGAGCAGTCACACTTAGGCCAGAGTAGGCTTCTCCTAACGTTGGAACCAGTTGGTGCTGCTAATGAAACGATTTAGTTGGCCAATGCTGGCACTTTTTAGCTCGTTACGGCCGCTGAAGTAGTAGGCTCCTAGGTGCAGGAACCTACGATAGCACAACAGGAGCAGAGAAGGTGATGAGTATTTTCTTGCTCCTCTTCATCCATGCAGCTTCTGCAAATATCATTATATGGGGCACCCATCCTACGAGCATGAGTGCCAATTACACAGTGCCCGGTTATGACTCACATGAGGGTCCCTAATGAGGGCTTGCCAGATATGTGATGGCCAGATTTCTTTTGTTTTAAGGCAGGTGGTGGCTTCTTGCCATTTGTCATTAGTGGTTTCAAGAAGATGGTAAGCTGTAGCGATCGGCATGGAAGGCGGTACCTCTGCTATCGATAGGAATGAGATTGTACCACACCTAGCGAGTTCGTCGGCTTTGCAGTTTCCTGGCATGTCACGGTGTCCCGGCACCCACATCGCGCCGTGTAGTCGTTGGGATTCCGTCCGTTCATCCGAGGCTGCTTGCTCTTCCGTAAAAGATATTTTTTTTTTTCGTGTGTGGGTTGTTAGCCCTCCGCACAACCGCTGGGGAAACGCTGCATGCATTAGTTCACCTCACAACGTGCGTTGGGAGCTATCCAGGGGGCGCCGCTTGGAGGCCGCATGTCAACTTGATCTATACATCGACAAGGATCGTTGCTGGCATCCCGCCAAGATGAGAGCGATCAGCAAATTTGCTCTGTGAGTATAGACCCTGCCACCCGTTGAAATGCTCGGCCATCTCGTTAAGAGACAGCCTGCAGTCAAGGGATGTTTTAGAGTAGAACATGACATTGTCCAGGGCTTTTATGGCGGCCTGACTATCGGAACAGATGGTGATATCCCTTTTTGATATCACATTGTTTTTAAGCCACGACAGCGCCTCTTTAATCGCTATGGTTTCTGCCTGGAAATACGCTACAGTGATCAGGGAGCTTCACGGAGACAGCAATGTTGAGGTCTTGTGAATAGACACCCGCACCCACCCTTTCTTTTGTCTTTGATCCATCTGTGAAGATGCACAGAGAATCTTTCAGTGTTTGCATGTCAGTCATCCAGTCCGATCTGGAGGGAATACTGATTGAGAAATTCTTTTCGAAGATGGCCTGAGGTAGTAGGCGGTCGGTGTCGTTAGGAAGGAAATTGAATTCCTTGAGAATGGTTGAGTGGCCAGTGTTGATTTCGGACCATAATCGGAGTGTTTTGAGTCTCATGGCTGCGCTTGCTGCTGTTTGTTTCCCGAATATTTCCAGTGGTGGAAGATGGAAGAAGATATTCAGTGCGTCTGACGGAGTAGTTCTCAGTGCACAGCTGCTACGCACGCAGGCCAGTCTTTGTACTCGGTTCAGTGCATTGCAGTTTATAGCCTTGTTTAGTGCTGTCCACCAAACTGAGACACCATACAAAAGTGTCGGTCTGACGATAGAGGTGTAAATCCAGTGAACGATGCGTGGTTGTGGCCCCATTAGCATCCAATGGCCTTTTTGCAGCTAAAGAGTGCAGAAGAGGCTTCTTTTTATCTTGTGGGCAAGGGAGGTGAAGCTTTTCCTCTCTTGCCAACAATATGGAAAAGCTTCCTGTCGAAATTAGTTCGTGTAAAAGTACTCAAAGGCAATGCGTCATTTTTGTTTGCAACGAAGATAAATTCTAAGAAAAGTCGTATATATATACACGGCACATGAGAGTAAAATAATACACATGCATACGTAAATGAGACACACGTGTAAGAATGAACTGTCATACGGAACAAAAGTTAAAAGTTCGTCAACTTCATGCATTCTGATGTATTCCACATACAGCCCACACTCGGTGTCTCGCTCCCTGTTATTAGCTCTTATGAGTTGTCAATTTTTTGAAAAGACGCAAGCACGCACCGAATTCTATGGGTTTGGGCCTTAAAGGCCCATTCATATGAGATCCCCGCGTATTGCGAACTTCGCAAACATTGACGTTTCATTCATATTGAGGTTTGTCATTCGCGGCAGTGTTACCACAGGTCAAATTATTTATGAATCCCAAAAGCTTAAAAAACGAGTAATTTTGCAAATAAATGAGTCCCAACAAAGGTTTTTAATAACACAATGCCTCCTTATATGGGAATTGAATAAACACACAGAAAATGTAATACCAGGTGGCAACCGAATTGTTGGGAAGATCAGCAGGCGCTTCGGTGGTGAAGGGCCTACAGAATCAGCTCTAACCACATTAGCGCCGAAGACCTGCCACCTGATCCAAACAATGACGGAACAGTGACAGAGGAAGTGCTCTGCCGTGTAGCCGTCCTCTCGATAGGCATCGCAGAGGGTATCTTCGCTTAAGTCCAGTGCTTAGCAAAGGTGTAGTGGCCGATAAGTCGTCTACAGTCTTTTCTGTCAAGGGACAACAAGAATGCGGCAGAGTTGGGAGCAAATGCTTGGTCTATATACATACTGGAGAGTCACTTTCATACGATAGTGCTCTCGAGAGGTCCAACCATCACCCTGTTTTTCAAATATAGCTTATTGCGCATAGGCTTCCGCTTAGTAAACTGATACTTAATGAGGTGTACAGTCTAATGTTGTCGCCATCCACGATAGCAGCGGTAGGTTCTGGAGCCTTCTATGATGATATATTACATATATATATATTACATATATACTCGATAATTCAGTTACAATCTTTTTGCATACCAAGAAGTTTAACTTTTTGTTTATATTTGCTGGAAAAGGGTTGTTTCTGAAAGTTCGCGTTCGCAATTCGCCGCTCATATGAATGGGCCTTTAATGCCTCTATTCCGTTTGTAATGTGGTCACAACTCACGATGATACGGTGAATTCATTGAAATTGGATTGACATCCATTAACATTGAGAGGGGACAATGCGATATCAGATTTCCTCACAAATTCTCAAACTCCCAAAATGATCGTACATTCTTTTTATTTTTCGCGTTTTTACTCAGCTAATGTGTTTATTTCTCCGTGTATGATGTGCTCTTACGTTCATCAGACTTAAGGCATTTGCTGATATGCTCACAAGTTGTTATGTTTTGCTTAGAATGCGAGAACCTTATGTGAATGATATGAATGATATTTTTTGAATCGGAAAAGAACGATTTTTTGATATGTGTTGAAATGGCTTAAGTAAAATCTTCGAATATATTACATTCTACCTCATCTCTGTCTAGGTTTTTAGTTTCTTCATTATTATTGTGGTCAGCATTTTGACTAGGTCCCACTCCAAACATTTTTGCTGTATGTTTTTCTTCAACTGCTACTTCGAGCCTTCGCATTCTACAATTAATAATATGGGCCACCGCCTGTGCCTTTTAAGTGGACCTTATTCTTCCTGAGTTTGTTCTTAACTTTATATTTCAGGTCACTCAAAGTCTAAAAATGCACGCAAAATATAATAATTCAAACATACATGCGTTTGTCTTTACCTTTTTCCAGTCTTTGAAGTTGTTTTTTGTTGATGGACATATTTTGCTTCGCTTCCATAATGAGGACAACTTTTTATTAATTGATGACGATAACTTTTTCCATCGACTCAAAAATTTTGTTTCAAACGTCATATTCGAATTTGTATGTTGCCTACATTGACGATGCAATCGAGGATACTCGATTGAATCAAAATTGGTACTAGCCATGTTCGATTGTATCGACTCAACTCGATTGTTTCAAGTTACGTGCTGGCACCCCAGCACTCAGCTTAGTGATGACCCTCAATAAAACGTCTTTTTACTGAGTTAAATTTTTCTTTCGAAAGTTAGTAGGTGTGCGTCCACATCACACCAGTGCATTAGATGTGATGTCAAATGTCAAAAATAAGTGAAATTTAATTCTCAAAAGAAAAGGAAATTTGTTATAAAATAAATAATATGAATGATTTGATATGTTATACAGTTGTCCAAATAAATAAATAAAAAGGCACTTAGAAGTGTCAAATAATCGAGTGATACCAACCTTTAGTAAAAAAAATAGTGTCCTCTGATGTCATCTATAATTTCAATGTTTCGACGCGTCCTAGTCAGTGATGATAAAATTTTACTAAGGAGTTTTAACTCAGTAAGTTGTTTCTTCCCGTGTAAAATTTTGCTAAGTTGAGTACTGACAAGTCAAAAAAAAAAAAAAAAACACGCCTATTCTTAGCCGATTCCACCCCAGATTGATAGGAGTTACTTTGCGTTCTGTCTTCCGTACTGATACATGGAATGAAGTGGGCCAAATCGTGCGTGCCTACCGCTAAGATTGTTAGATTGAGGTAATGCTCTACTTATAGCACAAGCCCGCACGCCATTTGTTGTGTTCTCCTCTGAGTCTGACTATTCGATCTGATTCACTTGTCTATGTGCGTCTCTTAGGTTTAATGATTTATAATGCAGTCGTAAAGCTCGTGGTGGCCCGTGCCGTTGTGGGTATGTGCGTCGACCCCAACTTCGGCGTCGTAGGTTCGATTCCTGCTCGACGAAAACAATTTTCACGGCCCCACTTCTTTCGAGTCACTGACAATGCTTAAAGAGTACTTCCTGTCTAGAGAAAGCTTCTCAAACTTGGCCGTTCGGAGTCGCCATAAAACTGTAAGTCCCTTCCACTCGTAAGAGAAAAATATCACGCACAACACAAGTGGTTGCAGAGGAGCTAGGCACTGGCCCCCTACGGGCTGTAGCGCCAACATAGTATATTATATTATATAAAGCTCGACCGCATGTCTCCATTCTGCGTGTTTTTCACTACACGAACATTTGAACTGTAACATGGAGTCGAGACCTACTGACCAATTGCATATGCACGTCCTTAACGAATGAGATGACATTCGTTCTTCGATGGCTTATAACAACAGATTACTCAGACCCGCGTTAGTGTCCCATGCCCTCTCAACTATACACTCCCCTCACATCCTTAAATAATACAAATTCATTTAACAGAATCTTTCTTTTCCTTTACAGAAGAGCCACAAGCCCGAGGAAAGAAGAGAAAACATGATGGTTAAATAAGTTATACTAATTATTTTATTATTATTATTTTCTTTTCGTGAAAAAAAAGATAAAAAGAAAACAAAATCAAACTAAAAATAGAAAGGATTTCATAAAAAAAAAAACAAAGAAAATAAATCAAACAAAAGAACTATATTCAAATATAATTAAAAACAAAACAACAAACAAAGAGTAAAAACAAAAACAAGAACAACTAAACAAAAGTTAAGAGAAACACGAACCCCCTCCCCCATCACCCGTGACCACAATTCTTTCATTTCCTCTCCCCTGCGCGTTGTTGTCGTCTGTCTGTCCGTCTGCCTGATCTGTACTGCTCCTTTGAATCCCATGGACAACACAAGAAAGTAAAATCGAGGATAATTATTAAGAGGAATTCGCAATAATCTTATTGAAAGACGAGGGATTGTGACGGAGCATGGTAAAGGCAAATAATCATCATTCCTCGCTTCCACCCAAACACACACACGCACACTTCATTCATCACAGAACCAAAAGTTAGAAGAAAAATCAAATCATGGGAATAAATACTGAAAAAGAAAAACAATGCTTCCTAGCTTCAGCTTCAACGTGACTCAAGTGGACGAACAGACCTAAGGATTGTTTGAATTTTTCTTTTTCTCTTGCAATTAAGTTGCGCTTCAATTTTCTGTTCAGACGCTTAACACCATCCTAAACCACCTTCCACCTTCAAGTTTTCATGTAAACTGATAAAAGAGAAGAGGACAGAATTGTGGTCCGTCAAGCGCGGAGATTTACCGAATTACTGAACGACTCGTCTCTTCTCCTTGGAGTGCGTTAATTGGGAGTTAGTTTCGAATTTGATTACATTTGCATCTTTTGTTGAGATTGCTAATTCTATTCAAGCAAAGAAGAACACACTTGTAGAATCAAAGTCTGTGCATGACTGGGTTTCATAATAAAATAAGGTTACATACAATACGTGCGATCCCAATAGAATAACAAGAGCAACCACATAGAATGAGCATCAGTTTAGTTGATAAGTAGTAACGAAACGTACAGAAAGGATTTCTGTAAAGTCCAATCCCTTCTCCTCCCCCTCCCCCCTGTGACTGATTTGAAATGAGTGGTTTATGAAAGTGTGATCTCCAGGAGTCGTGTGACTTTTCGAGAAAACTTGCGAAAGAAGACATTTTTTTCCTATACTCTGCACGCAAACATATTTTATTTGTATGCCTATACAAAGCGCCTGCAAGACAATTGTAAAATTAATAGTTCAATATAAAAAAGAAAGTAATCACATGAACACACAGCAACTCCAGACATCCAAGTCAGCAGTTTGTTCTCTTCTTCCTTAGTTTCGCTCCTTATTCTTAGTTTTTTTTTTCTTCATTTTTCTCTTTATCCATATTGAACATGTATGTTTTTTTCGCATGTTTCTTTTTATTTTGATAAATGTAATTGAAAAAAACAAGAAAGGGAAAGGAAAAATTTAACAAAAAAAAAACGAAAAAAAAATTTAAGAGAAAATAAAAACCCAAGCAAAACAAGAACAACAACATTCTGAGAAATTTGATATATCTAAAAGTAATATCCTTTTATTTTTGTAAAGTGTTAAGCATTTAAAAAGAAATGAGAGAAAACAAAAACCCACAAAAAAATTATAAATAATTATTAAGTAAGGCCTTGGATTAACCGAGACAAATTTTTAATAAAAAAAAAAACAACAAAACAAAACTTAATAAAAATAAAAAAAATATATTGATGTTCTCATTTGGGGGGACTTTCAGTTTCAGAGTCTTTTTTGGTTGGCGCTACAGTCCACAGCCTCAACCAACATGCCTCTCCAGCCAGCACGATCTTTCGCCAGCTGCGTCTAGGTGCGCACAGAAGTTCAAATGGATCTCAATCAACTTGTGTGCGCAACTGGAGGCAACTGGCTGTTGGTTGAGGCTGCGTACACCAAGTTGGTTGAGGTCCTTTTCCACTTGTGTGCGTCCTTGCACTAGGACGTCCTCTGTTGCGCTGTCCCAATGACTCGGTATCGAAGACTCTTCGGTGGTGTCCATCCGCTCTACATGACCTAGCAATCTTTAGCGTTTGATCCGAAGACGCTTAACTGGGTGCATGCCGCTGTAAGTTCGTGGTTGAACCTTCTCCTCCAGACGCCATCAACCCAAACGGGACCAAGGATCGTACGCAGAACTTTTCTCTCAAAACAACCAAGAACTTCTTCATCCGCTTTCAATAGCGTCCATGTCTCTGCGCCATAGAGCAGGACTGGGATGATCAGAGTTTTATACAAAGTCAATTTGGTGTTTCGGGAGATGGCACTGTTACTCAATTGCCTCTTGAGCCCAGAGAAGCAGCGATTGGCAAGAGTAATTCTGCGCTCGATATCGGTAATGGTGTTGTTGTCCCTATTTACTCCAGACCCTGACTACCTCAAAGTTTCTGCTGCCCATATTAAACGCTCTGTCTGAGACGTCGATATTGTGCGTCTTTTCGTGATGACAGCACGCACTTTGTTTTGCCATGGTTCATCGCTAAACCCATTATGCCATTTCCGCTTCAATGCCAGCAAACGCCTCATTGACGTCTGGCTGTGTTCCTCCAATCACGTCAATGTCGTCCGCGTAAGCAAGCATTTGAACGGACTTTTGGAAGATCGTGCCTCGGGTGTTTACGTTTGAGTTTCGCACGATCTACTCAAGTATGATGTTAAAGAAGTCACATGACAGCGCGTCGCCTTGCCTTAAACCATTTTTTTGGCATTGAAGGTCTCGGTGAGTTCGTTACCGACCTGGATGGAGCAGCGAGAGTTCTCCATCGTCATCCTGCACAACCTGACGAGCTTGGCAGGAATGTCAAAACTAGACATGCGCTCGTCTCGATGCACGAGTTATGTTTTAGGAAGGAATTAAACACGTGTTTGATTATTGGAAACAAATTTATTGGTACTACTTGACTCATCAGTGGTGTATTAACAACTGAACTTGCTTAGCATCCATGCACTTGACAAAACTAATACAATACAGTTAATACATTTATTGGACAAACAAACAGGAGGAGAGGGAATATGAAAAAGGACGCCACTTATCACAAACGCGTAAACAAATAAGACAATGAAGAATATGAAAACGATCAGGTGACATTTGTTGACACAAGTGCATGGTGCATGGATACAATGATGCGGTGGAAGTTGCAGCGACATGTTGTGCCCCATAGCTCCACATGTTGCAGCACTTCACTCCTCCCACCGAAGATTTGATTTTGTTCGAGCGAAATCGATAAATCAGTAGAATACAAAATATAAATATCAATTCATTTAAGTAATACAAACTACGACTAAACAACTAATAACTAATTGATTAATAATTATAACTAAGTTCATATATAAGTATACATCTATAAGATCTGCTAATCGTAATTATGTTGTTTTTTTTTTTTTTTTCAATGACATTTGTATTTTTGTTTTACTTTTACAATGTATGTGGCTTATTATTATTTTCCATTTACTTAATTTTATTATAGACTTATATATCTAAGTTGTTTTGTATTTATGGTTAACGATGTGTAATTTCACATACATACAAATTTTTATACTTAATAATGTAACTATACATATGGGCTACTCAGTCCATTATTGATAATTCAAACGATCACTCTTTTTTATATAAAAAAAAAATCTGACCATCGCCTCCATAAATACATATATGTATGCGTTAGTATGAAGTGTAGGCATTTTTACATTAGGTTGAG
Source organism: Eristalis arbustorum (assembly GCA_916610145.1). Lineage (NCBI taxonomy): Eukaryota > Metazoa > Arthropoda > Insecta > Diptera > Syrphidae > Eristalis > Eristalis arbustorum. The sequence goes on along the minus strand of OU744319.1, from coordinate 30,192,539 downwards.
AAAAAAAAGAAAATAATTGGCTGACAACAAATACAATCCAAAGTAAATCCATTCACATACGATCCTTGGTATATCATATGTAATATATATTAAAGTATAGTAAGTAAAACTCATAGTTCCCACATAAAAGTGCTCATTGCTGCCTGAAGGCCATTAAGTCAAAACCCTCCCACGTATGCGTTTGTGAAATACTTAACTTTGCACAAAACCATTGTTAGTAATCCATAAATAAGGTTTCTAAGTAAATCTGCGCTTTCTTTTTATTTTTTGTTTATGAACCTTGCGTTTATCTGTATTGACTGTAATATTTTGGTTTGAAATCACTTCGTGTTTAATAAACTTGGGTTCCAACTTATTTCTTCTATCATTAATTTCGTATATAGTGTCATTTATTTTAAAATTAGGTGGGTCCTTCCTTGTTTCATTGCGTTTATTTATAGTGTGTTGTTTATGCGACAAATTTCTTTCATGTATTAGTTTTGATAACCTTTCATAGTTTTTTATATGATCCACAAGATATTGTTGCGAAACTTTTGAATTTGTTTTTGAGGGAAACGGTGTGCTCATATAATAATGACCTGTTAGCAGTTCGAATGGGGTTAGTTTTGTAGCTGTATGTATAGAATTGTTATACGTGATGACAGCTTCATTGACAATTTCTCCAATAGGCCTGTTCTTGTGTTGATTGAAAATTATCCTGATCAATTCGGTGAGGGTAGAATGAAACCTTTCAACCGGCGAATTTCCAGTTGAACTTTTTGCACACGATGTGTGCAAGACTATGTCATACAACTCAACGAACTCTCTAAAGAGTACTGAGACGAACTCACTACCATTATCGCAAACGATTTTCTTTGGGACACCATGGTGGGAGAAGAAGTGTTTTACGGCTTTAATTAAATTTATGCTATTTCTTGCAGAGAGGTGGTATGCACAGGCAAATTTACTGAATTTATCGATAATGGTTAAAAAGTTTTCCTTATGGACTGAATATATATCGATATGTATAATCTCTAACGGTTTCGATGGTGTCTCAGTTAATTGAAATTTTATCTGGTGTAGATCACGAGCGTACTTATATTTTTGGCATATTTCACAATTATTTATAAAACGTACAATAGAGTTCTTCATATTGGGAAAATAAAACTCTCTTTTCAGATGTTCGAATGTTTCGTTGATTCCCCTATGATTAGATTTAATGTGGTAGTTACTAATCAATCTATCTTGTTCGTCTAGAACGGTCACATCTATAAGTTTTGTGGTACATCTTACGAGTTTCATTCTTGAGTTAGCGAACAATTTTGAATAAACGGCCTGAACTATTTTGAATGTACTATCATCTGTCAAGATTGCCGTCAGACCTCTTGGGGCCACATGTTCTTCAAAAATGTTAGCTATTATTTTCTCATCGCATAAGTTATTATGTTTTATAATATATCTTTTCTTTTTTCGAAAAAGTATCTGCAATTTCACGTCTAATTTAGATTTACTTTTATTTCCCTCAAGTATCAATTGATTTGCGAATTCGTTGATTGGACGTTCCGAAATTGGAATTCCATCGTCAAGATTTTCGTGGGTCGAATGAATTGTTGAAATGTTATCAACATCATCGACATGGTTTATCATTGAAACATCTTCTAACTCGTCTTCTGAATTAATTGCTTCGTTGGCATTAATCTCAATTCGAGACAGGGCATCAGCGTTCGAGTTTTGACTTCCTTTTTTGTATGTAATGTAGTAGTCATACTCTTCCAATTTTAGCCGCCAACGAATCAGTTTTGCATTAGGTTCCTTAAGGGAGAATAGCCACGTGAGTGGCTTATGGTCGGTAATAATTTGAAACTTTCTACCGAAAATATATGGGCGAAAATACTTGGTTGCCCACACAACTGCCAGCAGTTCCTTCTCGATAGTGCTATAGTTTTGCTCAGTTTTGGATAAAGTCCGACTTGCGTAACAAATCGGCTTATCCGAGCCCAACTGACCCTGCGATAGCACAGCGCCAAGAGCAACATTACTTGCATCCGCAGTAACATTGAATGGCTTCGAAAAGTCGGGATATTGAAGTATGGGGTCATTGCATAATAAGGTTTTACAAGCCTCGAAGCAATTGATGTATCTGTCATCAAGCACAATTTTTCTTCCTTTACGCAGGCACTCCGTCATAGGCTTGGTCAAATTCGCGAAGTCTTTGATGAATTTTCTGTAGTAACCAAGTAGCCCAAGAAAGGATTTGATTTGCTTGGGTGTTCTTGGTAGTGGAAACTTCTGTATAGCTAATACTTTATCAGGATTGGGTCTTACCCCATCCGTTGTAATCAAATGTCCCAGGAATGAAACTTCCTTCTGAAGAAAAGTAGATTTTTCGACTTGAATTTTCAAATTAGCATCTTTTAGTCTATCGAAAACTGCGCCTAAACTATCTATGTGCTCTTGGAGCGATGTGGAAAACACAATAATGTCGTCCATATATACAAGACATATCCTTCCTTGAAGATCTCGAAGGACATTATCCATCACTCGTTGGAAAGTCGATGGTGCATTTTTTAAGCCGAAGGGCATTCGAACGAATTCATAATGCCCATTGTCGACTGAAAATGCAGTTTTTGGGATATCTTCTGTTCTGACCTCAATTTGGTGGAAACCTGAGGCAAGGTCTAAAGTGCTGAAATATAAGCTTTTTTCCCAATTTATCTAATATGTCTGAGATGTTAGGAATAGGATACTTGTCATCGATTGTTTTTTGATTTAACTTGCGGTAATCTATGACAAGTCTCCACTTTTGATTTCCATTCGCATCTTTCTTTTTTTGGGACTATCCATATAGGGGATGACCACGGCGAAAAACTATGTCGAATAATTCCTTGGTCAAGCATATTTCTAATTTGTGCTTGGATTTCTTCTTTATGGATAAAGGGGTATCTATAAGATTTGGAGTATATGGGTGACTCATCATTCGTTTTAATCTCATGTTTTATCTTATTAGTGAATGTTAACTTTTGTCCCTCTTGAAAGAAAATATAGTGGAATTGCCTACATAATTTAAGTATCTCTGTCTTTTCTTCAGAATTCATGTGATCTGTTTTAATAAGATTTTCAATATTGTCCTTACGTGAAAATTTACATGAATCATGATTAATGGAAAAATTATGAAACTCGGAAAAGTTATCCTTGTTCATGATCTGAGTCTTGATTGGTTGTTCTATTACGAAAGTCACTGGGGAATCAGCTGTGTTGATCACCTCAACGAATGCATACCAATTATTAGATTGATAAACGCCCTCAGGTATTATCAAATTATCTTTTATTTTGATTGGTCCCATATAAAAATTACCATTTTTCGTGTCGACAGGTACTTTACAGACTATTTTGTTTGATCCAGGCACAGTATATATCTTAGACATTAAATTGGGCTTGTAGTTTAAAATTATTTTTGTGTTTCCGGTTTCTAAATACGATTTACCGAGATCCATTTTAATTTTAAGATCTCTCATCATATCTACGCCGATTAATCCATCGAAATAATTATGGAATTTAAACAATATAAAAAGGAGTTCTTTTTTAGTGTTAAACTCTTTCAAACCTCGTATTCTTATTTGCTTATTCATAAAAACTGTTTTTATCTCGATAGGGTTAATTGTTTCAATTATTGTATGGTCAACTACACTGGGGTCGATAAACGACTTGTTGCTTCCGGTGTCGATCAGAAACTTTAAATTTTTACCAAGGTAGTTGATGTGAATATAAGGTAGTAAGTAGGAACGGTAGGTATTGATATCTATATACCCAATTGATTGACCGAGGCTTGTGAATGAAAATTTCGATCATCAATATTAGCCCCAAACTCATCGTCTTTATTTTGGTTTAGTGACCAATTCTCATACTGCTCTGAGTTCGAATCCCGATCACGGCTATTAACTTCAGTATTATAGAGCTCTCTTGATATATTATTTTGTTGGCTAGCCCTATTACTAAATTTACTGTAACGGCTGTTAGTTCTTCCGCTCAAAACATCCATTGGTTCTGGGGGAGTGAACTTTCCAGCAGAGTTTTTGTTTACAAACGAGCCGGACGGCGCTTGTGAACCATTATATTGATTCTTTTTGGGACCTTCTGTGAAATTTCTCGACGTCTGATTGAAATTTGTAAAATTTCTAGGTGTTTGGTTGAAATTCAATTGTCTATTGTAAGTCTTTGGGCCTGAATTTGGTTGATTTTGACTTTGTTGAGATCGAAAATTGTTATGTGGATAATACATTTGAGATGGTCTATTGAAAGAAAACATTTGCCGTGAATATTGATGAGCGTCTTGGAAATACGAATTGTTCTGTTCTTGAAGACAGAAATTTAAAGCTTGAGCTAATTTGGTTGGTCTCATAGCTCTTATCGTGAATCCCAAAGGCTCATTTAGACCCGATAAAAATGCGTTAAGACACATCTCTTCATAGAGAGTTTGTTTTGCCTTAATGACATTATTATCGGTTTCGTGGATCCGAATATAATTTATCATGGTTGACAAAATTGCAATTACTTCTGAGTAAAAGCTTTGAACTGATTTACCGTTTTGTCTTAACTGATGCAGGTCCCGTATTAGACTAGTTTCGTTTTGTTTGTCAGAATAATGGATAATTAGGTTATTTTTTATTTCTGCCCAATCTAAAGTGGTTCCATACATATTTAGTATTTCGTTTGCCTGACCCACAACCTTATTTCTAACGGCCCGAAGAATAATTCCGGCATATTCCCTCTCACTGGCTTTTCTAACTAGAAGCAGTATTTCTTCCACATTACTTAGGAAATCATACAATAGTCTAGGATTACCATCAAAGGTCGGCAAGTCTTTAACAACATCCGGAATTCTAAGTGCCCCAAACATTTCGGCTATATTTTCAGGAGTCATCTTGTAATAAATGTCCTCAGTCAGCAGAACACAACGATTTAAGTAGGTACGTATGTTTTTTTTTTTAAATGAAAGTGTTTATTTATTTTTATTATTGTATATTTTCCTCAATGCTAATGACTACCAACAACGATTACATAAATCCATTTACGATGTGTAATTGGTCAGTAGAAACACGGTATAGTAAGGCATATGGTATAAACATAAAGTGATCGTTATATTTATCAGTATGGACTTACCCCAGCAATGATAATAATGATGATGTAGACAGGTAGGTATTTCTTCTGGTTATTTATTGATGTCACTTTGTTCAATCGTCTTCCTTTTTGGTGTAGTAATTGATGTTCGTCTTTTTTCACTTTAATCGTTTGTATTTTATTACCATTTAACTTCAGTTCTGATATTGGTTTTCTTTTCACTGAATTATTTTTCCACGTACTTTTTTATTTTTCATTTGAGTTCAATATTTGTTTTATTTTTTGTTTTATCGTCCACGTTTTATATATATCCTTTCTCTTTTTTTTTTTGATATGGATTGAGATGATTTGCTTTTATCTTCACTTAGAACATTGCCCTTTATTTTTATTATTTAACTTAAGTTATGTTTTTGGATTCTGCACTGAATTCCAGCTTATGGTATTATTATTCGTATTTATTTATATAATTTTCGATTCAATTTCGGTATGTATTTACTGTGTTCATCCGTTCTTTCACTCTCGTTTTAAATAAATACTTTTTTAAAAGCAAATTATAGTGTTTCACTCAATTTCAATTACTTATTTAGCAATCGTTTTTCTTTTCTTGGCCGGTTTACCGACTGCGCCAGTTATGTTTTAGGAAGGAATTAAACACGTGTTTGATTATTGGAAACAAATTTATTGGTACTACTTGACTCATCAGTGGTGTATTAACAACTGAACTTGCTTAGCATCCATGCACTTGACAAAACTAATACAATACAGTTAATACATTTATTGGACAAACAAACAGGAGGAGAGGGAATATGAAAAAGGACGCCACTTATCACAAACGCGTAAACAAATAAGACAATGAAGAATATGAAAACGATCAGGTGACATTTGTTGACACAAGTGCATGGTGCATGGATACAATGATGCGGTGGAAGTTGCAGCGACATGTTGTGCCCCATAGCTCTACATGTTGCAGCACTTCACTCACGCTGTCATATGCGGCCTTGAAATCGACGAACAGATGGTGAGTGTCGATTTGCATTTCTTGGGTCTTTTCCAGGATCTGCCGAAGTGTAAATATTTGGTCTATTGTGGACTTTCCTGGCCTGAAACCGCACTTATATGGACCTATCAGGTCGTCGACGAAGGGTTTCTAACGTACACAAAACGGCAGAGAGTATCTTGTACGCGATGTTAAGAAGGCTGATCCCTCGATAGTTGGTACTGCACCAAATGGGGTATCCGCGGAGAAATCGGTACTCATGTGCCTCAGAAGACCATCCGGAGGTAGATGCAGATCACTTACAGAACGCTTGAGCATCAAGATTGTGCTTCCCAAAGGAGCAGCAATAACACCAACAAAAGAGGTGAAGTATATACCGAGAAACTCAAATTCAACAACCAACCACTGACTTTCAAAGAGGTTAGTTTTGGACTTCATCGCAGCTACCCGCTTGTGCGAGAACAAAGTGGACTTAGCAAGAAGATCGAACTTGCTTCTCTATAAGCAACTCAATCGGTCAGTCATAGCGTTTCCGCAGAGACACTAGCTCAAGAAAGGAAAGAGTCGTTAACTACAGCATGCGTCGCAGCGATTCCTAGGAGGATACCCAACAAAAGGGGTTCCCCTTGTTACTAGTGGAACGACGCTGTCCACATGCCATGAGCGATCTGCCTCAAATGTCGCAGGAAATCCAACGATCTGGAAACAGGTCGGAATTCCAAGAGCGTCTTCTACAATTCAAGCTAGCTTGACGTGATTGGAAAGACAGCAAGGCAAAGTGTTTCAAGAAACGCTGCAATAAGGCCGGCATAGACCCTTGATGTAAAGCATACAGAGTGATTACAAAAAAAGCTATAAGGCAGTAGGTGCACACCGATAACCAACCCCGAAATACTTAACCATATAATCGAACACCTCTTCCTACGACACTTTAGAGGGTGCATACAGCTATCTCGAAGATAAAAGATAACAATGCAGTAAAAGCGGTGATCATGGCTAGACCTGAAGCTTTTCAGTACACTTTGGGGAAATGTCTACAAGAGAGAGTCCCCACCACACAGAAACAGAAACTGCAGCACTTGGTGTTAGAACCGTCCTTGCATCCCTCACTTTGTGTATACGACACACCAGGCAAGCTACTAGAACGAGCTATATAAGATAGGTTGGTGCATTGTCGATTCATCAACACGGGCTTAGAAAAGGACGATGACATTGAATCGGAGATAGAATTGGTCTCGGAAGCCATCCAAGGAAAAATATGGTTTCTTGGGAGCGGAGAAGTACTGTGCGGTACTTACGCTGGATGTTAAACTTGCCAAAAGAAAGTCGAATTCGCGAGCCTCTTAGTTGGGGAGCCAAACGATTTGGTCCAAGGAAACAGTGCAGTACCTAGAGGTTATACTGGGAAATAGGCTTTCGTTTAGGGAGCATATACAGTATGCCAGCGAGAAGACAGTGCTCTCTCCCGAACATTGGCCCGCATACGCGCGCAGAATCCTACAATCACGAGGAGTCAGTTCAGTCCGCTGCTTTAATTTAGGCTGACGCGGTTGGACGACTAATACGGATGGCGACGTCAGTCTATAGACTCTGCGCAACGATCCCAGAACTAATTGGGATAAATCAGCGTTCGTCATAGAAGAAATGTTACTTGTGGATATTCTGGCAGACGAGCTTAAGAGGGTGTAAACTTCGTACAGGCAACAGGCCAAACTTTTAAAGACGGATGAACGGGCAGCTTCGGTAACAATTTGGTAAAACAGATGAGACGTCTCACAAAGGGAAAATGGACGCATAAGCTCATCCGCGTTATCGAGAGTTGGACATCAAGACCGACAGGAGACAGCAACCACCACATCACACAGTTTCAGTCTGGACGTGGCGATGGACATAATAGTTCACCGCTGTGCCCACAATGTCCAAATGCTGAGGAGTTCCGTTCCGAAGTGTGGCTTAGGACATAAGCGCGAAGTAAATGGGGAGTAATATCCCGTGCTCTTTCATGCTGGTAACACGTTTTATCAGTATCTTGAAGAAGACTTCACATCCATTGGTACCAACCATACAAAAAACTGCTTGGACTTATTATATGGCAAACTATGTCGAAGACCAGCTTTGAAAAGCTTTCAATTTCTAAATGAAGATACTCCGAAACCTCACGTATAACATGGACCGTGAGAAGTACCTGTTTACGGTAAAGAGTAACTGAGCAGATGATCCGAACACCTGCACTTGCTACGGGCAGTTATTAAAATATTGATGTATGCTGTGTATTAACATCACTTTTGTCAAGTATCTACAAATTCATGGCCCAATTTGGAAACACATATAATGTAGGTAATGCCATGTTTCCTTCTAACGAAATCGCGAGATTTCATCCAATTTCTCCAAATTTCGCGATCCATTAGCGGTGTTTCGATTTCGTTGATATCACCCAAATTCCTGCGTCCGTCAGAGGTTGCCAAACCGAACAAGTCTACAGCTTGAATTTCAGTTAATTTCAAAAAATTATTTTCAATAAATAACCGCTGTTTTGCCCGAAATAACGTTAACTCTGTGGGAACGTAGTTCGTAGTTCTACAACGGACCCATTACCTTTTAAAATGAATGTGAACAATTTCTCCTAAATATTCAAGCTAAACACAAGTCAGCTGTCAGGAGAAACAATTTAATGGCTCGTTCATATGACCGGCGTGGTGGCCGGTGGCGTTGTGGGTATGTGCGTCGACCCCAACCTCGACGTCGTAGGTTCGATTCCTGCTCTGTGCGAAGAAAACAATTTTCACGACCCCACCTCTTTCGAGTCACTGACAATGCTCAAAGAGTATTTTCTGTCTACAAAAAGCTTCTCAAACAAAGCCGTTCGGATCCGGCATAAAACTTTAGGTCCCTTAGACTCGTGAGAGGACAATAGCACGCACACCACGAGTTGCTGAGAAGCTAGGCCCTGGCCCCCTACGCGCTGTAGCGCCACCCATTTTATTATTATTATTATTAGCGGCGAACTTTCGGCAAACAACCCTTTCTCAGCAAATCTTGGTAGGCACAAAAATCCCAATAAAAGTCAGTTTAAGTATTCTAATTAATGATTTAAAAGTTGTTCTCTGCGAATCAATCGTTCTCTTTGCGAACTGTCCAGTTATGTTCGCAAGACACAAGCTAGCAAACGCAATCCACAATGACCACGGCCAATAAACGAGCACAAATTGATAAAGGCCATTCATATGAGATCGCTGCGAACTGCAAATTCTGACTGCCAACTTCGCAAACTCTGTCAACTCATACATACGGAGTTTTTTGAATTGCGGAGAACTACGGGTGCAAACTGACAATTCATGGCTATTTTTCGGTCGTGGTGGTTGTGGATTGCGTTTGCCTGTTTGTGTATTGTGATCTCAGCTTGATAGTTCCCGAAGAGAAAAACTTTTAAATTATTAATAAGGACACTTAAACTAGAAAAGTATTGTTTCTGAAAGTTCGCGTTCGCAATTCGCGACTTATGTGAATAGGCCTTCAAAGGCAGTACTCCGCCTCTAAAAGAATTGTCCCTGTAATTTCGACATTCATTTCATTTGCATACACTATTTCTCAATCGAACAGTTTCATGAATTTCACTTCCACATCATTTCACCAGTGTCTCGCATCCATATGCATTCGCAGCTCGCTAGCTGTCAAAGTGTCAAAATCCACTTCCATTTGTTCACATGTCAATTTTCTTGCTCACTTCGAGAAAATCTTGCGTTGGCCGAGGGAACCTTATGGAAAAAGGGTTAGTCTGTTCGAAATCGGTGTGAACAATGGCAGAAAGCAAGGGTGTCATGTTAGCTAAATCCGTTCAGAAACATGCAGGACGTGCCAAAGAAAAGGTAAGTCCTTCGAAAATTCAACCTTAACTCCAGCCTCAATCCGATGGAATATTTCAATAAAAATAAACTAAAACATTTTTAACGCAATAAACGTGCAAAAACTCATTCAAAATCAACTTATCCCCCGCAGTATGTTTAAAGAACGAAAGAAAAATAAAATACCTCCAAAGTGACCGAGTGCAAAAGTGAAACCCCCGTGTGCGTGTGTGTGTCTGTGCTCTGCGAGATAAATAAACAAATCAACTCGCCATACAGTGACCATAAATTGAAATATCTCCTCAAATTTATACTCAAATTAAGTGAAGAAATTTAAGAGAAGAAGAAAAAAAGAATTATAAAAATATGCATATTTTGTTATGTGATTATGAGCGGCAGAAGACCCCGCGAGAAAAGAATTTCGTTTTTATGATTTAAAAAAACCGAGAAAGAAGAAAAAATAAAAATTAAGAATACTTGGACGGACACCCAATTGGTGTGGTCAAAAATAGAACAGCGACCGCGCTGGTACTGGTGCTAGTGCTTGTGCTGATGCTGGTGCCTTCATTCACCAGCGACAACATTGACGACGATCATCGCGACAGCATCGGAATCCACGGAGAAAGCTACACATTGAGGAGTGATTCTCTTGTGTTCTCCGATTCGTTTTCTGGCGAAAAATCTCAAGAATTTCCGACTACCGCCTTGTCTAACTGGGTGTAGGTTACATGAGTCCGAATGGATGCAAAAAGTGGGTGTATTCATCGACAGGACAGGAGAGTGTTTGACATGCCTTACTCGGGCAGCATGCGTCTAAGTTAAGCTTGACATTGGTGCCCAATGATGGGGCAACTTCGTGGGCGGCATCATATGTTTGGAGTTTCGCCATATAAGGATGCGATGCTTAAACTGGATCACGACCATATGGCCGCGGATAGGGCGGTCGCAATATTTGTTGCATGCAAATGTGTGTTTCCTTTCGTTTTTCTTTCTTTCGATAAATTAAGCCATCATTTGTTGAGCGTGTGCAGGTGCTGCTGCAAGAATTTTTGTTTTTCTGTTTACAGCCGGCACTTGCCAATGGTTCTCGCAAAGGCGCTGTTATACATTCGTGATTCATGTGAAGCGCTTTGGACTGTCGGTTTGTGTAAACATACCATCAAAACAATAACACAATCGATTGTGTGTTGAGGTTGGGTAAACGCAACGAAACACTGTTGCATGTATTCCCCTCCGTGGTTGGGGGTACAATAGTTGTTCTACGCTGGAACATAAACCTGTCAGCACTTGGCTTTGTGTGCAAGGTCAGGAAACTTTTTGATGTACATCAAACTTTTCGAGCAAAGATTTGATGTTTTTTTTTTTGTTTACTGAAAGGGTGAATCAAATTTTGTGGCAAGTTCTGGCCTTTGATTTGCGATGAATAGACGAAGTGCTACACAGAATGTGAGACTAAATCGAATATGACTCAATGATTACGTAAACTTTCTTCTGTCTCCGGACACATTTTGGTTTCTACGTCAAGGGCTACACGCACTGTTCTTCGGGTTTCGTCTTGTGATCCGCCTCAGCTGTCGACTTGGACGACTTTCTTGGACGAGAAATGACATAACCTCTACATGCCATGGCTTGTAGGCTGCTTCCCAGTGATTCTTTCTCAGAATTTTGTGGTGTCATCTTCCACAACACTTCGTTCAAGACGAAAACGAGCAGTTCTAGGGGGAATAAAAGACGGTACCCGTTCGTATTGTGATCCCTTACGTCTTTTTTGCTCTCCTTCACACTGTTCTTTCATTTCCATCGATTTATGGAAACGGAGTCTCGAAACGGTCAGTCTTTCTTGTTAGAAAATTAATAACTGAAACATCTCATGCTCCATCAATCCTCTAACTGTCCCAGCCCTCAGAGGGCAAACTTGAGCCTCCAAGCTAAGCGCACGCTGGACGGACAGCAAAAGCTCGATCCCTTGCCTCTCAACAACTCCTCGCTCGCAACCAAAATATTTCATCGCCCAAAAGAAAGATTCCCTTGCAAGGAGAACCAGACAACTCAAACTACCGCCCATTGAAAATTTGTGAACAATTTGCTTTCCTCTTGTCTGAGGCGTACCAAACATTCCATCGGCTTGGTGCTGTTGTGTAATACGTGAGGGCTTTGAACAGCACGTTTGTGGCACGCACACATGTCCCGGAAGAAAGTCGCGTATTTCGTTCGTCATTCGCGAAGCAATTAACTTTCATTGCGCAGCGAGGAGGGGTGTACCTACGGATGAATATTCAGTTGTTAATCTCTCGTACGGTCACGTTCCATTGCCAGGCATAGACATGTTTATCTAGGTGTTATCTGAAGTGTTTTGTTGCCCGGTATTTGTTTTCGATAATCCTCTGAGAAACAAGTGCTTCTCAGTTTGTGAACTGAGCTCCACGGGAAACAATCCCTCATATTTGCGAAGTACACTGCTTGTTCAGTCGACGCCTTAGCGGATTATTCAAATCACTTAGCGGCTGAGAAAGTTCACACTTCCAGACCCATGATTGGCCTGTTTTCACATTCAATTAGCGCACAACTGCTTGAGACGGATCACTTGACTTGGCCGGGACTGCTCGGGACGGACCACGAATGGGTGGGAGCGGAGTCCACTGACTTCGCGAATCGTTTGTGTAATTGCCTCACAATCGAGGTTTTTCGTTTGCTCGAATTCGAATTCACGAATTGAATTATGTTGCCTGTCCCACAATGCACAGAATTTAGTTCCGTGCTGGTGTGCCCAAAGTTTATCTATTTGCTTAATGTGTTTTCCTTTCGTTTATTTAAAGATTGACGAGCGCGCATATCTATATTTTGATCTAATTTTGGTCCCAGCAATCCGACGTTACTTGTTGCTGCGGTCATACACACGGTGCGAACGGATACAGGCGCGACACATAAGCCCGCACGGTCGCACCCAGCACTCGGGTCCCAGAGAGACAGAGAGAAATGCGATGTGCCAATAGAAAATGAAAAAGTCACGAATAGACAAATGTGTGCGATGCGGCATGGCCCCCCCGGACCGGGTAGTGGCCAGTCGGTGTATCAGTTGGACGTGCGTTCGTGCGTACTACGGCTTCATCTTCTTCCCGGATGATAATTGTCATGTCTGTTTACTGTTTGATGTTCGCATTCTCTCTCTCTCTCTCTCTTGTTTGTGAACTCTGCGGGGCTGTGTGGCGAGTGGCGACTGGCTAGTGGCTAGGTGATAAAAGAGAAACCTTCTAGCGACCGTTCATGTGATCTGCGGATGAGTGCCCTTCGATTTGGATGTCGCTTCTCGCTGCCGGTGGCCCCAATTGGAATTTATCTTTATACGGAGCACTGTATGCCAGTGCCAGTATGTGGGCCTTAGGCACATTCCACATGGCCTACCTCAATCCTAAAAATAGAACGCAAACAGACGTGACCGTAGAAAGAGTTTGGGCAAATAGGTATGCGCGTGCATGCATTTCCTCTTCGCATTCATCCATTCCCGGCGGGCAAATATTTACTTTCTCTCGCTCCTTTCCGCCCTTGATGCTGTCATCGGACGGCTTTGGAGAAACAGAAAAATCACTTAATTGGTCATAAATTCTGAATTACTTACTTTCGTGCTTCTGTGTGAAATATTCAGCATATGCACGGTCGGGGAGATGGACGGACGGAGACCACAAAGCAGAAGCAGAAAGAGGTCAACTATAGGTGTGGAAGACGCATTTGAGAAAATTTATTCGCCCCGAAGCACGCGGCCGATGCTGCTCACCAGAGATCGATGTTTTCTAATTTGTTGTGGGTATTCTCCGAATTTCCGAATTTCTCCAGTGCGATGCATCTGCTGCCCAGGGGATTGGGCTTATTTATTTGAGAGATTCGAAGCGCTTTAACATTTCACTCAAGACGAACAGGGAGTTGAATGGATTTGGAACTTGATTTCTTATTTCGTCATCACGGCGATATGTATCGTCGTTTCTGGCACAGATCCAGATTAAGAGTCACATGAAAGAGAGTAAAATATTTTGAAAATGGTTTTCCTCGAGTGCTGTGATGTTCAGCGGGAATGCTGACATTATTGTTTTGTAGATACTACTTTGCTGGACTTCCTGTGAGGGGTGCTGTCTGCGTCATATCCCTACGGGAGGATGATGGTATCTATTCAGGTCATTTGGCTTCAACTGTACGAATGAGGTTGTAATTTCAAGCAAGATATCCTTTTGGCGGGGTCTTCATGGTACAAGTGGGAAATAGGAAATTCAGCGTTTATTTGTGAAGAAGATTACAGAAAAGGGAAGTGGCTTTCCAAATTATTTGCCTCTTTGACCTACAAATCTGGAACCAGAAGCAGTTCCAATTGCTAAACCGATTGTTCCAAAAATTGATATTGTTTAGACTTGAATAAGTCGATTCTTTGAGCGTCCTTCTGAACGGTTCGATCGAGGGGCAAATCAATCGCCACGGCAAAAAGCTACCCTTGACCAGGGTTGTCATAATACTAATACTAGTCATTAACAAAGGGAACTTTAACCATAGACTATGGGGGGCTTTGTAATTAGCATCTACAGTAATTTGTTTTGTTAATGCTATGGACGAGTAATTAATATGAATATGAATGAATATTAATTCATTATTGCAAATGGGGTGGGTTCAGATTGAGTAACTAACAATGTGACAAATGTGAAGTTTCATTTATGAAAAATATGAACAAATTTTTATTTTGATACAAAAAAATCGCCCAAAGCTTAAAATATGAAAAATAAGTGAAATTTAAAATAGCAACGTCTGTCAACCCTGCCCTTGACTACATTTACTCAAGTGGGAATCGATCCTGCACAGAGACAGTTCTCTCACTCTCACTTCTCACAAGGTCTGATCCAATTGATTTGTGCCTGTGCACTGTGCAAATTCGTATCGTGTGAGCAAATTGTCAGAAGTGGGGGTAAAAATCTCTCTTTGAGAGAGAAACTGTGCACAAACTTGTGGAACGACGTTTCGTAGAAATGCACAGAATTCAAGAAACGTCAAAAACTATATTTAATTCTTACTTATTCAATTTTGAATGACCTGTCGCTTGTTGTTTTTATTTTGAATTTGACAGTCTTCAATTTTCTGTGGCAGAAATTCGCAGGGTGGGGACATTTTTTACTCTCTCGTGAGCACTTACTCTGTCAAAAACTACGAAAAGATCACCAAATGGAACGGCTTTCGACATTTTTCCTGTGATTTTCGGTGAATTTCACAGCTAATGGAACAGACCTACTATCTCTCCGCTGATTGCAGATAATAACAACAGAATAAAACAGTAGTTAACACAGTGAAACCGTCGAGAACAGCACCTGAGGAATGGCGGAAGAGATTTGTACTAGAGCATACTCTATAGGTTAGTTTCCCTTAGGAATCTGAGAATGAGAACTGGTTCTAGTGAATTCACTTTTTTCTCTGATATTAGGCGCTTGTTTACCTCACAAAATCCAGTATATGTTCTGGACTTTGGTTTGATTCAGAAACAGAATCTGCAGAGACATCCTAGTTTTCATAAGTGCTCCATGAGACCACAGTGCCCTGTTTGGAAATCTGTTAGTTCTATTCTGATGGATTAGAATCCGACCTTTTTTATAAGCTGACTACCTGGTATGCTGATTCCAGTCATCAAGGCCAAGCTGACTTACATTCCCGATGACTTGCTCTCTATACCGGAGGTTCGGTCTGCCTCTCCTTCTCGAATAGGAGGCTCGGATTCGAAGACCCTCTTAGCCGGAGCATTGGTGTCCAATCGCCGATATGGCCGAGCAAGTGCAGTCGACAGATTTTTGCCTTCCGCACTACATCCATATCCTGGTACAGCTGGTAGAGCTCGCGATTATGTCTTCTCCACCCTTCGCATTCCTCATAGACGTGATCATATATCCGACGTAGAATTTTTCTTTCGAAAGCATCAAGAATCAGCTCTGCAGTTTCGCTTATCCTCCAGATTTCGGCTCCATAATGCAGGACTGGCAAAATAAGAGTCTTGTGAAGCATGATATGGTCCTTCCAGCCAAGTTGTTTCGACAGACGGAAGTAGCGTCAGTAGACAAGGGCGATTCTACGACGGATCTCCACTACGATGTTATTCGTGGAGGTACACAAACTCCTTTACTACCCCGAAATTGTAGCTGTAGATTGTACTATTTTGGCATAGAAGGTGCTCGGCACATCGTTTTTTGCTCGACAGCATACATGTTTTGTCCTCGTTGACCTTCAGACCAGCTCGATTCGCCTGTTCATCAATTGCCATGAAAGCTTCTACTAAGGCGCGTTGAGAATGTCCATGCCATCTATGTCTCCCAACCGCTGAAGTGACTTGTAGAAGATAGTGCCTTCCGTGTAAAGAGCTGCCCGCCGAATTTTCTTCACCAGTACCAAATTGAAGAAATCACACGACAGCGCATCTCCTTGCCGAAATCCGGTCCATGCTTCGAACGGTTCAGAGGTTTTTGAATCAAACTGCACGGTGCATCGCATATGTGTTAGCGTGGTGCAACACAACCTGATCAATTTTTCCGGGATTCCGAATTCTGCCATCGCTTCGAATAGATCCTTGCAATGAATGCTGTCGTATGCGACTTTAAAATTGGTAAAAAAGATGGTGAGTAGCGATTAGAAACTCGCAAGTCCTCTCCAGGATCGGACTTAGTGTGAGTATTTGGTTTCTAGTCGATTTGTCGGGCCGAAAGCCGCACCGCTGCGTGGCAGTTAGTGCGGGGCAAGACGGCTTTAGACTGATACATGTCTTAAACCTTATCCGGGTATTTTGCCTTATGCCATGAGCGTTGTTACAGGGGTTTGCTCGGTTTCTTCTTTCGGGTTCCTTGAAATCTTCGAGGAGGAATGATCCGGAGCCTATTAAAAGGCTCCGATGCGAGGGAGTCTGCCATTTCATTGACTTCTATCCCTGTATGGTCAGGTATCAAGAAGAAATTTCCTGTGTTACTCTTGCTCATTTTCACACATTTTCACACAAACTTGGCTTTGATGTAAGAAGTCAAGTGCCAGGATAGCGGCCCGACTGTTCGACATTAGTACTATTACGCAGTTGGTTAAGTTCCTGTCAAGATTGATTTGAGCGCTTCTGTCTACAGCATAGACGTGTGCTCGTAGTTCTTTGTCCAGGGTCCAAATACTCAACCCTCTGTCCTTTCATCAGTTCTTAATCCATATTTATACCATTTTATCGTACTGCTGCTCTGTATGCTCTACTGTTCGAACCTGAGCTTCAATTATTTTTGAACTTAAATTTCCTGATCGCGTTATCCTTCGGAATGGCCAGGAATGGTAGCTTTTTGGCTAGTGTTTCGAATTGTCTCGTTATAATGAACCTGTCTTTTTTCGTGATCACCAGATGCAAAGGAGTCAGCTTCAAAGAACATCCGTGGTGCCAGCTGACCAAGTTCTCATGGCCCCTGTAATACTGAGGCATGTCACCCTCTGAACTTTGTTGATTCTCTCTCTTGCGCATCGTGGTGGCCCGTAGCGTTGTGGGTATGTGCGTCGACCTATGCCACGACGTTGTCGGTTCGATCCCTGGTCTGTGCGACAAAAATAATTGTCGCCTTTCAAGTCAAAGAGTACGGCTGTCTAAAGAAAGCTTCTCAAACTAGGCCGCTCGGAGCGGACATAAAACTGTAGGTCCCTTCCCCTCGTGAGAGAACAATAGCACGCACAACGCTGAGAAACAAGAGCCTGGCACTCCACCGGGATTAGAGCCATCCGTATTGTTTATTATTATTATTGCACGGCATGCGATTGTTTGTCTAGCAAAAGTCGTGTATCCACATGTACGAACGACCCATTGACAGTAAGCGTTTTTCTGCCAATGCTGCTTTGGCCATAAAATACTGATCTCGTTCAAGTGGCATAAGCTACATTTGCGCCCTGGATGAGTCCTCTGTCGTACATGAGCAGCTCTGTAAAATTGGGACTTCAGTATACACTGGAGTTGACGACAACGAAAGTCTGGATAGACTTGGAAGGAGATTTGGGCATATCCATTAGAATCGCCAGCCTACACTTTTAAGGTCGCCGCTGCAACGACTGGAAGGAAACTTCTCTATTATTAGATGCTGCTAAACCGATTAATGTCTAATCATTAATAGCCCGTCGTGTCAGTCTTGTTGGTGACATGCTCTGGCATGCGTGAGCGTCGCCCATGACTCAAACTCCAGTTTGATCTGCTTGGCATCTTTGTTACATTAAGTCGCCCCTGAAACAGGTGCACACACCTCCTTAACAACCTCCAAACCTAACCTTCACACTTCGGTTCCGTAACAATTCCCAGTCAAACTCAAAGCAACAGCTTCCAAAGTGTCCATTTGCTTGTTTGCCATGCGGCGAAGTGAGTGAATAACACACATCTGACTGACCACATTTGATTTCCTTGTCAAACGCAAGAGAATATTGCGCAGAGCGGTGACTTATGCAACCGTGTTTTCAATTTCAAGGGGTTTTGAAATCTCTGCCCTTCAACCCATTTGAATACGACTGTGTGGATTGTTAAGCAAACACCTCTGCACTGGTGACCATTCAGCCGACGACCAGCATCGCCGTTCCACTGCTGCGGGCAATTCATTTGTTTTCAACAACGTGCACTTCTGAACGAGAAAAAGGGGAAAAAAAAGAACGTCTCAACCGTTATTCAGTGAAGCATCTCTAATTACCTTACCCGTTCCGATTTGTTCACCTCATTCGATGCGAGCCAGATTCTCCCGCGCTCTGAGATATAACCCTAATCTGTCAGTTCCCCACAGGGAACAAAATAAACTGCAAGAAGACCCAAAAACAAACAAAATGCCAAAAAACCATGAGCAAAGCGGAGCAAACGAATGCTTAGCGCAGTCCTACGGCTTCGTTCTCCTACTCCCTATTCGGTGTGGCCGGACAACAAAACGACGGCAGAGCGGGCCGAGCAAAAGTGAAACGATGAGACGCCAATTCATTCGTTCGGTCGGCCGGGGTGACATATGAATCGTTAGCTCGCCACCAGTGTTCTCTCCCTCCTTGAATCGAACTGAAGTTAATTCACAGGTGAATAGATTCCATGTCGCCGTTCATTCGATGTGGCCAGCGGCTCCCATTGCCGGTGCACCCCGGGGGCGGCATTTATCCATTCAAGACTGTATTTGAGGCTAGATGGAGGCGATGTTGTTTCCATGCAGGCACTCAGCCAGAGAGCAGCTAGTTTGCTGCGCTGCACTTAATGCTGGGCTTAGCTGCCTGTGAAGCTAGAGAGCCCGAGTCATTGTGCCAGCGCACTCTATTGTGCGCTACAATGTGTGGCAAATTCACTGTCATTGTTAACTGCAATTGTGCCCCCGTCTACCGGGTTGTTGCGACTGCAACAAGTGCACGTCAATATTAATAATAGTGAGCACAAAAAAAAAAAAAAAAAACACGACACGAGATGATGATGCTTTGTTCTGTGCGATGGAGCAGGCTGGCTGTCGCGCGGAGTTTATGTGGGGTCATGACTTTGGCAAGATGAACTTAAATTTGCTGAGAGATTTGCATGAGTCTCTTTAATGCTGACAATGACATCTTGATTTTTGCTGGATTAAGCTGAATTGCTGAGTGTGTGAGGGAATGAAATGTAAATTGAATTGTGTCGATTAGGGGACGTGCCTTTGTTTTGTCATCTCTAACTAGCATTTGTGTTGTCATACTGACAGTTCGTGTTGTCCGTTGACAGGTGGAACGAAGTGGAAACTTTGACATCTGCTGAGACACGTCAACTGGAAAAACTCTCTTGGCTTTCTGGTCATAAGCAACGAGATGGACAATGCGTCTAAACTGCAACTAGGTCGTGGGTCTCTTGAGAGTCGTCTTAAAGGAATGAGCTGTCAACCTTGATGATGTCTTTTTGGTCATAATCAACGAGATGGACAATGCATCTAAACTGCAAAGTAGGTCTTGAGAGTCGTCTTTAAGAAATGAGCTGCCAGCCTTGCTGTGCGAGGCTGCAAATTAATGAAGCCTCTGTGCTCGGCTGATGTTCTCCCCTTCCCGGAGGCTGTATCTTCCAACTTGACTTGGTTTGAAACCACTTCAAACCTTGGCCTTTTTACCCATTTCTGACATTTCCATTGACACGATGTCTTGCCATGCACGTGGCCTGATTTCGTGCTCGTAAAATCCCAAACTTCGCCCAAAAACAAACACGAATCTACTTCCTTCCTGAACACGTTACTATTACATGCTGACCTTGTCGTTCCATTCGTACGCATCTGCCTTGACTGGTCGCCCGAAAGCACCGCCAAATTTGTCAGTTTACAGCCCAGCGATTAATAGGAACCACCTCCCACATCTGAGCCGCATTTCGTGTTCCAGCATTTGCATTAAAAAATCATAAAATACGCCAAGTCATTTTGAGTCTACGGCGTGTAGCTTGCTCGTGGGATTGTTGCCAGGTAATGCGCGATGACTCCTGAAATCGAAATGATCCCCCATTAACATATCTGATATCACGACGCGGCGTTGGCAGTGATGTCACTACGTCAGAATCCAATCATTTTCGGATCAAGCCCTGCAAAGCCCAGCCACTCAAAGTGCACACACTAATCACTCTGCGAGCGTCGTGTGTATCCGGAGATGTAATTAATACCATTTCCAAGTGTGCCCTCCGCCCTCCGCCCTCCGCCCCACACTCTGGATTGTCTGTTTGTTGGAACTGTTCTCCCTTAGCTGATAATTACGAGTTCACGGTTAGGTATACATTGCACGTAAGCAATGCCAGGAGGCGGAGTGGCGAATCGCACGTAACACCCAGCACGGGCAACTTAAGGAAACAGCGGAAAAGTAATCAGAAGCCTCTGGCCTCCGGCCTCTCGCCCGAGCGGTGGCTTGTTAGCCAAACTCATTGCACTCTGTTTGCTTTTAATTTAGATAAAAACACAGTGTCATGGAGTTTTGTTTGACTAGAATCTGTGTCGCATTGAGATGTAATTTATTCAAAAAAAATATGAACTGGCACCAGTCGACGCGACGCGACTGTCCCACGCATTGGCTGTGCGTTTGATGGGCGGTTTGGGGGACGGGTATGGATACAAATTGAAATCCCCATCCTACGCGAATGGAGCGTTTAGTCACAACTAGCAACACCCAATTCGTTCAGCGCCCACATCTGCCACTGGGCGCGTCTGGTTGTGCAATTCTCCGCTGTGAGGAGGGTGCGTCGTTCGTCTAGTGCGCCGTGCCGTATTTCAGCGATTATTCCTTTAATCACAGAGCAGTAGTCGTTGTTACTTTGACAAGCATTTATCGATTTTCTCGCTCGCTGCTTCCCTACACCGGCTTTTAACAGTCGACTTGGAATTGGACGCCGGATTTGGGGGGCTGCCCGGGTTTTGGGTGACTCTGAGAACGAGCCCTGTCGTCGGTGAAGATGTGAAGATAGGGAAGAGCTTAGGCTTTTTAGCTGCCAGTTTAACAGCTGTAGAAGTGTGAAGTGACAATGATCCGTGCTCCACTCAATCTTTGATTCCCTGCTGTGGTGGTTCAGCTGGCAGTTCGATTCCCACAAAATTAAGCTTCAGTTCACGGAATCAATTCCCACTGGTTTCTGACAATGAGTCTGTTCTGATAAAGTACTGATCGCCGACAATGGTGCGATCTTTTAGTCTAATCGTCATTAGAAGCATATAACTGACCGGTGTTGGCTTAAAACATTAGGTGTCTCCATTCACCATGCATAACGAAAAGGTGCTTCCCCCAAAGGAGGACACGAACCGTGCTTTGATAGTCAATTGCAGTTTCATAGTGTCTTGAGATGATCCTCTCGAGCCCTAAGCACAACTGAAGTTCGTAAATGACTTGGACAAACCAAGCGCATGCCTGTTAGAAATCTTCGACATTCTGGTTGTCTCTTAACTGCGCACTAACAACTCTACCTAGGCTCCGAAGTAAATACGGAGATAAAACGGAGGATCACGTTGGCCAGCCGCTACATTTTCGCACTCGCTAAGCCATTGAGGAATAAAGCCATCTCTCGAAGAACCAAGATATCTCCTGATGACACTCCTCCATGGACACTAACTAAAGCGGACGAGGATATTCTTGGGCGCTTCGAGAGAAAAGTCCTCCGAATTATCTTCGGCCCCGTATTTACTCATAGTGTTGTGTTCTAAGTGCTCTAAGTGTGCCACAGCCAAAAAGGTGGTCAGCACTCAATTACCTATCTACTATGACCCAGTGACTGTTAAGGACTCCTCTTAAAATGCTCACTTCCTTCCGACTAAAAGGGTTTGTTAATGATGTACTCCGCTCGCTGAGCTGGGGTCTGATTTGTGGCTCTTTTCAGAGTCAAGTGGAAGCCGACACTTTTCAAATCCCTTTTGGGACCGGCGCGATGTATTTCCTAGAGATCTCTCTCAGTTCCAGATCCCCTTTTCGGAAGATTGTCTGCTTTTCGTCTTGGACTTTGTCTGGTGAGACACACTGTTCACCGCAGTCTATACCACTGACGCTCAACCTACATAATCTGACAACTTGCTAGTGGCTACTTGGCTAGTGGAAAATATGCTGGACACAATATGTCAGCTCAAACGACATTGCTTGCTGTGCTGGGTGCATGGACTCCAAGGTGTTTAAGGGTTTTTTCATTCGCAACATCCAGCAACAAAGCCGACGAACGTACTGGCATCTATTGCCTTCAAATTTCAAAATTATTTTCCCCCATACACGTCCGGGCTTTCAAAGACAATCCTTGTCATGAAGAAACCATCACCAACAACAAGACAGGTCAAGGTCCAGCGGTGGTGGTGGCCGTTTGCTTAAGCAGTCAACTCAAAACGAGGTCATTGCCACAGCAGTTCTCGTTTAAATGCTGCCCAAAGCGTCCTGACGGTGGTGAAAACATCAATTAGCATTTCGCTTAATTAAAACGTCAACATTTTTCGTGGTCCAAAAGGGAGAGATGCAAAAAGAAACAAAAAACAAATCAAATCGAATCTCAAGGGGAAGAGAAAGTTACTCAATGTTGGGCCCCCTTGAACTTGGCGGTTTGCCTTTTGCCGCTGCAAAAGTGTGCTTGAAGAAAGTGAACAACAAAAATGTGTGTGTTTTACGATGCATTCCTTTTGATTTTACCAGCAGTGGGTGTGTCGTAATTATAGCCCACCGGTCGTTCGTTGGAATCTAATGACGGGCCTGAAGCTGCTTTCAGCTGGGTCATTGACTCTGAATGGGTTTGTCATCGATAAAACAAAAGCTCTACTGATGTTTATGCATGTTTTAGATCGGTTCTTGGGGGGCTTTGCTTTCTCGGCGAGTTTGAAAGTGAAATCGTTGGAGTCTGAGACGATTAAATAGTCCAGTGAATCGAAAATTGAGAAGTGGGTGTCCAGTTCCTTCGGTGGAGACTCTCATCACTCATCTTCGACGGTCCAATATTTGATGGCTAAGTCCTCAATGGTGGATTTGAGCTTATTTAATTTGGTTGGCTTGTTAACGCACACTGGGTAGGTAATGGCATTCTTGCACTCAGGGAATGATATGACAATGTGGGCTTGTGCGTCGCAGAAATTGTCGCCTGCGTGTTTAGCTGTTTGGAAGCCGATAGAAATCCCTTTGTTTGGACGTCACACCACTGGGTTGCAGTGCTTCTCTTAGTTGAGACGAGCCCGAGCAAGTTGCAGGTGCTGCAGATGCTGAATGCATTCCTCTTCCGCGTCTAAGCAGCTTTTCCAGAAGAAAGCCTAGTCTTTTTGCCTGCAGGCCTAGTAGACAGTGTTCGGAGATTAAACCGTCGCCATTGCTAGTTTTTAATCTGTTTAGGGAGATTCGAATATTTGTTCTTTTAGCGCTTAAACGAGGGCAGATTTGTTTTGATATTCGACAGGTTTTGCCTGTCAAAATAATTTTAAAAATATTATTATGGGTGGCGCTGCAGTCGGTAGAGAGACACGGCCCAGTTTCTCAGCAAACACTCGTGTTGCGCGTGCAATTGTACTGTCACGAGTGGAAGGGACCTACTGTTTTATGCCGACTCCGAACGGCCAAGTTTGAGAAGCTTTTTCTAGACAAGAGTACTCTTTGAGCATTGTCAGCGTTCAGAAAGAGGTGGGGCCGTGAAAATTAATATTTTCTTTTTGTCGTCTGTCGAGGTTCAAGTGTGTTGGGATCGACACACATTCCCACAATGCCGAGGGCTACCACTTTGCCTGTAAATCATCTGGCATTTTCTGAACGCTAAGTTTAGGTTATTAGGTTTTTTCTTCTTCTTCCTTTGGTTGGCGATACAGTCCGGGGTGGACCTGGGCCTCAAGCAACATGCCTCTCCATCTAGCTCGGTCTTGTGCTAGTTGCTTCCAGCCACGCACGTTCAACATATTTAGGTCCCCTTCTAGCTGCGTGCGCCAACGTAGGCGTGGTCTTCCTTGACCGCGTTGTCCCTCGGGGTTGGGGTTGGAGTCGATGACTTCCCGGGCCGGAGCATTGGTGTCCATTCGCTCGACGTGACCTAGCCATCTGAGACGAGAGATTCGAACTCGTTTGATCAGGTCGATGTCGCTGTACAGCCGGTATAGCTGGTCGTTCAGTCTCCTCCTCCAAACCCCATCCGTACATACGAGGCCGAAGATAATTCGGAGGACTGCGTCCAAGAAAATCCTTGTCCGCTTTAGTAAGTGTTCATGCTTCTGCGCCATATAGCAGGATTGGGCTATCAGGAGATATCTTGGTTCTTCGAGAGATGGCTTTATTCCTCAGTGGCTTACCGAGTGCGAAAGTGCAGCGGCTGGCCAACGTGATCCTCGGTTTTATGTCCGCAGTAGTGTTGTTGTTTGTATTTAGTTCGGAGCCTAGGTAGACAAAGTCTTTCACTACCTCGAAGTTATAGCTGTCTATAGTGACGCTTTGTTCAAGACGTCGGTGTTGGTGGACAGCATATACTTCGTCTTACCCTCATTAACCGCAAGCTCCATCTTGGCCGGTACCTGCTCGATGCACACAAACGCCCCACTGACAGCCCGTGTTGTGTTCTTCCGGTGATGTGAATATCATCAGCAGCGTGTGCGGGCAGTTGCACAGCTTTGTGGAAGATCGTTCCTCTGGTGTTGGCATTTGAGTTACGCACGATTTTCTCGAAGATGATGCTTAAAAAGTCTCATGACAGTGCGTCGCCTTGTTTTAATCCTTTTCTGACATCAAAGCTCTCGGTACAATCTTTACCGACCTTGACAGAGCATCGGGCATTCGCCATCGTAATTCTGCAAAGGCGGACGAGTTTTGCAGAGATGCCAAAACTAGACAAGGCGCTGTATAACTCGTCTCTATAAATACGCGGCCTTACAGTCGAGGTGGTGGGTATCAACTTGAAACTCCTGTGTCTTTTCCACGATCTGGCGTAATGTGAATATTTGGTCAATAGTGGATTTCGCTGGCCTGTTAACGTAGGGTTTCAGGCGTTTACACAGAACGGCAGAAAAGATCTTATAGGATACAGATTAGAGGGTCTCCTTTCTTTAGGATCGGGCAAACGATGCTGAGATTCCATCCATCGAGCATACTTTCATCCGACCAGATTTTACAGATGAGTTGGTGTATCCACCTTACCAAATCATCACCAGCTGCTTTGAAGAGCTCGGCAGGCAGTCCATCGGCACCAGCAGCCTGATTTGGGTTCAGTTTGGCGATTGCTGCCGTCACTTCACACATGTTGGGAGGGCGGAATTCTTGGCCATCTTCGCCTATATTGGATGGGTTATAGGGACCAAATTTGAAAACCAGATAAAAACGTTTTAGCCTTGCTTCCACTGGGAACTGAGGACACCACTAACTAGGGGCAGGCACTTAAACAACTGCATAAACGTTATTGAGCTGTAACTTAAAGGCACCTAAAGAGGTACATTGTTTGGCAGTCTAGTGACGCCGTGGTGGTGTGGCCGTGTTTAGTAAGTTCGTCATCTCTAAAGTGTCTCGAAATGTCTCTATTGACTGGCATCCAGCACAAGCCAATTCTGAACTGCTCGAGTATATCTGTAAGAGAGTTTATAGAGAACAAAGTCAGGGATTCAATTGCTGCCTGGCTATCCGTAACTATACTGGTTTCCCGGACAGATATCAGGTTCCACCCAAAAATGCCTGAGCGTCGCTAATCGCCATTACTTCCGCTTGGAAGACGCCATAGTAACCGGGGAGGCAAACAGATTTGTTCAAGTTTGGAGACACCGAGTTAACGCCACTTCCGCTGTACCACAGGTGTCTGTTCGGCGTCAGTTTTTCTAAGCTGTTCTCTGGGAAGTGCTTCAGATTTTGGCGAGAAACCACTTAGACTCCAATCTCCATCATTTTCCCCTCATATCCCATGGTCGTAACGCTACGGTATTAAAAGCAATTAGCAATATAAAATAAATCTGAATTCTTTATCCAATAAAAAAAGTGAAACACATGTAGTCTAGGTGAATTGAGAAAAGGTTTGTTCGTTCGTCTAGGATTTTTTTCAAAAGGCTTGCATTCAAGTCACCCCACATCAGACAAACAATGCAGTTGATTTCTGCTTGGTTCCCATAGGTATCCAAGGAGTCAGGCTCAACAGAATTTCACGATGAACGGCCTGTCAGATGACTTAGGTGCCGAAATCCTCCTTCCCAAATTTGTTGCGTCGGTTGTAGGTAAAGTATTTATATATGATCGTCTTGTCAGAGGCACAGCTCTAATGTATCCATATTTTCTGTTTTCATCGCTCTCGCCCTCATCATTTTAAAGGAACTAAAATTCTCCAACGCCGCCATGCCATAAACCTAATACTTGGCCGACCACTTGGAGATTGTCTTCGCTCCACTAACGGTTGTGACATATCCGCTGAGCCAAAATCCACATCTTCCGGCAACACTAGCAAATTCACTGCCTTGTCTTTGATCCTCTGCCCTCAATTCTTAAGTAAGCGCAATCTTAAACCAATGCAGGCCCCAAATCCAAACGCAAAATAAGCCGGCTTGACTCACTAGCGCTGCCCAATTCACGGATGATTCCCAGCCACCACCCTTCCTACCTGGTGTGCCCTCAAGCCCACACAAGAGCAAGAAATAACCCATTTTCCTCCACGAAATATAGGTCACATCACGATTCGTGCCTAATTAAAAATAAACACGTTACATAAATCCCACCGGAAGAGCACGTCATGGCTTCGTAATCTCTCACACGCCGCATACCGAGCGTCAGTCGCTATCCGGCAACAAGTAAACAGTAAATCCATCCACCAAGGTAGCGCCTCAACCTTTCACAGAAGAAAAGCAATTTCCCATCAAATCCCTTTTATTATTCGAATCCCGTTTAGAATACATCATTACACTTCAGAAGCACCCGAAAGTAAACCGAGCCCAGCACCAGTCCGCCGGTCCGTCAGTGCGTCAGACAAGCGGCAAGCCGTTGAGTAACACGCAAGGTCACGTGGGCTACTCTCCGAAAGCGCCAACAACAACACGATACCACAGCAGTTTGCTCACTGTTCCCTGGGAACATGAAAAGGCAGCTGCTTAGATACGCGTTACAATTCACGCCTCACGCCTGACGGACGGGCATGCCCTTCGAGCAGAGACGATTGATTAGGCAAAGTAATGAATTTACGGTCTCAGCGGCAAGTAGCCAAGTGGAGATCGATTGGAACAGCCACCCGCCCTGTGCTCGTGAGAAGAGAGTCCTTGTGCTGGCATCAACAGATGTCTGCTCTATCTCAATCTGACAACCGGACAAGGTCTTTTCGCACTTCGATTTATGCTCTTATGCAAACCCGGGATCCACTCGGACGGATGCTAAGGTCACCGTGAGTCGCCGGGGGTACACAAGCACAGTCGTCCACCTGCTCGGTTCACAGTTCGTCTATCGCACCAAGCTGGCGGTTAATTGGTGGGTGGGAACTGTCGCATCATGTGGGTACATCCGATACTGCGAGAAGATTCTGCGTGAGTGGGAGGGAGAAGGCGATAAAAATGGATACAGAAAAACTCACAGACTTTGGATTTTTCGATTCTAAATATCCACGCGATGGCTGTTGTCTCTGCTCTGTGCTCGGAGTGGGATTTGATTTGTGTCACGAGCGTGGGTGTGCGAGCGGAAGGGGGCAGAGAGATGAAACATCAAACAACCACGCTGCGGGCCTGTGTGTGTGTGTGCGACGTCGGAGTTGTGTGTGTTGTCTGTGGCCCGAGGAACTCAACGATTGACAGTCGGTTTTCAATTTCAGGTTCTTCTTGTTGCTCTTATTTTCTCTGGCTTGTCGAATGTGAAGCCACTTACTTCCGTTTCAATTATTTTCCCATCCAATGATGTCCTCTTGTTTCACGAGGACGACCGGTGAGTCGATTGACGAATGCAACAAGTGTGGGTGCGATGTGAACGGAAAAATGTATTGGAATATTCGCTCAGATGATTGACAAGCAAATAATGGTTGGCACTGGTTCATGTCGGGCTTTACAATTGAAGTGATTCGGCTTAGTGCAACAAGGTCACTGCGGGGATTGGCATTCAGAACCACCGCATAGAAGGGAAAAGAGACAGCCAAGTGCCGGCTGATTCTGTAAAAATCCATTTGGAACTAGTTGTAGCGATTTTTTTATTTCATTGGCCGGGGGATCAGGCACACATCTACATTTGCGAGCAGAAGTCCACTTATTAGACGGAATTTATTATCTCGTTTTGTCTATTCAGACGACGAACTGGCGATATTCCTGTAATGAGTCACAAACGATGCCAATATTGACTTCATTCACACAGCACTCGCAAAGAGCTGGAAATTAAAAATAAAAAATCCAATTTCTGACAAGGAGTAAAGAAAGCACTAATGTTCTGCAGTGGTGGCTCGTGGCGTTGTGGGTACGTGCGTCGACCCCTCGACGTCGTAGGGTCGATCCCTGGTCTGTACGACAGAAACAATTTTCACGGCCCCACCTCTTTAGAGTTGCTGGTAATGCTTAAAGAGTACATCTGTCTAGAAAAAGCTTCTCAAACTTGGCCGTTCGGAGTCGGCATAAAACTGTAGGTTTTCCCTTCCACTTGTGTGGCTGCTGAGAAGCTAGGCCCTGCCCCTCTACAATCTGTAGCGCCACCTATAGATCATCTTTTTGCTGGCAGTGTGAATCCTAAACAATCCAGTTGGTGCACACGTCGTTTACAGTAGAAAGGAGATGGTAAATAGTTCAACAATCTAAAGACGTTGTTGAAAATATGAAAGTTTGGTTCCCTTTTTTAGCCACAAGTGCGATCAGTCAGATCAATCGCTGAGTTGTAGAGCTAGTCTAGTTTCTTTCAGACCTTATACATGCAGGCAGAAGGTGCTAGAAGAGCTCTGTCACTGAAACGACCGGGCCAATGCAGGTCCCGCGGTCACCCATCGAGAGGTTGCTTTCTCATATCCAAATATTCGTGCAGTAGAAAATATGATACGCCCTTCAGTTGCGATGCCTAGAGCCTTTTGGACCTTGGCCTCAGCCAACAAGTCCCTCCAGCTGGCACGATTTTTAGCCAACTGATTCCAGTTTCGCTCGCCAAAATGCATCTATTTGTGTGCGTCCTTGGTTTTGCGTCTCCTCTTAGATTGTTCCCCTGGTTTGAAGTTGAACAATCTTCGGGCTGGATCATGCCTAAACGCTCTACATGGACTAGTCATCTTATGAATCCGTAGACTCTTGACTAGACTAATGTCGCTGTGCAGCCTGTACTCCAAAAAACCAATGATTGAATACACAACGTTTTTTTTTCGAAAAGACCAAGCACTTCTCCATCTGGTCTTAAGATTGTCAAGGTAAGACTGTGCCCTTTTGTGCTAAAGGTGGACATGGTTGTATAGCTTGTCTCTGTGCAAGCTGTCACATGCGGTATTGAATCGGCAGAAATGTGATGGGTGCCTATCAATCTGTGAAGACTTGGTTGAAGGTGGAGTTCCCCGGGATGAAACCGCATCGAAAAGGACCGACTAGAGTATTGGTTTTAAGCGCTCACACAAGGCGGCAAAAGAGATGTCATGAGGATTGTTTAGGAGACTTATCCCTTGGTAGTGGATGCAGTTGAAAGGCATCCTTTTGTGTGGATCGGCCAAACCTCTGCCACCTGACGCAATCTCATCGATCGGTAATGCATGTATGGAATTCAAGATGTTGGTTGCTGTCAATGAGTACAGATTTACTGCGCCGGATTAAAAAAAAAGTCCACGCCCATCGTTTCAATAAATGAGACGGCCAATCACCCTCCTCTTAAAACGTTTTACTAAAATTCACAAATTTGGATTGTTGAAAACGTTCGTAGTGAATTGTTCCCTTGTCAGTAAGGTGTATGCATTTTTGAGGCGATCGTAGGAAACGTTCGAAATAAAACTCTTCATACAAACTTTGACGTTTCTCAAGCGTCTCAAATTAATTGCATATCTGGTCGGTTGTTGAGGCGGCAGTGAAAATGGCTTCCACGTCGGATAAATCACTTATCACAAAACATCTGTTTTGCTAGTTCGAAATTGTTCAAAATAGTCGTCGGTAAGGTAGTCTGTCAGTCTTATTACAAGACCCGTACGGCAAATATAAGTGAAGTGAATCTCAGATACGGTGTTTTCTACGGGAGGAGTGAATGTCATAATTATTAATGATGGCACGAAATCATGGTATGGTGGAATGGTGATGAAGAACCACTTCCAGGCGCAGAGTTTCTGCTGCCACCCAGACGGGTAAGAGGCCAAATAAAACAGAACTCGAGCTTAATACCAGCTGGCCACTTGTTCAGAAGCAATCACTGTCCGAAGGGTGCATATCACAATATGAAATGATTTTAAGGCATGTTAGTTCAATGAGTTACGTTCAAAACTACGAACCTCAGCCCAACTTGAAGTGCTCACAAACCTATGAGTGTCGCTATAATAAAAATAATAATATGGGTGGCGCTACAGCCCGTGGGGGGCCAGGGCCTAGCTTCTCAGCAATCACTCGTGTTGTGCGTGCTATTGTTCTCACACGAGTGGAAGGGACTTACAGTTTTATGCCGACTCCGAACGGCCAAGTTTGAGTAGCTCTTTCTAGACAGGAGATACTCTTTGAGCATTGCCAGTGACTCGAAAGAGGTGGGGCCATGAACATTATTTTTGTTGCTCAGAGCTGGAATCGAACCTAGGACGTCGAGGTTGGGGTCGACGCACATACCCACAACGCCACGGCCCACCATGAGTGTCGCTATAGTTCGAGGTAAACCTGGAAGTAGATTCTACATCAGTCGCTTGGGTTGTGCATGCGTTCACATTATACTACCGGGTAGTGCGACATGTCGAACGACCGAGTCATATAGGTCGTACAAATGCGAACGTTCCGTACGATGATCATATGGGATTTCAACTTTGTCCCCCGGTCGTATGGCAGGTAGTAAAATGTGAACACAAGTTGTACGACTGTGACACAAATTTTCATTCCGGTTTGAAAAAGAAATGTTTGTTCGACAGAGTTGGGGATCGCTTGGTTATTTATGACACCACTTAAAGAACAACGTGCGCTTCGATGTTGATGCCACGAAACTATCCTTATAAATGAAGTCCGTCAACCGGGTAGTACTTTTTCGGTCGTTCGATATGTCGTACTACTCGGCAGTACAATGTGAACGTACTGCGACGACCGAATACGGTGTTCGAAAGGCCTGTAGACAGCCTCAATCTTCGTGCATTGCCAGTAACTCGAAAGAGGTGGAACCTCGTGTCAGGGATTGATCCCAGATGCACATTTCTCCATAATGAACCTTTGTACGAGATAAATTGCTTTCAAAAGTGGATACAAGCCACTTTGACAAGTGCTTTTGAGACAGAGTCGGACAGAAATACAATTATCCGCAACAACTCATTCGCGGCGGCAATTAAATTCCTCAGAGTTCTATTTCCTAGGGGGACTTGTCAAGCTCCATGATTAAATGATTAACGACTACCACAAGATCTGCGATCTGTTGCTTTGAATATGCAAGGTGTCTTTATGTGTTGCACACTCGCATCAGCGGAAGTGACTATTGATGGCCAGGTTTTAGATGACTGTCCACTGCTTCTCACACAATCAAGAGGAGGTGACATTTTCATTGTCTCGGTGATCTGTTCAGGTGACATTCTTGCTGACTGATACATCACGAATTGAGTTGAGTTGGCTTAGGCCATGCATATGCAACGCGTCTCTAACCAGTTCTCGAGTCAGACCACCGCAAAACCAGTCAGATGTTCCAGCCATGCTCTGCTCCCTGCAACAGGTTTCTCATCGCGAACATATCCAACTTGTGTGAACATTCTGAGTTCTTCAAAAAAAAGTTCTCGGTGCAAGCACACCCAAAGCTAACCTTTCCACCAAGCCTCCACGTTCCAGAGTCTCTGCCTTGGCATATTAATCAACAAGTGGAATCAACATTCCATTTGCCTAGGGGGCACACAAATTAAACGCCTAAAGCCCCTCAATTGGTCGGTAGGCGCTGGTTTATTACTCATTATCCACTAATTACATTCCACGTCCGTGTGCAGAGGCCTAGGCAGCACTGTCCCAAGTCCAGCACAGTTGAATCGGCCCCATTCACGGGCCTCAGGCAGCCAAATGATTCATTCATTAGCTTAATCTCAGCATTTTTTTGTCGTAAATTTCACTTGAACGGCGGCTCCCACCGGCCGGGCACAGAACTGTCGCCGAGCCAAGGGAAAGATGATTGAGCTAAATCTAATTAAAACACACACCGTAACTTGTCACTGACGCAGGTATCCAATGATACGACTTCCCAGAGTGTGCAGAACGAAAACACGGCCGCATTGTGCGGCTCATATAACATCTTCATTTCGCTCCTCGTCCCTTAATTGTGGGAGAACACACACAAGCACCCTCGCCGGCACCTGAGCTGCTTCCCGTTTGCCGCGAAGATTTATTGTACGCCAAGAAATTCTGACCCAATTCACAAAGGCAGGCGGCGGTAGAGTCAGCAAAGTGTGACCGCCGAACGAGGGAATCCGCTGCGGAGCTGCAGCAGAACCTCTTGCGTAAGAACGCGCCGAAGAAATGATAAAGTACTCGCGTTAATACAATGATTCTCTGCCTGCATTTACATAACCGCCGCGATGCAATGGCGACAGGGCGTGTGTGGGGAGGCGGCTCTAACTGGCTGCCATTAAACTGATGAGCTGAATCGTCGGCGGGTTGTTAGGAGAGCGAGCGAAAAAACAATTGCACCGCAGCCGAAGCCGGTGTGTGTGTGTGTGCTGGTGGCCCAACGTGAGAAATTCCCTGCCGCGCGATGCAACATGTGTGCCCATGTGGCAGGCGAACCGCAAAATATGAGGCAATGCCAGCCGCCAATTAGATATGAACTGCGAGCGTTCGGCTGATGCTGCTGCTGATGCTGCTGATGCTGCTCTTCCTCGCGCGATGCAAATTGCCTATACAGTGTTATTAACTAGATCCGACAGCAGCCTTCGCTTCACACAAATTGCATAAGCCTCGCGCAGATCACGGGCTGTGCGGTGTTAGTGTGCTGGGGACTCTATTGAAATTGAATACACTCGACGAAGATTGTGCCTCACAATATGTTAATCAATTGTAATTTATTTAAATGTGCCTCCGAGATGCTTTCGTGTCAGCGGTCAGCGCTTTGTTCGTGAATAGGTGCTTCGAGAGACTTTCCAGACGGAGATGGCGATGCGGCCCACTAGAGAGGTTAAATTTCGGGGTTAACAACGACGGCTGGCGGCGCTGAATGGGAGGCGAATTATTCAATTTAGCCAAACAAATGGGTTTTGTTGCGTTTTGTCACCTGTGCGACATTGAGCCAGTGGCGCTTGCATGTACACATGTGACCCCAAGCATGATGACAGATTATTTAGTGGGTCTCTCTCGGATTTGTCGCCTCTGACTGCGAGCAGTGAATATGGCTTGGTTAGTGATTTCATGGTGGTTTGCTGCAAGGTCTTCTTTGATCTTCATTTTTCACCTTAAGGTAGAGACATTGTAAATTTAAACGTTCTCACTAGGGCGTGATCAAGATAGGCTCGCCGCGACACCGCGCTGATCGCTCCACTAAGGGGTTGGACAGAGTCGAGGTAGATGAAGTTTTTAACCATCGGTGAGGTTGGTTGTGTGTCCTTTCTTACTGAGAGCATATAACGAGTTGTTCACCACACATGGCCTTTGTACAAACAAAAGCCACCATGTGGTAACTAAACAAGAAACTTCCAACACCCGCTCTCGTTTCATCTTCTGTGAGGAGGAAACGAGAGAGCAATCGTTTAAAGAGACTGTTTCACCTATCAACCAAAGGGACACTGGACAATGCACCAAAGCCTCTCCGGTTATTTGCGATGCGTGTGGTGAACTTCAGCGTTTGGCTTGCTGTTCCCGAGGCTTGGCTGTAACGCCCGAGAGGCGTAACTTGTATTATTCCATTGGAATATGCGTTGGAAAGCTACTGTGTTTGTAAAATAGAATAATAATATGGGTGGCACTACAGCCCGTAGGGGGCCAGAGCCTAGCTTCTCAGCAACCACTCGTGTTGTGCGTGCTATTGTCCTCTCACGAGTGGAAGGGACCTACAGTTTTATGCCGACTCCGAACGGCCAAGTTTGAGAAGCTTTTTCTAGACAGGAGATACTCTTTGAGCATTGTCAGTGACTCGAAAGAGGTGGGGTCGTGAAAATTATTTTCGTCGCACAGAGCAGGAATCGAACCTACGACGTCGAGGTTGGGGTCGACGCACATACCCACAACGTCACGGGCGATTGATTGTAAAAAGTTGTCGTTAAAAAAGTCATAGCTTCAGATGGGTTACGTGCGATCATAACATTTATGTTCCTCCACTCGTGAGCGAAAAGTGAGACAGGCATTGTGATTGGTTGCTGTAGAATCTAAGGCCAAGTCCTCATCTAAAAGGTTTTTTATTCGAATCTACGGCCGCCCTGGAAATTGTGTTGACATCGGGTGAAATTATTAGGCCACAACCCGCGCGGCAAAAATTGGCAGAGTATGACATGGAAGATGCCCAAATCGAGAGGAAATAAGGGAGAGACTAGGTCAGGAAATAGTAAAATAGAATGACTGACACAGTGTGTTCCAAGCAGAAATAAAAACAAATGTTGATGCCGATCTTGCTTACGGAAAAATCAATTGCTCCTTTTATGAACAGCTAGACGGCTAGAATATGTTGGATCACGCTTGGTAACTCTACTCGATACAGA
Source organism: Eristalis arbustorum (assembly GCA_916610145.1). NCBI lineage: Eukaryota > Metazoa > Arthropoda > Insecta > Diptera > Syrphidae > Eristalis > Eristalis arbustorum. The sequence goes on along the minus strand of OU744319.1, from coordinate 30,157,417 downwards.
TGGAGACAGGATCAAGTCTGGGTGCTGCGGATTGGGAAATGAGACTACGAATCTAGAGAGAGTGCGATATCGTACTCTTCACCAGAAGATACAAAATCCCTCAGTTTTACCACCCACTGCTATGTGGCACGACATTACAGCTAACTAACTGTGCGAAATTTCTGGATCTCGCGATCGCTAGCAAGCTAAATTGGAAGCTCAACATCCAGGAATGGGTCAAAAAAGCCTCTTCTGCCCTTTTTAGCTGCAAAAAAGCCATTGCATGCAACTGGGACCTACAACCACGCACGGCTCACTGGATTTTCATCTCTATTGTCAGACCGACACTTCTTTATGGAGTCTCAGTTTTGTGGACAGCACTAAACAAGGCTATCAACTGCAAAGCGCTCAACCGAGTACAAAGACTGGCCTGCCTGCGTAGCAGCGGTGCACTGAGAACTACTCCGTCAGACGCACTGAATATCCTTCTCCATCTTCCAACACTGGAAATATTCGGGAAACAAGCAGCAGCAAGCACAGCCTTGAGACTCAAATACTCCGATTGTGGTCCGAAATCTACACTGGCCACTCAACCATTCTCAAGGAATTCAATTTCCTTCCTAGCGACGCTGACCACCTAATACCCGAGGATAACTTCGAGAATAAATTCTCAATCAGCATTCCTTCCAGATCGGACTAGATGTCTGATGGGCAAACGCTGGAAGATCCTCTGCGTATTTTCGCAGAAAGATCGAAGACAAACGCAGACGTGGGTGCGGGTGCCTATTCTCAAGATCTCAACATTGCTATCTCCCTGATCACTGCAAAGCAATAATGAATAAAAAGGCGTTGTCATAGCTCAAAAACAATGTGATATCAAAGAGGGATCTGTGTGGACAGTCACTATGAAATCCTTGGACAACGTCTTGTTCTACTCCAAAACATCCCTTAATTGCAGGCTGTCTCTTAACGAGATGGCTGAGCAATTTAACATTCACCTCATGTGGGTGCCGGAACACTGTGACATACCAGGAAACTGCAATGAACTCGCAAGGTGTGGTACAACCTCATCCGTGTCAATAGCAGGGGTAGCACCTTCCATGCCGATCGCTACAGCCGCAACAATGAAACCCACCAATGACAAATGGCTAGAAGGTACCACTTGCCTTAAAACACAATAAATCTGGCCCTCGCTTAACCTTAAACGGTCACTCAGTCTTTTTAGACACAGCAAGCACTTATTAAGGGCCCTCATTGGAGTCATGACCGGACCAGTGCATTTGGCACTCAAGCTCGCAGGATGGGTGCCCCATATAATGATTTTTGCATAAGCTGCATGGATGAAGAGGAGAAAGAAAACACTCATCACCTGCTCTGCTCCTGTTGTGCTATCGTAGGTTCCTACACCTAGGACCCCACTACTTCTGCAGCCGAGCTAAATAGTGCCAGCATTGGCCAGCTAAATCGCTTCATTAGAAGCACCAACTGGTTCCAGTGTTAGGAGAAGTAAATCCGGGTGGTATCGCAATGGGCCTACCCTGGCTTAAGTGCGACAGCCCTTTAGCAGTCAGCCACTATAACCTAACCTAACCTAACCTAGAGTGTGATACTGATCAAACAACCACTAAAGGGTGTAGAGGTGCGTCACGTTTACGATTAACTAGCCGAGTCCACGCCCCTAAAAATGTCGGCGAAATGGGAGAGGACGGAGAAGGTATTCAATTGGGTCCACCTTGACGTCTATCTGTCAAAATATTTAGCAAGTATGGCCGTTTAAGCCTGTGTTTTGACTGACATTTGTCGAACGTGTTTAAATAATTAAAAATATCGAATTCTGAGTCAGTTGTAAATACGAAACGTGAATTTCGTCGTGGGCTGGACAGTGTGTCAGAGTACCGTGGAAAAGTATGCGCGTTTAGCTAGAAGAACATACATATGAAGATATGGGCGACAATTCTTGAAAAAGTTGTGATGGACGTTGCCTTTCGGACGACATTCGGTAGATTCAGTCGCGGTGGTCATGTGTCCAAAGCTGTGTTTATTAACTGCAGAGAAAGAAAGCACAAGTAAATACCAACGTTTCGTTGCATTCCTCATTAAAAAAAGTAGTAGAAGGGTGTTGAGTGTTGTGCAGAGGGTAGCTAGATATTCAAAGGACTGCAATCAGTCGGTCATAAAGATTCAACAAGGAATATTTAGTACTCAATAAAGATTTTCTACAGCGGACAAGGGGTAATGAAAACATTGAATTGTTTTCTTTTGTTTTACGCCAGCGGGTTGTAAAGATCAATTTACGCTTTAATTGACCCCTTCTTTATCAGAAGTTAATGAATGCACAAAGAAAAGACCTTTATCCTCTTCCTCTCAAGCAATGATCACTGAACTCACTAGTATCATGATTAGTCATAAAAGTCTTGATTTGTAAATTTCCCGTAGACTGACGTCGATGCCCTATCACGTAATCTAAGTGTCTTTCGAGTATCCTGCCGTCCATTTCTCCAAGCACCTCTCAGTCAAACAAAGGCCGTCGTAAATCCCACTCAAAACAGCAATCACCTTCAAAGTCTGACGTAAAAGCTGTTAATGCGGCAATTAGAAGCCACCCGTGCCCCGCATCAGAGAACCGCTTTGTTAAACAAATGTCGTCACAAGTACTCCAAATCAATATCTTCAAGGTGTTCCTTATCAAATAATCAAATACCAGTGAAAAGTGTACACAGAAGAAGAAAAATAAAACAAAACCGAACGCATGTTCCTCGGTAGCCGAGGCAGTCGCCTTATCGAAACCTAGGAACACATTTCTAGAAACAATCTTTTGACAGGGAAAAAAATTTCCTTATTTACAAACACAATTAGAATCCAATTAACCGCTTCTTTCTCTCTCTCTCCCTCTCTTTGCAGGTAAATTGTGACAACGGACACGGATTAGAGTCGAACCCCAACAACATGGGCAAGTTCTAGTGCTGTTTGATTAACATATTCAAAGCGAAGCTTTATTTACTTTTTTTGTGCCTGTTTTTATTTTTGTAACGATTCGTATTGAATGTTTTCACTTAGAGGGGAACAGGTATCGGAGAATCGACTAGGAATTTCTATCTCGACGTTGTTGAAAGCCAACGAGAATAACCGGTTGGAGATGCTTGGTTTGTTTTCGTTTGTTGAAGTTTTTTTCTTTCTGTACCTCATTTTTTCTCGAGAGTAGAACTTGAACTGAGCTTTTGATTCGATGTGTTGATGTTGGACAAGTGAATTATTTAACAGGAGGTGTTGGGGTGATATAAGATAAATTGTGTATTTTTATGAGACCAACAACAGTTAGTGCTTGCCGAGTGTCGAATTGCGGGCAAGATCGTGCTGATCATATTTTATGGGCGAGTTGGGAACCGGATTTCGGTCTAAATGTGTCAATGCAGTGGGTGTAGTTCTAAATTTGGCAGCACTGGTCCCTGGTGACGGGGTGATTTGACAAGAAGGAGTTGATTTGACATGTTTACTCCAAAAAATGTTGTTGAAAGTTCACTTTTGAATGGCATTAGACCTGTCTGCTCTGCCACTCGGATGTGGTGAGGAACTTGGAGCTGAGAAGTTAAGTCAGCCGGTGAAAAAGTGTCCAATCATGAATTTTAACCCGCGAAACATCAGATCCAGATGGGAGCTGAGAAGTCAAGTTGCTGCTACCTGAAGCGTCGTTTTCATAGACGTCATAATGTGAACTGTTTACCTTCTCCACTTGCGTGCACCGCCTTGAGCGTGGCGTCATATGTTCCAGGCTAGACCGTTCCGTATTCAAGTCGTTTCATCGAGCACCAGGGTCTAGGCACATTTGACAATCAATCGATTCCTTCTTTTCTCTGTCACCACAATTCGTGATGGATGGCCTCGCCCACCTAGCTGTTTCCAGTGTCACTCACCAAGTTACTCCATGTCCTCCTCCATCACTCACAGCTCTCCTCTTTTGCGCTGTCCCACAGGTTTACAGTCGGAGACCTAACAATCTGTCAAAACACAAATTTGTCAAAGATTCCACAGGAGGTGGCTGGAATAGGCAGCATCCAGCCACCTCGTGATCGTCATCTCAATTCAGCCACGAAATAAAATGATAAAAATCAGCAATTTTGCGATAAACTCGCATTTTATTTCGACAATGAACACATGACGCTGTACTTAAAAACAGTATACACACATATCGTCAGCATCACACGGCAGTATGAGCCAATTTTCGAGTAATTTTTCACACCTATCCGCGTGATGTTTGAAGCCGTAAATTGTTCATGGCTTGTTTTCACAGATTCGAGATTAATTATGCGTCCAAAGATAAAAACTGCAATAATGTGAGATCGCATGATCTTGGCGGTTAATGTTATCATTTCCCGAAATATCTTGACTGCTCGGAAAACTTTGCTTTCGGTTATTTTACAATTGCTTGGCTTAATGTCAATGTCAGCTAAATGGCAGCCGTAGGGTGTAATTTAGCGTGGCAATGATCTGTCACTCTCTTGAGATGAAGGTGTGGCTAGACTTATTTGCTTACCCATGGAGGGTATGAGCATAAAAAATAGCTGCTACGTTGAAGATCACGTTGTTTCCATCCGTCAGTTTAGCGTCCGCGATGACTTGTATCATCGAACCGGATATTCGGTTGTCTCTCGAATAAGGACGCTGGGAACTGAGAGTCGAGGACCTCCTAAACTGGACCATTGAGTCTCATTCGCTTCGTGGGGCCGAGCCAATGCGGTCAAAGAATTTTTATCTCTCGCACAACATCCGAATCATTTCCACTGGTGGTGAAGCTCGTTGTTATGTCTTTAAATCCATTCTCCTTTTGGTAGACGAGACCGTACATCCGAGCTTTGTTGCTTTACATATCGTGCAGCATCCAGTTACTGCTTACGTATCCACATGCAATTCCAGAATTGCTTTTAGCTTGTCCATCAATCTTCGAACTCCTCTCGGACGACTTTTCAATCCGCAGTGAATACAGCAACACACAAGTCTCCCCATTTGTGTGAAGTCTTAGACGCCACCGTTATCGACATGTTCATGACGTGTGGAGGTTACTTGAATCTTTCGTAATTTTCTTCACTAAAATGATCTCTATGTGTATCGGCCCGTTTGTCACCGCTTTACTTACTTACTCACTTGTCACGCCGTCGACCCATCAAGGGTCCGAGTCTGAGCAATTGCTGCCAAATTGGTCCAAATATCAGACGCTGAATTTTTCCTTCTTCTTCTTCTTGTGGCGCTACAGTCCGGGGTCACCTGGGCCTTCTTCAACAATCCTCTCCAGCTGGCACGATCTTTAGCCAGCTGCCTCCAATTTCGCACTCCAAGTTGGTTGAGGTCCTTCTCTACTTGAGTGCGCCATCGGGTTCGTGGTCGTCCTCTGGTTCGGAGTCGACGACTGTTTGGAAGGCATTTAAAACCAGCTCTGCAGTTTTGCTAATCCTCCAGATTTCAGCTCCATAAAGCAGGACTGGCAAAATAAGAGTCTTGTGCAGAGCATGGTTTTTGGTCCTTCGTCAGTTTTGACTCCACTTGAAGCATCGGTTGCCTAGGGTGATTCTACGTCGATTCTATGTCGTTTGTGGAGTTAACGTCTGCTCCGAGATCCTTTACTGTCTCAAAGTTATAATTAAATATAAAATTAATAATTTATCACCACTCCTCGAGAACGAATGCTTTTTTACGCCAAGCGACATAGCAATGGTTATGTCAGTCAACATCACAATCTGACTTGTCCCAACAACATGAGGTATCGTCGGTTTCTTGAGCTGCTCGCCAAACGTCACTGAAAGGTAATTGTATAGCCTCGTAAGATTAGAGTAGGTTTAGGATAAATCTGGCCTGGACTAACCAGGCCAGGCAACTAGCCTATCGAAAATTTTGCCTAGACACCTTCCATCTGTCACGCTTTTTTCTTTCGTTCTCTGTCCACGGTTCCATTCGACAGCTATAAGACTGCATTTTTCTCTGAGACAGCTAAGGACTCGATCATGTTTATGTGCGTGATCTACGAGAAACCGGCCAAAAACCGCCCACAAATCTTGAACCGCACACCCTGAAGTGAGCGATCGTCCACTTCCTCGAAGCTGAAGGTGGCCATCTCCGTCTTTTGCAACATCAGGAAGTCGATCCTCTCTATGTTACTTGCCGCATTTAGAAATGACGGACACAGACGCATTCTGAAGATCCAGCCGAGTGCAGTCTGCTTCTGGTCAAGAGCTGCTACCTGATCTCCATCAACATCACTGCACATTGTTCAACAGCCGGCACTAGACAACTTGCGCATGCATCGCACATAAGCTAGCTCCACCGAGGCGCTATTTCCCTCCAAACTGCGATAACTCAAAAGATCGATATCACTCAAAATTGAACAATCGATTTCCCCCATTAGAGGGCTACTCGCTGTGAATTGTGAATCGAACCCAAACCCGCCGCCCCGCTATCGCTGTCACATAAATCAAGCGTCACTCGAAAGTAAAAGTCCACTAAAATTCTTTTCCCTTAATGCATTTCCCTACGCACACACGCACACACGTGCGGCCGCGGCCCGTGTTTGTTTTCACTTTCTTTTCAACTCTCTTCTTAATCGATGCACATGCAATTAAGACGACAGAAACCAGATTCTCGCGTCGCCGGTGGTGTGCGGCGCACTGAAATGCCAATAAAACGCACTGGCAGCGGTTCGCGGTACAAGGTGCACCACGCTCTGGATCCACCATCAGATGCGGCAATGACCCAAGGCGACCGACGGCCGACGACGACTCGAAACGAGCACATGCCAAAACGAAGGAAAAATACAAAAACAAAAACACTTTCACTTCAGAAATGTGTCGTCATGCAGCGTCATTTATCGTCATCGACGTTGCTGCCGGCGGCGGCGACGATCGTTGCTTTCGTGGAAAGCCCGAGCGATAAGCACAACAAACAAACAAATAACTTGGTCATGACCGATTTATCAGCGTATCTTTATGGCCGAATGCAATCGGATTTAATATTTAAATTGCAGGCTCATCTTCAGTATCGATTCAGTTCCAATTCAAATCCAATTCAGATTCAATTGGCGGATGTATCCGAGTGAACAGCTTGAGCGACGCCTGTCCGTCCATTTGCATGCCAATGCTAATTGCCGACCAACGACTAAGCAACTGTCGTGGCGGGACTGTATGGCCTTTGGTCTGCTCATAGGTGGGTCACTAGTTTTAGAACTTTCGGTGATAATTGAAAGCCTGTGATTGACCATTGTGCCAGATACCCAGAATGGGGAAATTCCTCTCGATTCCAGATAACACAACACAGTGCCCACTCGTACTCAATCACTGGTTGGTTGGGAAGTACAGTGGTTCGCTTCAAGGCGTCACGGCGGTTTATCTGAGATCTTGGGTTGGTTGTTATCAGCAGATATTGCGTATACGCCCGAGCAATTATAGACTTATCCAATGGGCGGCTAAATATACATGTTTTATCTATTCAGCGCCTGGGCCGTTTAATCGCGTTCGCTTTCGAAGAGGTTCTCGGCTCGCTCCGATCGCTTTTAAACGAAATGGAAATTTGATTCACTTTTGAGGTTACAATTTAAAATTGATTTAGTTTTGCTACTGCTTTATATGAATTTTATTTGATTTCATGATGAGCAGACATTGACGAGTGGAGGGCGATTTGGCTTGCAAATGTGCGAGATGTGAGCTCGTCCGAATAAACAAATCATCGGTTCAGCCATGATTTATTCAAACGCGTCTTCACGCGAAAGAGGAGAATGCTGGTCAATCCGATTTGAAGGTTGTGTGATACCCGGGTCACAGTTTGAAACGAAGCTGTCAACTGTAAGGCACTCAGTCGGCTGTAGCTAACGTCTAAGAAACAGTCCACACTGATGAGCTTATTAGGCAATCAGGTAGCTCCTAGTCTCAAGGTACATCACCCCTAGTCATCTTCGGGAAAAAAAGACTTCGTCTAACTAGCATTCCCTCCAGATCGGATTGGGTGTCTTGACAATCAAACGCTGGACGATCCCCTGTGAATCTCCAAAAAGAGTTTAGTTTAAAATCGGTCTATGCTTGCAACCACCCCCAAAGTGTAGCACTTACGGGGTGAAAGAGACTCGAGAACAGTCAGGCCGCGCCCAAGTCCGTAGACAACGTCATCTCCCACTCAAAGCATCCATTAATCGTCTTCTGTCTCTTAACGAGGCGCCTGAGAACTTCTATTAAAGCCACAGTGCGACTGGCTAGTTGTTGCATCGCACACCGCACACCAACACATGAGTTGTATGCCACTTGCTTTGCTTATACCATTTCAACAAGAAACAAAAAATCGCAAAACGGGCGCCACAACGGCTAGATGGCCCTGTTGGTGCCAGTCCTTGGTTATAGGGGTCCCAGGTTGTCAGTCAGGTTCTGAGTCATAATGTCCGAGTGGTCTCACAGGTGGGAAGAGAGTCCCATTTTTTATTAGCTAGTTCCATGATTCGATTGTCCACTTTCCTCTTGACATCAACAAGGGGGGGATGGAAGCATAGGGTAACTTGGAACGTGTCGGCTTCGATTCCTTTCCTAGCAAGTTCATCTTCATCCCTTATGACCCGGGACCGGAGACCAGAGAGTGATCGAACGCTGCGAGCCAAGATCCATAAGCTCTTCGCGGCAGCTTGTGACTAGCTTGGAATTGATCTCTGTAGCCGAAATTGCTTAGAATGGCCGCTTGACTGTCAGTTAGAATGGTAATATCAGGCGGTGTTATTTCGAACAATGGAATCATTTTGGCCACTTCTTTGACCGTCAGGAACTTCACAGGTAATCTGATCGAACAGTGCGCCCGCGCCTATTTTCTGTCCATCTTCGACCCATCTGTGCGGACAAAGATGGAGTTCAATTTTTGATGGGTTCTTCTGTGTTCCACTTCTCTCTTGTGACAGACAACACCGGAAGGGTCACTTACCGTTTGTCCTATACGTAATCTGTCTAGGATCCTTGCATGCCCATTAGGTCTTGCGTGCCAACATTCGGATTGGATAATCCTAACAGCACTTTTGCAGCAGACTTCTGCGTAAAGAGGTCAAGAGAAAACAGATCCTGGAGGACCTGCAGGCCCGCTGAAGGAGTGGAAGGGATTGCCGGTCACACTTAGGATCTCTAAAGTCTTGTCAGCAACTTGAGGTGGAAAGCTTTAGAGTAGGCTTGCCCCTAGAGTAGGTTAAGGAAAGATAAATATTTAGTCCAGGCCAGATATCTTCTCTCTGTCATGTCCTTTCCTTACGTTCTCTATCCATCGGCTTTCAGACTGTTCCTTTAATCTCAGCAAACTAACTGGCATCACCACTAGCCAGTTAAAGTGTTTGTCACAAGCGATGCTTGGTGCCAGGAACTTAATCCGCTTGGTACACTCTATTAGTTCAAGTAGAAGAATACGTGCTTTAGATATTTAGACAACAGTTTGCAGGTTATAACCAGGCACCTCGGCCTCATCCACCTCACACACTTTTATTCTCCAGTCGCACATTATCACTTCAGCATTTTTGTCCACAACTTCTGGCGTGCCGCCATCCTTTTGGCGACCGGAATGTTCGCCGTCGCTAAGCTAGTAAGATCTTTACTTTGGTCTACGTGTGACTCTCCCACATTGCATTCAGCCTCTCTGTCAAACTTCTTGACCTGAGCTCCGAGTGTGTCGGAGGAGTAGTTCTAAAAGGGGATGAACGACGTTATTGGCCAAACAAATGGCCAACTCCTTCGCCGAGATGAACCCCGGTACAGACTCACAGTGCGGTCGAAATTATGGTATTCTTCTGTACGCTTTTTGTCCAAGTAGTTGGTAGAGTTTCATCACTTCCACATCGACCTTAATGCCTTTTGTAAGAAAAGTGACAGGACAACAATTGTTTGTGAATCATTGTGTAGCATAGTCCGCTCTGAGAAGGCGTCGACAATCACGAATTCAATCCTAATCGAAAAAGGCTATGAACTTCGAAAAAATCTACTACATAATTCTGCTACAAATTTCCTGAAGATTGGTATCACTGAACACGAATAAAGTGAAAATTTGCGTGCTTTTCTGCGACAAGTTACTTGCGTCGGAGTTCGCAATTCCTTTCGAATTTTGTGATAGCATTTTTTTCGCTTTTCGTATCGTAACTTCGAATCGTACGAATGGATTCCTGATAATCAACCATTATTCATTATCCATGAATGGCGCTTGTATCGACGAAACTGGAAAACTTTCCATCCTTGGTATGTGCATCAACACAACACTTAGTTGGAACGATCATATATTCGAGGTCGCTAACAATGCTACGTAATGTTTAGGTTTCCTTAATCGATGCAAGAAATACTTCACCCGCTCTGATTTGGCTTTAATCTATAAGGCGTATATTCGCCCTAAGCTTGAGTATAACGCTCATATCTGGTCTGGTGCCCCCAAAATCACCCTGCACCTACTAGATAGAATCCAAAAGCGAGCGATAAAACTTATAGGAGACAACGATATCGCGAGTTCATTAGACTCGCTCGAACATCGACGTACCGTGTCTTCTTTGTCCGTGTTTTATCGTTACTTTAACAAACGATGCTCAAATGAGCTAGCCAACTGCATTCCTCCTCTCCTTGAATCTCATCAGTTTACCCATAAGCCTGCTTTCGGACGCGCAGTGAAATTTAGAGACTGGTTTTCTAGACGCACCACACGAATATGAAATGCTCTTCCCAGCTCAATATTTCCCATAGATTACAATCCGCAGATGTTTAAGACCAACGTGCACAGGTACCTCTCCCTCCCTCTTTACCTTTGGCCCGTGCTGTGTCTTGATCCCAAACAATTAAGGGTATTAATAACCCCTTGAGCACTCTCAAATTATAAAAAAAAGAAGGGGAAGACCTATGTAAATAAAAGCAACTGACAGGCAATTTTGATGATTTTTCCAACGCCGCGTGGAGTTGTCGATAAGATGCTGTGTGAGGGCAAGACGAATGATCGCCCACAAGAAACCTCATCACACATAAACACCACCAGCCAGACCAGTCACTTGAGCAGTGCCAAAGACTCTGTAATTCGGTCATAACGCAATGCACCCTAGACAGCATCTGCGAAAAGATCAAACGCACGTCTTGTCTCGCGGTTTCCTTAAGCTTAGCAGGCAAACAAAGTCTAAAACAACGGCCTTGCTCCCTGCGATCACAGTCTGTCGATAGCCCTTTCAAACACTGTCCCTGTGCTTGACCTCATGCTTCACACGAACAAAAAAACACATTTGCATACATTAACCTCTTGAAAGATGTTCCATTTAAAAAAAAAAAAGAATCCTCCCATCGAGCGGAGAAACTTCCAAGTGGAACGGGTTCTCAACCAATTTGATGTGCGCACATCTGCAGATTAGCGTCGTTTTACACTTAGGCGACGACCTTTCCACTTGACCCGACCAACCTCTTCAGACGGCGCCGCGCACGAGTGTGTGCCCACGCAAAGCTGAACAGCGACGTGAAGAGTATGGCAAGCAGCAAGTGCGAGTAGATAAGTGTAGTAATCACCCGCGTGACTCGAGAAAATTGTTCCAAGTCTGGTAAATCCCGGATAGAAATGTGGAAAGAAGTTACGTATACGCCCCCGATATAGAAGGACAGTCATTTTCAGTCGCAGTCCCACGCCAGCTTATCGGTAACCCAGTGATGTAATTAATGCGCCCACACACAGTCGACAATAGACCGGCCGGCTGCCGCGCCTGCCAGACGCAATGGCCCACGCGCACCTCGCTCAGCAAGCCTATGTCCTAGAAAATCGAAAGTAATGCTTTCTGTGCGTGGTTTCGGTTGAGCTGCGAAGCAATTCATTTCGTCGCATGGGACGCTCTCGGTGTCCGATGCCCAAGGCAGTGTCGGGCTCTAGCTGGCAGGCATACGCATGTGGGAACTGTTTCGTGAAAAATAGATTCAATTGAATGCCAACCTGTCAACCAGCCCGATTGGTCGCGTACTCTTGCGATCGCAACAAAGTCGCTTCACGACGATCCACGCTGGGCGCCGCGCCACGGTTCAATGATTCGCACTCGACTCGGCGATAAGACAAATCCCATGTGGCCGATCGGCGGCGGATAAATATAATTAGCATTGAAACCATTTGCCATTTCGCCGGACACGATTGATTTGAACCTGTTTTCCGCATCCATCCGATCGGCCAAGCCGCGGCGGAGAGATCGCTGCTGGCCGATGGTCGATGGTCGCCTTTTTTGTGTGTTTTCGCCGCGGTTGGCATGCCCCCCTCATGTTTAGCAGGCGTGTGGCCTAGTTTGCTTTATGGGACATTAAACCCGTTCCTCTACGTGATGGAAGTTGTGTTTATGTTTGCCCGATTCATTGACCGAGAATCGGATAACGGATATGGCGTTGAATTTGTTTTCGCAACCCTTTCAATGGGAAAGCGTTTACTTTGCGGGACTTGTGGTGGTATTACTGGTTTATTTCTTATTTGTTTTTTTGGCTTGAACACCTTGCACAGGCTGGGCATGCGCATGCAAATGGCAACAGGATGTTGAGCTCGTTCAATGGATCAAAGTTCAGGCGAGAAGTAGGCCTTTGCCGTGGCAAGGAATGTGGTCGGCAAATATCAAAAAAAGTGGTGGAAGCAGGTGTGAATGGGTGCGAATTAAGCGGTTGCGACGCACGTTCAGTTCGCAGTGGAGTGCCCGTTTCTTTCTCACAGGGTCAAGAAACACTGGCTTGTAAACTTCAATCCATGTTCTTCAAACTGTTCACAGTTCTTGAGGGTTCAGCGGGGTTCATAGAGTTCTGGCTTTCATGTCCAACGACTTTCATTTTCATGTTGCTAAGTTCTTGACTTTCAATTGGTTTCGAGTGGCTTAGTAATAAACCAACTCGTACAATAAAGATCCATTGTCTGTGTCTCATCATAGATCATTGAAAAGTAAGCAAACGGAAGTTACAGTTCCAACATCTGGGAGCGGGTCAGGAAAGCCTGCGTGGTCCTATACTGCAGACTACTGGCGCGCAGTGCATATTGGCTGGTCATTTCGATAAACTTCTTCTTAGGACGCAATCCCCAATGCGTCACCTTGTGCGTCTGCGCCACCTTGTGCATCTGCGTCACTTTGTGCGTCTGCGCCACCTTGTGCATCTGCGTCACTTTGTGCGTCTGCGCCACCTTGCCCATCTGGATCACTTTGTGCGTCTACGCCACCTTGAGCGTCTGCGCCATCTTGTGCGTCTACGCCACCTTGTGCGTCTGCGCCACCTTGTGCATCTGCGCCATTTTGTGCGTCTGCGTCACCTTGTGCGTCTGCGCCACCTTGTGCATCTGCGTCACTTTGTGCGTCTGCGCCACCTTGTGCATCTGCGTCACTTTGTGCGTCTGCGCCACCTTGCCCATCTGGATCACTTTGTGCGTCTACGCCACCTTGAGCGTCTGCGCCATCTTGTGCGTCTACGCCACCTTGTGCGTCTGCGCCACCTTGTGCATCTGCGCCATTTTGTGCGTCTGCGCCACCTTGTGCGTCTGCGCCACCTTGTGCATCTGCGTCACTTTGTGCGTCTGCGCCACCTTGTGCATCTGCGTCACTTTGTGCGTCTGCGCCACCTTGCCCATCTGGATCACTTTGTGCGTCTACGCCACCTTGAGCGTCTGCGCCATCTTGTGCGTCTACGCCACCTTGTGCGTCTGCGCCACCTTGTGCATCTGCGCCATTTTGTGCGTCTGCGCCACCTTGTGCATCTGCGTCACTTTGTGCGTCTGCGCCACCTTGCCCATCTGGATCACTTTGTGCGTCTGCGCCATCTTGTGCATCTGCATCTGCGCCACCTTGCCCATCTGGATCACTTTGTGCGTCTGCACCACCTTTTGCGTCTGCGCCACCTTGCCCATATGGATCACTTTGTGCGTCTGCGTCACTTTGTGCGTCTGCGCCACCTTGTCGCGCAGACCAGACTCAGAATCAAAGATTCTTCGAGCAGGAGATACGTTGTTGTATCCGCAAACTCCTGTCTTACTCATATCACTGTTCGTGGCCCGTACATTTCGTGGTTACTGGCCCACATACAATCACCGCAGAATTTTTCTCTCGACAATACCAATGGCCTCTTCATATCCAGTCCATGCCTTCTCGGCGTAGAGCACGACGGCGGTGATCAACGCCTTAAACAGAGACATCTTGGTCTTCCCAGGGAGGTCTTTGCTTTTTTAATTGTTTTTTGAACCAAAAAGAGAGTAGTTGGCAAAAGTTCCCCTGCGTTTGACCTCGCTTCTGGCGTAGCACTGCAGATTCGGGATAGACGATGTCGTTTATAACCTCGAAGTTATAGCTCCCTACGGTGTGCATCCTTACTCGTTGACAGCGTATATTAATCATTCCGCCAGACTCGCTGTAGCCGCTTCCGTTTCAATGCCAACACAAGCCTCACTGACGATTCGCTGTGTTCGACCGACAATTTAGATAGGCCAACCCCAATGTCTAGAGTGCCCTGAGAACGCTTTTACGTTTAAAGCGGTCCTTAGGCGCATTTTTGTGCGCATCATTAGTGGCTAAGCGATCCTGATTTTGTCCAATAATTTTGTTGACTGCGTGTAGACAACATTGTGGTTGATAACGAAGATTGTCGCACTTGCTGTTTGGAACAAAAAAAAAAGATTTGTTTACTCATGGAAAAATCTTCAATTAGCTAGTAGTGAGTGAACCCAACGCATTATTTAAAGAGCTGCTTGAAATGATTACGCCAGCAATTGATAAAAGTCATACAGCGATGCGAGATGCTATTCCTCTTTCCCAGCGGTTGTCAATTACGCAACTATTCCTCGCTACTGGGAGTACTTTTTAAGCTGCCATTTGTTTTTGTTGAAGATTATGCATTTTCAACGGATAACCTTATGAAACCGAATCCTTCCGAAGCACTTGTCAACCATTCCAGCAGACACTCGACGATCACCGTGTTTTCATTGACAGATCGAAGGCAAAGAATGGAGTATAGGAGCATACTCGTTCACTGCAAAGGTATAATCTATTCACTCATGTCAAAATCCTCGCCTTTTCAAACTAGCGACTGCACCGATCAGAGAGGCAGTTTGCAGTGACATTTCTATTCAAGGACTTCACTTTATTGTCGGCTGTCTCTTATGCTTAAACAATGTTTATTTCTCATTTGAATATCCACCCATTGTTTCTGTAAAACAACTCAGTTCTGTTTTTCTCTGTCGACAATTTGTTGAACAATGAATTCCACTCCAGGCTGTCCCTTTGAGGCAACCCATAATTTGAGTGTTCATCTTGCATTCAGCAGCAGCAGGTTCAGTGCAGCCGTGGCGAGGAATATTTCAGTTTGGATAAAGTCATCTTCTTTTTGCAGATGGCTCAGTTTTCCTTCCAAAAGGAACACGTCTTCGATAACCTTGTGATTGATCTTGTGATGGAGGTAAGGATGGACAAGTGGGAGGTTGACGCGTATTCAATGCACTCTACATCTTGGTGAAGTCCCTTTGAAGAAGTTGTAGTATCTCGGGGTTTTTTTGAACGACTGATGGAGGAGTAATGCTGAGCTTTTCTGTAGAATTGGTCTGCGCAGGTCTGAAATAAGGAAGGCCGAGCTTGGTGTCAATACCAAGTTAGAGGTATTCAAGTCAGTCTTTATTCCCACTCTCGCTTGTGGTCATGACATTTGGGTAATGAGCTAAAAAATGAGTTGCCAGGATGAGATTTCGTCGTGATGTAGTGCGAGTTACTCGCCATGATTGGTTGAGAAACACGGCAATGCGCTAAGAGTTCAACGTTGAGCAGCTGCTTCTTCGAACGGAAAGGGCCATGCTTAATGGTCACGTGGCATGTATGTCCTTATTTTCACAAGGTGTGTCTTGAATGCAAGGCCATCAATAGGCCACCCCGTAGCAGACCCAGGACTAGATGGTTGGTCCAAATCTGGGCATGAATCCTGACGAGTCCACAGCGGAGGATTGAACCCCTTTAGTGGATTGTCTGGACCTCTGAGGATGACGACTGAACACGACACTCAACGATGCAACCTTAAACGCTCTCACTGTCTACTTTGAAGCTTACTCGAGCGGGACCACTTTTCGGGGTCCACACAAAATACGCAGAAATAAACGAGTAAAGAGATATTCATCTTCAACCAATTTTCCCCCTATTCCATGGCGACTTTTGTAAGGGTGCAGTGGCATTTCACACATAACTTCACACTTTTCCGGTACTCAAGTATTCACAGGCAGGGCATACCAAACACTGTCAGATGAAATCAAGTGGCAGGATAGGAAGAAGTTGTATAACCTCTTCACTCATTCATTTCTACTGCAGAGGTTCCAGGGACGAAGAAGAATCGGTCTCCTCTTCTCATCGAAATATAAAGGGTGATTTTTTAAATGCTATAGGAAAGTCTTTCAAAAAAAAAACACATCAAATTCAGAAAAGTGCATGAAATCCCTTTTTGAATCAATAGTACGGTCCATATAATTTAATGTTTGAAGATTATTTCATGCAAATGTTGACCTTGACTGCGCCCTTAAAATGGTCCATCCGCTTAGTTCAATTTTGGCATATTCTTTCCAACATTTCGGCCGGTATGTCCCGAATAAGTGCTTCAATGTTGTCTTCCAATTCGTCAATTAAAGCGGGCTTGTCTGTATAGACATGAGCTTGAACATAGACCCATAAAAAATAGTCTAAAGGCATTAAATCGCACGATCTAGGCGGCCAATTGACCGGTCCCGAACATGAAATAAAATATTCACCGAACTCGCCTCTCAATAAGTTGCGCGTGCTGTGTGGCATATGACACCGTCTTGTTGAAACCACCTGTCAAGCTCTTGGATTTTGGGTAAAAAAAAAGTTGGATATCATCTCACGGTAGCGCTCACCATTCACAGTTATGTTACGATTCGCATCATCTTCGAAGAAGTACGGTCCAATGATGCCACCAGCCCATAAACCGCACCAAACTGTGACTTTCTGGATACATTGGTAGCTGCTGCATTGATTCTGGCTGATATTCACTCCAAAATCGACAATTCTGCTTATTTACGTACCCATTGAGCCAAAAATGAGCTTCGTCGATGAAGAAGAAGCCCGCGATGAACTTTCTTAACAGAGCACGCAAACACGATAATAAAATTTAATAATTTGCAAGCGTTGTTCGTTTGTAAGACGATTCATGGTTAAATTATAGAAGATGTTTGACAGTGAAACAAAACACGAAACGTGAGTCAGCTGTTTAAACCAGTGTTGCCAAAATGATAATAGCTAAAAAATCACCCTTGAATATAAACAATAACTCACCTAAATCGCTTCGTAGCAAGCTCAAGTGCGAGTTGCCCAAACCGCGTGGCGTCGCAATGAATCTATATGGATGTCTGCCACTCTGAACTCTAAATTAACCCTTCGACCACCACCATAACCCTTGCAGGTCGATGAACTCCTAGCTAAGTACGATTCGATAAAGAAATTGCGCATTATTTATTACCGTGATTCAGAGCCTCCACGACTAATCACACAACACTGCTTACAAGTGACATGCCACTTTGTCACGCAATGTGCATAACTCACTCGACCGGTGTGTGCTTACAGATTGGTCAATACATATATTTTCATAAAAGGACAAGGCACGTAGTATTTTCCACCTTCCACAGCTGTCGGAGAAAACTCATTTAAAGCCTAAGTGACGGTGTTGTCGATTGAGTTATCGTTGGACTCTGGACTATGAATTGCGACGCGCCACGATGTGATGAAGTGTCACGCAGCTGGGATGCGACAGTTACAATTAAGTAGGTGTTGGAAGAAAAATGCTGTGATCCTTCCTAGTCGTCGTCAGTTAAAATTGGTCCTCAGTGACGAGGACGTGAGTGGCATCATAAGACGGGGTCGTCTGTGGCTGTTACAAATTGGATTTCCTAAAGCACGTCATGGCGGCTGTGAAGACAAACTGCTATGCACACAAAATTTGATTCCATGTGGGGTTGTCCGTTTCAGAACGGCGGGACTTGTGCATACACTAGCCATTGGTGTTGGTCTTCCCACGTGCGACCACTGGATCCTTTCAAGATCTCCATACATCCTCAGTGTCCCAACGACAAGCGATGCATCGTCCCGTGCTGTCAACGAATGACATTCGATCTGTTTGTTTAAAGCACCAGAAGAGCGCGCTCCTCCTCAATGTCAATTGGCTTTGCGGTGAATTTGAAAGTTTTGTGCGGAGTCCGGAATCTAAAATCGAGAAGAATATAGATCAGCATGTCTTAGGCTGGTCTTTGACCTCAAAACATACAAATTTTCGGGCTTCGCTGGATCTCATTGCAAATTCTGCTCATACACCTTGGGTGCGTCGTATGTTGGCCGTGTCTCGTTGAATTTGCATTCGCATTGCGAAGTCAGATTTTGCTCTGTTTTACATACCTTCCAAAGCTGCGAGTAAAAGTCGAGTCTGTGGAGGTAGTTCTTTAAGAAGGAGCACACTGGTTCAAAATATCTGTACTTCGATAGCAGACGCTTGTAAACGAAATTGTTCCTTTGCACAGCAACATCAGTCAGAAGTTCCGCCGTCAAAATGAGACTTTCCAAAGTTCAGCCAGAACTACAACCCTTTTAAGAAGCAATCAATTCCCCCCACTGTGGCTTACACCAATAAGCGCTGCTCACCGCCAACAGGTATCCATCTCCCACCGCAGAGCAGCAGCCAAAGAAAAACCAAACCGTTTGACATCCGATTGTGATTGATTGTGTCTGGGGTCGCGCTCTCTTGCCGATTGTTCAAGAAAAGTGCTCCCTTTTTTGAGTTCGTGGCACCATTCCAATGGATTTATTTAAAACTACACGTTCCTTCCGACGGCGTTCGCTCGTGTGCAACAAGTTTGCCGAAAAATCAATTTTCTCAAAAAAAAAACCCGCACAGTACCCACCACCGATTTTGATTTCACGAATTCCTCTCAATCTGGGCCATTTGGCGTCACCACCATTTCCTTCTTTCTGTGCCTTGGCGCTTTGGCGAACCGTTGCCTCCACTGCACCACCTTGTATTTAGTGTCCAACAAGCGGTGCAGTTGCTGTTGCAAAGCCGGCTGAGTTTTCTTCTTTTGATATTTTCCCTCCCCGAATACCGGGTTATCGCATGAATATCAGCCAGAAGCGGCACGCCAGCAACCTGTCATACAGACGGACATGAAACATGGGAGTGTGCTACTGGCTCCGTACCCGCGGCAGCGATTGCACAGCCGTATTGAGGAATGCGTCGAGTGCGCGCGATTAATGCAATCAGGATGCAGAGTGTACTGCACGTAGTTGGATTACTTTTCTTTCGCTCGTTCATTCTTTTTCATTTCACTTTTGTCTTGCGAAATTGATACGAAGATAGAAGCCATCCGATTGCCGATGATGACGACGAGCACGGGAGAAAGGCCGGCAGAGAGCAGTTGCGGTAGATTGATTTTGTTTTCGATAGGCCGCACGGACTCTGGCAACTCGGGCAACAGTGACTGCTGCTGCTGGTGCTGCTGTCTGTTATTGTGGCACACACCGGGTTCAGTGGTCTTAATTGGAATCTATTTTGAGGCAATCACGAAGCTCTGTGTTATGAGTCGAATGCAAATTGCAAACTTGCCTTCAAGTGGGCAGGTGACTGCTGACGGCGAGTTCAACACTTGAACCGAGCGCATTGATGAAAGTAATCACAAAAGTAATTGGAATGTGCTTCAGAAAAATTGTATCCACGAGCTACGAATGCGTACAGCGGAAGAGATGTGTGAGTGTGTGCATCCTTGGCTGATGATTTCAGTTCACATCTCTGAGTGTAAACGGGGGAAAAGTAATCTGAAAGCTTTGAGATCATCGATTATTCATGCACTCGTCGGTTGAAGGACTCACGCTCGATGGTGGGCGGCAGAATCGGATGTGACAACTGTTTGGTATGCAAGCTGTGCATGGAAATAGGGCGACTCAGTTCGAGGTTAGAATGTGGAACGTTGAGTGAATTTGCCGTGGGTTTTTAGGGCGACTTCACTTGGCGGTTGCAATTTGAACCTTAAACCAATTGGTTTTGATTTAATTGGATTGCTTAAATTTGGCTTTGGAAATTAACATTCAGTGTGCGACATTTTTGTTGCAAAAGAGTGGAAGGCCGTGGCCCTTCTTTGGATTTTTTTTTTTTGTTATTGCTGACATTGCGATCGAAACGGACCTTTTTGGAGATTGTAGTCACTCCCAGCTCAAGGCGATAACCACAGTACAACTGAAACTAAACTTCAAAAATTTGAATAGTCGTCTTTTCAGAGTTCTCTCGGTATTCTGTTTTTAATCGCATGACGAGAACACGATGCGACGTAATGGATTGAAAGGGAGCAACACATACCTCTATCCACACGGACACTGAGGAGCTCCACAGTATGGGAATCAGTCACTGGATTAGTAGCAGGCTGGCGTTTGTCTCTAGACTAGATTTTAAACATGGCCCTGTCGATACCAACCTATGAAGATTTCTTTGGCCATAACCAAGAACCGCCCACATATCAGGCGACTGGCTGGTTGTCATGGTTCCATGATGGCTAGAAGCTGGCGTTAAATTTGATGACTTGTGCCGCAGTTGTTTGTGCCTGCCCTCGGTTATGGGGGTTCCAGGTTGGAATCCCAGTGAATGCATCTCTGGTTTTTAAATCTGGTCTAGTCACCATTTCCCGTTGGGGTCAAATTACCCGCACTGGGCATCACAATGGACCAACAAAGAAGGTCCAAGTGTGCTGTCAATTTTACTGGCAGCCCAACATCCTAACCTAAGTTTTTACTTGGACCTTTACACATTTCCCTGTTGAATGGAAACGATGATATTCAGCACATGTCTGTCGTCAGTGTCGATAAACATTTGTTACGAATTTCTGCAAGATTTCCGTTGATTCCTGTCGAATATTCTCCTTGAGGACCTTTATTAGCTGAGGGTTCTTGGCATAATTTCGTGACCTAAAGTAGCCCCTTGCAAAGAAATCTCGAATGTCTAATTGGTCGGGTTTGCTGGCCATGCCATACGCCACATTACACAACCAGAATACGCTTCCTTCACAATACCCGTTGTGACTCACGCTGTGACTGCGATTGCGTCTTCGACAAAATTCGGCCCAAACACTCCTCCCGCATGAACGTCGCACCAGACAGAGGCTTCGGATGAACGTAATGGCTCACCCATGACCAGAGTTTCCCGTGTAACCAGTCAGTGACCCAGAAATGAAGACGTTGCTTGACGTATCAGCCTAATTTGAAATTCGCCTCGTCGTTCACCTAACACCTTTCACCGAGCAGTGGTCACCTAAATCAACACGATTATTCCACCTATAGCCCTGCAATATGTCTGTTTGTATCATGCAGCTGCATAGCTCACAAATGACAAAAATATAATTTGCGTATGACGTCATTTGCAAAAAAGTATAAAATCTTTCCCTAGAATGATTAATTTTTTCGTCACCTTGTATAGCCTACTGGTAGTTCACTTTTCAACGACTCAATTGTAGAATGTTTAAGGATAATGGAAACGGATCACGCAGGAAGATTGAGTTCATAATGAAACTCGTACGCTTTTAAGTAAACTGGTGGCAAATTTGTCCGCTTCAAGATAGTATCCAACTAGGTGTCGATGACGTGTCCTAAGCAGTTACAGTGACACAGTATGTTCTGCAGGTATTATCTTGCACTAAGTCCATGGTTTAGAGATGTTTGTTTACTGAGCAGTGTCTATGGAAGTCTATGGTTATACGAATCTGAATCCTTATGAGTCTGCGTGTGCGTCTAGAATTGGTTGGCGATGTACCTGAGCCAGCTATTTAGATAGCTCTTGGACGCAGAGTGGTCGTATCATATTGAACGATGTTGCGCATCATTTTATGTCCTGCGTGACCACTGCGACCTTGGTATCCAAATGAGTTATTGTTAGTGTGGGGCCTTACTCATCTGCTGCCTATCGCAAATTAAGTTCTCTTCATCCTTCAGCTCTAGATGGTTGTAAAAACAATCAACTAGATTTAGAGACAGCTCTCCATGTCGGCCGGTGCTCTATGATGTTGAATACGAATCTTTCAGACATGCATTTTCAGTGACCTGAAAGAGGTGGCGTCGTGAAAAAGTATTTTCTTCGTACCGGGGATTGAGTCTAGACACGTAGGTCCAAGTGCATTGGGGTCGTATTAAAATAATCGTATAAAAATAATAAAACAACCGATAACTGTCTAGTCAGCTATCACAGAGAATAAATGGTCCATCTTTGTCTAGAACGGATCGATGTCCAA
Source organism: Eristalis arbustorum (assembly GCA_916610145.1). Lineage (NCBI taxonomy): Eukaryota > Metazoa > Arthropoda > Insecta > Diptera > Syrphidae > Eristalis > Eristalis arbustorum. The sequence continues at coordinate 30,135,184 of OU744319.1, read as the reverse complement.
GTGGGAAGCGAAGAGATGAGAGGCAATCAGAAATGGGCTGGCCTGGGGATCTATTGTCGACAGGAGTCTCTGATGTTGTATGACTCTTATTTTATCTCAAGGCAATCCTTTCAATCGACATGTAAGTTGTCAATTCATACTGATTCAATTCTTAAAATGGTATGTCACGTCAGATGTCACAAGAAAAGGCGTTTACTTCTATCATCACTAAATGAGTATGGAAGCTGAGGGTTGTAACGACTGATAGGTGAATACCAACTTAATGAAGCTGAAAACAATGCTTTTCAGTGAAGATAAAAAAGAATTGGATGTTCTCCTACAGCACGGATAGTCACTAGCGAATCGATGGGCAGTGAGATGCTTGTAACTTGGCAACCGATTCAATGTGACAGTGAAGGTTATCCTCATCTCAAGTCGTTAGCCTCTAACTCAAAAAAGGTCATACTTTGCGACAACTCAAAGGGATATCGTCGCGCTGCTGCAACAGTGTCTGCTTTCAGTCGCGGCACAACAAAACCTTTTGTGGCGTCGAGCGCCGCATCAATCATATACCCGCTTGGGAATTCTCCCGTCAGCGATTGCTGAATAATGTTCGTTTTGAATAAACAAGAGATATTTAAATAAATAACTATCTGCAGGCAATTAGCTAGTCGCGATATTCAACAGATGTTCGAGACACTTAACCAAACACCGCCCCTTTTTGACTACCATCTGCGTGCGCGCGCGCTTCCTCTATCCAGCGCAACTCGACTAATTCAAGATTCATTCTTTTCATTGCTTTGCTTTGTCTGAGTTGTTTTGCATTCGAAGGATTTATTTATTTTTGCCTCAATCAGTGTATTTTTCTGGGCACACTGGGGATGCGATTGAGTGCGCGCGATATGCAAGTGGAAACAAATTTACTCTACGTTCGCATTTGAACTTTATAAATAGGACAGAGCACAGATCGGGATTTCCTATATTGGATGTGGATGGCCAGAGGTTTGTCTAATTAGAGTAGAAGGTTGCATCGTGGATATCCATGAGTCATGCCGTTTGGGGCGAAGCGAAAAAACCGAAATGAATGGAAGTATAAATTAAGAAGCAAGTGGTATGCTGTTTGGGAATTTTTCGAATCAAAATAAACAGTGGATCTCGTGATTGCTCAGGGACGTAGAACTAATTCGCTAGCACATGCAAATTAAAAAGAAACATAGACTAACTTTGCACTTGATTTGGTGTTTTTTTTTTTACTCTCTCGTTACTAGTGTTTGTTGAGTAAACACTGAGCTGAGCACGGGGTAAGGGTCGTTTCAAAATATGCGCTCCATTTGAATTCTGCGTTAGAGACTGCATGACAGTCGCGTTCTGTCAAAGGGAAAAAAATGTGTGACAGCTGACAGTTCAGGGTGCGATGTAACAGCTTCAGTTTGCAATTTTCAAACGTCTTATTGAACGTGGCTCACCTTCACCTTGAGGGGAGTTATCGAATCTGGGGTTCAAAAAAATCCACCACTGATTATTGAGGTAAGAACGCATTTATTGTACAATCATCGTTCTTTGAATGTATGCCAGGTCAGAAAATGACACTTGATGGTGGTCCCTTTTCCTAGACGATAGGTTGGTAAAATGAGTGTTTTCTAGTTTTGTGAGGTTAGGAGGCTCAAATAGACCTACTGCTTCATAGTGCAGTGACCAAACTGAGTACACCTACGTGAAGTCCACTGTAGCTTTATTTAGGCCAAATTTATGAGATGATGTTGTTTCACGGGGGCTTCATCACTTGACTATTAAAAGAATGGTTGGCGTAGAGTATTTTTTATCGCATTATAACTAAAGGCCCAACCCCATAGAATCCGATGCGTGCAAACCTACAAAAATCGTATTTGCTGGATTGCTAAGAGGTGCCCAATGAAATACGTACGTTGCGTCCAAAATATGTATACATACATACAATCCAACATGACACATGAGAGTAAAATGATACACATGCATGCGCAAATAAGACACATGAGTGAGAATAAACTGTCATACGGAACAAAAGTCGCCAACTCCATCCATTCTGATGATTCCACATATAGCCCACACTTGTTTTCGCGCTCCCTCTTATTTGATCTTATGAGTTGTCAATTTTTTGACAACACGCAACGCACACACCGGATTCTATGGGTTTGGGCCTTAAAGCCGAGCAGAAATAGAGAAGATGCCCGGAGTTGCAGCCACATCTGTTTCTAGTCTGTGTGCATGGTGCCCCCCAGGCAGGGGTTTGTAATGATGAGCTGCAGAGATTATCCGTTTGGTTTTAGCAGTATTTTTTTTCAGGCCAGACGCAACGCATTGTTTGCTGCAGTTGTCAGACGGATATTGTGACACCACTCTTATTCCTTTCCTGTCATCCCATAAGCCCAGTAATCCTCAAGAGGGAAACTGCGTTGTTACTACAGAGGTCCTGCATCAAAGTGTTTGAGTACAATTTTTGTACTTTATTGAATTATTTCTAAGTGCCTTGAGCGTTGTTAAAGACGAAACTCGAAATTTTAATTTTCATTAATTTTATTTTAATTTCGTTGCACAAGAAATCGACCACACTTGCCAAAGTCTAAATTCCAAGAGAAGTTGTCTGAAGTTTGCGTGAAGCAGGTTCCACTCGATCGTCCATCCTTGACAGCTTGGTGTTCCCCACACAATGGCGCTTAGAAGTGGTGCCAAATCTCAATCAAGCGTTTGACCACCTACTACCGTGCGATTTGCGCAGCTTAAGAGGCATTCTGCAGCTTTCTTCCCTGAAAGACACTGTTTCTTTCGTTTGTAGCGTCTTGTGATGCATATACATCAGCACTTTGCTGCTTGGAGCCGTCTGTCTATTGAATTGAATTGAAGATACCGAAGACTCACTATAGTTACATAGCACTGCTACCACATTTGACCTACTGTGCCCCCTTGCTATATCTCGGTCTCCAGAGCTATCTTGAGAAAGTTTACGATTTCTTTAGATTAGATGTCCCGAGAGTCTTATCCTGTTTATGTATTCTATTGGTTCTTTGTATTTGCTAGGTTTCGGGTTCAGACACTCGACATGTGTGGGTTCAGACACTCCTGGGTGTTCCAAAATTGGTTGCCGCATTTATTTGTTCACTTGTCTATATGTCGCTGAATCCATAAAAAGAGAAAATCGCAAAAAAATGAGTGCCGGCCCCCTTCTTTGCTTGGATATTTGCCTTCCCTGCATGGTTTTCATGTCATGGCACCCAGATCTTCTTCATCTCAGCCAGTGTGTTGAGTACTTTGTGACATTCTCAGACTGCCCTGCAGCTGAATGTGCAGCTGTTTAGAAAACACGGTCTGACTGTCTAAGAGTATCGATATTTTTGGCGACGAGTTCAGCTTGGAAGATAGTCGATTCTCTGAGGAAGGGCAGGTGTAGGTTAGGTTAGGTAGTAGTGGCTGACTACCAAGGGCAGCCACACTTAGGCCGGGTAGGCCCATTTTGACACCCCGCGAATTGACTTCTATTAACACTGGCACCAGTTGGCCAATGCTGTCACTGTTTAGCTCGTTACGGCCGCTGAAGTAGTAGGATCCTAAGTGTAGGAACCTACGCCAGAGCACTACAGGAGCAGAGTAGGTGATGAGTGCTTTTATCATCCATGCAGCTTCTGCAAAAATCATTATATGGACCACCGAACCTGCGAGCTTGAGTGCCAATTGCACTGTGTCCGGTTATGACTCCAATGAGGGTCCTTAACGAGTGCTTTCTAAGGCTTAGCAGACTGAGTGACCGTTTAGGTTAAGTGATGTTCAGATTTCTTTTGTGGTGCCTTCCAGCTATTTATCATTGGTGGTTTTCATTGTCTGAACCTTCAAAAGATGATAGGCTGTAGCGATCGGCATGGAAGGTGGTACCCCTGCTATTGATAGGGATGAAGTTGTATCACACCTGGCGAGTTCATCGGCTGTGTGTATCGTTTTCCTATAATGCCTGCTCCTAGTGCACTTTCTGAGATCCACCTGTCTGTGTACCTAAGGCGGGTTGTTGGCTCATTCTTTTGAATTCTAAGACCCGTGCCATCAGATCGCTGACCTTAGTTCGTTCAATTACATGGCTGACCGTTCTTAAAATCTCTAGGTGTCCTGTTGTCTTTGAAGTTGAAGGTTCGCCCACATGGGGCTGTGTAGCCTTTAAAGCTTTTGTAGTCAGATCCAAGGCAGCTCCTTTAGAGTGTCCAGATAGCTCTGGTGAATGCTACATTTTCACAGCTGTCAAAGTTCGTCAGTGACATCCAGCTGTCAAAATATTTATACATACATTCTACAGAAATAATGTCGTCTGTGAATTGTCGGACACTCTTTGTCAGGAAATTACACCTGAGCACCTCTTGCAATTTTTGAATCAGTCACAGCAAGCTTGAATATTTTTTGTATTTAATTCTCAAGGTATACACGATTTCCACAGGTATCTGTGAGAGGGCAGCTTAGTCACATCTGAACAGTATTTGTTAGCCTATCGATGTGCCTCGAGGTTGAGCGAAGACGACCCCGACTACTGGCTGAGCGTGGAGGTCCCCAATATGCAATTTCTGTTTCCGGTTTACGTTTATGACCTATACAGCTCCACTTTCGATGTTGGCTCTCTGCTCCGATGCGTATCTGTGAAGGATTGCGCAACACCCACCTCTTCGTTCGTTTGCGAACAATGATGATGCTTGTCTTCCAAGGCGCGCGCCTCACGTTAGAGTTGAATAGCCGAAATTTGAGTGAGCTATGCAGTCGGTTGGAACCCCAATTGTTGGCAAATGAGCAGTAAGTATGAAGGACCTTGTGTTTACGAGACAAGGTGTCAGTTTCTGCACCTTCGTCTTCCACAGAATTTGTTGGCATCCTCTTGCTTCGCCATCTGAAAAAAGAGCTGCATTGTCAACCCAATTCTCATCAGTTTGTCTCAGTTTAGTGTATACAAACCTGACCTCCCACACTTTCCTTGACTCTTCGAATTCCCAAGACCCTCCGGTACACCTGAAAACTTAATGTTAACCACTTTCATTTCAACCACTTGCTCTGCCAAACTCAGAGTCAATTTACGGTCAGAATGTGCTGCGACGTTTCATAATTAATTGGCCATTCCCCATAAATCACTTCAATCAAGCAAACCACTGGCGACCACCCTTGCGAAGAAGAAAACAAAAAAAAACATGTCCACCTTCACATTCTACAAGCACACAAAGTCTCCAGCGACAAACAGCGTTAGTAACGTGTGTTCGGTTGTCTCAATCGGCCCGCTTTTCACTTGCCACTGCAGCCAATCAACTACGGCTTGCCACCGCACCACACGCCGCAAGTAAGCTCCTTTCGAACGAGTTTTGCCGTTTTGTGTGTGGCACAATCGAGACAAGACAAGTGCAAGTGAATGAACGACCTATAAACGTCGTCGCCTCGCTGCTCGGTGCACTATTCGCAGAAACATTGAAAATATCAAAACAGATCGCTGCAAGTTGGATAAACTTCGCAGACGGCAATCGAATGCGGGAGCGATGGCGGATGAACTGGCTGCATGACATGCAGTGCAACCGAAGTGTTAAGCTTGTAATTAGATACTCTGGTCTAATTAATAGAGACACTCTAACTTCTGCAATTGGCATGTTGTTCACATTGAATTGAAGTCGGACGCTTGGTGTCGTCGCAGATGCCTGATGCCTGAACGGAGTGAAATGCGCTGCCACAAATGGAGTGGCTTTAATTGAGCACTTATGTGCTCGACTGCAGTCGAAAATGATCTTGTCAAAGTTTGTTTTGGCTGCCCTGGCGGGTCGAGACGTTTGGCGAGAGATCTCTTGTGGGAAATGAAAGTGACAGAAAGATCGGTGACTGCTTTATGATGATCCTGATTTTTATTGAGTTAATCGACGCAGCAGGTTTACACTCGGCGCGAGAAAGACACGACTGACAACTGCCTGATTTGAATTTATTTGACATATAAGTTTATGGCGTTAAATTTTGAATATGAGTTGGGGTATGTTACAGCGTGCAAGACGTAATTTGTGGTTCCAAATCAGGCTGTAATTTGACAATAACGAGCATCGCCAAGTCCAAGTGTTGCACAAAGCAGTAAGTAATCATGTCTGTCGCGATTTGACCAACATTTTCAAAGGCCCCCTCAAACTCTTGGTGAGCCGACACGAATGTGTCGTTGTCTTCACTCGAGTGGAAGTCGCAGCAGCTCTTGTCCGTCCTGATTCGGTTGATTGTTAAAATTCCTTAACAGCTTATTGCCTAGTTGTGTATACATCCTGCGGCAGCTCTTACGCCCGTCAACATACGGTGTTCAAAGAGTAATAACTGTCTGTCTGGAAAAAATGCTTCTCAAACTTGGCAATTCGGTGTCCGCATAAAGCTGTAGGTCCCTTCCGCTCCTGAGAGAACAATAGCACGCTCAACAAGGGTATGTGCTGAGAAGCTTCATCTTGGTCCTCTTCGCCACCACACTAATTTAGTCTCCTGACTTAGAACAGTCTTTTTCGCTACTTTGGATTTATCAAAATGCTTCCCATCTACGTTGTTCTTATGTGAACCACTCGTTGGACAATATTTTCAAATATATAGTGCCCTTGGTTGGCGCGGTTGAAGCGTCGTTTTCAGATTGATGCATCGTCTGACCAACCGCATACGTCTGCTTCCTCGGATGTCTGCTTCTGATGTTGGAAATTACGCCAGTACAGACTTTTCTATGTTGATTTTTAGTCTCAGCTTGAGATTGTAGTCCCACGGGCTATCCCAATCCCATTATAACAATCTCCGGTGAGGTAACGTACGTAATGGAGTCATCCGCATACACCTCTGTGGTGGTTGGTTGGAAATCGATAAGTCAAAACGATAGATGGCGCAGTTGGTCTAGTGCCTGTCCTTGGTTATAGGGGTCCCAAGTTCGAATCCCAGTGAAAGCAAGGGTTAATATGCTTTTATCTGGATTTCAAATCACCATTGGCCGTTGAGATCAAATCAACGGCACTGATTATCACAATTTCGCTAACAGCCCAATAATCTAACCTAACGACAAGTCTTTTGATCCAAACGGCATCAAAGACCGTCTCGTTGACTATCGGACAAATCACTATCGTTTCTTTTTTGTTCAGGCCTCGATGTCACTACGCGGGTTAAGCTTAGCTTGATTTGTGAGTGCATTCGTTATGAATCAAATTCCTAACCTCTAAACAACACTAACAACTGTCAAAGAGAACAGTGCTGCCAAATCAATTTTCTGTCTCTAAAACGAAACACACACTCCTTACTTGACACTTTGGGACTACGCAATGATGTCGACGTCATCTGCGTAACACAACGGCATGGCTGATATGTGGAATATAGTGGCTTCAATGCTGACAGCTGAGACAGCCTGAAAGTTCACACGACAGATCAATGTGCAAGTTGCAAATGGTTCAAAGGTTTTCGAACGTTGAATGATCCCGAATTCGGTAATCCCATTGAACAGTTTCCTGCGATGAATTATACACCCCCTTGAAACGATGAGAATGAGTATATCGATTTAAACCTCGCAAGACTGTGCAAGAAAAATTTATCTAATTGAAAGTGGGAGGCCGCCTGTTACGTGCCAATTACTGCAGTGCTAGAGATCCATAATGCACTCTGAACAGGATCCGATAGTCGACGTTAAATAGTGGCAAAACTGTGGTATGCAACTGTCTCTTCTTCTTTGTCTTCTCTTCTTGGCGCTACGGCCCCGGATGGACTCCCCTACAGTTCTCTACAACTAGCGCGATTTCTGGCCCCCTGTTTCCAGTTATGTACGCCAATTGTTTGAGGTCTTTAGACGCGTGTTGCCCGACATGCTCGGGGGTGAAGACTCTTCGAGGCGAAGATGAGTTGTCCATACGCTCCAAATGACCCAGTCACGGGCAGTCCAAGGCTTTTACCGCTGTACGTATGTTCAGTTCATGGTTCAATCATCGTCAATGCAAATAGGACCGCAAGCAGAACAGAGACCAAGGACTTCTTCATTCGCTTCTCTGACTGTTCATGCCATGCAGGGCTGCGATGATCAGTGTCTTATCTAGAGTCAGCTCGAACCTTCAAGAGACAGCTTAATACTCCCTCTTGAGCCCATAAAAACAGCGGCGAGTTATTCTGCATTTGATCTCGAAGTTATAGCTGCCTGATCTGTCCAGAACCTCGATGTTGCATATCCTCTCTTAAGGACAGCATATCCGTCATCATCTTCGGAAATGTCTCACTCTCTCGAAAAGAAAACATGGGTTTGGCATTTTACAAAGCATTATCTTCTTCCTATCTTGTCAGCAACTAGTCGCGCGTGTCAGTAGATACGAAGGTAACGTGTTTTCAATTGAAACACACGACAAGTTACTAAAGATCAAAACCTTGGGAACGTTTTTTCAAATTGTTAGCTCCAATTACAGCCAACGGTGAGATAATTCCCAGCGTCATTGTGCTCGCCGCGTTAACATATTCACACATCCCTTGAGCGCCCAAATCATGTGTGATGCAGCACACTCTTTCATCCTTTTCAGTGTCACTTAAAACTCAATTGGAGAACAAAACAAGTCCTAAAGCAGAAGCAGAAGAAGGAAAAAACAGAAAGATACCCCCAGACAATCAGAGTCACCACACAAGGTCTAGTTTATTATGAAACCTCGCGTCGATGTCGTGACTTGTTGAATGCGACAAACGCAAACCAAATGAAAAGCGAACTCACACTGAATCAGAGCCGAACAATTGTGAAATCAAAGTTCACATCACCAGCGAGCTGTGACTTAGCCACGTTCTCTGGATACGACACTTGTGTATCCATCGGCAGCAGCACACTCACAAAGCGACCGCGCGTCGCTGTTTTAATCAGCTCCTCGCCTACGTACGTACGTATAACGCTCCAATGAAAATCCCCTGTCCATATCTTTTTCTAATTAAAATTCAATTAAGATAACCCGAATGTGCCGTGGCTATCTATTTGGTGGCAGTACACGTGAGGTGGCCAAATGGAAGAATTTTTTCCCAAAAAATTACGGAAAAATAGTTTGTGACCAAATTCCAGACGTTTGAATACATTTTTAACGAATGTCCTACGCGCGACACCCACACATTGACGGAGCAATTCGGGTGTGTTGCTGCATCTTAATGCCGTCTAGTGAGCGCTGACAAAAGATTATTTTAGTCAACAATCGAGTCTCTGGTGCGCATGGCATGGCGGTGTATCTCGAAACCGAGGCGAGAGCGCGCGAACTTTTTTCGTCGTTTTTGTCGTCATTCCTGCCGCTGTTCATCTCTACAAATAGATACTTTTTATGAGGGTATGTGACTGAAGACAGACGATAAAGATATCTCACTGAAATCTGCCAGTGCCTGGCTGGGTAAATACAGATTTTACAATATATTGCGGAAATTCTGATTAGACGACACACGGCAAGATATACTCTGATGTAAATTCTGATTAACTTAAGTGAGCTTAACGTTGCGCAATTTATGTGCTGATGACAAGTTACACATGTTACTGTCATTTGCCGTTATCTTGACGACAGCAGAAAAAAAACTATTCGCCATGGTTTGCCTCAAATGTCGACTGGGTATTTTAGGGAACATACATTGTAGTCTGCCGCTTGAAGAAATGAAGACTAGTCTCCGCTTTGACTGTTCAGTTGGGTCATCGATTGAAAATACAAGGAATACGCCACCAAAGAGATTTTAATTGAAGCATGACAACGCACATTTTCCTAAAAAAATGGAGGTTCAAATAATGAAGATGAATGCAATAGCTGACACTCTACGTCCTGCGCCATCTTACGATTATGGAAGGTCATCGAATTCAAGGTTCAGATCTGTCTTGCGGTGTGTTTTGGATTTGGATGCTTCAATTCAGCCAAGAATTCTTGAATCCAGTTGAACACGAATGTGCAGCTCACATGCCGATCGAATGAGCACCAATTTCGAGCCTCTGGCGACGAAATTTTGTTTGGGGAGCCCGTTTAATGAACTTGCTGCTAATCCGAATGATCATGAGTTCTAACCGTTCTACGTGACCTAGACATCTCTAGCGTTGAATCTCAAGATGTCTGATTACCTTAAAGACTTCGTGTGTCCATTAGGACACTCTGCCCGAGGCGTTGATGTAGCATGTATGTACTTTGTTTTCCTCTCAAATACCGCCAGACTCATTTTAGTGGCTTCCACTTCAATGCCAGCAAACGCCTCATTGACGCTGTGTTCGCCCAAATAAGTTAAAGTCGTCCGCGTAAGCAAGCAGTTGAAGAGACTTTTGGAAGATCGCGGCTCTGGTGTGAACGTTTGAGTTTCGCACGATCTTCTCAAGTATGATATTGATGAATTCACACGTAGCGTGCAGTCTTGCCTAAATTGAAGGTCTCGGTAAATTCGTTACTGACCTTGATGGAGCATCGAGAGTCGTGGCAACCTCGACGTCGTAGGTTCGATTCCTGCTCTGTGCGACGAAAACATTTTTCACGTCCCCACCTCTTTCGAGTCACTGACAATGCTCAAAGAGTATTTACTGTCTAGAAAAAGCTTCTCAAACTTGGCCGTTCGGAGTCGGCATAAAACTGTAGGTCCCTTCCACTCGTGAGAGAGCAATAGCAAGCACAACACGTGGGGTTTGCTGAGAAGCTAGGCCCTGGCCCTTCAAGGGCTGTGGCCCCACCCGTATTATATTATTATTAGGCATTAAGGGTTAAGTGCTTTCTGAGTCTACAAACCTCTCATGATTTTTGTATGTTCATTCAGAGACATCATGCCTCAAACCTCTTTCGGTTACACTGGCCTAAGTAGTTTCTTGGTCTGCATCATGCCAAGTGCTTGTTTCAAGTTTCTACTCGGTCCTTGAAATCGTCTCTGGGGACGTGATATCCTATAGCCCAGAATGGTCCTGTGCCTGGGGAAGGTTCCAATGCTTCTTTTCTAGTCTGAAGCGAACGACCATTTAATTGCTCTCTATTCCAGTGTCTCTTGCCCTTTGTTTCTCCTACTCAGTTCGTTGATGTATGTGTCTTCAGCTTTACTGTCCGACACTATTGCTCTGTCGAAATTGGTATACTTAATTACTTACTTATCAGGCACACGAACCATGAAGGGTCTGAGCGTGAGCAATTAATGCCTTCCATCGGTGACGGTCCTGGGCAGCTGCTTCCAGTCATCACGGCCAAGCTGTCTTACATCCGCGATGTCTTGGTCTTTGTACCGGTGGTTCGGTCTTCCTCTCCTTCTCGAACCAGGAGGGCTCGGATTGAAAGACCCTCTTTGCTGGAGCGTTGTTGGCCATTCGCTCAATGTGACCGAGCCAGTGTAGTCGACTACATCCACATCCTTGTACAGCTCGTAGAGTTCGCGATTGCGTATTCTCCTCCATTCGCTTTCCTCGCAGACGGGGCCATGTGTCCGACGTTGATATTTTCTTCCGAAGGCACCAAGAATCAGCTCTGCAGCCTTACATAATGTCCAACTTTCGGCTCCATAAAGTAGGACTGGCAGAATACGACTTTTGTAGAGCATGGCTTTGGTCCTTCGAGTCAGGCTTTGGTCTTTCGAGCCCAATTGTTTTGACAGACCGAAGTAGCGTAGCGATTCTACGTCGGATCTCCACTATGATGTCATTCGTGGAGAATTGGTATAGTTTCTGTCAAAATTGATTGGAATGCGTCTGTCTATAGCAAAAGTTTCTGCTCGAAAGGTGCTGCTGCGTTAGAAAAAGCTTCTCATAAACTCCGCAGCCGGCATAAAACTTGAGATGTAAACACGAGCACGCACAACACGACTGATCCCGCTCCATCCCTTAATAATTCCTATAAAATCCACACAAAAAAATAAGGAACCCCATTTACACACTCCCATCGAATTAATTGCCACACGCTTTCAGATTAAATTTTGCCGATGTGGGCGGATATGAATTGGATTCCAAGAATAAGGTGCATCACGTACTGCTTTGTACAGGCGCTCACTCCTAACCTTTGGCCATGTATGCGTTGCTGATAGATTACGATCTTGTAGAAGTGAACTCACAATTAATTAGTTTCAGTCAATTTGACCGCACACACCCACAACACATTCCATTAGAGGATTAGTTGCTGAGGTGCATGCGGCTTCTTTCAAGGAATCCTCTCTGTTTCAATGGAATTCTTAGGGAATTGTTAGAATTTCAGCAAGAGATACGCACACACATTGACTGGTGTTTTGTTTTAGGAAAATAACTAGGATGGGCGCGTGTTTTTGGGGCAAAGGTGGTGGTTTTGACATGGTAAATGGGGGCGGGATGCAACTGGATATTCTTCGAGGGCATTTATGTTTGAGTCTTGTTTTGAAACCACTAGGGAAACTAGGACAGACCAAAGAAGCTATTAGGAGATTATTGATGAGCAAAATACGTTGAAATATTGGACAACGAAATGAGCAGCTTTTTTAAATTCATGACGGCAATAATGCCGCACGGAATGTTGGTTTTCGAGTTTGAGTTTTGCATGAAAAGTATTAGTAGCCATGCCTGTAAGAGATTAAGACAAAGAACATCTGACACTTAACGTTAAACACCATCTTTAGATTGTAGAGTGTCATCCAATTCATGATTCAGATCTGTTTTGCGGTGTATTTTCCATTTCGATGCTCAGTAAGCGCTTGTAAACTTCAACTCAGTGAGGAATTGTAGTCAGTCGGCCACGAAGTGTGCAGAAGACATGCCGATTAGTTGGAGTAGTAATCTTGGCTGTCAGGGACTTTAGAAGCTTGCAAATTATATCTCAATTGCATTTTTATTTTTTAAAATATTCGTGTTCAGCATGTAATTCTTTGTGACTTGCTTCCCGTCAGAATGACTCACTAAAAGAATGTTTGACAAACAACTGAAAAGTATGACTGAGGCGCTGCCAGATCTGTCGAAACAATGTCTTTTTATCGGTCACATTGGTTGTAATCAGTGTTACCACAGGGACTCTATAGAGTCAAAAGGACTAATTTTTTTCAGCCTGACTCGGAGACTCATCATTTTTTGATTTGACTCATTTTTTTAAACAACAAATTTACCTAAACATCTAACGTAAATTTATTTCACATTTCCACTTTCATAAATTTGCAGGGTGTGAACTACGCTTTATGTATCTAAGCAGGATGTATCTAAGCATCCAAGCATGACAGAAAAGACTGCAGACGACTCACTGTCGTAATAACGAGTCACTACACCTTTGCTAAAAACTTAAATGCGCTGTGTTGGGCCTAAGCCAAGATTCAATCTACGATGTCTGTAGAGAAAACGGCTACACGGCAGAGCACTTAGTCTGTCTTTGATTGGATCAGGTGGCAGGTCCTCTGCGCTAATGTGGTTAAAGCTGATTCTGTAGGCACTTCACCACAGAAGCTCCTGCTAATCTTCCGAAGGAATTGTAGGTTGCCACCTGGTAGAACAATGGACTAGCCTTGAGTCTGAGTGCTCCATTGTAGTATCAAAACCTCATAAAGAAAAAACAACATACTGGTTGCTTTTCTGTTTTTTAGTCCTCACACAAGGAGGCATTGTGTTGTCAAAAACCTTTGTTGGGACTCATTTATTTTCAAAATTACTCGTTTTTTAAGCTTCTGGGACTCATAAATAATCTAACCAGTGTTAACACTGGTTGTAATCAACATCAGGCGTGTTTTTTTTAACTACTCAGTAATGTTTCTCAATAAAAAGCTCTTTTACTTAGTTGATTTTTTCTTCCAGGCATTGTTTTTACGGCCATTCCATAATACTCTAATGTAAAAATAAAGAAAGATTTAATTTTGAGAGTTTTTAAGTAATATGATTAATTTGATATGTTGTTTATTTGCACAAGTGAGATAAATAAAAAAACACTTACAAGTGTCAAAAAATCGATTGATACCAACCTTCAATAAGCAAATAGTTTCCTCTGGCCATCTTTGAATGAGATTTTTCAACGCGTCCAAGTCATTAAGGACAGTGAAATCGTCCGAAGAAGTTTAACTCAGTAAGTTTTTTTTTACTTCGCGTGTAAAATTTGACTGCGCTGAGTACTGAGTAATTAGAAAAAAACAAATCTATCCTATCGGGAGAACCGATTCCACTTCAGCTCACCAAACGATGTCTTAGTGGTGGCCTTTTGTCACTGGCCATCTATGAATGAGATTTTTCAACGTGCTCTAGTCATTAAGAACAGTGAAATCGTACTGAGTAGAGTCGTTACTAAGTAAGTTGTTTTTTTTTTTTGTTACTTCACGTGCAAAATCTTCCTGAGCTGAGTACTAAGTAGTCAAAAAAAAAAACACACCTATAATATCGGGGCACGTGATTCCACTTCAGCTCAACATACGATGTTTTACGGGGGCCTATGGTCACTGGTCTTTTGGAAAGTGAAATAAAGCTACAGCTCAAATCAGTCATAAAACAGCCACACACCAGCTTTGCTTTGAGTGACTCGAATGGATCTGAATTAAATTTTAACCTCAAAACAAAAACGTACTGTCAAATCAGCTGTCACAGATAGCAGTAGGGAAATATTGTTTTAAATTTTATCTTATCTGGCATCTCTACAAATCCGGAACGAAGAAGGCATGTATGCAGACGGTGTCGTTACAATGTGGCAAATTGGCATGTAAATTATGATTCCGAACTTCCTTTGACAAGTAACCTATAAATGATGCATCAACTTCCATTTTGTACTCTCAATCTTATCAGAATTTGAAAGAACGTGAACAAGCCGAACGAAATCAACTCTCCAGCTGACTCTCCAGCTTTGACAGATGACAATATTTTTGACAATCGGTGATGCAGCTACACATCACTGCACCACGGTTATGATATTCTCTGACTGATCCGCGAAAACATTATAAAATATTCTGTCAGAAAGAAGGACTCGCCATTTCCAGTCCCCAGATAAAAATAAAAAACAACAGACAATTCAATCATTCTCTGACCTCGAACTTCCATGTGACACTTCACACTCGCATACGTATGCGCATTCATTTCAGTACGTCCAGTTCGTATGTGAAAAGCCAATTATGGCTGTCCCCAATGTCCTTGCTGCCCCAACTGACGTCCTTTTGAAATAAATTGGATAATGTGCTTTACAATGGATTCCCTCGGTCCCTTCGTCCCCCTCACAGGCTGACATTGTTGTGAAACTTGGTTAAGGACCACAAAGCCTCACTGAGGCTCATCGATTAAGTACTTTTCTTTCTTTTATTTGTCAATCCCACGATATTCAATCAATTAAGTGGTTTTTTTTCGTTTGAGTCCTTTCCTCTTTGCATTTCACAGAAGAATTTCAGAAGGGGGCCAGGCCATGCAAAATGTTTCCGCGTCTAGTGCGCAATGCATCCGTTTTGAGATGCAATATTTCGTTTGGCAACTTGCCTGACGTCTTACAATCTCAACCAGGGCAAGAGGTGTGCAGGAGGACAATCAGATGAGCAAAGCAAAGAGATGTTATCAGAGGCGAATGCAAAGATACGCTTTATGGCATCCACAACAACTCGCGTATTCATGGGTGATTAGTCAGTCGTTGGAAAAAAGAATAAATATATATTCTCGATTTCATACAGTCAGCGGAGTTTATTTTAAGTCATCTACACGCATCCGAATGAGCAGAGGACGTGAGTAAATCGCACCTCAAGTGGCTTATTTTAGAACGAAAATGGGTCAGAAATATAAAACTGCCCTTGTTTTTTTTTTTTTTTTGAAGACATTTGGATGTGTACGTGCGGTTATGGATGGATGACAAGGTAAAATATAGATTTTCCTTTGATTGAGACTTCACGAGCAATACGAACTTAAGGGCTGAGAGTTTATGCAAAAAGAAAAGACAATTCGGTTGATGTTCTCAGAACTGACCTCACGAATCGCTCAAATCGAAAGTGTATACGCATTTATTCCCAACTCAGTGCTGACTGTGCCTGGGACATGACAAAATATTATTTTTGGCATCAATTGAACGACGTTTACGCTCATGAGGCCACGTGCCGCTTAGCGTTAGGAAAGAAAAGAAAAAAAAAAACGAAACGCATTTATTTGACGCATTTATTATTTCCGGTCAGACGTCGGTTTGTTTGGCACTAAAGCGATCGTTTGATATTTTCCTTTTATAAAAACATCCATGATTTATGTCAATGAACCTTAAACTATTAAACGTTGACTAAACATTCGACGTGCTATTTTTGATTTAGATAAGTTTTATAGCCACAAACAAACGACGCAGACTTTACAGTCATCGGGGGAAACATTTGGTCGAAATGATTTTGAACGTCGTCGTCTATTGTTTGGTGCAACAGTCCCCGATAGATGAGGGGATATCAGGAAACAAGTTGTCTCCACTTTCTGTTACACTCACAGGTTATTTTATTGCACTCTCACAGCCGTGTTAATAAAAAAAAACGCTAGCTACCAGACGGATAGTGAACGTTTGATAATTTATATTTAACTTATTTTATCTCCATATTGGCTGTCCACTCTTGTAGTACCTAACTGCCCCTTCACCGAAGTGTACATCTGTCATATTCCGTCAGCTGACCAAAATTAATGTATGAAAGGGATAGTCAACTCAACGACTGGCCAATCTTTGAATTTGCTCCAAAGTCACGCATACTACTTTATTTTCACGCATACTTCTTATGGGTCCAGAGCGGCGCCATGTTGCCTTAGATTTTGACAACCAACTCCGTAAAAAAATGAGTATCCGCTCGTTATTACATATGAGTTAAGCTAATACACGAGTTAACACATGTTTTTGGTGATAACTGGTCGCTATATGGTGTTTATTAATACGGCTGTCAGAGTTTAAGATTGAAATAAATAAAGTTTCTTGAAGAACGTTAACCTCTTTGATGCCGTCGATTCGGTGGGAAATTAGTAGGTCCTTCCCTCATTAGTAAGAAGACGCGCAACGTGGACTACATTTGGTGTGCAAGTAAGATTTAAAGGTTGCGCGACAGTGGCTAAGCGTTGTCAAGTTTCAAAAGTACTGTTGTCACATCTTTGCTCGTAGTGTGGTCGCTATTTCAGTAGGGCTCCGCTGAAGTGCATCAATTGAGTCCGGTAGAAGTCTCCTGTGACGATTTCATCGGGCTCAAACAAACCACTGCATTCCCACCGT
This sequence comes from Eristalis arbustorum, assembly GCA_916610145.1. Classification (NCBI taxonomy): domain Eukaryota; kingdom Metazoa; phylum Arthropoda; class Insecta; order Diptera; family Syrphidae; genus Eristalis; species Eristalis arbustorum. The sequence goes on along the minus strand of OU744319.1, from coordinate 30,118,100 downwards.
GAACACACTAGCATACGTCAAACCACAGCATTGCCACCGTGAACATAGCATACGTCAGACGATGTACGACAAACTCACAAAAATCAATTCAGCATGTTCTCTGTAAACTTCTTGCAACAGGCCTTCAGGAAGAGTGTACTTCCTCAAATCAAACGAGTGACGCAACCCTTCGCGACGCCTGTGGAGAGGACAACGACACTAAAAGGCACTTCCTTTCCGCCTTTGTGCGGATCAGGTGGTAGTTATTTGGTCCAAAAAAGGTGAGAACTGATGACATATGCTCCTTAACACATAAGTTCTGGTAGTTCACTGGAAGAGTCTGCTTTTGAGTCTGACTGCTTCAGTGTAGACAAATGATGACTATGCGTGTGATTATTAACTTGACGGAAGTAACTTGGTGGAACACACTGATGCGACCGAAACACATGTCACAGGAGGAACAGTCCAACAGCTCTCTACGTTATTAAACCTTCATGGACACCATATTTAATATAATATAATATGGGAGGCGCTACAGCCCGTAGAAGGCCAGGGCCTAGCTTCTCAGCAACCACTCGTGTTTTGCGTGCTGTTGGCCGTTGTCCCCTCTTGGCTTCCTTCTTCTTCTTCTTGTGGCGCTACAGTCCGGGGTGAACCTGGGCCTCGGTCAACAATCCTCTCCAGCTGACACGTTCTTTAGCCAGCTGCCTCCAATTTCGCACTCCAAGTTGGTTGAGGTCCTTCTCCACTTGAGTGCGCCATCGGGTTCGTGGTCGTCCTCTATTGCGTTGTCCCAATGGCTCGGAGTCGAAGACTCTTTGGGCTGGAACAGTGTTATCCATGCGTTCAACATGGCCTAGCCATCTTAGGCGTTGAATCCGTAGACGTCTGACTAGACTCATGTCGCTGTAAAGCCCGTACAATCACGAACCTTCAACGCAAACAGGACCAAAGATTGAACGCAGAACTTTTCTCTTGAAGAGACCAAGTGCGTCTCCTTGAGGTAATCAAGGCTTCCGCGCCACACAGCAGAACAGGGATGATCAAGCTCTTATATAACGTGAGCTTGGTCTTTTGAGAGAGGGCTCTTCTACTCAATTGCCTCTTGAGCCCAAAGAAACATCGGTTGGCAAGAGTTATTCTGCGTTTAATCTCGCTACTGATGTTTTTCGACTATTTACTTGGGAGCCAAGGCAGACGAAGTCCTTTACTACCTCGAAGTTGTAGCTGCCTATGGTGACGTTCTGACCGAGTCGTCGATGTTGTGTGTCCTTTCTTGATGACAGCATATACTTTGTTTTGCCCTCATTCACCGCTAAGCCCATTTTTGCCGCCTCCGTCTCAATGCAAGCAAACGCTTCATTGACGGCTCGCTGAGTTCGGCCAATCACGTCAATATCGTCGGCGTATGCTAGCAGTTGAACGGACTTCTGGAAGATCGTTCCTCTAGTGATGGAGTGTGCACGATCTTCTCCAGGACGATGTTGAAGAAGTCACATGGCAGCGCGTCGCCTTGCCTAAAACCTTTTTTGACATTGAAGGTCTCGGTGAGTTCGTTACCGACCTTGATGGAGCAGCGAGATTTCTCCATCGTCATCCTGCACAATCTGACGAGTTTGACAGGAATGTCAAAACTGGACATGGCGTTGTATAGCTCGTCTCTATGCACACTGTCATATGCGGCCTTAAAGTCGACAAGTAGGTGGTGGGTGTTGATCTGCAGCTCTTGGGTTTTTTCGAGGATCTGCCGTAGTGTAAAAATTTGATCGATAGTGGACTTCCCAGGCCTGAAACCGCACTGATAGGGACCTATCAGGTTGTTGACGAATGGTTTCAGGCGCTCACACAGAACGGCAGAGAAGATCTTGTAGGCGATGTTAACGAGACTTATCCCCCGATAGTTGGCGCAGTCAAAGGGGTCTCCTTTCTTGTGGATCGGAACTCCACCCATATTACATTATATTGGAGGAATTGAGGACTGTTCCCTTGCTAATGGTTGTGATCCTTCAACTTTAACTTATCGCTGCATTCTTTGTCATCCACGCTTGCCAAGTAAATCCCCAGATCTCCAGATTGCGCTTGGTCAGCAGATCAGGTCTTGAGCTCAGCTTTTCCAATCAATGTCATGTCACTGCACCCCCCTGCAATGGACTCGGAACACGGCATCAAACTTTACTTGCACTCCATTGCAAAGGAACTACGAACAAGATCTCACCTTATCCGAATCGTGTTCATGAATTTCCATGCGACAGATCTTGGCAAATAAAAAAACGTACGCATCTGCATTCTCATTCATGGTGTTCTCCCATCGCCAACTGAATAAGATTCGTTTGTCTGCTGTGCGACCAGCGTATCGCATGACACCCAGACGCGTATCCACGGAACCTCAGTCAACATCCCACTGAGTGTAATCGAAACCGCAGTTATGCCACAGTGACTTCATTCAAAACAAATGCCACAACAACAATAACAACAAAAGCTTATATAACCCACCTCCAGAGCAGGTTTGTCTCCGCACCCCCATGCCGAGACATGAGACCACATTAGAATGAATGGCTTTCAATTAAAATGTCGTCATTTGAGTTGGAGCGCTTGAAAGCTGCCAATTGCTGCCTAGACTCCAGGTTTGTGTGAGCACTGAGCACGCCTTAATCCCAACTCCGATACGGTGCTGCAGGTGAGGTCATTAAAGCCGACGCAAAAATAACAACAAACCGTTTTCACGTGACGACAACACCACACACACAGATGCGGAAAGCAAAACCCTGCTGTGACTTGCGAGTGCAATCATCCGGCTTCTCATGCCGCACAGAAAGTCAGCGCGGAGAGGCAGCATTTACGAACCAGTAATTCACGAGCAGTGTGCCGGTGCGGCGTGGCGGAGCGAGGGTTAATCGTCAGTAATGATCACTTGTTGTGCTTCAGATTATTCAGCGAGTTAAAGGTTCGTGAGCGCGGCATTTCGCGACCGCCTGAGCACTTTTGACACTCGTCCACCTTTGACGTGGAACCTCATTGAATTTGGATCACTTTTGATTTCAGGGCCAGTGGACCGCAGGTGGGGGTCGCTCGGCTTCGCAATCAACGCGCCCAGGTTAAGCGCTGAAGGTCATGATATTTTTGTTTGTTTTTTCTCTTTCTCACTCTCTCCCTCTGCGTCTCCTTTTCCTTATTATTTACGGCTTCCTGTGAGTGTGGGCCTACCGCCTACCGGAAGACGAGAAGCATAGCGTTTGCTCGTGAATTGAATTCGAAATAAGGTTCACTTGCCGTAGCATTGACCCAACCACAGCCAAGTGGAGTCGTCCTCTTGCCTGACGTCAAGCACTTCTTTTTCATCTTCTCCGTGTGGCACAAGTGAACACACACGCACACTGTGTACAAATTGAAGATTGTCATGACAACGATGCGGGGACGTGCCGCTGGTTACGAGAGACAGCCGCGTTAATGGAAATGAGTTTTGTAAGCCGCTGCATGTGCCAGTGCACAGTAATTGGTTATAATGAATTTGATTAATCGAATGTTTTTCCAATGGTCTTCGATTAATTACCGCACTTAAGAGCGTGAAAAACAAAAACACACACAAAACGTGTGCACTTCAATGTCATTTCCGTTCGCATAAAGGGGTTTATCCGAATTGATCAGACTTTGTGGACTTGAACTTAAGGGCAATGCTATGCAGTGGCGTGTTGAACAGTCGTTGAATTAGTTAAAGAATCTATCGGACGTGTTGAGCTTCAGTGGGATTATCGTTCATAGACCCGACGATGTTGCTAGTGTCTCCCCTGACAGCTGATGTGTCAAATATCTAATGGCCGGCGGATGACCTTTCCCTTTATGCCAGCCGACGCAGGCCAGGCGAGGACAGTAATGTGTGCAAATAAGGATTTAGAATTTAGAAAATCGGTCACTCGCCAACACAAGAGTCGAGGTCTTCGTCAATCTCTGGGCCTAAGTAAGCTGTACGACTGCCATCTGTTCAAAGCATCCTTGCCATTTCATTCAACTCAAGGAGCAATTGAGTGGCAGCGCCTCTCTGCACCATGATCATTCCTGTCTTACTACATGAGCCGGAGACATGGGCAATCTCAAGAACAGATGAAGAACCCCCCAGTCTTTTTGAGAGAAAGGGTCTGCGTTCAATCTTTGATGGAGCTTTCGTTGATTGCCTTTGGAGAAAAAGATTCAACTTGACAGCAGTCGGTTGATCAAGAATTTAACCTTTACGGTTGCTTATTCTACCACTAGACCATTGAGCTTTAGGAATGTTGCCGATGTAAAAGGTGGACAAAACTCTCGCATTGATGTCAAAACACGCCTGCACGGCTTGGAGTTCAGTGTAACGACTAGGCCCTTGGTACTTGGGATCTACTTGCTGTACATGACCCAGGTACAGATCCGATGCCGAATAATTTTAGATCTTTTAGAGTGCGTGGACAATAATCCTCCACTTCAGCCCCAATGACACTGTGTATAGGCACCACGATTGGAGATCCAGCTGGCTAGGTGGGTTGACGTGCCAAATCCCGCCCCCGTTGTGCGACCCGGTAGAATCAGTAGCATCACTTCCTGGCTTGATTAATCAGTTTTTAATCAATCCGACGACTCAATAAACCTGAAAAGAGTCTTGGAGGAGGATGTGACTTGAAAAGTGTCCCCTTTCCTTTATCGCCTTCGTCACCACTGCCCCTGCAGTTCCAGCTACCATCTTGAGCGGGTTCCTTTTCGATTAAGATCCAAGTGGTCTCACTGCTGGTTAGAGCTGCCAGCCGTTCATTTCCGCTATAGGACTGCCTGAGTTGGTTTAGTTCCGGCCTCTTCTTCCCAGGTCCCAGTACAGAGTCATCTACGGCTGCATTTTGAGCTGTTCGCCGCATGGGCTTGATGTTCATGGCCACTTGCCTGTCAATATGGTATGGTAAGACGGTGGTAACACCAACACTGATATCATTGTTTAGTCACTTCTTTGACCGCCAGGGTCTTCGCTTGTAAAACACTACCGTAATGAGGAGTTCTGATAGGTTAAATTATATATATATAGCCAAGTTTTTATTTCCAGTTTTCTTGGCGAAACAAATAAAAGTAGAACGGCGTGTCTTTAACACAATAAAAAAACATAGCATAATCCGAAAGGTATAGCCAAATTAGAGATTAGAATAGCTTAGAGTACCCGTATAGGGTCAGTAGGTTAGGAGTAAGAACATTTTTTAAGTTAGTTAAGCTAGTTTTAAGCATTTTTGTCTAGCATGTAAGTTAATGAATTCAAAATAAAACAAAAATTAATGAAAAAAAAAAAAAAAAAAGGAGTTCTGATAGAGCACTGCATGTTTAACGATTCGCGCCTGTACGTTTTTTTGTCTTCAAACCATCTGCATAGACGAACTGGTGAGTTTTTGATGGCCTTATTAGTATTTCATTCCTCCCTTGACAGAAAATTGCATCGGAAGGGTCTATCGAATCGAAGTCAAGGTTAGAGAGAGTTTAACGACCACACTCCTGTTTGTTCAATACGTAGTTTCTCTTTCTCTATACTTGCAAGTCGAGTCCGGTTTAAGAGCCAACATTTGGAGGGCAGCTGGAAAGAGCGCCATTAGGATCAGCCACCTAATGATGCTCTTTGCAGCTCTTCTCTGCAGATGGAGGTCGAATGGGAGATGGTTCAGCAAGCTCTCTTGCCTGTGCTCCCTAACGTAATACAAAAAAACTGCTGACGACTTAAGGACATTTGAACGGGCAATTTCGCCAAAAACCTAATTGTGCTAGACCCTCGGCAATGCTCCTGGGCAAGACCACGAAAAAAAACGCGCAATTGTGTGCCCATCCAACAAATGACTTCCTGAATCGGCCGACTTCATCAACAACACCGAGATGAGAATACAAACCACTTGTATTTTAATCGGACACACGCCGGGATGCGCTGACCACATTTTGTAAATCGGTTCAATAACCGAAAAGGAAGGGGATACAATAACTGGATTAAGGCTGCCCTAAATCATCGACCAAATGTGTACCTGTTTTTAAAAAAGTGGATTTCAATTAACTCAGATATCGACTGAAAAATTGAGTGGACGTTTGAGTCTTAAACTATGCTTTGCCAGCAGCTGGTGAGCGCATCTGAGATGATGGCCATTGTCAGTTGCAAGCCCTGGCTGTAGCGCCACCCATATTATTATATTATTATTATATCCGCAGCCTCTGTGAAGAATCTGTGGCTCATCGAAACTAGACGCCGATTCTGGAGAGCGGGGTGGAGGCAAACAGACGTTAGGTTGGTAGCTTCCTCGTCGCGGCAGGTCTCGGGATTTCTGCTTCCATTTCCGGAGCATTATTCCGATGGGACAGTGTCCTTTGATCAATGCGACGAGCATATGGATCGAATTTCAGCCAACCGCCACATTATCTAGGTTTTGTCGTCTGTCAATTCTTGCAAGCCAAGTCGAGCGGAGTTCTTCTAATCCGGCAGAATGCCCTGATCTTTGGTTGCAGTGCCGTGTCCGCTTCGCTGATGTTCATTTCAGATCCTTGTCTGGTTAATTCAACCGCTCTTTCAGCTCTACCAACCATACATAGTCTGTGCTAGTGTCGAGCGCATGGAATACATGGCTTACCCCAAAATGCTTTTCGACACCCCACCTATGGGAGCTTTCATCAGCAGACACAGCTGCCCAGGCACTCCCCCTGGACTGTAGTACCACGCAAAGAAAAAGTGATCAAAAAATGAGCGTCCAAATTTGTGAGTCCAAGGCTCTCGCCAACAAGTTCACGACCACCTGCTGTAAACTTACCTTAGACCGGCCAAGACCTCAAGATCTATTACCGCACTTTCTTAGAGTCTACCAAATCGCATACCAATCCCTAACGCCGAACACTTAAAGAGAGATGCATCAAATCTGTGACAAATCCAAGTGGGATTGCCAAAATTCTATCAACCGAATCAAAATGCAGGTTATTGGCTTTCTAATTCTTCGTCTTCCCGCCTGCATACCGCCGTACCATCGACAGCCGCCGAACCCAAGCAGCAACGACGCATTTCATTTCACACACTCACATATCCCCGGCAAGCAAGTGTTTCTCAGATCGATGGCAAGTGCCAAGAATTTTATTTTTTTTGTGTTCCGTCGTTGACAAGAAACCTGCTCGACCCGACACCGGTTCGAGGTTTGTTTTCCTTCCCAGTCTTTGAAACCGAATTTCACTTTTGTTCTTATGGGCAGTGATGATCTCTCGTTCGTGCACTTGGTGTTGTTATGAAAGTGTGAAAAAGCGTTGCACGCACAACCGTTTGCTGCTGCTGCAGTCTTAGAAATCGCCGATTACATACTCGGTCGTCTTTGGCCAACTACCGCAGCGTTGAAATGTGCTTTTATGTCATAGATATTCGGGTTAATCTAGACGGCACTCGTGGCGGTATTTTTAATATTCGCGCGACGATCTAGGCGCAGTCTCCTCCATCAGCAATACACATTTCTCGCTCACTCTCTCTCTGTTTGAATCGCCTCCACATTGCCTTGTGTGCTTCAGAGAAGACGTCACATGTGTATGGTGTTCTTAAAAATTATTTCAGGAAATAGCTCGGTGATACACACAGCACACTGGCTGATAGTTGTGTCAAGGAAAATTTAAGCCAAAAAATAATGACGCTTTTCAATTCTAAATACGGAGTAGATGAAGAGGCAGCCAAGGAATTCGTATTGTGTGACACCTGAGACGACATGTCTGCTGAGAGATATGTATTCTTACTTCATCGAGATGACTAACGCATCTGAAATGTTCACATTTTGTGCAATTGGACTCGGAAGAGCTGTACGAAATTGGGGTGATGTGTGAGGGCACGGCAATAACTTACAGTGGACTCTTCCTCACTCGACCAAGGTTTGACATCCCGTGACAGTCTGTTAGTTACTCTCCAGTCATCGAAATTAAGATCATAATCACAGAATTTGAACGATGCCTGATCCCATCGTTTGGCAACAACTTCCCTCTCAAGGCATCCACTTGAGAAGCGTTTGATCTCAGCAATTACTATTGAAAATCAATTTCCACGAGCCCGATTGAACATCCCCGATAGAGTTTCACGCACCACACTGCTGCTGTGACTATTTCCTCTGATTACATAACGCATCCAGAAATAGCCTCGTTCCTCTTCTTCTTTTTTCAAAGCAATTCATCTTCGAAAATTTGCCCACCAATCAGCCAAATAGAATGACTGATTCCTCACATTTGCTACGCGTGTTCTACATCTCAAAATAATGTTGAATTACTTAAACAAAAAAAAAAAATGATTATGTGTCCAACATAGACTGAGGTTTGTTGCCAAAACACTTTACATGAGCCCATGTCGGCCAGGGGGCTATATATAGATATCTTTTATCACTTACCCGGCCGGAGGGTTTAACCCTTCTGTCAATGGATGTTCTTAGTTTTTGACCTTTCCTCCAACGGAATGGGTCTGGCTGGACCTTGATGCACGTTCGTATGAAAACTGAAGGAACTTTTGTTTATGACATGTTATTATTTGTATTCTTTGCTTACGGTTTATTTTTTTTTTGTTTAAACAATGCAAAGTGATAAATGAGCCCACACGAATACCTGACATTGCAGATCATTCCGCCAACACACTGGACCTGTTTCTCACCTCTCATCCTGATAAATATTCTGTTGACGTCGCCTCTAGGCTCGTCAGATCACTGTGTCGCATCAGCTAATTTCTCGTTTTCACCACAAAAAGGTTGGAGAACAAATTCCGAAAAGAACAGTAAGGCTATACGAGAAAGCCAATTGGAGCGGACTTAACAACTTCTTTAGGAATTTTAACTGGTTACTATGCGTCCTCGATAGTGACGTGGATGCCGCTGCTGATATGATCACAAACATTCTTCAGCTGGGCATGAGATGCTTCATTCCGCATAGAGTGAAGTGTATGACTCGAGCTGCAAAGAGGCTATCAGAATAAGAAAATTGAATTTCCAATTACACAAAGCCAACCCTACTGAGGAAACCCGGAATATGTTTAAACGGGCCAGAAATGACTGCAATGCAATAATCCGACGTGTGAAATTCCCCCATGAACAAAAGTTGAGGCAAATAGTGCTACAATGTCCCAAGGGTAACAACAACTTTTGGTCATTTGTGAAAAACATAAAGAATTCCGTCTCGTCCTCAATTCCCACGCTCATTTACAATGACATCCCAGCTGTCAGCTCTTTGGACAAAGCCAATCTGCTTGCGGCGCATTTTGCAGCCAGCTCAACACTGCCAGATTGTAACTTGTCCCCACCTGTACTCGAGGGCGTTGGTTTTACCATGGGACAAATTCACTTCCGCACTCGTACAGTTGCAAGAGTCCTTAAAGATCTCGACGTGCCCGGATGGGCCCCCAATACTTCTGAAGAGGTGTTCTTCTTCGCTGGCAAAACCACTGCGTAAGCTTTTTCATCTATCCTACACTTCAGGTCTCTTTCCGAGTAGATGGAAAACAGCATTTGTCGAGCCCTTCCCTAAAAATGGCGAATCTTCGTCACCCACCTCGTACCGACCCATAGCACTTACGTCCCTTCTTTCTAAGGTCATGAAAACGCTGATAAATCGTCAGCTTTTGAAATATCACGAAAACCCCTGGCTTAATATTTTAATCAAGAATCTTGACCTGCGCATTTACAGCGATCTCTTCTGGCGTCTCACCAAGTTGAGAGCAATCAACAACTCTGCCCTGCAGGCGGCATGGGCCTGCCCTACAAAAAAATAACTATACATTCATTTAATTTCTGATTTCTGAATCAGTTTCGAAAATAGAAGGCCAGACCTACTCACAAGCACAAAAGGGTTGAATGCAATAAAAAACCCTCAAAAATATGCACTGCCTCTTGTAACAGAACTAATTGATTCCGTTCTTTTTTTCTTTACAGATCTTACAAAATTTGGGAAAGGTCGACCGGACGGCGGATGAGATTTTCGACGATCATTTGAATAATTTCAATCGTCAGCAGAACAATGCAAACAAATTGCAAAAAGAATTCAACAATTACATCAGATGTGTTCGAGGTAATTTTTTATTTGAACATCCCAGGACTCTGTGATACCCTAGAGAATTACGAAGCAAGCGAAATTGCTACATAGGGTACCACTTAAACGGTCTTTTCGGGTGGTGAGTTGAAGGATTGTACATCTACTCAAGCTCAAAACGCCCATAGACACTTTATGGCTCATGACAAAACAATCATGGTCACTCTTGGTCTGATAAGTTCACGCGACTTGACAAGCATGAGCAGGCCGAATTTCAGAAATCCAATTGGCGAGCTAACCGGGCACTGCGCCATTGTTATGCAAGCCTCCAGATTAGGCATTCCCTTTTGTGGCTTCTGCAGATGATGCAGAGAAGCCGAGGAGGAGGCGATTATTCATCCCCTTCTCTGTAACCGCAATGCCCTCTTTTTTGGCAGATTGAGTCACTTAGACTCGCTGTACCTTAACAACTTGACAGAGCTAAAGAATGTCAGCATCAACGCTTCTAGGATCTACTTCATTTAAAACGCTTCTAGGATCTACTCGATCTTTGTGGTACGCCAACTCCATCTTAAGTGTGACTGTCATCAAACCTAACCTAACCGACGATTAGAATGAGAATCAAAGATTTGATGGCTTTTCTCTTTTACAGCACTCCAAACTGCTTCCAAATCGTTGATGGATGCCATATGTGAAATTTATGAGCAACACTGGAATGGTTACGATAGCCTAGCAGCACAAGCTTCAGCCACGGAAACTCTATGGATGGACTTCTCTCATAAGTTGGCCGATCAAGTTCTGATACCGCTAAGCACGTATACAGGACAATTTCCCGAAATGAAAGTAAGACACAAAATTTTGTCATTTTGAAAAAAGAAAAACTAACAAATCAATTTCGCAGAAAAAAGTAGAGAAAAGGAATAGAAAACTCATTGACTACGATAGTCAGAGACATTCGTTCCAGAGTGTACAAGCCAGTGCCACGAAACGCAAAGATGACGTAAAGGTTTGTGTTGCATCCATGACCATGAATATTTCTCAATAAAAATCACATTCACAGTTGACAAAGGGTCGTGAGCAATTGGAAGAGGCACGGCGAACCTATGAGATTCTCAATCAGGAACTCCACGATGAACTTCCGGCACTATACGACTCCAGAATACTGTTTTTAGTAACAAATTTGCAAACTCTTTTCGCCACAGAACAAGTTTTCCATAATGAATCAGCGAAGGTTTGTTCCATTCCATTCATTCCCCTCACTCTTGAGACTGATCTTATTGCCCTTGCAGATATATTCGGAACTCGAGACAATTGTTGATAGATTGGCCACAGACTCACAACGAGGATCGAACACACTAAAGAAATCAACAGGTAAATGAAACAGTTATAATCCCACTTCCAAACTCATACCCATCAAGCTTTTTTTTTAATTTATTATATCCTACCGCAGTGCTGCATGTTTTTTTTTGCATTGCTACTTGCGAATGAGGTAATTTGTTTGAAACATTTTAATTGGGCTGTCGAATGATTTTGCGGTAGGAAAAAATCGGTTACAATTGGCGACCTCCAACTCATGCATTCAGAGCTTTTTACAGCACTTACTGGAACAAAAAAAAATACAAATGATTTGGTTTGTAGGTTCGGAATATGCGTAGGAAATTTAGGAGCGCTTATTTGTGTGACTGTCACCCAGTTGGGAAAAAATCAAATTAAATGTTGAAAATGTAACAAGCCACCCGTACGTGGTTGCTGAAGGAGAAAATGACTTTTTTTGTTTATTAAACTTACTGTCAACCTCGTGTATTGATGTGAGACTAGGTGGAAGGTAGTGGTGACTAGGATGTTTACTGATGAAGTTATTCTGTACTTAGTTTTAAATGGCCTTCACCAAGTTGGTGGTTTTGAGGCATCTTACGATGTTTCAAGGTTAGGTTAGGTGTTTCGGATAAAACTCTAACGAACTCGATCTTCGTGTTTCCAAAATTCTTTCAGAGCACTGAAGCATTTTTCAATCCGAAGTACTGTCAAGACTTGATGGGAATTTAAGATCCACCCGTAATTTTACCATTTTCACAGACAATCTGGTAGCCGTTCATCATCTTCTGACAGGTTCTTGGGCTTGATCCAACCACCTCGACCTAGGCATGCCAAGGGGTCATTTTCCTGACACGCCATAGATTAGGTTCGGTTATAGTGGCTGACTGCTAAGGGCAGTCACACTTAGGTCAGAGTAGGTCCATTGTGATACCACGCGGATTGAGTTCTCCTAACACTGAAACCAGTTGTTGCTTCTAGTGAAGCGCTCTAGCTGGCCTATGCCGGCGCTGTTTAGCTCATTGAGACCGCTGAAGTAGTAGGCCCCGAGGTGTAGGAACCTAAGACTAGCCAGAGCACTACAGGAGCAGAGTAGGTGATGTGTGTTTTCTTCCTCCTCTTCATCCATGCAGCTTCTGTAAAAGTCAATATATGGGGCACGCATCCTGCGAGCATGAGTGCCAATTGCACAGGGTCCGATTATGACTCCTATGAGGGCCCTCAATGAGTGCTTGCTGAGTCTAAGACAGTTTTAGATTAAGTGATGGTCAGATTGACATGCCTTAGATGACGTGATGATAGGGACAGTCGTGCGACAACCGTCGAATCACAGCTCTTTCCGTTTGAAGACGTAGCTACTCGACATTGAGCTCTTCGCGTACTGCCTCAACCTATCCCGGGTGATGACTCTCACAACAGCAGGAAGGAATATCATCTCGGCAGCTTATATTCACGATCTTATCGATCATTACCTAAATTCCTTGGCAATAGGTGAGAAAAGAAACAAACACTGAGTTGAAGACTGCTAACTTGGCTTTGACACCAATCTATTTTGGTGATTCCCAGAACGCCTGCTCAATACACTCAGCAAGTGGAGTCCCATTGAGGCAGGAGGAGAAATGCCTAGTACTAGTAAAGTACCTCGTAGTCTATTCCCCGAGTGATGAGCTTTCTTGTAGGGTTAGTCAACTTTGGCGAAACTTTTGCAGGGGATCTATAAAAACGGGAACTTTCAATAAACTCTCTAAACACGGCTCAAGGCATTTTAGAAACTTCAGATAGGTGGAGCCGTGTATTCTGAAACCACAATAGTAAGATACCACATCCACTCACCGACTCGGCATTTCCAGAGTAAACTTTCTCCACACACTCCCTCAGAAAGAAATGAAATACAACGAACTCTTCCTAAAGGCCCAACTAAAATGCGCATGAGCGTGCATCAGCTAGTGTCAAAGGCGCGTGGGTGAGTGTGCGAATACACCCATCCCTATGCGCCAAACTATAATGGAGTCCATGAACGATTGCGAGCATTTCGTTAAGCATGTTCAAAACCCATATGTTTCGTTAAGCATGAGCCAGAGCGAAATGAATCGCACGGCGCATATGCGAATTTAACAGATGGCACATAAATAACAAAATGGGGAAACAAAAGTACATCTGTCGAATTGGAAATAATTCAATCGATTCGTGCCTTTATGACAAAAAGCACCAGCTCCATTACAACAAATCAAAGAAGAACAAAACATGGAAGCAAATAGCTTTACATAATTTATATAATAAATCTTTCATTTGTTTTAGTATAGTAATTGCTTAAAGTTATTTGCTTTTATCTACGAATTGTCACGTACTGCCTGCTGCACGACATTTGTCGGCTGATTGAAACAAAACAATTTCTGACATATGGACATACGCGCAAATGCGTATTATGGGTGGACATGCATTTTTTGGAAACATGACGAAACATTTCGTTAAAATTTGACACTAGCTGACACTAGTTGGGCCTTAAGTCGGATTGTCACGGAATATCTAAATAGGTTAGAGTTAAAGCGAGAGTTTGATTTAGAGAGTGCTTTGTTGCATGGACAATTGAGGAGAAATTCGACGATGAAATAAAATACTCGTATGATCGATGATGCTCACTCCAGACCAGTTGCTAGATCTGCAAGCGTACCACAATCAAGATACAAATTAGTTGTGCATCGGTTTGAGTATAGCTGGTCGTTCAAAGATCCATCCTATGAATGGGGAGAGTCCACTGTATATACAAGTTAACGCTTTAAAGAACATCACTGTCTCATGATTCCCATCCAACTTGCTTGCGCTGCGCTACCCTTTTAAAGCTTAAGCTCATCTTGTTGTTTTGCAAAGAAAAATACACTTAACGCTTTTGTTTTGAGTTAATCCTAATCCACCCATTTAACATCATCAAAGATAACACAGACAAAAGCAAAGCTTCTCAATGAATGTCTTCTTTAATCCACTATACATGTACTTTTCTGTTTTTCTCTTGTAGCAAATGCAATTAAAGCCAGCCCAGTGCAATCACCAGTTAAACAATTAAACAACACAAATGCCAATAACAGCAGTTACCAAAATCAAGTAACAACAAACGGCTCCAGTAATGCCAATAGTCGTAAGTTGAAGTTTCAAGTGAACTTTAGTATACTACACCTGTTACTTTTTGTTGGTTTTTTTTTTTCCTCATTTAATGTTTCGTCAATTGTTTTTTCTCTTTTTTTATTATTATTTGCTTTAAAAAACGTACAAACTTTCGAAAAAAAAAAACGATAAAAAAAGGAAACTTCGGTTTTTAGATTGAAATTGATTACTTCTGTCTATTCCACTCATCGCGACACATACATTCCATTTGAGTTCAATTCTATTCGTGATTCGTTTATAGTTACTAGTTACTATAGTTACTCTAGTTACTCTAGTTACTCTCTAGCTAGTTGAAAGTTCAAGAAGTTCAATCTAAAAATCACTCAGAATTCTTTGCGAATGCATTTGCCTTCGGAATGCTCTCTATGCAAAAAGAAACTGAAAATGCTAACACATAAATAATCTAAAAAGAGACACTAACAGCTAATGAATGCGTTGAAAAACTAAAACCTGTACCTATTTGAATTGTTTTATTCCAAGAAGCATGCGTGTGATTTGTTTGTTTTGTTTTCTGTTTGTTTCTTTTACTTTTCTCTCTCTCTGCGCCTTCGTTTTGTTGTTTTGCTGTTGTTGTTCCGTTATGTTCTTCCGTATTGCACGTGAGAGCAGCATCATCCAGTCCTAGCTCACAACTCGAACAATCATCACCAAGACTTGATTCAATTTCTCCAACGCCAGACACAACTCCGTCAGAGAGTGTGGACATCATATCGAAAGTTACCGCCGAACAGCGTAACAACATGAGCAATAGTTCACCGCCACCATCGCCAACGGCAGCAGATACCGCATCACCAAGGACTGTTGATGAGGCGATCCAATTGGCCGAGAGTATTGAAGAAGAGCCATCATACCAAAATGCAGCCGCAATCATTGCTGTTCAACAGCAAAATCAAATACAAGCCCCATCGAGAGGTAATGCGGGCCAGGCGATTGTTGCTGATAATCAACAGAATGTTGATAATAAAACGCTCAATAGTCCAAATGCGAATTCCGCAGCACCGCCGGAGATCACAACGACACTGAAGACGACGAAAGTAATCGAAACTGCAAATGATAGTGGTGAAGTGAGGACGACAACAACGACGACGACGACGACCACAACAACCGATGAGGCGAACAATCTGACGACGACGACAACAAAACAAGTGAATGGAAATGGAAACATCACGATGGACGACAATGCGAAGGCATTAGGAGGTAATGACAATGACGCAACAATGGAACCATTTTACGATGTGCCACTGGGCGGCGGTGAGTAGGTTTTGAACAATCTTGTGGCAAAGGAAAACACTTTTCCACGCTGATTATGAAATTAATATGAAATTCGATGTTGTCCTATTATGCGGAGAAAATGCACGTTGTTTTCCGACATTCAAAAAAAAAAGACCGATGAAAAAAGAAAATTTTTTGTTGTTCATTCTAAAAGAAAAGATGTTTAACCCTACTAAACTTACACAAAGTTGTTTGTGGCTTGCTCGAAGACAATACAGCAGAAGAGAACTGACTCTATTTTTACTTGCCTAGATGTGATGAATGTTTTACTACTGATTTGTTTGGTCTTTCAGGCGCTGCAACAGCGGAGCTACCACCAGGGGTCTTATATCGTGTCAAGGCGACCTATGGATACGTGAAGGAAGACGTCGATGAGTTGAGCTTCGAAATAGGCGATATTATTCGTGTCATAGAGTATGATGACCCAGAGGATCAAGTAAGTACTTAAATTGGTAAAATGCGTTGATTTCATTCATCATTGGTTAGTGCGAGCCAATAGAAATGCAAAGAAACAAGATCACAGGTCGAGCCGTCGGCAGTGCTTGTGAAAGATGGAACAACAAAAGCACATGCCTGCCTGCAAAACAGACATGTGCCTTTACGGGCTCAGGGGCAGCACAATGAGTCCTTGGGTTCGGATGAAATTCATCATTGATGATGGCAGCCAGATTGCCTAACCTAATCTAAGGACGTATAGCCGGCTTAGGACCATTGTGCTAACAAGCGGATCCTGCCACACCAGTTCTTTTTATGAAGCGAAGAAGGTGACGGACATTTACGTTGCCTAGTTCTTTAGGCCGGCGGCACATGGAGCATCTGACCCTGAGCAATTTCCGCCTTCCATCTCTGACGGTCCAGGCCACTCTGTGTTCAGTCATCAAGATCGAGCTGTCTTACATCCGCGATGACTTGGTCTCTATGCCGGAGGTTCGTCCTTCCTCTCCTTCTCGAACCAGGTGGCTCGGATTCGAAGACCCTCTTTGCTGGAGCGTTGTTGTCCATTCGCTCGATGTGACCGAGCCAGTGTAGTCGACGGATTTTTGCCTTCCGGACTACATCCACATCCTTGTACAGCTCGTAGAGTTCGCGGTTGTGTCTTCTCCTCCATTCGCTTTCCTCGCAGACGGGACCATACATCCGAGTAAGAATTTTTCTTTGCTGGAGCTAGAGGACTTCATAAGCCGGGTTGACAAAAAAGAAGTCTTGTTGAGCATGATTTAGGTAGTTTTGAAGCAATAGGCTTCGAGAATGCACTACAGTTCACATCTTTGTCTCTGCAGCTCCTCCAAGTCATTGTACTGAGGCATGTCTTAGAGGCGTGAGTACGAACGGCTCAATTATCTGTTATGACGCCAATGAGTGTTCTGAGAGTGAGAGGTTGATTCATCGTGATGTTTGATATAAAATGTGAAATAAAACACATAAATTTAAAAGTGAACGCTAAATTGTTATTGTCGGTTAGAAAAACAAAATGATGTAATGTAAATGTTGGCCACGACTACATCTGAGGTGGTCCATTCGGAAGGTCCACTTTTGGGACCCGGGTAACGTTGGTTTCCAAAATATCAATCGTAGCAGGCTTTATCTCGTCATCTCAATGATCTGAGACTTTGGATATCTTCAGAGAAAATAGTCCATCTTGAAGGCCAAGTCACCGTAGGAAGACGTGAAATTAAGTGCTTACCAAAATGATTTGAGTCATTGTTTCACGGGTTGCATGGCTCATCGCGGCGTATCTTGTTGAGACCAGAGCTCACCGAGACCATGAGCTTGAGTTTCATGACCCAAGTTGAGAACGACGACGAATCGATTAATCGCGTTCTTCGCGTATATTCTCATCTACAGCTGCTCTTCGTTATGTCGAGTATCATATACCACTGTAAACTGAGACTGAAATTTGACTCAAATGACATTGGCAATAATGGCTTCTGTGGGTCGATTAAGTGCACCGTAAGTTTCTTGAATCGCACGAAAAATATTTCTCACAGAACGTGGGATTACTAACAGACCATCACGTATCTTGTTCTTCTTTGGTTGGCGCTACAGTCCAGGGTGGAGCTGCGCTTTAATCCCATCGATCTTTCGCCAGCTGCCTCCAGTGACGCACACCAAGTTGATTGAGGAACCTTTCCACTTATGTGCGCATGTCGATCGAGGATGTCCTCTGTTGCATTGTCCCAATGGAACGGATTCGAAGGCTCTTCCGGCCGAAGCTCTGGTGTCCATCCGCTCTACGTGCATGCATGGCGCTGTGCAACCTGTACAATTCGCGGGTGATTTCTCTCCAGATGCCATTAAGGCCAAACATCGCACACAGCAGTTGCTCTAAAAATTACCAAGTGATTCTTCATCCGCTGTGGTCCCATGGCGGTCCCAACCTCACAACTTACGGTCGGATTGACCACAACCAATGAATTGTGGAAATTCAGTTCGTAATCTCGTTTCAATTCAGTTCAGTTCTTCATCCGTCAGCTTGGTCTTTCGTGAGATGGTTCACAGAACGCTTAGATTTTTGTAATTCAGCTGGTCAATTTGAGAACGCTGTTTTGGCGTGAGTCGAATCCATGATGGCGAATCTGCCCAAATGACTGTAGTTTTATAGGGGTTACGCGTGATCTGTAAAAATGCCAAGTCAAAATCAAACCTGTGGTGGCCCGTGGCGTTGTGGGTTTGTGCGTCGACCCCAACCTCGACGTCGTAGGTTCGATTCCTGCTCTGTGCGACGAAAACAATTTTCACGACCCCACCTCTTTCGAGTTACTTACAATGCTCAAAGAGTATTTCGTGTCTAGAGAAAGCTTCTCAAACTTGGCCGTTCGGAGTCGGCATAAAACTGTAGGTCCCGTCCAGTCGTGAGAGAACAATAGCACGCACAACACGAGTGGCTGCTGAGAAGCTAGGCCCTGGCCCACTACGCCACCCATATTATTATAAAATCAAACCTCACGATGAACCTTGCTTAACCATGAAGAAAGTATATCCAAATCCAGTTTTATCGTATATCAGAATATTTTATGGACACACGACTGCTCATCGGTATTTTTTGAAACAGCCATGATCTGGTGAACGTGAAAGACTTCATCGTAAGCCAAATTACACTCCAATAAGATCTTCTTGCACTTGTTCGATAACCGTTGAAATTGTGAAAAAAAACATATCGAATTAATACAATTGTCTGAATTTACTCTCATTGCAGGAGGAAGGCTGGCTGATGGGGCAAAAGGAAGGCACACAAGAGAAGGGTCTTTTCCCGGCCAACTTTACAAGGCCAATCTAAACACAAACAGTGACTCATTCACTTCGCCTCCACCATCATCATCATCACCACCACCACTACCACCACAACCAACACCGCAAAGTGTAGTTAAATTTTGTTTCAAAATTCTCTTGTTGGCCAGATTAACGAGTGTGTGCTTATATTTTGTAGCAAAAAAACAAAAGAAAAACAAAATGGGAAATTTGATAGGAAAACTAAATTTTTTAATTGAAAAAAAAAGTAAACGTAAACTTCTTGTTATTGCGAAATATATTTTTAGTCAATATTTTTCCTGTTTTCAGGTTAAATAGAAAGTTCGACGTTAGTGTTCTTGTTTGATATATTTTCTTTTTTTAGAATCCAGTTAAGAGTAAAGAGGAAACACAATAATTAATTTAAAGAACTAAATATACAAGAGATAAACTAATTTTTTTACATGTAAAAATGAAGAGAAAAACCACTGTGGAAACACAGCCGATAATCAAAAGAAACAAAAAAAAGAGAAGTTGTGTATTTTTATTAAAATAAAATTTTACTATCCACTCTCTCTGTCACTCTCTCTCTCTCCATAAGGGACACACTCGAAGTATTTTCTTCCCCAGCCCCCTAAAAACACACAAACATATGCATATACTTATAGGATCGTATTTTGTTTTTGTTTTGTCAGGCTTTTCGTTTTTTTTGTTTTTTGTTCTTCACTCTAAGCGGAGTCTTTGTTAACGTGTACACTTGTTCGTGGAACCATTCATATCATGTACACGTAATTAGCTTTTTCTTTGGGTTTAACTATTGATCGAAACTGTGAAATACATGTTGCACGAGAGCAAGGGAGACACTACAACGCAATGTTTACCAATTTAAAAAACAAAACAAAAGTCTCTATTAACGCAGCCTTTCATTATTGTTATGTTTTTAATAAATAATTTTTTTTTCTCTGGTAGACAACTAATATATATATATACAAATGTATTTTATTTTCCTTGTTCGACAACGGGCGAGAACGACGAACAATTAATGTGTAATTGAGTAATTTTTATTATAATTTTGTTTCTTTTATTGTGTAATTCATAAGAAATTGTTTTAATTGTTTTATTATTGCTATATTATTACTGATACATACTACTACTACTATTGTCCGGGCACGGATATATTATTACAATTTTTATTATTTAACTACGTTTATGTAATTTTTAATTTTATTTAAAAATCGGTATACAAAAGAAAGGAAAATAAATTCAACATTCAGCAGTGAATGCATCACCAACAACAATAGTTTGTAGCAATCATCAAATCAGAATGAACATGTATAATGGGCATATTTTGTGGTCCTTTTGTTTAACAGACAAAATATGTATTTATTTAAAACAACAAATTTATAATTGAAAAACTGGAAGAATAAAACATTAATATATACAACAACATTTGCTGGGGATTTTCTTTCTTTTGGCTTACAATGGGACACCTTTAATGGCGTCGTTGGGAAGTATACCATTCAATTAATTTCAGCTTTCCGCCACAGATCACTCACTGACAGCCGCAATTTTTAGGTAGTCACCAGGTATGACATTTTTGTGAACGTCCGACATATAATCGGCCCATCTGAAACAACTGCGATCAAAACTCCTGAGTGGAAGAATCAAAATCATGCTACACAAACCGCTTACTTTTCCAATCCTGCAATATGGAAGCGGAAGTTGAACGTTAAGCAAAACGGGGCTCATTTTTGGTGCCTTCAAAAGGTTCCTTCAAAAGGTGCCTTCTGTCGGTTGATAAAGGAGAAAACTCAACCGCTCAATCAGAATGTGGATGCGCATCATCATCAGAATGGCGAAAAGCCAACAACTGCACTGACTCAGCAACATCGAGCGCACTCATACGTGCTTCAGCAAAGAGGGCCTTCGAAGCCGTGCCTCTTGGTTCGAGAAGGAGAGGCAAACGTACAAGGAGTAAGTCACCGCAGACGTAGGCTTGTTAATTTTGATGACTGGAAGCAGCATGTGTAGTCGATTTTATCACAACAGACATTTACTTTTGGACGTCACTGTTCTCAGCACACAAACACCAATTTGAACTGCATAAAGTATCGGTTAATCTGATCGGATGATCTATCCGAAAAGTCTCCACTTCTGTATATCACATGTTACTTATAATGTATTTAACACTAAGCAGTGACAGAAATAAAGAAGACTTTGTAACGAGTTTACGTCGTGTGTTTTTCTTAAGTAGTGAAGTGAGTTTTCGCAATTCTACCCCTACACATGCTCATGACATCCCATCATACTTCCTACTCTTTGTTTCACGCTACAGTTCGAGGTGGATCTTCTCCATCTTTCACCAGTTGTCTCAAGATAAGCACACCAAGTTCGTTCTTCTCTACTTGTGTGTGCCATGCCGATCGCCGATGTCCTTTGTTGCGTTGTTCCAATGGATCGAATTCGAAGACTCTCCGGGCCAAAGCTGTGGTGTACATCCGCTCTACATGATGCATAAATGCCACTGTACAGTCCGTAAAGTTCGTGGTTGGATCTTCTTCTCCAGACGCCAAAGATCGAACACAGAACTTTTCTCTAAAAACGACCAAGGGCTTCTTCATTCGCTTTCAATAGCGTCCGCGTCTCTGCGGAATAGAGCTAGACTGGGATGATCAGAGTATTATACAAAGTCTGCTTGGTCTGTGGAGAGGTCGCTATGCTACTCAATTGCTTATAGAGCCCAAAGAAACAGCGATTGGCAAGAGTAACAGAGCTTGATCGCAGTACTGGTGTTCTGCAGACCCAAGTACTGATTGTTGATGATCAACTTCAGACCGGTACACTAAATGGAAGAAAAGAAGCTTAGGAGACCTATCCCTCTGTAGTTGGCGTAGTTATAAGGGTCTTCTGTTTTGCCCGATCTAGCAAGCGATACTGAGATTCAACTCGTCGGGCACGCTTTCTTCCGACCATATTACAAATGTGCTGGTACATGTGCCCTACTGGATTATCTCCAGCTACAAAATTCAGCAGTCAGACAAGTGCTTTGTTAGACTTCAGTTTTGTAATATTGCTATCTTACCTTCGTCGGGGGGTCGGAATTCCTGTTCATTCTCGTTCAAATTAAGTGGAATATTTTGCCTGACATCCGAATCAGTGTCGTCAGCCTGCAGAAGTGATTTTCCCAAATTCTCAGCATCTACTACTATTGCTTCTGTTTCCTCCCCGCAGGTTTATACCCTGCGGATGACTGTTGTACCTCTTGGTAAAAGTCCTAGACTTTCTTTCTACCTGAACACCTCTCCATCTCTTCGACCACTCTCTTTTCGTTCTCGTTCTTCTTCTTCTTCGTCTTCTAACTGCGCTACAATTCTAGAAAACGTGGGCCTCAACTAACAAAGAGGGCATGAACCTATGCATCCAGGCCAAAGTTGTCGATTGCTCTCAACTTGGTGAGCCATCAGCAGCAATCAATGTAAATTAACTTCTTCTTTTTTGTGTGGCGCTACAGTCCGGGGTGGACTTGGGCCTCAACCAACATGACTCTCCAACTAGCGCGATCTCTGGCTAGCTGTCTCCAGTTTCGCACACCAAGTTGGTTGAGGTCCTTCTCCACTTGGGTGCGCCACCTTAAGCGCGGGCGTCCTCTGTTGCGTTGCCCGACAGGTTCGGAGTCGAAGATTCTTCGGGCCGGAGCTGTGGTGTCCATACGCTCTACATGACCTAGCTGCCGTAGGCGTTGGATCCGTAGACGCCTAACTAGGCTCATGTTGCTGTACAGCCCGTACAGTTCGTGATTGAATCTTCTCCTCCAGAACCCGTCAACACAAACAGGACCAAAGATCGTGCGTAGAACTTTTCTCTCAAAGAGACCAAGGACTTCGTCATCCGCTTTCGAGATAGTCCATGCCTCCGCGCCGTATAGCAGGACTGGGATGATCAGTGTCTTGTATAGAGTCAATTTGGTTCTTCGAGAGAGGGCTCTGTTACTCAATTGCCTCTATTACACAAAAACCCGAAGAAACACCGGTTGGCAAGAGTTATCCTACGCTTGATCTCGGTACTGATGTTATTTGTACAGTTTCCTCCGGAGCCGAGGTAAGTGAAGTCCTTGACTACCTCGAAGTTATAGCTGCCAATTGTGACGCTCTGTCCCAGACGTCGATGTTGTATGTCGTTTTTTAAGGACAGCATGTACTTCGTTTTGTAATGTAAAAGAACAGGTCAAGTTGATATACAGCCTCCTCGTGGCGTCCTCTGGATAGCGTTTACTGCAACCGCTTAGAGGTGAAACAATGTATGCGGCAATAAGCTCTCTTTTGCCTGCTCTTTTTTCTGCCCAATGAGAACCCTGTCTTCTCTTCTGTTCTGTTCGTAGAGCTCACGCACAGTTCTCGTTTGATGCAGCGTTACCTTGTAGGCCTTCTTGCCTGCATGTGCCTCCCTGCAGTCGTCGTCAAATCATGGGTTTTTTCTTGGGGCGTCGTAAGACCCAGCACATTGGTGGCAGCTTCTTTGATGGCTGTTAAGTGTAGACAGTGTCGAACTTTCAGAGAGTTTAAGGGACCAACACGTCGGCAACTTTCCTAGAAGGCGATTGCGAGCCGCAGTGTCTTATAACGAGTCTCGATATCCTCATCCTTACCTTGGCTACACAAATTAAATGATTCGAGTCGATGTTGGCTCCTCGGAACGTTGAGATATCGAGAACACTGGAGAAGTATCTGACGTTGATAGCAAAGTGATCCATCTGGTTGACGGTAGATTGATCAGGTAACAGCCGGAGCCTCCTTATGGATATTCAAGTGTGGGAACTGCGTGCCCATCACAGAGAGTTTACGTCCCGAGGGGAATTTAACAGCCTGAGTCCGTTTCCTGACGTGTTTTCGTGCAGACTGTGTTTTCCGATAACTCTAGCAACGATTTCGATTTTCAGTTATGCGTTCTTAAGAACGATATTGCTGTCAAACCGGGGGCTATTGATCGTATGTTATTTCTAGATCATAGAAGTCATTCTTGCTTTCGCCATCCTTCTCCTCTCTCGGGACGTGGGCGCAAGTCAGGTTGATGTTTCCGAGCTTAGCCTTGATGCGGATTGTTACGAGGCTCTCGCTTATGGTACATACTTAATGATCAAGACTTTTTGCATAAGTCTGCCTCGAACGTAGGAGTTGCAGTTTCTTCACTAACCTTATGCCCGGCCTATTCCTTAACACTACCTGAATAGCAATCATGTCCGCTTTGTAGCAGTCTATGGCCTCCCCGAGCTCATCGGCTGCACGTGGTCTGTTAAGAGACCTCACATTCCACTTGCAAAACCGAAAGTAATTTCCTTTTTCCGTTTACTGTGGTCGTTAACAGTAGATGCCTCCGTTAACGAGACAGGTTGTTGCTTCTGAACTAGTTTTGTACGTGGTGAAGAAATTAACCTTACGCCCAATCTCCAATTGGGTGGACAGGCCAATCATTTTAACTCTCGGGCTGATGATCTGTTCAGGTATATAATGCATCGCAAAACGTACAAATCTTCTACAAACAGGGCGAAAGAAACTGTAAATTTGTGTAGATAAAAAAAATATGTAGATAGTCATGAGGCGCTCTTAGAGTAAGAAGCATTTAGAAGTAATATAATAAGGTCCAGAACTGTGCTACACTGATTCGATGCGATGTGCACCACAACATTTCATGAACTTTGTCAAAACAACTGGTCCATTTTTCCTAAATATGGACATAGTGAACTTCCATTAGGCTTACTCTGTTTCGAGGTATGTCTATGTGAGCATGAGCCGCCACCTTTAACATACCGTAACCTAACAAACCATGCTAGATCAAGAAAATGAAATGACCTGATTAAATCGATCCGAAATGAAAGACTTACTTCAACGAACTCGACGTAATAAGATCGGAATGCCTATAGCGGGACACTCGCCGAGGAGCACTCAATGTCGCAATTGCTACAACATAGCTGAGAGGGAAACATTAACGCAATTCATCTATGCCCGCCCGACTCTTGCTAGAGCCAGACGTCGAGCGCTAAATGGATCCTTGTTCAACACACTTAATGGAATTTCGGCGAAGAATATTTAGAAACTATTGTCCTCCCAAAATACATACCGTTTGCTTTACACTTTTTATACCAGCTGTAGCATTAAAACTACTTACTTACTTATCAGGCCCGCGACACCCAAAGATTCCGAGCCTGAGGAATTGCTGCCTTCCATCGGTGACGGTCCTAGGCACCCTTCGTCCAGTTATCAAGGCCAGCTGTCTTACAATCGCTAATACCCGAGGTTCGGTCTTCCCCTCCAAACTTCTGGAACCAGGAGTCTCGGATTCGAATATCCTCTTTGCTGGAGCATTGTTGTCCATGAGCCCGATGTGGCCGAAGCAGTGTAGTCGACGGATTTTTGCCTTGGCTTCAAAACAACACTTTAATTGTCTTCTTACCGAACCTACGTACCTAAACAGATACATCCTGTATCTCTACACAGCTGTAGGCGTGTTTTTTGACAGGTCAGTGTTCCGTTCAGTAATAGGCGTGTTTTTTGACTGGTCAGTACTCAGTTAAGTCGGTTGAACACGTGTTGCAGAATTAAGAATTCGGAACTTTTTTTTCCTAAACCCTTTAATGCTTAAAACTGGCAGCGCTATTCGCTGTAGTTCCACTTTCCTGTATCAATATCCGTTGAGCATGACGATACTAATTGACGGCCACAATGGTGAACTCACGGAATAACGCATTCAGCTAGAATATTAGGGAAACAATGTGCTTCCACCATAACAGCAAACTGGCACACATATCGAGAAAATCTTCATTCGTAGTGTACTTCTCGTTATGAAAGTGCTCCCCAATAGATGGCCATCACAATTCCCTTCCGTGCCACAGTCTGATTACCGCAATCCACTTGATCAAATTCTTATTTGATTTTCATCGAAAATTCCCAACTCATGTCACCGCAATGAGAACCCCACTCGTCCAATTCAGTTCATTTTTCAACATATTCCTCCACGATTTGACATTCCAATTGGACTTCGTCAAGTCGGGCATTACCATTTCGCCAAGAAAATGTCCAATTGACATCTCTCCTTCTCTCTCTGTCTATCTCTAGCTAGACATCGCATCGAATGAAACATATCGATAAAACTCAACGATCTGCAATTTTCTTTCGTTCTCTTTTGGCAGAGTGTATTTGAAGTCCGCCATATTGGAGGCGGCATTCGTCATTTCAGTCGAATTTTTTTATATGAATATTTCTCATGTTGTGATTGTGAGTTAAGTTCTTTTTTTTTGTAATTTTGCGATCAATCAAATTCGGGGGGCACCGCAACAGACCTCCATAAGGACTTGGCAAACGCCTGTTGGGGCCCCAAAAATAGTGCCGGTCCTCGCCGAAATAAATAAAATCCACAATCTTGTTTCGTTTCCCTACTTTTTTTTTTCCTTCTCGTCATCGGCCCTCGCGAGACTACGACGACGACGACGACGACGACTCCGGGATCTGTTCATAGTGTGCTGTGCATAGAGAATTTTTCATTCCTGTAGAGTTCGTTTTTTTTTCTTCTCATTTTTTCCGATTTTCCTCGCAGTTATTTCTGTCGAAAATTCGAATGAGTGCTTGGTGAAAATTTGCTAAAAGAATATATATCGAAGGAAGAGAATCAAAGTTTCAAGTCTGGAAAGAGGAAGAAAAAAAAGAAGAATTTTTCTCTCGGATATTTGCAATGCATTAATAAAATTTTTTTCATATTGGACCTCGCCCGTCAAATACATCGCATTTGTGTGAGTGTGTGTATGCGCGCATATATACGCATAGGAGAGTATCGTTCACAGAGTTCACACGCATACAAGTGTACAGAGAGACACACGGGCCAGAAACAGCAGCAGTAGCAATAGCAGTGAGAGGAACACACGGGCGCTGCTTGAGGAGGAGCGCACACCTCTATACATACAATACGTCACGCATCCATTGATAACTGCCATCGCCGCCGCCGTCGCCGCTGCCGCCACCGCCACCATCAGTACACCGCCGTTGCCATTGCCGCTGCCGCTACAACCGTCACCGTCGAGCCGAACCGAACCGAACCGAATAGATTCGAGGAGAGTGAGAGTCTACTCCTCCATCCCGAAAATCCCATCCCAATCGCTGCTTCTACTAATGGTGCTTCCTCTTCTTTTTTGCTGATACTTCAATCGAACGAGGAGGAGAAAGAAATCCACCCCCGACCACTACCACCCTCTCGTCATCATCGCCGTCGCCATCGCCGCCGCACACACCCTCTCTCGGGGTCGGTACTCAACGAAAGAAAATTTCAGTTCTTTTTTTTCTTTTCTTTTCGTCTTCTCTCGACAAAATCCAAAAAGAAATAAACAAAAAACCAACAAAAAAAAGCAATAATTCGTGACCAATTCTGTGCATTGTTTTAGTTGAGGGAAAACTCCAGTGCAATATATCTACATAAAAGCGAAGAAAATTCATTAAACCCCGATATGACAAATAAGCCGTGCGAAGAATAGGGAGGAGGTCGCCGCGACTACTCGTTGATCTGTGGACTGTTAGTGTGACACGTTTGTTTCAAAAAAAAAAAATTGTGTGTTCTCAGGTTTCTGTCGGACAGTCGGTCATTTGGCACTCGGAATTCGGAACTCGGAACTCGCCATACCATCACTTGGCCCCTCCGGTCATCACAGGCAAAAAATTTTCCATTCGTCGCGATTGTGTGGGGTGTGATCGAAAGAAAGAACCCTTCAGGACACATCGAAATCGCGACTTCTCTCGCCAGCACATCATCAGCCGAGGGTGAGGAAAAAAAGAAACAGCACGTGAGTTCATAAGACAAGTCTAAACACAAATATACATACCTACCTATTTCCTAAATAATCATTTAAACAGAAAACAAGTGAATCCACATAGATATTGAATCCACACATGTACACACAAGCCTGTGTGTATTTTCTGGACAAGGAAGTGTGTGTATGCATTCACGGCACAGTCTAGGTGCATCAAAGAATGGGAGGAACATTGCAAATTGATGAAGGAAAAAAAAAATAAGAAAAAAAGAATTATGAGAGTGCAACCTACTATGTGGAGTAGATACACAAAAGCGAGCGACTCCGGGCATACACCGAGAGCGGTACTCTTGTCTTCCAGCGATTTTAATATTTCTTGAGGTTTTTTTTTTCTTTTCTTCGATTTTTTTCCTCTTGTTTTGAAGATCTTATATCGAATTTCATAGGGTGCTGAGAGTTTGATGTATCATTTATGGCGCAAATGAAATGCCGTGCTGGGGCGACCCGATGGTATGAATCTATTTCCAATGTGTGCTGGCCGCTGATCGGGCGGTGGGCGGTGTGTGTGGAGTGGTGCGGCGACTGTGGACCAGGGGGTGAACAATTCTTGATGCATTTTGATTCGACTCCAGAGAATGTCGGTTTTTGTGTGTTGTGTGTTTTTTTTTTTTTATTTTTAAAACGATGACAGGATATTAAACTGTGTGTGTCTCTGACTGAATTGATGTGTGTGTATAAGTGGATCATTTAATTATTTTATTTTATAAGGAAACACAGGCATTGTTTTAGTTTTATGCCTTTTGGGAGATTTTCGGGAAGAAAACGTTTTTGCAACTGTCGCCTTATCAGTGACTCACGATGTGCGTGGAAGGATTGAGTTCTGTAGTGACTTCAGCGGGAAATTCTTTTTGAAAATGTTTCAAAATACAGTCGATGATTAGGAAGTTTCCTAGACATTGACGTCTCGTCTGTCACAAATTATGTGATAATTTTCAAGCCCGTTTTTGGCCAGAATTGAAGCACAGCTCGGACTAATGCGGCGATCAACATGTGATTCGACAGGCGTTCCATCCAGCGACAAGCGTTTGAACCCATTGTTGCCTCGAACTTTAAAAGCCAACTGAATGTTCTAGACGTGATCATACTAAAATAGACTGCGTTTATTAGTTTTTTTTCTTCAGTTTCGTAAATGTTAATTTGACATAATTATTCTCCTGTGTGTGATTGTCTGTTGGCATGGGTGTGTTCTTGAAAACAAAAGTCTCAAAAAACGCGTGCTTCTAGTGCAAATATTGTATTTAAAACTGGATATATTCGGTTGAGTTGAGACCGGCTTTTGTGCTAGCCGTGGTTTGTCGATGTCAATAAAAACAAAAAATGTTCTCAAATGCTTGCGCTTAAAAGGGTTGTTCCATGGAAACGGTGGTTTCCGTACACGCAACATTTGAGAAAAACGTACCCTAGTTTAATGGCGTAAGGAAGGAAAGAAAAGGTGTGCTGATCAGTCTCTTCTATAGAGGACCTGTGTAACGTCATCGCGATAGTTTGTAAGTCAACTGAATAACATAAAGAAGGAACCATTTTTTGTAGACACAAAAACGCCCTTGGCTTTGTGGGTATATGCGTCGTCCCCAATGCACTTGAACTTCGACGATCTTCGACTCCGATCCTTAAGGCTATACTGCAATTGCGCATTCGGACGTTCCAACTTTGACATTTGAAGCAGGATGCGCGTAAATCATTTGTATCAGTCGGAATGAGGCAGTCGCGCGCTTTTGCTTTACAGAGAACGTATATCGTAAGCCGGAGCAAAAAGTTCTAGGCAGTACTAACCTCCACTCAGTCTGCTGACCTAGCGTTTTGCTGATTCATCATTCTTTTAGTTTATTTTTGGCAAACTGTGGCCACTAATTGTGCAAGTAATTAATTTTTGATAGGGTTTGATAAGTTTATTTATTCTATATTTTCCCTAGGAAATTATTTTCCAGAACAAGAAAAAAGCTAAGGTTGCTTTCCTCTGATAAAACATTTTCGTAAATTTGCCAAAACGCCTT
Source organism: Eristalis arbustorum (assembly GCA_916610145.1). Taxonomy (NCBI): domain Eukaryota; kingdom Metazoa; phylum Arthropoda; class Insecta; order Diptera; family Syrphidae; genus Eristalis; species Eristalis arbustorum. The sequence goes on along the minus strand of OU744319.1, from coordinate 30,088,304 downwards.
CCAAAGCGTGCACGCCGCGTCGCGGTATGTCCTTTAGTCAGTACGACAAACATTATTTTCAAGGCCCCACCTCTCTCGAGTCACTGACAATGCTCAAAGAGTATTTCCCGTCTAGCGAAAACTTCTCAAACTTGGCCGTTCGGAGTCGGCATGAAACTGTATGTCCCTTCCACTCGTGTGAGAACAATAGCACGCACAACATTAGTGGTTGCTGAGAAGCTAGGCACTGGCCCTCTACGGGCTGTAGCGCCACCTATATTATGTCATTATTTATGTGATCAGGTACAATCTCTTGGTTTTTTATCGAAAGTAACTCCCAAGTACTTGCAGCTTTCAGACCAATCTATGCTGGTCAAGTTCAATTGTAGGTTTGTTTGAAGTAGGAATTTCTGTTTTCTGCGTCGAGTAAACCACATGGCCCGAGATTTATCTGCACTCGGTTTGATTTTCCATCTGAAGCAGAATAATTAAAACGCATGTGCATTTTGAAGAGAATTTAGCGTATTGGATGAAAACAGGGCTGTGTCATCAGCGAACGAAGCTAGGAAAGTGTTACCATTAGGTACTGGTATGTCGGAAATGAAAATATTAAATAAAAAGGGGGCCAATACCGAACCTTGAGGAACTCCAGAGTGAGTCTGGAGTATATAATGATGAGAGTGTGCCAGGATTCCTACTGATGTTGCATGCTCGAAGAAGAGGTTGGCTGTGGGCATATCCCGGTCTCTGTACCACAGTCCACCTCTGCCTTAGGGGCATTTCACATCGACAAATCTCTTCAGTTGATTCAAACAGTTAAATTCAAGTTGATTTGAAAGAGTCTGATATCAATAAAGTAAATACTGGATCTCCAAGTCTCTGTTCTATCTCCAACACTCGTTCTCATAGCACCGTCAGGTTCTCATATTCATTAAAACTCAATGCTGTCTGCTGTCTCTAAAGCGAATCAGACATTACAAATGAACCATAAATGCGGCTTGTATCGATGAAACCGGGAAACTTTCGGCCCATCAGTTTCCCCTCAAGCATGCACAGACAATCTTAGAGGCTAGTTTTTCAACCGCACTGCACGAATATTTAATTTCCTAATTTTTACCCAGACACTACCTACAGTCCGTAAAGATTTTTACATGGACTTTGAGATCCTTGAGTGAAACTGAGGGAAGAAGGACGATGCAGACTGGGTGTATTTATTGACTGAAGACATTTGAAGAGGATTAATGCACGCCTCTGCTGCCTGAACACGCACACCCCAATCGTACAGTACAAGAATGTCAATAAAGCTTAATTAGCCGTCTTGACGCGTCTCAAAGTAGCCAAGTGGATCTTCACCTAAGTTCAATGGCCGAAGAAACTCTTGTGGTGTGTGAGTGATCGAAGATCCTAAAATAAATGCCCCCAAAATACAAACGGAAATGGCGGTCAAACCGGTAATGAATGCAATTCTCAGGAAATCGACAAACAAAATCCGGTTATTGATGGCATTTGATAATATTCAGTGAATTTAAATTCATATTTTTTTGTTCAATTGCTTCGGTACTCATCTGAGCTGTCCAAACGAACAGCCATTGTACTCGGGGAATTGATTAGGCTCAAACGAACTTTGAAAAAAAAAGATGTGCATGACTTCCGACTGACAACAGTGCCTGCAAAGTCTGCTCTTACACTGGCTAATTTGGACAGCAGATTTCTGAATCTTATCGGCAAGGAAGGTGAGTCAAAAGGGATCACATAAAGGAAACAACGCTCGTATTGAAAGAATGTGAAAACCAAACTAATCAGTTTCAGCGGCTGTCAAATTCACCAATGTCGTTGGTACCATTTTTCCAATTCATTCTGGTTCGTCTTCTGCATGCAGAAATAATTAAAATTTCGGCTGAATTTTGATGCTGGTTGAAAAGATTTGCCGATGATCCTCATTATGGCCGTTACGACTTGTGCCTCGACTTGGTGCTGTCAACGGTTTTTTCTTTCAATTTGGATGACCGTCCAGATTATCATTATCATCTTCCGAACCGGCTGATCCATAAAAGGGGTCCCGGGGTAAAGCACATACCAGAGATCTCCAAGCCACTCGATCCTCCGCCATCGACTCTAAGTCCTAAGGATTTATGCACAGGCGCAAGCAAGCGAGTTTTTTGATTTGGCTCAACTAACTCGTCCGTGGTCCGCCGAGGGGTAATCTTCCTGACGGAGTCGCATTTAAGGCACGCCTTGAAAGACTTGATGACGGGAACATTCGCGCATCGTGTCTAAGCCATCGAGGCATAACTCTTTCCAGCTGGCACGATCCTTAGCCAGCTCCCTCTAATTTCGCACTCCAAGTTGGTTGAGGTCCTTCTCCACTTGAGTGCGCCATCGGGTTCGTGGTCGTCCTATTGCGTTGTCCCACTGGTTCGGAGTCAAAGACTCTTCGGGCTGGAGCAGTGTTGTCCATGCGCTCAACATGGTCTAGCCATCTTAGGCGTTGAATCCGTAGACGCCTGACTAGATTCATGTCGCTGTACAGCCCGTACAATCTCCAAGAACCTTCAACGCAAACAGGACCAAAGATTGAACGCAGAACTTTTCTCTCAAAGAGACCAAGTGCGTCTTCATCCCCTCTTGAGATAGTCCAAGCTTCCGCGCCATACAGCAGGACAGGGATGATCAAGGTCTTATATAACGTGAGCTTGGTCTTTCGGGAGAGGGCTCTACTACTCAATTGCCTCTTGAGCCCAAAGAAACAGCGGTTGGCAAGAGTTATTCTGCGTTTAATGTCGGTACAGATGTTGTTCGCACTATTTACTTGGGAGCCAAGGTAGACGAAGACCTTTACTACCTTGAAGTTGTAGCTGCCTATGGTAACGTTCTGACCGAGTCGTCGATGTTATATGTCCTTTTTTGAGGACAGCATATACTTCGTTTTGCCCTCATTCACCGCCAGACCCATTTTAGCCGCTTCCGTCTCAATGTTAGCAAAAGCCTCACTGACGGCTCGCTGAGTTCTGCCAATCGCGTCAATGTCATCGGCGTATGCTAACAATTGCACGGACTTCTGGAAGATCGTGCCTCTAGTGTTGGCGTGTGAGTTTCGCACGATCTTCTCCAGGACGATGTTGAAGAAATCACATGACAGCGCGTCGCCTCGCCTAAAACCTTTTTTGACATTGAAGGTCTCGGTGAGTTCGTTACCGACCTTGATGGAGCAGCGAGATTTCTCCATCGTCATCCTTCACAATCTGACGAGTTTGGCAGGGATGTCAAAACTGGACATGGCGTTGTATAGCTCGTCTCTATGCACACTGTCATATGCGGCCTTAAAGTCGACAAATAGGTGGTGGGTGTCGATCTGCATCTCTTGGGTTTTTCGAGGATCTGCCGTAATGTGAAAATTTGATCGATAGTGGACTTCCCAGGCCTGAAACCGCACTGATAGGGACCTATCAGGTTGTTGACGAATGGTTTCAGGCGCTCACACAGAACGGCAGAGAAAATCTTTTGTGCTCATCCGTTCACTCTTGAGTTCACCTTTGCAGGCGTTCCTCTCTGTATTGACGTTCTCTCAGCAGCGGAATATCAGGAATCTGAAACGGATGCGTCTCTTCGCTGCTTCAAGCCGAACAATCGAATCTCATCTGCCTGCCCTTTGATCATTTCCGCTTTGGTTGACGACCGCTAAGCAAGGGGATCTTGTGCGGAGGGTTATAAAAAGCAATCATTATCATCATCATGATCGTGATAATCGTGATAATTTTTCATCTCACAATTGATGCTCCATAGGTCCAGAGTTCAAAGAAAAAAAAATGTCTATCCTCGGCTGCTTCACATCGTAAATAGTTGCATCTGTTTGCTGGCATCGCAACGCAATCAATACGCATTACAACTCATGCCCGAATCTCACTTGTGTGTGCACTTTAATTGATCTCGATCGTTAAATGTGCTCTTTGGCGACAAGCCCCATCCAACACAGCCGCCTGTCAACTTCAGTTTGTTCGCATCGCTCGGTGGCGGCAGTGTGCATGGTGGGAAGCAAACTTTCTTTTGTCTTATTTATTACCGAAAAACCACTCAATTGCTTGATAATTGTTTTGCCATTTCAAGTAAATGGCGGTCGGAATGTTCAATTAGATCGTTTTCTTGTTTTTTAATCTTTGATCAGACCGCCCATGGCGGATTCTCACATCTATTCTCTGCTGTACGGAGACCGGAGACCGGAGACGGGGACTGGATGCTAATTTGAATTATTAGAACAATTGAGTCATTGCTAATTCCTTTTTGAGGTCACTGTGTGATGGGTGTGTGCGCGGTGTTGTTTGCACGTTATCCTACAGCCGGAGACGACGCAACTCGGTGTATTTGGGAAAAAAAACTCTCCTCCCCTACTCCCTCCAGTGTGAGATTGCGTGAAAATGCAGGGTGCGCTGTGGCACTATTGCTGTCGAGCCCGATCGAACGGCATTCGTGCGCAGGCGAATGACCTGACAGGCGATGTACATTGTACACTCCTCAAATGCAAATTCTGGGGGCGCCCCAAAATAGGGTAACGTGCACACGCCGCTTATGCGTTGAAACGACTTCGATAAACCTTTTATGATTTCATCTTAAGATGGTTTCGGGAAAATCCGCGCTGCGTCTCTTGAGGAGGCACAGTGTCATGTGCTGAAGTGCTTGCGATGCACTCTCGCAAGTCTCTTATTCCCTGCCGACCTCTCTCGTGTGGCACAGGATGTACTTCCCGGAACTCTGCGCAAACATGTGTACCGAAGAAGGTCAGGGAACTGCAACCGCCGGCGTTATGTCGAGTGTGTTCAATCTCAAAATAGTATTAATTTGCTAGCCCTGAGAGGTTAACTCGATTTCCTTCACTAATAGCCAGCAGATAAGACTCATTGATGTCAGGTTTCGACTAACCACACTAACACCAGAAAAACACATCACTCCTCACTATCACCGCGGCGCGTAGCCGCAAAGCTGAGAGTGGGAACACAACCCAAACAAGATTTTGCCCGTAAATATCGTGCGGTAAAAGTTTATCTCTGCTCCAATGCGCCTACTTATGATTTGTTATCTGTTATGTATTTTTATGTTAGTTTTAATAAGTGTGTAAAGAAGTGGAACGTAGATGGGGAATAAATAGAAAAACCGCATTAAGTACGTGTGCGCGCTGATAAGGTTACGGAACGAACATGAAAAGGCGAAAAAACGAAGAAAAATATTGTTTTACTAGCTACGTTCACATTGCACTACCGGGTGGTACGACATGTCGAACGACCGGGTCGTATGCACCAATTTGTACCAAGTCGTACACAAGTGTGAACGCCCTGTACGACGGGCGCATGGAAATTCAACATTTTCCCTCGATCGTACGACAGGTGGAACAATGTGAACACTAGTTGTACGACCACAGTAAAAAAGTTCATTTCCGTTTTAGACTTCAAAGAGTGACGTGTGTGTGTCTTTTTATTTGGAGATCAGAAGAACACGCGGTCCGATGTTGATGCCACGAAACTAGCCTCATAAAGGAAGCCTTCCAACCGCGTGAACGCAGAGCATTCTTAATCTTTCGGACATGTCGTACTACCCGGTAGTACAATGTGAACCACGCTATTCCCCGTCGAGTATCATGAGATGACGAGTTGTTGTGTACATATTTATTTACATTTTCAATAATCCGGAATAATTATCGATTGTGAATGGAAAAGGGTGGCCGGGCGGCGGTGTGGTTGTTGTTGCAAGGTGTGCTTGCGTTACTAACCGGAAGTTCATGACCTGCCGCTCGTTAACTGAATTACATCTTATGCTTGCTTTTCCAGCTTGTTTGCGATACTCGACTGAAGTTGCGTTTGATGAACTAGTGCTGGTGCACTTCGATGCAATTATAGGGTAATCGAGTACATATCTTGTGGATCTTGAGAAGAGATGTGATAGATTTATCTCGAACGGGGGTGTCCTCCAAGACGCATCATTCTTTTTAAAACAACCGACTGCAAAAGGTGTTTGTTTCAGAGGCGGACAACTTAAAATTGAAGCAAAGATAGGCGATTTAAATGCCTACGACTAATTTGACAGAATATGTTGTGGCATTAGAGTTTGATTTTGACTTCGGGTATGCGATCTTCTTGTTCTAATGGGGCTACAGTCCGTGGCGAGCCTGCGCTTCAGCCAATAAGCCTATTGTTTGAGGTTATTCCACACTTGTGTGCTTGAAACCTTCTCCATGGGCTCACAGTCGAAGACTCTTAGGGTGGGGCAGTGTTCTCGGGAGGAGGAGAATTCTTGGGTGGAGCAGTGTTGTCGCTGTACAGCCCGTACAGTTCGTGGTTGAATCTCCTCCTGAAGCTGCCATCAAGGCCAAAGATCGCACGCAGAATTTTTTTCTCAAAACGACCAAGAGCAAGGTTTAGACCTTGTCTAGAACCTTTTTTGACATTGAAGGTCTGGGTGAACGACGCGGCGAGTGTTTGCCATCGTAATCCTGCACAATCTGACGAGCTTGGGAGAAATGTCAAAACTAGGCATGGCGGTGTATGGCTCGTCTATATTCGCATTGCCATATGCGTCATTGAAAACGACGAATAGATGGTGAGTGTGGGAGGAAATTGAGGCAGAATCTGCCGTAGGGTGATGATCTGGTCTATTTTGGACATTCCTGGCCTGCAGTCACACTGCTGTGAGATTTTTAAATGTACGGCTTCAGGCGGGTATACAAACTACAGAAAAGATCTTGTACGCTTTGTTAAAGAGACTTATCCCTATGTACCTGGCCCAGTTAAAGGGATCTCATTTCATGTGGATCGATCTACGATACTGAGATTCTGCTCGTCGGGCATGCTTTCCTTAAACCACGTCTTACAGATGAGGTTGTACATGCGCCCTGTCAGATCATCTGCAGCTACTGTAAGCAGGTCGTTGAACACTCTCTTCACTCCAGCTACTTTATTAGACCTCAGTTTGGATATGGATATCTTGACTTTGTCTCGTCCAGATGGAATAGCGCATTCTGTCACCTAAATTTTCCAAGAGCTTCTTAATGGTTTCGAGCTGTAGCACACTGATTTCTTGGATGGTTGGTCTTAAGACCTTGAATCGTTACTGGATTGTTGGTATAGCACCGGCCCTACACGATTCCCTACAAAATGAATTCCAAAGGGGACTAAAGGCAGCTCCAAGGAATTGACATACATCATTTCGGCCAAATTTTTTTCCAAACAAACACTCTTTGGGCATTCAAAAGATTTAAACATTTTCTAACGATGTTCAAGCGCTTAAGTGACCCCTTTCATTCCGCGGATGTATGATACTCTTATTGTGCAACAAAAAATACTTTTAATGTGAAGAACAATATTTAAAACAAATAAAAATATTTAAGAAATACGTGAATCTGGGTCCGGTCTGAATTTGTATCTATTTTTTGTGTAAGTGTAAGTCGTTCTCGCATCGGTTGTATACTACAAATGGAGGGATAACCTTTACTGCGACCGCAGGATATCCATTTTTTAGTCTAACGCAAAATGCATTAAGTTTAAGTCTTCTGATTCAAATTTTTGTTTACGAAGCTCTGAACATTTGATGTCGATTTTCATACTCTGATACAGTTAGCATGGGTAATATAATATAGGTGGCGCTACAGCCCATAGAGGGCCAGGGCCAGCTTTTCAGCAATCATTCGTGTTGTGCGTGCTATTATTCTCTCACGAATGGAAGGGACCTACAGTTTTACGCCGACTCCGAACGGCCAAGTTTGAGAAGCTTTTTCTAGACAGGAAATACTCTTTGAGCATTGTCAGTTATAGGCCGTGAAAATGATTTCTGTCGCTCAGAGCTGGAATCGAACCTACGACGTCGAGGTTGGTGTCGACGCACGTACCCACAACGCCACGGATCACACATGGATGGATTGCCAAAATTTTCAAACGGATTGTGTACCCAGTCGATGTCGTCTATTTTCTCGGAGAAATACTCTTCCGATGATTTTCTAAGTGTAACCACAGTTTGTTCTATGCTGCTTTAATAGTACACTTTTCTTCCAAAAAGTCGTAAGAGTAAAACTTTTGCTTTTTTTTTGGACACATTCTATCTAAAACCGTTTGGTTTTAAGTAGCGATGGGCGATTGCTAATGAAATTCACAATCGAATAAATTGGCAATTGTTAAAATTTGAATTCGATTGTCGATTTATTCGGTCTCATCAGAAAACAATCGAATAATAATCGAATCGAGTCGATTATTCTCAGTAACTGCTACAACCAACAGAATGCCGGTCGTCTTCAAACTTTTTTAGTGGTCTTCCATTTTCTCCATTTCTTCCATTTCATCAAAATCATTATTTCTGAACCGTTGAAATGTTGCTTCTGATAGAGCATGATCACCATATGCCTCGACCAGCAATCGATGCGACTCTGCAGCACTTTTCTTCAAATGAAAACAAAAAATTAATGCTTTCCGCAAATCATCACTTTCTGGTACAAAATTCGACAATTTTAACACGATGAAAAAATATGATTTTGTCTGTTCAATGACGATGTATACTAAATATTTTTCACAGATGTCATAGAAAACAAAAAAAAATAAGGGGTCGTTCACAACAAATGTTCCCTATCGAGACATTTGTATCTTGACGCTCACTTCATACCGGTACACCTAGTAAAAAGCTGTTAAAAACAATTTTGTTGCATGAAACGCATTGTTGATCAGGATGTTCAACATTTTCTGCGGAAATAGATCCAAAGGACACGTAGGATTATTAACACTTCCTCTTTATGATTTTTTTTTTTCGTATCTGTACGATGACTTTGACAATTGTGCCAATCATAATTTATTCGTAATTCGTGTTCAGCTAGTGTCACAATTTGAAATGGCAAGCCTTAACTGAACGCACTCAGAACTGAGCACATACAGTCTCGAATGACAGTTCGACTTGACGTATGTGATTAAATGTCCGGAATGTCAAATTCGGGTGGCACGAGTTGGATGACTTCCACTCCAACTATTGCATTCTTAAGGCCCATTCATATGAGGTCGCCGCGAATTGCGAACTTCGCAAACATTGACGTTTCATTCATATGGAGATTTTTCATTCGCAGAGAACTACGGGTGCATACTGACACTTCACTGCGAATTTTTTGGTCGTGAGTTTGTGGATCGCGTTTTCGTCTTTGGATTGCGTTTGCGTACCACGAATTCAGTTTGACAGTTCGCGGTGAGAATGATTGATTCGCGGATAAAAACTTTCAAATCATTAATTAGGATACTTAATCTGACTTTTATTCGGATTTTTGTTTATGAAAAAACTCGATATTTCAGTTACAATCTTTTTGCATACCAAGAAGTTTACTTAACTTTTTGTTTATATATGCTGGAAAAGGGTTATTTCTGAAAGTTCGCGTTCGCAGTTCGCCGCTCATATGAATGAGCCTTTATTGTGAATTTTTGTGTCATTTCCTCCAACTGGCTACAATTCCGCCTGGAAGTCATGCGCATGCCATAACAGTATCGGCCCTCAGCAAATCAGCTGTCAATTCAATGTCAAACAGGGAGACCAAACGAAATAAACTCAAACGATTTCCCTTTCGCATCCGAAGAACGGAATTAAAACGTAAAACTTCCAATGTTTAAGGTTCTTCCTCATCAAGTAGGCATCAAACGGACGCCCTTCTCCCAATATTAGTCGCCAATAGGTTTACACGATTCCATAGACACGCTTCCAACTGGTGCAGCATTTAGTTAATTGTATTGATTTAAAAGACAACCTATGTACATACATGGGTACAAAAGGGTAAAGTCACTTAGCATAGGCATTGGCTTAGGAGGCAATGTGAAGGAGAAATTAAGCAAATCCTCGTTCAATGTCAGTGGCAAATGTAAACACAGTAGAGAAATCATGATCGGTGCGGTTTTTTTTTTCTTCTTCTATTTTTGTCCTTCCGCTCGGTTCTGCTCTGTGAAAGACGGTCTAAATGTGAAAGCAAAATTAACTAAATGGGCGAATGTAACAAGTGCAACGTTCTGGAAATTATTTTCACGTGTTGTTACGCCCCTCCTCCTCGTGGGCAACCGATTGTCTAGTGGCTCAATAGGGCTTCAGTTCTCTCTCTCTGCTGCCTTTGTGACTGACCATAGTTACGTTGAGCTAAAGTTTTTTCTTCACTTTTTTTTTTGTGTGTTTGCTGGTATGTTTCTGTTTTGGATTACCCGTGGACTAGGTGTGTACAGTCATATACATAATTATGCAGCGCATTTCCTGTGCGCTCGAAGCCGAGAGCATAGATTTAATTTCTTCTATCGCCTTACATAAACCCATGTGGCCAGGCAATGGCTGCCTGCCATCTTTGACAAGATGGAATGCTCCTGCCTGGGCACACGGATGGCAGTGGTAGTTGATCTCAGGTATGGAATCTGAATGATAATAAGATAACACAACGTCTACGTGTGTAACGGGCTGGCTGATTAATAATATTTGCTCCAAGCAACTGATAAAACGTCGCAATTATTTGATTTTTCTAGAAGTCGGATTCAAAGCGGGGGGAAAAGACAGCGGTTTCTCCTCTCGCGCTCCAAGTGCCTTCCGAACTTATAATTAAATCTTATCAGTCCCCTGCCGCGAGAGAGCGTACAAAAAAAGGAAAAGATTCCGAAATAAAACAAAAATAAAAAGAAAATAAATAAATATCAAATATTCTGAGTTGAGATTAGCTCATTACGTTGTGCTGGACTTTGGGTTCTTAGCGATTTACATACAAAATATATAATGGCGAAGCGGCGGTGCATATAAACGGCACGAGCCGTCGTTAAAATTTTATCGCCAAAATTGAAAATAATTTTTCTGAATTTCTCGCCCATTCAGTGAGCCACCTCCCGCCACTTGTCGGGGCGGCATCACTGGACTGCACTAATCTAGGTTTTTTGGTTGCATGCGAGTTCAGACTGAGATCAGAGGAACTCGCGCTTATGTGGGTGTCTAGTAGCGATTGCATAGTCTTTCACTGTTTTGTCTAAAACCGAAATGATAAGCGTATCTGCCAGCAAGTTCGAATGTTGACCTTATGAAGCGTGTTCGGCACTCGAACGAGCACCACACTAAACCATCGATTCATCGCACAGCGATCTTTAAATAAAGTGTTACATACAATTTCATCGCAGGCATTTCCCTTTTTATGTTTCTTTAATGTTTCGTTTAGACGTGATAAAAATCGAAAAGCGGGCGACTGTCTGCTGGCGAGGGGTTATTTTGCAACAGTGCATCGCATTAATCCGTCAATCCACTGCTGCCGTGGACTTTAAGTCTTAATTTAGCGCCAGAGATCTTGAGTGAAGCCTTAAATCAGTGACACATTAAAACCATTTCAAGGCACACGTCACCTACAAGTTGGCTTGCTTCAAAGGTGAAGTATGTGTGAATCCTGAGGCATGTCTTATCAGACCTGAATTTCGGGGGCCACCAAGATCGTGTGTTTTCGTCGCTGTTTGATTTGTTTTGCTTTGTGGAGCTTCTCAGAAGATCGTGACTTGTGTGACACTGTGGGCTTTGAAAACAGATATTTTTCGAGTTATGGCGAGAAGAACAGTTGGTCAAACGAGGAGGCTAGTCGAGCACGAATTCGATGTAGTGCTTGGGTCAATAGTAACAGCCAGCTGCTCGAGTCCAAACGAAGCCTACCATAGTCTTTCGAGGTTATCCAAATCCGGCGATCTAGCCACAACCTTCAAGCTGCTGCTGTACGGGCCATGGTTCTACCAGTACTCACGTCTGGATCCGAAACTTGGGTACTTAGTGAATGGCACTCCGATCTCTTAGTAGCGCTCGGAAGAAAGTTTTACGGAGAATTACTAGACCCGTATGTGAAAAGGGACGGTTCCGGAGACGCCACAATCACTATCAACATCGAAGCCTCGAATTCTGACAAAAAATGACGTCCATTAATGGACCGTTAATCAGGGCACGAAGCTCAAACAAGCAAAGAGGAACCGGGCCGTAGGGTCATAGCCGTTTTTATGGTAGACCACAACGTGGTAAATCATGCTTACGCTTGAGAGATGGTCTAGACCCGAAGCCTTGCGGTGCCATTCTCGATGGCGTCGTCTCGTGATCGAAATAGGCGGAGAGGGCTGTTAATGACGCCCATGACCGGGTCCCGGTTGTCGTGAGAAAAGTTTTCGAAATCACCTTGGTAGAATAGAGGCTCGGATGAACTTCCTTGACAAGATACAAACACTTCAGTGAATCTTGATAGAAAACAAAGCGGTGGATGTGTCTTAAATTAAATTTTCGAATCGGAATTAACATACGGACGACCTTGAAGAACCTTCTTTTCTCCAGGCGGCCTATTTTCTGTCGCTACATGCTGCGTAAGCTACTGGCACTATTTGAGAACCTTTTGATGACAGTTCTTCTCTCTAAGATAAATTGTCATAAAATGAAATCGGATGCAAAACTAAATTAATACTACGCATCGAATGTGGGAATCGGAAGAACTTTGTGGTTGTACACCTACTCACTACACTACACTACACTTTGATCTTAGCCATAAGGCCGAGAAGGTCCGGTTCATCAGGTAGACGGTTCTTCTTCTCCTTTTTTGCATTGCACTAAGGTTAGAACCACACAGTCCGGTGTGAAACTAGGCTTCAGTCAAGATCCTTTTCCAAGTACGATGCACTTCCAGCTTAGCACGCCACCAGAGCCGAGGTCTTCCTCTTCTACGTTGTCCCAAGCGGTTGGTCCCGAAGACATTACCAGTCGGATCGTTGCTTTCTATTTCTTCTACATGACCACTGAGTTGAAACAATCGAATTAGTTTGACTTTACCAATGTCGTTGCCCATCTCGAAGTATCCTTAGATCTGGAGACCATGCACCACATACATTCGAAAACCCCCTAAGACAAAAAAATAACAAAGAAGTAAATTCATTATCCAGTGTATACCTGAATAAACTCCTGCGCCTGGTTTAAAATCAGACACGAGTAACTAGCCTGCACCTCAAACGTGTTCCCAGCAATGCACAGAATGTATACAGAAGTTGCCATTACACTGTAGACACCTTCCGATCGTGGGAAATCGCACAGCATGATTCATTGCTGCAAGTTTAAGGCCCATTCATATGAGCGGCGAATTGCGAACGCAAACTTTTAGAAACAACCTTTTTCCAGCAAATTTGAACAAAAAGTTATATTTCATGGTATGCAATAAGATTGTAACTGTCAACAACAATCATTCTCTTTGCGAACTGTCAAGCTGAAATCGCAATACACAAACGGGCAAACGCAATCCACAACCACCACGACCAAAAAATTCGCAGTGAAGTGTCCGTTTGCACCCGTAGTTCTTTGCGAATGAAAAACCTCCATATGAATGAAACGTCAATGTTTGCGAAGTTCGCATTTCGCGGGCCTTTAGACTCGGGCCAATAGAACACGAATTTTGACTTTATTGAGGGCAAAAATGCACGAATCAGGTTCAAGAATTTGACAGATATTCATGAATTGTTATGTTTATGTGGGGAATTCATTCACAATCATTCAGCCGCCATTTTCGTGGGGTACTTGATATGTGTGCGTAAAAATGAGACAGTATGCGTTGACTCATGAATAACTGTCATTCATTCATGAATATCCGTCAAAAAGTAGTGGAAAATCCGTCAAATTCGTCGATGGACTAGGGGGCAAACAGCTGCAAACAGCTCTCTAGTACTTTATTTCAAAGTACAAAAGTCAAAAGTTGACCAATTTCTTCCGTAATGATTGCATTTCACCAATTGTCCACATCAGTGGTGTCTCTGCCTCTTATTAGGTCTGGTATAAGCATTTCGAGAACGCGGAGTCCCGATAGTGAAGTGAATTGCCCAAAAAAACGATGTAAGTTTGTAAGAAGTAAAGTAGATATTAAAAAAATGGATAAAAACAAAATATTTAATCAAAACTCTTCGCGTACTACGTGCTCTAGTCACCGACAAATGGACAAAAACTGCTATCGGTCTTAATGATCTTCAAGGGACGTGGTCGTTATGACCGATACGTCGTTGAAAGCCATTTTGGTGTTACTGAATGTGTTTATTTTCAGCGCAGAGGCAGAAGAGCGTGTTAACAACGCAAGTCGACTTCTGGCGCCTTAACTATAGAAGAGGTGTTTGCGACGAGCTTTATCCGTTTATTCTCTTAAATGAATATAAGCTAAACGAAGTAGAAACAAGTTGCTACGTAGCAAATGCTAATTAATTAAGGTCTACTACATATGAAGTAAATTCTCATCTCTACTTCTTCTTCTTCCTCTTGTGGCGCTACAGTCCGGGCTGAACCTGGGCCTCGGTCAACAATCCTCTCCAGCTGGCACGATCTTTAGCCAGCTGCCTCCAATTTCGCACTCCAAGTTGGTTGAGGTCCTTCTCCACTTGAGTGCGCCATCGGGTTCGTGGTCGTCCTCTATTGCGTTGTCCCACTGGTTCGGAGTCGAAGACTCTTCGGGCTGGAGCAGTGTTGTCCATGCACTCAACATCGCCTAGCCATCTTAGGCGTTGAATCCGTAGACGCCTGACTAGACCCATTTCGCTGTACAGCCCGTACAATCTCCAAGAACCTTCAACGCAAACAGGACCAAAGATTGAACGCAGAACTTTTCTCTCAAAGAGACCAAGTGCGTCTTCATCCGCTCTTGAGATAGTCCAAGCTTCCGCGCCATATAGCAGGACAGGGATGATCAAGGTCTTATATAATGTGAGCTTGGTCTTTCGGGAGAGGGCTCTACTACTCAATTGCCTGTTGAGCCCAAAGAAACAGCAAGAGTTATTCTTGCTTGAGCCTTGAGGCCCTTGCTCGCTCATGATTGTAAAGCATCCCCAGGCCGACATCTGAAATTGGTGGTATTTTTTTCTGTGACAGATTAATTTGCTGTTCTGTCTAGGCTTGACGTTAGGAGCAATGCTTACGAATTGTTTAAAATTACATAGAAAAACATGCTTCATGTGGTGAAACTCAAACTGAAAGCATAATTGAAACACCACTAATCCAGTAAATGTCACAGATTGTGAAAACGTCACATTCAACGGTAAGCGGTGCAGAGTCCAGATTTAAATTCCATTAAGTTTCCACTAATCACACCCTGTATCGAAACTTCGGGAAACATACCTAAAGCTACTATCCTTCGGAAGAGAAACTTCACGAAGAAATGTGCCAGTCTCCTGCGGCATCAGACTGAAATGACATACAACTCTCTTCTTTTCACTCCAATATCAACGGGTTTTCGGCGGTAGCCTCTTATCAGCGACACTGATCGTCTGAACAACTTATGTGGGAGCACATTTCGAGAAAAAGATCGAAGCAAAATATGTGTATGTGCTCGCATTCGTTTTTGGCAGCTCGACTTGCCGCGATCTTTGTTAGTCAGACACGAACTGACACTAATTTGATCTTAGATACTGCGGTCAACACACTGATGTTATGAAGCAGTAGACGAACTTAATTAAGCGACTGGTCTCTGGTTTGTTCTTCTTCTTGTCAAGTGCGATGTGAGGTTTTTCATTTTGTTTTTTGTATCAACACGCTTCTCCTCCCCCGCCTCATACCGTCTTCCTGTGCAACCACGTTGTGCTGGTGGTGGTGGTGGTGGATGTCAAAACAATAACAATAAAGCTGAGTCACTTGCACTCTTCTTAACGAATGACTTCCTCAAAAAACGTGATGATCAATTTGGTGTAGTCGTATTTCTTTTTGGTCTG
Organism: Eristalis arbustorum; assembly: GCA_916610145.1. NCBI lineage: Eukaryota > Metazoa > Arthropoda > Insecta > Diptera > Syrphidae > Eristalis > Eristalis arbustorum. The sequence goes on along the minus strand of OU744319.1, from coordinate 30,072,615 downwards.
TCTATCAAACGTAAACGCACACACCGCGTGTGGCATTTGATGAGGAAGAGCAGCACACGGCTCTCGCGCAATGAAGTTCTGTCTAGCGTGTACGTATGTGCCGATATGTGTGGCAGTCGGAGTGGTGATTATGTGTTCTTTGAATCGGTTATTAATCCAAAACTTACAGACTCAAATCACGTGCATGCCTTTAACTGTGGCCTTCGATGGAAAACGTTCCGCTAACTTGTGTTTGCTTTCTTCCAACATTGGTTTTCTTATCATCGCGTCGGAAATTAATTTTGATAAATTAGCCTCAAAAGTGTGATTCAATTATTGTTTGTGCCCACGAAAGACTCAAATACAGATCCGGAGACAGATCAGTTGCTCTGCAGTCTGACCCTGGTGATAACCTCAAAGTTGCACTGAAGTGTACTTCTTCCAATTTGGAACATGTGTACATTTTGTACGTGCGCGCAGCAAAACAGTGCCATCATCAGCAGTTTTTTGTTTTTGGCAACTGAAAAACTCTGTTGCAACTCATTACGACGATCGGTTTTCTTGTTTAGCTTTCCGTTGCCTTTCGTTCGCAATTAACGTAATGCCAAAAGAAGTGAGCTGTTGCTAATACACTTGTGGATGCGCTAATATTATTGTTTATAAGACAAATGCGCCTTCACACATGGTTTAGGTGTGTTTAGAGTGTTAATTCAATTTAAGTACACACAAAAAAAAAATCAATATCGCACATTATGAGTAGGAGTAGTATGGAATTGGATGTGATGAACACGTAAGGGGGGCTTACGCGCGCGTGTCTTAAGGACGCGAAGGATCCCTCGCCCAGATCACATTACCGTTGAGGTCAGTTAATGCGCTTTGATTTAATTGCAAATAATCCAAGCCATGTTCCAGAGCAAGCAAGAGACCCTGGAGTCTCCAGTCCTCCCTGGATTAAGTTTTAAAAAATAAATAAACTGCAGTTTGTTCAAAAAAAAAAAATCACATCAAACCAATAATTCAGAAGAAAATCCAATATTTTCAGATTTGCAACTGGGGAGCAGCACCCAGTGATTGGTGGGCAGTCTTTGTCGCCGCACTCTGTGCCGTTTGTTCTGACCTTGCTATTGAAATAATTGGATTATAATATCGTGACGTGACTCAAGGAAGCCCTATTCAGCGGTGGGCTCTGGTAACAAATTCAGTTATGCCAAAGTCTTTGCTTCGTTGAAATATAGTGTCGGATAAATTTTTACAACTACCAACTTTGGCATATCGTATCGCACGCTCTCCCTGAGTACACACACGACTCGGTTCGTTGAATTTCGCGTGTGTTCTTGTTTTCTGTTTATTTGAAATATTTAACAAATCCAGTGTGGTTTGTGATCCGAATGCACACCAAACTCGACTAAAGTTCTCTTGTTTTCTGCATATTTACAGATGTTCTGGACAATTGTACGTGTTGTGTCGTCGCTGTGCCGGTTTGAGTGTGACCGAAAAGGATGTTAGTTGATGTAATCACAGGCCAACTTTAGATTGTCATTCAAGTTGAAAAACATAAATCAAAAAATTGAATGGATACTGTTTTGTGGAACTGGTGAAATATAAAAATCATATGTTAAAGAACGAGAATAAAATTTCGAAATCTCACCGAATACATCTGTGCTGGAAAGAAATTTGAACAAACACTGTTCCGACACATTGATCATAGAGGGAGAACTTGAAAAAACAGTCAAAATCTCGGACCGAATAGTTGAGAGCAGATAAAACAGGGTGCATGTTAGAGTTGAACTGCACATTGGCGAGGCGATTTCACACTACGGGATAGCGGTGTATTAAAATCCAGTTAGCATGGAGTGCTGTTTATCTGAGGAGGCGAAGGAACAGAAGCGCATCAACCAGGAAATCGAAAGGCAATTGCGTCGAGACAAACGAGATGCCAGACGAGAACTCAAATTGCTTCTCCTGGGTAAGTTTAAAGAGAGAGTAACTATCAAACAGTGACATTACGTACGAAAATTCAGTTTTTTGTTCTGACCATTTTTGACGAACTATTCTCTTTGATAATTGGGGATTAAGTGAGAAGCACATAGGGTTTTCAGGCAAAGGTAATTCAGTGACAGTGACGAACCTATAAAAATGACCATTAAGGAAATTGCCCGGATTAAATTCAAAGCGCTGGAATACTAATTCAATTTGAACAGTAATCTGATCTTTCTTTTGCGCTCTTCGTTCACCCTCATCATGCGGAGTCAATACAAAACGACTTTTGAACTGCTTTTGCGAAAACTTTGACCTGATCGACTTGCAAACGAATGTTTCATGCATTCCAAGTGACAAATGGGAATTGCCAATTCTGTATCATCGGACAGTACATATTCGACGATGAATCAAAATAATTGACAAATAGTGGTTTGGCAAGAAACTCGGCTAATGTAAACTGGTTTACACTGAAAGCGAAAACTTCCTCATTTATTACGCGTTTCTTTTCCTTAGAAACAAAGCTTTCGCTTATTGCGAGAGTCTATCGAAAAAAATTCTATTCGATTGTTTTTCTATTCTATTCATTTCGAATTTGTTTTGGTGTAACGTAATAGAATTGATTCAATAGAATCAAATTTTGAAACAGAATATGAAAAGCTGTAGCTGAAGCCATCGGTGAGCTTTCAACTGAGATGTCAGGAATGCAATTTTGTGGACGGCAACGAGTGGTTGGCTTTAGTCAAAAAATAGTTTTATTTAGTTTGATATTTTTGAGGACGGCTCCTTGGGCTATAGTTTTATTAATTTTTGGATACAGAAAAAAAATGTACGAGTGTAGTCTAATCCGGCATGGATGGAATATGTAATATGAACTTGCCCAAACCTTCGAATTGTCACGTGATATCCAAATGTGCTCGAGTTAAAGGCAGTTTGGTTTAGAGAGCGGTTTTTCGAGAAGTTTAAGGTTTACAAAAAAGAGAGTTCCACTTAGGGAAAGTCCACTGTAACATATAAATATTGAACTTTCTCTAACAGCAGTGTTTTTATTGGTTGGATCTTATTGGCTTAAAAGTTTTCCACAAGAATGAACTGCATTCTCCGATTTAGTTCCACGAAATTTAGACTGGTACCCGGCATAGGTTTATACCTTTGTATTTGAAACCATTTCGTCCGCAGTTATCGTTTCTGTCACAATAATATCATATCCAAGTGTTTTGCAAATTGGAAATGTCTTCTCTAAATCTTCCTGCAACTTGCAAGCCACGCTCTTGTCTATTTGTAAATTGTCTTCTCTGTATACAAAAATATCAGTAAATTTGCTAAAACCGATTTTTATAAATTTCCGTATGTCCTTACTTACTTATTGCCGTTGTTTTCAAATTTCAAATAAATTTCTATCACAAATTGTCTACTACTGCCAGAATTGTCATTTCTATCAAACAGAAAAATATCGATAAAAATACACAATCGCAATACGCCAGTTATTATTGCCTGTAGTGTTGTGTTTATGTACGTTGACCCCAACGCACTTGAACCTCGAAGTCTTAGCTTCGATCCTGGTCTGTACGACAAAAATAAATCTCTGTCTAGAAAAAGTAAGCTTCTCAAACTTGGCCGTTCGAAGGTGGTATAAAACTGTAGGTCCCTTCCACTCGTGAGAGAACAATAGAGCGCACAACTGAGTAGTTGCTGAAAAGCTATTCCCGCCCCTACACAGGCTATAGCGCGACCCATAATATTATATTATTAATACGCTAGGTATTGGCCCGTGGCGTTGTGGGTACGTGCGTGGACCCCAACCCAACGTCGTAGGTTCGATTCCAGCTCTGAGCGACGAAAATGTTCACCGCCCCACCTCCTTCGAGTCACTAAAAATGCTCAAAGAGTACTTCTGTCTAGAAAAAGCTTCTCAAACTTGGCCGTTCGGATTAGGCATTAAACTGTAGGTCCCTTCCACTGAGAGAACAATAGAGCGCACAACTGAGTAGTTGCTGAGAAGCTATCCCCGCCCTGCACGGACTGTAGCGCGACCCATATTATTATATTATTAATACGCTAGTAATGGACTTTTTTCTATTCGAAATTTAATCTATTACTGTGACTTAGAATACACTCTCGCAATAATTCCCAAATTCTTTTGATTGGAGGGCTGACTGCTGGTAGGAGTAGTCACACTATGGCCAGAGTAGGTCAGTTGTCTATGAGTTCAACAATTCCATATGAATAGACGTCCGGTTTTTTAGGTGTAGCAAAGTCATACAAAAGGTATATCTCTGTATGTAGATACTGTGACGTAATGGGTACGATCGTTTACTTTTTCTCTGGGTATAGGTTTCCAATAAAACGGTTCAGTTCTCCCGAACTACAGATAATACTTGGAGAGAACAGCTGTCTAGAAAAGACACCGTTGGCTTAGAACGTACTGTAAGCAAGCTTTACTTAGACCGATTTGGTTCCCTGTACTGTCCCATTGACTCTATCACGCTTCCTATTCTGGATTTTGTGGTCGTTGCTTAGTTGGCCATTTCATAGCCATTCCTGTTTTTTTTTAGATATTCTAGGATATCTTTTGTACTCTTGTTAGATATTTATATTATCGAGGCAATTGAAGTAAAGGCAGCATAAGAATCAGGTAGGTAGGTTAGGTAAGAGGGTGGCGGCTGGTCTATAGTGCTACCACTAAACAGGGTAAACCGAGTTAGAGCCCACTGTAGACTGGTTTAGGTTAAATGTTTGATTTCAGTAAAGAGTATGAGATGTTTGTGATTTCACAGCGGTTATATCACTTAATGATTTCAAGAATGGTTGGCTTAAATGTGGATAACGCGTTTTGGCTAAGGCTAGGCAGAATCAGAGAAGGTGCTCCAGAGTTTCAACCCCCCACTGTTTCTTTGCGTCAATCTGTGGGAATCACCTAGTCCGTCAGCTTGTTGGCTTGTAATGGTGCCCACTAGTAAGCTGGAGTTAATTATTGGTAGCAAGCTCATGAGTTTGTTTTTAGTGGTGTTGTATTAGAGCCATATGAGACATGAATTCTTTGCTGGTAACAGTAGTTCATTGAAAAAGAAAAGCTTTATAGGAGCTGCGATGCACAATTTGTCAGATGAACAGCTTGTCGGCTGTTTCATTTCCCAGAATGCCCACAAGACCGAAGCTCTATTGCTGATAAAGAGGTCATGCAGCGCAGCAAAGCAATTGAGCATCGTTTTTGACTTTATTGCATTGCTTCTAAGTGCCTTGAGCAACGCCTAATTGTCTGCAATCAACATTGCTCTTCTAAGAGCAAAAGAAATGGGCCTACCCTACAAACGTGTTAAAGGGCACAGCACACACCTCCCACCCTGGAACTTATGCCAAAAATCCTTTGAACTAAAACTCGCAGAGAAGCACCAACAGCAGGGTATACCACTCAACCTTCCAAGAAACCATGGTAAACCTGAAGCAAAGCGGTTGGACTCCGCTGTTTACGGATGGATCGAAATCCGTCGAGAACACCTCCTTTGCCATAACTCAAGAAAACGGCACTTTGCTGAAAAAAGGTATTCTTTGCGATTTCACATCAGTCTTTACTGCAGAAGCTTTAGCCATCTACGAAGCTTCCAAAACAGCTGTAAAATCTGGCAAGAAACTGGTAATATGTACTTTACAGCCTTTCAGTTCTTCGTGCCGTCCTCAACTGCAACCACAACAGTAGGTTAATAGCCAACATTCGGGACCTTCTAATTAGAATTGCCAACAATTTGAAGCTCATGTTCCCGGATTCCCGGTCATATAGGCATAATAGGCAACGAGAAAGCCGACCAAGCTGCGAAATCTTGCAATAGATCACCCGTTTTCACGTTTGGCATCTTCTCCAAAAAAGATTTACAGAGATATATCGACCAAGTAGTTAAAAAGGACAAAATTATTTGCTGAGCAGCTATAAAAACCATTACTCCAAGCTAAACATCGACCGGACTACTCCCATCTTCCCGCCTAATGCACCAAAAGCAGCAGTATCCAGATTCATCAGACTTCGGTTAGGTCACACTACCATAACCCACCAGCATATTTTAAGGAAAGAGAGCCCACCACAATGTTCAGTGTGTAACAACATTCTGGATGCTTCACATCTACTTGGCATGTCAACATGCTGTATCTCCCAAAAAATCAAAACCATCTTGCCCAGCAACCAAAACATTTTTTCCTTTTTAAATACAATCACTATCGAAAACATCATAACACTTCATAAATCCCAGCTCTGAACTCTTCATGCTACTTGGGAGCCGTCTTCTGACCAGCGTTCTCTAGTCGAAATTATTATGGCAAAATTACGGTCTATTGAATAATTTAGAAACTACGCCCAGTTCCGGCTCGAGTTCCACCGACCGTCTTTAAGTAGTTTCTGCCTTTAATTAAAGGGAATTGAATGCGTTTTGAAAGTGATCGAGTGTTTATTGGTAAATGTCTGAACCAATGTGACTTTTCGGAGATACACTGCTCTTGAGCGGAATTTTCTTACCCAACTCATGAGGATTGCTATATAACACAGACTTCCTAGGCTATGCTGCTCCTGAAAAGATGACGAATTAATAAAGTTCGAAATTTGACTTTGACTTGACTGACTTAAAGTTTGACAGACAACACACTGATTGACTTAGTTGTGATTTAGTGAATTAGGCAAAAAAAAAAAAATAATAACACAAAATGTATTCTTTTCACAGGTACTGGTGAATCTGGTAAATCCACATTCATCAAACAGATGCGTATTATTCACGGCAGTGGTTACTCCGATGAAGATAAAAGAGGTTTTATTAAATTAGTCTATCAAAATATATTCATGGCCATGCAATCGATGATAAAAGCCATGGATATGTTAAAAATTCAATACGGGTCGGCAGATAACATTGTAAGTTGATCGATCAAAATCAGTTTCAGATCCATTCAATGCTGATAATGCTTACATTTTAATCAAAACAGGAAAATGCTGAATTGGTAAGAGCGATAGATTACGAAACAGTGGCCACATTCGAGGATCCTTATGTGTCTGCCATTAGAAATCTTTGGGCAGACAGTGGCATCCAAGAGTGTTACGATCGAAGAAGAGAATACCAGCTAACAGATTCAGCTAAATAGTAAGTATTGCAAATGCATATTTTTTCCGTTTCATATTCTTTCAGACTGCACTTTGTGCCACATCGTCAATTATTTTTATCTTTCTCTCCGTTTAACCAAATCATATTCAACAATTCAAAAAAAAAATATTCAATTTCAACAGCTATCTGATGGAAATTGATCGAGTCGCTGGGAAAAATTACTTACCAACCGAACAAGATATATTAAGGGTTCGAGTACCAACAACGGGGATCATTGAATATCCATTTGATCTAGAAGAGATACGATTTAGGTATCCTTCAAATTTCGATTTACTACTACATGTTACAATTCATAAACAATCTCAAAACAAATTCGAAACTAACTCTTTTTTTTAATTTTAAAACTTGCATGGCGTGATGTTGTTTACATACTCAGTTCCCATACTAAACTAATTTTTTTTTTGTTATATAATATTATATTTGTTTGTTTGTTCCTAACCTCTTATTCAACAAGAAAGACAATTATGAACAAAAACCGTTCTATACATATATTTTTGCCTGCTTTTTCTTATTCACATATGTTTGATATGTCATTGCTTTTACAGCACATAAAACCAAACAAAAGAAATACTTTGCATTTAACGCGTCTGTGTACCCACCTACCGCATACGTGTGGGGATGTGTCAGCATGTTTTTGTCTATGTTCCATTACTGTGATGTTATTTATTTAAAATTATTTTGAAAATAGAATGAAAACAATAATAACCTTTTTTTACTTTAAATAAACGCCGTTTTTGTTTTCGTCTAAAATTGAAACCAATTCTACGAATGGAACATGAATAGGTGTATTCAAAAACGTGAGGTCATCCTCGAGGAAGAATGTCACAGCCGAGATCCATTCATCATTCTTGTCTGCCGATCGTACAGATCGATCGACATCAACTTGTGGCCAGTCGTCCTGTCACATTTGTGTTCCCTTTTGCGTCGTTACTAACCTACCGGGGTTTCATTAATCGTCATTCGTAATCTAATAACTCTAGTCATCTGTTTGTAATCATCGGCGAAGGGAGGTTTATTTACCTGAGATAACATATGTGGTGTGTTGTTTCGTTACTTTCTTCGTTTTCGCAGCACAGCTTTATTGGCATCTTAGGAAAACGAGTTCTGGGACATGTTTGAAATTTGAAGATGCGGAGCTGTACTGTTGCACTTTATCAGTGCACGGCACGAATTTTAAGAGCACGATGAGTGCACAATATGACTAACGGAATGTATTTATTCGTTACTGAGTAACAAAACGTTACTCCTCAAAGAATATTGTTACTACTATGATTCGTTGATTGCTTTTTTCCTACATACACCCAACATTGGTGCGTTTACTTACTCCAGCATGGACTTTCAATTTGCGAATGAAATTCACAATCGAATAAATTGGCAATTGTTAAAATTTGAATTCGATTGTCGATTTATTCGGTCTCATCAGAAAACAATCGAGTAATAATCGAATCGAGTCGATTATTCTCAGTACCCAATACAATCAACAGAATGCCGGGTACTAATTCCTCGATTTATTCATATGTTGGTGTCAGTGTATAAAATCAGCGCAAAAGCTGTGTCTCCAATAAGAAACTATACCTACCAAAATAGGAACATTGGGAATGGAGACACAGCCAAACCTCTGTAATTGGAACATCCTTAAATCGAATTTTCTATAATTCAAACCAAATATCTGAACAATATTGGTTTCCGTGGCTATTTGAATTTTGGGGGTTCGACTGTATTTTCCATTCTTCTCACCCAATTAGTGAGAGGTTTGTACTCTTACTCTCATAAATGTACAGTTCAAATTTTAGTAGTGAAACGAAATGAAAAAGAGATGGGCAATAGCGGGAATCGGCGGATACACACAATTTAGTGATCTCTCTCTGAGTTGAAGAATCGGCGAATACACACATTCGTTGGCGATTGGAATCGGACCTACAAGAATCGAAATTCAACAATCGACTCCGCTCAATTCGAATTCGAATAATTGCGATTGCTAGAACAATCGAATTATTCGATTGTTTTTATTCCCAAGTGCCCATCGCTAGTTCCTATTCGAGGTTCTAAAAAGTATACATTTGAACACAAAAATAGCAACTTTGATGAAAGCAATCGGAAACGACATTAGAGTAATAAACAATCAGATCACCACAACGCCACGGGCCACCACTATAACGAATACATAGGGGTATTCAAAATGTCGTTACTTTCATAGTCCTAGTGCCCACTCACGATTAACTTTGATCCAGGGTCACGATTTGTTTCTTTGGAGCGTGCAACAACGATTTTTTCTCTGTTCTCTCTCTCGCTCTCTCATTCCCCCTCCCCTCTCGCTCTCTCTCTCATTCTCGCTCTCTCTCTCTCTCATTCGCGCTCTCTCTCATGCTCTCTCTCTCTCTCTCTCTCTCTCTCTCTCTCTCTCTCCCTCTCTCCCTCTCTCTCTCTCTCTCTCCCTCTCTCTCTCTTGCTCTTGCTCTTGCTTTCGTGACTTAAATCTTACCGAGTTGTCCACCCGTTTCTGCAAAAATAGAGAGAACTGCTTCTGGTGAAACGTAACACCGGCCAGCTTACTTTGTCCAAATTTCAGCGCAGTTCGTTCGCAAATCATGACCTTGGCGTGCAATTGAACTGACGTTTCATATGTCAACAACCTCTTAATAGATCAAACTAAGAAACTTCACAAATTTGTTGCTACCAACGACAAAATGTACAAACTTGCGCTAGTGTCGTCGGTTGTCTTATCAGACACAAACACGTAGATAAGGGTAACGAACGTTTTCTGGGCTTTCAAATCACACGAGATAAGAGTCACCCGCCTTCCCTCCAACGTATGTACGTCACACGTTGACTGATAAAATGAAGATCTGATCATTGTCAATATTATCTTTGCTTCTGTTGATTCTTATCTGCGGCATCTAAAAATGCCCATCTTTGAAACGAAAATAAGTATGCTTCCTTCAGAGCCCAACTAGCGGAGGTCTGCGGATCATCAATGAATTATCATGTTTGTACACACAGGAAAATGTGCAAACATTTTATAAATCTTAATGCATGACAATGTCTTTTTGTTTTTGTATTTTTTTTGCTTCAAATTCAAAACGTAATCTTTATTTTGTATCACTTAAATTTATTTTATTTATTTTTTTGGTTACTTAGTTACTTAAGTGATCTGCCACGTATTGAGAAAGAAGATTTCTTGCCAACCGAACAAGATATTCTACGTGCTCGAGTTCCGACCACTGGAATTCTAGAGTATCCATTCGATTTAGATGGAATCGTATTTAGGTATAAATTTTCTTCTTAATAATCTACTCGTACGAATAGAGAAATTGACAAAACGGCTAGATACTGGTTGGTAGTTAATAGAGTTCGGTACATAATAATTAATGGCAGCTTATTACTTAGTTTTTCACTGTTATCCGTATTTGTGTGTGTGCGTGTTGGAATTTTGCTTGTGTTCTGTTCAAGTCTCGTTATGTAGAAATTCTTTTGTTTGTCTGCTGTATGTAATGCTTACTGCTTGCTTACTAAATACATCAGCTTGCGACTCTGGTAACATAGATATACGTACATATTTAACAAAAATCATGCTTTAATCATTTTTCCTCAAGTGATCCACGTACTAATGTAATGTCTCTTATCTTGTGTCACAACTAGGATGGTAGACGTGGGTGGACAGCGATCGGAAAGAAGAAAATGGATTCATTGTTTTGAAAATGTAACTTCAATTATTTTCTTGGTCGCTCTCTCAGAGTATGATCAAATCTTATTCGAATCTGAAAATGAGGTATGTACAAAAAGAAACACAAATCAAAGAATGAAATTGATTGGTGCACATATGTATGCACGGAATGCGAGCATGGCAGCACTTAACAATCTTCGAACACATCTTCGTGGACGTGATCTAAATTTAACAATTTTGTTTATCGCTTTTTTAATGTGAATTTTACTATGATAGATGGTTAGTGGATAGAAACAAAGCCCATTAACATAAGATTACATGGTCAAACTTAGGTAAGAGATCGATCTATGATGATTTGGATTTAACTCAGAGACAAAAGTATCGTTGTTTTGAATTCCGAACCTCAATCTAATGCACATTCCGAGAGAATCAGCTGCCCGGCCGGGCTTACTGCTCTTTGAAGTTACGGAATGTGCGTATATTAACAACGACCGTTGGACGGTATGTGTCTGCCTTCCATCCCTGTTGGTCCTGGGCACACGGCTTTCAATAATTAGGGCCAAGCAAGAGAGCTGATGTCCTTACAGAAATTTATTACTCCTTCTCGAGAGGCTTCCGCCAAGAGGCTCGGACTCGAATACCCGAATTGCTGGAGCAATAATGTCCATGCGCTCGATATGGAGGTGCCAGTGGGACTACACCCACATCTTATCCTTCACCCATCTTCCTCGGAAATGTGTCAATTCGACGCAGGATGTTTCTTCCGAATCCACTGCAGTTGCCCCATGTAGCAGAACTGGCAAAATACGACTATTGCTGAGTAGTCATGAGTTCGCCAGACCGAAGTATCATCGGTTTGCAGGAGATATCGACGAAGCTCACGTTTGCCTAGTGGACCCGCTTAAAGTGCTCTGCAGATCCCTGCGCGGAATGGTTCCCCTTGGGGATTCGGTGTACTTGCTATATGAATTGTGACCTCAGTACGCGCATCAGGAATGACGAAGACGACTAGTACCCGGTTAAACATTCAGCTATGAACAGCTTCAACTAATCTTAGAATTCTCATTGGCGTAATAACTGGCCGTCACGCCTTTAGATTAGACTCACGCCTCTAGAATAGACTCACGCTCCTAGGCTAAACCCACGCCTCTAGACTATACCCACGCCTCTAGACTAGACTCACGCCTCTAGACTATACCCACGCCTCTAGACTAGACTCACGCCTCTATACTAGACATACGCCTCTAGGCTAAACCCACACCTCTGGACTAGACCCACGCCTCTATGCTAAACCCACACCTCTGGACTATACCTACACCTCTAGACTAGGCTTACGACTCGAGAGCAACTTCTGTAGGAGCTGCCTGCATGATGAGGACGAAATCATTTACATTATATACGCGATACGACTGCGATCACGATGTGCTAATCGTAGTTATGTTGAACTGCGATTTTGGGCAAACGCACCAGAATCTTTCAATCAGATATATATGCCATAGACAGTTGCGCTGATATCAATCTTGACAGGAACTGAACATATAATGTCTGTGCCGCTTTCCTGGCACTAGACTCCTCTATGCATGAACCCAAGCTTGTGGGGGAATGCCTACTGAAGCTGAAAGAGCTGAGTGAGGAGACACCGAGTAAAACTTTGCTGGATACCACAAAGGCATAGAAGGCAATGGAATGTGACCGACTGCCTAGCGCGGAATTCAACTTTCCTACCTTAATACATTATTCAGATGAATACAGGGTTCCTATTGCAGATTCTAAAATCAGAAGCATGAATTTTAACCTAAAATAATAGTTGTATAGGTGGGGCTACAGCTTGTAGAGGGTCAGTGCCTAGCTTCTCAGCAACAGACAGAAATACCCTTTGACCATTGTCAGTGACTCGAAAGCCGTGAAAAGTATTTTGTTGCACCAAATATCGAACGTTTGTGGCGACACGCATACTCACAACGCCACGGGCCACCACTTGCCAAGCAGCCATCGAAGCTATTGCCTCCTGTGCTTCATACTCTAAGCTAGCACAGGAATGCCGAGGTAAGCTAGCATCTTGAGAAGATCATCTCCAAATCTCCCTTACATGGGTTCCAAGTCACAGTGACCTCCGAGGTAATTAGAAGGCCGGTGAATCCAGCAGTTGCACAACATAGCTGAGAAGGAAACCTTAACACACTTCTTTTGCACTCGCACGGCTCTTGCAAAGGCAGACTGCAAGCGCTTGGCAGACTGCGGATAAGAGCAAACAGCTGTTATCAGTCTTACATGTCTTATGCTGGATTTACTGATATCAAACAAGCACACTCTGCATGTTTGTCCTGCGTAGCATTGAACCACCACTTGCACCCACCTGCCACTGCTGTCATACCTTGCAGGCCAACCATTATCTGCATTCTTTAAAACGTCGTGTGTGCACCAATCAATTCAAACAAAAAACAACGAACAACCTTGTATCAACTGACGAATAATTTGTTTAAACCTTTTTTATTTCAGAATCGTATGGAAGAATCAAAAGCTTTATTTAGAACTATTATTACGTATCCATGGTTCCAAAACTCATCCGTTATTCTTTTCTTAAATAAGAAAGACTTGTTAGAAGAAAAAATTATGTATTCGCATTTGGTAGACTACTTTCCCGAGTATGACGGTAAGACACACGATCCCTTAGCTAATTCCACATATATTTTATTCGATAAGTTTATATACGTATATTGATTAAATGTCAAGGACCAAAATGTGATATACCAGCGGCAAAGGATTTCATATTGAAAAAGTACTTATCAGCGAATCCTGACCCCGAACGTCAGTGCTATTCTCATTTTACAACGGCCACAGGTTAAAATAAAAATATATAAATTTGCAAAACGGCTTACAAACGTACAATGTAAATGAATTCATTTTGATCACTTCACATAAGTAATCTTAGTTAAGTTAGTTAAGATGTACATCACCTGTATCTAGTTGTGTATTGCTAGAAATTTTGCTAAATGTGTATGCCTTCTTTTGTGTATTGCTAATTTAGGTCCACAAAGGGATGCAATAGCGGCCCGAGAGTTTATTCTTCGTATGTTTGTAGACTTAAATCCAGATTCAGAAAAAATAATTTACTCTCATTTTACGTGCGCAACGGGTAAGTAAAAGTGTGAACGAAAGATTGCATGCGTGTGAGTGATTCGATTGGCTAAACAAGAGGGGATAGGGGTCATGTTCAGGCTTGAATAAGGTAAGAGTGTAAGAATTGTTCAGAGCCTCCCATCCGTAGTTCGTGTGTAGATCATTTCTGTCCGAATGACAGTCGCTAGAACCTGCTTACTGCTAAGAACATATCTCTGAAAAAAAAAAAACAAAAATGAATCAAGTAACGTTGGATTTCGTTTCTTTTTCTCTACCCTTTCCATTGGAATTGCAACTGAAATTACACACCTCCAATTCCCCAAACACATACACAAACGCACACACACACACACCTGTAGACACTGAAAACATCAAGCTTGTGTTCTGCGCCGTAAAAGATACAATTATGCAGAACGCATTGAAGGAGTTCAACTTAGGCTAAGCTAAAAGCTATTTGCGTGATCGTGATCTACAATACCTAAAGTGTTAAGTGAAGAAGAAAAACGAAATACAAAACATTTTATTCAAAATAAAGCAAATATCTTTTCGTTATTTTTTAAAAATGAAACACACTACTTAAAACTATTAACTCGATGTAATGATATCTATACTTCACTCGTCACAATACCACTTTTACCATTTTCAAAGCGCGTCTACATGAATGACAGAACTAAGAAGTGACACTTTGTTTGTTGTTGTATTGTCTTAGAATGTGGATACTAATAAAAATTCATTTATTGAAAAATCGTATAAAACAAAACTGTGAAGATTTTCTCTTTAGTTAATTTTTGTTTACTTTGTATGAGTGAATGTGTTGTCTGGGGGAGAGTGCTTTGCGATTGTTATGGATGTAGGTTAGTTTAGCTGCAAGGAATATAAGAAAAGTAATAACACACAACACAATTCTACACGTGTGTGTTCAATGGATCTAAAGGTCATGGTGCAGTACACCCTCAATAACAATAATATGGTCCGGATTGGATAATTCGTGTTCAATTTAGTACTTGTTGATTTTGCACAGTTCGCTTAGAATGTCGAGGACGTGGTCCCATAAGGAATTTCCGACGTAACATAAGAGAGCACTGCCAGAGCAAAGATTAGATGGTCTCGACCTCTTCTACAAGTCTTTATGAGGGATACCCATCCTGAAGGTGTGTGCACCTAAGCAGCGTAATAACGCGGGTTATAAATACGGCCTCCTTAGTCTGAATGAACGAAGTGTAGCCTTTATACCAATTAGCGACCGAATTTGATGCCTAGGAGTAAAAATGGATAACTTCATTCTCCTAGCAGCCACGATGCTTCTTAGCTGTCTTGACTACTCAACTTTCAAGCATCGTGATGTCTCAAAAAACCTGAAAAGAGATTTTAAGGACACATTGGTTAGTTTTAATAAGCCACAGTCCCTGCATATGGGGTGGTATGTAAGTCCCATTTTGATGATCAGTTAGACTTCCACTGCACTGTTGTACTTAGGCCATACCATGAGAGTGGTCTTACAGGCTTTTTAGAGATTTCCAGCAGTGGTGGCCCGTGGCGTTGTGGATATGTGTGTCGACCCCAACCTCGACGTCGTAGGTTCGATTCCAGCTCTGAGCGACAGAAAAAATGTTCACGACCCCACCTCTTTCGAGTCACTGACAATGCTCAAAGAGTATTTCCTGTCTCGAAAAAGCTTCTCAAACTTGGCCGCTCGGAGTCGGCATAAAACTGTAGGTCCCTTCTCACTCGTATGAGAACAATAGCACGCACAACACGAGTGGTTGCTGAGAAGCTAGGCCCTGGCCCTCTATGGGCCTACGGCTTGTAACTTCTGTGATTCTATCACTCACTTTATTCTTCACATCTGCCAGAGGTGGAAGTTATCTGGGTTGGGTAGGATCGATTCAGGCCGTTTCTTGGCAAGTTTATCTGCTTGCCTCATTGCTGAGTGTGTTCTAGTGTCCAGTGCACCAGTTATCAAGTTCTGCACGATAAGAACCTAGAGCTCTTCGCGGCAGTTTTAACTTGATCTCAGTAGCTGAAATTGTTTTAATGGCAGCTTGATGGTAATATCAACTGGGGAAATCTCCAACATTGATCAGTCCGGCCGCTTCTCGCTAAGGCACAACACATGATAGATAGTAGCAGGAAGTTTTATAAAAATATCTGATGGCTCGATACTCTTATATTAGCTCAGGTCTATTTGCGTGTGCTATCGTGACTGTATTTTATAAAATTTTTCAATTGAACTTCTACCACACTTCTTCTTCTAAAGCTGCACAAACTTCGTTTGTCCAAAAATTTCTCATTTTCATAGATTATTTGTCAGCTTCTTCTAATCCCATTTACTCCTTCGCTGGTGGCAGCACCCTCAGCTTTTCATATTCAATCTAGGATTCACATTACTGACCTCATACGAAGAATTCGAACAGGAATGCGTATGTTAAGTACATTGAATCCCGATCTTGACAGCATAATTAACTGGGCTAAGAACAACAGAGTGCAATTGAATGCTTCAAAAACTACATGCTGTCTGCTGTCACTTAAGCGAATCTGTAACAATCACCCATAAACCAAGTATGCTGCTTGCACCGACCCGGAAAACTTTTCAACCTTGGTTTTTGTATCAACACAACACTTAGTTGGAACATATTCAAAATTCGCCTACTCCTTCCACCTTTGGCTTTTGCTTTTGCCTTTGACTTCAGCCTGGACAGTTAATAACCCCGTATATATGCAAAGAGGCATTATAGGCAGTGTCCGTTAATTATTCCCACTACAGTGCTAATTTTTGTTCGCTTTAGAGATATCAGACACCTTTATCTTTTTGGATCACAATAGGGCCAGGTTTGTTTTATCGTTCGCAGGTACTGGCTGTCAACCATCTGACATTGATTTTTTTAGTACAAATTCTGGAGGTTATTTAATTTGTATCGAGGGATTGAAATGTTCTGGTGTAATGAGGGAAGTTGCCAGCTTTTCCTCGACAAAATGGCGTGGCCCAGCAAGTCGTGCTGATTCTAAGACTCTAAAACGAAGACTATGCACCTCTAGGCCAGATACTTATTATAAACTTCAGTTTAGATCCAACGAGGAATGCGAGTAGATGTATCTGTATGGCAGATTTTCACCGTCGATTGTCTGTGTAAAGTTAGGGATTTGCCGTTTATTGAATCTAGAATTGTAAGCGACAGAGAGGTCCCAAAATCCCTTCATCGGTCATCGATCCTTTTGGGCAGACGATATCATGGGCAACGATATTTGTCAATTTTCGAGTCATGCCTATTTGAATGCTAAGCTTTCAAACTCCTTGCCCTCGAACAGTGTTGTGTAGGTAGTTTGTTTCAAGTTCCGCTGCACGATATTGGGTACTACCTGACTAAAGCGGTAGCAGCTATTAAAGGGTGATTTTTTAAGGGCTCTAGGAAAGTTTTTAAAATAAGAAACACATAAAATTCAGAAAATGCATGAAATCTTTATTTGAATCAATAGTACGGTCCATATAATTTAATGTTTGAAGATTATTTCATGCAAATGTTGACCTTGACTGCGCCTCAAATGGTCCATCCGCTTAGTCCAATTTGGCATACTCTTTCCAACATTTCGTGCGGTATCTCTCGAATAAATGCTTCGATGTTGTCTACCAATGCGTCGATTGAAGCGGGCTTATCTGTATAGACATGAACTTTAACATATAATAATAATATGGGTGGCGCTACAGCACGTAAGGGGCCAGGGTCTAGCTTCTCAGCAACCACTAGTGTTGTGCGTGCTCACGAGTGGAAGGGACCTACAGTTTCATGCCGACTCCGAACGGCCAAGTTTGATAAGCTTTTTCTAGACAGGAAATACTCTTTGAGCATTGTCAGTGACTCGAAAGAGGTTGGGGTCGACGCACACACCCACAACGCCACGGGCCACCACCGAGCTCCAACATAGCCCCACAAAAAAAGTCTAAAGGCGTTAAATCGCACGATCTAGGCGGTCAATTGACTGGTCCCGAACTTGAAATGAAATGTTCACCGAACTCGCCTCTCAATAAGTCCATTGTTGCGCGTGCTGTGTGGCATGTGGCACCGTCTTGTTGAAACCACATGTCATGCAAGTCAAGCTCTTGCATTTTGGGCAAAAAAAATTGGATGTCATCTCACGGTAGCGCTCACCATTCACAGTTACGTTAGGATTCGATACGATAATCTTTGAAAAAGTACGGTCTAATGATGCCGCCAGCCCATAAACCGCACCAAACTGTGACTTTCTGGATACATTGGTAGGTCTTGCAATGCTTCTGGCTGATATTCACTCCAAAATCGACGATTCTGCTTATTTACGTACTCATTGGGCCATAAAATGGAAGAAGTGCGCGATGAACTTTCTTAACAGAGCACGCATTGTGATAATAAAATTCAACAATTTGCAAGCGTTGTTCGTTTGTAAGACGATTCATGGTGAATTTATAGACCAAACTGAAAATGTTTGACAGTGAAACAAAATACGAAACCTGAGTCAGCTGTTTAAAGCAGTGTTGCCAAAAAGATAATGGCTAAAAAATCACCCTTTAGTTTGCCAAGTGCTGGTCTGATAGAACTACTTCTGCGGTACAAATATAAGATTTTGTCAGTCATAAGATGTCAGTCTAAGATTTTCTTTAGTTTTCAATGCCATAGATAGCATGTATTGATCTAATACCATGTTCCCATCACTAGACGCAAAATTGGACACTCTCGTCATCGCAATTTCGAAACTGCCCAAACTGTTCACACCACAAATAAAAAAAGTTGGTTTGGCAGTGAAATGCCGACACTATTATTTTTTCCAAACAAAATCTGACAGAATTATACAAGTTAACTGGGATAACTGAAGGAAACTACCAGTTCCGTTTGTTTCAACTATACGAAAACTGGCGTAAGCATCAATACGCAATTTCATTGAGATTTAAGGGAAATTCGATCCCAATTTCGAGGCAAATTGTCGAAATTACTCAATTTCGTCTAGTGGGAAGATACCATAACACTTGCTGTGTACAACCAGTGGATCAACATTAGCAGATAGGTCAGAAAACAGTTTCACCAAGCAGTCCTCCTCTTATGGTGATTTTTATTCTGTTTCCAGATAAGTTAAGTATCAGGCTAACTCGAAGGGATACTCAAAAATTTTTTTTGTGAAAGTGAATGTGAATGAATGTACAATTTACGAAACAAATACAATATCAATATGCTTTCTAACACGATTTCTTTTCTCTTCCCCTTCCCCCTCAAAAAACACCACCATCTAGATACCGAGAACATAAGGTTTGTATTCGCAGCAGTAAAAGATACAATTCTGCAATCAAATCTAAAAGAATACAACTTGGTCTGAACTGGTTTTGGATCATTAAAACTATTTTTGTGATTACAATATTTTCATAATTCCTTTTTTCAAGAAAAAAATAAAACAAAATAAAATAAAGAAATATAATAAAAAGAATGAATATAAATTTAACAATTTTATAACGCAACAAAATTACATTAAAAATGAATTTTTTGACAAGAATTTGAAAAAATAAATTAAAATGAGAAAAAAAAACAACAACAACTAGGAATTAATGACAACAAATATATATAAAAAAATATATTAAACATATATTATAAACTAAGTAAAACAAAATATTAATTTATAAATGAAAAGAAAAAACAACTACAAAAAAGAAAAAAATCAGCTTTTGTCAAGAGATGGAAGAATAAACAAAATACAACCAAAAAATAACAAAAGGAAGAAAATATTAAACAAAACTCGGATATGTCTTACAGAAAAAAAAGAAGAAAGAAATACGTTTTTGCCATAAGCGAGCGGTCACATGAAGTGAGTTTTGTTTAGTGAGAATATCGAGTTTTACTAAGCTTATTAATGTATTGTTACATACAAATGAAATGAGGGAATGTCACCAAAACAAAAAAAAAAAACAGCAAAAGGATAATTGGCTCTATGATCTGCACTTAAACATTTTTTGTTCGTATTTATTTCTGTTTTTTGTTCAAATTTGTTTACATTTTGATTTTTAACAAACATGCATCTTCAGAAAAAGAAAAGAAAATAAACGAGTAACCAATAATACGAGAACAACATAGTTGATAAAGGAAAACAAAAGAACATAAATCGCATATTAAATTAATATTTGTAACAATATAATAACATTCTTAACTTGAGCCATTCCTTGCCAATTGTTTCATTTTATTTTTTGTTTATTGTTTCGGTTTTTTTTTGTTACTTTTCAAGAAAACACAACGTTTTAACCAATATTCGAAATGCAGAAGAAATTAATAAAAGAAAACGAAAATACTTGTATGTTTGTTGAGAGAAAAAACAAATTCGCACACATTTAGGAGTAAGTGGAATGTAAGTGTTTTTTTTTTTGTTTATCTTGGTAACCACTAAGCCATCGGATGGGCGCAGGTGTATGCAATAAATTCAGCTGCTTTGTCCTTTAGAGGGGGGGAATGTGTACTTACGATGTGTCACAAGATCACGCCATACATACCTTTTGCTTCAATCATGTTTCGTAAAATTGAAGGAGGAGTTTCGTTGTTCTGATGGGTCACAGTGGATAACCATATCAGATCGGTGTATTCAGACAGCTCTTCAATGGTGGCTGCACTTTGTTCCAGTCTATCATTCGCTCCGCTTTGGCAGCTTATTTAGGATAGCCTCTAAGAACTGCATTTAAACATGTCAAGATACGCACTGAGATCACATTTCTGAGCAGGTTTCCAAAGCAATGTAATGCTACCGTACAAGAGCAACGAAAATGGACGGTACTCAAAACTGTAGTAATTAATTGGCGAAAGAAAAACCATTGCTGTCGTGTTTTCAGTTCGGTTTCATTAGACACGAATAAGTGTCAGTCGATTCGCCGTGTATTTGATTTCTCTGAAGCTTGATCAACAAGCATTTCGGGATGGATCTATCCATTGACTAGATTGTGGATTGGATTCCATTGATCACACGCATGAGATTAAGCGAATGTTGCACTTTGAAAAGTTGAAAAATTGAAAACAAGTGTGGTCTCAACCCGACTTCAACCTCCCTCAGTGACATGAATGCACTCTGAATTGCATCTCTGATCCCGACACTTTCGCGAACGCACCCCTTTTCGATGAGCAAAATACAAATTCGCCAAATACAGCGCTAACATCAATTTCAGTTGATTTAAATTTTCAATTTCAATTGCATTTTGTTGTCTTTGTTGCTTTTGTAAAGTAAGGCGATTCATTTGATCGTTGTTTGTTTGTTTTGAGCTTCCAACCAATAAAAACAACCAAACACTGAACACATTAAAATTAATATAAAAAAAATATTTATTTTAATAATTTATTCATATACATGCATATGTATTCTCTTTTGTTTAAGGTATGAATCTAATTTCCAAATATATACATGTGTGTATGTGTATTTGTACATTTTCTTATTTTTCTCTTCTTAAAGAAATGAATAATTAAATCACAAGAAATTAGGCGTTCATTTTATGTGTTTGTTTATTTGAAACAGATGATTTGTTGTCCGTTTTTTTGTTTCTTCTCAAAATTGTGATGCGATGATTAATCCATAAACAGTTCTGCATTTCAAAATTTAGATCAATTAGTTTTGTCTTTCGTTCGTCTTGTCATCGTGCACTTTTAATGAATAGATATAGCTTCAGATTTGTTTTCTCCCCAACTCCGGCTAGGCAAAGAGTAATAATTCGAAAAGCATGTAGCGATACTAAGAATGTAGTTAGCAAAAGGAAAACAAAACAAAAAAAAAGAACAAAGCAGTTTGTATTTGCTTTATTTTCTCTCATTCAATTATTTCATAAGTCTTGAAGTGTATGGCTGCAAAGGGCATATTTAAGAGAATAAAAAAAAAATATCAATAATTGTCTAATCATGATGGAGTAACACACACACACCCACACACATATACCCACAAAATAAGGAAACATCGCACAATTTATACGAGTACCTATTTTTTAAGGATAGCCATATGTAATGCGCAAACACATATATAGATTGTAAATGTATGTTTTTTTCTATTTAATTAAATATAATTGTTTTTGTTTTTGTTTTTGTTTTTTATTTTTATTCAAATTTTGTTTAGCTGAATTAATTCTTCCTTTGTGTATGAAAAAGAAAACAACAACAACAATATATACATATATACAAAAATTGTTTATTATTTAATTATTTTCTTGTTTTTAAGAGAAGAATAAACTTTTTTTATACTAAATATATGCATATATAAACAATCATCTATATATATATGTATTCTAAACAATGCTTAGTCTAATTATATGAGTAAACTATAAAAAGTGTTTTTATTCTTTATTCAACTATTTGTTTTCACCGTTTTCTACTTTTTTGAGAATAATTGTTTTTCTATCATTTTACTTTTCGCGGTTTTAACAAAAGAGAATAACGAACAAGTAAGCAAAATTTTGCATAAATTTCTAGCTTGATTAGGAGGAAATATCATTTACATAAGTTTTATCAATACAGTCTTACACACGAGAACACGCTGAAGTGAAGAGAAATTATTTATACCAATAACTATATATATATATGTATATTATGTACTTTCGATAAGGTTATAAGTAATATACTTGTTTTAGTCTATACATATATACACATATTTCCTTTTATCGCTTATATTTATATATATATTTTACATAGTCAATAAAACAAATTTATTTGCGTGTTCATTTTTGTTCTCTTTTATTTCGTTTATTTTTTCCAATCGTTTTCTGGTGTGGTTTTCTTTTCAGTTCGATTTTAAGTTTGAGCCTTTGGTGTTCTTGGGGGTCACTCGTGTGATATCTTGACACGATTAATTGATTGTAAACTTTCGAATATGTTCTAGTCCACGGACACCCATCCGGATCTTTTTTCACTTTAATTTAATCCGAGATGCATCCCATCCCATGTAGTTCTTGGAATTCACCATGTCATGCTCCTTATTAAATCGTTGTTAAATAATAGAAGAATGGATATAATGAGGAACCACCACCATTTGGTGTCAATGGCAAGGAAACTGCTCAAACTCTGGGTACCAGGATTGTCAGCTTGAGGCTTCACAAACTCCATTCGAAGAAAGTCGACGAATCGATTTACGATACGAACTACGATAAAATGCTATCGCACAATCTGTACGGAATCACAATATCCGACAAAAGAGGCCCATTCATATGAGGTCGCCGTGAATTGCGAACTTCGTAAACATTGACGTTTCATTCATATGGAGATTTTTCATTCGCAGAGAACTACGGGTGCAAACTGACACTTCACTGCGAATTTTTTGGTCGTGAGTTTGTGGATCGCGTTTTCGTCTTTGGATTGCGTTTGTGTATCACGAATTCCGTTTGACAGTTCGCGGAGAGAATGATTGATTCGCGGAGAAAAACTTTCAAATCATTAATTAGGATACTTAATCTGACTTTTATTCGGATTTTTGTCTATGAAAAAACTCGATAATTCATACAATCCCTTTGCATACCAAGAAGTTTAACTTTTTGTTTATATGTGCTGGAAAAGGGTTATTTCTGAAAGATCGCGTTCGCAGTTCGCCGCTCATACGAATGGGCCTTAACAAACTTCCATTTCATTTGCATTCAGTGATATCTTTCATGAACTTCTAAATGTGTAGAAGATTTTTGACTACGATTCTACTTCGAATGAAAGAGATTTTAGACCACACATTCGATTGCGGTGGAATTCGAAGTGGGCTGTGTATTATTTTCGAAATATTTGAACTTGCACTCACTCTGGCTATGGAAAGCGATGCGAATGGCGTTCAATGTGTGTCCGTGGCAGCAGATTCTGGTTTGTCACATCTGAAAAGTCAGTTTTGTTTTAACCGGTGTTCGTACGTACGTTTTCGTAAACGCACTGCCAATCGTTCGCAAATCGCGTCATTTTGCAGTCGGCTCCTTTGCCAATCAGTCTAAGGAATAACCGCACGTTAACGAAGTTTACCAATGACGGTCGGCTGGGTTCGGTTTGATTTGAATTTGAATTAATGCACGCACAGATTGTAGTTAGCAACACATACGAAATCAAGTAATCGTAAAATTCTCTAGTCGAATAACATTAGGTGTAGACATCCCAATCAATATCATCATCATGATTTGCCCAAGATCACGCCTCTTCAAGCCACTCGATCCTACGCCATTCACTCCAGCCTTTCAGGAGTTATGCCCAAGCGCAACTAAGCGAGTTTTCGAACTTAGTTCAACCACCTCGTCCTCGATCTGCCAAGCGGTTGCATTTAAGGCACGCCTCGGTAGTTGTGATGATGGAGACATTCGTTCTACGTACCCAATCGGAGCACACCCCTTTCCGTTCGGAAAAACAGCTGCTCAACACTGAGTTCCTCACTCACTGCCGCGTTTCTCAACCTAACCCGCCGAGTAACTCCCACAACAGAGGTCTTTTTGATCACAGGTGAGAGTTCGGACGAATACTGATTTGAAAACCCCTAGCTTGGATTTAATCCTCGCATCACTGGTTAGAAAGACCTCGACATACTTGAACTTCTCCACCTGCTTCAATGCAACTCCACTTACATGTTGGGACACCTCACTCTGCTCCTGAGATGATACATAAACGAACATTTCGAAATGGTTTATCTTGGGTCTGATTTATAGTATGTTTCACACTTTAAAACCAATATTTGCTGCGCAGCCAAGCTAACGAGCAATCTCCATTCGTCCAAATTCCTTGCATTTTCATTTCAGTCTACACCCCCCGTCCACTCTTCACTAATCAATCCCTCACTTGCCTTACCGACGTCTACACGTCCGAATGTGCGCAGAAATAGATTTTTATAATAGTTTCAACTTAAACGCGAATCGAATCGAAAACTTACCGAAATATTGATTTTGTAATGGAATGCTTGAAGTAAACCATAGCTATCGTGGTTTGCAAGGTCGAATGATGTACAAAAAGTCTGATTTTAATTAAAAGAAAATCAGAAACTTTTTGCTGGTAAGTCCTCAATAAGAATGTACAACCTTTCGAATTTGCTACAAATGATTCGAACAAAATATGGTCTTAAATGTGTGGAGCTTTTAATAATTCCTATCTCCATTTATTTCCAATGGGGAAAGATCAACGATTACAGCAGTCTAACGAATGTTTTTTTTTTTTTTTCTGACGACATGACAGTAAATAATATCTTTTCGTACCGTGCTTTTATTAAGTATTGCATTGTCAAGGATAATAGTGAGGTTTTGGTGTTGATTTCTTCTTCTGTGTGGTATCTGACGAAGGTGAAGTCACGTCTAAGACACTGTCATGGGGGCTAATCAACTTTGTCTCTCTTCAAACGAAAGGGTCAGTCTTTCCATACAGCTTTCATGTCGGCACATGTGCCCACGTCTAGCAACCACATCGTGTGGGCTAATCAACTTTGTCTCTCTTCAAACGCATACCCATTCAAAACCATACTTAAACTCCATTCAGCTTTCATGTGGCCACGTTTAGCAACCACGCTTATATTTCCCAGACTAACGAGATTAGCCTGTCAACTCAGTTATCGTTACAGTATATCTCCTTCCATTTTCGGGGATCCCCTTTTATGCAGTGAAACGTAATTTGTGAGGTTGTCCAGTGAAGAAATTTCGCATTTGATAGACGGATTGACATCAAACAACGTGTGTCTGTTTGGGAATTAGTGCGATTGCCATTCTGATAATAACTTTTGAACCACAGGTTGTTCAGTCTTCGAAAGTGTAGCAAACTTAGATGACCCTTCCCACTCAATTAAAACTGATTTTTCGCTCCCTTTTATATTATTTAACGTTATCTTTGGTTATTTCGAATTAAGTTGAGTTGTCTGCCTAAGTTTGAGTTGACTATAATTTCACAAAATGCAGATCTACTCTTGAATTGAGCGGGTCTAAAGAAATATGTTCTGATGATGATTTGAATTGTAACGAATATGTGCGAATATGTGTGCGAAGAAGAAATAATTGTTTTATTTATTTTCCGTCCAAGAATATTAAAAATAAATAAATAAACAATTCACGACACAACATGTAGAAATGATGAAAAATGTTCGAAATTTTTATTATTTAACACACACACTACACATATATATGCATATGTAGTATTTTCTTTTGCAAATTACGTGATTTTTAAGTTTATAGACAACCCTGACAGACGGAGCGGAAAGGTAGATATTTACTTTAAAGAAGGATTATATTGCCATACGAAACCAGAGAAGCTTTCATGTCGCACATTAAATGTAGAGATGATATACATTGTATAGTTATTGTATATTGATTCGTATGGTCGGAGCAGTTTAAACTGTTGCACTTTTCACATGGGCACCGACAAGATGGATTTAAGTGAGCAATGTTTCATAACATAAGCCGTGTATTGAGAGATGTTTCGCGAGACATGCCCATATGCGTGCAGAGCACTTCCAAAGAGAACCGAATGGAAAAAGTGTACATTTTTGAGAAAACGAAGTTTTAAACCTATGGACCAGAGGGATTCCAAAATGAAGCTGCTCTTGTCTCAGAGAAAAACAAAAATTGAAGATAAACAAAATAAAATTCGACGTAAGTAAGTGCTTCGATAACATTTATAATTTTCATTTTTCACTATCCACTGGGGACATAAACTAAACCAAGTATTAATTTATTTATTGAAAGTGTCATGCATATGTTCATTCTGTATTTTATACCGGACACATTTTTCTATACTAAAACACAATTATTTCATAAGAAAGAATATTTAGGAAAACCACAACAAAAAAAAAAAAAACATTCTTATCGCCTTAATAAGTCCCTAGGAAAACTTGTATCTACGTATGTAACTAAAAAGAAAAAATGGAAAAAAGAAATACTTGTATAAACAAAGCGCAGACAAGAAGGTAAATCTTAAGCATTCAATGACACACTATAGAGAGTTGTGGCCATGAAAACTACAATTTCTTCTCCTCTCTCTCTCTCTCTCCCCCGCCCCCCTCACAATTTATGATAAATTGCGTAGATACTACATACAATATAAATAAATAAAAAAAAAGTAATATTTGTGTATTGTGCTTAAGGATATATAAAACATATATATAAAAAACAAAACAAAATTTAGATCAATAGATGCATATATAAAGTAATTTATATATTTGTCAGAAATGAATCAAATAATAAATTTAAAAGGAAAAATATTTTTTTTTTGCTCCATACACACATAAAAAATAATGTAACGCATAAAAAAAACATTTTGTTATAAGAAAAAAAAAGCTGTTTTCAAAAGTTATGATTTTTTGGTATTTTTACTTTCAAGTAAAAGCTAAGTAAAAAAATAAGAAACTCCTTAACTAAACTTTTATAAAAAGACAAAAAACAAAAAAAAAAAGAAGAACTAGACAAACGATACACACTTTTGTATGTTAAATTCATGAAAAGTCAGAAGTGACAAGAATATATTTAAAAAAAACAAGCACTATATGATAGCATATACATATGGTATATATATGACGTCATTCATAAATAAATAAACAATTTTTTTTACGAAAACAAACTAAATTACTAAATGCTTTTGTTCAAATAAACGGTCTACACTTATGTATCTATGTATATGTAAGAAGAAAAGACAAGATTAAATTAAATTCGATTGTAAACGATCTCCCCTTGACTGTTTGGTTTATTTAAACGTTCACTTTTTTCGTTCGGTTTTAAAAAAAAAATTGCCAGTTTCATGCACATCAATCAAAATCCCCAATGAGCCAGATTTTGGATGGATTGCTGTGCTATGAAACCTTATCAGCAACACTCAAGTGGATGTCGTTTACAAAGCAAAACAAAAATTAAAAAATAACACACCGAAAGAAAGAACATCATGGACACTTTCTTGAAACTTAAAAGGAAGTTCGAGATATTCGTGTTTAACTAAATTACAACCAAAAAAAACAAGAAGTAAGGATAAGTAAATTATCTAAGCTAAAAAATATAACTATTTACATAAGCTAATACAAGACACACATTCGAATAAATAACATTATATGATACTAACAAAATTTCATTTTTTATTATCAGAAAACAAAAAAAACAACAAAAACCATTTGAGTATAATAGTAATTGTATTAACTAAAATTATATTATACACATAAAATGAAATTTATAAATGATTAAATATAAACAATAAAAATGAAGGAAAAATAGTTGACTTTTATTTGAATTTGGAAGCAGAAACATCTTGATTTGGACGAGGTGGAAACCGCATTACGTCATTAGGTTCGGTAAGGTTTACGTTAGAGATAGATGATTGCGAATGAAATTCACAATCGAATAAATTGGCAATTGTTAAAATTTGAATTCGATTGTCGATTTATTCGGTCTCATCAGAAAACAATCGAATAATAATCGAATCGAATCGATTATTCTCAGAACCTACTACCACCAACAGAATGCCGGTTGTTGGTGTCAGTGTCTCCAATAAAAAACAATACCTACCAAAATAGGAACATTGGGAATGGAGACACAGCCAAACCTCAGTAATTGGAATATCCTTAAATCGAATTTTCTATAATTCAAACCAAATTTCTGAAAAATATTGGTTCCCGTGGCTATTTGAATTTTGGAGGTTCGACTGTATTTTCCATCCTTCTCACCCAATTAGTGAGAGGATTGTACTCTCACTCTCATAAATCGAAAGTTTAAATTGTAGTAGTGAAAAGAAATGAAAAAGAGATGGGCAATTGCGAGAATCGGCGGATACACACAATTTAGTGATCTCTCTCTGAGTTGAAGAATCGGCGAATACACACATTCGTTGGCGATTGGAATCGGACCTACAAGAATCGAAATTCAACAATCGACTCCGCTCAATTCGAATTCGAATAATTGCGATTGCTAGAATAATCGAATTATTCGATTGTTTTTATTCGTTGCCCATCGCTAGTTTCGTGCTTTTGCTTGTGCAGCACGAAAAGCAGAAATAAGAGAGCAAATTTGGAAGTAACTTCCATCATATATCTGTAGAAAAGGAAAAGCAGCAAAGAAACTGCTTTTTTTTATTGATTACTGCCAATGTTTCAAAGTTATATATGTATATACCTGTTCATAAGTCTCGGGAAATGCATTTTACATATATAACTCACATTTGAGCAAAAAAGTTTCTTCATTAATATCACCCTAATGCTGAAGACAGAAACTCCTATAAACAGAAGCTTAATTAATTTACAGCGTGAAAATACGCTTTGTTTGTTGCCCTCACTGTGTTGAATACTTAACACAGGAAATTTGAAAAATGTCGGGTAAACGAGCGAATTTTCAAATTAGACCTTTAGTCCACCCCAATACTATGGTTGGGGAAGAGGATCAGCTGTTCTCAAGAGCTCACACGTATTCACAGACACGGCGGGAAAGCTTGTAAAAAACGCTGTCAGATGGAATCAAGGGGATGGATATCTCTTTGCTCTCTTATTTCTGACGTAAAGTCAGTTTGACTAGCAATGCATGGGTTTTCAGCCTAAGGTGGACTTGGCGCCTAGTTGCCTCCGTTTTTTTTAGTTTCTTCTTCTTTGATTGGCGCTACAGTCCGGGGTGGACCTGGGCCTCAAAAAACAATCAACAATCTTCTCCAGCTGGCACGTTCCTTAACCAGTTTCCTCCAAGTTAGTTGAGATCCTTCTCCACTTGTGTGCGCCATCTAGTGCGAGGACGTCCTCTGTTGCGCTGTCCCAATGGCTCAGTGTCAACGACTCCTCGGGCCGGTGCTGTGGTGTCCATCCGCTCAACATGACCTAGCCATCTTAAGCGTTGGATCCGAAGACGTTTAACTAGGTGCACGCCGCTGTACAGCACGTACAGTTCGTGGTTGAACCTTCTCCTCCAAACGCCATCAACGCAAACAGGACCAAAGGTCGTACGCAGAACTTGTCTCTCAAATCAACCAAGAACTTCTTCATCCGCTTTCAATAGCGTCCATATCATTTCGAGAGATGGCTCTGTTACCCAATTGCCTCTGGAGCCCAACGAAGCAGCGATTGGCTTGCTGAAGTCCTTGACTACCTCAAAGTTTCTGCTGCCAAATTGTACGCTCTGTCCGAGACTTCGCTGTTGTGTGTCCTTTCGTGATGACAGCATGTACTTCGTTTTGCCCTGGTTTTTGGCTAGACCCATTTTAGCCGTTTCCGCTTCAATGCCAGCAAACGGCTCGCTGCGTTCGTCCAATCACGTCAATGTTGTCCGCGTAAGCAAGCAGTTGAACGGATTTTAAGTTTAGTTTGCTTTTATTTTCAATGAATGTTTTACAATGTAAATATTACTACTTACTTAAGTCCTTTAACCCCTCGAGGGACAAAGGGCATCAACCACTCGTGCGCGCCATCTCATTCGAATTTCTGCAACGAGTTTAAGCTCCCTCTAACTCATTCCTAAAGAACTCCATTCCTTTTCAACTGTTCTGCGCCATGTTTGCCTAGGGCGTCCCACTGTTCTGCCTGCCTGCGTAAGCGGATTCCACTGCATGGCGTACTTCGCAATAGAATTGTCTTCGCGCCGTAGGGTGTGCCCAATCCACTGCCACTTTCTCCTTCGTACTGTGATGTTTATAGGTTCCTGGTCCGTTCTCAGGTAGAATTGCTCGTTAGAGATACGGTTCGGCCAGAAAATCCTAAGGATGTTTCTTAAACATTTGTTTACGAAAGATTGCAGCTTTTGCGTGGTAATGGTGTCCACTTTTCAGGTGCTGCATCCATATAGCAGCACCGATTCTACGTTGGAGCGGAACAGTCGCAGCTTGGTTCTTAAGCAGATGACTTTGCTTTTCCAGATCGTGGATACAATTCCGAAAGCAGCTTAAGCCTTCGCTATTCGTCCAGTTCGGTGCCACCGCGATTAGCCGAGAACACACTTCCTAAATAAAGAAAACTGTTAACCTGTCCGGCAATATTCAGTTGGGCGTGGTTGTCACAAATACTAAGGGCTTTAGTTTTTGCAGTGTTTATTTTGTGCCCCACTTTGTTTGCCTCTGTTTTTATATTATGGGCCATCAAATGAAGATCCATTACCCGATGCGAAAGGGGACAAACATCATCAGCGTAGTCAAGATGTTTAAGATAAGATGTCATAGTCCATCGAATGCCATTATTTCCGTCCATCCATGCTGCACGGAGTATGTCGCTGATAACCACCAGAAACAATAGTGGTGACAGTATGCATCCTTGACGAACTCCACTTTGGACCTCAAATTACTCTGACAACTCAGCATTGTGCAAGACGT
Source organism: Eristalis arbustorum (assembly GCA_916610145.1). Lineage (NCBI taxonomy): Eukaryota > Metazoa > Arthropoda > Insecta > Diptera > Syrphidae > Eristalis > Eristalis arbustorum. The sequence continues at coordinate 30,041,512 of OU744319.1, read as the reverse complement.
GACACGTACTACTTTCAAAGCTATTAGTTTTTTCCGGAATAACTCTCCTGCGCAAGGCTGACCAGATAGCATCTCGATTCAAGCTGTCGAAAGCCTTCTCGAAGTCGATGAACAATAGATATAGCGGAGACTATACTCGACGCATTGCTGAATAATGATCCGTAAGGTGTTTATATTGTCGATGCAGGAGGATCCAGCGCGGAAACTCGCCTGTTCGACATCGAGAGTTGAATTTAAATGCTCTTTGATGCGCTCCATTACAACACAAATACCTCTTCCATAAGGTTTCCCTTTTTTGGAAGCTTGATGATCACCCCTCTTTTCCATTCCTGCGGGAATTGTTCGTTATCCCGAGCTGTGTATATCACCGGATGCAGCAAGTCTGCTGATGCATTCGGCGCAGCTTGGAATAATTCTGCAGGGAGGCCATCAATACCCACTGCTTAGTTTTTCTTGAGGGACTTGATTGCTGCTATTATTTCGCTTTTACTGGAAGGTCCGGTGCGAATTTCGTGCAAGTTGCTACAACTGAATGTTTGCTTTTCTACGACAAGTTATTTACGTCGGCGTTAATGATTCCGTTCGGATTTTGTGATATCATTTTTTCGTAGTTCGTATTGTAAGTTCGATTCGTACGAATAGATTCTGTGATAGGGATGGTCAGTCATCTAGACTGTGTGCAGTTGAATTTTTAACGACATCCACGAATGGTTGGATACTTGAGTTACTCCAAATCTGAATGAAGTACTGTCGAGGAAAGGCGGGCGAAAAAATGTCGTAGCTGGAAGAATGTCTAGCAAAAGCAACTGCGGAGCAAATAAAACGTAAAAACAAGTAGGCCAAGCCTGGGATAGAGCCGGATCACGATGGTTTTGTTTGGGCAACAGCAAGGGCTCAGTAAAAACAGATTATTCGCAAAGTAGTTCCGCTGCTAATAGAAGTTCTCCCTGGATACTGTAAACCGTCTGAGCATGGATGCTTCATGGGTCACAATTCATGTTCTTTATCCATGTAGCTTGTGTAGTGTCCAGTTGTGACTCCTGTTTCTGTCTTGTTTGGAATGCATCCGTCGACTTTGAGATTTTCACCGAAAAAAGCTGACAGTGGTTAGTAAGGCATTTCTGATGGATTTCTGAGTTCATCTTTCGACTGCCTCTGGGGTCCTATTAGGCTTACCTCTGTACAGCTATTACCTATTAGGCTACTCCACCAGCAGTCAGTCTCTCCCAGCTACACCTTGGAGCGCTGATTACTATTATGACCTGAAGTGGCGGCAACGATCCACTCTGTTTATAGGCTATAATCTACATAAATCATTTCTACACTAAGGACTTATTGATCCTTATCACCTGTATTGAAAATAAAACTCAAAGAATGTATTCAGCATTCAGCTCCCCAGATGAACAATTACCATTTATTTATTAAATTTAGACCTTATATTGAAATTAAAAAAAACATTTTAGCGTTATTTCAGGTAACTCTGTACACATTTTTTAAGACTATCTATAACTTGTTTTTGGTCATCGGACTTTATAACCGCCGTCCCCGACACAATCACATTTGCTCCTGCCTGAAAAGCGAAAAAAAACAAAACATACACCCACTGAGTCATTCATTTATCCTCCTCCGACATATTACCTTCGCACAGCAATCAATAGTCTTTGGACCGACACCTCCATCTACCTCAATGTCAAGACTTGGATAATTTTTCCTTAACCATTCCACTTTAGGCATCATGTCGGCCATAAATGACTGACCACCAAATCCAGGTTCCACAGTCATAACCAGTACCAAATCGGCATCATCCACATATTTCGCGACTTCTTCAACGGGAGTACCTGGTTTCAAAGCGAGACCCACTTGCATACCGGATTCCCTCACTTTGCGACAAACTTCAACAATGTCCTTCACCGGCTCAATGTGGAATGTGTACAAATTAACTCCAGCATCAGCCATTGGTTCGATCCACTGGCCTGGATTGGAGACCATCATGTGCGTTTCAAAGAATGCATCCTGTAAAGATTTATACATGAGTAATTTCTTTATTTAGGAGCATATATTATTATGTTTTCTGATACCTTGATTTTGTTACGCAGGCACTTCACAACTGGATGTCCAAATGTAAGATTCGGAACAAAGTGTCCGTCCATAACGTCCAAGTGTAAGTAGTCAGCTCCATTGTCAAGTAGTTTCTGAGATTCCTCGTGTAGACAAACTAAATCGGCGTTGAGGATTGATGGCCCAATTTTTGCTTTCAGCGGCATGGTTGGTGAATGATGTATGCTAGGCAAATGTAAACAAGAGATAATTAGGTTCTTTGGTGCATATGCGTCGCAAAAGAAAACAACCGGAACTTGTTAACTTACATTGTTGTTCGAGCTATGTGCTATTCGTTCAGTATCTTTTGAACAACTTCACATGTGCTGATCAGTGGAGCTAAGTGGGGTATCAGAAGGTCATTGGAGTTGAATGCAGCTTGACAGTTTATGCCAATTACTTTAAAGCTGGCATTTCATTGTTGGGGGTTCAAGTATATATTAATTGAACAAATACACGGAATAAAGGGAAAAGTTTCAGGACAAATTAAATTGTATCTTTTTTTAATATTTTATACAAATTCTTGACGGATTTTCATTTAGTCAATATTTAAGAGCCAACCATTTTGTCTTCCTCCAAGATATTCCTGAGTGGAAACGACAGGCTAGAACATTTTACGATAAGGATTTTAAATGGTGTTAAATATCAATAATGATGTATACATCATTCTTGGGTATATATTTGATTAGACAAAAAAAAAAACAGCAAACACTCGTCAATTCTCTTTTTTGCAACCACCCTATAAAGCACCGCTTGAAGAGGTTTCGAAAAATCACAAATGTCGAAAGTCAAAACTGTCAGGCTGACGTGTATTTGTTGATTCCAGAAGAAAGGCATTTACATTTTTCCCGGCTATACAGAGCAAAGTCTTCAATTAACAAAAAGAAAAATGAAGGCATATTTAATCGTGCTACTACTAGTATTTCTTCCAGCAATTCTAACAAAGAAATTCGACGAGGAAAAGAAACCAGAATGGGCTAAGAAAGACATTCGGGATTTCAATGACGCCGATATGGAACGTTTACTGGAACAATGGGAGGTAAAGTTTAGTGGTCAGCAAAAAATGTTGAATAGCTTTTCAATTTCTACTCAAATTTGCAGGAAGATGATGATCCCCTTGAACCGGATGAGCTACCAGAACATCTAAGACCACAGCCCCAGATTGATTTGTCGAAACTCCAGTCGGGAAATCCTGAGGATGTCTTGAAGGTGTCAAAGAAAGGGCGTACCCTCATGACATTTGTCAGTGTCTCGGGAAATCCAACACGAGATGAGGCGGAGACCATTACAAAGTTGTGGCAAACTAGTTTATGGAACAATCATATTCAAGCTGAGCGATATATGGTCGATGATGACAGGGCGATATTTTTATTTAAGGATGGCGCACAAGCGTGGGAGGCAAAAGACTTTCTTGTAGAGCAGGAACGCTGCAAGGGTATCACCATTGAAAATAAGGAGTATCCTGGCAAGCGTGTCGGAATTAAAAACGATGAGTTGTAATGAAGACGTGAGTTTGACATTCCCAAGCCCAATCTCATTCTTGTAAGACTTGTAAATAAGTAAGAGTAACTATTTAAGGGGATATTGGACTACAAAGTTTGGTACTTTTATCTGAATTAGATACATGATCGCTGGAACTTAATAAAGGTTTTCATATAAATAAAGTTGCAACCTTTTTTTCAAAGGAGAGCTAGCTTGCCTACTTGTTCTTCATCATCATAATCGTGAAGGAGGGGTATGGAAGGAGCTGAAGTAAGTCGAACCTTTTGGATCAGGTAGTTGAAAATGTTTCTAAAACAAGGAACTGTATAGCGATCCACTTTTGTATGGCGCTACAAACCGCGTGGGCCGTGATCAATAAGCCTCTCCAACTAGCGATCTGGAGCTAGTTGGTTGTGACAGTTGATATCGTAGACTCGAGCCCCACTATTGTGTTGTCTGACGAGTTCGATATCGAAGACCCCGCGCGACATTAGAAATTTTGATAGAAAAGTAAGGTGCGTTAATGATCCAAGCTCTTCAGCGGCGAGTTGGATTAGGGAGTCATACATCTCTCCCAAATTCAGTTTATATCGTTGAAAAGGACAACTCCAAAACGTATGTTTTTTTTGGAAAATCCAGCGAGGTTAGGTTTTTGCTTTTGATTTTGAGTTTCAATTGAGCCATCATAAAAATTTTTTAATAAAACTTATCACTTGCTATTGTGAACTTATTATACACATGTGCTGAGCGCACCCTAATTTCTTATCATCGTGGTGAGCAGCTGATTTTGACGTTTGTGACACATTTCCCACTGTAGATTCAAACAAGTATCCCCCACGTTCTAATTGGAATACCATCGCTGAACGGCAAATAAAAGTATTTCTTTTTAATTAAAGACAATACAAAAATATTCTCGATGCAGCCAGCATACATTAAATTCCAAAATTAATTGAAAAACAAACGTTCTAACCGCTCGCGAAGAGCAAAACAAAACTTCAGCATCAGCTGTCTCATTTTTCAAGTGCATAGGAATTGACGTTTCTAATAACATTTTTACAGCGAAGTGCGGTTGTGCTCTGTCAGTTGGAGTGAATTGTCAGTGTGCGATGGATGTCGGAATATACGTAGCGTGAACCCCAAAAAATAAAGAAGAAAAATCGTAAAATAAAATATTCTCTCACATTCTTTTGCGTTTCATTCCGGGGAAAAGACCCATTCATTACCACGAGGTTATCGGTGAAGAGTGTACACAGGACATGCCCCCTGGTGTTTGTGGTTGAACCACTGTTAAAAAGATTAGATTTCCTCCGGAAAAAAAGTGTTCGTTCAAAAGTTCGGTGCATCACCATTTCGTTCGAGTGTTTATATATTTTTTCCCACCCAGTGCCTATTCTGGTCACCGTTCCAAGTGCTTAGTCGACAAATGATGTCATCGGTGTTAGGGTTTAGGAAAAAGTTGTTAATATAAGCAGAGAAAACGTGTGCTGAAGTGTTGCTTGTGGATTCCATTCAAACCGAGATACGGGAGAAGCGCACACATTTTCAGCCAGCCAGATAAGGCAATCCAATTAACTTGGCCATTACCACATCGCACGTCGCGGCGTCAATATGGTGTTTGAATCTTTAGTGAGTGATGTTCTAAACAAAGTCATCGGCGAGTACGTAGAGAACGTAGATCAAAAGCAGCTAAAAATCGGAATATGGGGAGGTAAGTACACACCAAAACGACTGTGTTCTAACATTCTCTGCTTTTCGATTCTTTAGGCCATGCCCCTCTATTACCCTTCACCCCGACCAACCATTGGGTGGCGGCCTTAAATCGGGCAGTGTATGAGGAAATTTCCTTCGTGCTTTCCGTGACCCAATTTCATGAAAGAAATGTTTATTAGATTTTCACTGTTGCAATAGAGCGTATTTACGTGGTACGGTACGGTCTCGAAACGATGGTTACTGCGTGGGGCAAGTGCAAGCGCACTGAATTTTCTGTCGGGCAAACATTGGATGCTGAATCGATGCCAAAGTCAATGCATGCATTTCTGTTTCTCATGATGTGTTCACTCGAGACTGTAATCAAATATCGTGTGTTTCGCCCAGAGAGCTATGGAAGCGTGAATTCAGTGATCGGTGCAGTAAATCGATTATTCAACTGCCACAGCGTGACGCAATCCACTGGGTGGATAAAGTAAATTATGTAGTTTACTGCAGTGGAAGTGAATCATAAAAACGGGTTAAAACGTATATAGTCTCTATGCCACCCAAACCTTGTAAAATAGTTTTTTTTTACAACTAATTTCGCCTGATGGGACTGGTTGTGGGCTGGGCTGGAATCAGATAAAACTGAGACATTGATAAGCGTGTCATGTTTAGGTATTTGAAACCGGTTCTTGATGATCTGATGATGTTTGTAGGCTTCTTCGGTTAGCATTTTTTATGTGCGGTAAACAAATATTTTTGAGAATTTATCGTTTGTTTGTGTATTACTGAGATAAGGTAACTGTATCATATCGGGCAGATTTAATTTGTTCATTTTGTTACGAAGCGAGCATTGTGGATCGGCGAAGTAGGGAGTTTGGTGTAGAATGTGGGGGCCTTGTGGGAAATTTCATGTGACAACGTCCATTTCCCATAGCCACTAGAGTGAAGTGCATTGAAATGTAGATAACCCTTTTGCCTGATAAACTGTTTCTAGAAAGTAATTATTACTAAATTCACATCTTATCTTCATTGTTGACTGCGTACATATGGCTGACAAATATGTATGTGTTCATATATGCAATATTCAAGTACACTTTGCAGTGGATGTTAGAGAACTAAATAACATAGCAAAGTGCATGTGAAAGATTGTATTGTTTTCAGGAAAGTGAATCATTACCCGGTTGACAAGCAATCAGAGAAGAAATTACAGAAAGAACACCACTCAACTGGTGACAATCAACCACAATCTGGGTTCAGTGCGCAATTGATTATATTCAGCTTTGCATCATACTTTTTCAAAATTGAGAATCCGGGGTGTGTATGTGTCCATACTTTGTTTCTCAATCGGATCAACAAATGACATATTGAACAAAAAATGCACACGTAATGAGCAGACATATGTACGAGCAATGAGGTCATATGCGTCTAAGAAGGAGGAAATACACGTCTTTGCGTAGTGGATGCATGTGTATCACTATCTCAGTGCTCGCGGTAATTCAAATCCACGAGACGATTGCATATTGAAGAGCATTTGATTTGCGGTTGAAGGCTAAATTAGGAATTTACAATCAGAGTTGATGAATTTACTTCAAATGCAGGAGATTTATGCATTTACTACGTAGCAAGTTAGAATCCGTTTAAGGTGTATGATCGCAAAAATCTTCCACACCTCTTCTATAGCCAAGACCCCACAGGCCCAATTTATCATAGACCACACCGCCTATGTCTTGAAAATAAACACATGCACTAGTAGGTGAGGATTAGTTTGTTACCCATTTAGCCGTCACAGGGGACACCGCGAGATGTTTTTAATAATTTTTTATATGTTCTGCTGCACTTTGTGTGAATAAATTTCGTTTTTTTTTGACAACTTGCTTCACTTCCAGTGTTCTGCTTTCTCATTCCTGTCTGCAATATGTTGTACAGTAGGTGACAAAATTCAGGCGTAATTTGATCTTAAGAAATGCATTCAGAGAGAAGGAACTTTTCAACTTTTCGAAAGCCATCAGCTTGAGTTGGGCCGGGTACATGATAATATATTCCAACAAGACAGGTGGAAGTCAGCTGTCCTTTCAGTACTTGATTTCTGCTGCATAAAGGTTCGACAACGACCTACCCCAATGGTAAGTGGCAAGGTTAGGTTAGGATGGGTGGGCTACCAGCGAAATCGCTAGCACACTTCTGATCTACTGTTACTACTGTTTGACTGACTGTACTGTCTGTAACTACTGATCGCCACGTACAATCGATTGAAATCTATTGTAATCAAAAATGGGCTTCGAACTCTGCCATATCACAGCCTTCATTCGTAGTAGAATCACAATGAAAAATCTGATTTTCGTGAAGATTGGTATAAGTGAATATGAATGATGAGGAAATTTGTATGGTTTTTTACGAAAAGTTATTTACGTCGGAGTTCCCAATTCCGTTCGGATTTTGTGGTAGAATTCTGCGAATGGATTCTGTGATAGTGCTGAATAATAGTGCAACATGTGGAGACCCGACCAGATGTGAAAACTGGATTCATACCTCTCTCATATTTATGACATTTTTGTGAGAAAACTGTCTCCATAATAACGGGGAAACCTCCGATTTTGTTACTTACATTGAAGTTCCCAAAGTCAACCGCGATAGCCTACTACAGTACGAACTCGGTAATCGCAAACCGATAGCAGTCCGGATTGTTGCATACACTGCAGTCGGTGCATCTACCGAGGAGACATTATACAGGCAAAAATCTTTTTTATTAGTTGCATTTGCACAACACGAGTGGTTGCTAAGCTGGGCTAGGCTCTTGCCCTCAACGGGTTGTAGCGCGTAACTTGCTGTGTTTGTGCTGTTCGTCAGTTCGTCCTGTATATGATTAAAAAAGGTTTTCTTTTCTAAGTCCATTTCTATTCTTCTACATGAGGTAGCAAGACCGAGGCATTAGGGATGAACTGTGAACCCATAGAGAGTCTAGGCCTGAGTTGACGTCCAGCGTTGAGGGTCCTAGTTTTGATTCTTCCAGTCGTCATGACTAAATGGTCTTCGTTTCGCAATAGCTTTGTCTTTATATCGGAAGTTCAAGTTTCGTGAATTTTGAGACTACATCCACACGTTGGTACAACTCACAGACTAGATAGGTATGTTTTCTTCTCTCCCCTGCTTGGCAGACAGTACCATATATTCCGTGCACCAAGAATCACTTGCACTGGCGATATATGTTTTTTTTTTTTTTGTTGAGGATCCTTATGATCATTCTATTCAGGGATTGTCCACTAAAACTGGGTCCAATGGTTGCCAAGGGTGATTCTGCCTCGGATACCCACTGAGATGTCCTTTATAGAGTTAAGATTTGCCCAAAGATTCATAAATTCCAACACTGTACGGCGCTACACCCTGTAGAGAGTTCCGGTTAGCATCCACAGTTAATATGTGACCATTCTTATTCGGCAGTACTAACTTGTTTCATTAGTTGCCATCTGCCTAGTCCAATGGCTGTGCTATTTTGTAAAAAACAGTCTCCTTGTCGATATTCCGTGCATGTGAAAATTAGCAGTGGGCAGTGGTCGAAATACAGTCAAACTTCGATAACTCGAATGATCACTTGCCACGAAAAAAAAAATCGAATTATCAAGTAAAAAAAACTCAATGTTAATATAAATACGTACTAACTTGTGGTAGGTAAAGGTAAACCAACTTAATATTTGTCATTCGATTCAATTTAAAAACGTGCACTTCACTATTCATACGTATCTACACTAGTGATGAAATAATTAGCATTAGCCAAATAAATTCACATGAACATTTTTTTCACATTAGCGGTGTGAAAATTACTTGCTAAACTTGATGAAATGCTATTTTTCTGAAGTGGGCCATGAGTTCTGTAACATGAACACACAGCGAATGACGGGAACGAAATCTTAAAACTATATTTTGTACCCATTCACACCTTATGTCACCTTATGTATGTATGTTGGTATTTTCCCATTAATTTCTGGTCTGAGCCTGAGCAATTGCTGCCTTCCATCGGTGACGGTCCTGGGCACGCTGCTTCCAGTCATCAAGGCCAAGCTGTCTTGCATCCGCGATGACTTGGTCTTTGTACCGGAGGTTCAGTCTTCCTCTCCTTTTCGAACCAGGAGGCAGACGAACCATGAACCAGGAGGCTCGGATTCGAAGACCGTCTTTGCTGCAGCTTTGTTGTCCATTCGCTCGATGTGGCCGAGCCAGTGTAGTCGACGGATTTTTGCCTTCCGGACTATATCCACATCCTTGTACAGCTCGTAAAGTTCGCGGTTGTGTCTTCTCCTCCATTCGCCTTCCTCGCAGACGGGACCATATATCCGACGTAGAATTTTTCTTTCGAAGGCACCAAGAATCAGCTCCGCAGCCTTACTTAATGGCCAGCTTTCGGCTCCATAAAGTAGGACTGGCAGGATAAGGGTTTTGTAGAGCATGACTTTGGTCCTTCGAGTCAGGAGTTTCGAGCCCAGTTGTTTTGACAGACCGAAGTAGCATCGGTTGCCACGGGCGATTCTCGTCGGATCTCCACTGCGATGTCATTCGTGGAGTTTACATTTGCCCCGAGGTAGACAAACTCCTTTACTACCTCGAAATTGTAGCTGTCGATTGTGACGTTTTGGCCTAGGTGGTGTGCGGCGGATCGTTTTTTGCTCGACAGCATTTACTTTGTCTTGTCCTCGTTGACCTTAAGACCAGCTCGTTTCGCCTGTTCCTCAATTGCCGTGAAAGCTTCCACGATGGCACGTTGGGACCGCGCGACAATGTCGATGTCATCCGCGTATCCCAACAGCTGGACTGACTTGTAGAATATAGTGCCTTCCGTGTTGACTATTGCCCGCCGTACTATCTTCTCCAGTACCAGATTGAAGAAATCACACGACAGCGCATCTCCTTGCCGAAATCCGGTGCAGGTTTCGAACGGTTCAGAGGTTTTTCAACCGAACTGCACGGTGCATAGCGTATCTATTAGCGTGGTGCGACACAACCGGATCAGTTTTCCCGGGATCTCGAATTCGGCCATCGCTTCGAATAGCTCTTTGCGATGAATGCTGTCGTATGCGGCTTTAAAATCGTTGAACAGATGGTGAGTATCGATTTGAAACTCGCTGGTCTTCTCCAGGATCTGCCTTAGTGTGAAGATTTGGTCTATAGTCGATTTGCCGGGCCGGAAGCCGCACTGGTACGTGCCGATTAGTGCGGTGCAAAACGGCTTTAGACGTTCACACAGTACACTGGATAGGATCTTGTAGGCGACATTGAGCAGGGTTATACCTCTGTAGTTATTGCAGGAGGTAGGATCGTCTTTGAGTTCGTTTTCAATTCGTTCAATCAATATACCAACATGCACAGTATTCTGTATTGCCAACATTTTTCGTTCGAGTTATCAACGTTTGACTGTATTTCTAATTTTTAATTCTTCCTTCCTAATTCCTTCAACTCATCTTTTAGACTAAAGCAGAAATCCCATTCCTCAATCGTATTGAACGATCATCACCATCACCATCGATTGGCTAAGGGCTCTAGAACGGTATCACGTCATAACCAAAGTTGCATCCATCACTGAGCATTTTCAACGTCGTGTATTATTTTTTGTTGAATGTAATGCTAATGGCTCGTAGCCACTATACATACATATGTCTATACACGGCGACCACAAGCCACAATCTTTTCGGTTCTCGTAGTCAGACCCCATCGTTGTGTCTCCATCTAAATGTAACCGTTTCATATACTACTGAACGACCTCTCTCCGGTTACGTTAATTTCTTGAAGACTGACCGTCCTTGACCTTGAATTATGTGAAGTTTTTTTTTTTTTGTTATACGTAGGCCCTTTGTGTTAACCTGCCATAAACACACGCATGGTCACGTTTCATTCTGAAATAAATGGATGAATTCAATGCCAAAGACACCTATACAAATGTGTACATAAATTTAAATTAATCAATTAAGTCGCTGATATGGAATATGCTGTGATGCTGGTATCGTCTTTCCACAAATCATCGCCTGACCTCTCAAGCCTAAACGAATAGCCACCAAACTGGATTTCACGCTATTCATGCGACTAAATGCGGATCCATTACATATTCTAGTGAGAGGATACAGTCGCCAATTATGCCAAATTTGGAAACACACAAGTATGCATACGAGTTTGCTGAATTGGCATAGAATAGGCTTGGAATATGTTCATTAGATTGTTCGTTTTGAGAAAATAAATGCTTAGCTTACCGGTTTTCATAAATATTCGTAACAATCAAACGCCGGACTGGGGAATAGAACAAGGATCGTTTCTACAAACCAAACAAATATTCGAACTTATTTTAAGAGTAAATATTGCCATGTCCTGTACGATTTAATAGAGACGTTGGTGCTTTGGAATAGGTTTTACAGCAAATACTCGTGCGGCGAGTTAGGGGGACGTCCAAATCTACACAGACTGAGTGAAGACGAGGTCTGTTTGGGAGTTATACTTTGCCATAGTCAGTGACACCTGTGAAACCGACGTCGGACACACCGCATATAATTTGGGGTGCGTAAATGGAATACCCCAATGAGAGGCCTATGTTATTGGTTGGCGCTACAGCGCGTAGAGGGCCACGGGCGAGCTTCCCAGCAAGCACTCGTGTTGTGCGTGTTATTGTTCTGTCACGAGTGGAAGGGATGTACTGTTTTATGCTGACTCTAAACAATGCTTAAATTGTCTGTGACTCGAAATAAATGGGGTCCTGAAATTTTTTTTTGTTGTCGCTCAGACCAGGAATCTACGACGGGCCTCGAACATACCCACAATGCCACGGGCCACCGAGAGGCTTATGTTATGTTAGGTAATTGGGCTGCCAGAGCTGCCAAGCACACTTAGACCAGTTGGTCCATTGTGATACCCAATTGCGTTAATACCAACGGCAAATGGTGTCTGGACCAGTGATGAGATGTTTAACGCCCGGCCTTGTTGTTGAGATGTTTAACGATGGATTACAAAAGTAATTCGTGTAGTTCAACAGAACTGAACTAGAGGTTCCACTGTAAACCTGAACGAGTTGAGCAAAAAAACATGAACTGTGTTCAAATTTACCCTGAACATAGGTTTAAACTTCACTCTGAAACTAGGCATAATTGATTGGAGTAGCAGTAGAACAATCAAAGGACATTTAGTCACTTCGTCCTACTGCATAATGGGTAGCTCGTCCTCACAAGTTAATTTTTCGACGGAGAACACACACGGTCTTTTAAAAACTTCCTCGATGTGTGAGATTCAAAAGCACGCACAACGCGATTCAGTAGAGGAGAGTATGTCGACGATAGTAACATTTTAGCATTTAATTACAAGAGATTACAAAGACTTTCCTTCGAAGGCGAAGCAATTATAAACTTTCCCTTCATTTTGGAATATATTATATTCCCATTGAACTAGTGTTGTTCTCCAAATGAAGTTTTGATTGGTCTGAAAGTTAAATGCTGAATCTGTGCAAGGCTCAGTCCTCACGCCTTGAAATGTAATGAGTAAGAACGAAATGAAGAAAGTTTTCATCGCGTTATTACCACACTTTTCTTGGAGATCTCGAAGTGTCGCTACAGCATCGCCTAATGAAGACAGCTAGTGGTAAATTGAAAGCCCTATTTGCATTAATTTGTTTTTCATTTAATCAGCTGGGCTTTGAGAAGGAAGAGGTGCTCGTCGAAATATTTGTACTTGTTTTAACTGAAATTGTGAATCTATTGTAAAAAGATCAAAAAGATTGGGCACTTGTCTCATGAACAATTTCATACATTTATTGAATAACAATGTCTATAAACTGTATTTAAAGTGTACAAAGAAGTAATCAAAACAAGTCATTATTACAAGAGTTTACGTTTTTAGCTATGCACAACTAATAGCAACTCGTGGGAGTGGACCTGGACATTGGATCCACAAACGGGCCCGTGAATCTACAATCAGATGATCAGTATGTCCAATCATACTCCAGGGAACCGCAGTTTGGTGGTAGAAATGTGACAAAAAAGGAACCATTAAATATATACAGGCTGGCGTGCATTTGCACTACTGGAGCAATGAGAACGACACCAACTGCTGACATGGAGGCAGTACTAGTTCCTCCGCAATTACACACCGCCATACAAGCTGAGGCTTCAAAGCAAGCCATAGCCTTACAAAGAACGTGCAACTACATCTCGAGATCCTTAAGAGAGTGGACAGCATTTGAGAAATGACACGAGTAAGTGCATGATACAGATAATGAAGGAAACGCGTATATAAAAAAGGAGCAAACGGCAAACAAATTGGAAATCAATTTAATATAGCTGTTTTTGAGAAGGAACAAGACGAAAAACGATTTTACTTTAAGAAACACACAAGTATGTAGTATTTTGGAACACATTTTTATTTTCACTCTTGCTGTGTACTTGAACAGCTTAATTCATACCCTGGATTCTGTGATAAATGTGGCGTGGAAAGGGATTAATTTTTGGCTTTTCAGTTGATATGACGTCAGACTTTTCTAGTAAGGTGTTACTAAAGTATTGCCCATGGAAGCTACAAATAAATCCGTGTTGTATTAAAATAATGTAGTATGGCTAATTCAAAATAAAATATACCATTCAGTGACAAATACTCCTTCATTTCGTTCAAGTGAACGCTTTGAAACTCATCCGTTGAGACAATCGGAGGAATCATTCAAATGAAATTATAAAGTCGTCTGTAGCACTTGATTTATCAGAAAATTAGAATTACATTTTTCCTTTTTGAAATATATTTAAGGCCAAACATTAAGAACCAACTTCCAGAACTTAGTTCCCCTAGGTTATCACTGTAGTCTACTTTGTGTAAGAAAAGCTTTGTTGCTAGCATATCATTTTGACTCTTTCCACATGTAACATATAAATTTGAAAGTGTTCGTTTATAAACAACATTAAAACCAAACTTACATGTGATTAGTTTTCAAAATAAATTAGTGCTAAGACCAAAATGTAGCCTTCACAATCCCCTCTTCTTCTTCCGGTGGCGCTACAGTCGGGGTTGAACCTGGGCCTCAGTCAACAATCCTCTCCAGCTGGCACGATCCTTAGCCAGTTGCCTCCCATTTCGCACTCCAAGTTAGTTGAGGTCGTTTTCCACTTGAGTGTGCCATTGGCTTCGTGGCCGCCCTCAATGGCGTTGTCCCTTTGGTTGGAACTCTTCGGGCTGGAGCAGTGTTGTCCATGCTCTACATGTCTCTTAGGTGTTGATTCCGTAGACGCCTGAAAAGACTCCTGTCGCTGTACAGTTCGTTGTTGAATCTTCTTCTCCTGAAACCTTCAACGCAAATAGGACCAATGATTGATCGCAGAACTTTTCTCTTGAAGAGACCAAGTGCGTCTCCTTGAGATAATCAAGGCTTCCGCGCTACACAGCAGGACAGGGATGATCAAGGTCTTATATAATGTGAGCTTGGTCTTTCGAGAGAGGGCTCTACTACTCAGTTACCTCTTGAGCCCAAAGAAACAGCGGTTGGCGAGAGTTATTCTGCGTTTAATCTCGGTACTGATGTTGTTCGTTATATTAACTTGAGAGAAGAACTTCTTGAAGCCCCATGAAGTTACTCTAAAGACGTCTGGGAATATGACAAATATCCTGGCGGAACACAACAGAGTAAAGCTAATCTGGGTGGCAGGCTGCGAAAACCATAAAGGAAATGAGTTAGAAAGGTACACAAGTATCGTTCATTGGGTCTTTCCCCGCATTAGATTTAACAACAGAGACATCGACCAGTATATCCAAAACGGGAACACTATACAAACCAACTAATTCTGAAAAACCTTAAACGTTGTAACCCTAAAAGAATTAAGGATGTTCTTCAACTAAGCAAGGCAAACACTATGGGACACGGTCACCTTCACAAGTCTCAGCAGCACAGATATCTGCAGACACTGTGGCGAGGATAAGGAAACTATGGCAATAGCTGGCTAGCTTTGCCAAACGATCGACAAAACCACACAGTAACCGGAAGGGGTTTTCAGGACATCTTATGTAGGGGTGTTGTCAAACTTATGGAGACAGCATTTAAATCCTAACAATAGAAGAGGGTACAACAGTCCTTTGAGGTCGCATTACACAGTACATCCTGTACTTCAAATTCGAAGGATTGCTTCTTCAGTTACACCGCTGGTACTATCAAGTGCTATTCAGATCGCTGAAATTATTGGTTCCTAAGTGTGTTTGAAGCAATGGGTGGCGAGAACACTGCACGAACAGAGGAGATGCATTGGGATCTATCGAAGGAAGAAGCATGCCGCTTCTACAGAAATTGAGGAATAGACCCTTCATAGGCCATGCATTCTACCAATTGCGGAGTGTACTGTTTTGATGTCGGAGAGCGTCATGAGAGTGGGCGTGTTCAGTCCAATCAGACAATTGTCTCAAAATGAGTTGTAAAAATGACAGATAATCAGATCAATTTCGATTCAAAATAATTGTGGTACAGGCATCCACTTTTGTAGTGATTTTCTCTACAGTCCGGGATGGATTTAGGACTCAACCAATAAGTCTCACCAGTTAGCACCATTTTCAACGAGCAGCCCACATATGGACGGCAAAGTTATAATGGGAAACACTTAGTCCAAAAACAAACAAATTCAGAAGACATCAACAACACTACATGCAAAAGCACTACTCATTGAGTAATAAACGCCCACGTGACGAGAATGGGAGTTGCGCAAAATGAGCAAGACGGGCATACCGTCTTTAGACAGCCTAGATGAACTGCTTGGTGGTAGAAATCCACTGCCTTAAATTAAATAGAGTACCTAAATGGAATCCAACAATTCGCTTAAGAGACTCCTTTGAGAGAACTTAATTTCTTTCTGGCAGTCGGGGGATTGGAGCGAATTTCCGGTTTGGTGACATCCCATTGGATCCGCAAGAGGGTCACGGTGCGTTGGTCGTTGTGACAGTCACGGTAACATGCCTTTGCTAGAAAAAAAGAGCACATTGATGTCGTGTTTGTACAGATGCACTGCGTGGGACAGATGTATTTAGTTTTCCACTTGTTTTTGAGGCTCTTTACGAAGTAGCGTCTATCAGTTGTGTCAATTGTTCAAACGTTGCGTAATATCTGCTCCACCTGTTTCGCATGATATCATCAATATCAATTGCTCAAGCGTCTCCAGAGATCTTCAGAAAGTTTTATGGAATCGGTAAGTGGGTCGAATCTCTCTTGATATTCCATATTGCCTGGTGTCTTTAACCACCACACCCAGTGGACTATTTCGCTCGGCAGTCACTACGAACTGATAATTTGAAAGACAACACATACTCTAAAAACGCCCACACGAGGGCAACGCCTAATATTGAGCTAACTAGTCCCAGAGCTGCACACGCGAACCCCTTTCTCAAAAAAATCACACTTCAAAGCTAAGGCAAATCAAATGGATTTGCTGTTTTAAAAATAGTTTCCGAAATTTCGCCTTGATTTCAGTCAGTTCGCGATGACATCACAGAATGTACACAAATGTCAACTGTGATCTCAGAAAATTGTCAACTCTGTGACAGGTTGCTCTTGTTCGAAATACCGACCATAAACGAGTTATTCAGTCACTCTCCATATTCGAACGCGACGCTGTCCGTGATGATGTTTATTTATGTTTACTTCAGGAGGTGTATGTGTTTTTATTTTGTTCAAAAATACACACATTAAGTTGAGTTAAACAGACGTGGGAACGATTTTTGGCACCGATTTGTCTGACTCCGCAAGAATTTTTGCATACACAGTCATTCGGACGTACATCTGTGTTAAGCTTTTTGCTTGTTTCGTCAATTAAATATTTGTAAAGGTGACCAGCTGTGCGTCGTCGAGTTGTTAAAATCGATGTGATTATCGCGATACAAACTTCGCCAAGAATTAACGCAATTCTAACGCAAATTTTCGGGTAGGTTCCTTCCCAACGCAGCCATCAGTCCACATCTAACGATGATGTCTCCGTTATGCAACGCTGATCAGGTCCACCCATTCTGTTCGGCAGTTTGAATATTTCATTACAGACAAAAGCTTATCAACATTAGCATAGTTTGATTCCGAAGCAACTATAAATAAAAGCACCAAGATCCACGCATCGATCGACACAAACACACCCTAACCTTGAAAATCGAATCGAATGTTTCGTCGACGCCAGCGCTAAGAAGAGAGGAATGCTAACGGCCCCATTTGGCTCAAAGAGAGAGGAAAACAAAAACACGTTCTTTTTCGCAACCCCCTGCCCCCAATTCCGAGTGGGAAACTGTAGAGATCGCTCAGTGTTTACCTTGGGAATGTTTGACGGAAAAAACAACGCACACTCGAAGTGCTTAGCGCCACGCACACACATGCATGCGACGGAGCAGAGAATCGTCGAGTCCCGTCTCGAGTCCGATAAAAAAAATGAAATGTAGACGCAATCAAAGATGACAGATAGCCGCTAGACCGCTGAACATCAAGGCGACTCCGAGTTGGAGGGTCGTTAAGTTATTTTTACCGACAGATAGGGTTGTTGTATCGCTCGGGCGGAACTTGAATGTGAACCCAATTACGGCGACATGACCGATATTCAGTTTTATCAGGTGTGTGTCCACAGCTTGGCGTTTCACGATTTTTACGATATTTACAGACGCCTGGGTGAATTGTCATTTGTATGCAGGTAAAGTAAAAACATTTTATTAAATTTTCAAATGCATACAGCTTATGTCATGAATTGCTTCGTGCAAAAGCGGAGAAATTTGTGGAATGTATGCAAATTCAACGATATCTCCCGGCACCCGGCAGTTAACTGTTTGAAATGGTTTGGGGGGCAACAACCTACTGGTGGAACGATTCGTCAGACGAAGTTGTTATGAATGGCCTGGCCAAGCAAATTCAAATAGTTGAAAGCTTACTCAACACGATGTATCCCATGCTTGAGTGTTAATAGAGTTCACTTACATACAAGGCGGGCATGCATTGCGGTGGAAAACATGTCTAAAGGTGTGGTGAATAATAGTTTTGATGGAACGCAGATAAAAAGGCAATTGCTGCATTGGCCAATCGACATATGTCGGGGTTTTTGGCACTAACTTTCTTAGGCAAAATTCTGACTGATCGTTTACCATATGTACACTGAAATCTCGAAATATGATGGTGATTTAAAAGAGTAAAATTAAATAGAAAATGAATACGTTTTAATGCAAATAATGTTTCAATGTAAAGAATAAGTGCCCAAGTTTTGTATTAAGCGCTTGTGATGTGTTCATCTGTGATAGTTTTTGCAGAAAACTACTTTAAAAAATGTAAACAAACCACCATTTTACACACAAATTGTTGTTGTTCAACAAAAAAGTCAAATCAATGTTAAACCGTATTGTGTTAAATTTCGTGTTTTTTAAACAAATTGACTAAAACTAGCTCAGTAAAGGGGTAATGCAGTGGGAAATTACCAAATTCATACATATATGTGTACACATTCTTTCAATTTAGCAGAACACGCACACATTTTTCACTGAGCGATTCTATGTATAAGATCACCTCTGAGAACTTGACTACCACTTATTACATACTTTTTCCGGGTATTTCACCAATAATTTCAGAAATTAAATTTTCTCCCAAATTTAAATTTTCAATACAAATGTTGAAAAATGTTCCCGCGAATGAGCTGTCAGAAATTTGCATAAGAACGTAGCTTACATACTAAACTACTAAACTAACACCAGAGGGCGCTGACTATCGAGGTGGATTCGCCAATAGCTGCATAGGTTTGTATTAAAGTACATTTGAGAATGAGGACGAAGTAGGCTCTGTCAGAAAAAGGCGAAATACAAAATTTGTGTTATATAATTTTTCAGGTGTGTTCACACCTACGGCAGCATTTTCATATCGTGTGGATGTCTTCAAAACGAAGATTAATCCGAGCTCGAAGTTATTTTCACTGTTTACTTCACAACAAACACCCAGATACGCAATGAATTAACTGCGCTTGAGAAATGTCCAAATTTTGACTGCAGAGCTGTGTGGGGTGTTTTAATTCGAACGTTATCCACGATGGCCTCAAAACGCATTCACCTTACCGACTAGTGAACAATTCACTTCGAACGTATTCATCGATTCAAAGTTGACGTTTCCACCGGCGTTTACCACGATAGAGGTGAATAAAACTACACCATCAACAGTACAATTCTTTTCAAAATAATGAGCTCTGAGGGATGGAATGTATCAAAATATTCTCTGTCTATGTGCAAGAAAACATGTTAAGAGGTACAAACAAAATGATTCCGCAGTGACATCATTCTGTAACATATATAAACCACACAATTTTATTTTAAAAATAATGCGAGACGCTGTGAATTTATCAGAAAAACTTACAAACAGCCCCTCTTAAGATATACGCCCCCACAGTCTGCCTCGGCGGGTGGAACAGCTCTTAAAAGTACTCAAATGAGAGTGATTGAGTGGTCACAGCTTGGTACTTTTGTGGAGGACTACCTAGGAGCTTGTTGTTGATGGTGATCACTGGATTAGCTTGGAATCTATGGTCTCTCGACAGAAGCTTAATCAAATTTCACTTAAAGAATAATTTCATGGATTTGATGAATATGATTCGAGTTGAAAGTGACAGCTGGTGCGATACATAATCTGTAGGTTCATACCTTTCCCTGCATTTTGTCTGCAACGCGTTAAATGCTGGTTTTCAAGCCTAAGTGTGGCACAAACATGTTAGTACATATTCATGTCCCTGTGCCACTCACAGTTGACTGTAACGCTTTGACGATCAACGTTTTTAAAGACAATGCACGACCAGACCAGCCATTCTAAACATGTGGTGTGCACTTTCAGGATGTCCGCGACGGTCTTTCAATAAAACAAGATGATGTTTGTTGGAAGGGGCCCGCTGAGAGATAAATTCGTTGCCGGCAGTCCGCACAGGCCCATGGGGTTCAGAAATTATGCACTAGACCATAAAGAGCACCAAACGGTGATTTTTCTGAAAGGTATTGTTGTTTCGATTCGACATTGGTTTTAGTTAAAATTGCTCAAATTGAATGCTCAAGATAAAGTTTAAACATTTTTTGCAGTTGCTATGTGGTCAGCTCGTTTATGATAAGTTGCCAAACCAAACTAACCTGAAAACAACAGCCAGAAATGTGAAATGAGCTGGCAAAGAATAGAATGTAGTCAGTCTGAAACTTCTCTCGAAGAAAAACACAATATATAGTGAGTTGTTCAAAAGATGGCCTAGCAAGTGTTTGCTGTCTCAGGGGAGACCAGTGAGTGGCAGTATTTTGCTCTGTAGACGACGCCTGAATGCGGACTGAATAAGACTCATACATGAATAACTTGTGTGTTTTCATGTTTATATCCAAGGTTAACGAATATTTCGATAAGAATAGAGGGGGTGAGACTTACAATATTTTGCTGATTCATAAAAGCGACATTTGAGTGACTTGAAATAAGAAGCAAATACTGAAGCACTTTTGGTGATTCAGAAGAGATGATGTCGTAAAAATCAATGTCAGTGGCGGACTATGCAGTTTGATTTGATGTGTGACCACCCAGAAAGAAATGATATAGTATTTCTATAAAAAAATCGAATGCGAATTTAACTAGAAAGAGCCTTCAAAAGGACTCCATTTCCGATTATATTATACAAACGATGCAACCACCGAAGAGATCATCATCTCAAAAATAGCCCAGACCACAAAGGTTGGTATTACAAATTAATGTCCGTTTGGAAACTACCGAAAAATCTAAGCAGTGATTAGTAAGGCTTTTCTGTTGGGTTTCACGGCTCATCTTGCGCCTGCCACAGCGGCCCTATTAGGCCTACCAACGACTTGCGCACACCGTTTTGCATGTTCTGGGGTGTGTTTTAACGGATCTTCAGAGTTTGGAGTGCATCCGGCAACATTGAGATTTTGACCCCAAAATCTAAGCAGTGGTTAGTAAGGCTTTTCTGCTGGGTATCACGGCTCATCTTTCAACTGCCACAGCCGCCCTATTAGGCCTACCAACTACTTGCGCGCACCGTTTTGCATGTTCTGGGGTGTGTATTAACGGATCCTGAAAGTTTGGAGTGCATCCGGCAACATTGAGATTTTGACCCCAAAATCTAAGCAGTGGTTAGTAAGGCTTTTCTTCTGGATTTCACGG
Organism: Eristalis arbustorum; assembly: GCA_916610145.1. Lineage (NCBI taxonomy): Eukaryota > Metazoa > Arthropoda > Insecta > Diptera > Syrphidae > Eristalis > Eristalis arbustorum. Next base: position 30,020,109 of record OU744319.1, on the reverse strand, counting down.
CTCATCTTCCAACTGTCACAGCGGCCCTAATAGGCCTACCAACGACTTGCGCGCACCGTTTTGCATGTTCTGCGGTGTGTATTAACGGATCCTGAAAGTTTGGAGTGCATCCGGCAACATTGAGATTTTGACCCCAAAATCTAAGCAGTAAGGCTTTTCTGCTGGATTTCACGGCTCATCTTCCAACTGCCACAGCGGCCCTATTAGACCTACCAATGACTTGCGCACACCGTTTAGCATGGTCTGGGGTGTGTATTAACGGATCCTGAAAGTTTGGAGTGCATCCGGCAACATTGAGATTTTGACCCCAAAATCTAAGCAGTGGTTAGTAAGGCTTTTCTGCTGGATTTCACGGCTCATCTTGCGCCTGCCACAGCGGCCCTATTAGGCCTACCAACGACTTGCGCACACCGTTTTGCATGTTCTGAGGTGTGTTTTAACGGATCTTCAGAGTTTGGAGTGCATCCGGCAACATTGAGATTTTGACCCCAAAATCTAAGCAGTGGTTAGTAAGGCTTTTCTGCTGGGTATCACGGCTCATCTTTCAACTGCCACAGCCGCCCTATTAGGCCTACCAACTACTTGCGCGCACCGTTTTGCATGTTCTGGGGTGTGTATTAACGGATCCTGAAAGTTTGGAGTGCATCCGGCAACATTGAGATTTTGACCCCAAAATCTAAGCAGTGGTTAGTAAGGCTTTTCTTCTGGATTTCACGGCTCATCTTCCAACTGTCACAGCGGCCCTATTAGGCCTACCAACGACTTGCGCGCACCGTTTTGCATGTTCTGCGGTGTGTATTAACGGATCCTGAAAGTTTGGAGTGCATCCGGCAACATTGAGATTTTGACCCCAAAATCTAAGCAGTAAGGCTTTTCTGCTGTGTTTCACGGCTCATCTTCCAACTGCCACAGCGGCCCTATTAGGCCTACCAACGACTTGCGCGCACCGTTTTGCATGTTCTGGGGTGTGTATTAACGGATCCTGAGAGTTTAGAGCGCATCCGGCAACATTGAGATTTTGACCCCAAGATCTAAGCAGTGGTTAGTAAGGCTTTTCTGATGGATTTCACGGCTCGTCTTTTAACTGCACTCATTAACTTCTGCGTTACGTTGGAGTGACAATTTCAACAGATTCTGCAGAGTAGTTGCAGTTTCAGGGGATGCCTGATCTGAATGCATGCGTTATGCTTATGGCGTCGATAATGGCTTTGAAGTTGTGTCTACTTAGGCGTCTACTTTAGGCGATGTTTTGCAGTATCGATAGGCATCCGGAACTAGTACCCCTTCAAGCGAATTCGTTCTCTTCACAATTTGCTGGAATATCACAATTGAATACTAAAATGTTTGACCATGTCGTTGAGTCAGACCAGACAAGAATCTGAAATGTACATCAGCGAGGCGTCACTTGTCTGTGACTGCTAAAAATGTGTTGTTAATAAAAAGAAAAATATGTTTTGAAGAAAATATTCAATCGTTTTAATTTCAATAGGTTTATGACCGATTTAAAAATGCGCAACACAATTCATTTATGGACATGGGCTTTGCTTATCGCGTCTTTTGGTCGGATTAAGCCCTTTGTATTGTAAACTTCCACATGAACTGATAAACGGTCGAAAGTGATAAGGACTTACTCCGCTTGCAACGACAATGAAATAAATGTCATTTTGCAACTTGTTCTGAGAGAAAGAACGATTATTGTCTAACTAATAATAATTTAATAATATGGGTGGCGCTACAGCCCGTAGGCGGCCAGGGCCTAGCTTCTCAGCAACCACTCGTGTTGTGCGTGCTATTGTCCTCTCACGAGTGGAAGGGACCTACAGTTTCATGCCGAATCCGAACGGCTTTGTGTGCAGTACTCTGAGCATTGTCAGTGACTCGAAAGAGGTGGGGTCGTGAAAATTGTTTTCGTCGCACAGAGCAGGAATCGAACCTACGACGTCGTGGTTGGGGTCGACGCACATACCCACAACGCCACGGGCCACCACTGTCTAACTGACCACCTAATTTTCTCATGACATCCCAATCACCAGTTAAGGCCTAAATGTGGAATAAATGACAAAAGTAGTATGCAATTAAGACTCACGTGCAAACTGACATCCAATTAAGGTCGAAACACCTTCGCCTGGAGCTTCTCCTGTGCCTTCTCTCACGTTCATGCTTAGAATGTGCATGTTCTCTCATCATGGAGACACACCCAATGTCTTAATGCGCAACCATTGGTAAAATGCGACACTTACGCGACGCAGGCATTCAGTCTAATTGCAAAATGAAATATGTTTCTTCATGTGGCTTACATCATCGCCAGCACTCATGACGCTCAGAGTGTGGTGGTTCTTCCATGGAATTGAACATGCAGCTTCGGTCGCTTCAACAAAAGCACTTGAATACTATTTTTAATAAGCTAACGTAAACAAAGATACGTCTGTGTGGTTTGTATGAGCAAACTGGTAAACACACTTAGTGCGCATCACAGCCACGATAATAATCGCTAATCAGCTGCGCTGCTTTTTCCACTCACTCACGCTACATTTTGCGGTTTTTATCAGTCGCCAGAACGGAACAATATCAATTTTGTAAGCACTCGAGATAAAAACTGTCAGCATATTTTATTGGCCGTATATACTTTGTCATGCATCGCGCTGCCCTGAAGTGGCACAAGACTTGAATTTGACGGGAATTAATCGAACATGTACAGCTGACAGTTGGGACTAATGTGTCGTCGATCGTTGTGGTGGGTGGGTGAGAATTGTCGGTGACAGCAGAAATCACGGCCGGCGCATCGCTTTGAAATGGTATTCAGTCGCGCTGTCACAGTGGATGAATGAAATTGATGAAAGAATGCCAATTAGGCTTCTGCGTTGGCTGCAGTAATGATGAGGTCATTCGTAATTGGATTCCGTATGTCACCTCAATTAACCTCACAGTAGTGGAGTTGGCGCCCTCGGGTTGAAATACATAGTTGGTGAGTTTGCAGAGAGGAATAACTTATGTTTTGGAGCTGGAAATATAGGCGTTGTGGATTTATGGGACGATTCAATTTTTATGGGACAAATTAATATATAATCTTTCGTTTTTAATCATTTTTGTGAAGCACAATGGATTCGAATAAAGCATGGAAAACATTTATTGGGCACATAAACAACACACAGCAGCATAAATTTAAGAGGAAGGAACATATTTTTAGGACCGATGATTCTTTCTTTTTTTTTTATGAATCAACGTTTTTTAGGTTCCTATAGGACGAGAAGTAAAATGTTTGGTGTTTGTTTTTAATTCAAGCCAAGGACGAAACAGAGAGTAAACGCAAAAATGTGATTGTGTAGACAATATTTAGGTGACACGCAGCGATTCTTGGTATGGAGATAGAGTTACGTAGCATTCATGTAAGCTGCTAAATGGCTATTTTTCATATCGGTTACGAAAACCCCTCTGTAGATTTGGCTAAACCCAATCTCTGTATTTTTCATGCAGCCCCGTACTTTCGAAAAGTGAAGTCACTTTTTAAACACACTTTTATTGTTTTTAATAAAAAAAGCCAATTATGCTTTTTAGTTTTTCATTTTTATTTACAATTCACAAAAACGTATCCAAAAAGGCAGAACGCGTTAAACCTCGCTTGACCATTACATTTGTTCAGTCGCCAATCAAAGAACACCATTAACATGTGGCACTGATATACTCACACAAATGGACTTACCAGGTATACCGGTATGAAATGAATTTTTGAAAATAAAACACTAATTATTAATGGGAAAGTAAAAACATTTTATTCAAAGTATTGGCCATTCACACATCTACACATTTTGACCACCTTTCTGGTAATTTGTGAATACCACGCCAAAAAAATTGTTCGTCTTTTATAGCAAAACCAATCAGACACCCAATTTTTGACTTTTTCGTAGGAATCAAAGTGCTGCACAGCCAATGCGCGTCCCATCGATGAAAACAAATGATAGTCGGAAGGAGCCAAGTCTGGTGAGTACGGCGGGTGGGGTAGCTGCTCCCAGTCAAGTGTTTTGATTGCATCCTGAACCGGTTTTGGTTTGTGTGCAGGTGCATTGTCATGGAGCAAAATTACCTTGCCGTGTCTTCTGGCCAATTCTGGTCGTTTCTCGATCAATGTATGGTTCAAATTGATCATTTGTTGTCGGTAGCGATCAGTATTAACGGTTTCACCAGGTTTTAGGAGCTCGTGGTACACCACACCTTTCTGGTCCCACCAAACACACAGTAGTGTCTTCTTGCCGAATCGATCTAGTTTTGCAGTCGATGTTGATGGTTGTCCCGGATTAACCCATGATTTTTCCGTTTAGGATTCTTAAAATAAATCCATTTTTCATCGCCAGTAACAATCCGATGCAAAACCGATTTTCTTACGTGTCTTTGAAGCAACATTTCACAAGTGTTTTTTCGGTTTTCCATCTGTTTTTCATTCAATTCATGTGGCACCCATTTTGCACCCTTTTGGATCTTTCCCATAGCTTTTAAACGGTCAGAAATTGTTTGTTGTGCAACATTTAACATTGCTGCCATTTGCTTTTGACTCAAAGTGTCATCTCTATCCAATATCGTTTGCAATTCGGCGTCTTCAAACTTTTTTGGTGGTCTTCCATGCTCTTCATTTTTCACATAAAAATCATTATTTCTGAACCGTTGAAACCATCTTTTGCATGTTGCTTCTAATAGAGCATGATCACCATATGCCTCGACAAGCATTCGATGCGACTCTGCAGCACTTTTCTTCAAACGAAAACCAAAATTTAATGCTTTCCGCAAATCATCACTTTCTGGTACAAAAGTCCACATTTTTAACACGAAAAAAAAAATCGTTCACAACAAATGTTCCCTATCGAGATATTTGTATCTTGACGCTCACTTCATATAAAATAATGTCAGCTGTTTCCCGATTAATCGTCGATGTGCGATTAACCTACAAATGTATGTAGGTGCCGAATCAACTTGGAATTTTTCAAAGCCTCCTAAAATATTGCTCTTCATTGTATTCCAAAAAAATAAAATTTTCTTTTTGGATCAATATTTACAAGCAAATGTTTGCTTATGTAAATTATGTTTTTTGCCGTGAAGTTTAATAAAAAAAAAAACAAAATTTGTTTTCCATTGGACAACTGTCCAGTTTAATGTGCGAATCAGAACTGAACTTAAAAACTAAATTACAGATATTTATATGGCTGGGATGAGTGTGACGATGCCGTTGTCTTAATACTTCTTCAAGTGCGTTCCTGGAATTTGGGTTGCGGATGTTTAGAAGATGAGCTGCGGATATTATTGGGCATTGATGAATGAGATGGTGCTGATGACAACTTGTTGCCTCAGCATTTCTGCAAGTGCGTTCTTAGAAGGAGGGCAGCGGATGTTGTTGTTTATTGATAGTTTACTTTCGCAGTCCTTCTTAAGAATTTCTGCTGAGATTCAATTATAGTTTGATCGTAGAGATTGCTCGAACTAATGCTTCCCGAATGATGACCGGATGCTTTGAAGCTTCTTGGAACTAAACTGGTGCAATGGGTTTGGTTTGGAGGATGTGACATTTATGGTGTTAACTTGTACAATTTTTGGGTGTAGACTTAAGAATCAAATTCATCAGGGCGAATGTGTGTATCTCTAGTATTCGTGTGCCGACTCGGTTAAGGATGCCCAGAAGCACATTCTGCTTCATTTCCGTGAGGGCAAGGAAAAATACCGCTTCACATTCGACAGTTAAGATTTAGAGATTATTAAAAATTGTATATTGAAGGTATCATATATGGTCGGGACTACCGGGTGAATGCATACGGATCTTCCAACAAAGTTCCACGAACTTCTGATTAGGACCTATGGTCCTAAACTGGTGCCATAAAAACGATTGCTTCCTTCAGATGGTTCGAATTAAGAGTTTTCTCATAGGCGATCGGCTTATACTCCATGATTTCCTCCCAATTTCGACAAATAAACAGCAGATCCTTCCTGGCCAACTGGCGTTCAATGACGGTTGTAGTAAGTTATCCACGTTTCGTCACCAATCATCATCTGCTTTGTGTTGCGGCGATTAAGCAGTGATTCCCTGATGGAAATGTGTGCAACGCAAGACATAGATCTGTAAAGCCATCTGTTGGAAATATAATGGATTTCCTTTTGCTATACTTAGTATCACCTAGTATTGTTGCTTTTTACAATTTACTACACTCCGGGGAGGCCCGTGGACGGCTGCCAACTGCGAGTAAACGACGGCTGTGTCTGCTGCATTTGACACAGCCTCCGAAGCAAAGATATTTCGTGTGGATGTATTTCTGACTGCAATACGGCAACTGCGATATTTGTAGATTTGTGGATGGAAACGTAATGCACGCACACGGATTCAGTGGACTAGGTCGTTTAGGCTTGGATCCGTGAGCTACTGCCTAGACTTATGTCTAGAAGAAACCAAGCACTTTTTTATCAGCTTTTGCTATTCTTCATACCCCAAAGCAGAAAAACCAATGGAATGATCACAGATTTATGTAGTGTTAGTCCTTCGAGAGAGCACTTCATTGTGACCTGACCTGTGGGTCTTTAGAATCACTACTTGGTAAAATGAATTCCGTGGTTAAACTATTTGGTACTGTTGATCACGGAATCGATGTAGATGCAGTCCAGTTCTATTTTGAAATTACTGGGGTCCATTGTGATGCTTTGCTCAAGACTTCCATGCTGAATGTCCTTCAGAATATACAACTCCTTTTTGTCCTCGTTCGCCGTCGAACACAATCTAGTTATATTCACGGTGGTGCTTTCAAATAACTCAGTGTTCACTGCGTTCGAGAAATTGTGTCATGTGGGTTTGCCAACAATTGTTGCGCTCCTGGACTTCTGGCCGTGCTTGTGGTTTCTGCCTGTGAGTTTTGCATGATCTTCTTGAGATTTGTAAAGAGCTTGAAGAATAAATTGAAAATGCGAAAGCGTTCTTTGAAGGTTCCCTTTGTTGTGTTCTTTTCTTGCGCTGGTTACACTGACAATGTTTGGCTGACAAAAGAGAGTGATTCTAACGGGGAACTACAAGGGAATTAGAATAAAGGTAGGGAGGAAAAAATTTCGCGTCGTTTCATTCTTTTATTATATTTTCATTTATTGCTCCAGATTAAGAAGTCAGCTGTTAATGCGTCGTTTGGTTGCAAACTTTTTTGAATTTTAAGCTTTTGGTAAACAAAAGCTGTCTAAAGTTTGAGCTGATTGGTGGTTGTGCCTGATTAGAAAATAAACATTGAGCGTTTGATTTGAATCTACAAAATAAATCCATGCGTCGTGCCACTGCATGTTGTTTATCTAATTAAATATGTAATCACAAAATATGCTGACAGCGAACAGATAGTTTATAAAAGAGTCTCCTGAAGCGAAAAACATTTAAGAACACGTGAAGCATGTGTATTCACAATTTATCTGGCGACACCCGGAGTTCTTCAACCGCAAACCAACTAGTGTTACAAGAACTATTTATATTTTCAACACATTCCTTAACCGCTCCACTTAATTTCTTCTTGCAGGTGATGTCGTGCTTCACAACTTGAAATTGCGTGAACACGCGTTGGACGATTTAGATCTTCCAGTACAACTTGTCCACGGCTTTTTGGGTAAAACAGAGTGATGAACGCCATCGAATTGAGTGCGCAATAACAATGTCAACCGTTTCAGGCAAACTAGTGCTGAAAATTCCCTGGAAGAATCTCTACGGAGAACCGGTTGTGGTTCAAATCGAAGACTTTTACATTCTCATCTCACCAAAGCAGAACATCCAGTACAATGCGGAGAAGGAGGCCAAATATGAGCTGCAAGCAAAGAAAATTGCGCTGCAGAAACTCGAAGAAGCCAGGAAGCTGGAGCTCGAGAAAGGTACATTTCCCCACACTTGATTTGATTACCAACGCATAATTCTTGTTCTTGCAGAAAAACCAAAACCCGATCAGACATTCACTGAGAAGCTGACGGCACAAATTGTCAACAATCTGCAGATGAAAATCACAAATGTTCACCTGCGGTACGAGGACACTGTTACGACGGGCAAGCCGTTCGCTTTCGGTGTCACACTCAGTGATCTGGAGCTGTACACGACGAACATGAACTGGGTCAAGTCCTACATGACGGAGCAGGCCAGTCGAGTATTTAAAATCGCGAATCTAGACAGTTTATCCATATACCTGAACTGTGATGGGAAGCTCTTCCAAGATCGGTACACCGACATGCAGGACGTTGCGGATATGTTCAGGCAAACCATTGCACGAACAAATTCAATGCCCCCGGCGTATAGTTATGGTAAGTGTGCTTTTGTGATTGGCCTTGTAAACGGTTTGTTTTCATTTTTGTTACTTTTTCCTAGTCATTGGGCCGATTTCTTCGATGGCAAAGTTGCAGCTAAATATGAATCCCGAGTACGACGACCCGCCATTTGTTATTCCGAAGATTAATCTGTCTTTGGACATGCAGAAGTTGAATATTGGCATCACTAGCACACAGTTCCAGGTACGAATGATTTCAGGTATCTCCAGTTGCCTTTCGGTTTACCATTCAAACAGTGACACCCAATTGAGAATCGTGAAAGATAATGAAACGGATGAACATTTGAATGTACGAGACTAGGCATTCGGCTTTGTAGGAATTAGTTCGAGAAAACAGTGGGATTCATCTTTTGCAGATGAAAGACATGTGCATGGAACGACTGATTGATTCACTACACAATATACCCCGCTAATAACCAGTCACTCAATTCACAACGTATTTACAGAGAGAGAGGGAGTAAATTCGATTTTGTCTGTCTCATTGCCACAGACGCATTCATTTGACGGACATTATTTATGACAACAATTAATAGATTGATTTCGTGCGATTAAACAATGTTCTAACAAGAAATCGATAAGCAGAGCTATCTATAAATATGCTCGCAGATTAGGCAGAACATTTGAAGTGTGACATAATAAGACATAATGGTTATTTGAGTACGTTGATATTAGTTCAATCCATCAATTCTGCTGTATAGACACACATTTAATTTTGGTGGTCAAGAAAGACAATCTGTTGTAATGAAAAGAGTTAAGAGAATATTTGATGTTTTGACAGGAATCCATGGCTTTTGATTGAATAAACGCAGTTGCATTCGGGGATTAGGAAATGTAGATGGAGCTACGCGGCAAATTGTTGTGTTTCAATGTGGTTTTCTAATATAAAGCTTTGAGCGACCATTTAGCTTGTTTTTAAAACAAGAAAATTAACACTTCGGTATAGGTTTGGTGGCCCGCGGTGTTGTGGGTATGTGCGTCGACCCCAACCTCGACGTCGTAGGTTCGATTCCTGCTCTGTGCGACGAAAACAATTTTCACGACCCCACCTCTTTCGAGTCACTGACAATGCTCAGAGTACTGCACACAAAGCCGTTCGGATTCGGCATGAAACTGTAGGTCCCTTCCACTCGTGAGAGAACAATAGCACGCACAACACGAGTGATTGCTGAGAAGCTAGGCCCTGGCCCCCTACAGGCTGTAGCGCCACCCACATTATTATATTATTCTTCTTCTTCTTCTTCTTTGTGTGGCGCTACAGTCCGGGGTGGACCTGGGCCTCAACCAACATGCCTCTCCAACTAGCCCGATCCCTGGCTAGCTGTCTCCAGTTTTGCACACCAAGTTGGTTGAGGTCCTTCTCCACTTGAGTGCGCCACCTTAAACGCGGGCGTCCTCTGTTGCGTTGCCCGACAGGTTCGGATTCGAAGGTTCTTCGGGCCGGAGCTGTGGTGTCCATACGCTCTACATGACCTAGCCACCGTAGGCGTTGGATCCGTAGACGCCTAATTAGGCTCATGTCGCTGTACAGCCCGTACAATTCGTGGTTGAATTTTCTTCTCCAGAACCCGTCAACACAAACAGGACCAAAGATCGTGCGTAGAATTTTTCTCTCAAAGAGACCAAGGACTTCTTTATCCGCTTTCGAGATTGTCCATGCCTCCGCGCCGTATAGTAGGACTGGGATGATCAGGGTCTTATATAGAGTCAACTTGGTTCTTCGAGAGAGGGCTCTATTACTCAATTGCCTCTTGAGCCCGAAAAAACAGCGGTTGGCAAGAGTTATCCTATTGCATTCGGGGATTAGGAAATGTAGATGGAGCTACGCGGCAAATTGTTGTGTTTCAATGTGGTTTTCTAATATAAAGCTTTGAGCGACCATTTAGCTTGTTTTTAAAACAAGAAAATTAACACTTCGGTATAGGTTTGGTGGCCCGCGGTGTTGTGGGTATGTGCGTCGACCCCAACCTCGACGTCGTAGGTTCGATTCCTGCTCTGTGCGACGAAAACAATTTTCACGACCCCACCTCTTTCGAGTCACTGACAATGCTCAGAGTACTGCACACAAAGCCGTTCGGATTCGGCATGAAACTGTAGGTCCCTTCCACTCGTGAGAGAACAATAGCACGCACAACACGAGTGATTGCTGAGAAGCTAGGCCCTGGCCCCCTACAGGCTGTAGCGCCACCCACATTATTATATTATTCTTCTTCTTCTTCTTCTTTGTGTGGCGCTACAGTCCGGGGTGGACCTGGGCCTCAACCAACATGCCTCTCCAACTAGCCCGATCCCTGGCTAGCTGTCTCCAGTTTTGCACACCAAGTTGGTTGAGGTCCTTCTCCACTTGAGTGCGCCACCTTAAACGCGGGCGTCCTCTGTTGCGTTGCCCGACAGGTTCGGATTCGAAGGTTCTTCGGGCCGGAGCTGTGGTGTCCATACGCTCTACATGACCTAGCCACCGTAGGCGTTGGATCCGTAGACGCCTAATTAGGCTCATGTCGCTGTACAGCCCGTACAATTCGTGGTTGAATTTTCTTCTCCAGAACCCGTCAACACAAACAGGACCAAAGATCGTGCGTAGAATTTTTCTCTCAAAGAGACCAAGGACTTCTTTATCCGCTTTCGAGATTGTCCATGCCTCCGCGCCGTATAGTAGGACTGGGATGATCAGGGTCTTATATAGAGTCAACTTGGTTCTTCGAGAGAGGGCTCTATTACTCAATTGCCTCTTGAGCCCGAAAAAACAGCGGTTGGCAAGAGTTATCCTACGCTCGATCCGGTACTGATGTTATTTGTACAGTTTACTCCGGAGCCGAGGTAGGTGAAGTCCTTGACTACCTCGAAGTTATAGCTGCCCATTGTGACGCTCTGTCCAAGACTTTCTTCTTCTTCTTCTTCGATTGGCGCTACAGTCCGGGGTGGACCTGGGCCTCAACCAACATGCCTCTCCAGCCAGCACGATCTTTCGCCAGCTGCCTCCAGTTGCGCACACCAAGTTGGTTGAGGTCCTTTTCCACTTGTGTGCGCCATCTAGTGCGAGGACGTCCTCTGTTGCGCTGTCCCAATGGCTCGGTGTCGGGCCGGAGCTGTGGTGTCCATCCGCTCTACATGACCTAGCCATCTTAAGCGTTGGATCCGAAGACGCTTAACTAGGTGCATGCCGCTGTACAGCCCGTATAGTTCGTGGTTGAACCTTCTCCTCCAAACGCCATCAACGCAAACAGGACCAAAGATCGTACGCAGAACTTTTCTCTCAAAACAACCAAGAGCTTCTTCATCCGCTTTCAATAGCGTCCATGTCTCTGCGCCATAGAGCAGGACTGGGATGATCAGGGTTTTATACAAGCTCAATTTGGTGTTTCGAGAGATGGCTCTGTTACTCAATTGCCTCTTGAGCCCAAAGAAACAGCGATTGGCAAGAGTAATTCTGCGCTTGATCTCGGTACTGGTGTTGTTGTCCCTATTTACTCCGGAGCCTAGGTAGACGAAGTCCTTGACTACCTCAAAGTTTCTGCTGCCCAATATGACGCTCTGTGCGAGACGTCGGTGTTGTGCGTCCTTTCGTGATGACAGCATGTACTTTGTTTTGCCCTGGTTTACCGCTAGACCCATTTTAGCCGCTTCCGCTTCAATGCCAGCAAACGCCTCATTGACGGCTCGCTGTGTTCGTCCAATCACGTCAATGTCGTCCGCGTATGCAAGCAGTTGAACGGACTTTTGGAAGATCGTGCCTCGGGTGTTGACGTTAGAGTTTCGCACGATCTTCTCAAGTATGATGTTAAAGAAGTCACATGACAGCGTGTCGCCTTGCCTAAAAACCTTTTTTGACATTGAAGGTCTCGGTGAGTTCGTTACCGACCTTGATGGAGCAGCGAGAGTTCTCCATCGTCATCCTGCACAGCCTGACGAGTTTGGCAGGAATGTCAAAACTAGACATGGCGCTGTATAGCTCGTCTCTATGCACGCTGTCATATGCGGCCTTGAAATCGACAAATAGGTGGTGGGTGTCGATCTGCATCTCTTGAGTCTTTTCCAGGATCTGCCGGAGTGTAAATATTTGGTCTATTGTGGACTTTCCTGGCCTGAAACCGCACTGATAAGGACCTATCAGGTTGTTGACAAAGGGTTTCAGGCGTTCACACAGAACGGCAGAGAGTATTTTATAAGCGATGTTAAGGAGGCTGATCCCTCTATAGTTGGCGCAGTCAAAGGGGTCTCCTTTCTTGTGGACCGGACAAACGACGCTGAGATTCCACTCATCGGGCATGCTTTCCTCCGACCATATCTTACAGATGAGCTGGTGCATGCGCCCAACCAGGTCATCTCCAGCTGCCTTAAACAATTCCGCGGACAATCCGTCCGCTCCAGCAGCTTTGTTCGACTTCAGTCTAGATATCGCTATCTTAACTTCGTCTAAGTCGGGGGGACGGAATTCGTGTTCATCATCGTCCAAATTGAGTGAAACATTCTGCCTGACAGCGGAATTTGTGTCGTCATCGCCGTTTAACAGTCTACAGAAATGATTTTTCCAGATTCTCAGCATCGACTGCGATTCTACTACTAGTTGTCCATTTTCGTCCCTGCAGGCTTCGGTCCGAGGTCTATATCTTCCTGATACTTGTTTTACCTTTTGGTAAAACTTTCGGACCTCCTTCCTGTCGTAACACCTCTCCATCTCCACGACCGCGCGCTTCTCATGCTCTTTCTTTTTCTTTCTGAGAAGCCGGTGCTCTTCCCTTCTCTTCTGTTCATAGAGCTCACGAACAGCTCTCGTTGTTCGATGCAGCGTTGCCTTGTAGGCCTCCTGCTTGGCTGCATGTACCTGCCTGCACTCGTCGTCAAACCATGGGTTCCTTCTGGGTGGTGTCGTGAAACCCAGCACATCAGTGGCAGCTTCTTTGATGGCTTTTTGACAACGTTTCCATTCTTCTTCTATTGAATGTGCAGGCAGCGTCGAACTTTCAGAGAGTTTCAGGGAGACTCGGTCGGCAAAGTTCCTAGCGGTCGATTGCGATTGTAGCTTTCCGACGTCAAACCGTAGTGTTCTTTCTCGACTCCGTACTTCTCTCGATATCCTCATCCTTACCTTGGCTACAACAAGGAAATGGTCCGAGTCGATGTTGGCTCCTCGGAACGTTCGGACATCGAGAATATTGGAGGAGTGTCTGACGTCGATCGCAACGTGATCAATCTGGTTGACGGTTGATTGATCAGGAGACCGCCAGGTCCCCTTATGGATGTTGAGGTGTGGGAACCGCGTGCTCATCACAGAGAGGTTACGCCCCGAGGCGAAATCTACCAGCCTGAGTCCGTTTCCGGATGTGTTGTCGTGCAGGCTGTGTTTTCCGATGACTCTAGCAAAGATTTCTTCCTTGCCCAGCTGTGCGTTGAAATCTCCTAGAACGATCTTGGTGTCATAGCTGGGGCATCGATCGTATGTTCTTTCTAGGAGATCATAGAAGTCATCCTTGCTATCGTCATCCTTCTCCTCCGTCGGGGCGTGTGCGCAAATCAGGCTGATGTTCCCGAATTTAGCCTTGATGCGGATTGTTATGAGGCGCTCGCTGATATAATCAAAGCTTAAGACTTTTTGCCTAAGTCTGCCTCGAACAACGAATCCGCATCCAAATAAGCGCTGCCTTCCCTCTTTGTAGCAATCACCGTAGTAGATGTCGCAGTTTCTCATCTTCCTTTTGCCCGGCCCATCCCATCGCATCTCCTGGATGGCGGTGACATCTGCTTTGTAGCAGTCTAGGGCCTCCGCGAGTTCATCGGCTGCACGTGGTCTGTTCAGGGACCTCACATTCCACGTGCAGAACCGAAAATCATTGTCCTTTGATCGTTTGCTGGGGTCGTCAACTTTGAATCCGTCCATATCCGAGGCCTGTTGTCGGTTCGTAACCGTTGGTTTTTTTGTGTGGTGAGGGAGTCAACCTCACGCACAACCTACAACTGGTAGGCCAGGCCCATTATTTGACCCTCGGGCAGAGGGGGATCGCTGCATACATTAGTTCACCACACAACGGTTGTTGTGATGGCTATCCAGGGGCGCCACGAGGAGGCTGTATGTCAACTTGACTTATGCACAAACAGGGATCGCGCTGGCATCCTACCAGGTTGGGTGCAGTCAGCAACTTTGCCCTGTGTACATAAGCCCATGCCCCCCTCTGTCCAAGACGTCGATGTTATATGTCCTTTTTTGAGGACAGCATATACTTCGTTTTGCCCTCATTCACCGCCAGACCCATTTTACCCGCTTCCGTCTCAATGTTAGCAAAAGCCTCACTGACGGCTCGCTGAGTTCTGCCAATCGCGTCAATGTCATCGGCGTATGCTAACAATTGCACGGACTTGTGGAAGATCGTGCCTCTAGTGTTGGCGTGTGAGTTTCGCACGACCGCGCGTCGCTTTGTCCAAAACCTTTTTTGACATTGAAGGTCTCGGTGAGTTCGTTACCGACCTTGATGGAGCAGCGAGAGTTCTCCATCGTCATCCTGCACAGCCTGACGAGTTTGGCAGGAATGTCAAAACTAGACATGGCGTTGCACAGCTCGTCTCTATGCACGCTGTCATATGCGGCCTTGAAATCGACGAACAGATGGTGAGTGTCGATTTGCATTTCTTGGGTCTTTTCCAGGATCTGCCGTAGTGTGAAGATTTGGTCTGTTGTGGATTATATTATTATATAGGTTTTGAAAAATGTTTGAGGATACACGGGCAATAAAGCGGGATTTTATAAGACTATGGTAGATTATCACGCCGATGTTTCTTGCTTACTTACCCAGTCCAGCAGACTATACACCTCATTAGGCGCTAATTTTCTAACTGGTGGTGTATGTGTGTTGACACCAACCAACATAGGTTTGACCGGAAACCTGTGCGATTGTAATGATCACGAATTATGCATATAGTGAAAAACAAATGGGAGAGGCGTCCATAGCGACAGCCAAGCTGTGTGTAAGGCTTTGTTTAAACCTTTAACCATTTCGAGGATAGTTTAGAAATGTAAGAGTCTTCTCTGAATTAGATCGGACACTTTTCTGGGTCTCAGGACGCCACGGAAATAAGATCGCTGATGAACTCGCAAGAAAATGATCGGGGAAGGTAACCGAACCTTCATTGGGGCAACCCGCGTTCTTGGTTAGTGCTCTGCATTGGGGCTACCCTCGTCCTTAGTTAGTGCTCCAATGATTGATCTTCTAGAGAGGACAAACGGAGGTGGCATGATTCCAGAATATAGACTAATCAAGCCCATGGCCCTTAACGTTTGTAAGAAATGTAAGCTATATTCTGACAGAAAATACTGCAGATGACTCACGAACTGGCAAATGTACCTTCATCAAACAACTAAAACCACTAATTACAAATGGCCACCTGCCTTAAAACAAAAGAAATCTGGCCATCACTCAACCCAAAACGGTCACTCAGTCTACTTGGACTCAGCAAGTCCTCATTAAGGACCCTCATTGGAGTCATAACCGGGCACTGTGTAATTGGCACTCATGCTCGCAGGATGGGTGCTCCATATAATGATTTTTGCTGAAGCTGCATGGATGAAGAGGAGGAAGAAAATACTCATCACCTTGTCTGCTCCTGCAGTGCTCTTGCCAGTCGTAGGTTCCTGCACCTAGGAGCCTACTACTTCAGCGGCCGTAACGAGCTAAAAAGTGTCAGCATTGGCCAACTAATTCATCAGCAGCACCAACTGGTTCCACACTCTGGCCTAAGTGTGACTGCTTTGCAGCAGTCAGCCACTACCTAACCTACCTATCAGATGGTTGACATTTGGTGCTGATGTGGTAAGAGACGACGATGGCGATAGGATTGTCATCAGAGAGGCGCCTGATGGTATTCACCGGACGGCCAAGAAACTGCAGTAAATGTGTTCTCCAGTGTAGCATTTTAAAAATCGACAAAAAATGCTTATCAGGCCTACGACTCGTGGACGGTTTGAGCTACCTTCTGTCGATGATTGTCCTGCTTCCAGTCATCAAGTCCAAGCTGTTTAGCGTTCAGCTCGGCAGTTCTGCTTATCGTCCAGCTTTCGGCTCCATTAGGCAGGATTGGCAGAAAAAGAGTTTTGTAGAGCATGACATTGGTCCTTCGAGTCAGGAGCTTTGAGCCCATTTGCTATGACAAACCGAAGTGGAATAGAGTTCACGTTTGCGTGGATGGGGCATACAGAACTGATATCCAGTCTTCGAGCGTGCTTTTGTCTTATCACAACTTCTGCACACGATGCGTTGAATTCTTCTTACCAGAGCATCGCCACTGGCTTTAAAGAACTCTGGTGGTAAACATACTGACTCTGCGGCTTTATTGGGCTTCAGATTTTTATTGGTGACTTCTTCAAAGCTTGTGGATCGACTGGATTTGAGATCTCCCGATTCCCTATCATTCTCTACTGAATGAATCTGTTAAGCAACTGTTGGAAGTGCTGTTGAAACACATCGAATATTCCCTGTGCGTCCGTAACTAGATTACACTAGCATTTTCAAAGATCCTAAGCACATTATGGGCGAGAGTCTTGGATACCTTTGAGCTGGGGATGATATGGAAGCTTGGAGTTAGAGACCGTAGAAAGAGGCGTAGGTGTTTCTTGCTAGTTCCTTCTAAAATACATATCGTGGGCATGACGAACACACATACAATTCTGTTCAAGCAGAATTGCAAACTCTTTGAAATTACCAGCGCTTGCGAGGAAATTCATTTAAAACTCTCAAATCTCTTTCAGAATGTCTTAAAACTTGGAGATTCAGTCAATCGAATGCAGCTGGCGCAGCGCTACAGAAAATACCGACCTTACAACATTCGTATGCCCGTTCAAAGAGTCACCATTAATAGCAAGCTAATGGAAAGTTTTTTATTTTAGCCTACAAAGGACACTACCGGGAGTGGTGGGCATTTGCGATAACTGCCGTCCTTGAGGAAGACATCCATCGAAGAAATAAATACTGGAGTTGGAACTACATAAAGACTCACCGTGAGACGTGTAACACATACGCAACGGTAACAAGCTAAACTAATGCTGAATTCAGTTAACCTAACCGTTACTTCAAGTAGACTCTGAAAGAGATGAAGCTGTGCAAAAAGCCATCAGCATCCCTGGTTGAGACCTGTAATCTGTGCGAACAAGAACTGGACATGTTCAACTTGATAATGATAAACAATCGCGTTCAACTAGAGGTTGGTGTTCATTCAGTTTAATGTTGTTCAGATGGAGTTATTAATGCTGTTTGTGTCTGTGAAGGTGGACAAGGTAAAAGAAGCCGAAGAGAAGAAAACCAGCGAATCAAAGTCATGGCTGGGCTGGTTCCGCGGATCACGTCCAGCTGAGAATTCAACTTCCAACAATATAGGTTTGCATAATTCGATGAGCGTGTGCCTCACTTTACCGGATGTTTGAATTTGTTTCAGTGAAAAAGTTCGAAGCTGCTATGACGGACGAGGAGAAGGAGAAGCTCTACAAGGCAATTGGCTACGAAAAGGGCCACGCCCCAACAAACATGCCCGACTACTTTGAGGCAATCAAAATGAATTTCTCACTAGAAGCACTGGAAGTTGGACTGTATGACGATATGGGTCTTGCCGGAACAGTGGCTGCCAATGAATCGTTGAAAACAATTGTACTGTTGAATTTCAAACTGGTGACTTGTAATATTGTTCAAAGGCCTGCCGCGAATGCTCTCAGGTATGTGAGGTCCTCACATTTGCTTCTTGTCAAGAAACAAAGCATTCTTTTCTTTAAAGTGTCACATCCAAAGTCAAGGAGTTGACGTTGACAGGCTTGGAGAAGGACGACTACAAGCCAGTCCTGATATCGTCACAGCTAACAGACGAGCATTGTCTGCTGGAAGCGTTCTTTGAAACAAATCCTCTCGACAAGGTAATCTATTTGGCAGACAGTGCTTTGGTGGTTATGTTCGTGTACCTTCACGTTCGTGTGTTTTTTAGAAATGCGATCAGAGGTTGAGACTGTTTGGAAGACCCCTGCAAATCGTTTATGATTCTGACACAATTTTAACACTGGCCAACGTGTTCTCGCCGCCGAAGTCTGTGAATCTTTCTAAGTAAGTAGAACTTCCTGCATCCACCATTCGTTGTCGCTTTTTCTCAATGAATATTCGTGACGTACTTCCATTCACAGCATAGAAGATGCCGCATCCGAACGAATGGCACAATTTAAGGAGCGCTCGGCAACCGGAATGCAGTACATTGTCGACAACCGAAATCTCCTCGAGCTTGACATCACGATTATGCCCAGTATATGCATCCTGCCCACCAAAGGAATCTACACGCCGTAAGCCAATCGCCAATTCGTAACTATAGCCTTTCTTATTTCCCATTCGAATTCCATCAAAACAGAGGAGAGAGCTCGCTGATCGCTTTGTCTCTCGGCAATCTGCGGATAACATCCGACCCATGTGCAGAGAAAACTGACATCAACACGTTGCTGTCCTCTGGTCGTCAGCAAAGCGACATCCTGCAAATAATGATGGAGAAGTCATATGACAAGTACAAAGTGACACTGGAAGATCTGCAAATGCTGATAGTCAAGCCGAACGAGGATTGGAAGGATGTCCTCGAGAGTGGCGTCACGTGTGAAATGCACATCTTGGAGCACACCTCCTTGATTGTGACTGCGGAAACGTGTTTGTTCAAAGACGACCCACGTTTGCCGAAGGCTAAGATTGGAAGTAATACAAAACAAGATGATGCCTTCTTGTGTGTATGCTCAATCGTTTTCTCATTTCAGTTCTCATTCCGGCGATTAAATTGAAACTTACCGAAGATCGTATATTCGAAGCTATTCGAATTGTAACCAGCATTCCACTTCCTGAATCTGCCGAGGAGCCTCAGCCAACGCTGAAGAAGAGCACCAGTTTCTTGCAAGCGTCTCGAACATCAATTAACAAGATTCTTGATCAGGAAATCCTCAAGGTGAAAACGAAGAAGCCAACGCCTGAGGAACTGGCAACTGAGATAGTACAGTACACCGATTTGGAGGTACAGTTCCAGCTGAAGGGTAAGTGAGTGGTGGGGTGGGAGTTGATTCACATTTCTAAGATCTGATTTTGTAAATCCACAGAGTTCGCCATCTGCTTGAACACGAACAAATCCAACGAGATCGAAACGCCATCGGATAAATTTAGGACGCCCGTTGAAGAAATGGCGCCTGAGGAGTTCAGCGATTCGAGCAGTCACTCTGTCGTGCCCAGTGGCAATGAGGAGATACTTTCCTTTAAAGTGCTGCAGCTGGAGGGATACATGGCACAGAGGACTTACGAACTTGTGGCTACTGTCAAGTAAGTTGATTTGTTTTTTATTTCGGTTAGGGAAGGGACGCGATTGATCGGAACACATATCTTCGTCGTTCTGAATGCAGCTAAGTAGGTAGGTAGGTAGGTAGGAAGTGGCCTTGATGGACTCAGGTTAAAGAACAGGGCCATTGAATTTCTGGCTTTATCCGATAGAATGGCTGGGCAATACATCGTTTGTTTTTCTGCTTAGGGCTATGCGATGAATTCTCTAGTTCTTCGAATACGGATATTCGTTTGCGACAAGGCTCATTGGGCTACGACGAAATGCGTTTCACAGTCCCTCGTGGACTCGGGGAAGTTCTAAGCCTTCTTCTCGGAGATGTACAAGGTTGGATGCAGTGTTCTGCTCAGACAAAAGTGTGTACCAGAAAACACTTCTTTAACCCGAGAAATGAACTGTTTGCTGGTTTTAATTCAGGCTTTAGAATTGCTTCGGCATTAACTTGGTTTTGATTGGCGGCCACTTTTATAAGTACAGCCCGACAGTTGTTGTTGCCTGGTGGTCAATGGGTAGCTTACTCTATCACGTTCCTATGCCTTGGCATTCGGATGTCAGCCAGCCCGTCCCAGCCTTTCGACGTGCTAGTCAACACAGTGCTAGTTGGCAGTTTTGAGTAGGCGCACCTCGCAGCACGGGACCATACACCAGTTTTTCTCGATGCTAGCTTTGAGCAGTTGGCGACCGGTGCCGCACCTATTGGAACGGATTATCTTTCTTTATTCTTATCGTTATAGACAAAAGCTATCATAGTTGATGAGGCGAAACCAGTTATTCTTTTTTACGAAACACCAAGAACTTTTACTGCCTTTAGGATACTCTAGTATTGACTAACTTTTTAATCTCGCAGGCATAATGTGCTGTCATTTCTAGGCAGCCTGCAAAAAGCGCAACAGAGCGAAAGCTTCTCCCCTTTTTCCGGGTGGAAATCTCACAATCATTGTTGAACTCTGAAGCTGCTTAAAACGTCGGCAGCCACAGCCGAAGCAAAAGCACACAACGATCACTAATGAACTGCACCAGCAGCTGCAGCAGTCTTCGATTGATCATTTTGCTTTTTGCTTTGCAATTGCTTTCGGGCAGCAACACACGTCGAAGCTGCAGCAATGTGACGACGTCGGCAGTCGAAGCAGAAGCAATGTGACGACTTCGGCATTCGGCTGTTTGAACTAGCGATGGGCAATTGCGAATAAAAACAATCGAATAATTCGATTATTCTAGCAATCGCAATTATTCGAATTCGAATTGAGCGGAGTCGATTGTTGAACTTCGATTCTTGTAGGTCCGATTCCAATCGCCAACGAATGTGTGTATTCGCCGATTCTTCAACTCAGAGAGAGATCACTAAATTGTGTGTATCCGCCGATTCTCGCAATTGCCCATCTCTTTTTCATTTCGTTTCACTACTAAAATTTAAGCTGTACATTTATGAGAGTGAGAGTACAAACCTCTCACTAATTGGGTGAGAAGAATGGAAAATACAGTCGAACCCCCAAAATTCAAATAGCCACGGAAACCAATATTGTTCAGATATTTGGTTTGAATTATAGAAAATTCGATTTAAGGATGTTCCAATTACAGAGGTTTGGCTGTGTCTCCATTCCCAATGTTCCTATTTTGGTAGGTATTGTTTCTTATTGGAGACACAGCCTTACGCTGACCCGGCATTCTGTTGGTTGTCGACAATCGAATTCAAATTTTAACAATTGGCAATTTATTCGATTGTGAATTTCATTCTCTAGTTTGAACTTGGAGCAACCTTCTTTTTCTGGTTTCATGCCAACAATCCTCCTTGAAGTGAAGTTGGGCGTACCAATAAAAATGATGTCTTTTATCGAATCGGTGGTTGCAGTCCGCATTCTCGTATTCCCATGTTGCTCTCGTACGATGTTTTATATTAACTGTTTGTTGATGCGAATACAAAAATTTAGCTGGCACCACACAATGATCTGTTGTGTCATGGGAGCAGAAATTGCGATTGTATATTTGAGGTTAGACACAGACACAGGTTAGATCACAGTTTCTTTTCTTTTTTTTTGTCGGAGGTTTTGAAGCACTACACTGAAGGTCTGAAGCTCGTGTTGCTTTGTCTACAAGCTGAGCAAGGTAGTATACATCAGCGAAGATTTCTGTGTAACTTCTTCTTATGCTCAAATGTCGGTATTTTTTCTAAGACATGCAAAAGACAGAGGTGCACAGCATTCTTCGGCATATTAGATTTGATACAGAAAAAGAAAATTAAGTAGGCCGCAGCTGAATGGTCACTTCATGACTCCTTAATGTTTCACAAGTAGTGGTCTAGCATGTAAGCCGCTATAGCAAATACATCTCTTGGATCCGTCCAAACAAGTACCCTACGGGACCTCTGCTTAAGTTCACCATTACATCCAAGCTTTCCCCTGATTCATCACGATTCATTCCGACTTTCCAGATTGGGAGCAATCAATCTCAAACAAATCGATTTCTTTGACAATTACAAGAACGTCATCAACATCATCGACACGCCAAGATCGAACACAGAACTGGATTATCTGCTGAGTATTTCGTACATAATGGTAACGTCATAGATCATCACCATTCATCAATTTCCAAAGTTCTAAGCGAATGAGTGTTTTTCCAGGCAAGCAAATCAACCCCAGAGTTCACCACAAAGTACAACTCAACCGAACAACTGGTCGACATTCACTTCAGTAAACTGGCGCTGATCCTGCATCAAGAGTGTCTGCTGAAATTGATGGAGGTACGTTCACTCATTGAGGTCATCTGTTTAAGCAGACTATGATTTTAGTTGTTTTGTGGGTTTTCAGATAGCGAATGGGTTGCAGCAGAAATTGGATGCCATGCTTGGCGATGGAAAGCCTAAAGATCACTTTGCTTCTGCTGCCGATGAGAGTCTGATGGGCCGACTGAACACGATCATGGAGGAAGACGAAGAAGGGGAGGCTGTTGTTAAAAAAAGTATATTTTTCTCCTACAAGCACATGCCTGTAATCTAAAGCCTCTCTCCCGCTCTGTTTAGCTCGTCGAAAAAAGCACGTGGTGGACAGCATTCAATTCCGAGTCAAGTCCAAGATCGACCTTGTGTCCGTGTGCTTAACATGTCGAAAACGCGACTTGGCCCTGCTCATGATCAAGCAACTGCACGCCGGTGTGATCATGAAAATCTCGTACACCGAACTGACGGTCCGTTTGAAGGACATCGTTGTCCTGGACTTGAATCCCGAGACAGTTCATCCAGCGGTAAGGAGTCTCAGGCGTCTTGCATTTGATCCCACACTAAACTTGACAAATTATAGATTCTCTCAATTGTTGGCGAGAACGCCTTCCAATGCCAAATCGTACTCTACAATCTCGAAGAGACCTCCAACTACAACTCGGACGACATGAAGATCGAGGTGTCCATCGGCTGCTTGCGGATTATCTTCCTCAATTGGTTTGTTAATTCGGTTTTGGTGAGTCTCAACAGACTGGACAGTCTCTCTCTCTCAGTTTAGACTCACAATCTATGCTATTTTGCAGTGCTTCTTGAACAACTTCCAAGCTGCCCAGGAAGCTCTGGCGAATGCTAGTGCCGCCGCAGCAGACGCAGCTAAACAAAACGCCATCGACGCCTATGAGACGGCAAAGAGGATGAAGCTCAACATCAAGATTAAGGCGCCGATAATCATTGTTCCAATCAACTCGTACAGCCATGACGGGGTTTCCTTGGACTTGGGTTCGCTAAGTCTGTTCAACATCACAAGTGAGATTCCCGTTCTAGACGTACGTACACGCGAGTTCACAAACCTGCGCGACACGTGACATGTAAATTTGCGTTTTTTTTCTTAAAGAACCACCGAAGTCCCGCAATATTGGACGAGATACGACTGGAGCTGAAGGACATGGAAATGTCAAAGATTAAAATCACCCCTGTGGAAAAGAAGCCGGCCATCGACTCCGTTTCGGAGACATCCACATCGGGAACCGACTCCCTTGCATCGTTCAGATATTCCATATCGGATTGTGAGTGTGATCGAATTGAATTTGCCTTCAATCTAAGTGACGAGACGGATATTTCTGTTTGCAGCGCTAAACTATGGCCTCATCTCGCGTGTCAGCATGTTGAATCCGATGAGTTTCACCTTGGTGATCAAGCGGAATCTCTCCGCCCAGTGGCACAAGGAGCTGCCTGAAGTCGATGTATCCGGTCACTTGAAATCTATTGAGGTTTGTTCGCCGAGAGACCCCTCTGAGAGATTTTCAAATTTTTCCTTCTCGATAGTTGAACCTCTACAACGAGCACTACGCGCTGTTCATGTCCATCTTGGACAAAAACCTATCGGAAGGACAGGATGAATTTACAGTGGCTGCACCCAAGCCTAAGCCTGTGAAAATTGAGAACACAGTCGCGGAAGTGCATCGCTCCTCAAGTAACAAACGACACCTCTTTGCTCATGCGGTCTGACTAAAAGTGTGTTTCTGGTTTCAGCAACATTTGACAGCAAGAGTCCAAACCGTGCGTCCACCAAGAAGACGAAGGATTCCGTTCCGGAGACGCAGAAGATGCAAGTGCAGTTCAGGTTCAATTTCCAATTTGACGGCGTCGTTGTGAATCTCTTCCAAGGTGCGCTCATTTTCAGTTTCCTTTCGTTCCCCCATTTGATTCAAATCGTTTTCCTCTTCAGCGAACGAGGAGGGCTTGGCACAATTTGGAATCCATTTCCTATCGTTGAAGGGCAACATTCTGGCCGATGGAACTCTCAGCACCTCCGTGGTCCTGTGCGACATTCAAATCGAAGATAAACGACCGAACAACAAGAGCAAAATAACAAAGTAAATTGAGTGTGTCCTCTGTTCTGTTGCGTGGTCGATTGTAAGGGTTTTCATGTGAATTGCAGATACTTGTGCCGGAAAGAATGGCAGCCCAGGGACAGTTCTACATCAGGGCGTAGCTCCCTTGTCGGCGAAGCTCTTCAAAGTCACGAGGACAAGAACTACATGTTGGATTTGACGGCAATTGTCAAGGAGAACGACACTTTTGGTAAGACAAACCTTAGCTGCCACAGAATGCGTGCCAATTTATCGTCCGCTTAATGATTCCAGCGGAAGCACGTGTCTGTGGTTTCGATTTGATAATCACCCTCGACTTCCTGGTTCAAATCGCTGAGTTCTTCTCGCTTCCCGAAAGTGAAGAGCCAGTCGAGGAGGAGAAGATGAGCGTGGTCAAGGTTGGCGACACGAAAGCCGCGCCACGAGCTGCGAAGAGTGAGTTCAGCACACACTGCTTATCCAAAATTACCCAGCATTCCCCTTTCAGAAGCAGTGTCGACGCCGGAAAAGTCCCCAACGAAGAAGCTGAATCTGAAGTTGACCATCGAAGAGCCGGACATAATCATGGTTGAGAGCCTGGACGACATCAACACCAACGCCATCATATTCAATGTAAGCGCACACATCCCACCCCAGATAACTCGGTCAGCTGATCGCGGCTTATATTCCCTTTCAGGCACGAGTGGCCATCAACTACCGGGCAATCGGCACTAAGGAAATCATAAGCGGTCAGGTGGATGCTTTGAAAATGTACATGTGCTCGTTTATGCCCGAACGAAGGGAGGCGACCAAACACTTCATCCTCCACCCGTGCATCATCAACATCCAAGGATCGACGCCAGACGAAGAGGGACTGCACATCAGTCTCAAGCTGACCGACATCATTTTGAACATCTCACCGGCAACCATTGAGTTGATCAACAAGGCATCGACCACGCTTTCGTCGCGAACGGAAAAGGTAACGGCGAACCTTAAGGAAGTTGATCACAGCAGCATTTGGGTCATCCAGCAGTATACGGAGAAGAACTTTTGGTTCCTCATTGGTAAGTTCTGGCTTGGGTTCTGGTGGATGAATGCTCATGGATGTCTTTAGATACCGCGATGGATGCATTGGAGCTTCCGGAAATAACCGAGCAGCTAGTCGTGAGTAAGAAGGAGAAATGTATTGTTGAAGTGCCGTCAATAACGATCGTCGTGGAAACCGGCATCGGTTATTATACCACGCCGATGTTGTTCCTTGAGATGAAGATGAATGCAAACGTTGCCAATTGGAGTAGAAATGTAAGTACACATACACTCTTGATTTGTTTCTGCGGGTAGTCATCGCAGGAGTTGTCTAAACTGTGCCATAATGTGGGGGCAGCTGGCGATTGTAACTTGCCTTCACGCACTCAACTGGTTGTGGCTTAAGAAGGACACATAGAGGTTATATGATGTACAGTACCTCCAAGCTACAAAGTGGCGAACAGATTGTGATGGTCTCCATTGATCTCTGGAACTAGATATGGATCTGATGATTGATGAAATCTGTTTAATAGTCTCGACATGCGGCTAAATGTATCAAACGTTTATGAATGCTACGGTGGCATGGGTAATGCGTGTTTCTTGCAAACTTGTCTGCGTCAATTTCACATTCGCTCGATGTCGCTTCAAGTAAAATTCGGAAACGGTGAATCAGATCAATGCTGATGACAGTCACCGGCGGTCATCTCAGCGTTCTTAAAAAATTTCGCTCAGTGCTACCATTATTCGTACTGTCTGTTACTTGCTTTGGCATGTCTACTGGCAGTCCTATTTCGTCCGGACAATGCTTTTAAGCATGGCCCCTGTTCGCAACCCAAACTGACGTTCACTTTTGTTTGCTACACTGTAGATCTAAAAAATCCAGTCAAATACAAATTCGACGCTGCATGTGGAAATGAAATAGAAAACTCAACCGCGGGAGCACGAGGAGGGTCTCTGCCACTGGATTCTGAAAGGCAACACCCAGGAGAACATTTTAAGCCACATTTCCTGATTTGGACATTTGAGGCATTGCTTAAAGCTGCGAAAGTAAGAATTGGGAAAAAACGGATTAGCATACTCTATGGCCTCTTATGACAGTTTAATGGGTCAATGGTTGAGAGGATGGTTCCCTTTTTAACCCTTTCTCGTGCCCGTTACAATGCCTCCGGTACCGGTTCATTGAAGTTGAGTCAGGCAGATGTCCAAAAAACATGGAAAGAGATTTTAGTATCAATCGCGAAGGCCTTGGAAGAATCTCTCAACGTTCTATTTCTCAATCGACAGATGCTTAGACAGTAACATTGTCCTCTCTCTCTTCTTCGTCTCCACAGATGTAGTCATGGGTAGGGCCTCATTAGCGGCATTGTACCTGTGACGTAGGACACAGAATAGAATAACACACTGTGCAACGGTATTGTGCCAGTTTATAAGTACGAAGGAGGTTTTTGGAACAGATTATACATCTTAGCATATAAATGGTAGAAGAATATGTGATTGGTTTGAAGACATCAGGTCCCTGACTAGGTGGCCCGTGGCGTTGTGGGTGTGTGCGTCGACCCCAACCTCGACGTCCTAGGTTCGATTCCAGTTCTGAGCGACGAAAATAATTTTTACGGCCCCACCTCTTTCGAGTCACTGACAATGCTCAAAGAGTAAAGTTCCCGTCTAGAAAAAGCTTCTCAAACTTGGCCGTTCGGAGTCGACATAAAACTGTAGGTCCCTTCCACTCGTGAGAGAACAATAGCACGCACAACTCGAGTGGTTGCTGGGAAGCTAGGCCCTGGCCCTCTACGGGCTGTAGCGCCACCCATATTATTATTATTATTATTAGGTCCATGATTGAGATTGAGAATAGCCCCAATTAACTTGATGTAAGGTTTGATGTAGTGATGGGCATAATTGAATGATTTTAAGAGTCGAGACTTTAGTAATCGAATGATCACTCGCATGACTACTAACCACTCGAGTGACTACTAACTAATTACGCGCTACTAACACAAGATAACTCGATAATTGTCTTACTTCAGCGTAAGAACAAGTAACAAATAGTTCTCGTCGATAAATACTCATCAGGGACGTGGAATGAACATCCGAATGAAAGAAAAACTCAAGGGAAAAGAACTCAAGTATTACCCCACTACTCGGTGCATTAATAAAAACATCAACAACAACTGTGGGTCCAGAAGTGTTGCTTTCGAAGCTGTGTTATTTGTTTCCATTTCACCGAATCGTTTAAAAACAACTTGACGCAAATCACTTTCATTCTGCTCATGTTCCTGATCATTAGATCTCGACAAGAATTTGTTGTTACTCGTTCTCGCGCTGTTGGTACATTAATCGAGTTCTCTTGTGTTAGCAGCTAGAAGGCATGCGAGTGGTTAGTAGTCACTCGAGAGATTAGTAGTCATTCGAGTGATTGATTGGAAATCGAGATGTTCTCGAGATGTTGTAATAATATAATCGATTATCACTCGAGATATCATTCGAATGCGCCATCACTAGTTTGATGCAATAAGCTTCGCAAATACTCAACTGCAGCTTCCACTAAATTTAAAGAACGGTCTGTCTCAGCTACGTAGGAACATTTAATAGTTCGCCTGGCTCCGCTCTTGATGCACTAAAATACTTCCTTTGATGGCCACATCATGAGCCATCTTCCGCATAAAAAGGAGTGGTCTTTGGTCCAACTCGCCCTGAAGTTTTACTGTCCTTGGACACCGCATTTCCTTCGCCTCCAGTCTCATGGACATGTCGTCTGACAAACGGACACCAGTAATCCGACTGCGACGTACATATTGGGAATTATCTTTCTCTGCATTCAGGGCTGGCTCTGGTCAGAAATTGAACTAAGAGGTGACAGTTTTCGATATTTACGGATGACTCTAAGACCAAGGAAAGCTCTGGAGCTGCAAGAGTGTGGAGAACAACAAAATCAGACGCGACAGGTGAATTTACGTCGCTTTCCCAAGCGGAAACCTATGCGATTTTAATGCCCAGTGGCCACAAACTATGTTATGAAGAACACGTAGAAGAGCGATTTGATTTTGATTCTAAAGACAGTCAAGTTGTGCTTAAGGCCTTTAAACCACATGGCAGTTCAGAAATGCAAGTCTTCCCCTGAATTTGATCGGCAGTCTGAAAAATTTACCACTGAATCACTGGAAATGAGATAGACGATGAACTTGCCAGACAAGGACCACTGGAGCTACTCTTAGGATCCGATCCCGCATTGGAACTACCAGCGTTCTTGTTTAAGTCTTCCATCGATGATTGGGTTGCTCAAGAGCACAACAGGAAGTGTAGACAAATCAAGCTCATGCTCCCAACGTTTGTAAGAAACCGTCCGAGACTGCAGACGACATTTCGGCGCACTAACTGGCAACTGTACCTTCGCCAGCATCCAAGTGTGGCTGAAACTGAGACGTCTGTGGTGAGAACGACGATGCTGTAGAGCACTTCATCTGTCCTGCCTTAGCTCGGATCAGGCGGCAGATATTTGATGCTGATGTGGTGAGAGCTGGTTTTCTGAAAAAGTTCTTCATTACTGAAACACCTGATGGTTTTCCCCCGGGAGATCATGTAACTCGATTTAATTTAGGTTGCCGCCTGGTAGTACAATGGACCGGTTTTGGAGTGTGTGTGCTCCAGTGCAGTACTAAACAAATTAATAACGATGTGTAGTAGATAGTAAAGAATGGGTGACGTGGCACTTGTCCCCGCGACTGGCTTAGAAGAAGAATACGAGTGAGATGCGATCCCTTGAACTTTATCATTTCAAAGCAGCGCGCTCATAGATTTAAAATATATTTCTTAAATATGACCAATCAGTCCTTAATCAATTTCATCTTCCTATCCAATTCTAGATGAAAATCGATGGCAGTCTCAGCTTGTTCATGAACTACTACAATCAGAATCTCGGCGTTTGGGAGCCACTCATTGAGCAGCTGGAGAAAGAAGGCCAAAACGGCATGATTGAATACCAGCCGTGGGAGCTGAACTTTGGCATGGAAATGCAGACGATTGAATCGGAAGTTGAAGAACTGGAAAACCAACCGTTGACCAAAATATCCGTCGAATCGGAGGAAATGTTAGAGATCACCATGAGCAAGACCTGCTTGGATACGCTGAAAATGCTGGGCGATGCCTTCTCTTATGCCATGGACTCAACGGGCCTAACAAAACCGGAGGTGATTGCCCCCTATGTCCTGGAGAACGACACTGGCTTTGATATTTCATTGAACTTCAAACTGGGCATTTTCACGTTGCACGAGTGTCACATGCCGAATTCAAGTTCCCGATGTGATGTGCTGAATAGTTCCCTCATATTCCAATGTGTCAATGCGGACGCTGACTTGTCACCGAACGAGGTGAAGGATTGCACCATTTCCCCCGGGGGTCGGGCTTACCTGCAGACGAAGGACCTGTCGACACTTACAACAGCCGAGGAGGCTGCCTACGAAATTCATGTCACGGTAAGTGGAACATAAGCGTGCCGCAATCATGCGCTTTAATCTGCTTGTTTTTTGTGGTTAAGGTCGGCGGAATTGACAAGGAAGTCGTTTTGCCCGTCTCAAAATCAGATCAACGATATTTCCCTCTGTACAGAGACACCAACAAGGATCCGTGGGGAATCATATCTCAAGTGACATCCGAGTTTGGAACGACCAGGATTAACATCCATGGAGTCGTTGATGTAAGTGCCGGCAGAGACTGTGTCAGTTTTTAGAGAGAGATAAACAGGATGTTTTGCCTTTTCTTGCAGGTACACAATCACTTCACAACGAATATCTGCATCTACAGAAACAAGCAGAACTCCACCGAGAAGGTTCTGGTTGGCGAAATTGCACCGCAGGAGGTGTTCCATGTGCCATTGCACGCGATATACGCCGAATCGAAGGAATTATTCTTCTCGCTTCCCGTAAGCCGACTAGAGTTGCTCAAAAGTGTGTCCTAAATGCTCATTTGTTAATTTGTCCACAGGGCTACAAAGTATCAATCCAAGGCATACGCTGGAATGACTGCCCCACAGACTTCAACTACCATCGACAGATTCAATGCGATCCAGTTGACACATTCGAACCGCTGTACATCAACGCGATTCGCCTGAAGACCGAAGTCTACCATGAGAACACGATGAAGTACATGCTGCTGAGTGCTTACTACACAGTGCATCTGCGTCCACCTCTGTATCTGAGAAACGCCCTGCCAATAGAAATCAAGGTGTCCGTAGCCGGCTGCACCGTGCGCAATGCTGACATCAAAAAGGGAGTCGAGCTGGACGAGATGGATGTGACTGATGCAAAGGCGTTAGCAAACAAGGAGGAGATGCTCGACTATGGAGAGAAGGAGGTGCTGCCTGGCGATGTACTGCAGCTGCCAACTGTTCAGCTGACGAGCAGGCGGAAAGAAGCCAAGAGCTTCATTGTTGTTCGGGTGGGTGCTTGAGCTTTCTCTCACTCTTAAGATCGCTTAGACTGTTTGTGTTCACTTTAGCTGATTCAATACTTGGAGAAGGACTGGTCGTGCACAACGGAGATCTCCGAAAACCACGAGGAATACACAACCTGGACATTCAACTCGTACGACTCCACAGCTAAGATGACCATGGACTTGGGTGTCAGGTAAATATTGAATCACCAGATTAGATTTCTATACAAACCATTGGGAAGTACTGGACTAAACTCACAAGGAATCAAACGATGATGGCATTGACTGCAAAGACTTAAATACTCGTTTCACTTCTGTCCTCTCAGACGTGTCCGAACTTATGTTCAGTGGGTACCAGTGGCGCAGTGCTCTGCTATAACGCCAATGAGGGTTTTAAGATAAGGCCAAGTTGGTCCAAAGAAAAGCTTTCGGAATGGTGGTAACACAGTGCCTTAGATCTTAGTATTGCTAAATGTAAAATATTCACGGCGTTTAGGATATCATACTGACTTACTTAGGCCGACGATCCATGAAGGGTTCGAGCCTGAGCAACTGCTGCCTTCCATCGGTGACCGACCTGGGCGCGCTGCTTCCATCGATCAAGGCCAAGTTGTCGTACATCCGCGATAACTTGGTCTCTGTCCCAGAGGATTGGTCCTCCGCTCCTTCTCGAACCAGGAGTCTCGGATTCAAAGACCCTCTTTGCTGGAGCGTTGTTGTCCATTCGCTTGATGTGGCCGAGCGAGTGTGGTCGATTTTTGCCTTCCGGACTACATAAAGCAGAACTGGCAGAACACGGGTTGTGTAGAGCATGACTTTGGTCCTTCGAGTCAGGAGTATCGAGCCCAGTTGACAAACGGAAGTAGCATCAAGCCAAAGGGTAGTTTAGGGGGTCCAGAGGTAGATAAACTCCTTTAACACCTCGAAATTGTAGCTGTCGATTCTAACGTTTTAGTCTAGGTGGTGTGCGCCGACCGTTTTTTCCTCGACAACATATGTTTGGTTTTGTCCTCGTTGACCTTTAGACCAGCTTGTTTCACCTGTTCCTCAATTGCCGTGAAAGCTTCTTCTACGGCGCGTTGGGACCGCCCGATAGCGCTATAATGTCGATGTCATCAGCGTATCCCAACAGCTGGACTGACTTGTAGAAGATAGTGCCTTCTGTGTGTACAGCTGCCCGCCGCACTATATTCTCCAGCACAAAATTGAGGAAATCGTACGATAGCGCATCTCCTTGCCGAGATCCGCTGCTGGTGTCTTATAGTTCAGAGGTTTTTGAACCAAACTGCACGGTGCATAGCGTGGTGCGACACAACGGGATCAATTTTTTCCCGGAATCCCGAATTCGGCCATCGCTTCGAACAGCTCCCTGCGATGAATTCTGTCGTATGTGGCTTTAAAATCGATGAAAAGATGGTGAGTATGGATTTGAAACTCGCTCTTCAGAAATAAGAGAGCAAAAAGATATCCATCTTTTGCCTCTCTTGCCCCTTGATTCCATCTGACAGCGTTTTTTATAAGCTTTCCCCTCCGTTTCTGTGAATACGTGTGAGCTCTTGAAAACAGCTGATCCTGTGTTAAATATTCCTGTAAATAATACGTGGCATTACACTTTTATTCACCCAATCCTACCATTAAAGTCATGAACCAATTGAACACTCTTCGAAAAATAATACATGGCTGTGGCCAACTTCACACGAAATCCATAAATCTCTCACTTATCCCACGAAATCTACGAATCAGCCGCCATATTGTGGTGGATCCATGGTTTTTGTGAAAGTATTCACAAAGTATTCCTCTCTTTTGTGGACTAGGGGAAAAAATTGCCGAAGATGGATATCTCTTATCTGGTCTTCTCCAGGATCTACTTTAGTGTGAGTATTTGGTCTATAGTCGATTTGCCGGACTGGTACGTGCCGATTAGTGCGGTGCAAAACGGCTTTACACGTTCACACAGTACGCTGGATAGGATCTTGACGTTTAGCAGAGATATACCTCTATTGTTTTTGCAGGAGGTAGGATCGCCTTTTTTCTGGATCGAGCTGTCGGGCATACTTTCGTCTTCCCAAATTCGGCAAATGATCTGATGCAACCTGTTCTCCCTACCAGTACGTTTCTCCCAGCTCCGATGGTAAGCCATTTGAGATTGCGGCTTTGTTGTTCTTCAGCCTTTTAATGGCTGTACCGACTTCTTCAAAAGTAGGAGTGAGGACTACTTCGTCGACTGGAGTTGGGATTTCCTGGTTCCCTATCACTCTCTCCTGGTCAGGCCCGCTAAGCAGCTGTTGGAAGTGCTGTTTAAACACTCCACCATTCCCTGTGGGTCCGTATCTAGACTACCCTTTTCAATTTCGAAGAGCCTGGGTGCGTGTGGCCTGGTTTTTGCCTTTTTTTTTAGAACGCTCGTATTTTTGTTTGTCCCTTCCCCTAACTCTTCGATATCGAAAGTTGTTTCTCCTCCCGTTTTCTAGCCCGGTACTCCTCTTGCGCTGCTCTTGTTTTTCGTTGCAGAGTTTTTTTTTTTTTTTGCTCACACTCGTGGCTAATGTCACACGTTTTTTTTGTTGGCTGGTTCAGCTTTCTGACAAAATCGCTGAATCTTGCTGATACAAGAAAATTGTCAGAGTTCATCCAGGATATTTGACGCGTGTCTTTCGTCAAGAAGCACATGGTCGATTTGGTTGGGGGTTCGAACATCCGGGAAAATTGCTGTTTGCAAAGGAACCTTGTGCCTCTTAATCTTGAGCGATATTCGAAATTAATAAATGAAATGAAATGATGGTTGCATCCCTACAATTGTTGCTTCCAGATTCCAAGATCGCAGTGGAAGTCTTATGGTAACCGTGTACAGTCCATTCTGGATGATCAATAAAACCGGCCTAATGCTCAGCTACAAGGTTTGTATTCGTGTGGAACTGGAAATCAGCATGTATTTAACATATTCATTTAATTTTCCAGACAAACAGCGAATCCGTGAATGTTCTCTACCATCCGCCAGAGTACAATGGACCAATTCTGTACTCCTTCCGCGACAAATTCCTATTCGACAACAAGCGCGCATCGATTCGAGTCGACAACGGCGAGTGGAGCGACAAGATTCCTCTGGACGTTGCGGGCTCAAGCGGCGAAGTGGTGTGCAAGGTTGCCGATAGTCAATACCACATCGGAGTGCACAATCATCTGACGCACAATTCACTGACAAAACAAATAAGCTTCATTCCGTTCTACATAGCATCGAATAAGTGTGAGTTTGTCATTGAAATGCAAGAGCACAGTCGACCAGGTGATCCTTGGGTTAAGGTAAGAGCACATCCCTCCAGATTCTTGAATTCAGATTCACGTTGTTCCCTGTGTGTAGATCGAACCGAATCAGTGCATTCCCTTCTGGCCGAAGTCCGACGATAAGAAGGTTATCCTAAAGGTCGACGGACAGACTACCGTTCCGTTCGATTACGCTGAATTCCAGTGTATTCTCCTGAAATTGGAAAGTAATCAGGTAATGCAAAGGAAACCGAATCGAAAGAGGAGGTTTCATAAGACATTCTCTTTCAGTACGGCGGCATTAACGTGGACGTTCAAGTGACAGAAGGTGGAGTGATCATCACGTTTACTCCCTACAACGCGGGCGATGCACCAGGTCTCCTGATCAATCACACTTCACAGTCGATCACATTCCGGGAAAAGGGTCATGTCGACAATGTGTACGTTTACATCCGTTCCACTGACTGTGACTACTAAGTGAATGCTTTTGTTCCACAGAGTTGTGAAGCCCCGGGAGAAGCTCCTGTTCGCTTGGGTCGATCCAGCCGGTCAACGTCAGCTGCTGATGGGCAAGGAAGCCGTGGAGAATGACTTACGTCGCGACGGTGTCGGAACATTGACGTAAGCTTTTAAGTCAGCCTTTTCCTTGGTCCAACGGGTATCACGATTCGTTTACTTTAAGGTTGGATGGAGGCACTAAAGCGTTCTGGGTATCATTCCTCGACGGGCTGCAGCGTGTGTTGCTGTTCACGGAAATCAAGGATATTGCCGAGAGAGTTGTTGGCAGCAGCGAAATGGAAAAGGTAAGCAGCTTAGGTGTCATTCTTAAACAATCCTTCACCCCTCCATGTAATCCATTCAGGTGACCCAAGAAATCGCTATAAGCATCCACGGAATTGGCCTGTCAGTTCTCAACAACGTGACCGGCATCGATGTGCTTTACTTGGGCATCAAGAGCTCCGGCATCATATGGGAGCAGAAGAAACCCAACAAGAGGCGTTTCAAACAATTCACAGTCGAAGATTCGATTAGGCTCGAGGAACAGTACCAGGCGTACTTGTTGGACAAGCAGGTGGATGGCCAAGAGAAGAAATACTATTTGGATCATAAGTTCGAGGTTAGAGAGGCGCCTGTTCATCCATCGCAGACATGCTAATCCTCTGCACATCCCTTTCAGGTTGACTTCGACAACATGGTCTACAGAAAGCAAGTTGAGCGGGTGATTCAACGAACATTCTATCCCGGATTGTGGTTCAACATGAAAACATCGCCGTATCAGACGCAACTGCATGCGAAGATCAACAAGATCCAGATTGACAATCAGCTGACGGACTGCATTTTCCCAGTTGTCCTCGCACCTATTCCTCCGCCGAAGAGTATAGCCGCTGGCACGAGTAAGTTGTTGCGAACAAAGTCTGAACTATAATCACTTTCTCGGTCCCCTCCAGCCCTGAAGCCCTTCGTTGAGTGTAGTATAGTGGAGCGAGTAGTCCCGAATTCCACAATCAATCAGTTCAAATACTGCAGCATGCTGATCCAAGAGTTCCACTTCAAAGTCGATATTCTCTTCCTCACCGCCATTGCGGATATGTTCACAGCCGACTTAACCGACGATCAAGCTGTAAGTAGTCTCTCTAGTCATTCAAGATCATTGACAGCAATCCCTCGTTCACAGGCGAAACTGTTCAACGAAGACGTTGACTCCATCGAATCTCCACTCTCTGCGCTGGTCGAAAGAAGTTCGGCGCAGGAGCAAAAGAATTTCTACGACAACTTACATTTGGGACCGCTCAAAATCCATGTGTCCTTCTCCATGGCTGGCTCTGATACGACAGCCTTGCCTGGAATCCTCTCGACGATTGTACAAGGTGTCGGTGTCACACTGACCGACGTCAACGATGTCGTTTTCAAATTGGCTTTCTTCGAGCGCGAGTACGGTTTTTTCACTCAACGGCAGTTGACTTCCGAGATCACTGCCCATTACGCCGGACAAGCCCTGAAGCAGCTGTATGTCCTTGTTTTGGGCTTGGATGTCATTGGTAATCCGTACGGTTTGGTTGTTGGCCTGAAGACCGGCGTCCAGGATTTGTTCTACGAACCATTCCAGGTTTGAATGCGCCCCAAATCCATTCGATCGTGAGATTTTATCTGTTCTTCATTCCCCAGGGAGCTATTCAGGGACCTGGCGAATTCGCAGAAGGCCTCGTGCTTGGCGTGAAATCACTCTTTGGACACACAGTGGGTGGAGCTGCTGGAGCGGTTTCAAAGTAAGCTCTGACTTTTCCAATTGTGAGTAGAAGAGGTGTTCATTTGTTTCGCATTCGACAGGATTACTGGTGCTATGGGCAAGGGCTTGGCAGCACTCACCTTCGATGAGGACTACCAGAAGAAGCGGCGACAAGCGTTGAACAAGAAACCAGTCAACTTCCAGGAGGGCATTGCGCGAAGTGGAAAAGGCTTGGTCATGGTAAGATTAAGCTTCCGAAATGCTTGTCATAACCTACTGACCACTGGCAATCGTTTCAGGGTGTGGTCGACGGTGTGAGTGGAGTGTTTACGAAACCAATTTCCGGCGCAAAGGAAGAGGGTGTCGAGGGTTTCTTCAAGGGCTTAGGAAAGGGCGCGATCGGATTGGTTGCACGTCCGACAGCCGGTGTTGTTGATTTCGCCAGCGGCAGCTTTGAGGCGGTGCGACGAGCCGCAGAGAGTGGGCATGACGCCAGTCGACTAAGACCACCACGATTCATGCATTTGGACAATGTGCTGCGTCCGTACAGCCTTTCCGAAGCAAGGGGCAACAAGTTGCTAAAGTAAGTGATTTCTTGCACATTTTACAATCCTATCTGAGGTTTGACCGTCTCTTGGTAACTTACAGGGAATTGGAGAAAGGAAAGTACGCCAGCACCGACTCATTCGCTCACTGCGAAGAAGTGATTACGAAACAAGAAATTGTGCTCGTGTCGAACCATCGAGTAATCTACATAACGAAAAATGATCTATTCGGTACCTGGCAGGTAAATTTGGAAGATCCTGAACCCGCACAGAGTTCCGTTCACATTGCCTTCCCTCTTTTCAGCCGGCTTGGACCTATCTGTGGAACGAAATAACATCGATCAACTCAATAGACTTAGGCGTTGAGATCGTCCTCAAGAAGGAGGGCAGAAAAATGCTCGGCCTCTTCTCCTCATCAGAGGTGCAACGAAAAATCATATGCATACCGAAACGTGCTCGTCGCGAGCACCTCGCCAATCTGATGGAGAATCTTCGAACGGGCGGATAGAAAAAAGTGATTTATCCCCCCCTCACCCGTACGTCACACGCACATACTTCTGAATGGTGTTTTTTTTTTTTGTTTTTGTATCCATGACGTGAAGAAAATAAATCGAAAGAATAGCGAACAGATCACTCACATATTTCCGAAAGCAGGTATCTATCCGAACGACAGGCGTTCATGGACCAGTGAAACTGAATGTTGCTATATATGGTATACACATTATCGTCGTTTCTTTCCCTCAATTGAAAGTGTCTCATCCAAGATGTATGTAATCAATCAGCTTTTTTTATCGCATCTACCTCAAATATGAGTTGATCTTGTATAACACTTATTTTTTTGTCTGACACACACATACTCAGCTTTTTCTTGAACTTTATTGAATTGGTAACATAGTTAAGATGTATTTATGAGAACAAGCTTTTCGTTTCGTTGTCTTCTAAAGATACAGTTATTAATAGTTTTTTTCTATCGAATTGTTGCTTTAATAAAAATGAAAAAAAAAAAACATATGAAATGTGTTGAAAATAAAACTATCCACCGCAACTGATTTTTTTGCAAATAACTTTGTTTCACTTCAAAAATGACCACACCAAATCCCCCATCAACCGAATCTTCTTACTACGGCAGATCCTGGAAAAGGCCCAAGAGATGCAGATTGACACTCACCATATATTCGTCGATTTCTCCCCATTCTTTGCGTGGCGCTACAGTCCGGTGTGGAACTGGGCCTTGGTCAGCATTCCTCCTCATTCCTCCACAATGTTGGGCTAGGCGCCTCTTGTCTCGTACACCCAGCTGATTAAGAACTCTTTTCAGTTGGTTACGCCATCGGATGCGAGGTCTTCCTCTACCGCGTGGTCTGGTAGTTGTCAGGGTTAGCCTCGAAGACTTTCCATCTCTCTACATGTTCTAGCCATCTGAGTCGAACTCGTTTGACTAGGCCGCACAACAGGCTGGTTTCTGAGAAGCTAGGTCCTGGCCCTGTACGGGCTGTAGAACCTTCTTCTTCTTCTTGTGGCGCTACAGTCCGGGGTGCACCTGGGCCTCGGTCAACAATCCTCTCTAGCTGGCACGTTCTTTAGCCAGCTGCCTCCAATTTCGCACTCCAAGTTGGTTGAGGTCCCTCTCCACTTGAGTGCGCCATCGGGTTCGTGGTCGTCCTCTATTGCGTTGTCCCACTGGCTCGGAGTCGAAGACTCTTCGGGCTGGAACAGTGTTGTCCATGCGCTCAACATGGCCTAGCCATCTTAGGCGTGGAATCCGTAGACGCCTGACTAAACTCATGTCGCTGTACAGCCCGTACAGTTCGTCGTTGAATCTCCTTCTCCAAGAACCTTCAACGCAAACAGGACCAAAGATTGAACGCAGAACTTTTCTCTCGAAGAGACCAAGCTAAACAGCGGTTGGCAAGAGTTATTCTGCGTTTAATCTCGGTACTGATGTTGTTCGCACTATTTAATTGGGAGCCAAGGTAAACGAAGTCCTTTACTACCTCGAAGTTGTAGCTGCCGACGTTCTGGCCGAGTCGTCGATGTTGTGTGTCCTTTCTTGATGACAGCATATACTTTGTTTTGCCCCCATTCACCGCTAAACCCCTTTTGTTTCGCCTCCGTCTCAATACAAGCAAACGCTTCATCTCGCTGAGTTCGGCTAATCACGTCAATATCGTCGGCGTATGCTAGCAGTTGAACGGACTTCTGGAAGATGGTGCCTCTAGTGTTGGCGTGTGAGTTTCGCACGATCTTCTCCAGGACGATGTTAAAGAAATCACATGAGAGCGCCTCGCATTGCCTAAGACCTTTTTTGACATTGAAGGTCTCGGTGAGATCGTTACCGACCTTGATGGAGCAGCGACAGTTCTCCATCGTCATCCTGCACAGCCTGACGAGTTTGGCAGGAATGTCAAAACTAGACATGGCGTTGTATAGCTCGTCTCTATGCACGCTGTCATATACGGCCTTGAAATCGACAAATAGGTGGTGGGTGTCGATTTGCATTTCCATATCCTACAGATGAGCTGGTGCATGCGACCAACCAGATCATCTCCAGCCGCTTTAAACAGTTCCGCGGACAATCCGTCCGCTCCAGCAGCTTTGTTCGACTTCAGTCTCGATATCGCTACCTTGACTTCGTCTAGATCGGGGGAACGGAATTCTCTTCTATCGTCGTCCATTGCGTGGAGTGGAACATTCTGCCTGACAGCGGTATTGGTGTCCTCTTCGCCGTTTAACAGTCTGCAGAAATGATCTTTCCAGATTCTCAGTATCGACTGCGACTCTACTACGAGTTGTCCCTCTTCATTATGACAGGCTTCTGTCCGATGTTTGTACCCTTTGGATAGTTGTTTCACCCGCTGGTAAAATTTTCGGACATTATTTCTGCCGTACCACCTCTCCATTTGCTCGATCGCGCGCTTCTCATGCTCCTTCTTTTTCTTTTTGAGAAGCGGGTGCTCTTCACTTCTTTCAAGTTCGTAGAGCTCATGAACCGCTCTCGTCCTTCTATCCAGCGTCACCTTATATGCTGCTAGTTTCGCTGAATGCGCCTGCCGACACTCGTTGTCAAATCATGTGTTTTTTCTAGGTGGCATTTTAAAACCCAACACATCAGTGGCAGCTTCTCTAATGACGTTTTGACAACGGATTTCGGACGCTGTCCTCAACTTCACTTACCTCGGCTTCGGAGTAAACTGTACAAATAACATCAGTACCGGATCGAGCGTAGGATAACTCTTGCCAACCGCTGTTTCTTTGGGTTGAAGAGGCAATTGAGTAATAGAGCCCTCTCCCGAAGAACCAAGTTGACTCTATATAAGACCCTGATCATCCCAGTCCTGCTATACGGCGAGGAGGCATGGACAATCTCGAAAGCGGATGAAGAAGTCCTTGGTCTCTTTGAGAGAAAAGTTCTACGCACGATCTTTGGTCCTGTTTGTGTTGACGGCTTCTGGGGAAGAAGATTCAATCACGAACTGTACGGGCTGTACAGCGACATGAGCCTAGTTAGGCGTCTACGGATCCAACGCCTACGGTGTCTAGGTCATGTAGAGCGTATGGACTACAGCTATGGCCCGAAGAATCTTCGAATCCGAACCTGTCGGGCAACAGCTAGCCAGGGATCGGGCTAGTTGGAGAGGCATGTTGGTTGAGGCCCAGGTCCAGCCCGGACTGTAGCGCCACACAAAGAAGAAGAAAGTAAGCATAAAGCATCGTGTCTATTGCATAATTTTATTTCATCGAGTACAAAACTTGGTTTTTGTTTTTTTTTATTCTAACCTAAAGTTACACCTTTTTCATAAAACTACTAGGTCCAGTCATAATTGGTTCATAATTATTACAGTCACTGTCACAGAATGAGCTTAGTTTTGCATCAGAGTTTCCACCGTTGTAGGTCTCCACATTGAACATGGCTAAGTGTCCACTCGCTTCGAATTGATTGATGATCATGTTCACCTTGCTGCCGCCCTTGACGGGTGTCGTGCCATTGCTCGGCGCCAGAAACTCCCCCTCGTAGCCGTCGCAGATCTCCAGATTGTTGAGGAGATTCTCCTTTTCGCTCTGCTTGCATTTTGTCGGTGACGTTGTTGAGCTCCGTGTCGAAGAAGTGGATTTGTTTAGTCGATTTAGGAACCAATTTCTGGACGTCTTCTCCTGATTGGGCGTCTTGGAAAGCTTCTGCGCTGTCTTGATGGCTTTCTTTTGTTCCTTCGTGGGCAGGATCTGCTGGGGGGACAACGCCGACGTCTCCGAGTCGGATGACACAGTTTTCTTCACAATCTTCTTGAGACGCTCAGAGTTGGGGCCAGCGGTTGAGAGCTGGCTGGACAGCTTGCTGTGCACGTCTTTCACTTTGTTCTGAAAGTCACTGTTGTTGCGAGACAGGTCGAGGAGTTCCGCCGTTTCCGACTCGGCATTCACCGGGGGTGGGGGTGACTTCGGGATGTCGTAGTCGAATTTTTTGGCGATGTTCGTCTTTGAGTTCTGCTTCTCGGGGATGTCCGGCGCCTTGATAGGCTCCTCCTCGTTCCGTGCGATCAGCAGCTCCGTGGGCTGGTGCATGCTGTACAGCGGTGACGGCTCCTCGTAGATGCAATCGTTGTTGTTTGTGCTCCTGTCGTCGATGTAGGTCTTCTTCACGGTCGGCGGAGTGGGTAACTTCCGAGGACTCTTCGCCGTAATCGCCTGAGGTGCGCAGTCTCCGCGGATCGCCGCCTCGATGGCGTGGATCCACTCCTTTGCCTCGACCTCGGAGTTGCACTGAAACACGTGTTTCTTGTTTGGGTCGGACGTGGTAATTTGGAAGCAAATCTCGCGACGCTTTCCCTCCCCATGGTGCTCCACCTCGACACCGTGCGCCTTCAGGTGGACGCTAAACGAGGGTCGTAGCGACGTGACACCGTCACAGTAGCACAGCAGCCAGTCACTCAGGATGCCGCAGTAACACTTCTTGCTCTGATCAAAGAAGAGCCGCTTCTCGATCCGCTGCAGTTGACCGTGCTTATTTGACTTCTGAATTGACAAGTGACACGCGGGAAGCCCGGCATAGGGACAGTCTACCGCGTTAACATTCTCCCCATCTTGGTGCGACTTGAGGCCCTCGTCGGACTGTGGGGACTCGTTGCAAATGTCGTAGATGCCTTTGTCTAAGATTTTGTTCTCCTCATCGGCGTCGTCGTCGTCTTCTTCATCGTTATCCCCGTTCTCTGCGGGATGCGATTGTCGTAATGGCGATTTGATTGCATTCTGATCTTGGAAGTCGATGTACTCCGTTGACAAACCTTGACGGGGAGAGAGATTGTGGTTTTAGAACAAGTTGCGCCAACACTGAAGCGTTGGTTGCTTACCTTTTTTGGGGGGAGTCGATGACATTTCCAAATAT
Organism: Eristalis arbustorum; assembly: GCA_916610145.1. Taxonomy (NCBI): domain Eukaryota; kingdom Metazoa; phylum Arthropoda; class Insecta; order Diptera; family Syrphidae; genus Eristalis; species Eristalis arbustorum. The sequence continues at coordinate 29,977,830 of OU744319.1, read as the reverse complement.
GAGATTTCTTCTGTTTCGTTGTGTTCGATTTTTGAGTTCCTTATACTCGGCGCCGCCTTGTCTGGGGTGGACACGCCATTCTGCATCAGTTTGTGGTTGTTGTTCGAGGAATCGGTGAAGTAACCCAGTATTTTCTCGCATCTGTCTAGAAACTTTCGATTCTGATACTCTGAACTGTCGCCAAAGAGGCTCACGGTGTTCTCGTATTCCGCCGGCTCAATCGAGTATCGAAGATGATCTCGAAGATCTGTTCGGTAGATAGAGAGAAAGAGAGAAAAGTCAGTAGTTAGCAATTTTGTATCATTTAAAAATAAGTGCACACATAATTTCTCAAACTTTGAGCATGTGTGGACCCAGCAACGAATTTATCTTTCGGCGGAGCCCTCCAAACATACAACTGTACTGGAAAGATAATAGAGTTTTAAAGACTGTTACGGATGTCCAAGAGTCAGGTCAACCACAAGTTGCGAATGGCTGGCTTAACACATTAAATAGACGTCGCTGTAGACAGCTGAATGACGTCGAAGTAGTCCGAAGTTAATGCAAGCAATGACACCAACGAGGTGTTGAAACGATGGATCATCCTTGCCATTCGAGCAGGTTCTAGGTTGCTTCTAGAGGAAAGTGCTAAGTATTATTTTTGGTCTCATATGTGCTGAAGGAGAAGAGGACTGTACGACGAACTGTACAGCGACGTCGATCTGGTCGAGTCAGTCCCGTCGTCTCAGATGGCAAGATCACGTAGAACTAATGAACATCAATGCTTCGACACCAACCCCGACGAACAGCCAGATAAAGGAAGAAATCGCCGCCGATGGCGTGCACAACTGGAAAGAGATCTCAATCAATGTGCGTTGCTGGAAGTAAATAGCACAGATCCTAGATGAAAAGGTATGTTGCCTTTGGGGTATGCGCAAGATCCAAAACACTTCCAGTCAATGTTCAGGTCAAATTTGGTGGAGGATTTTGCCAAACTGTACAGCCTCGTCTGTAGTTGCTTCTCTTGTTAGGGAATAGGGCCAATTTTTGGGTTCAATCGTATGGATGAATTCAATTATTTGGAGATACTGACATGGTTATATAGTGCTTCCTGCTGAAGATGAGATGCCACTGATAGGAATGCTTCATTAAGACAATGATCTGATGCCAAGAATATCAAGGTTCTAGATTGGCCTGCGAAGTATTTAGACCTAAACTCAATAGACGACTTGTGGGCGATAGTCGTCAGGCGAATAAAATATAAATTCTTCGTGTGTTTTGCTTAGATTTTTTGAAGAGATTTTGCATTGACAGCTTAAGCCTTGTCGCGGTAATTTTTGTGTTGAATGAATAATGGTGGCCTGTGGCGAATAAGGCATGTGTATCGACCCCAATGCACTTAAACGTCGACGTCGAAGGTACGGTCCCTGGTCTGAGAGACAAACATTAAAATAATTGTTCACGGCCCAACCTCATTCGAGTCACTGACAATGCTCAAAGAGTATTTCCTGTCTAGAAAAAGCTTCTCAAACTTGGCCGTTCGGATTCGGCATACGACTGTAGGTCCCTTCCACTCGTGTGAGAACAATTGCACGCACAACACGAGTGGTTGCTGAGAAGCTAGCCCCTGGCCCTCTACGGGCTGTTGCAGTAAAATATGTTATGTTTGCTTGTGTGATAAAGTATAGAAAATCAGAGAAAACAATTCACAATAGTCGCCTCTTGTCTCTGTCACTAGACACAAGAAAAAAAGACTCTATTAGAAAATTTAAGGCACTTGACAGGGTGTGGAATCAAGCTCTTTTGTCGAAAATGCGTGCGTATGGTATTAGACATTACCTCACGATCCGTTCAATTTAATTTGTCCTTGGTGGGTTCTCGTCTGATATCCACAAAATAAATGCTGGTGTTCTCCAAGGCTCTGTTCTGTCTCCGACACTCCTTCTCATTTGTGTAAATGATCCATTGTGTGTTACATCGAATCCAATCCACTCCTTCGCTGATGACAACAGCCTCAGATTTTCATACTCGTTCCAAGACTCACGAACCTGCCCTTCGGAGGGAGTATTGGAACGGCAGAGTATGTTCAGCACATTGAATTCCGATCTTGACAGATGATTAACTGGGGTGAGTGCAACAGAGAGGCTTCCAAAACTGTTACTAAACCCTGATAATCAGCCATTATCGACGAAACCGAAAAATGTTCGATCCTTGGTAGGTGTATCCACACTTAGTTGGATCGATTCATTCGAGGTCACTAAGAACGCTGCGATATATTTAGGTTTCCTTAATCGACTCATTTTAACCCGCGGCTCGAGTCCCAGGATGATTCTCGGCTAACAGGGTCTTCGAATGCAAGCCACCTGGTTCGAGAAAGAGAGGAAGACCGAACCTTCGGTATATAGATCAAGTCATCGCGGACGCAAGACACATTGGTCTTGATGATTGGAAGCAGCGGGCTCAGGACCGTCAACGATGGACGGCAGCTGTTTCTCAAGCTCGGACCCTCCATGGGCGTCGGCGGCCTTATAAGTAAAAAGAGATTGTATGTCATTTGTAGTGGAATTTTTGGTGTTCAGGGCCAGACTCGTGAGGTAAAGTCATTTGGATCTTGGTGCAAGAAAACTTACTGCCTCCTGTCAACGAACGTTACAGCGAGATAATAGGTTCAACATCTAAAGACCATTTTAACTGAACATTTGTTCTTTTGCACCTGCCTGGGATGCACGACATTAACCCTTTCTTCTGCAAACTTTTGGCGAAAGAAAGCAACGGAAGGAGTAAGTTTTTGAAGAAGAATTTCTAATCCAATGGTAGAGCATGGCTAAGAGAGTTCATAGTTTTTGGTATGCGAACTCAAAACTCCTTTTTTTTTTGTATATCCACAATGGTGGATCTGTGTTTAGTTCCCACAATGGTGGATCTGTGTTTAGTTCCCACAGCAGTCACTAGAGTTGTGTGTTCTAAATCATACAGATTTATGCTGACTTCAATCGGCGAAAGCAGTTTTATTTTCTATGCATTGTCAGTGACCCTAGATCGGAGGAAACCGAGATTTGTGAAAATTGATCGTTGAACCCAGACAATGTACAAAAGCTGAACAAGCATTGGAGTGCACAGAGCTATCCCCCATGCCATTTCGCAGAGCTCATAATGATTTCTGCTGCAGTAAAGCAGAGCATGACTTCCCTTACGCGAGACCTATGATTCTTTGATTGCTGCAGATAATGCTATTTTGAGTGTAAGGGTCAAGCTCTAACCACAACTTTGGTGGTGGGTAGAAAAAAAAAACAATTTTTGGGATTAGAGCTGTTAAACAGGTTTTAATCGTTTACTGCAAATGGGCAGACTATTAAATCAAGTACATGTTGTGACCAACTCGGCAGCCGGCAAAAGGTGTGTCCAAGGTGCGGCCAATTACAACCAAATTACTCTGAAATTGCCACTAAAACTCGTGCACTTTACAAATTAACTAAACAAGATGGCCCTCTGTTGTGGGCACACACTGTATCAGCTGTATTTGGGTTAACGGTGGTAAATCAACACTGTGGCATTCCAGCGCGCTCTCGATAGGTTTGTGACCGCATGTGCAGCCAATGGTTAACGTGGATAAATCGGAGGTTGAAGTCATTTCAAGAACTCCTGTTCAATGCTCTCTGCATATAAGTGGAGTCACATTGAAGCAAGTGGAGAAGTTTCAGTATCGGGGAGTTTCGGAGGAGTAATCCTGAGCTTTACTGTAGGACTGGCCAAGGTAGACCAACATTGAAACAGCTTGGAAGGTCTGTAAACACAAAGGGCGAGCTTGGTGTCAAGGCCAGGTTTTCGATTGAGTATATGTCGCAACTGGTGGTGCTTGTTGTTTTGGGTATGTTCGTCGACCCTAATGCACTTGAACCTTGACGTCGTAGGTTCGATCCCTGGTCCGAGCGATAAACAAAAAATAATCACGAGTCCACTTCTGTCGAGTCACTGCCAATGCTCAGAGAGTATACTGCCTACCTAAAAAGCTTCTTAAACTTGGCCGTTCGGATTCGGCATAAAGCTGTAGGTCCATTCCACTCGTTACAGGACAATAAGAAGAAGCTAGGCCATAACCCTCTACGGATTGTAGCGCCTTCCAACTCTTACATTTTGTCATGCAATTAGAGTAATGAATTTGAAATTTCTTCGAACTTTTGTGGGAGTTACTCGTCGGGATAGAGTGAGAAACACGGCAGTACGCCAGTAACTTAATGTTGAGCAGCTCCTTCTCCGAATGGAAAAGGGCTATGCTTTAATGGTTTGGACACGTGGCCTTAAAGCTCCCAAGATGAGTTTGTTGGACCAAGTTCAAAGACTCGCTTAGGCACAAAATCTGATAAGTTTGAGTCGAGGGCGGAAGAAAGAGCCGCGTAGAGATCTCTAGTGCGTCCTTCACCCCCGCGATCCTTTTTGTGGATCAAGGGGGTAAGAAGATGGACAAACAATGAAGGACAAACAATGAAGTAGTAAGTAAAGTACATGCGACAGGCCCGGTCCGAGTCAATTGAGCATCCTGTGCAAGGCGCAGCTTAGAGCTTGAACTTTGCCAGTTCATTTAAAGAAGCTAACCTAAAACCTTTTTTGTCTAAGCTTATCAGAATGTCCAATTTGTAAGCTTTTTGGTTTAATGAGCGGGTATAAAACAGCCTACACCTGTCACTGTATACTGTACGTGTAAATCTTTAAGACCTTCCAAAAGTTCAAACGCTCTGCAAAGTAAGACGTGAGAAACCTTTGTTGTTATTTTTCAAACATTAGGTTATAAAACATCTGTGCTATATGCCTCACACACCTTTCTGCCATTGATTAAATCACTTGATAGCGAGCAAGAGGTATTTTCGAAAGAAGAGATGGCGAGCATCTGGAAATTTAGGTGGTATTTTAAAACTACTGGCATGAGAGCAATACGTTCAGTGAGTCGAACATAATCAGTGTTTCATTTGACATTTGTTGGCTTGATTGTTTCTAATGGAGATGTGAAGTAAGAGCAGTGTTTCATTTTACATTTTTTATTTGCTAAAACCTTAACACTGACAAAATTAACGGATGGACTTTTACTATTGTGATGCGCATAGTCAGATTACTGCCAGCGATCGACAACACCAGTGATCCAACGACAAATATTGACTGAACCAGATTCAAAAAACAGATAAAAGTCTATTAACTTTGCTTTCGCTAGAATTCGAATCCCTATTAAAAAGGAACAACCAAACAACCGACTGTACCATCCAGCCGTTAAAGTTCTGCTTACTGGGTCTTATCCTCAGGCCAAGCTGACTGGTTCTTGAAGTGGATTTTCTCCAAAAATCCCAACCTTCCCATCTGCTCCACAAATCGTCAAGGCAGAACTTTCAAAATGCCATTCACAATTCGCACAGTTTATGAAACTAATAAAAATGCCTTCCCATGCAATAGCATCACACACTTATCTTAACTGAATATCTGCGTTAAATTCCTCGTCTACCCCCGTCGAAAAATCTAATAAAAATCCTCATCGCCGGTTAATCGCCCTATTTCCATGGCATGACATCATATCAGCTCATGCTGGATGTTGAAACAAACCATCCTCCAAGACACAGCAACAGCCGCCGCAAGTGTTTCGCAATTTTCTCTCCTCTCCGCACGAGAACTTGTTCGAAGTAATCTCTTCTTTGACCCGGCTGGCAATCGCCAAGCCACTGACCACACTAATAAATTCTCACCAGCAAGTTGTTTGTTGCCGGAAGCTTACTCATTGGCCGGCTCTTACTTCACATCTCCATTAGAAACACAAAAAGAAAAAAAAAGAAAGAACAAACGAAGAATCATGAGAAGAAAAGGCATTAATTTAAATTTCTGGATCACAGCGACGACGACAATCTACAGTGCCCTGCCTTCCTCGTTGATGGTACATTCATGCAAGCAGCCACCAACAACGGTTTTGGTTAAGAGAAATCTACTTGAATTTCACTGTCACACTCATAAGCCGCAGGTTAACCTTCTTAGCCTAGGGACTTTATAGGCTTCACCGGATTAACACCTAACTGAGTAAATGCCAGTTGCCAATCTCATTCGCATGCAGCCCATCGTGACACTGAACTTACCCGATAGAAATTGTTCTATTTCGCTCCGGTGATTGTTTAAATCCATTTTATTGTGCGTTTGATGAAACCTCCGCTCCACAATTGGAAAATTATTGAATTCCTCTTCTACTGGACACACACTCGGCATTCAGATTCAATCATCACGCATTACAGCATCGCTTGATGCGGCGCATCAGTTGATTGTATCTATTTATCACTGCACTAAACGCCCTCCCACTGAGGGGCACGTCTCACTTCTCTGTCCTGAGGGTTAGTTTGGATGTTTTTTTTATATCTGTCTGTCAGTTTGTTTTTTTCCAAACCCAAAACTCTAGCGAGCGACAACCGATAGTTCACTTGCACACGAGAGATTTTCTCGACACTGCACACACTCGGTGGAACAGCGCACAAAACTCTTTGTCCAGCGGAATATCGCTTTAAATTAACCGAACAAATAAACGAACAATTAACCGAGTTACATTCGTGTCAATCAGCGAATTAAGTGACCAACCAGTCCGAGTTGAGTCATCGTCTGATGTGTATCTCGTAGGTTTGCTGGTCGGATTAATTAAATAAAATGTACTCTGCAGGGTGAAATATTAAATATTTTTGTCTTTTATTTTCCACATCACGCAATGTTCGGTTGGCTAATTATCGATTCCGACGCGTCTTTTGGTCACCATTCTGACCGAAAAAAAAATGAAAACGAGAAAATAAGCCAATTGCATATAAGGAAGAGGAGAAATCGCAGCGTTTGCGGCAGCGGCAGCGACAACTTAAACGAGTCATACACCGCGGTCGCGAGTGAGTACTTGACTTTATTCGTTACTCTATCTCCCTTTCACTCTGTATCTGTGCCGGAGAGACCCCAATCAGAATAGAACTCTTGGTGGTCATTGACTATGAAGAAAAGGAACAACAAAAACAACAACAACAGTAACACAACATCAACAACAAATTATGGAATAAAAATGCGAAGCGAACGACAACACAACACAATCCGTTCAACTTCACTACTGTTGAATAGGTGGGTAGCTTCACTCGGCTCTCGGTACACTGTACACTGTACACAGCACTTGAACTTTAAAGTTACACTTGGCTCTCCAGCTGCAGAGAGATACTAGATACTCGCGCAAAGAGTCATTTCAAAATGTGTGACGGAGCGGCGGCGGAGATACACGCAAAGCAGCCAACACTGAACCGACACACACGGAGACCGGAGAGCCAAACAAAGCAACAAAAACAACAAAATATTGTATATATCCCGGCCCAGACACACACATGCATACAGAATATGAATGAAAAAAAAATAAAAAACTAAATGAAAAAATTAAATAAAAGTCGATTTTGGACGAAGAAGAAGACGGTGAAGACAGACACAGAGCGCAATGAAAGCGCTGAGTTTATTTATTATTCAAGCCGCACCATGAAATCTTTCGATGAGGATGGGGAGACACAGAGAGAGGGAGAAAGAGAGAGAGAGAGAGAGAGAGGGATTGTTCCCGTCCCGGAATACACCGAACACACACCACCCGCAATGCAAATGGATCCCCGACCATGAGAAACGAGTGCACTGTTAAATCTATTAAATGCGTGCAGGCATGGATCCTCCGCAGACACGACGGCTTGTGTTGTGTGTATGAATTTTGATATATTCACCGAAAAAAGAACGTATGTTTTATTCTTGCTTTCGGGTGCACATTACATTTTCTGAAAGCAATGCGCCCGGAGAACGATGAACGACAACGGCGGTGAGTAGACGACTATTCGCATTTGCACTTGCGTATCTGGTCAAGCCCTCGTCGTCGTCGTCTTCTTCTTGCACTGGTCTCAGTTCCTGTTGGCTTAACTGCTGCTGCTGAGGGAGCGTTTATGTGTTTGTACAACGTCCTCACACCACGCACTTTTTGTTTTTTTTTTATGTAGGTAGTGTGTAAAGTTGGAGACTATAAAAATAACAAACGTTGGAGCTATAAATTGGACCCATTGTGGTTCGGGGATAGTGCTTGGGTTGGTCTTAATTGGAGTCCGCGTGAAATTACTGCATGATTTCATTTTCGGCTTGGGGTTTTGCTTATCGTTTTATTCCGTCTGGCTCTTGAATGTACGCGGTTTAGCGAAAACTCACTGCTGGCTGACCTAGTGAGCGAAATTAGCTTCAAGATGCATATCTCTTTTGATGACAGCATCAAGGTACAGTTACCGTTGTTTAAATGTGACCATCGGAGAGTGGTGGGTTACCCTGCCAGGTGGTAGGTTCAATCTTCGAATTTTTCCTCGATACTTTGATAAGTAAAGGCTCCACCTTCACTTCAATGTCCAAGCAATGACACTATTTGGTATTGTTTCATAAGGCCCAAATTTGAACTTCTCTGTGAATGGAGCTTACGAGTACATTACAATTGTGATTACCGGACCGTAAGTTTGGGCCTAGTTATAGGGGTCCACGGTTCGAGTTCCAGGGAAAGCAAAGTTAAACTGCCTTTACCTGGTTTTCAAATTAAATCAATTTTCCAGTCACCATTTGCCGTTGGGATCAAATTAACAACAATGGTCTAAGCTGGCAACCCACTTCCCTAACCTGACCTAACCTTAGTTCTTAGGTTGGGACCGCCATAAAACTGTGGGTCTCATACACTCGTGATAGACAGGATGGACCGCTTAATTCTAGTGGTTGCTTCAGAAGCTAAATACAGGTTCGCCTGGGACTGTCGTGCCACTCATCATTGTCTTTGTTTAAACAGTCATTCTTTCTCTAAACTTCAGAAGTCGGATTTTTTCAAGAGCAGCACCGATCTATGTTTTATATCTTTTTTATGTATTTTCAGTTCGTTCCGCCTTGGTGGTGTTAAGGATCTAAGAGTCAGATGTGACACGAAATTAAATTTTTCACTTCATTTTGTTAACGCCATATCTAAATTTAACTCCTTGTTGGAATTTCTTAAATGAAATACTGAAGACTTCCGAGACACTAGTCAGGTCTTAATGTAATATATGTATTAAATAATAATAATAATAATATGGGTGGCCCAGCAGCCCGTAGATGGCCAGCTTCTCAGCAACCACTCGTGTTGTGCGTGCGTATACGTGAGACTTGACTGTATTTCGCATGGAAATAATATTCTTTTTAAGGTATGATAATGCTTTAGGGATCTTCGCGATCTCCACCTGCTACAGTGATCTTAACACTTCAATTTGTAAAGATGAAACAATTCTAAGACTGGTAACATAATTAAAATGATCAACTATCCCTTTTCACCGACATCACTTTATCTTCAAGAAATGTAAAGTTCCAAAAAATGTGTCTCCACCGATCACATCGATCCTTTATTGCAATTAATTTAAACTCAGACTTACCATAAGCAACTTTAAGCCTCTGCGCATTTGTTGATGAGAAGAAGTCCACCAGGATGTCAGCGATACTGTCAACAATGTAATTTTCCATTTGCTTTTGTCGCAGCTTTTTTAGAAAGCTACAGAGGAGATAGAATAAATGTTAGTTCATCATACATACTCATGCTTATGGATATCCACACTTACCACGTGTGCAATTCAGTCAATTCAGCTAGCCGAGGAAACATACGATTTATATGCAAGCCAGCAAAATGCCTCTCCAGACTGGCAATGATGTTTTTCTGTCATAATAAACTCATAAATGTGTTCGTGACGTTTAACCTGTGAAAATGGAGAATTCGTCAGTATATTGTCTGAGTATTTAAATAAAAATAATTAAATAGTTATGGCAACAATTGTTGTGTCCCTGATGGACTTCCAAAGTGTGGACAATATCTTCTCTAGCATCAGCAGCAGATCCAGATTCTAAGCAGATTGCTACAAGCTACCTTAAAATCCACAAAATTACAACTCCCAACTGGCTAGAAGGCACCGCCTGCCTTAAAAACAAAGGAAATATGGCCAGCACTAAATCTAAGCTATAACTGAGGACACACTAAGCGGACCTTCCGTTCAGGACGCTCATCGACGTAATAACAGGACATTGCGTAGGATAGATGGCCTATACAATAATGAGGGCAGAAGCTAGTAGGTGGATAGGTAGAGACAAATTGACAAATTACCTTTTCTGCTCATCTAGTGCTTTGGCAAGTCATAGACAGACATCCATGGGTATTGCAAGCAGAAACAGGTTCCAAGCTTAAGTTTAGTCAATCTTAGTGGTATAACAACTGACCCAGCCTAATCTATGTATGACTGCCTTCTTGCAGTAATATCGGGACATTCATCTTTTGGGTTCGGATTTGATATCTTTGGCTCAATTACTTGCGTGAGACTATACTGTAATCGGGCACTGTTCTTGTTCAGTTTAGGATTTGACATTGTCGATGACCATGTTGTAAAAAAATGTAAAAACTTACCACAAAACTAACTAGATTCTAATGGGCTCGTTTCGATCAGATTGTAGTCGTTCTGTCACGAGTGGAAGATACCTACAGTTTTATACCAACTGCGAACGGCCAAGTTTGAGAAGCTTTTTCTAGAAAGAAGTACTCTTTGAGTATTGTCAGTGACTCGAAAGAGGTGGAACCGTGAAAATTATTTTTTTGTTTGTCGCTCAGACCAGGGATCGAACCTACGACGTCGAGGTTCGTGCGTTGGGGTCGACACAAATACATACAACACCCGGGCCACCGTTAGGCCTTAATACTCGTCCATTATTTCGGATTTCCCATCTAGGGCTCAAACGCGTAGATTCGAAAGAGGTCAAAAGAATTTCACGAGTTATGCCATCCGTAAATAAAAAGAAAGTCCTTCTTATGACGAAAGATGCAGTTGGACGCAAATAACAATGGACATTGGTTTGCAAGGCATCATCAGTCCTGTTTATTTGCAACATATCAAATTATTGTTCAAATTTACCAGAATTAGTTTCTTCTTCTTCTTCTTTGATTGGCGCAACAGTCCGGGGTGGACCTGTGCTTCAACCAACATGCCTCTCCAGCCAGCACGATCTTTCGCCAGCTGCCAGCTGGTTGAGGTCTTTTCCACTTGTGTGCGCCATAGAGCATCCCAGTCCTGCTCTATGGCGCAGAGACATGGACGCTTTTGAAAGCGGATGAGGAAGCTCTTGTTTGTTTTGAGAGTGGAAAAGGTGGAAAAGGACCTCAACTAACTTGGTGTGCGCAGTTGGAGGCAGCTGGCGTAAGATTGTGCTTGCTGGAGAGGCATGTTGGTTGAGGCCCAGGCCAACCCAGGACTGTAGCGCTAATCGAAGAAGAAGAATAATAGATTTACCATGCGTCGAGAGACTTAACACCTTAGGTGACTAGGCTAAGAGAAAACGGACAAAACTGCTCCTCGCGAAGGGTTTTTAGCTCCCATCCAGATGGAGAACGTATAGTCGACAACACAAGTGGAGAAGGAAATGGAGAAGGAGATCAGCCAACTTGGTGTGTGTAATTGGAGACAACTGCTTCGCCGGTGATTACGGTTCTCGATGTCATCAAAGTGCCATCAAAAGAAGGACAAGTTTACGGCATTAAGCATTCTTATTCTAATTAGCAATAAATTGCAGCAAACACGAAAGCAGCAAGACTAGGGATCACATTCAGTCGCAATGGAACACTGTTTGAAACTCCAAGACCAACCAATTGTCATTGTCGCAATTCCAGCTTCCCACCAATCCCGAGCAGCAACAAATTGAGCAACCATCCCATCGTTGACCACCATCAGACCTTCCCATCCAGTCCTCTAGCTTGTTAAATGAATGATATCTGCGTTCGAAAGCGACCACATGGTGAGCACCATACCCTATGGCATAAGAAAGTTGCAAGCTGTGTGCCGGGTTTTGGTTTCTCATTTTGGTCAACTTAAATCCTTCTGGGGTAGTCGTCCTCTTATGTGAAACGAACGCAACCAGTGGGCACAGCACACAGTCCATAACCGATACATAACACATACACACACTGTATTTAAGCAGATTTGTACACTCAACTAAGCACAAGAAAGAAACTGGTTGCGCGATCTCTGTTCTCTCGGCATGGCATCCGGCAGCCAGCCTTGACTTTGGACGGATGACAGGATACACGCAGTAAGTAGGTAACTGGCTTAGTAAATAACCTCATGTGCTGCTTATTTCCCTCCAATCATAAATATAAAATCAGGAAAAAAGCAGAGGTGTGCCTTTAAGGACAGCGGCGGTGGTGTGATGGCGAACGCCGAAGCGACCTCTAATTCGATAGATTGTTTCACTTTGCTTGTAATTACAAAGTATGCTCTTTAAATGGGGATGGAAGGGAAAATGCTGAATTATCTTATCGCATTTGGGAACCGGTTTCGGGATGCAAAGAGGTTCACGGTCGGAGGCCTCGAGTGCTCGAAGGTAAGGTGTTACAAGTGAAGCGAGTCAAGTGCTTGAAGTCACCTGAAACCCTGGCACCTGTTCACGTTTGCGCTTATGGGGGACATGTACGGTGTGGAGAGTGCTTCAATCGGTCGAGTACGAGTACGTGGGAAGATGCCCTTAGACTGAGTGGGCGGATGTGTGTTTGTTTGCTCCTGAGACACGATGAGAGTCAGATGAGAGCAACACGACTGTCAAGTTGACATGAATAGTTGAAGGGAGTTAGTTATCCGTTCAGTTGAAGGTCAACGATATTCGGTCTGGGGCATTTTCACAAGTATGTCGACGGCGTAATGATGAAAGCACCACGAGTGGACCATGTAGTGGTTTTTCAATATTAAATTCATAGTTTGCTCTCTGGGATGTTTAGGCGTTTCTTGTGGGTTCTGGACAAAGACGACAATCGTTCTAGTTGTTCAATTTTTTTTTTTATTTATTATCTACAAGTGAGGCTTAATAATTCATTTTTAAAATTATATCTACTATCACCTAATTCCAGGTATTGCGAATATTTGTTATAGGCTCTGATTACCCTTGTAAGCGGTTCATTTCTTCCGTACTCAGTGTTATGAGACCTTTCAAATGATAACTGTGGAGTACGGAGTGGCCTAGTGGGCAAGTAAAATTGAAGTAACGCCAGGAGATAAGGACATTTTATATGGGAAGATAAAATATCCCTAACAAACATTACTTCATAAACAGTACATCGCGTTTTTAAGGTTTTCAAACCGAGCAATTGACACCTTGCCATATAGTGCGGGCGAAAATTCCATCGCATTTTACAAAATATGAATTTATCAAACCTCTTTTGCACTTTTTCAATGCGGTCAGAATATGTGACAAAATAAGGATTCCATATAACAACGGCATATTCAAGAAAAGGCCTGACCATGGACACGCAAAGGGATAAAAGTGCGAATGGATCAGTGAATCCTTTAGTATTACGCTTTAGAAGCCGACTGCCGAGTTGGCTTTAGATAATATGTAATTTACATGTGAGTGAAAAGAAAATGAACTGTTTAAGGCAGCTGGAGATGACCTGGTTGGCCGCATGCACCAGCTCATCTGTAAGACATGGTCGGAGGAAAGCATGCCCGACGAGTGGAATCTCAGTATCGTTTGCCCGGTCCACAAGAAAGGAGACCCCTTTGACTGCGCCAACTATCGAGGGATCAGCCTCCTTAACATCGCGTACAAAATACTCTCTGCCGTTTTGTGTGAACGCCTGAAACCCTTTTTCAACAACCTAATAGGTCCTTATCAGTGCGGTTTCGGGCCAGGAAAGTCCACAATAGACCAAATATTTACACTTCGGCAGATCCTGGAAAAGACCCAAGAAATGCAAATCGACACTCACCATCTGTTCGTCGATTTCAAGGCCGCATATGACAGCGTGCATAGAGACGAGCTATACAGCGCCATGTCTAGTTTTGACATTCCTGCCAAACTCGTCAGGCTGTGCAGGATGACGATGGAGAACTGTCGCTGCTCCATCAAGGTCGGTTGTCAAAACAGGTTTTAGACAAGGCAACACGCTGTCATGTAACTTCTACCTGAGCCTCAACCAACAAGCGTCTCCAGCCAGCTCGATCTTTAGATAGCTGTCTCCAGTTTCGCACGCATAGTTGGTTGAGGTGCCTTTCCACTTGCGTGCGCTACCCGAGTCGCGGTCTTCCTCTACAGCGCCGTTCCTCGGGGATGGATTCGAAGACTTTTCGGGCCGGAGCATTGGTTTCCATCCGCTCTACATGACCTAGCCATCTCAATCGTTGGATCTTCACTCGTCTGGCTAAGTCGAAATCGCTGAACAGTCCGTGTAGTTCGTCGCTATATCTCCTCCTCCACTCACCATCTACGCAGACGGGACCGATAATCACCCGAAGAATTTTCCTCTCGAAGCAACCAAGAGCTGCTTCATCCGCTTTTGACAGAGTCCATGCCTCCGCGCCATATAGCAGGACTAGGACGATTAAGGTCTTCTAAAGCGTTACCTTGGTTGTTCGAGAGTGGGCTTTGTTTACCAATTGCTTTCCTAGCCGAAAAGAAGCAGCGATTGGCAAGAGTTATTCTTCGTTTGATTTCAGCGCTGGTGTCGTTGTCTGAGTTGATGGCGGTTCCTAGGTATACAAAGTTTTTGACTACCTCAAAGTTATATCTGTCTGCCGTGACGTTCTGACCGAGACGTCGGTGTTGGGTGTCCTTTCTCATTGACAGCATATACGTGGTCTTACCCTCGCTTACCGCTACACCCATATTCGCGGCCTCCGTTGCAATACTCACGAAAGCGCCATTGACATCACGCTGTTCGCGTTCTTCCGATAATGTCAATATCGTCGGCATATGCGAGTAGTTGGGCGGACTTCTGAAAGATTGTTCCTCTGGTGCTGGCGTTCGAGTTTTGAACAATTCTTTCAAGAACGATGTTGAAAAAGTCGCATGACAGCGCATCGCCTTGTCTGAATCTTTTTTTGACATGACGGACGAGTTTGGTACTGATACCAAAACTAGACATTGCTCTGTATACCTCGTCTCTATAGATGCTTTCATACGCTATAGATGCTATCAACGATTAACAGGTGGTGGGTATCGATTTGTTGCTCCTGAGTTTACTCCAAAATCTGCCGAAGTGTGAATATTTGGTCGATGGTGGATTTTCCTGGCCTAAAGTCACACTGGTATGGACTGACCAAGTTGTTGACGAATGGCTTTAGGCGTTCACACAGTACGGCAGATAAGATCTTATAGGCGATGTTAAGGAGACTTATCCCCCGTTAGTTGGCGCAGTCAAAGGGGTGTCCTTTCTTGTGGATCGGGCAAACAATGCTGAGGTTCCATTCATCGGGCATGTATTCCTCCGACCATATTTTGCAGATGAGTCGGTGCATGATCCTTACCAAATCATGGCCTGCGGCTTTAAAAAGCTCGGCGGGTAGGCCGTCAGCTCCAGCAGCCTTGTCCGGGTCGGCTGGACGGAATTGTTGATCTTCATCGTCCCTTTCATTGGGTTGAATGGTTCCCTCTGCCCGACAATGGAATTTGGTTCTTCGTCGCCGTTATACAATCTGCAGAAATGGTTTCTCCATATTCCCAGCATCGACTGTGACTCTAATACGATGTTCCCTTGATCTTACAGGCTTTGGTTCGGAGTTTATAACCTTTACTGGTTGACTTTACCCTTTGGTAAAACTTCCTTACCTCATTCCTGCAGTAACATCCCTCTATTCTGCCGATCGCGCGCATCTCATGCTCCTTCTTTTTTCTCCTGAGAAGCCGGTGTTCGTCTCTCCTCTTCTGCTCGTAGAGCTCCCGAGCGGCTCTTGTCGTTCTTTGCAGTGCCGCTTTGTATGCATCTTGCTTGGCTGCATTCGCCTGCCGACACTCATTGTCAAACCAGGGGTTTCGTTGTGGTGGCGGATTGAAACCCAGCACATCGGCGGCGGCATCTCTGATGGCTTTTTAGCAATGCTGCCACTGGTCTTCAATACTTGATGTTGGCGGCGTAAGATTACTTAAGAGGTTGAGGGAGACACGATCGGAAAAGGATTTGGCAATCTCTTGCGATTGTAGCCGGCCGACGTTGAACTTCCTCACAGTATTTCTTTGTATTGGCGGTGTTCGGGATATCCGCAACCTTACCTTGGCTACTACAAGGTGGTGGTCCGAGTCAATGTTGGCACCTCGGAACGTTCGGACATCTATAACACTGGAGGAGTGTCTAAATGCTGGTTGGCAAGTTGGTCAAACTTATGTCAGAGCACCGCAAACCCCCAATTTTCTAAAGAGGCGAAGGTGACTTAACTGATATTACTGAAGCGCCTGAGTGAGATTTCAAACCGTAGATGCACTACAGTTTCCATATGCCATTTGTTTCTGCAGCTTCTTCAGAGGTCAATGTGGGGAACGTTCAATTTGGGAGCGTGAATGGCGCATGCCCCGAATCTGCCTTTATCTCTGTAGTATCTGCGTTAAATACGCTACAGCGCCGCTACAGTAGATTGGAGCGGTTGACTGTTGTAAGCAGCAGTCTCCCTCTCTCTCACTCCTTTTGTTACCAGACAGATCAGAAAATCCTAATCCGCAAGCCAATTAGAAAGTTTGGTGAAATAGACGACTTATGCCATTCAATTCCGTCAAATAAAGCAAAGTCTACCCTCTTCCAAGTAGAGAGAGAGCTGCCGCAGTCTGCATCGCCTGTGTCTATTACAGCGTAAATGAGGTCTCTTCGCAGTTTCCTGCACGATCGATAAGGCACTGGAGATCTTGAAACACTGAGTCTCTTAGGGTCGTTCGATGAACTGTTCGTCGACCTGGTTTCCTTAAACGTGGAGTTCCAAGTGCCAGTTCCCTCGCTAGGCCGTGGATCTCTTTTGTTGTTTTTCGTGGAGTTTGTCTAGAATTCATGCGCTCCAAACAACAAAGTTTACGTGTGGCAGACCCAAGCTCTTAGTGCTTTTTTAGCGAAGGCCCAACATCCTTAAAGCTCGTCGGTCACATGGTTGATTGCACGATCAGTATACGATCAGTCATTTAATTAAGCGTTCCGAGAGGTTTTTGAAGGTGCTAGGTTTGGTACTGGCCGCTTTCCAAGTTTTCCAAGCTTTCTTAAAGCCACCGGATTTCGGGCTTCAGTCGGCGCAATAGCACCGGCCTCATTTTTCAATTTTTGAAGGAAGGATTTGATGTGTGGAAATACTGATCGTACGAGTAGCGGAGAAAGAATGATCAGGCTGCACAGAGATGCGCATGAGGTTGATTAGCCCGGAGAGTCACCAGTTAGTTGCGGCACAATCGTTGCGTTTTTGAAGCGGGTCCAGCGCGAAGCTGATCATCAGTCACGCGAATGCAGTTGAATATTTAGATCGTCGGAATAGATGCCGTACAAGAGAGGATACCCTGCTTTGACCCTGCCACATCGCGTACAATATTTTTATTCTGGTGCTTTGTGTACCTACCTGAAGAGAAGCCTAAAATGAAGCAGCTCATTAGCAATCTAATTAGTCCATATCAGAGTGTCTCCAAGCTAAGGAAGTCCACCAATCTTCATTCACACTACGCCAGATCTACACCCTCCAGTTTGCATGGAGACCTGGTAGCTTATGACATGGTAACAGGTAGAAATATAGTCGTGAAAAGTGGCGGTGTAACTTCTACCACGCGCTTTGACATCAAAAGTGGCCTGCAGCAGGAAGCGATTGGTTACTGCAGAACTCAAAGATTCCATGCCGCACTTAATTGCGTAGGCTGGCGAAACAACAGCATACAGATCAGTTCCAAAGGTCAAAGTAATATATCTGTTTGCAATGTGACTTCGAACAACTTCGGCTATTTAAAAGTGGTGTATGGTATCTTAGCAAGTGGTTGGGAAATACTACTCTAACCAAAGCTAAAAAGCCTTTGTTGTGGCCAAGGGGTTGCTTTACCGAAGTCAACGTGATCTGCTACATGGCCCTCATGTGGCAAATTACTGCGTATAGTTGTCCCCTGCGGTTCAACGTGAGTCCATCTCAGATGGAAAACACGAGGTTCTTTGAGAGACAATGTCTTTGAACCTGTCTCCTTTTGTATCTTACTTCCGCGTCTGAGCTCAGAATAGTCAGACTAGTACGACTTTATTCCCTCCGAAGCATTACGAACGCGATGTCCATCGCAGTGACGAGAATCTAGTCCAGTTCAGTAGAGCGAGCTCAGCTGTGGGCGGGAGAGTTTGCCAAAGAACGGGAATTTTAATGCTGGCTACACCAAAACCAGACCCCTCCCCCTAAAAA
The DNA here is from genome assembly GCA_916610145.1 of Eristalis arbustorum. Taxonomy (NCBI): domain Eukaryota; kingdom Metazoa; phylum Arthropoda; class Insecta; order Diptera; family Syrphidae; genus Eristalis; species Eristalis arbustorum. The sequence goes on along the minus strand of OU744319.1, from coordinate 29,959,642 downwards.
AGTTCTTTGTGCGGTATTTGGTAACAGTGGCGTTGACGGCACTTGGAGATACACTGTAGAATCTACGGATCTAACATTTAAGTTGGCAGGGCCATGTAGAGCGCAACAACTTGCAAACAACATAGCAGAGGAAACCTGAGTCTATGGAAGTATACACATTTGAAGGACAATTGGAAGCAGATTTGCTGAAGGATTTGGGTGAGGTCTAAGTCCTCATAGGGCCATAGCGACACACACAGGTAATGAATATGTCGACGCTCTTAATGTTGAAACTAGACTGGATCAAAGTACAAAAAGAAATAAGAAACCCTTGAAGATGGGTTTCAATTGCTATTTGCAAGTTTTGGGATACAGTGAAGCAGTTTATTTTACTAACAACTTCGATGATCCGATCTAGAGAAGACCATAGACAAAGATCAACCTAGAGCAGTTTATGAAGGTCTAGGTCTAGCCTAGTCCCACACAGAGATAATGGTTGATTAAAGATTCTCCCAAATTGTCTCTGCAATGTACATGATTATGATACGTATTCAAGAGCAGATATAAACGCAGCTTTAATTTAGTATAAGCCGAAAGTTGTACGGCACCAACTGTCTGTCAGGCGTCTGGAGCTAATTTTATTAGGCTTTTGATGGAAAACATCTAATATTTCAAGCTCGATATCTCCTAAAATAAATTTCTTCTGGTCATCTTATTTTTTGCTTATTCGAGTTCTAAAATGTGTCTTTTTCAAACAATTACAATTCACATAAAAACAACAACACGGCTGAACATGCTTTTAATTGAAAACGTGTCTATCCCTCAGAAAATTAAAAAAAAACAAATATTCATAGATGTAACCCAACCATAAGCAACACCCAATGCACGCACCATTTTCCCACATCTCATATCCGAATCAGTAAATTTCTACTCTACCGACACTAGCGCCACTTGACGAACACCAGCACTACGACTTTAATTCAAATCAAACTTCAACTGCAAAAATCAAAATTAATCGCGTTGTTTTGTCATCCACACAGTAGACTTGTTTTCTGCATTTTTAAGCGTTTTGTGAGAAATTAAATAAAGAAAATTAACCCAAATATTGTGCGAATATATTTAAGAAACAATTCCCTCTCAATTACACACATCGAAGCTGTGTAGATTTAATAAATTCGCACAGAAAGACGAAAAACAAAAACGAAAATACGAAATGGATCCCTTCGCACAGGTAAATGTCATTTGCAGAGGAATTTGTTCGCGTCCTTGAGCGTTTAATTGCATTATTTTCCTCTCCAGCGTATGCTTGAGAAAGCTGAACAGCGCAGCAGAGCTCTGGGCATCAGTAAATCAACGAATTTCTCTATTCCCGAATGTGAAAAACCGACGCAAACAACTAAACATCCAGGAAATTCCACACCCCTGCAGCCAAGCAATACACCAACGACCCACAAATTGAATGTGGTGCAGAAAAAAGTTGAAAATCTCAGCGAGAAACATGAGCCATCGCAAACGGACAAAGTCAGAAGGCAGTTTTCTGTGGACAAAGAAAACATGGACCTTGGCATTGAGATAAATATAACGACGGGCAAAAATGTTGAGGTAAGTTGAGAGAACGAAGGTGGCCTCGGAGGGCGATGAATGCATTTTTTTCTGAAGTCTAGACTGCTTTGATTTGTATCTGTCTGCACAGGCGCACTTGAAGAATTGAGGATTATCCCTTGGAATTTGTTAATCCGTCTAAGTCGGTTTGTCTTTCTAAGAAAATGACTCGTTTGTTTTGTTTTTTCGAGAGCAAAGGGAATGTGTTTCCTTTTATCGGCTTGTGCTTACTGCGCGCATTCATAAATCCGTCACGTATGCTCCTTGCTTTGGACACCAGGTTTGGAATGTTTTCATTTGAAAATTGTACACACGAAGCATTTGTCACAAGGAACATCTGCCGAGGTATTATTAGCAACGCACAACAATGTGGAAACATCTGTCGGGTATACATATGTCGGGTTGCAGGATGGCAACGACACAGCCTTGAAACTCCAAATCATTTGTTCGCGCTTAAGAGTCAAAAACTGAACTATTCGTGAAGTGATAAGAACAAGCCTATTGTTTGGAAATTTAAACAATAACCGCGAAGACTGGCGATAAAATGAAATGTTGAATATCTTGCGTGACTCATGAATGATCGCTATCTGCAATTTTTTGTTTGCTTTTGGATTCAAGGCGCTTCAGAGTTTAAAGTGGCAGTTAGTGATAAATGTTTGTTCGTTTTGGGAGAGAGTTTGTTCACAACGCTGTTTCCACAACGGACCTAGGTGTGCTGCAGCACATGAAGACTGACATCCGAGTCTTTGGAGGACAGCTTGTATGGATTCCTAGGAGCAATCCTAATTCAAGTCTTTAATGACTTTTTAAAGGGAGTACTAAGGAATCGCCTGGCCACTGCGGCCTCTGATGAGACAATTGTTATGTTTCCGAAGTGTGTTTCGTTCTGTTAAGAGAATATTTTGTGGGAACAACTGTTGTGTTGTTATATAAATATTTCTTAGCGGTGGTGATAGGCATGCCGCAGAATGATCGTGGCATAATGATTAGTGATGTGAATTTTTTTCTGGCTAGGTGGTTTGTTCTTTCGTCGCCTGTGAGCCCGCAATGACTTGGTATCCAAATGGTCAGTCAGTGCTTGTTAGTAACAGCTCTATGTATATTTTCTCTGAGGCAGAGTTCAATTGGGAATATCTCTGCTTGAAATAGTGAATCTTCATGCTTAGATGGCTGTTGGTATTGACTCCGTGTACTCCAGCTTGAACGCTTTTGTCGGTTTTAGAGCCATCAGTGTAGGAGATGAGGGACCCGCGGATGGAGGTGGGTCTGTATTGCTCTCAATTGTGTCGTGTGGTGAAGTGCCCTTATAATTTCGGCTGAAGTGGTGTATGAGAAGACAGTTGTCAGCCACTCTTTATTTCTTTGTCTGCAATTGAAGGAGTGAAGTGTTTGTGATGACAGTGCTGCTGTGGGAGGTGGTTCACATTGTCCCTGTGATGCTGACACAAGTTAGTCTTTGCTGTTTGTTGAGGTTGGCTTGCGCAGTTGTTTGTTATGTTATATGTACAACCAGACTGGTGCGGATTGGTCTGGTGATGGCGGTTTATAGCCAGCGAGATATTTTGGGTTTTTTTTTTTATCAATGAAGCCGTTGCTAGTCCACAAGACGGTCCTGGCTTTGTTTATTAGGGTGAGAGTACCAGTTGATTTGTCCGTCTGGTGATAGGCCTAGGTATTTGACCTCTTTTGAGAATTCTATTGTTTCACCGAAGAGACTGGGTTGGGTTGGTTGAGTTTATTTTTTTTGTTACTTCACATGGTGAGTGCGAATATGCTCTTTTTGGGATTGACATTGAGTCCAGCCTTTACCCACCACGTCGCGACAAGGTTGAGTGCTCTATGCAGGAGATCTGAGATTGTTTCTAATGAATCCACATATTCATCATGACACGTCAATCTTTTGCAGCTCTGATCCTGATTTTTTTAATTATCCAGTGACTCAGCATGTATAGTACACATTTGCATGTGTCATATTGTCTACTCGTGAGCTGAGGAAGCAACTTTGTATTTCTTTGAAGTCGGCGTTGTCGAATGCACTATTGAATGAAAGATTGAACGAAAGCAACCGATTGTAAACTCTTTGTCGATGATGAGTTCTTTGATGCAAATGAAAAGTCTAAAGATGATAGGCATGATTTTAATGGGAACAACTGTGTTTTCCTCATTGTCCATGAAGACATGTTCCTGGCCTTTCTTTCCTTATTCAGTCTTCACGGTGACACTAGCAATATTTTTCCTGACTATTATCAAATTTTCTAACCCGCATGCTTGACTAAAGGAGCCGTGAGGGTAATATCTTCAGGCCATTCAATCCTCCGCTATTGACTCCGCTTGGTCCAACCAAATCGTCCTGGGTCAACCAAGGGATCATTCTCCTGATCAAGGGCACGCCTCTAAGGACGGCCACGAGTATCACGTGCACTGCTGAGGCAATGATTTTGTAAAGTCTATTGCTCAACCTGTTTTGGAGCTTGAAATTAATTCTGAATTGAAGCCTCAATTGAGAGATCTTCACATTAAACGTGTCAAGAAGATTGTCTTCAACAACAAAAAAGACAGCTGTTGTCATCTTTGTCCCTATACGAAAGCAAAAGCCTTTCCAAAAGATCCAAATACGCCTAGAGCGTTAAATGGAGAAGAAGTTTTCCGGCAGACATGTCGTTTTTATGAGAGAACGAAAAATCTTACCGAAGCCAACAAGAAAATCAAGGAATTCATTGAAACTGAAGAGAGCACGATCCCGTACCCTGAATATAATAATAATATAATATGGGTGGCGCAACAGCCCGTAGGGGGCCAGGGCCTAGCTTGTCAGCAACCACTCGTGTTGTGCGTGCTATTGTTCTCTCACGCGTGTAAGGGACCTACAGTTTTATGCCGAATGCGAAGGGCTTTGTTTGAGAAACTTTCTCTAGACAGGAAATACTCTTTGAGCATTGTCAGTGACTCGAAAGAGGTGGGGTCGTGAAAATTGTTTTCGTCGTACAGAGCAGGAATCGAACCTACGACGTCGAGGTTGGGGTCGACGCACATACCCACAATGCCACGGGCCACCACGATCCCGTACCCTTACTTCAATGTAATTTTTAAAGATTTGACGCTTCCCGCTGAGATCGTTGGCAAGCGCAACCGCGTCAAGCCTTAGGGCACCTTTACATCAGTGTGTACAAGAAATTGAATTGATGAGATGTTACCTACGGTTCCCTAGACAACTACTAGTAAACCGTTAAGTCTTATAGGATTTCTAACGTCTAATTTATAAAAGAAATAAATAACTCGTCAAAGCTTGTTTCCAGTTGACCGGCGATCGATAAAACTCTTTGTTTTCCAGTCACGTACTGGCACACACGTTTTAAAAACGACCCAGCTTGGCAAATCCTACAGAAAAGCAGAAACAGAAAAGCTCAACATTACGCTCGTGAAAAAGACTCCGAGGAGCCTGGAGTATTTCCACCTGCTTCAATGGGACTCCACATACATGTAGAGCCAGCGGTTGAATGGCTTCGAAGTAGCAAAAGTTGCCTAATCCACTGCTTCGACTGCCTTCATCTGTTTGAGATGAACCGTGAGTGCAGACTTCCGAAGCCGTATCATGATCGAAAGAAATAGCAAAGCCAAAAAGCAAAATTATCAGTTGATGACTGCTGCAGATGCTATGCAGTTAATCAGTGATCGTTGTATGCTTTTGCTTCGACTGCGACTGCCAATTTCAAAGCAGAACAAATGAAAGCACTGCGTGGAGTTGAGTGAATAGGATTGAGTTAACAAAATAAACTATGTTTTGTTTGTTCACCTTAACCTTCACCACAGCATCTGCACATACGGTCACAGCTTAAAGAGAGTACGAGCTGGAGTTCCGTCTGGGAGGATGTAAGTCGTGTTCAAACAGCCTGATTTTGCATTCTTCAGTGATTCAACTTCTTGTCAAGAAATAGTTTGTATTCGTCAGAATAACCTTCTATTACCTCTTCTTCATCTCACTCCACAACGATGCTACTGTTCTTATCCGTTTTCTCCTGCGACCCATACAAGTCTCCACTACCTGCAATTCTGGATCCTCTTTGATTAGCAACCTATTTCTGAAACTTTTCTCATTCAGTTGCCCAATTAAGATCGCTTCCTCCGAAATGTGTTCTCCTCCGCGTAATTTCGAAATAAATTAACCAACTCCAGTCATCGAGGCAAATCTTCATCCATTCATTCATTGCCCTCCTCCCTCCCTGTGCAAATCACACACTGAAGCATAAAATCCCCAGTCAACTGAAAAACATTTTCACATGATCTCCTTCCGCATTTCTTCAATTCCAGGTCCAAGTCCAGGTCGAAGAACAAGACACCAGCGATGATTATGAATCGGGAAAGGAAATCACCACCAGCACCCAGCCTGCGGTGAATCTTCGCGATACATCACGCAACCGACTTCAACGACTAGGTGCTCTGTATTCAAATACAGAAATCTCATCACCAATTCACAGGACCGAGGGGAAATTTCACGAGGGCGTTGAGGACATCGATGCCAGCCCGAAACGACCCAAGCAACGATTTGGCAAACTGGCAGCGTTAGCCGATTCAATAAACAGCTGGGAGAACGACACCACTCACCACGATGTGAAATCAGTTGAATTGAAGCCAGTCGACGTTCCGTCGTCGTCCACAGATGCAAAGAGTCCCCAGACGAAGCCGCAAATTGTAGAGCATCAACTGAAGGCAAAACAGCCAGAGAGCGGCAGCAGCAGCGGCAATGTTCCCCCCAAGTCGAAGCAACTGAAATGGGATCAAAAAGTGATGGATTCACTGGAAGCCCAGGGCTTTCAACGCAGAGAATCGGCAACAGCCAAATTAGCATACGAATATGACACCCAAGCAGAAGCAGTCGCATCCGCACCCACAATCGCACCCGCACCCACACCCGCGACAGCATCCGGAACAACATCAACCAAAGGTGATAAAAAAGAAACCCGCAGCCAACAAGTCGAGAAGAAAACACAAAAATCCATCCTCGCGGCGGTGGATGAGCAGCAGACATTCGTGAGCGAGAAGAAAATCACACCTGCCGTGAAACCGGGTTTGGTATCGGGAAGAGCTGCAGTTTTCGAGAACAAAGCACAGAATGCGCCACAAGCCAAACCACAGAAGGACCCCACAGAATTGTCGCTCAAAGAGCGCATGAAACTGTTCGAGAAGAATAAGGGGGAAGCCCTAGTGCCGAAGGCGGCGTTTGGCATGGCACCGCCAATGAGCAAAATTCGTCAAGACAATAAAAAGGTTGCGGAGACAATAGCTGCCACCAGGCATGCCGTTGAGGAGTACAACAAAGGTAAGTGACGCTGAATGAGAGGTTGTGTGAAGAAGAGTGGAAGTGGGTGGACTTGAGTTTGTTTGTGGAATAAAGTCGTGTTACCGATTTCGATTGAATCGGTGATGAGTTCAGCGAGCAATTGGCCTTTAAATTATAAATCAAGGGATTAGGGGGTAGATTTGGCTTTAAAAACATGCACGTGGAGTTCTGTTTCTATTGGTTAAGGCGATTGGGTGCACGCATTGGCTGGAAGCTTTGCAGGTGATTATACGCTGTTCAATAATTGATACGGTTAAGTGGAAGCGATTTTTGTTCTTGAAGCGTTGAGAGTCGATGAAATGGAACGCGTGTTTAGGCGGAGGAAACTTTGTTGGGGCAGGTTGGGCGCCGGGCTTTTTCGAGAAATCGATTGAGGAGATGGCTACTCCTCGAATGTCCAGTTGTTTGTCGGTTCATTGATAGATGAGGACAGATAGAGTAAAATAAAGCAATGGCAATGGGTGTCGCCTGTTTTTCTTTTTTTCCTCAATTTCAGACACTCTTTAAATGTCTACCGCAGTGCATGCACACTGCTTATTTTGTTCAATTTTTTTATTTTTGTTCACTTTATTGCCAACCCCAGCCTTCGGCTTGTCCCACCCTTGACAGGTTAGGTTAGATAAGACTTGCATGTACAAGGTCCCATTGATGTGTGCCCCGTGGGAGGGAAGCACTCTTGTTAGGTTACACATGTAGGCTGGTAGGCTCTTTATGAATTTTAAAAGATCCGATATATCTTAAATCGCTGTGTCCGTGAGGAATTCGAAGCCCCCGAAGCTAGGCATCGTTGGATCGTCTCGGTTTCGTCCTCATCGCCGTAGCTCCGCCAGAGATCGCTGTATTCCTGGTCCCACTTCCGGAGCATTGATCCGATTTTTAAAATATCCTGTGATCACTGAGATGAGCATTCGGATCGTGCTTCAGTCTAAAGTCAGAGGCTTCTTTGTTTTATCGATACTAAGCTGTGACTACGTTGATCTTGTCGTCTGTCACTCGTTTCTTGCACGCCAAGACGAGTTGGCTTCTTTTATTGTTGTGTCACATATATTCCGGTATATTGCATTAATTGGTGGTTGCAGTGACGTGTCCGCTTCGCTGATGTCCATTTCAGATCCTCGTCTGGCCAGGGCGTCCGCTCTCTTTGATTTAGCTATGACTCTGATCCATCAGAGTTAGTGGTGTTTGATGGACCTCAATATGTCGCGACATTTCATAAAAGCCTCTGATTTCAGCAGCTTGCCTGGACTACAAAGGTAGTCAAAAACTTTGTCCATCTAGGAACCGCCATCAACTCAGACAATGACACCAGCGCTGAAATCAAACGGAGAATAACTTGCCAATCGCTGCTTCTTTGGCTAGGAAAGCAATTGGTAAACAAAGCCCACTCTCGAACAACCAAGGTAACGCTTTACAAGACCTTAATCGTCCTAGTCCTGCTATATGGCGCGGAGGCATGGACTCTGTCAAAAGCGGATGAAGCAGCTCTTGGTTGCTTCGAGAGGAAAATTCTTCGGGTGATTATCGGTCCCGTCTGCGTAGATAATGAGTGGAGGAGGAGATATAGCGACGAACTATACGGGCTGTTCAGCGATATCGACTTAGCCAGGCGAGTGAAGATCCAACGATTGAGATGACTAGGTCATGTAGAGCGGATGGAAACCAATGCTCCGGCCCGAAAATTCTTCGAATCCATTCCCGAGGGACGGCGCAGTAGAGGAAGACCGCGACTCAGGTGGCGCACGCAAGTGGAAAGGGACCTCAACCAACTATGCGTGCGAAACTGGAGGCAGCTATCTAAAGATCGAGCTGGCTGGAGACGCTTGTTGGTTGAGGCCCAGGTCCACCCCGAACTGTAGCGCCACCTTAAGTAAGTTAAGCCTGGCTACAAAGAGGTTGATATCCGATGGTGGGATATCAGTTTCTTGTAAGTATCCGGCTGCTTTCGCTATTGCCAAGATCTCCGCTTGGAAGACACTCCACATGTCGGCGAGTCTAAATGGTTGGTGTTTATGAAGGTTCTCCAGCTTCCGTACCAGCCTTTGAATTGCTTCAGTCGAAGTGGCAAAAGCTTAATTTTTGCTGTTCACTGCTTCGACTGCCTTCAACTTTTTTAATTTAAATCTGACATGCTTATGCTGCTGAAAAACTCGGCAGCCACAGTCGAAGCAAGAGCATAAACTGATGCACTGCACAGCAGCTGTTGCAGTCATCGATTGATATTGTTGCTTGTTGCTTTGTTATTGCTTTCTCAGCGACACAAGTCGAAGCAGCAGCAATGTGACGAATTCGGCGGTCGGCAGCAGTCTACAGCAGTCACAGTCAACTGCGTTTATCGATTGCTTTCCGGTGTCTTATCAAACAATAGTTTTCCCTTATCCTTCCAACGGGCGCTTGGTGCCTGGCCAGACCCCTAAAAATGTACATGCTATTGTTTGGAAAAGCAGGTATGTTTTATGAATTTCTCCCCAAATGAAAATTAAATAAACTGTGACTGCAGCCGACTTCTTGCGCCGTGCATTATAGCTTCCGTTGTACAAACAGCTGCTAACCTTTGCGCTTTGTTGAGCATGAGCCGTACTACCTTGGTTCGTTGTTTCATTTACTATTGAGCAACGAAAGCTGCTCCGATGTTTTGTTGAATCGGAAAAGACGGGTGCATTTGCAATGTTGGTGGTGTTGTAGTTAGTGCGGTGTATACTTCTTGTTCCTCTTCATCCCAGTATCCTAAGGTATTTCAAACACAGATCCCATGGAGTATGATGGAACTCTTTTCTTTTTTCCAAAAGCACTACCCGGCCAAGAAGCCTGGTGGAGCTGTACCTGATACACATTTTGGAGAAAGTGCCCGCGCCTGTGCCTTTTTTCGTCTTCGATTCAGCTGTTTACAGATGGCTGGTCGTGTTGTTGACGGGTTCTCGTGTGATCCACTCCTTCCGTGACGGGAAATGAGACGACAGTCAGCGATGGGTCAGTGTAGTCGCCTTTGAAACATTCCATTCGTAGTCTCTTCAATATGGTAGCATGTCGACTAGAGTAACTACTTTCTGATGGCACTCTTTGCAGCCATTGCTTTCATGTAGATGGCCTCCAACATCTAGGAATTATGCAGAACCTTTCAACCTAATACGTGAGAACTAAGCAAAAGTACTCCCTTCACGCCTTTATGTAGAGGTCCAGTGGGTAGCAGGGTCGACAGGCAGCTAAGAGTGGCTTACGTGGCTGCTTATCCATTTGGTAGTGACAAATGGATAAATCCTCCAGCGAGCACCGATATCTGTTCTCTCTTCCTCCTCCCACCAACAGCATCGACAGAAGCCATTGCAGAGCGTTCGAAGACCTTCTTCTTGCTTCATTGTCTATGATGCAGTTCCCAAATTGTGCGCATACTAATTATATGCTTCCTGTCATCAGCGTTTTTGTTCTGTTTCGATTCTGTGCACGATGACCTGCGGGAATCTATATCGTTTTGCGGTCTTTTTATAGTGTTTGTCAATTGCTTTCAGTGCGTCTTCTGTGCCAGTGACTGGATCATACCCCATCCTTCCTGTTCCTTCACTGAATACGCAATAAGTCGACCCAAATCTCTGTGACATATCTTCAATTCACTTAAGTGATGAAGTCCGCGTAGAACTCGCACCTAAACAAACAAACCCCCGCCACCAGCTCGGTGGTTTATTGTTTCAATTTCCACCCCAAACTTAAGTGTGTGCTTCACTTTGTCACCTGCTCAGGTGCTCAGTGCTACCACTTGCCTCTGTGGATACACTTTTCCCCACTGATGAAAAAGTTTCCCTGCAACAGTGCTTTTAGACACCCCATTCGTCACCCGCTCAATCGATTGCGGTTTTAAGTTTCACAGGCTTTAATCTGCAACCGATACACATCCCGCTGCCATTCGATTGACTGGATTGCGTCTACCCACCCACGCAACGGGGATTGCCAATCACGGCAAATTTACACGCTTGACTTTAGGTGTCGCTCCTCATTCGCCTTCTGTGAAAGCTTGTTCGCAACGCAGTCGTAAGGTTTTTCCTGAAATGCGCTCCCGATAAACGCTACACACGTGACTAACTGGAAATTAATCCAGCTTATTTTGAAAACGGCAGCATGTCTGCCCTAGCATACGCTTTTGCTTGAATTTGCATACGTGTTTGGTGGTCTAGTTCGAGTCCTAGCCGAACACCACTTGTGTTACCGTTAACTAAACTATGTCCATTTGCCTGTAATCTCCCAATAATAGCACCCGTAGCCGTCGTTAAAGGCAATGCCGACAGCAAAGTTCGCAGCAAGGTGGCCGCTCTCGTTGCAAACGCATCAACCATATCGGAAAGTCGAATCAAAGCAGAAATCACTAAGCAACGTCAGGAGGATATGCAAGTTATTGCGAACCGTTTCAATAAACACAAGGATCATTTTGAACAGCCGCCGAAGGATGGTAACAACCCGCACAACAACGGCAACGACTGTGACGACGCCGAGGACGATGAGGTTAACATGAACGATGGCGGTAATGATGCTCATATTGGAACAACCCAACGTTCAGCAGCGGCCCTGCCACCACCACCACCGCCACCCCCAATGCCAGCGGGCAACACAAGCACACACAAGAGACGCAGTCGTATGTTATTTCAAATTTACCGTTTAACTGAAATGAACTTTAATGTACTCACCCTTTCCATTTAATTTTCTGTACTTACCTGTGTATTTGCGCAGCCGGTGATGCAGTTGATGATGTAAAACGTGCCAGGAAGTCGAGCGAGAAGAAACTTTCATCTGCCAACAGCAATCGATTGTATCCGGCCTTGTCCGACCTCGAGTCGAATGAGTCTGATAATGATAATTGCACTACAGCAACGGTTTCGGCGGCCGACTGCAATCGCAATCAGGATCAATTCAATGAGAGGTAAGTGAGTAACGACTGGCCGTAAGGATGGTCGTCGCCGCCGCCGAAAAATGTGCACAGAGAATAATTAAAGCCTCTGTGTTCATCGCAGATGCGTTCGCCTGTGTGTGATGAGGTTTCGCTTAAGGTTCGGTGTTTCTTCAGCTACGATTTGACTGCAGCCTCCATGTGTTTAACTGTGGGCAAATGCGCCCGTGTATCATCACATGATTGCATGGCATTTTCACAGTCAACTGAGCTCGTCATCTGACTTAGATAGACATCCGCAGGAAAAGCGAAGAGAACTCGTATTGTTTAAGTGCCAGGCGAGAATTATTAATACATCACACGGCAGCAAAATGCTGTGCAGCTCTGTGAAGGTGGTTGAACTTTCATATTTTTCATATGTCGCTTGAATAGTTCATAAGTAGAATGGAAATGAGTCCTCCTGGAGGTGGATACATATTTGTGTCTCGGTTGGTTTTGGTGTGCATGTTATGCTTAAAGTTGGATTGAAATTAATTATTCGGCTAAAGCGAACGGAGACGATGTCTAAGTTGATCATTAATATTCAGGGTTTCAGATTGAAAACCGCAGTGGTTCCTTAACGACGTACGAGCGTCCCTAGAGATTGTTTATTTTTCTCTTGATCGTAAATGTTTGCTCTTGTATTGAGAGTTAAACATGTGGAACTAGCAATCGACTTAAACAATCAAAGGAATACAGTTGCCATAAAACAGTTTCGTCAAGTTGCAGTGGTGGCAACAGTGGCCATAAAACAGTTTCGTTAAGTTTCGACATATTTCGTTAAGTTTCTACATGTCTCGTTAAGTTTCGACATGTTTCGTTAAGTTTCGTCCATTTTTGCCGTACGAAAATGTCAGTTGGTATTCAAATTTTTCTTCAGTTTCCGTTAGTAATTGTGAGTATGTTCTTTGAAACTTGACGGTTGTGTCACAAGCTTAAATTGACATGTGACCGTTAAGGTTGGTCCTTTAATGTTGGATTCCGAGCGAGTGGGACAACACAGCATGGGACGATCGCATTTAATGTGAGACACACAAGTAGAGAAGAAACCTCAACCAACCATCTTAGTGTAGCCAATTGGAGTTAACCAGGCGCCGTGCTCCTTCAAGAAACTTGTCGTTTGACACTTGGGATCGTAGTGCCACACAATGAAAACGATACTAATATGTCACATCTTTCCGCATCTCTCCGTTCGGTATGGTCAGGTTTGTGAGCTTCTGGCTCGTCTCAGTTTAGTCATTGTAGCCCCACTGAGGGAATATGTTCCTTCTCGTGCCCATTACCTTGACTACGACGTCTATCGTCCTGTCTACTAGGTCTCCAACCAGCTCGATGCCTTGATGAACCTGCAAATAGATTTCAATGGCACCTCTGTTAGTTCACTTAGGTCTTGGAAGAAGTGCTCTCCTAGCGTCCTATCTCTTAATTGGCTGAGGCTTGGACAGTGACAGAGATAGTAATAAGTGTTCTCTCCTTCAGGTGTAGAGTGTCCCATTTTGTTTTCATGTTACTTCAGATGGTTATGGCCAGCAAGAATCCTGCTTGTTGGCTGATCCATTTAGACGGCTGGATGGGGCACATGGTTGAGTGCCTGCTCTTGGTTATAGCGGTTCCCGGTTCGAAGGGCCCTTGGTTATAGGGGTTCCCGGTTTCAAGGGCCCTTGGTTATAGAGGTTCCCGGTTCTAAGGACTCCTGGTTATAGGGGTTACCGGTTCGAAGGGCCCTTGGTTATAGGGGTTCCCGGTTCGAAGGGCCCTTGGTTATAGGGGTTCCCGTTCGAAGAGCCCTTGGTTATAGGGGTTCCCGGTTCTAAGGGCTCTTGGTTATAGGGATTCCCGGTTCCAAGGGCTCTTGGTTATAGGGGTTCCCGGTTCGAAGGGCCCTTGGTTATAGGGGTTCTTGGTTTCAAGGGCCCTTGGATATAGGGTTTCCCGTTTCGAAGGCCCTCGGTTATAGGGATTCCCGGTTCCAAGGGCCCTTGGTTATAGGGGTTCCCGGTTCGAAAGGCCCTTGGTTATAGGGATTCCCGGTTCCAAGGGCCCTTGGTTATAGGGGTTACCGGTTCGAATCCCAGTGAAAGCTAAGTCTGAGTATTACTGTGGACCAACAATGGTCTAAATGAGCTGAAAAGTTCGCTGGCAGACCAATACCCTAACCTAACCTAAGCATTCCACGTGCTTGTCGGTTTTTTCACTACTGTGTCTTTTCACAGACAGTTGACTCTCCCGAACGCATAAGCTTTCTGCTCAATTGTCCATACAAAAAACCTCGAATCGCATCCCGCGGCAGGTCCACTGTAGTGCTTTACACTCTTGAACTGGGGTTTCCCCCTTGTCACTGGTTGGGTGGCTCTGCAGTCTCGTGTGAACCTTCAGCTTCCAGCTGTTTCCAATGTTGTTTGTCAATAAGTAGGGGGAAAATTATTAAAGTGGCATCTCTGTATTCCATACGCTCTACGTGAATGCCTAGACGTCCGACATCGGCTTTTGACCATGGCTTACTCCTCCCCTTGCCGTTTATCTCGACGCATGACACAACTTTAAACGAGTCCGCTTTAATTCAGAATCATGTGTATACCACAATAGCTGAATGATTTCAGCGTCTACGACGTCCCTCTTTTCATTGTCATGCAAAATGCATTGCCTCCCTTGTCGAAAAGAAATAAAAAAAACGAACCGAACTTTGCTATCATCAGGACCGACCATCCACAGTAGCCTCGCCTGTCAAAAACATGAAATAGTTTTCGTTCAACAAATCGACTGCAAATTTAATCGCACAAGAGACAAACTATCACCGCCCTGACTATGCGAGGAGGAATATCTTCAAAAAAATGAAAATCAATAACCACACTTGAAGGGTACACCAACCACGATCCAATGAAACACACATCGATTGTAACCCAATCGTGTTGCAGCCGTCGAGTACTTCAATAAATTGGCACTGAACATGGTGTTCCCTGTCCAAACCATCCGTTGGGTCGTTGGTAGCAGCATGAGAGAGAGAGAGAGACAGAGCAAAACGAACCGTACAATTGCATAATTTGATTTGACATCTTTTGAGAAAAGAATTGAATTGAATTGGTCCGAGGAATTTAATGCCGTCTGCGTAGCGCAAAGCACAAGTACTCTCTTTGTGTAGTTTTATTCTGCTGATTTGCTGGCCCCTGATGAATGTATGTCCAATTAGAACTTACCCCATGGAGAAAAGCTCCTTTTACAAGAATGAGCTCAAAAGAGACCTCTCCTGGCGTCTTGTCCTACGCAGCGAACGTCTTAATTAAAACATAAATTTACACTAATTTTGTATCCGTTTTCGCTTCCTTTTGATGTGATTTCCACCATTCCCTCTCCCACCATCTCGATTTCGCCTCCTTCTGAGTTTAATTGTGTTTTTGCCTACCACCACTCATCACTCCCGTTCTTCGCAGCTACATGGACTCGGAGGAGGACAGCACCGCTGGCATTTGCAATGTTAGCTTGGGTCGCGAAATAATGAAAGTGGTTCAGTCGAATGAATCGCAGCACAACGATGCACCAAGGCAAAAGGTAAATATGAAATTCCCGCTCTCATTACTCTTTGACGCTGCCACCAGTGCACTCTGTGGCCTGAGCGTGCCCGGTTCAATGAATACTGCATGAACGGAGGAAATTTGTTTGTGTACGCTTGCAGGGGGTGCGGTATGCTGAAAAGGACTGCTACTATCAGGACAGTTCCATAAATTCATCCGAAGAAGGTTCGATGGGGGTGGACGATTATTTGGATGAGGCATTCGATGATGATGGCGCGCACGGCGGCATGGGCGACGACGACGACAGTGATGAACAGAATAACAGCAGAGTCTCGCGATCGGTTTGTTAACCATTTGAGTGATGACCGAACAATTAAATTTAATTGGGTGAACATTTACAGAGTAAGGGGACCACGGCGTCGAATAGTTTTTCATACAAGAAAACCCCCAAGAAATATGCCCACTGCATGCCGATTTCGGAGGAGGGTGATGACTATCAGCCGGCAGCTGGAACGGTCACTCCGTATGCGACGCCGGTTAAATCGGCTTTGACCGTAAATC
This sequence comes from Eristalis arbustorum, assembly GCA_916610145.1. Classification (NCBI taxonomy): domain Eukaryota; kingdom Metazoa; phylum Arthropoda; class Insecta; order Diptera; family Syrphidae; genus Eristalis; species Eristalis arbustorum. The sequence goes on along the minus strand of OU744319.1, from coordinate 29,943,744 downwards.
AATCGGAAGACGAGAACACGGTCACATTGGTACACACAGTGAGCTTTTATCGCCGTCAGCAGAACTCAAACGTAAGTGATTTTGTTTGGCTCTTCGTCTTGACGTCTTTTGAACGTATGAGTTTTCTTTGCAGAGTACCAATTCAACACCGGTTCGCAAGATATGCAGAGAACAGCAAGTGCTACGCTCTGGTGGAGGCGCTGGCGGGGATTACGATGAGAACACCGGATATCAGCATAACGACACAGAAGGATCCCGATACTCCGACGAGGATGAATCCAATTCAGAATCGGAGGCGATAAATGACAGTCACCTGGTGCAGGAAAAAATCAAGAAACTTTTGGAGGAGGTCTGCAAGCAGCAACAGGTCATTGGACAGACGTCGCAGGCATTGAATTTGTGCGCGTCAACAATTGAGTTTTCCGGATCAACGGAATCGGTGGAGGGTGAACGTCACCTACTCGTTGCCAGTAAGTGCATTTGCTCATTATCTCTACTATATGAACGCAAAAAATTCATTACCGACTCCCAATTACCCCATAATTTGGTTTCAATTTGTGGAACGATAGCGGGGCGTCAGTCGTTTTCAATTTTTGGAACCACTCAGAAACAGGCACCCGTTTTTTCGGGAATGCAAACAAATAACACGTCTGCTACATGCAATCAGAGGAGAGTCGGTCACAAAAAAAAATATTAATTTGTGTATCCATTTGACTCTCGTTATTAATACCAAATGGGGACTGGCCAGGCTCGGATGGTTGCCCCCCACAGAAAGGGTGATTTATTTTGTATGATCCTCTGCATAGAGAGGCATGCCATTCGAAACTGCTGGCATGCGTAGTCGCTGCGGAAGAATTGAAGCCGCCAATGCACGGATTCACTGCAATGGAAATGTTGAAATTTTAGTTTATTTGAAATTGGACGGGCAGAGCGAGTATTAGTTGCGTTTGACCAAAAGGGTGCCACGTGGAGGCCAGTGTTCACTGCATTTGATTTCTTTTTGTTTGCTCTGTATGACAGTTGCATGGCGGACGGGTAAACGGCATTTATCGCATTAGATGCTCAAATGATTTCATATTTGTAAATAAATACAAAGTGGTTTATTTGCAAAAAAAAAAAAAATGGATGCCTCGAAAGAGATGAATTCACATCACGCGCTTTGATAGCTGAAGTAGAAAATGAACACACTGACGAGGTTTGCTTGCATTTTCACATGGGATCATTTATTTAGTCTGACATTTTTTTAGTTCATTCCCCTGTTCGTCATCGTTATGTTCATTTTCAAGGAGTGTGCTTGTTTCTTTGCCTTTGTTACCTCGTCTGATTGGCTTTGATTCAGGTTCTTTTTCAATCATTTATCTATCTATCTTTAGGTTGGACACATTGTGTCTTGACACAGAGGTAAGTAAGGAATATATGGTCGGTTTTTGACTTGTTGGAGTATACGACTTTTATCACGAGACTCACTGTCAGAGAGCTTAAACCATGGGCCGTTAGCATTTTCCATTCAACGATATAGATGTCTGTATTGATTAAGCCCATTTTATGGAGGTGATAATAATATGTTCCTTGTTTTGTTGGAGCTCCATTCTCAGCACTTTTACAACTTCTTTCTTTCGTTTGAGGTTATAGTCTTTGTTCCATCAACGCCTTTAAATGTTTTATACCCTCCGGGTAGTTCCAGGACGCGTTCCTCTGTTAATGCACCCTTTTATCTAAATGATGGTGGCCCGTGGCGTTGTGGTGTCGAACTCGTTTGACCAGTTTTATGCCGAGCCCGAACGGATTTGTTTGAGAAGCTTTTTTCTAGACAGGAAATACTCTTTGAGCATTGTCAGTGACTCGAAAGAGGTGGGGTCGTGAAATTATTTTTGTCGCTCAGAGCTGGAATCGAACCTACGACGTCGAGGTTGGGGTCGACGCACATACCCACAACGCCACGGGCCATCACTGGCATAGTCGACTATCACTCATCAATCCATCGGACCGTCAAACACCCGGCAAAGGTGCACGTTTGGGGATGCTTCTCAAAACAAGGACTTGGCAATTTTTTCATGTTTACAACTCACGTAAACGCACCTAACATACTGACTTAAGATGGCGCTACAGTCCGGGGTGGACCTGGACCTCAACCAACAAGCGTCTCCAGCCAGCTCGATCTTTAGCTAGCTGTCTCCAGTTGGTTGAGGTCCCTTTCCACTTGTGTGCGCCACCTGAGGCGCGGTCTTCCTCTACTGCGCCGTTCCTCGGGGGTGGATTCGAAGACTTTTCGGGCTTGAGCATTGGTTTCCATCCGCTCTACATGTCAGTGACTCGAAAGAGGTTGGGGTCGACGCACTTATCCACAACGACACGGGCCACCACGAGAGCTTTAACGTAGCCCCACAAAAAATTCTCTAAAGGCGTTAAATTGAACGATCTGGCCGCCTAGTCGCCTAGTCCCGAACGTGCAATAAAATGTTCACCGAACTCGAGCCTCTCAATAAGTCCATTGTTGCGCGTGCTGTGTGGCATGAGGCACCGTCTTGTTGAAACCACATGTCATGCAAGTCAAGCTCTTGGATTATGGGCAAAAAAAGTTGGTAGCGCTAACCATTCACAGTTACGTTACGATTCGCATCATCTTTGAAAAAGTACGGTCCAACGATGTCACCAGTCTATAAACCGCACCAAACTGACTTTTTCTGAATACATTGGTAGCTCTTGCAATGCTTCTGGCTGATATTCACTCGAAAATCGACAATTCTGCTTATTTACGTACCCATTGAGCCAAAAATGAGCTTCGTCAATGAAGAAGAATGAAGAATGAATGAAGCGCGATGAACTTTCTTAACAGAGCACGCATTTTGATAATAAAATTCAATAATTTGCAAGCGTCGTTCGTTTGTAAGACGATTCATGGTTTAATTATAGACCAAGCTGAAGATGTTTGACAGTGAAACAAAACACGAAACGTGAGTCAGCTGTTTAAACCAGTGTTGCCAAAAAGATAATAGCCAAAAAATCACGCTTCTTAAGCCGCGTATCGCTATCATCGCCATATCAGTTGATCAGGAACCAATTAAAAACTGCTAGGTTGGCGCAACAATTTGGCATGCTTGTAAAGATTGCATCAACATCAGTTTAAAAATCAAACGCTCTTAATTCGTAATGTCAATCTCTGACTCTTTGTTAAAAGGGACTGTCTCTTATAACAATTTACGTCATATGGTCCCAAAACAAAAACTATTAAAGGCTTCAGCGCTCTAATCCCCGAAGGAGTAGAATGGCAAAATGAGCAGGTGCGTGTCGGCTGTAAGATGGGCGATGGCAGAAGTTCTAAACATTTCAATGGCCTATAGGCTGCCTGACAATTGCAGTGTGTTCTGAGCGAAACTTGCAATCAGGGTAACGTGTTGTTAAGTCAAAATACAACCAAATTCTCTGCCAAGACAGAATTGACCAAATTGCCATTTGTACTGATAGCTGATAGCTAAGGCACCATCAGGACTGTTGCCTCCTGTGGTTCTTACTCTAAACTAGTAGAGGAATGCCGAGCTGAGCTGGTGGCCTCCAAAATCCCCCTTATCTGAGTTTCAGTTCACCGTGTCGTACCAGGTAAGAAGAAGACCAATAAACCGGCTGAACACGGTTCAGCCCTTCAGTGATCAATTGCAGAGGAGGTAAACTTTCCAACACAAGTTTCCTTGAAATAGCTAACTTCAGATGAGCCAAATTGATAAACCGGCTACATCAAGAATACCCCTTTTCATAAACTCGGCATGATATGGCCAGGATCGTGGCGATTTGTACGAGACACTGGTTTGTATGAGAACATGCCTTGAAACTACGTATCCCACACAACTGCGGATGGCCATGTACCCGGCATGTACACAAACCTTGGCTACATACGCCGCATATACCGAAAATGGGTTTTTATGTGGCAGTTCGACGTATCAGTTGTGCGATGTGCATGTTAATTATTTTTCTTCTTTGATTGGCGCTACAGTCCGGGGTGGACCTGGGCCTCAACCAACATGCCTTTCCAGCCAGCACGATCTTTCGCCAGCTGCCTCCAGTTGCGCACACCAAGTTGGTTGAGGTCCTTTTCCACTTGTGTGCGCCATCTAGTGCGAGGACGTCCTCTGTTGCGCTGTCCCAACGGCTCGGTGTCGAAGACTCCTGTTAATTCCTGTTAATTCCCCAGCTCTTGTATGTGGCTGCCGAAGTTACAGGTGTGAGTACCAAAGTTTCCTCACAATTTCTTATTTCACTCTAGCAGTTGCCATATTTAAGGTTATGCCACCATTGAAAACTTCCTTAATTTTTACATTTAAAGCAATTAATGACATGCTTCGTTAATTTATTTTCGTTTTGCTTTGCTCTTGCTAGAGCGCTCGGGTAGACCCTTCTTCAACTCACTTGATGACGCTATTTAGGTCATCACCGAACCATCCCTTCTATCCACACACACACACGTTGTTTGCTCTGAAAATTAACCAAATTTGCATTGCACCCTTGTGCAGTTGAATTCAATAAGCTACTGTTACATGCTACATTTATCAATAACTTCCAAGGCTGTTACTGACAAGAGACAACGATGTCAGAATGCAAGTCCAACAACACTGCATAAGTAAATTCAAAAGTCTAGATGATGTGTGAACGAAATCAATTGCTGGACGGACACATTTACATCCTGTGCAGGGTTTTCAAATGCTTACGACCGCAATTTCCCCAAATTGAATGGTCAGGTTCTCATCGAAAGCTCAAAACTCGGAAGTCCAACTCATGTCACAGAGTTATTTCAAATAAATACTTTCCCTCGCAAGGAGTGGGTTGAAATCCCTTCCGAGTTTCGGAAGGAAAGAATGAATTGCCATCTCCAGTCCAGCCAGACGTATCGTAGAGCCCATCAGAGAGCGGGCGAGGAGTGTGCTTCTGTCATAATAGTTCCCATGTTGGCATAATTGAGTTGTTGAATTAAATAAATGCCGGAACGACTCAGTGTATTCCTCGGTGTGTACGATAAATTCGTTTGACATGATGCCACCTCTCTCCCACAGCAGCAGTTGCGTTTGCTGACGAATGCACATAGGATACACAAACACGAAACACGTTCCTGTGTTGAAGATGTGCGCCTTGTCTCCTCGTTCCATCGGTCATCTAACTGAGGTAATGGAGGCATAAACAAACAAATATATTAATCTCATCAAACGGACTGATAATTTGATAGTGACAGTGTTTGCTGTTGGGGATTCAATTTATTTGTGCTGAAATTCCATGAAACCAATTTCCTTCCTTGGTGGAGCTTGTGATTGAATGCAAAGGAGATCTTCAAGATGGCCTGGCAGGGAACTCAAATGCTTCGCCGCAAATATTCCGGCATATTTATGCAGCAATGCACAGCACGCTTCCTGGGAGATGTTTCCAGGGCATTCCTCAGTTGCATTACACAAGTTATGTCTTGGACTGCACTCGGATGAATGAATTCTTCGTGGAGGGGTTGGTCAGACAAACAGTGCACAGTGTGACGAATCGTTGATTTAGCGGGACTAAATTAATGGCAATCGCAAGTAAATGTTTTTGTTAAAGTTTGTTGGTTGTGTTTTTTTTTTTATTGAAATTGTTGATGGAGTAGAATATAATGGTTATAATATGGGTGGCGCTACAGCCCGTAGAAGGTCAAGGCCTAGCTTCTCAGGAACCACTCGTGTGTGCTATGGTTCTCTCACGAGTGGAGGGACCTACAGATTTATGCCGACTTCGAACGGCCAAGTGTGAGAACGGAAAGGAATACCTTAAGCATTGTCCGTGACTCGAAAGAAGTGGAGCCGTGACAATTATTTTTGTCGCACAGACCAGGGATCGAACCGAATCTACGACGTTTAGGTTCAATTGCGTTGGGGTCTAGGCACATACCCACAACGCCACGGGCCACCACACTTACTGACACATAATACCAGGCCCCATTTTTTTGGTAAAGTTCCCTTAACTCAGGCATACGCTAGATCCCAAAGGATCACATAACTTGATCAATATGAGCGGGCCTAATCTTTGAAACCTTAAATGACGTTATAACAGGGCACTGCACCTCTAGGATTGGACTTCCTTTCAATGACTTCTGCAAGAGCTGCAGAGAGGAGAATGGGAAGGAAACCATTGCACTCTGGTTTTTATACATTTGTAGAGCCCTCTCAACCCGATGGTACAGACTTAGTCTGGAAGTCTATTACTTCCATAACCTGGCTGAGCTACAAGCAATGTAAAAGTCGACCGCCTTCTTCGCTTCAAACTGGTTTGCGCAATAGGCGTGGTAGCACAATGGGCCTACTGTCCTCTCACACAGTAGTCAGCCACCGTAGCCTAACCTAGTTGTGACAAAATAATCTGCACAGGTTTTATGGTACAGTCTGCTTGAAAATTAAAGAAGAACAATTGTACTCGTTTATTTTGTTTATACACTTGAATGCTTTTCAATTAATGTGTTGTTCACTCTCTCTTGCTTGGAGTCTTCGAGGCATGCTTTCTACTCTATTTTATAGCATAATCGTGGGGCAAAGATCTCCATAAACTGATAATTGCTTGACCGTAGCTTCATGCATGCCCAAACATTTTCAATGGGATTTGCATCCGGCGGCTGTTTAAAACATCGACGTCCTTTTCTTTCACTCACTGCCCAAACGACTGGCATTTTTCGGGTCATTATCTTCTTGCAGTAACTAATTGTCATTCCTACTTTTAAACCACCTTTGAGCAGAGTCTTCTTATAAATGTTGACCATGTTGGGCGCGTTTGCTCCATCAAGGTCGGTAAAGACCTAACCGAGACCTTTGATGTCAAAAAAGGAGATTCAGACAAGGCGACGCGCTGTCATGCGACTTTTTTAACATCGTTCTCGAAAGAATTGTTCAAAACTCGAACGCCAACGCCAGAGGAACAATCTTTCAGAAGTCCGTCCAACTACTCGCATAGGCCGACGATATTGACATTATCGGAAGAACGAAGCGTGATGTCAATGGCGCCTTCGTGGGCATTGCAACGGAGGCCACGAAGATGGGTTAACCGGTAAACGAGGGTAAGACCACGTATATGCTGTCAAAGAGAAAAGACACCCAACACCGACGACTCTTTCAGAACGTCACAGCGGACAGATATAACTTGGAGGTAGTCAAAAACTTTGTCTATCTAGGAACCGCTATCAACCCAGACAACGACACCAGCGCTGAAATCAAACGAAGAATAACTCTTGCCAATCACTGCTTCTTTGGGCTAGAAAAGCAATTGGTAAACAAAGGCTTCTCTCGAACAACCAAGGTAACGCTTTACAAGAACTTAATCGTCCCAGTTCTGCTATTTAACGTGGAGGCATGGACTCTGTCAAAAGCGGATGAAGCAGCTCTTGGTTGCTTCGAGAGGACATTTTTTCGGGCGATTATCGGTCCTGTCTGCATAGATGGTGAGTGGAGGAGGAGATATAACGACGAACTATATGGGCTGTTCAGCGATATCGACTCAGCCAGGCGAGTGAAGATCCAACTATTGAGATGGGTAGGTCATGTAGAGCGGATGGAAACCAATGCTCCGGCCCGAAAAGTCTTCGAATCAACCACCGAGGGCCGGGGCAGAAGAGGAAGACCGCGACTCGGGTGGCGCACACAAGTGGAAAGGGACCTCAACCAACTGGAGACAGCTAGCTAAAGATCGAGCTGGCTGGAGACGCTTGTTGGTTGAGGTCCAGGTCCACCCCGGACTGTAGCGCCATCTTAAGTCAGTATGTTAGGTGCGTTTACGTCAGTTGTAAACATGAAAAAATTGCCAAGTCCTTGTTTTGAGAAGCATCCCCAAACGTGCACCTTTGCCGGGTGTTTGACGGTCCGATGGATTGATGAGTGATAGTCGACCATGCCAGTGGTGGCCCGTGGCGTTGTGGGTATGTGCGTCGACCCCAAACTCGACGTCGTAGGTTCGATTCCAGCTCTGAGCGACACAAATAATTTCACGACCCCACCTCTTTCGAGTCACTGACAATGCTCAAAGAGTAGAGTTCCTGTCTAGAAAAAGCTTCTCAAACTTGGCCGCTCGGAGTCGGCATAAAACTGTGAGTCCCTTCCACTCGTGTGAGAACAATTGCACGCACAACACGAGTGGTTGATGAGAAGCTAGGCCCTGGGCCTCTATGGGCTGTAGCGCCACCCATATTATTATATTGTATAGTAGACCATGCCCAAAAAGAAGCTTCACCCGGAAGAATATCATTAGTTCCAATATCTGTCCAAACGCTCCTTGGGCCAAATGAGTGGTTCTTAAATAAAATAAATTTTAAAATACTTCCGTCTCTGACAAAAATTGAACACTCTTTAAATTTCATTCACTCAAGCATCTTAGCAGAAGTATTTTTTTTATCTGCCAGTGCCGGCAAATCCACACCGATTTTGCCGTAGACTTCAGGAAGTTGTGAGAGGATCCTGCTCTAGTCTCCTTTTGTGCATGTCATTTCATCAAATTAAATCCCGCAAAAATAGCGATTCGCCACACTGTGCTGTGCAGTGGGGGCATCGGCACGCCGCCCGCCGGGCAAACAGTGAAAACGTATCCAAATTCAAAATTGATTTTCTATTAAAAGTTAACATAATCCCATTCGATGCTTTGCTTTGTTAAGGAGTGGGATCAAATTAAATTAACAAGAATATCCGATTTCGGATACCTTGGCTACTTGAACGATTACTGTTTGTAGGTGCCTCCTGAAAATAGAAAAAAAACCGGGAGCATCATCTTTTACCGGGCCGGGCGGAGGCGGACCAAATCCTTACCGCTTATTGGTGGCCCCTTTTGTCTAACCCGATTGGTTCAGACCATTTCGTAATTGAATTCGTCCGTGCAACATGTCTGCTTTATTTGTGAACATGTTTATTTCTGTTTTGTAGTTTCTATTGGTTTTTCATCACGTCCATCTCGACGCTTGAATAAAGACTTTTCACCCATCCCCCTGGGCGATTGAAAGCAACATGGAATAATTGCTAAAACGTTTTAAAGTGTGTTGGTGTCCGTCGATCATGCAGGCGCATTCAATCAGCACTTCAGTGCTTGTTATATTTTGCTTCCTCTCAACCATGCTGCAGCAAATAAATAAAAAGCAAATGTATGCATGTGCATCTGTGCGTGTTCACTTTCGGACACCGGGGTGGAGAAACAATAATCGAAAAGGATGTGTGCACGGTTCAATGAATGTAAGTGGGTGTGGACGAACTGGAATTACTTAAGTCACCATCTCGGTTGGCCTGATGCTCATACCGCAGCGTTCGAAAAAATGTACAACCGACGATTTCATCGGGGAAGCATATTTAATTCGATTATTACAACAGTGTTCGCTTTTTGCGTCTCGTTAAAGGGCAAACAACATACACACCCACACGATGGACGTGTGACCCGTACAAGGATTATAGAGTTGTTCTTGTTTGTTGCTTTACGCTACGCCGATTGTGGGAACTAAAAAAAAACGCACGGAAAAAAAGAGAATAAACACACACAGCATGCGATGTGTGATGTGCACTGATGCAAGTGAAACCCTGGCACTTGTAGTTCGGCATGCAACTGCCGCTGCTGCCACCATGCCGCCAAACCCACCCGCACACACACGAGAGGGGAAATTAAATATTAATTTAAAAGGTTGGTTAACCAGCATGGAAACTCATTTCGGTGTGATTCCATGGGAGATGTGTACGTGTACGCGTGTGCCCTGTGTCCTGTCATGTGCTGCGTTCGTGTTAATTAATATTTCGAGGGAATTTTGTAAAATTTGATGATTTCCAATTAGGGACACGTACCGTTCTGGTGTGGCGCAATAAAGCAGTGCAATGCTATCGTTAGTGTAAAAGCGAATTGGCAATTGATTAGGTGCACTTTTTCTCTCACATGAATAGGGATTGGAGGGACGTGGATGGTTTGGTTTTTGTTTGGCTCATCGCATGGATGGTTTTGGCGATAAGTCCACTCAGTTCATAGCCGTGGAAGTGATATAATTGAATGAAAGGGATTTAAGTGTGTAATAACATTTATTATTTGAAACATGGCGAGAGCGACAGCACGATTATATTGTGCTTTGATATAATTTTTAATGAAGCCTCTCCTCTCTCTGGTGCGGAGAGTGATGGTTGTGGTGTATTGGTAATTCTGCGGGTATTTGTCTAAATGTCAGACCATGGCGTCTGCTTGGCCCTTGGGTGGAGTAGAGAATTTAGAAGGAAGGCAGAAAAAAATGGTCCATACATTTCCCGTCTTTCTATTTAAGGTAGTTTAATCATTCAAATATATATAATCATTCTGCTCTATGGCGCAGAGACATGGACGCTATTGAAAGCGGATGAAGAAGCTCTTGGTTGTTTTGAGAGAAAAGCTCTGCGTACGATCTTTGGTGCTGTTTGCGTTGATGGCGTTTGGAGGAGAAGGTTCAACCACGAACTACCACGCGGGCTGTACAGCGGCATGCACCTAGTTAAGCGTCTTCGGATCCAACGCTTAAGATGGCTAGGTCATGTAGAGCGGATGGACACCACAGCTCCGGCCCGAAGAGTCTTCGACACCGAGCCATTGGGACAGCGCAACAGAGGACGTCCTCGCACTAGATGGCGCACACAAGTGGAAAAGGACCTCAACCAACTTGATGTGCGCAACTGGAGGCAGCTGGCGAAAGATCGTGCTGCCTGGAGAGGCATGTTGGTTGAGGCCCAGGTCCACCCCGGACTGTAGCGCCAATCAAAGAAGAAGAAATCATTCAAATGTTGTTTTGTAGAGGTGAAACTGGTTTCAAGACATTCATATTTTTTCGAGTACATGATTCATTGGACTCACATCTTGAAAAGAGAAAGTAATGAAGCACCTTATATTTTGCTATTGTTCTCTCACGAGTGGAAGGGACCTACAGTTTTATGCCGAATCCGAACGGCTTTGTTTGAGAAGCTTTCTCTAGACAGGAAATACTCTTTAAGCATTGTCAGTAACTCGAAAGAGGTGGTTTCGTGAAAATTGTTTTCGTCGCACAGAGCACGAATCGAACCCACGACGTCGAGGTTGGGTTCTTAGTGTATTCAAAATGTAGCAGAATAATAAGGATGTGCAATACATTGAAATAAAATCAAGGGTTAAGAACAGAGGTTAAGGAGGTAAAGGTTAAGAAAGAAAGTATATGTATGTATTTTGTGTATTTTTTCCAAAAATTTAGGCATTTCAATGTTCATTGAAATTAATACAAATTTCGGTTTTGTTGGCATTATAATTTAAGAACATTAATTGGCTTACCAAAACTTAGTCGGAACTTATGACACTACTTTTTTTCTGAGATCAACTGTCTAGCCGAAGAAAAGACCCACTCCGAAGCAGCTCTAGCTAATATTTTACAAATTGTTTTGTATAAAAGGGGGAACTCGAGTTGATGCATGTGCCACCACCGTAATACATTAAACTCGTCAAAAAAGTCACATTTGTGTTTTCATTGTCACGGAGCTCGTTCTTGTTACAGGTCTTTAGTCTATAACGCGTCTTCAAAGAATGGAGAATCAGTGTGTAGTATCTTCCATACTACACACAGACCAGAAAGGCGAAAGGCATGACAGTGTCATGGCGTCTTTACTGCGTGAACTTATTTTTACTTCACTGGCTCTGATCGTTTGTTAATAAATAATATGATCATAACTCCTACACTCGATGAAAGTAAGAGACAGAGAGAGCATCCAGTTCTTTTGTTTTTTATTCGGTGCATTCGGTGTACTCGGTGTGCTCGGTGTACTCGGTGCAGTCGGTGTACTCGGTGTACTCGGTGTACTCGGTGTACTCGGTGCACTCGGTGTACTCGGTGTATTTTGACCAGTTATGCGTGAACTTGATTCATTTCAGTTAAACACCCACGAATCAGACCGAAATCAAACAGTAAATTCGTTTCGTTATCAGTTGATCGAATGTTGTACAATGTTTGTTTCCCGAATAGCAGTACTCATTTTCAGTGCAGACTATACCGAATGATTTCAATTAATAGAGTACACTGAAGTACTGTACACTGTAAGAACATTCAAATGAGTACATTCATGCAGACCTCTATTGTTTTGCTCTCACACTCACATACATTCCCGGTAAGACCTGTATCTGCACTTGTTTTCGTGCAAAGATCGTCAACGTAACTTCAAATATGACCAAGTACTCGCTCACAAGGTTGACATTGAGCCCGATTTTAGAAATAAATCTTCGTGAGCGACGATGGGTCTGATGCTCCTTCACTCTATCTGGCGCCGTTAAGAAGTAAGATTGGAGCACTTATGGAATGGAGAATCCACAGGAGAACCACAAAACACCATTCTCCAGCGCAAATGTTGTCTGTTTGGAGCGACTGTTGCGTGAAAAAAACATAGTTGGGATAATTTCTCTTCCGAGGTGGCTTGTGTACGCAAACTGGTTTGAACAAAATTATGCGCCATGCTGCTACCAATCAAACCACGAAATACGTGCAAGAAAATAGGCACATTTTGTTTGTGGGCTTATTTGAAAAGAAAAGAGTACACTAGCAAGTCTCAGTCCAGTGCATCCTCTGAGGGCTCGGAGCGTGGGGTGCGACCACCCATACGGACATGCTTCCGTACCGAGAGACTTAACAACAACACAGGTTAGGTTGGGCTGGAGTGGCTGATTGCTAAGGGTAGTCACACTTAGGCCAGAGTAGGCCCACGGATTGACTACTCCTAACATCGGAACGGGTTGGTGCTTGTAGTGAAGCGATTTAGATGGCCTATGCTATGAAAAGAGGAGAGACTGATAGGTCTGAGGTCCTTCGGTTTGGCTGGGAGTATTTTCCCGCTTTGGGAATAAACACTACCTTGCCACTTTTCCAGAAGCTGGGAACATGACCTACAGCCTCTGAAGATGCTGAGAATCCAAAGCATTGCCTCTTTGCCTGCTGATGGGACATGGCATAGTCATTGCGTTGTTGAGAGTTCTTGTGAGGTTGTCCATTGATTGGTCAAGGTCAGTGGCTTTGCTCGGGATGGAGATGTTGGTATTCGACAGTGCTGAGGCAACAATCTTTCTATATCTGTGCCAGTTGGTACTTTCAGGATTCCTAAAGACACCTGGTGATGTGAGGGGCTCGTTATGCTGAGCAATATGAGTGATAAGATGACACTCCCCAGCTGCTGTGGTCATACACGAGTGTTATGTCTAAGGACTTCTTGTCTATTCCTAGTTACGAAGTTGGGTACATTACCCTGGTTACACAAATCCAACTTGCTACAAGCCAACAGGTGATTTACTATGAATCACAACCTCAGCGAGCTTCCCTTCTTCCATTCAGATTATTCCCGACCGAAGACTATGCTGGAACAAATGGTACAGAACGATCACAGATGTGTGTTGAAGAGGTGACCACATCTCATTTCGAGGTCCGTCCTTCGTCTTACACGATCAATTCCCGGTCTGAGTGCATATCGACCAGTGTCTCGCACTCAGCACTTTGCAACTGTGCTCGACCGACGACCGACGAGAATCTGTAGCTTCTAGCTGTAGCAACGAGAATAAGGCAGTCCATAGAAAAGCAGTCCTTCGTAGAAGCTGCAGGACTGGTTTTGAACTAAAAAAAATGTTCTAATTTAGGGAATAAAAGACGGTCTCACCATCACCATCACAACGTCGTCAGCATATCATTGGACGTAGACGCAATGGTTGCTGAGAATGACAATCAGTCTGTTCTTTGCTACAAACCATAGAACGGGAGAGAGAGCCTCGCCCTGAGGGGAATCTTTTGCAGCTTTGATGCTGATTTTGTCAATGCCCAGTGAGGCATTGATTTTCCTCTGGCTCAGCTTGTGTTGTATCCATTTGCATGCAGTATTGTCTACCCCTGTGCTGAGGTTGCAATTGTATTTCTTTGAAGTCGGCGTTGTCGAATGCACCTTCAATGTCAAGAAAACAACCGATTGTAACCACTTTGGCGATGATGGACGGGTTGCTAGCCCCTGGAGAGCATGTCTGGTTGATTTGCCTAACTGGTAGGCATATTGGTTACAACTTACTAATGGGCTATTACTTAGGTGTCTATAGCATCTAGACAAACAAAAATCAATTTCTGACGTAAGCAACGGCCATGAGACACGATTCCATTGCTGTCTCTTCAGACATCCCCTCCAGTCGTTAGAGAACAATTGCACGCGCAATGCGAATGTTTGCCGTAGAATCTTAGTCCCAGTTCCAACTCCAACGCAGACCATCAATTTAAAAAATTAATTACAACGAAACGATAAAGTAAACAACTGCGCAAGTATGCGGTCAGAGTCGCTGAATCTCCTCATCAAGTTATTCTTCTCAAACCCCGACGCGCGGAATAATCAAAAGTTCGTGCAAGGAGTACGTCTCTTTCATTAACATACCACAGAAATAATCATCCCTGCGCGAATATTTATAAGGCAAGGTTATGACTGGAATATGCTCCTACCCTCTGGCGTTTCGTTGCTGCTGTTCCTGCAGCAAGGACGTCGTCCAGTAGTAGTCAACACATATTCAAATCTTTTGGCCGTGGAAGTTTATTTTATAAATCAAGATGGTTGTTAGTATTGATCTTAAGATAGGTGACTCCTTGTTCAGCAAAGCCACACGCGACGTTTTTGCCACACGCCATGACTTGAACTCCCGAAGTGGAATGACATTTAAAGCGAAGAGCGAAAACCTGTTGGAAGAGACGGCGTCCTTGATAGTCTTCAAGCAAAAATCTTGTTTCGTAAATATTTGTTTAAATATGTACATAAGTCTGGCAATTACAATTCTTGAACAACTTTTGGACAAGTCGGTGCTCGCGCGAATCGTAGGACAACGGACAAGGTTGACGTTGAAGGGGAATGGCTTGCCGGGTGGTTGAGGAATGCTATTTGCCAGCAGTTTGAGAATAAATCCAGGGACACAGGCAGTCACTCATTTCAGATTCGATCCGGGGGGTATTTCGCGGAGACGTTGACACACACTGAAACTTCCTGCGACGCATGCAGTAGGGGGGGAACTTTTTATGACTACACCGCCTTCAAAGCCATTTCGAGATTAGGAATTTGGTTATTCAAAAGTGCCTGGATCAATTGAACGGCGCAAAATATGGAAAAAACATTCCGACTACTTAGAGCGGATGTATTTCCCTCTCTAGCGATTGCTTCTCAAGTGCCAACCGAAGTCGGCGTATCCTCGGTGTAGAACATTCTTCGGGGGATAGTAGTAGTAACGAGGTGACAGGATATATAAACATCTTCACTTGGTCCACTCTGTGGGACCGGGAAGAGTCGTCTCTAGTGTTCAATTAGCAACACTGTTAACAGCACATTCTTGTGTTTCTTTTGTTAGAAGTAACATTCTTTCTGAACAATCTGCTCCTTTATGAAACTCTTGAAAAAAAGGAGAGGGATGAAACTTAAGAATCAGAGTGAAAGTTCTTTTCTCTTGTGAGTCCTTAAAGCGCAGCAGCGGTAATAGGTAGACGAAAGCAGCCCCTAATGTCACGATTGAGATCAAATACGCTGATGTCTTTCAATGCACTTCAAGAGCGTTGTCCTTGCTCTTTTGACCCATTTAAACGAGAAGAGTTTATCGATTCCGACTACGTTTGTCTAATATTCTGCCTGAATGAATACGAAATACGCACTTCAAAATTCAATTGGAATTTTTTTCACAATGATGGCAAAATAACCAACCAATTGCAGACTGAATGTGTACTGCATTCGGAATAAGTAAGCCAATGCGGTTTTCCATTGACCTCGTGGATGGCATAGTTGTCTGTAAATGAATTCCGATACAGCCTCGTTGGCGATGTACACAATGCAGACAAAATGACGTTTGTTGCAGTTCATAATCCCACTGGACGTTCATGTTTTCAATGTACAGTGACTCATGTTAATGTGGTTTGATAAAGCTAATGCGAGCTGCTGTATATTTTGTGCAGTTGCTGGGAGTTCAGTTGGTCAGTTATATGAAGACGCAATAATTGCTGCTGAATTGATACTATTTTATTTCAATGAGTCAGTTCTGCAATTGAGTAACAGAGCCATCCCTCGAAACACCAAGCTGACTTTATATAACACTCTGATCATCCCTGTCTTGCTCTATGGCGCAGACACATGAGCGCTATTAAAAGCGGATGAAGAAGCTCTCGGTCGTTTTGAGAGAAAACATTCTGCGTGTGATAATTCTTCCTGGTGACGGCATCTTGAGGAGAAGATTCCGGCTGTGCAGCTGCATGCACTTAGTTAGGCGCATCCATGTAGATCGGATGTGCACCACAGCTCCGGCCCCAAGACACTTCGATACCGAGCCATTCAGGACAGCACAACAGACGACGTCCTCGAACGAGATGGCGCACCGAAGTGGAAAAGGACCTCAATCAAATTGGTGTGCCCAGCTGGAGGTAGCTGGCGAAAGATCGTTCTGGCGAAAGATCGTTCTGGCTGGAGAGCCATGTTGGTTGAGGCCCAGGTCCACAACGGAAGAAGTTAGTCAGTTCACAGATGACAGATGACTTGGGCAAATATTGTAACCAGCCATCAGTCAGTAAGATTTGAGGTCCACAGAGCGCAGACACTTATCCAATTTAGTGGACGAGGCCAAGAAGTTTATCGCCAACTTATAAAATGTGATGCGCAAATGGCATCTAGCGCTCCGGATCCAATCATTAAGGGATTTAGAAGACGTGTTCGTATTGCTTGCACGTAAGCGTTCAGTTCGGGCGCTTTTTGTCTTCGTCTTTATCCATTGACAGCATTACTCAAACGGCATCCACCAACTTTTTAAGAATCGAATACGGTCTTCTCTATAAGAATGCGAAACATTGAGTTTCCCTTGATTTATCTAATTCTCGAACATGCAGCTGTTTTTCTGAAGGATTTTGATGATTTTTTTTAAATCGTTTCTTCTTCTTACGGCGCTACAGTGCGAGGTGAACCTGGGCCAGCACCATCTTTCGCCAGCTACCTCCAGTTGCGCACACCAAGTTGGTTGAAGTCCTTTTTCACTGTTGTGCAGCATCTCGGCCAAATGGTATCCTATCTTGCCTTGTGCCAATGGCGCGGGAATCGAAAACTCTTCGGGTCGGGGATGTGGTGTCCACTCGTTACACATTACCTAGCCATCTTAAGCATTGGATCCGATGACGCTTAACTAAGTGCAAGCAGTTGTTCTGCCCGTAAACAACAACTTTGTCCTGGATACACAGGCCCATGCCCTCCTTTAAGATAGTTTGGCTACCTTAAATATTCCATTGAAAGGCATGCACTTCGACGACCTATTGAGGGTCACTGCCTTGCATCAATGACGGCCCTGGGCACGCTGCTTCCAGTCTTTCAGAGCCAAGCTGTCTTGCGTCCGCGATGACTTGGTCTTCATTCTGGATGTAAGGTCTTCCTCTCCTTTTCGAGCCAAGAGGTTCACACTCGAATACCCTCTTTCTGGAGAGTTGGTGTGCTCGTGTCAGTGCATTCGATGGATTTTTGATTTCCCAGGAAATCTGCACCATACAGCAGGTCTGGTCTGATTTTGGTCCTTTGGGTCAGAAGTTTCAAGCCCAGTTGTTTTGACAAACCGTGATCCCGCGATTCTTCGTGGGATCTTCACTAAGACGATCATGCAGCTTACATTTTCCCTGATGTAGACAAAATCTTTCACTACGTCAAAATGGTAGTTGCCAATAGTTGTATGTTGTCCCAGGTGATGAGTGTCTTAGACAGCATGTACTTCGTTATTTCCTCGTAAGCCCTTAAACCAGCTCGTTTTGCTTGGTCTTCAACTGTCGCTTCCATTGCGATACGTTCGGAACGGGCGACTATGTCAATGAAATCTGCGTAATCCAACAATTGGATTGACTTGTGTGAAAGCTGCGACGATGCATCGCTTCTGTGTTAGCGTCGTAAGATGTATCATTCTTGTGTAGCGGGGATCAGCCATCGTGTGCTCTAATACACACTAAATGATGGAATAATGGTTTGACTTCAATGTGATCTAAGGAAAGACTATTCGACTGATGTTCTATTTGTAGGCAATGGTAGTGGGAGTATCTTCTTGTTCCTCTTCATCACCACAGCCGCAGTAAGCTAGGAACCGAACGTTGAGCAGCTGCTTCTCCGAGCGGCAATTGATATACTTCGATGGTTTGGGCATGTGACAGGAATGTCCTCATGATCACGTCTGCCGAGGCGTGTCTTGAATGTGATTCCATCAGGACCCCAAATCCAACTCATCTAGTTACTTCTTCTTTCTTTGAATGCCGCTACAGTTTGGGGATGGACCTAGGCATCAACCATCATGCCTCTCCAGCCAGCACGATCTTTCGCCAGCTGCCCACACTAATTTGGTTGTGTCTCTGCGCCATGGAGCAGGAGTGGGATGATCAGAGTTAGTTTTATACAAAGCCAACTTATTGTTACGACAGATGACTCTGTTACTCCATCACCTCTTGTGCCCAAAGAAGCAGAGATTGGCAAGAGTAATTCTGCGCTTGATCCCGGTAATGGTGTTGTTGTCCCTTTTTACTTTAGAGCCTAGGTAAACGAAGTCCTTGTCTACCTCAAAGTTTCTGCTGCCCATTATTACGCTCTGTTCGAGACGTCGATGTTGTGCGTTCGTGATGACAGCATGTACTTTGTTTTGCCCTGGTTTATCGCTAGACCCATTTTAGCCGCTTCCGTTTCAATGGCAATAAACGCGTCATTGACGGCTCGCTGTGTTCGTCCAATCACGTCAAATGTCGTCCGCGTAAGCAAGCAGTTGAACGGACTTTTGGAAGATCGTGGCTCGGGTGTTTACGTTTGAGTTTCGCACGATCTTCCCAAGTATGATGTTAAAGAAGTCACATGACAGCGTGTCGCCTTGCCTAAAACCTTTTTTTACATTGAAGGTCTCGGTGAGTTCGTTACCGACCTTGATGGAGCAGCGAGAGTTCTCCATCGTCATCCTGCACAACCAGACGAGTTCGACAGGAATGCCAAAACTTGACGTGGCGCTGTATAGCTCGTCTCTATGCACGCTGTCATATGCGGCCTTGAAATCGACAAAGTGGTGGTGGGGGTCGATCTGCATCTCTTGAGTATTTTCCAATATCTGCCGAAGTTTTTTATTTGGTCTATTGTGGCCTGAAACCGCACTGATAAGGACCTATCAGGTTGTTGACAAAGGGTTTCAGACGTTCACATAAAACGGTAGAGAGTATCTTGTACGCGATGTTAAGGAGGCTGATCCCCCTATAATTGGCGCAATCAAAGGGGTCACCTTTCTTGTGGATCGGGCAAACGATACTAAGATTCCACTCATCGGGCATGCTTTCCTCCGACCATATCTTACAGATGAGCTGGTGCATGCGCCCAACCAGGTCATCTCCAGCTGCCTTAAGCAGTTCCGCGGACAGTCCGTTCGCTCCAGCAGCTTTGTTCGACTTCAGTCTAGACATCGCTATCTTGACTTCGTCTAAGTCGGGGGGATGAAATTCGTGTTCATCATCGTCCAAATTGAGTGAAACATTCTGCCTGACAGCGGGATTTTTGTCGTCATCGCCGTTTAACAGTCTACAGAAATGTTTTTTCCAAATTCTCAGCATCGATTGCGATTCTACTACTTGTTGTCCATTTTCATCCCTGCCGGCTTCGGTCCGAGGTCTGTATCTTCCTGATACTTGTTTTACCTTTTGATAAAACTTTCGGACCTCCTTCCTGTCGTAACACCTCTCCATCTCCACGACCGCGCGCTTCTCATGCTCTTTCATTTTCTTTCTGAGAAGCCGGTGCTCTTCCCTTCTCTTCTGTTCGTAGAGCTCACGAACAGCCCTTGTTGTTTGATGCAGCGTTGCCTTGTAGGCCTCCTGTTTGGCTGCATGTGCCTGCCTGCACTCGTCGTCAAACCATGGGTTCCTTCTGGGTGGTGTCGTGAAACCCAGCACATCAATGGCAGCTTCTTTGATGGCTTTTTGACAACGTTTCCATTCTTCTTCTATTGAATGTGCGGGCAGCGTCGAGCGTTCCTAGCGGTCGCTTGCGATTGTAGCTTTCCGACGTCAAACCGTAGTATTCATTCTCGACTCCGAACTTCTCTCGATATCCTCACTCTACCTTGGCTTCAACAAGGAAATGGACCATTTCCTCATCTAGTTACGCCTAGGCATAAATCCTGATGAGTTACAATCGATGGCGAGAGATCGAATGGCCTAGAAATATCTAGTGCGTGCTTTAACCCAGTGTGCGACATCTTTAGAGGATCGCTCGTTCTGAAATCGTGTAAATTGCCTCAAACATACGTTTTGTTGTGCGGCTCAGTGAACGCGTGGAATGGTAGAAAGCAACTATCAAATGAACATAAACAAAACTCAAGCCTTCCCTAGTGGAAAAAATGAAAGGTTGATCTATTGCAGTTGCTGAGTACTGCGTAATAAAAGTAAATAATAATATAAGTGGCGCTACAGTCCGTAGACGGCCAGATCCTAGCTTCTCAGCAACCAATCGTGTTGTGCGTGCTATTGTTTTCTTACGGAAGGGACCTACAGTTTTATGCCGAATCTGAACGGCCAAGAGGCTTTTCTTAGCAGAAGTACCCTTTGAGCATCGTCAGAGACTCAAAAGATGTGGGGCCGTGAATAAAAATGTTTGTCGTACAGACAAGGGATCGAACCTAGAGTGCGTTGGGGTCGCCGCCATACCCACAACGCCACGAGCCACCAGAAGTAATGCGTAAGACCTTCCGAATCACGTCATAAGATGTTGTTCTCATAGTTCCACGGTAAATCTTAACCAACATGTTTAAAGGGCCCGCAAAAAATACTTAAAATTCTGCCACAAATAATAAAGAATTTATTATTCCACGTAAATTCATCAAAAGCTTCTTTTCCATTTATGCTTCGTCACGGTAATGATGAGTTATTAGCCACTTGATGGAAAGAAGGAACGACCCGAGCATACGGCTTTCGTGAAACCGTTCATTTATGACCAATGGCTGCACACGTTCTCCATTCTCCTCTGGGTCATAACACATAAAATTAATGCAAGCAGTCAATTCGATTTTATTACGAGAACCCATACACTGCCAAGAAGTAAACATTTCAGTGATGCACCATTTCATTTTGGGTAATGGCGGTGGTAACTCCGTCTCAAACCATTCGAAAGGAGTATAAAACTACGCACATTTCTGTGTTCGGTCCTTTATGATGATTCCTTGTTTATCAAGCAAAATGAATTTCTAAGACTGAACGAGCAAGTTTTAAAAAATGCATGTACACTTTCAAATTCAAGAGAAACAGAACATCTGGTGTCTCTTTAAAACGGAAACTATGGGACAGACAAGTTATGCCATCTCGTTCATAATTCAGATGCACTTCATTTCTGTTTTTGTTTCTCCTCTGTTCGCGGCGACCTACATATAGTAATTCCCATGCCCATGCGCTATTCATAGACCTACCCTTGCGCTCACATTACATAATTAAACCGAGAGAACTGAACTGACTATCTTGAGCGATAAAGTAGAGGGTCAAGAAAATTAAATTAAACCATAAAATGAATGCCAACCCAACCGAACTAACGAACGGCGGCACGGGCTCGGGCACAGACAGAGTCGAAGGCCACACTCTGCCAGCATACAACTCAGAGAGGGCCGGCCGGTGTTTGTGTTGTGTTAGTTGAAGAAAAAAAACTTCGTTCAATCACCCACCCCTTGAAGCTGTGCTAATAACTCCTCGACTGCAATCACATAATTAATTTGCTTACATACTTCACTTATCGCTCGCTGCCATAACCCAACATCTCTTTCATTTTTTTTTCTCTGTATCGTATTTCATCTCGTGTTTTTTTTTCTCTTTTACTACCCCACAGCACATCGTCGACAAGCATCACTGGATGAAATCCAAAGATTGCGTGTTGAAAACAGTCTTCGTCCACTCGGTGCGCCAAAGGAAAAGGGTCGTCTCACCGTAAAAGAGATAACGATCCCTTTAAGGCATGATTACATAAGAAAGCTATCTGCTGACACCATTTCTGGGCATCATTTAGTCTGTCTTCTCAAGTACAACGAGCATGTACTGGCGACCAAGACTGTGCCCACATTGCCCGGACTGCTGGCCGTAAAATTTCCAGATGTTTTACAGCTGAATAATGTTTATGCTGATTTCAGGGTAAGTACACATGCACACATACAGACACACACCCAACCCCTCTATTGAGTGTGCCATTACACACCACACCATGGCTCTCAACCTCAATCTCACACACTCTCTCTATGGGTTTGCTTCTGATGTTCATAGGTTACACTTGAAATTTACGGAATGACAGCTCAACGTGAAGTGCTGCCCCATGAAGTGAAGTATCACATTAACATAAACAAAAAGAATGGCTCTAAAACCCCTAAAAAGAAGGGCAGCGACAATCGACTGGTTATGCCGATTGTACAGTCGTCCAGAGGACAGCATGTCGTGCGAACGCCCGCACTCGTGCAGTATGGATTCGCAATATTCTCCCTGAGAGAAATTCAGAGAACATCATGGTCGCTCACACAGGTAGGTGAATGCACACACTAATTGCTTTCGTTTTGCGCTATTAATGCTCATCGTCACATTTCCCTTTCTCACTAATGGATTTTTTTCCATCCTCTTTCCCACGTTTTTTTTTTTTTTCTTTCTGTAGGTACTAGGTGTCAGTCCACTGGAGGGTGTATTGCACATGAAGGTTAACTGTGAGCTGTCCGTGTCAGTTGAGCATAAGGGTTTCCTAACTATGTTCCAAGATATATCCGGTTTCGGAGCATGGCACAGGCGGTGGTGTTATCTGAATGGACATGTCGTAAACTACTGGAAATATCCGGATGATGAAAAGAAGAAAGCACCAATGGGTTCTATTGATTTGTACGCGTGCTGCTCATCGAAAGTAACAATCGCGCCCCGAGATATTTGCGCACGATTGAACACAATGCTTTTGGAATGCCAACGACCGGCCAGCCACGATGATACAGAATCACTGTTAATAGTGCCCAAAGGAAAAATGACAATCGTGCGACAGCTATTGTCTGCCGATACAAAAGAGGAACGCGAAGAATGGTGCGCTTATTTCAACAAAGCGCTCACCCTCCTCAGAGCGTGGGGTGGACCGCCGCAACAATAACGTGGTTGCTCTCGGTTACTGTTCGACCGCAGACTTCTGTTTGTTTTCTTTTTATTAGGCAATAAAAATAAAGATATATCGTTACCGGGCTCTAGTTATGGCATGGGTGGCTGTATTCATAATGCTTAAAATTGTGTCATAATTTTCCGGCGCGTACGCCGTGGTGATTGGAGACGTCTTTATGTATTACTAGTTTTATCGTAACAAGTTTGCTAAATTATTTTATCATGTTTTTTCTCTTACTCGCAAGTCAACGATCGACAATTGATCATCGTATTCAAATAAGATACTTACATCCACTACATATATGCGTGTGTTTATATTTTCGAAAAGAATGTATTTGTCGATGTCACTAGAGATTGTCGGTGTATTTTATACAATAAATATGTTATATATTTAATAATATATTCGAATGGAAAGTTTTAATGGTAAATTGCGTTTTTATTTGAGGTTCTCTTGTGTGGAAGCAACAAGGGTGGGAGTTAGTTGCTTTCTCGATATAGAATGGTGGGTTAGGTTCGACTCGCTGACTACCATAGACAGCAATCACACTTAGGTCGGAGTAGGCCTGCTCTGTTACCACAAGATCGAGTAGATCCTAGTCCGCAAGCCAGTTGGAGCTATTAATGAAGCGCCAACGGTGACCGAAGCTGACATACTTCAGCTCCGTCAAGTTGTTGAAGTACATCGCATCTAAGTGGCCGATTCTGCGAGAGGAGAAGACATTGAAGAAGACATTGAACACGTCTCCATCTCTGCAGCTTATGCAAACGTCATTGTAAAGCATGCCTAATCTGGAGCCGTGTGTGCCGACGGCGCAATTTTTTCTCGAAGAGACCAAGTGCGTATTTATCCACTCTTAAGATAGTCCAAGCTTCCGCGCCATACAGCAGGACTGGGATGATCGAGGTCTCATATAATGTCAGCCTGGTCTTTCGAGAGAGGGCTCTGCTACTCAATTGCCTCTTGAGCCCAAAGAAACAGTGGTTGGCAAGAGTTATTCTGCGTTTAATCACAGTACTGATGTTGTTCGTACTATTAACTTGGGAGCCAAGGTAGACGAAGTCCTTTACTACCTCGAAGTTGTAGCTGCCTATGGTGACGTTCTGACCGATTCGTCGACGTTGTGTGTCCTTTCTCGAAGACAGCATCTACACCTAATTCTACCAGCGACTTGCGTACACTCTTCTGCGTGTGCTAGTGTGTGTATTAACAGATCCTGAGAGTTTCGAGGGCATCCGGCAACCTTCAGTTTTTGACCGCAAAATCTAGTCAGTGGTTAGTAAGGCTTTTCTGATGGATTTCACGGCTCATCTTCCAACTGCCACAGCGGCCCTATTGGGGCTACCAGCGACTTGCGCACACCTTTTTGCATGTGCTGGTGTGTGTATTAACAGATCCTGAGAGTTTTGAGGGCATCCGGCAACCTTCAGTTTTTGACCGCAAAATCTAGGCAGTGGTTAGGATTAGGATTAGGTGTACTTTGTTTTGCCCTCATTCACCACTAAACCCATTCTTGCCGCCTCCGTTTCAATACAAGCAAACGTTTAATTGACGGCTCGCCGTCGGTCTACTCTTCATTTATTACAAAACATATACAATGACTTTTGCAGAAGTTGCAAGGATTAAGAGAAGATGGATACCATAGCACACCTTCTCTGTAACTGCAGCCTAACGTAACCTAGACGTTCAATTTCTAACCGAACTTCATCTAGGACTGATTTAGCTGGACGCACAGTCCATTTGAAAGTTCCTCATGTACTCCGAGTACTGGTCACCAGTAGCGACGTCCTTCAGGCGAATTCGGTGTCAGTAGGAACAAATTTATTCTGTCGAACCACAACAACCTGTCCTTCACTTATGCACCCAGACTTAAAACACATTGTTGAATGAACACAAGGAGAAGATCTTTGCTTACAGTAAAGAAGAGACACATGCACAGGCAATGTTTATTGCGATATCCTTAAACTTAAATGTCCTTAAGAGGTGATTCACACGGGACCAGCATTTATTTCTAGCTCCAAATTGTAATTGAAATCATAGATTAATTTGAAACTCACAGCAGAATGGTGGACCTTCACCTTGCAAGCAATTTCATAAATGTGAACAGATAGAAAGAGATTACTTCTTCTTAAGCCCATGACCTCCTTATCAGCAACCGACGCACTAAGCGGCTTAAGTTCGCTTAATTGAACCGAGAGCTCGCATTCTCCCTAAAGGGCACAACGAAGGAACAAAAAGAACGTATTTTACTGCTCCCTTTGCCACCACTGGCCACTGAAGAACGATCAATAAAAGACAGATGAGACATTGATTTTCTAACATATCCTTTATTGAATCAACGAAAATCGATAAACATATATATATATATTTAATTGGTATTTCGTAGGTATACACTAACTATAACTATTGACTAGGCTTATCTACAATCTTAATTGCCATCCCCGCCAGAGATGGAGAAGGGAACGCTCGTCATATTCCCCATTGGCGAGCGGGATGGCGACTACTCTTACCAGGTTGAATAATAAATGTCCACAATACACGAATTACAGACTACCTCGGCTGTTGTGGTTCCATCGAAAATCAATTATTTACTGCAGTTAGTTCTGTGTAATCGATTTATAACGTACATAATTAGTTTCATCTTTTTTATTCTTCTCCTGCTACTCTTATTTTTTTTTCTGCTTTAAACTGATTCAACGACATTGATATAGGTTTGTTTAAGTATTTAGTTGTACACCAAGGCTGGTGTAATGTGTGTGCTTATTTTTTAAACGAATACAATACAAGTACATAGATCGTATAATTATGCGTATAATGCTAACATTATTGTTCAATCAAAAAATTTACAAAAAACATTATTGCACATGACATTGTTTCACATTTATGTAATTACTTTATAAAAGTTATATGCGCCCGCATTTCCTCGTGGGCTTTGTTTGGTTTTGGTTTTAATATCCGTTGTTTGCTGTTTTTTTTGTCTTTCGGTTTTATGAGTTAATTTTTTTGTTTGCTATCTTTCGCTGCTGGTGACTCTTAACTCATCATTATCCTTTTCGGCCTTGCCTTTGAGTGGGTGTGTGCTTGTGTGCTTAATTTTGCAACCAGTGCAATGGTCCGTGATATGATTTAATTTTTTGTTTTGATTCGAATTCAAAACGTTCTCGTTTCTGTTGGAAATTTAATTGCTTGTCCGGCATGCCCTCTTTTTTTGGAAAATTAAAAACAAAAGTAAACAGCATCGAATTGATTGGCGATAAATAGTTCATTTTGTTGCAGTTGAACTCGATTATTCCGTTCCCACTCCAATGAAACAAAAAAAAATATAATTTTTAGTCATAATTGAAAATGTACGAGATGGTGTCTATGCGTGGATTGATTCGGTTCGATCGTCCTTCCTGTTGTGTTTCTCTAGACGTTCACGCTATAATTTGAGCGTATTTTTTTGTTTGTGCTTATTTGTCATCTTTGGATTTTGAAATTTTACATATAATAAATATTTATACACCATCTGCTACGTTTGATTTAATTTGTTTTTCTTTTTCTTGAAGTATATATTAAAATATCTATGATTTTGTTTAGTTTTAGTTTAAATTCATTTTTTTTCTTATAAACTTAATGACTATCTTTCAGGCTGGCAAACGTCCTCGTCCTTTTGCAAGGGGTTCCCATAGTTAATGTCCACCTGAAAGAAAAAGAAAAGGCAATTTGGTATAAGTGAAGACAAGCTGGAAGAGCACAGCCATAAAATTTAATTGTTATGCTGCCAACCAGAAACAAGAGAGCAAGGAGATATCCAACTTTTGCCTCTCTTGACCCTTGATATCATCTAACGTGTCTGTGAATACGTGTGAGCTCTTGGGAACAGCTGGGCCCCTTCCTCAACTGCAGTAGTGGGGTGGATTGGAGGTTTTATTTGAAAATTCGCTCGTTACTGAACATTTTTGAAATTACTGTGTTAAATATTCAACACAGTGTGGAGGGGTAAACAAACAAACAAAGCATATTTTCAGGCGGTAAATTAATTCCGCTTCCGTTTATAGGAGTTTTTTTTTGTCTGCAGATCTAGGGTGCAGTGTAGCACGCAGCCGTGTTCTCAAACCATCAGAAAAGCCGCAACTGATGTGCTAGGTTTCACTTTGCCACCAAAAGAAACCCCTGGTTCGATGAAGAATGTCAGCGAGCACATGCAGCCAAACAGGAGGCATACAAAGCGGCGCTGCAAAGAAGGAGGAAATCTACTCGTGAGCAGAGAAATAATTGAAGAGCACCGGCTTCTCAGAAAGAAAAAGAAGAAGCACGAGAAGCGCGTGATCCTGCAGGAATGTTCGGCAACTCTACCAGCAGCTAAAAAGAACATGTCAAGTTCACAAAAACCGAACAGAAGCCTGCAAGGACAAGGATGGTAACCTTGTAGTAGGATTACAGTCGGTGCAGACTGTATAACGGCGAGGACGACCAAATTACCGCTGTCAGGAAGACTAACCCCATCCAATATAGGCGATGATGGACAAGAATTCCTGAGTGAAGTGACGGCAGCAAACGCCAAAGTGAAGCCCAATAAGGCTGCTGGTGCCGATGGACTGCCTGTCGAGCTCTTCAAAAAAAAAAGTGATGATTTGGTAAGGTGCTTACATCAACTCAAGATGCTTACATCATCTGCAAAATCTGGTCGAATGAAAGTATGCCCGATGGATGGAATCTCAGCATCGTTTGCCCGATCCTAAAGAAAGGAGACCCTCTAAACTGTGCCAATTAAAGAGGGATAAGTCTCCTAAATATACCCTATAAGATCTTTTGTGTAAACGCCTGAAGCCCTACATTTATAGCCTGATTGGTCAATATCAGTGCGGGTTCAGGCCAGCGAAATCCACTATTTACCAAATATTCACTTTACAGCAGATCTTGGAAAAGACCCAGGAGTTTCAAGTTGATGCCTACCACCTATTCATCGACTTAAAGGCCGCGTATGACAGTATTTATAGAGACGAGTTATACAGCGCCTTGTCAAGCTTTGGCATCCCTGCAAAACTCGTCCGCCTTTGCAGAATGACGATGGAGAACGCCCGTTGCTCTGTCAAGCACGGTAAAGATTGTACAGAGACCCTTAATGTCAGAAGGGGATTTAAACAAGGCGACGCACTGTCATACGACTTATTTAATATTATTCTCGAGAAGATCCTGCGGAACTCAAATGTCAACACTAGAGGCACGATTTACCACAAATCTCTGCAACTGCTCTCATATGCTGATGACATTGATACCATCGGAAGAACACAACGAGCTGTCAGTGGGACGTTTGTGAGCATCGAGAAGGAAGCGACCAGTATGGAGCTATCGGTTAATAAGGGTAAGACCAAGTATATGTTGTCTAGGAAAAAAGGTCCATCAACACCGACGTCTTGGATAAAACGTCACTTTAGACAGCTGTAACTTCGATGTAGTGCAAGACTTTGTCTACCTAGGCCCCGAAGTTAATACAAACAACGACACTACTGAAGAGATAAAACTGATGATCACGTTGGCCAACCGCTGCATTTTCGCAATCGGTAAGCCACTGAGGAATAAAGACATCTCTCGAAGAACCAAGATGTCTCTATTTAAGACCCTGGTAGTTCCAGTCCTGCTGTATGGCGCAGAAGCATGAACACCAACTAAAGCGGACTGGTCGCTTCGAGACAAAAGCCCTCGGAATTATCTTTGGTCCCGTATGTACGGATGGTGTTTGGAGGAGACTGAACGACGAGCTGTAGGGCTGTACAGAGACATCGATCTGGTCAAACGAGTTCGAATCTCTCGTCTCAGATGGCTAGGTCACGCCGAGCGAATGGACACCAATGCTCCGGCGCGGAAAGTCTCCGAGTCCAACTTCGAGAGAAAATGCGATAAAGCAAGAACACGTCTACATTGGCGCACGCAGCTAGAAGGGGAACTAAATAAGTTGAACGTACGTGGCTGGAAGCAACTAGCACAAGACCGAGCTTGATGGAGAGGCATGTTGGCTGAGGCCCAGGTCCGCCCCGGACTGTAGCGCCAGCCAAAGAAGAAGAAGGGCAATCTCCATCGTCTTTTGCAAAGACCGAGGAGTTTTACGGGGATGACAAAAGTAGACAAGGTGAAGGAAGAAGAAGAAAATGGGCAGAGTGGGGGAATTCTTTACTCACTCACATTTGACATAAAACCCATATTTTTGTCGTACTGGAACAGACTTTCACAGATTTGTATTGTTTTGTACTGTTCTGTACTGATTATTTTGTGTACGGGAACAGACCTATTGCGTACAAGATACTCTCTGCCGTTCTGTGTGAACGCCTGAAACCCTTTGTCAATAACCTGATAGGTCCTTATCAGTGAGGTTTCAAGTCCTGAAAGTCCACAATAGACGAAATATTTGCACTTTGGCAGATCCTGGAAAAGACAATAGATGCATATGCAGATCGACACCCACCATCAATTTGTCGATTTCAAGGCCGCTTATGACAGCGTGCATAGAGACGAGCTAAAGGTCAGGTTGCGCAGGATGACGTTGGAGAACTCTCGCAGCTCCGTCAAGGTAGGAAAGGAACTCACCGAGACCTTCAATGTCAAAAAAAAGTTTTAGGCAAAGCGACACGCTGTCATGTGACACCTTCAATATTATACTTGAGAAGACCGTGAGAAACTCAAACGTCAAGACCAGCGGCGTCACGATCTTCCAAAAGTCCGTTCAACTGCTTGCTTACGCGGACGACATTGACGTGATTGGACGAACACAGCGAGCCGTCAATGACGCGTTTGCTGGCATTGAAGCGGAAGCGGCTAAAATGGGTCTAGCGGCAAAACAATGTACATGCTATCATCACGAAAGGACGCACAACATCGACGTCTCGGACAGAGCGTCAAAATGGGCAGCAGAAACTTTGAGGTAGACAAGGACTTCGTCTACCTAGGCTCTGAAGTAAAAAGGGACAAAAACACCAGTACCGGGATCAAGCGCAGAAATTCTCTTGCCAATCGCTGCTTCTTTGGGCTCAAGCGAGCCATCTGTCGTAACAACAAGTTGACTTTGTATAAAACTAACTCTGATCATCACACTCCTGCTCCATGGTGCAGAGACACAACCAAATTAGTGTGGGCAGCTGGCGAAAAATCGTGCTGGCTGGAGAGGCATGATGGTTGAGGCCTAGGTCCACTCCGGACTGTAGCGCCAATCAAAGAAGAAGAAGGGCATTCTCCATCGTCGTTTGCAAAGACCGAGGATCTTTACAGGGATGATAAAAGTAGACAAGGTTCTGTATAGCTCGACTCTACCATATAAATATATGACACGAGTATAAATGTTCTACACCCACATTCAACTGGTCAAATAGATTTGTTTTGCAGGCTCTCATAATTTGTCTTTTATTTTCAATCATTCCTCGTACAATCTATTCTTCATCTTCAAATGTAGAATATGTTCGAAGTACAATTTGGTGCTATCCATTGTAATTAAACGATCTCCATCATTAACGTCAACATTCCACTAAAGGGGTCGCGGTTATAAATCGCTCGCGATCTTCACACTTAATATTCCTGATGATCCACTTATGTGACGATACCAGCAAGTCAAGAGCAACCAAGTAGACGTATAAAGATAAGCTCTCCGGCATGGACCGCAGATGCCAAGGCACGAGAAGGTGGTACAACAAGTTACAAACCAGCCAACATCAACCGTTCGGCAGTAAGTGCACATTAAAGTCGCCTCTAATCAAAATCATGTCAATGCAGAAACAGTTCTAAAATCCAAAGTCAAAGAAGAGTTTTCCTGCCCAGTTTTCTCTCAGGAGAGAGGGCTATGTACATCTAACCTCCTGACCCACCAGAAGAAGGTTTAAAACCTTCCCGATTCCCACGAGGCATTGCGGCATGCATTTGGTCGTAACTCAATGATCTGCAGAGCCTTACCGCAAACGAATTCCCAAATCCAAATCAAGAGAATTCCTCGCATAGTCTTAGGCAGAAAAACGAACGATTTATTGCACAGCCATTCCATTGGACGAAACCGGAAATTCCCTGAACGATAACGAAGACATCTCCACACCCACCTTGTCTGTCCACCGCCCCAGCACCGGAACATAAACAACACGTTAAGTTGTTTCTGTTTCTTTTTCGGGGGAAATCAAAGGGAATCTCTGCCAAAGATTAGGATGTCTGACCGATTTTGTGTCCAGATTCCCAAATCCAAGCACCCCCACACACCCATGCATGGCCCCCTGGCAGCAGGTACAAGAAAAACCACTAAAAATCCATTAAACCCCTCCACAGGATGCCTTCCACGTATCAAAGGAAAATCTCATATTCATGGGCCAACATTAAAGCGAAAAAAGCTTGCAGCGTAAAAGGTCGGAATGCCATGAATAATCCCGTCCCTGGCTAGCATTTTATTTGCCTCTCGGTTGTATCATCGGTATTCGGCTTTAATTTGAAATCGGGCACAACTCTGATCCGAAATTCAACTCCCTCGCGAGGAGGAGAGCTCCGGACGCGCGTTCGACTGACACTAACAGTGGCAGAGGCTCGCGCCGCTTCCTATGTTTAAATTAAAATGCTTAACAAAACGTAAATTATGCAACGTGTGCTCAGAAAATGAACACATCCACGCGACGTCGGTTGTCGGCTCCGGACGATCATTAATCTACTGGTTGTGCGTGCGAGTGAGCCTATGCACAAGCACTTGTCGCTGCGAGTGGTTTTGTCCGGGATTATGTTCATTTAGTGTAAACAGCAACCTGCCATTTGTTTACCTTAATATCCTGTTGCGTCGAATAAATCAGGAAGGACGAGGGGCGGGCAATTGTGCGGACTACACGTTACACGGGGTGTGTCATCCTTGGTGGCGCCCTCTATGCAAACGCATTGCAGGCAATTTCCGGTCTCCTGCGGTAGTATGGCACCGATTTTGTAAGATGCACCTGCAAGAAACAAATAAGTTTTAATTAGCAAAACAAATTCCAAGTAGTTGAGAAGATTTTCGCAAAAAATAATGGCTTGAGTTAAGTGCACGGTAGTCAGGGTGGAGAAATGCCAGGCTTTCGTGCGGCCGTGGCACTGAGGGAGGGCTGTGGAGTGGATGGAGTTGGGAAAGTTGGAAAGTTCGTTATCTGCTACATTCCAATTGCACGAACGGAAAACATTCGCAGGCTCTGGTGTTTAAGCTAAAGGCAATTTTGTGTGTGTGCGTTTTGACAGCAAAATGATAAAATTCAGTTTTTGAGTCTGGAAAACTATTTTTGGAAGACTTGTGGTTTGACTTTCGATCGTTTTGAAGAGTTATTTTCAGAGCTTTGACGGCCCGCCCATTGACTTCCTCAACAAACGGGGAAGAGCAAAGTAGACTGTTGTTCGATAACTTAGCTGAGAAAAGGGAAATCTTCTTTGTTTGGCGCTACAGTCCGTGGTGACCCGGGGACCCGCCTCGACCAACAAGCCTCTCCAGCCACCACCATCTTTCGCGAGCTGCCTCCGGTTGCGCACAACAAGTGGATCTCACTGGGTGCGTCATCTTGTCCCACCAGCGTGCGCCATCTTGTTCGAGGGCGTCCTATGTTGCGTTCTCCCAATAAAGCGAATCGAAGACTCTTCGGGCTTGAGCTGTAGTGTCCATCCGATCTACATGACCTAGCCATCTTAAGCGTTGGATCCGAAGGCGCTGATTACCTCAACTTTTGTGCTGCCGCCCTCTGTCCGGCACGTCGATGTTGTGCGTCCTTTCGTAATGACAGCATGTATTTTGTCTTGTCCTGGTTTACTGCTTCAACGCCTTACTGGCGACTCGCTTTGTTCGACCGATCACTTCAATGTCGTCAGCGTTAGCAAGCAGTTGAACGGACTTTTGGAAGATCGTCACGCCACAGGTGTTGTTTTTCACGTTCTTCTCAAGTATAATATAGAAGATGTCACATGACAGAGCGGCGCCTTTCCTAAGAACTTTTTTGGATATTGAAGGTCTCGGTGAGTTCGTAACCGACCTCCGTACTCCAGAAGAGTTCTCCATCGTAATCCTGCACATCCAGACGAGTTCGGCATGAATGGCGCTGTATAGCTCGTCTCTATGCACGCTGTCATAATAATATTAATATGATATGGGTGGCGCTACAGCCCATAGAGGGCCAGGGCCTAGCTTCTCAGCACGCTGTCATATGCGGCCTTAAAGTCGACAAATAGGTGGTGGCTGTCGGTCTGCAACTCTAGGGTTTTTTCGAGGATCTGCCGTCTGGCTTGCAAGAATTTACGGTAAGACTACAAGATCAACGTGACGTTTAATCAGTAAAATAAAGAAGCTTCTGGCGTTTGACCGAAATGATCCACATACCCGTCGGGGTGATCACGAACAATGCTCTTCAAATAGTACTAGGGATCTAGCGATCTTTGCCGGCGCTGTGGCGTCGAGGAAGAAACCGAGACGATCCAACATCCGCTTTGCCACTGGCGTGGTTGCCTACCTTCGGTCTACCTTCGCTGGACAACAGAGACTGCGGATAAAGCGAACGCAGATATATCGGATCTTTGAAAATTCATAAAGAACACGGAGTGCTTTCGTCCACCACGCGACATGACAAGTTAGAAGAATCACATATAAAGGCATTCACAATGGCTGCAGAGCATGGTTAGACCTACTAACCAGACCTCATAACCAGGCATTGAGCCATTGAAACTCAGGCTTCCAGATTAGACTTCTCTTACAGTGACTTCTGCAGAAGCTGCAGAGACGAGGAGGCGGAAGACATCATTGAACAAATGCAGCGCTCTATTCTTCGCTTAGACGGCTTCCACATTACCAATCAGGCTGAACTAAGTAGCACTACTGTCAGTCGTTTCCAACGCTTTATCCAAATCGCAAACTTACTCAAGTAAATCTAAATGAAAAATAAAGGGCCATCACTGGCCTAAGTGTGACTGCTGCCAACCAGCGGAGCCTAATCTTGTTACAAAAATCTCTTCTCGGTCGATACCGATTCTTGACACAGACAAGAAGTGTTTGAGCAGCCATCGACGCAACATTGCTATACCCGACCGTTAGTTCCCACAAGACTGTGCGACGCCGGCACGGTCGACGGCGGTAGGTTAGGTTAGGTTGTAGTGGCTGACTGCTAAGGGCAGTCACATTTAAGCCAGAGTAGGCCCTTTCGGACACCACGCGGATTGACTTCGCTTAACATCGGAACCAGTTGGTGCTTGTAGTGAAGCGGCTTAGCTCATTGAGGCCGCTTAAGTAGTAGGCCCCTAGGTTTAGGAACATACGACTAGCCAGAGCGCTGCACGAGCAGAGTAGGTAATGAGTGTTTTCTTCCTCCTCCTCATCCACGCAGCTTCTGTAGAAATCATAATGTGGGGTACCCATCCTGCGAGCATGATTGTCAATTGCACAGTGCCCGGTTATGACTCCTATGAGGGTCCTTAATGAGGGCTTGCTGAGTCTGCGTAGACTGAGTGACCGTTTTAGGCTGAGCGACGGCCAGACCTCCTTTGTTTTAAGGCAGGTTGTGCCTTCTTGCCATTTATCATTAGTGGTTTTAATTGTTTGAATCTTGAGAAGATGGAAGGCTGTGGCGATCGGCATGGAAGGTGGAACCCCTGCTGTCGATAGGGATGAGGTTATACCACGCCTGGCGAGTTCATCGGCTTTGCAGTTTCCTGGTATGTCACAGTGTCCCGGCATCCACATGAGGTGAATGTTAAAATGCTCAGGCATCTCGTTAAGGAACAGCCTTAAGGGTTGTTTTTGAGCAAAACATGACATTTCCAGCGTCCAGCGATTATTTAGCGGCCTGACTGTCCGAACAGATGGTGGTATCCCTTTTTGTTATCACGTTGTCTTTGACAACGCCTCACAAAACCCTACAGTGATCAAGGAGCTTCAAGGAGATAGCAATGTGGAGATCATGGGAATAGACACCCACCCCTTTGTTAGTCTTCGAACCGTCTGTGAAAATACGCAGTGGATCATCCAACGTCTGCCTATTAGACATCCAGTCCGATCTAGAGGGAATGCTGATGGAGAATTTCTTCTCGAAGATAGCCTGGGGTGTTAGGCGGTCAGTGTCGCTAGGAAGGAAGTTTAGTTCCTTGAGAATGGTTGAGTGGTCGATGTTGAGTTCGGACCACAGCCTCGACGGCGGAAGAAAGACAAGCACTTCTGGCGAGCTAGTGGCCAACACCCGAAACGCTGTTTTCGGAAAAACATGGCTCACACATGCTAAAGCAGCGACTGCTTGGCTTATGCTGTTCAAATTAAATCCTTAATTTTTTCCTTTCTTGCTTTATTCACATTTTTGATGCCATGGCCAGAATAGGAAATCTCTTCTTTAAAATATCGTCACCGAACATCACTTGAGGAGTTCGGTAGCACATCCTCTCCAAGCACCGACACTCGCACCAATCGGTGCTTAAGAAGAGCGCAACAGCTCGCCAAATAGTCCACCCAGAAGGTGGCGAATTCCACCGTTGAGCTCGTGCTTCGAGTAATCCTCGAGGTATTACATCATGTGCTCAATCTTAAATGAAACCTTCAAGGGTTACACAGCTGCACTTCTTTTCGGAACACATCGCGTCGTGCAGGGACTACATGTGCGCACCATCCAATTCCGTTTCTCCCAGGCATGCAATCGCAACGTCTTATCCCGTCTTGGTCTATTGAACTCGTTTTCGCAAACAGGGCTAAGCATCGCTTACACCCAGCAACACGCGGCACACTGCACATTGCGATCAGAAAACAATTATCCCCAAGATGCCAGACGAGGACGGAGGTATGTAGGTCAACCAGGTTCTTCACACACTGAACTCATGGATAAGCATTTATTGACACCACCACCGCGCCTTCGGGGATCCTTGTGTCGTCGCCTGTCCTCCAGTGGCGACAAAATCACCATTTGCTAATCTCCATATCATGCTGGGGATAGACAAATAATTGTTATCCTTTGACGGATGTAGCGGAAACCCACTTCAGAGTCTCTGCGCCTCGAGCAAAGCCTTATTTGCTCTATTTCTTTGCCGCCATCAAATGGAACTACGCTTCGAGTGTCTCACGCCCTCAAGGAGGGGGGGCGGTTGTACATTTGTGTGCACATCACGCGGAGCACAGTTGGAAGCGGAGGACAAGATTCGTCTCGTTTTTGCCACTGTTTATTGACCTGTGTTGATTCTGCTCTTGACTTTATGAGTAAAGCTGCTGATTATGTTTTTGACTTGTTTCCCTTTTTGATGTCATCTTGGCGTCGTTTCTTCCGTCCGTTCGCGTCGGTCGGCTGCTGTCTTTGGCGCTTTGAATTTCATATGTGAGTGGCAATTTGCTGAGTGATATATGAACTCGTTTATTTGAGAGCGTATCCCGTGTCCTTCGTGACGCCTGGATTATTTGCGATGATTTATGACAGCTGGAGTTCAGCTAATTTGGAGAAACTGGGCGCTGTCACAGTGGCTATCCTTCACTTTGACGGCTTCAGTCGACGGGAGAGAGTTTGCTTGATTGTTGAAATACTGATGTTAAGTGGGACAATTTGTGTGCGATGACCAAGCAGTGGGCGTGTGAATTTGTTCATTTTATTGCCTGTCCTGGATGAGAGATTTCAGATTCATGCTGGGAATTAACCTTTATAATTGGTTGTGGTGGGGTTGGAACAGGAAATGGTTGGTACGATGCTTGACATCGAGTTGGACGGATAGACTATACGCTTAGACGGCTTGTCACTGTCCGGTTTGCCATTAACTTGGCGAATTCGACGCAAATACTAAGATTAATCGTCAAGGATCCGCCGTCATAATCATTAGAGATAATCATGTACCACTTGAAAAATAGGAAACTCATGTATCACACTGTCACAGCTGGAGTTCCGCAGGGATTCGTCCTCAGACCGGAAGTTGGGAAATCAGTGTCCATGATCAGAGGAGACCCAAGTATACATGAAAGAGGAGAAAAACCACAGTTGAGCTGAAAAGTACGATATACTCAACCAGCGCATTACCATTGAGATCAATGACAGCTGCAGTTCCACAGGGATTCGTCCTCAGACCGGTCAGACCATACGTAGAGTTTTTCTCTCGAAGCCACTTAGGACTGACTAAAGACAGTTCCTTCTGCGCCGAGCTACGATCAGACTTGGGTCTCCTCTGATCATGCATGCTGCTTTCCAAACTTCTTTCAGTTTGAGGTCTGTCTTTACGTGGTGAAGGACCCAGGGGGGGTTGACATACGCACAGATCCTTCACAACGTAAAAACAGAACTCAAACTGAAAGAAGTTTGAATAACAGTATGCATGATCAGAGGAGACCCAAGTATACATGAAAGAGGAGAAAAACGACAGTTGAGCTGAAAAGTATGATATACGGGCTTTGGATGAGAGTGCAGGTGTAAGGACACTCAACCAGCGCATTACCATTGAGATCAAGGACATATCCACAGAGGATGTTTGCGAGGCGGTCAAAGCCTGTTATGGACTGTTGCAATAGCAGTAGAATATCTCTGCGGAAACCATACAGAAGAAATTAACATAAAAAACCCCAGAAAGCTGCTAAGCAGCAGCAGCTTTAGGTCCCTTGGGTCAGACGAACAACATCCCCTCTTTATTGCTTCAACCAAAAATGTTCAACTGTCTACTCAGTCGCCCAGGGCACACTGTAATGTGGACAAAACGGCCAGATGACAGATCGATAGTCTGCTACTCTGTTTAAGCATATCGCGCAAGAGTAGGCTGCAGATAGGTATCGGGTCTATTCTCTGCAATGGAAGTGACACCCAAAACCACCGATACACCGCTCGACTCAGAGGGCGAAACTTCCACCGCACCACACCTGCATTCATAATGGAGTGACAAATGTAAAACCCATGTTCGCTTCGCCAGTTTGGTTGGTTTGTCACCGCTGAGCTACACTTGTGTCAGGTTTATCTAAAAACTCTTCCTGCACATCGACCTGAACTCACATGATGATGTGTGCATTCGAACTAGCCTCAGTCACCCGAACTTGTGCACACTTTAGCGACGATATATCAATAATCGCCGAAACTATGTCAGACAATGTGAGACAGGAACCACTAGGAA
This sequence comes from Eristalis arbustorum, assembly GCA_916610145.1. Classification (NCBI taxonomy): domain Eukaryota; kingdom Metazoa; phylum Arthropoda; class Insecta; order Diptera; family Syrphidae; genus Eristalis; species Eristalis arbustorum. The sequence continues at coordinate 29,905,579 of OU744319.1, read as the reverse complement.
GGAGCAAAAAAAAAAACACATACAAAAAACTCTTAAACGAATCACCTCCTCCCGGGCAAACTGACTTTTTTTGCGTGGAACAGATGGGGTTAACAACCCCTCAGCACACCTCCGGCAACGGCGAACGGATGTGAAACGAACAAGAAAAAAAGAAACTACGTTTTTCGATATTTGAACCCGACACATCGGCGAAACTTTGAAACTTTTCGCTTCAACTGGCATTTGTGCCAAGCATTGCGATGAATATCCTGAAAAAAACCACTCCGAACCGTGTGAGAGTGCCGCCACTTATTATTGTTTTCAGTTTCGGTTATTCTCGTTATTTTCTTCCCCAGCGAAAGTCATTAAAGCCGGGGACAAAGTTTGCGCTTTGTATTAAGCTTAATGCGAGTATTTGGGGCGCACCACCTCGAGTGACACGCCCCGCTCGTGGCCGTGTCCGCACCGGGCGCAGGACAGCGATGACTGAGAACTGCTGTGGGACATAAATCTATACAAATATTCCCTGATTAGGGTATTTATTCGTAATTTTTTTTCTCTCCGGCGTTCTTTTTTCCCCTGGCTTGTCGGAAAATTATGACTGCGGAGGGTGAGACGACGCGCGGGGTTGGTTTGGAAATTCAAATTGAAATACGTTAGCGTTGTCGAATTGGCAAGGACCTGTCTGGGGCGTGGGTGGCGCGGCTGGCGGGGGCTCTGTGATTTATTGCCTCGCTTTTTGTGTTCTGTTGTGTTGCGTTGCGTTTCGGCTCGTTTCGAAGGATTCGATGTGTAGGCACGCCGTCGAATAGCATATGGTCGCCGAGAATGGTATTAACGTAATTATTACGGAGGACCAATTAACTTTTCGGGCTTTATGGCTCACCAGGCGGAGGTTTTTAATCACCCGAGCAGTGAGCTTCAAGCTTGAAGCCTCCAGGAAATTCATTACGTCGGGCGGGCGTTGTTTATCCTCCCGTTTGCCCGTATGCTCTGTATCCCGGATGATGAACGAGTTTTAATATTCATAACGAAATGAGATACGGCTACGAATACGAATGCGAATGGGAATATACGCTTCGAGTGTGTCAGATACACATTACACAAGACGCACGTAGAAGAGTAATTTGCCTTTTTGTGTATTCAAGCAGATAAACGGTTTCGTTTCCTTTCGTTTCGTTTCGTTTTAGGAATAAATGGCCCTCCTGGCGGGGCACATGTTGCCCCCCAAAAATTTAGTGGCTGCATCATGGTGGTGGCGGTGCCTGGTGACGCGGCAGAGAGATGGAGGTTTTTGTGGATAATTAAGGACTTCTGAGGAGACATTAGGAAGTTCAAAGTTTGGATGTGCTGATGGGAGAATTTAACAGCAAAAGTTGACAATTGAATGGGGCCTTACTGAGGCCTCCCGGGCGCTGTAGATGAGTGATGATGCGAAGCTCCGTCGTCGCTGGGGTATCGTTACGGCAACAATTTAATGACAGCAAGCTAACGAATCTGATGTGAAAGCATCTGCGATATGACTTCAGAAATTATAATCATTTCAACAGCAAAATGTTATGTTTGAACATAAAGTCATGCATGATTGTCAGATTGGGGTTTTGTCTAGGGGCTGGTTATGAGTTTCTTCCAATGTATGTTGAAGCCCAAGCTAGACCTCATCCCCGTCATTGCGGTGATTAGTGATATGTCGACTCGAAGATGTTGTCCGTTGCTCTGAGGAACTCTTCTTATATTCTCGATGTCGAGAAATGAAAGAAAAAGGCGAAAAACGAGGAAGCCAGACCACGGTTTGAATTGAGAAAGCTACATGTGAAGAGCTCGACAAGAAACGATTCAACCAATAAAAGCCACCAGAGGAGACTAGGTAAGAGTTGTGTTTTGGTGAGAAGCTAATTAACACTATACTTCCTTTTAATGACACATCCTGTTACTTTATTCATTAGAAGAAGGTCTCTACAGACTCTGTAGAGAATCTAATGAAGTTCCAGATCATGCACTGGGATGAACGGAAGACATGCGTCGAATAGGTATTAGATGTATTTCCCTGCTCAACGTCGCCTTCAAGAATCCTATCCAGCGTACTGCGTGAACGTCTAAAGCCCTTTTGCATCGCACTCATCGGCACGTACCAGTGCGGCTTCCGGTCCGGCGAATCGACTATAGACCAAATAGTCATACTAAGACCAATCCTGGAGAAGATCAGCGAGTTTCAAATCGATACTCACCATCTTTTCATCGATTTCAAAGGACGACATCGGAAGGACTTATTCGAAGCGATGGCCGAATTCGGGATTACGAAAAAATTTATCCCGTTGTGTCGCACCACGCTAACACGCACGCTATGCATCGTGAAGTTTGGTTCAAAAACTCTGAACTGTAAGACACTTGCACCGGATCTCGCCAAGAAGATGCGCTGTCGTGTGATTTCCTCAATGTGGTGCTGGAGAAGATAGTGCGGTGGGCAAAAGTCAACATAGAAGGCACTATCTTCTACAAGTCAGTCCAGCTGTTGGTATGCGCTCATGACATCGACATCGTTGCACGTTTCTAACGTGCCATAGTGGAAGCTTTCACGCCAATTGATGAACAGGAGAAACGAGCTGGTCTTAAGGTCAACGAGGACAAGACGACAAGACTGTCGAGCAAAAAACGACCCACCGCACACCACCTAGGCCAAAACGTCACAATGCTACAATTTCGAGGTAGTAAAGGAGTTTATCTACCTCGGGGCAAATGTTAACTCCACGAATGACATCGTAGTGGAGATCCGACGTAGAATCGCCCTTGGCAACCGATGCTACTTCGGTCTGTCAAAACAACTGGGCTCGAAACTCCTGACTCGAAGGACCAAAGTCATGGTCTACAAAACCCCTATCCTGTCAGTCCTGCTTTATGGAGCCGAAAGCTGGAAATTAAGTAAAACTGCAAAGCTGATTCTTGGTGCCTTCGAAAGAAAAATTCGGATATATGGTCTTATAGAAAACTGACAACAACAATTATTACCTTTATCTCCGTCTGTTGCCTGTGCCAAGACCAAACCTTGGTTACAACGATTTCCACAGAAATAGTGTTCCCTTGTAGACCAAGGGAAAATCCCAAAATCGCTTTAAGGTGAACGAAACCGGGTTGAGGATGCCATCATTCGCCTGTGCTCTTCTTTTTCTAGCTCCTCTATAACAAGCCCCCCCATTCGCCTCCAACAACTTGAATTTAATCACGAAGCGACTTCAAGATAAAACGGGTGAATGAAATGAACATTCAACTATTTACCTCTCCGTCACATAAATTAACCCCCAAGGACGATGCACTGCAGAACGACCGACCGTCATAACCACCACTACCAGCGGGGGACCATACAAATGGCCTTTATCGCTTTTGTGAGATGTCTTTTCGCTTGGCGCACTAATAAGATTTTACAAATCACGTTTCCTCCTTGCCAAGGGAAAACTTTATTTTACTTGTCATCCCGAAACTTTCATACATCCTTCTCCCATCCCATCTCCACCGTCATACAGACCGACTGCCTTCGTTAACCAGTCTCCACTGCAATTGTGGCACACTGTGCATGCGTGTGCCAAACCGAGTAACACACAACTCACTCACTAATGACGGAACGGAAGTGCAACACCCCGCCACCGCCCGCAAAACAAACACCAGAGCACACCCGGATAACTTGTTTACATGTACTTCTTCGTCGCAACCAATCGATCTTTTGGGGGGATGCCTTTGCGGTCAGGCGAACGTGTTCTCTAAGCCAACTCAGATTGGAGCAGCAGCGGCAGGAAGGTGTCTGTTGCACACCACAAATATTGGAATCGAAATTGATAAATTGAGCTACGGGTTATGGAAACGCAGACGTAATTTGTTTCTCATCGCACCGCACCGCACCCACACCACCGATTCTCGCGCAAGCTCTGCGGTTGATGGTGAGACTCATGTGGTTAGATGCCACCCCTTCCCATCGTGCGGCGGCCATAATGAGGTCGCAAGTTATGGAAAATAAAATTGAATGAGTTCACGATTTCGAGAATTTGATTGATTACACGACGGCACTGGGGGAGGGCCTCTTCCGACTTGATTGAAATTAAAACAACGTCGCCCATGCACACACGTAGACGGCACCACATCGCCATCGATCGATGCCGAGTGATGAATGGATTCGAAATATTTATTTAATAATTTGATAGATGATTGCACTTTAAGTGCGTCGATTCGAATCCATTCGAGTCCCAGCGGAAGTCAACTCTCTGAAAGCCCAACGACCCCCTACGGCACCGCCGCAAAGAGGATGAGTTGAAGTTGTTGAAAGCACTTGTGTCAGTCGATGGCTCGATGGCTCGATGGCTCGATGACTGTGTGCTAAAGTTCGTCGGGCGCCATTAAAACGGTGGGGTGCCCTGCGGATGTAGAGCGCTCCTTCATTAAGAGGCATCGCTCATTGAAAGGCGCACATAATGTCAACGAAACACGGAGCACCACAAGGAAAACACAACAACTCAAGGGAACTTATGAAACAATTTTGTTTCACATACTTCTGTGTGGGGGACCGGGCGGGTGCTTGAGTGAAATTCTTACACCAAAGTACGAGTACCTTACACTTTAAGTAGATTTTATCAAACAGAAAGGCGTCAGAATTCAGCTGTGAACAACCGGAGGAATGTTGAGGACGACGCACGGAGGCGTATACGCAACATTTTTTCTTGTCGGTTCGTTCGTCTCCTCGTTATGGTGATTCCTTACAAAACGTTAATGCGTAAACCGATTTATTCAGATCCAGTGCTCGTCCTCGGCTCTGTTTAGCGGCAACGTAATGCCCTTTGATCGATGCGGATTTGAAGAAAGGTGAGCCTGTGGGAGGAAGCGGCACGTGGCAAGCGGCAGAATGGTTTTGCTTTTGGTTTTGCTTTCGATTGATATCGATGGAATTTCCGTTTCGATGACAGATACATATATGTTCCTATTTATTCCTTTAATACACTCCACTTTGTTCTGTGCAGCCGGTGGTGGTGGTGGTGGCGGCGGGCGGCTTCTGTGGAGGGTCCTTTTCAAATTCCAATTAATCTAAGAAATAAGAGGAAAAGAAACGTCGACGTTGATTGACTTTCGGTTTTCCAAGGAAAAGTGGATTTTGGCTTATGATTGGATTTTGAGATACGCTTTTTTTTTGGTGACCCTCAATGTGTGAGGTAAGGTAAATAACGCAGAGTCAGTGGAAACGAGGCAACACATTAGGCAGACCGTACCGCAAGGAACATGGTGTGTTAACCGCTCCACATGAAGACGGAAGAACAGAAGTGAAAGTGGAGAACTTAAAGACTTCAAGTGTCACTTACAAAATATGTTCTTCATGATTTTTCTCTACGTTTCAGGGATTGTTTGCTATTGTGGTCCAATTCCACATCAACCATACCACACCACAATGCATCACTTTCAGAAAAGCCCAGGGAAGCTCGTTGAGGTATGAGAGGGACCGATCATTTGCAATTACCTAAGGTCTACGCAGGATATCCAAAAGCTGGTGCAGATTCTTACGAGGCGAAGCTCATTCGCTTTTGATACAGTCTGTCTCTGTAGCAGACAAAAGAAAAGCAGTGAGCCACCATGGATGACTCAGGAACTAGCGGACCTTCGCAAAGCCAGTAGAATATGCTTTTACAGAGGAAGCCTGGTACACTGGAATTTGCAATGTCTTACAGTGGTCCAAGGCGATGTGGCTGGTGGTGGTCCCCAACCTCGACGTCGTAGATTCAATCTCTGGTCTGTACGTACATTTCACGTCCCACCTATTTGGAGTCACTGACAATGCTCAAGGAATACTTCCGTCTAGAAAAAGCTTCTCAAACTTGGCCGTTCGTAGTCGGCCTCAAACTGTAGGTCCCTTCCACTCGTAAGATAGAACAACGCTTAACACGAGCAGTTGCTAGACCCTGGCCGTCTACGGGCTGTAGCCCTCAAAACCTTATTATTTCAGCAATGTCTTAAAGCTTATAAAACAAAATTAATAAAGCGCACAATTAATCCTGGAAGAAATTCTGCGCAAGCATTGATAAGGCAAAGGAATAAAATGCAACCGGCTCATGCAAAGAAATTCACGCCACCTTTGCCGGCTAGAGCGAGTAGACCTCTTAGCTCATAATAGACACCCACATCCAGGGGAACAAAGCATCATTGAATGGAGCAAACGACGTCTGCACAGAAGTAAAACAGGCGGTACCACAGGGTATATTAACGCCACACAGACTGAGCCGACCAGCGAATAGCTTTTAAAACTCATCGAGTGCTGACAGACCAGTGGAGTTGCAAAAAAGTTACCAAACAATAGCACCATGGCTGATAACAATCTTCATCAGCTGCTGTATAGTATGCCAGACCCCAGTACCCCAGAATGTTACTACTACTGAACGAAAGTTACTTTTATTTCAAATCACATAGTAACCCAAATATTTCAGACCCATCACGCTCTTCTCCTTTGTTCTTGAAACCATGGAGAGGTTGACAGATCCACACGTCAGAGGAGGTACCTATTTAAACCTCTGTGTCCGAACCATCATGCTTACAGAAGAGGTTACTCGGAAACTGTTCCACGCTCTTCAGTAAGCGCAATTGGAAAATCCCTTCAACAACGTCCAATTTTAAGAGATCAAAAATGCATTAAGGAGCCTACATGTTGAAACATGCATACAACAGCGGCTAAGCAACATCTTAAAATGAATCTCAGTTTTTAGTGGGGCCACCTCAGGGGGGAGACCTATCTCCCCTTCTTTGAATTATAGATATAATCAAAACATTAAGCATGACGGGATGTAGAGACACAGCTTAAAAGGCAATTGCAGGTCCGTGGATGTGGCGTTATGGGTATGTGCGTCGCCCCAATACTTGGCCTAAGCGACAAAAAGAAGTAATTGTTCAAGCCTCCACGTCTTTCGAGTCACTGAAAATGCTCAAAGAGTATTTCCTATCTAGAAAAAGATTCTCAAACTTGACCGTTCGAGATCAAAAATTCTGTTGGACCAATGAAAGAGTTCATTCACTTTTCTCTCTCGAGAGAGAGTCCTTTTAGAATGAAATGCTTACCAGGCATATATTCCCTTTTTCCTCTCAAGCGAGGTGGACAGCAAAATGTAAAAATATTTGGATTTTCAGAGAAAATTTATTTATTGTGTTGGAATCGCTGCAAAAACTTGAGGAATAAGGAAACCGAGTTACAACACTGCGTGTCTTCCAACGTCTTCCAACGTCAGTCCTCAACGTCCACATTTCAAGTTTGTTTGTTCATAATGGCTGAGTATTCATCGATACTTGAACCAGTTTTTCAAAAAGTTGACCAAATGTTCTTGTAGTTAAACATGTAATCGAGGTTTTTAAATTTAGTGATAGAAAGAAAAACCTGAGGATGCGGAGAATTTTTAAGCGGATCAGGAATGAATTAAGCTAAAAAAACAAGTTTTTCAGTTAATTATAACCTCACCTCCTCCTGCAAACTATTTCCGAAAAACTATTTTCATTCCATGCGTCGCCTTACATAAAATGCCACTTGAAAAGCGGTTTGCAGAGGATATCGAGACTGCGTCCGGCTTATTCCAATTAACTCCAAAAAATATGGAGACCGCCGATGATTCGATGTAAACAGGTTGTACAAGAAATTAATCAAAAATAAAGCTGGTTTCTTGACAATTTCGGAGTCGACTACGTGGTAAAATCATAATAAAATGCATTCTGATAAATCTGCAAGTAACGTCGAAGCCTTGAAGCAAGTAGAAACGTTTTGTCCAGCAGTTCAATGCACTGCAGAGCGATCGATAAAAACTTGTCTTCGATCAACGATTACTGACACGGGACTAAGTGTATTCCAATAAGGACTCGAGAACTGTTTTTTTTTAGTAAAACGCAAGCCCTTTGAGATATTTCAAGAATTGTTTCATCGCCTTGATGTACAATCAAAACATAAATGAATGGAAATAGACTTCGTTTACATGGCCACAGCGGGCACGCAGTCGATTCATCGGCAACACATTTTGGCCGAGACGGCCGCTATTTCGCTTTCAATGTTGGCTTTGAGTTGTTGCAATGTCGTCGGCTTGTTGGCTTAAACCAATGACGTCCCAGAAGAACGAGGCAGTTAATCGACCCCTTTTTTGAAATAACACGCTCACTATCCTTGAGAGGGAAACCAGTCAGTTAAGTGGACCATGAAGCAGCTGGACGGTGTAAGACGTGACTAGACTCGCCTTAGATGTGATATGCGATTTCAGGAACAATTGACCTTCGCGTCGGTGCTGTACTTTGTCTGTGAACAAGGGTAGCATGCACAAGCGCCGTGGCAACTTCTTTGTGGCCAGACTGTGCTGAGGTTCTGAATTCGTCGTCGCGTCAGTGTTATGGGAAGTCTGCGGATGGAATTAGGCGCCTCCGCTGATGCAGAACCAGAAAGTTTTCAACTTGAAGAGGCGAGGGATAGCGTGGATGACAGCGATATGGACTAATGGTTCAAAGTGTGAATACTACTGAAGGGGAAATCGTCGTCTAAATATGGATAGAGCAAATCATTCGGTAGTTCGCATTACCAGTAGGTGTCAAGTATCAAGAAGACGAGGATTTTTTTTAGAGTCTGCCGACGAGTAGTCTTCTGAGAGTGGATTGGGCTTGTCTAATAATAATTTGGGCTTATTTCCTGGCTAGAAATTTCAAGGAATCTCGAGCAACTAGTCTGAGACCACCTGCTTCCTATCGTGTCAACTAGGACAACCTCCCATCGGCCTTGAGTTCCAAGACATCTGCTGGGATCAAACTTCGGAATTCCACGCCTAGAGTCAACAGCCCACGAACCTCAGCCGCTTTAGAGGTTGACCTAGTCTAACTATAAGCAAGCCACATCGCGTAGCTTCGGCATCCCGCGATTGAGCCTCAGCCGTCGTAGAATTTGGCCTGTCTCCTTGGTAAGCAAGTCACATCGCATATCTTCGGAATCCCGCGCCTGGACCCAATAGCCCCCGAGCCTCAGCCGCTTTAGAAGTTGGTCTATGCTCCCTGGTAGCAACGCACACCATCATGATCAAGACTTCTACGTCTGGACAGCGTCCAGGGAGGCAGAAACGCTGGAGAAATCCTATCTATCCTATCTATCACTAGATAGATAGGATGTAGCATCCTGTTGAAACCAAATGTCGTCGAAGTACATATCAAAAATAATCGGTAACCATGGCGCGATAATTGTGACCAATCGCAGTAACGCGACGATGGTTATTGCGGCCCCGTCATACAAACAGTTTTCTTGTGGATGAAGTGGTCATTGAGGTCATGAGGCCCATATGGATTATCATCAGACCAATAACGCATATTTTGCTTGCTGACTAACCCACTGCGTCAAAAAAGAGCACACCGAAAATTGTAAGTTACGCTCTTAAAGTTTCAGTCACCGCCTCCGAATTTCGGTAAAAAAGTTTCATAATTTGCAGACGTTGCACGTTCGTGTGCTTTCGCATGATGAAAATGTTGAGCTTACTGAATAAATTGACTGCGACAGTTTGAGAATTAGTGAAAGAGAGCGTTCACAAATTGAATTCTTGTCAAGACCCTGTTGGAAAATCATGCATATACATAGAGATCTCAATAAAAAGCCGACCGATTTGGCTGACCCACAGCACATGCGAGATCGGTTCTAAAGATTGAATTTAAAGAAAATAGCAGCTTTTTGTAATCATTGCAGAATTTGGTAAGAATACGTAAGTAAATCTTCAAGCGGACGCCTATGGCTTTGTGGAACCCGGTCTAATTTGGGAAGCTGGATGTCATCGACAACTCTGACACTAGCTGAAACATAACATTGTTATTTGATCACCCTGTGCATCCTGTTTGGGTCTTTAAGCTGCTTCGACAAACAAAATATGTTCCTGTCAACGTACACATCACAATCCCATTAAATCCGCCTCTCCTCTCGGCTGCAATCCCTAATTAGCCCCCCGTCCCTCAGGCAGAGTGTCAGCCACTCGTCCCTGTGCAAAGATTACTGTCCAACCACCGCTTCAGTCATTAAACGTGTTCACACACCAGCGAGTCGCTTTCGGGATTGCAACCAAGTCATGCCAGTTACATTCTTTTTGCAGCCACATTTGCCAACACCATACTCGTGCCATACGTGCGATCATACGTCACGTTCACGATTCGCTCTTCTTCTCCCCATTCACCGGGGAATTACAAATGCTTTGGTTTTTGTCTCTCCACCACCAAGTGTGTGTACTTATTCGAGTACAAAGCCATTAGGAGCACTTTTAACACCATTTGTGGCTCGTCTGAAAGCATCATTGCGCCTCCCCCCTCCCGCCGCATTCACCCCGCTAAACACGTAACACAAATGCCATTTAAGGATATTATTTCGAGCGAATCATGCTGCCACCTCCAGCTCCGTCTCCTGCCGTGACTTGATGGCTTGAAAACAAATTCATCTGACTTAAGAAACACTCGAAGAAAGTTTCTCAAGAATTATCCTTGCGATCCACACCAAGCCCCCGGTCCCCGGCCACCGCTGTCTTTGGAGGCAAGGACAAAAAACTGAAAATGGAAATAATTACGAGGGAAAATTTGTCCTGTTCTACACTCCAGTACATGCTGTGCCAACAATAGCCTCACATCCTTGCGTGAGTGTGTGCGCCATTAGAAGGAAGAGTCCCCTCCACGCCACATCACACCACTTTACCCCTAGGAGTGTCGCTGGGATTATTTGTTGTGCCGTCGTCGTCATCATCATCACGAGCCATTCATAATTTCTCAATGCCAAATGTGTTATGTGTGTGCATACGTACAGTGTGCGGTTGGTGCCCAGTGCGAGGGCGTGTGTGTGTCTGTGCGTGTGTGTGTGTGTGTTTTTTTAAATGACATCCCCGAGTTGAAGTGGAGCCCTCACATCCGCCTGTGCACCGAACTCCTTTCTATTGTGTGTGTGCTGTGGGCCTGGTTCGGTGTTTTTTTCCCATTTGCATCCTGCTTCGCTGTTCGTTCTCGCTTTGCGCCCGGTAACGAAGGATCTCTTGAATGCTTAAGAGTCCTTAAATTAGAAGGTTAGGGTTTTGCGCGGAAAAAAAAAACAAACAAACAAAATGTGTGCGAGGTAATGCTGCATTTCCATTCCATGCATATGCTTGTGTGCTTGTTGACGGGATTTCTGTGTCAGCAACAATCACACGACGACGGAACGACGGCAAAGGCGACCCGGTCGGTTCCGAGAAAACACCCCTAAAAGGCCACCCGCCCGTGGGGGAAAATACGAATGGGTCTGCGTGCATGGAACGTAATCACGAGTCGTTCGCTTGAGAGACTGAAAATAATCTCAACCCGCCATCCGAGACGAAATTAAGGTTACTATAAACGCTGTGTTCCGTCCTCAGCCCGGTGGCGGCCGGGTTTTAATTAAAATGGACGCGCAACAGAATGCAGCACGTGTATTGGCCCCCGTCCCAGGGAAGGGTCTCAAACCACTCAGCGTTTCCATGCCAACCACCACCACCACCACCACCAGCAGCACTAGTACCAGCTACGCCATCATCATCAACATCCACATCCGGACGCACTTGTCCCACATTCGAAAGCTCTTCATTGTGACTATTTAACTTTCCAGTTCCCGTCGCGTGTCATTTCCCGTCCGGGTAAACATTCGGATTAGCAAAAGACAATGGAACTGGATGGATCCCGAGCCCGAGCATAGACAGACGTGTATGGTATGTGGAACGTGCACGACTCCTCAGTAATTTGCTGAGCTGAATGTGGCCCGTTGCCTGATAGGGTCCCACATCCACTTGCGTGCAACACGAGGCTTGAGCTGGCGCACTGGTTACATTTCAAAAGGGGCGAAACGACTGCCTTACCAATTTCGACGTGACGTTGTGCGCTGTTTTTGCTTTATGTTAATTTAATTACGATTCCGTGCCAAAGTATTCGCCTTAATTAAAAGTAAGAGTACTGCACGCACCTGCCGTTCTGCATTTTCAGGTGTTATTACGCACTTTGTTGCTGAAGCGAAAGAGGATGCTGCCGTCCATCCCGGGGTGGTTGGGGTTAAGGCGAAGGTACGTTTGAATCGAGCAATTTTTCCTACCATGTTCGTGATTTATGCGAATTCATTTGTTGGTCGAAGATCTCGGGCAGAGGACCACCCACAACGGATGGGATCGTTATTCATTGGTTTGGATTTGCCTGTCGACGCTGTGTGGTCTTCACCTGTGCGTGATTGAACGATTAAGGGGACAATCTATTTTAGTATTGCTTTGTCGGCGTTTGCGGAAGTTGATGGCCGACATCCGGTGGCGGTGATGTGAAACGATTGCCAATGATTGTCCCACATGTGCGTTGTGACTGCTGTGGCCAGCTTTGAGGCGGGAAGCGGATGCTCGACCAACAATGGATACCGGATGCCGAGAGTAATGCGTGCAGAAATGAAACGTCACATTTCATCGATTTATCTGAAATCATCCATCAAGTGAGGGTCTGTTTGTGTGGCCGCCTCTTTAATGTTGTCACCTGAGCAGGATGTGCTTCTGCCCTTAGGAAGTGGCGAGTGCTTTGTTTGGTTGGAGGATTGTTCTCAGCGAAAGGGAAGGGTACCTACTCAGAAACGATGGTTAAGGCATCAAGTTGGAATATTGGGAAATCTGACAGTTGGCAGAGAAGGAAATGGAAACTATTTTAAGGTCCAATTGAATGTTATTAACTGCTTGCCTAGCCTGCCTCCAAGCTGAGGCGCCAATTAATCACTTTACAGCCCTCAATACGCTTACTATTCTTAATTCACACACATTTTCCTCTGTGTCGACTAAAAGTAGAGCGAGGTACATAAATTGATATAAATGTACTCACTTGTAGTGTGGCAGAAAGAACTACAAGCAAAACATAATCGGACCACAATTAGGAGATTACAAAGATCGGCAGGCATTTGCATCACAGGTGCACTCAGATCACAGCTGTCCAGAAAATCTTATTCAATCTCCTTCCCATGGACATCTATGGGATACCATGCAGCAATAAGACTGAGGGAATGCAAACAATGGGGAACGGCCCCCATATGGAGGCATATGGAGTTGCTCCGACCCAGGGACAAAAGCACAAAACCGTCATCCCTACGAGAATAGAGTGGGATGAAGGAAATGTGCACAAATCTTCTGTCACGGAAATCTACACTGATGGCCCTAAGAAGGAGGAAGGCCAAGATGCAGGTGTATACATCACAACGTGTTCGCCCACGACCACTCTTATAGTCTCCATACTTGGTCTGCTACTGATTAGTACTACGTCCGTCTTTTCATCTGCTAGTTGTAAGCCCATGCTGAGGCAGTCCTGTACCATCACTGCAATCATATCCTAGATTTGATCGATAGTCGATTTGCCGGGCCGGCAGGACCGGAAGCCGCACTTAGTGCGGTGAAAAATGGCTATAGACGTTCACACAGTACGTTGAATAGGATTTTGTAGGCGACGTTGTACAGCTCGGTAGTTGCTGCAAGAGGTGTGATCACCTTATTTGTAGATGGTTGCTTACGGAGCTTCGTCCTCCCAAATTCGGGAGATCAGGTGTAAGCTTCCTACCAGAACATTGCCACCAGCTTTGAAGAGCTCTGCTGGTAAGCCATCTGAGTCTGCGACTTTGTTGTTCTTCAGCCCTTAATGACTGTGCCATCTTCTTCCAAGCCAGGTGGAACTACTACTTCATCGTCAAAGAGTCGAATCGGTGAATGGTAAAACAATTGTGTCGCCTATGAGTAATGTTTACCATGTTCAGTGTATGCTATCCAATTTGCAAGAGCTAGGGTGTTGGGTGTAATAAAAAGTCAATTCCTGCTGGTTTGTTTCATGATTCGTCAAACAATGTGAATAGTTCGACGCCATCAGCCATTTACGGAGGATTTGCCCACGAGAACAAAAACAAATCTAAGTGAACCAGCCCGAGACCACCTCCAACCATTGCTATGAAAGCGGACTGACAACGACACCCTTCGGGGTAGACGTTATGTTCCAAGTAATAATAATAATATAATATGGGTGGCGCTACAGCCCATAGAGGGCCAGGGCCTAGCTTCTCATCAACCACTCGTGTTGTGCTATTGTTCTCACACGAGTGGAAGGGACCTACAGTTTTATGGCGACTCCGAACGGCCAAGTTTGAGAAGCTTTTTCTAGACAGGAAATACTCTTTGAGCATTGTCAGTGACTCGAAATGTTATGTTCCAAGTACGGCATAAAAATATGGATGAATGACAACGTGTCAGAATTACAGCGCACATCCCACTTCAGAAACACAGAAATAATTGTCAGCGTGGTGCAAAGGATACAGCTACTTAACTACCTACAACTTCATACGCACGATGTAGAGCTTGTGTCTCATAGTCTGAGGCTTTTGTGAATACCAGTCTTCGATGAAGTCGTCGCTTCTGATTATTGGTTGCTGCAGTGCACCTTTTAGACACTGTACACGAAATCAACTGAAATTCATTTTTGCTTTTGTACGCTACTGTTGGTGCACAAAAATGTCACATTCTTATGTTGGCTATGTTCGAGTGAATAACATAATCTATGGATTGCGCTCCTTGATCGGCTGATTCTATTGATAGCTCTCCACTAGCTGTTTTCTCAGAGCTTGTCACTGATCCCCAAACTGAGACCTATCACCTTGCATGTTATTTTTTCCCACGAGTCCCTAGCGCAACACAACAAACAACAAGCACGCAATGAACCCTCGAAAAATCTCAAGGACAGCTTGCTTACACTTGATTTGTTTTCAAATAATTGCCAGCTCTCAGAATAGATTCTCACTGGAGCGACGTTTAGGTTAACCATCGTTTTATTTTTGTGATACAAACGAAAAAGTGACTAGGAGAAGGAATGAATGGCGTTGCGGCGATAGGTGGCACGAGGTGTTGGTACATTCTGATACTCAGTTGATCCCATCGGAAAATGGTGACTAGACAGATAAAAGCATGCTTTCACTGGGATTCAAACCTGCGTCACCTCTAACCAAGGGCAGGCACTCAACCACCCGCACCATCCAGCCATTTGCGGGGTGCTAAGCATGTCTAAAAACAAATGAGGAACTACAATTTGATGGCTAATAGGTACGATCAAATGAATGGCACCTCTCAGCGTGCGTTCCAACCCATTGACCGTGACAATCTGCGTTTCATAACGCTTGAAATTGGTTGGTTGGCAAACAGTCATCAGTGAATGCTACCAAACATGGTACATGGGTGGTGCTTCGTCTTGCTGAGTCTGCTGGCTGTAGCTGTCGCGGCGGTGAGTTGTGGTCAAAGGATGTGATCATGTTGCGACTTTATTCATCTTACAGGACAATCCAAACTCCTCTGAGGGCGATGCAGATACACATGTAGTCATCAAAGACACGGAGGCATCGTTCGTCTTGACAGAGGACATCTGCATGAACGGGCACAGGTCTGCGTACATGGTATGCTTTCAGTAATCCCTTTCTTTACCTCCCATCCATAAAACATACGTAATTCCCTTACAGAGCGATCACTGTTGTCAAATGTACACAGACCACGATAATATTACGGAGCATTGTGCGTCAAAAGTGCCGAGCGTGCCTCCAAAGACGAAGACGGAAAAAATAGTTCAGCTTTCCGTAAGTTAACTCAGATTCTATGTACATCGCTGAGTTTGATTTAAAATCGTCTTCCGCTTAAGAAATTATCGGAATGCATTTTCAAAAAGAGGAAATACATCAAGGACGATCACACATTGAATATCGGACACGTCAAGGTCGACGCAGCCAAGCTGAATGACACTCTTGCGGAGAAGTACATGGTGAACATGTACAGGAGCTGCAGTCGTGAGGGTATGTAGACACACAATGCGTGCTTACTCATCGGTACTTGAAGAATGGAATTTTTGAATTTCAGCGAAACAGAATTTAAATAAAGTTACTGAAGCGGCGAAATTGAGCGCAGAACACAGAACTTATCTGCAGATGATGCACAAGCCGTACTTTGTGTTTGTCTACTCGTGCTCTTTGTTCTATTCAGCAAAACATCAATGTCCCTACTTTCGATGGTTTAGCTTGGAGGATGACAGAAAATGTGAAGAGTATGCTCGCCAGTGTAAGACTCTGGTGAAAAAATAGAATTCAATAAAGTGCTGTAAGGCTTGTTTGTTGGGCATTTGGAATTGAGATGAGCGAAGATTCATATTTCGAGGATTCATTGGTCGTCAGTCCAGCAGCATGTTTGGCGTCTGGACGTGCCGCATCAACATTGTTTCGAAGCACTTCCTGTGTGTAGCCAGGCTTCGTATGGAGATTTCCAAGAGTCGCGGTGTCAAAGAAAAAGCTGTGTGGCGGCAGTCGCAGGGGGTCCCTAGGGATGGACATATGGACATGCGAAAAACCGGAATAAGTTTAAACGGGCCAGAAATGACTGCAATGCATTAATCCGACGTGTGAAATTCTTCCCTGGGCAAAAGTTGAGGAAAAAAGTGCTACAATGTAGCAAGGATGAAGAGTCTTCGACACCGAGCCAACAGAGGACGTCCTCGCATTAGATGGCGCACACAAGTGGAAAAGGACCTCAACCAACTTGGTGTGCGCAACTGGAGGCAGCTGGCGAAAGATCGTGCTGGCTGGAGAGGCATGTTGGTTGAGGCCCAGGTCCACCCCGTACTGTAGCGCTAATCAAAGAAGAAGAAGAATGTAGCAAGGATAGCAACAATTTTAGGTCATTTGTGAAAAACATAAAGAATTCCGCCTCGTTTACAATGACATTCCAGCTGTCAGCTCTTTAGACAAAGTCAATCTGCTTGCGGCTCATTTTGCAGCCAGCTCACCACTGCCAGATTGGAATTTGTCCCCACCTGTACTCGAGAGCGTTGGTTTCACCATCCGCACTCGTACAGCTGCAAGAGTACTTAAAGATCTCGACGTACACAAATCCGCTGGCCCGGATGGTATTCCCCCAATACTTCTGAAGAGGTGTTCTCAGTCGCTGGCAAAACCACTGCGTAAGCTTTCTCACCTATCCTACTTTTCAGGTCTCTTTCCGTCTAGATGGAAACCAGCATTTGTCCAGCCCGTCTCTAAAAAGGGCGAGTCTTCGTCACCCACCTTGTACCGACATAAAGCACTTCCTTCTCTCTGAGGTCATGAAAATGCTGATAAATCGTCAGCTCAAGAAATATCTTGAATCGCGGCAGTTTCTTAATGACCGACAGTATGGCTTCGGCAGAAACAGGTCCACCGGTGATTTGATAGCTTGTCTCAGTGAAAAGTGGAACTGCACAACAGAGGCGAAAATAAGACAGTTGCGGTTGACAGAGTTTGGCATCAAGTTCTTTTGTCGAAAGTGCGTGCCTTCGATGTTGATGAACCTCGTCCTCTGTGGATTAACTACCTTTCGAACTGCCTTAGTGGTTGTGGATGGGTTCAAGTCTCAATAAATGCTGGTGTCCCTCAAGGCTCTGTTCTGTCTCCGACACTCGTTCTCTTTTTTTTAAATGATCTCCTGGTTGCTACTTCTAATCCAATCCACTCTGTCGTTGATGACGGTAAACTCAGCTTTTCATATTCGTTCACGACGCTGCCATTCGGACGTGGTATTGGAACGGCAGCGTTTGTCAAGCACGTTCGATTCCGATCTTGACAGCACAATTTACTGGGGTAAGAGCTACAGAGTGGAAGTTAATGATTCTAAACCTCTATGCTGTCTGCTGTCTCTAAAGCGAAACCCTGAAAATCAGCCATTATCCATGAATGGCGCTGGTATCGACGAAACCGGAAAACTTTCCATCCTTGGTATGTGCATTAACACAACATTTAGTTGAAACGATCACATATTCGAGGTCGCCAAAAATACAGCCAAATTTTTAGGTTTACTTAATCGATGCAAGAAATATTTCACCCCCTCTGATTTGGCTTTAATCTATTCGGCCTAAACTTGAGTACAACGCTCATATCTAGTCTGGTGCCCCCAAGACCACCTTCCACCGACTAAATAGAATCCAGAAGCAATCGATTACACTTATGGAAGACAACGATATCGGGGGTTCGCTCGAACATCGACGACCGTTTCTTCTTTTTCAACAAACGATGCTCAAATGAGCTAGCCAACTGCATTCCTCCTCTCCTTGAATTCACCCGCAATACATGTCTCGCCAGGAATGCCCATCGGTTTATGCTTAAGCCTGCTCTCGTCTTTCAGCCACACTACACGAACATGGAATGCTCTTCCCAACCGAATATTCCCCGCAGACTGCAATATGCAGATATTTAAGATCAATGTGCACAGGTACCTCCTCTCCCTCTATACCTGCGGCCCGTAGTGCCTCTTGATCCCGGTCAGCGAAGGGTATTAATAACCCCTTGAGCACGCGCGGGATGCTCTTTAGCTCTATAAACAGAAAAGGAGAAAGAGCTACGTCTTCTCTGGATGAACAAGACGGAGCATGAGAATCGCTCGATCGAGGAGATAGACGTTGCTAAAGGATCAACGCTTGGCAACTCTACCAACGCCAATTCTACCGACCGGACACCAGCAGGGATAATAATAAGACAGTTGGCCGCTGTAATTAAGCGACTTGACGCCACCCACAACCCGTCGTTATTCACTTGCCTCGACTCTTATTGATTCAACGCAGGGTACGCAAAGATGTCCCATTATCTTTACTCATTTTTGGTTCATTAGCGATTGAAATTTACTCTCTCCGCTGGCCGAGCTGCAGTCAAGTCTTATATCATCTTCATTCATTGATTTTGCGGCTGCCAGTGTCCTTATCAGACCAGGACGATGGTCTATTTAATTGTTAACTGTACGTCACAAAAAACGATTCCCCCTAAACTCTCAGCCAATTAGTATGTCCCAAGGGAAGCCAAAAGCGCAAGCTTTAATCGAAAGGCAATTCCAAGACCTTACTCCTGAGAACCTAATGAAATTGTCCTTATAAAATATGCACAAAAATCATGATGAATGCAAGACTTTCTGACCTTCCCCGCCCCCTACACACATACACACACCCAAACAGACGCAAGCCAGGCCTCTTAAAAGGAAAACATTGATCGACGTCCTTCGCGATATGACAACACATTAATTATTCACTACTTAAGGAGAAAACCAAAACACCCGAAGGGCACGTAACAAATTAATGTCAAATGTGTGCCGCTCACTCACCGCCACAACAAGACTCCCGCACGACCTCCACAAGGACACCAGGACAAAGTAAGCAGAGGAATTCACTTTCATCAGACTCACTTCCGCTCATTGGGAAACTAATCCATTTAAGCAACCGGAAATGAGAGCGAATATTTGAGGGATAGTTGGCAGAGATTTTCTCGCATTCAATGAGAGCAGCGCGAGCGAGACGAACAGCCGCATGGTTGATGGAAAATTACGACTAAAAGGATAATTAGAGCTTATGTCTTTGAAAAGAACTCTGAATGAACACAGCAGCGGACGGACGGCGGGCGAATATTTTCATTTCATTCGTGATTTACAGCTTTCGGTTGGACGCTACGCGAAAAGTTTGCACTTCCGAGGAAGCCTTAAAGGATTTCGGTTCCTTTTATGCTTTGCCTTTATCTCTAGCCTCTGTCTCGTCGCCGGCTACTCGTTGGATTCCGCTCGAGTTGATTGGGTGAAGCATTTAATTTAATCCGGAGCACAGCTATGCTCAGCGTTGTTCCTCGTGCTGAAGTGCTCGTGTGCATGGAAATTATCTTGAAATACGCCACGGGTTTCTCGTATCAAGTGATTTACTTCTGTTGGCTGCTTGTTGGAATCGTCGGTTCGCAGGAGCGATGAAAGAGGTAAGTCTCTTTAGAATCAAATGAAACTTTTTCCTGGAAATTGATTCGGCTTTCCTGGGATCATGTGCAGTCTTTGCTTTCAGCACGACCGAAGAAATCGCTTGGCCTCGTCATCGTGGGGCCAATCCAGCGCCACTTCCTGTCAGTTCCTGTCCTTCCTGCCTACTTTCGACATTTAAAAGCTTTTAACCCGGTAATGCACAATTCTTGGCTCGACACAATTTTCGGCCATCGGTTTTAGCTTAAGAATGTATGGAAGGCGGTCGTTTACGTGCGCCTGCAACCTTCTCGAGATGGAGGTAGAGTCATAGTGATTTGACATTGGAATGGAAGAGCAGTAGATATGAGATTTTGACTGCAGTTCCAAACAGAAGATAACAGCGCTGCGGGCCTTACTTATTCTGCTATTAACATCCAGATCAGCTTCCTCATCGGACGATACAGTAGTGTATCGATTGTCCTCCCCAATGAGCGTCTGTCTCAGAATAATCGGCTGATGTGCTCAGCTAGTGTGCATGATTTTGGTCTTATTGCAAGAGATGTTAAGTGATTGGCACGTCTCGCTTATCCCACTGTTGGTACTGCCATCAAACAGATATCGTCGACATAATCCGGATGGCTTTTCCCCTCAAGCAGTCTTCATTGGATACCATGTCTCTCAGGTGTACCTACGGTGGCAGTCAGTACATCATGTATCAGTAAAAACAGCATTGGCAACAGAATATTCCCTTGTGTTGC
The DNA here is from genome assembly GCA_916610145.1 of Eristalis arbustorum. Taxonomy (NCBI): domain Eukaryota; kingdom Metazoa; phylum Arthropoda; class Insecta; order Diptera; family Syrphidae; genus Eristalis; species Eristalis arbustorum. The sequence continues at coordinate 29,885,073 of OU744319.1, read as the reverse complement.
CGCCTATCGCACTTCGAAGGACTCGGAAGCTGTGCACAGTGGGTTGGTTTCTGTCAAATCTGAACAATGAATCGGATCTCAATGGAATTTGGCACACATGTTGAGATTAGTATTGTACGTATTTGGTTTTATTTGGCACTTAGCACCAAGGAAGGAGTAAAACTTGAAGGTTATGTCTTGAGTTAGACATCATTATTAATAGCTGACAGATAATCGGTGTTCCACGAGACCAAACATCCTCGGAGCATAGCTCCGATCGTCCGTCCGTTTGACTGTGCAGCGTAGGCAAGCGTGCCCACTGTTAAATTTAAATTAAAAAAAAACCTCGATTGCGTAAAAATTAATCATTTGCTGCGTCAAGTAAGCCTCAACACAAAAATGACGATAGCTGTTGTCCGTCCAAGGCAAGGGGAGACAACAAATAAAGGACATCCATCTTCACACAATTCGCGAGCTAACGCAAGTACTTCGTTGAATTCGGTTGAAGACCTTCTCCTGGCAAAGATTTCCCTTGACTAGTCCTGCCAAACAGAATACTCGATGCGCATCAGAATCTCTGTCCACAGTGACTGCTAGTACTCAAGCCCAACCAATGATTTGTGGCAGCACACCCAGAAACTCTGGCGAATACACAACACAATCCCGATTAACGTTCCAATAACAACACCAACCATGAACTCGGTCTCGGTTCTCATACCAAAGCCCGCCCTCCCCGAAGTCCTGTGCTTTCCATTAACTGCGGAACGTAGCGGCTGTGAGTGACATTGTCATCATTAAAACAAAAACGCCAGCAAAAGGAAAAGGGGGGTTTAAAGATTGCAGACCATGCAGCTGATCTCTGCATTTATTCAGTGTTTCCCATTTGAATTTCATCTCAACCACTTACGCCAGGATTTGATTCAATCCAAGGCATATCGAATAAAATATGCAAAGCAGATGCTTATTTTATGTAGCCGTTCCCTTTCTGCTCAACCCGACCACTCCGGTCCGGTGTACATATTTAAATGCGCATCACGGACCGAAAGAGTTAACGAAATGAACACCGACAACGAAAAAAAGGATAAACACAATTTATTCCGTCCTGGCAGCGGTCAACTCAAACAGGACGCGGGCGCTATATTAAGCCGCACGTATCTGACCTGAAAAAGCGAGAATTCCCGGTGAAGTCGTGCTGTTTCGCAGAAATTCATCTCAGGTGAATTACAAACATCACATTGGAAGTGGTGGCGGACATCAATTCGTTCATGTAGATGAACACTGTCGCAGTGGGGTGGATTTAGGCTCTCTTTTCCCTTAATGGAATTACAGAGGCATCGGGTCTGTTTGATGGTTTCGGATGTCTTGTTGATTCGACGGTTGGCGAGGAGGACGTGAGGGCGAGCCGTGAGGCTTTGTAATCGAGTCTAGATGGAAGAGAGAGGCAACTGTTTCAATTTCTTTTTGTCGCGGGAATTTTCCATAGACCGGGGCTCTCTGATGCTGGAGTGTGTGATGGGTTGTATCATCATCTATCACACAAATTGCCATCATCGCTTAGTTGAAACACTCACACTTAAAGAAACAACATAGACGATGTAATTCCACATTATACAAAATAAATCGTGAGCGTAACCTGGTATCACTAAATTCAAAAAATCTCCGACAGGCGCAAACGGGCGCTGGACTTCATCTACCTTGGCTCCCAAGTTAATAAAGGGTGATTTTTTAAAAGCTTTAGGAACATTTTTCTAAAAAAAACACACAAAATGCATGCATGAAATCTTTATTTAAATCGATAGTAATTTAATTTTTGAAGATTCTTTCATGCAAATGTTGACCTTGACTGCGTCTCAAATGGTCCATCCGCTTAGTCCAATTCAAATTCCAAAAATGCTTCAATGTTGTCTTCCAATGCTTCAATTGAAGCGGGCTTGTCTGTATAGACATGAGCTCTAACATAGACCCCCAAAAAATTGTCTAAAGGCGTTAAATTGCACGATGTTGGCGGCCAATTGATCGGTCCCGAACGTGAAATAAAATTTTCACCGAACTCGCCTCTCAATAAGTCCAATGTTGCGCGTGCTGTGTGGCATGAGGCACCGTTTTGTTGAAACCACATGTCATGCAAGTCAAGCTCTTGGATTATGGGCAAAAAAAAGTTGGATATCATATCACGGTAGCGCTCACCATTCACTGTTACGTTCCGATTCGCATCATCTTTGAGGAAGTACGGTCCAATGATGCCATCAGCCCATAAACCGCACCAAACTGGGACTTTTTCTGGATACATTGGTAGCTCCGCAATGCTTCTTGCTGATATTCACTCTAAAATCGAGAATTCTGCTTATTTACTTTCCCATTGAGCCAAAAAAGAGCTTCGTCAATGAAGAAGAATGAAGAATAAATGAAGCGCGATGCACGTTCATAACAGAGCACGCATTTTGATAATAAAATTCAATACTTTTCAAGCGTTGTTCGTTCGTAAGACGATTCATGGTTAAATTCTAGACCAAACTGAAGATGTTTGAGAGTGAAACAAAACACGAAACGTGAGGCAGCTGTTTAAACCAGTGTTGCCAAAAAGATAATAGCCAAAAAATCACAATTAAGTTGGAGGACTAATCATCAATGCCACGAAACAAAAATGAGATATATTACAGAGGATACTTCTGCCACTGCCCCTAAAACACTGGAAGTACTCCACGATTCCAAAAACAAAGTCGGTCTTCACGGTGCTTGTCACTTCAACTGACTACCCATCAACGCCACCAAAGCTGATCTCAGGCCCTTCTCAGACAATCCAGACAGAGAATAAAAATAAAATCCAAATTAATTTCAAACAAACCCCTCGAACGGATGAGACGACAAATCCTTTCAGCTTTCATTTCACACAAAGGAATCCGCTCAAATCTGAAGTGATCTAAAATAACACAAGTCATAAAGCTAATCAAGCGTACTTAGCACAAGCAGATGTCATAGACTCTCGACGTCCATTCGAAATCAATTAATTAGGCCGTAGTCAAGCGGAATACGACACCAATTTGTCAAGATGCCTTCTCAGTAATTTCATTTGTTGTTTTTCCCTGTCACTCGACCGCACAAAAGCGAAAAAAAAGTAACCAGAATCCCCCAAGGACCATCTTACCCCTCCCGATTGGTTGAAGAAAAACAGTGATCCCCGGCCACCCGTATCAACAGCATTTAGCGTCCGCAAATCGTATTGTGGTCGATTCCTATTCAAACGCACGAGCGACAATATTCTTGAAAAACGAAACGAACGACGGGCAACAACAAAATGAAATCGCATTTACAGCCGAAGTTTCTCTTTGATTACACCGTGTTTTTTTTTTCGTTTTTTAGTTTTGTCTCAACAACAGACCAGGACACTTGACAGCTGAGACACAGGACCGAAAGATGAGTTTTCCCCTTTTGTGGTAAATTGATTCGAAAATGAAAAGGATCAAGTATGGGGATTAAATGTGAACGAAATGAAAGCGATGTCCTATTATCGTCAACAGCTCAAAAGTCTGCTCGAACCACAGACCCTTTAGCGGGGCTGTGTTCGTTTGTTCGCGTCTCCCCTTTGTCGGGAGAAGAGTTGAGTATTGAAGAAAATATACTGCAATAGAACGAAGGGGATTGACCAAAGACCACCATTTCTGAGTTTGTGGAAGTTGTGGCTGCCGCGTTCGCTAATAGGAGCTGGGAATGTCTGGTTCCAGTATAGCAAAGGAAGGTGTGATCGGGTTGACCGTGAAATGAGCTTCGTGGTGATTGATATTTTTGGTATAAGAGAAAGCAAGTGGAGAGGAAGAAAATGAATACATTTCATAATGGTGTATTCCGGGTAGGACCAGAGAGACAACGGTCAACGGATGAATGGTGTTAGTATCAATAAACTGATATCAATAAACTGAAAACTCTTTCAAACTGGACGAGGAAGGATGCAAAGTTATTGCCTTTGCGGACGATATTGCCACAGGGGCATCCAGCAAATTCGTCTCTACTCTAAGAGACATAATGCAGAATGCCTTCGACAAGCTGGAAGCAAGCCGCAAAAAAATTGGGAGCTTAACATCAAGGAATCAGTCAAGAAAGCCTCTTCTGCCCCATTTTAGCTGCAAAAAAGCTATTGGATGCAAATGGGGCTTACAACCACGCATCGCTCACTGGATTTGCACCTCTATTGTCAAGCCGCCACTTCTGTACGGAGACTCGGTTTGGTGGACAGAACTAAACAAACCTATCAACTGCATGGCACTCAATCGAGTACAAAGACTGGCCTGCTTGTGCATTAGCCGAGCACTGAGAAGTACTCCGTCAGATTTTCCTCCGCTCTATTATCAGACCTCTTTCATTTTTTCATTTTTCATTTATTTACTGATTTTATATCGCTGTACCTTAAGAATAATACATGCATTCTTTTGATAGTACAGGAATAATTCAATTAAGCGTAAGATTTTAAATGACCTCTTCTTCTCCTCCATCGTCCACCACTGAAACTATTAGCAAAACAAACAGCCTTGACACGCAAAACACTCCGACTGTGGTCCGAACTCAACATCGGCCACTTAACCATTCTCAAGGAATTCAACTTCCTTAAAAGCGACACTGACCGCCTAACACCCGGCTATCTTCGAGAAGAGCTATCTCGATCAACATTCCTTCCGGATCGGACTGGATATCAGACAGGCAAACGCTGAAAGATCCTTTGCGCATTTTCACAGATGGATCAAAGACAAAAGAAGGGGTGGGTGCTGGTGTCTATTCTCAAGACCTCAACATTGCTATCTCCGTGAAGCTCCCTGATCACTGTAGCGTTTTTCAGGCAGAAACCCTAGCGATTAAAGAGGCAGTGTCTTGGCTCAAGAACCATGTGATATCAAAAAGGGATAGCGCCATCTGTTCCGATAGTCAGGCCGCCATAAAATCCCTGGACAGCGTAATGTTCTACTCAAAAACATCCCTTAATTGCAAGTTGTCTTTTAACGAGTTGGCCGAGCATTTCAACATTCACCTCATGTGGGTGCCGGGACAATGTGACATACCAGGAAACTGCAAAGCCGATGAACTCGCTAGGTGTGGTACAACCTCATGCCGATCGCAACAGCTTACCATCTTCTTAAGATCCACACGATTAAAACCACTAATGACAAATGGCTAGAAGGCGCCACTTGCCTTAAAACAAAGGAGGGCTGGCCATAATTTAGTCACTCAGTCTACTTAGACGCAGCAAGCTTTCATAAAGGACCCTCATAGGTGGCACTCATGCTCGCATGATGGGTGCCCCATATAATGATTTTTGCAGTAGCTGAAGGATGAAGAGGAGGAAGAGAACACTCATCACCTTCTCTGCTCCTGCAGTGCTCTTGCCAGTCTTGTTCCTGCACTTAGGAGCCTACTACTTCAGCGGCCGTAACGAGCTAAAAAGTGCCAGCATTTGTCAACTAAATCGTTTCATTAGCAGCACCAACTGATTCCAGCGTTAGGAGAAGTCAATCCGAGTGGTATCACAATGGGCCTACTCTGGCTCTTTAGCAGTCGGTCACTACAACCTAACCTAACCTAGCTTCTCAGGAACCACTCGTGCTATGCGAACGAGTGGAATGTTTGAGAGAAGTTTTTTCTAGACACGTACTCATTGAGCATTGTACAAAATAGGTGGAGCCGTGAAAATTATTTTTGTTGTACAGAGCAGGGATCGAACCAACGACGTCGAGGTTGGGGTCGAAGCACATACCCACAACGCCACGGGCCATCACACGAAATCAATGTACGCTGCTAATTTCTGAATACTTTGATTGAGTATTTAGCGGTCCGTCGATCGAACGGGGAGGATGAACGATGCATGGATAATGTAAGTGTTTTACGCTCGAAACCGCATCGAATCGAAATATGATTCCACAGCCCAGCGGTAGGCACACATAAACGGGCTAGAAATGTTCGAATAGAATCTGAAGAATAAACGACAAATTACTGAGAGTATGCTGTGCCTGCCAAGAGCCTGTCTGTTTACCACAGAGTAGGTATTCAGTTGCAGGGACGAAAATGGACAACTAGTAGTAGAATTGCAGGCGATGCTGAGAATTTGGAAAAATCATTTCTGTAGACTGTTGAACGGCGATGACGACACAAATTCCGTTGTCAGGCAGAATGTTTCACTCAATTTGGACGAAGTCAATATAGCGACATCTAGACTGAAGTCGAACAAAGCTGCTGGAGCGAACGGACTGTCCGCGGAACTGCTTAAGGCAGCTGGAGCTGACCTAGTTGGGCGCATGCACCAGCTCATCTGTAAGATATGGTCGGAGGAAAGCATGCCCGATTCTGTCCCCCCGACTTAGACGAAGTCAATATAGCGACATCTAGACTGAAGTCGAACAAAGCTGCTTTAGCGAACGGACTGTCCGCGGAACTGCTTAAGGCAGCTGGAGATGACCTGGTTGGGCGCATGCACCAGCTCATCTGTAAGATATGTAGTGACAGCGTGCATAGAGCTATACAACATGGCGCAGAGACATGGACTCTGTTGAAGGCGGATGAAGAAGCTTTTGGTTGTCTTGAGAGAAAAGTTCTGCGTACGATCTTTGGTCCTGTAGGCGTTGATGGGGTTTCAAGGAGAAGATTCAACCACGAACTGTACGGGTTGAACAGCGGTATGCACCTAGTTAAGCGTCTTCGTATCCAACGCTTAAGGCTAGCGGACGGACACCACAGCTCCGGCCCGAAGAGTCTACGATACCGAGCCATTGGGACAGCGCAACAGGAAAGGACCTCAACCAATTTGGTGTGCCCAGCTGGAGGCAGCTGGCGAAAGATCATGCTGGCTGGAGAGTCATGTTGGTTGAGGCCCAGGTCCACCCCGGACTGTGGCGCCAATCAAAGAAGAAGAAAAAGGTATTCAGTTGCACACATACTTCGTAATATCAATTCAACGTAAGAAATAACTTCAATTATTTCACTGGGGTCCATCAACTGTCATACAAAATGTATGACGGTTCAGCCAGACCTATACCATTGATGGAAAAGTTGTATTGCCCCCACTGAGGGAAAGGTTAAGGTGTGATGATCAGCCCGGAAATAAGCGGCTTTCTCCACGAGTGTCTCGAGAGGTGTGACACAAAGGCGCTTTTCCAAAACCAAAGCAGGTCTGAACACGGCACCGGACATGTACATTCCGTAGACCAACCGCTAAATCGTGTCCACATACTCCGCGATGAAGGCATTTCTACATCAGCTCCCCTTCAGCTCATCGGATGCCCAGCCACTTTGCCCCCAGTTGCCGGTTTGATAGATCAACCGCCATCAAATTCTGTCCAATTGATGGTGTGAGCAGTTCAAACAACACTCGCCGTAAACGCGGCGCGCGGCTACATCTCATTCTCAAGCCCCATCCGGTGATAACTTATTTCAACGAAAGACGCTCGCCCCAAGAAGAGTTCCTCCAGATAGTGATCGGCAATTCAGTGGAATTGCCTTCATAACTCTCAGCCGAACCACATATACTCAGCGTCGTGAGCATCGCAATGAGTTATGGCCATCAGGCAAACGTGCTGCCGCAGCTCATAAATAAAAGGGCATCCCCTGGCATATTCCGACGCCCCAGCATCAGGATAAGGCGATCTAATCAATTTAAACGAGTGGCAATGCACGCCACCCCTGTGCGTGATTTACAATTGATACAAGTACTCCGCCACGCACACACCTCGTAAACAGCCCCATCCGTCCTCCATCCTCCTCCGGCAATGGCGGCAAGGAGTCTTTTAATTAAATACGCTCCTCCTCGTGACTCTCTTTAGTTAATTATTCCGTTCATCTGGCATTATGCTAGCTGGGAGAGCCGACATAATGCCGACTAAGTCGTCCGTGCACGCCGCACACACAAACCTCCGCTGATAATCCTTTTTTTTTTTTTTGCATTTGGTCCCTGCCAGGAGAACAACATCGACATTAGCGGAGCTCCCACTGGAGGTCCTTTCGAGTGAATTCAAGTGGAGTTGTTTGAAACAATGAAACAGCCTGTTATGGCTGCCATGGCACGCACATTCTACTCCACACGCACGCACACACCCAGCGCGACTCTCAGGCGATATCCTTTCGAAACAAATACGTGTTTGCGTTTATCTCCATTTAAATGAATTCCACTTGGAACACTTGTTCCGCATCGTTTATCCTTGTTTATTCTTTTCGCATGGAGCATGGAATTAGAGACAGCCATTCGGGCAGAGTACCAGTTATTTGCATACAAATAACCACGACCACGAGTTAAAATATTTCCTCAATGCTGGAGGTAGTGCCACTCATCTCCTCGCCCGCCCAGTCAACGGCGTGTCCTGCGAGAGATGTTGTTTCACTTTTGACGAACGATTTTACGGGCAATTATGCACCCGGATTACACTCATCATTAAATCATTATCACGGCGTTTAGATGATTTTGCGGATTTGTGGCTGCATTTAATTATCCTGACGCCGAACATCACTTAATGAAATGTAAAGGGTTACCGAGGCAACGGATTGATTTTACGGCGGCGGTCTAGTTGTTTGCCTTGGAATTTGGGTCGAAATTTGTGAAGCGTTCAGCATTCGGAGAACGCTGACGGAACAAATATTTGCCGAAGTGAGTGGCACTTTACTTATCCGAGATGTGCATTTGTCAGAATGGGAAACTGTAGAGTATCTTATGGGAAAGTTTGTTGATGTTTCGAAAAGTGGATGACAACGGGAAAGAAAAGGATCCAGCGCTTGGAGTGGGTCTACGTCTGGTGGGGAGAATAGAAAACACCACCCGCTGGGGTCGACCACACATTCGGTGTCGCCGAAAGTGGCCCTGAAAGAGATGGAGTGCTACCCTGAGGGAGAAAGGGTTAAGTTAGTTCTGTGATAATACATAGGTGGGAAAAAGCCACTTCTCACTTAAGTCGTGTTGGACCCATTTGGAAGTCGCCCTCCCACCTAGTTTTAAAAAAAGCAATTAAAAGCGGAAGAACAACAAGGAAGGGAGCTCAGATGCTTACCATCAGAGCTCTTCAAAGCTGGTGCCAATGTTCTGGTAGGGAGCGTGCATCAGATCATTTGCCGAATTTTGGGAGGACGAAAGCATGCCCGATGACTGGAAAGCACACTCCAAGACTATCAGCTCCATAAGCCTCATACAAAAAAGGCGACTCTACCTCTTTTAACAACTAGTATATCCCTGCCCAACGTCGCCTGCAAAATCCTAGCCAGCGTACTGGCTAAGTTGTAACGCACTAATCGGCACGTACCAGTGCGGCTTAAAGTCCGGCAAATCGACTATAGGCCAAATCTTCACATTAAGGCAGATCCTGGAGAAAAGCAGCGAGTTTCAAATCGATACCGACCGAAAAGGTTTTTGTTATCGATTTCAAAGCCGCATGCGACAGCCTTCATCGCAAGGAATTATTCGGTTGTGTCGCACTACGCTAACACATACGCGATGGACCTTGCAGTTCGGTTCAAAAACCTCTAAACCCTTCGAAATCTGCATAAGATTTCGGAAATTAAATGGGCTGTCTTGTGATTTCTTCAGAGGATAGCGCAGCGGGCCTCTGTAAACACGGAAAGTTCTATCTTCTCCAAGTCAGTCCAGCTGTTATGCAGACATCGACATTGTGACGTGGTCCCAACTTGCCGTGTTGGAAGCAATTGAAAATCAAGCAAAAAGAGCTGGTCTTAAGGTAAATGACAAAATATATGCTGTCGACAAAGAAACGTTCCGTTACACACCACCTAGGACAAAATGTCTCAATCGTCAGCTTCCATTTTGAGGTACCAAGGGAGTTGGTCTAAGTCGAGGCAAACGTTAACTCCACAAACGACATCGTAGTGGAGATCCGACGTAGAATCGCCCCTGGCAACCGATGTTACTTCGGTTTGTCAAAACAATTGTCAAAACAACACTCTTGTCTCGAAGGACCAAAGTCATGCTCCACAAGGCTTTTATAGCTCATCCGTGGTGCCTTCAAAGAAGACGCGTCTGTGAAGTGGATGAATGGAGGAGATGACACACCGGATGTGGATGTAGTCCGGAAGTCACCAATCCGTCGCCTACACTGGTTCGGCCAAATCGAGCGCATGGACACCAACGCTCCAGCTACTAAAACGAATCCGAGCCGTCTGGCTCGAGAAGGAGAGGAAGACTGAACTTTTTTTTAGAGAGCAAGTCATTCCGGATGCAAGACAGCTTGGTTTTGATGACTGGAAGCAGGGTGCCTAGGACCGTCAGCTCAGGCTGGGACCCTTCAAGGAACACCGAACGTAAAAAGTTCTCATAACTGAATATCAAAATTAAAGTGCAATGACTTGAAGATCATGGTAGAAGTACTAGACCCGGTAATTCCATGTCGACTGCCGATTTATAGAACCTGTATTTTAACCAACTTCGTCCCCAATTCGTGGTGTTGTTCGAGTGGTCTTCAGCGGCAAGGTGAAAAGATGTGGGGCATGAGAGAGCAAGCCTCCTTCATTTTGAAGGATCTGGAACGAATCCAGGACAATCACTCTCAAGTAGAATCATTTCGGTGAATCAGTAAGAACCACAGAAACGGCCCGCGATGATGTGATGCGGACAATAGAAAACGCCTTAAAATATAAAGTGGTAGCTGGTGGCGTTGTCGGTGTGTGCGTCGACCACAACCTCGACGTCTAGGTTGGATCCCTCGTTCGCACAACAAAATTAATTTTCACGGCCTCACCTCCTTCGAGTCAATAACAATGGCCAAAGAGTGCTTCTGTCTAGAAAAAGCTTCTCAAACTTGGCCGTTCGAAGTCGGCTTAAACTAGGGATCCCTTCCACTCGTGTGAGAGCAATAGCATGCACAATGCGAGTGGTTACTTAGAAGCTAGGCCCCGGTCCCCTACGGATGTAATCAGTGTTACGTCCGTTTTAATTATTTGTTCCAGATGCCTAACAAACGATTAATTTTGGAAATAAATGAGTCCCAACAAAGGTTTTTGATAAAAGAATGCCTTATGTGAAAAAAGAAACGAGTTTTGCTGACTACACTGCAGCACTCAGACTCAGACAGTAACCTACAATTCCTTCGGTAGGCCCACTGTCGTTTCTGTTATAGGGAGCCTACAGAATCAGCTCTAACTGCACCAGCACTGTACATTTGCCACCTCATCCAATCAAAGGCGGGACACTGACAGAGGAAGTGCTCTGCAGTGTCGTTGGCCTCTCCACGTCGTATCTTCGCTTAAACCAAGAACATTCAAGTGCTTGGACAAGGTGTAGTGGCCCGTTATTACGCGGGTAAGTCGTGTGCAATTTCTCCTGTTAAGGGACAACAAGAATACTGCGGATTTCTTACAGACGTTTGCGAACAAACACTTGGCTTATCTACATACCGCTTAGCTCTCGAGAGGTCCAACCATCAATGAATCAAGTTCAGGTCCTGAGAAAGTTTTCTCTGTCCTGTCAGGGAGGATTTGCATTCCTGATCTATCTTGGAGGTGGTTAAAGGGAAGAGTTAGGCCTACAACACGGCTGTCACTACAAACACAGATACATCGGCCCGCCCACCTGCTCTTCACAATATAGTTTGTTGCGATTAGGATAGCAAAGGTTTCCGCTTGGAAGACCGACGCAAATTTACCTAATGAGGTGTACAGACTAATAACGTCGTCCTCCACAAAAAAAAAACCAGCGCTGGACCCTTTATTGGTTTTAGAACCATTTTCTTGGCTCGAAATCTGGCCAGAGCCATTTCTGGGAGCAGTACTAGTATGTGCTCAGGCATTTTAAATGAAAGCGTTCTTTTATTCTTGAAAAAATGATTCGAATCTAAAAATTATGAGTCCCCGAGTCAGGCTTAAAAGAAATGTGTCCTTTGGATTCTATAGAGTCCTTTTGGTAATGCTGGATGTAATGCCTGGATAGCAAGATTTTGGCCTTTTGAGGAGGGATTCATTAGCTCACTGGCAATCAGCAGGAAATCCTGGTCTTTACTGTATCTGAGATTGAATGCATAATCACTAGCACCGGTTGCAAGACTGCGGCCTCAATGGTTGAATCGCTTAGGTGCATACCTTTACTCACCACTTCAATGCTTCTTATTTCATCTTACGTCGGATTCGAAAGAGGATTCGTGCACGTCCTTAGTGAACTCCTGACAAAATTTAATACTCTTCAGCTACCTCGTCGTCGCCATTGCCAACATCAATGGACTCCAACCTTCTCGTAATCCTTCTCGAGGGCAATCAAATCTTGATGGACCTCTGAGAAATCACCTTCTCCCAAATACCAGTGGAAGATGGCATGCATGACGTACATCATATGAAACTGGCTTTATCTGTGATGAAGCCTGAAACCCATGGACTTTTGCATTCGATTTCTCTTAGCTGAGGCTTGCATAATTTCTCTGCAGAATGACAGCCAGGAAGTGCGCTTGGCTGTGACCATGCCTTTCTTGTGAGTCCCTTTTAGACAGTACAGCCGCCTGCTGATCTGGACGCCTTGCCAGCATTAAAGACTGATCTAGACTTCTTCCTGAGTAAGACGAGAGGACCCGTTTTTGTTTGCGTCGGTCGTATTGGACCCGCTTCATTTATTTAACCGGCCCTTTAATTTCCTTTTAAAAGTTGACCCCATAAACTATCACGCCCGACAGTTTGTCATGACTTTCGTCACTGAAACCGAAGTGTCATGTCCAGACCACCATCTTGATGAACTTACAGTACTTCGCTCTCCACCCACGTCCAACAAGTGTCACCAACATTTTCCGCGGCTGCTGTTCATTTTCATCCGAATTAACGATGCTCTCCTTTCCGTCTAGGACTAGATGCTATCGCCACTCGTTTGAATTAACTTAATGATTTCGGTCCATTCAGCCCCTCCACGGAAAGTTAACTAAATTTGCGAATTTATCACCGCAACGCAACCGTTAATACACAAAGCCAGAGCCAAACAGGATAATGAACGGCCACGTGGGTAGGGGCGAGCCTGGGAGGGCTCTTTCAATTAGATTACCAAGGCATTTGCCGCACATCCCCAAAGTGCAGCCCATCTGGTGGTTCTGTTCAACTACGGCAGTCTTCACAAAATTGTTTGCGGAATTATTTATGCCACCATTTTGACCAGATTAACAGCTCCGCCCCCCAGTGGGCGATACACAGCCTCACACAACACACTTTACACACTGCACACACTGCACACACTTACCCATAACAATGCATTCCTGCTCCTGATTGACGGTCGTGCTTGCCACCGTTGTTGTGCTCAAGACTGGATTGTCTTTGCTACTGTTGTCCCTGTTGCTGGGGCTGGTGCTCATGTTGACGTTCGTGCTGCCCGTACTGCCCAACTCTTGTTTCAACGACAAGGACGACAACGACGACGATAGTGATGTTGATGATGATGCATTCACAATGGAGTCAGCTTCAAGAATTATCGGTGCATCGTGCGCATTGTGATGGCCCATGATTAGATCTAGATCCACGGCAGCGCTAGCATTAAATTCTGAGCTGAAATCGTTGAACGAGCTGTGAAAAGACGTTCCACCGCCACCGCCACCGTCACTACCACCACCGCCGCCAGTCAATTGTGGTTGCTGTTCGTTGCTCTGTCTGTTATACGACGGCGGCGATGGATATTTGCCACGTGGGCCACTATCAGGGCTCTCGCCGCCGGGACCATCACGCAGGATGCCATCATGGTCGACTTCTTGTGACTGCATTAGCATGAATGTGGTTTCGCCCTGAGTGTTGGTGGTCGTACGGTTTCGTGGAATGACAGCGTCTGGTATATGCTGGCCGGTCGTGCTGTCGATGTTGCCTACAGGGTGGCCACTAATAAATTGATCGTTGGTACTTAGCCGGTCGTCCTTAATTTCCTCCTGCGGATGAACAGAACAAAATGAGATTATGTTAATTACATGCTCAACATCTAAGGGGCAGAACTAGAAGGGGACATTTGCACAAATGGATACAGACTGTTTTTCATCTGAGTGAAGGGGACACCCTTTTGCAAAACGAACACAGCCAGATGAGCCCAATGGGAGAGCTGTCAATTCACGAAGCCGTTTACGTTCCCCCCGAATGTGTCACACTTCATGAATCCGCTTCTGATTTATTGCCTTGGTCTCCCACAAAAATAGGACCTCGTCCCTTTGCCACAAGGGACAGCTTGGTTTTGTTTCGAAAGCCCATTGTTGAGACGTCAAAAATGTCAGTGTTTTAAAATCGAGTTGGGATGTGTCCAAAAAGTGAAACCGTATGTGGAAGTGTGGCGTTTAACTGGCAGCCTGGGACTGGCTGGTTGGAGCGGCAAGTCTATCGTTCTGAGGTGGTTATTTTGACAGTGAAATGTAAATCCCAATCACAACGGCAACAATTTCGTATTGATTGAGGGATGTATTTTTTGAAAGTTGATGTTGATAGTTTCACTACGTGCTGGGGTGCTGTCAAGAGGGAGTTAATAAAGTTGTTCTTTTTGGAAATGTAGCGTGTGACTGCAGAAATAATGTCCGAAAGTTTTATCAACGGGTAAACCAACTATCCAAAGGGTACAAGCATCGGACAAAAGCCTGTTGGAACGAAGAGGGACAACCGCTAGTAGAGTCGCAGTCGATACTGACAATCTGGAAGGATCACTTCGGCAGACAGCTTAACGGCGAAGAGGTCACCAATACCGTTGTCAGGCAGAATGTTCCACTCCACGCAATGGACGGTGATAGAAGAGAATTCCGTCCCCCGATCTAGACAAAGTCAAGGTAGCGATATCTGAAGTCGAACAAGGCTGCTGGAGCGGACGGATTGTCCGCGGAACTGCTTAAAGCAGCTGGAGATGATCTGATTGGGCGCATGCACCAGCTCATCTGCAGGATATGGTCAGAGGAGAGCATGCCCGATGAGTGGAATCTCAGCGTCGTTTGTCCGGTCCACAAGAAAGGAGACGCCTTTGACTGCGCCAACTATCGGGGGATAAGTCTCCTTAACATCGCCTACAAGATCTTCTCTGCCGTTCTGTGTGAGTGCCTCGTTAGCGCCTGAAACCATTCGTCAACAACCTGACAGGTCCTTATCAGTGCAGGCCTGTTAAGTCCACCATCGACCAAATATTCACACTACCGCAGATCCTCGAAAGGGCCCAAGAGACGCAGATCGACACCCACCACCTATTTGTCGACTTTAAGGCCGCATATGACAGCGTGCATAGATACGAGCTGTACAACGCCATGTCTAGTTTTGACATTCCTGCCAAACCCGTCAGGTTGTGCAGGATGACGATGGGGAGCTCCGACTGCTCCATCAAGGCCCTTAACGAACTCACCGAGACCTTCAATGTCAAACAAGGTTTTGGACAAGGACGCGCAGTCATGTGACTTTTTCAACATTGTACTTCAGAAGTTCGTGCAAAACTCACTTGCCAACACTAGAGGCACGATCTTCCAAGAAATCCGTGCAATTGCTTGAATGGGCGGACGAGAGTGACGTGATTGGACGAACACAGCGAGCCGTCAATGAAGCGTTTGCTGGTATTGAAACGGAAAAGGCTTAAATGGGTTTGGCGGTCAATGAGGGCTAAAAAAAAGTATATGCTGTCATCAAGAAAGAACACACAACATGCACGACTCGGTCAGAACGTCACCATAGGCAGCTACAACTTCTAGGTTGTAAAGCATTTCATCTACCTTGGCTCCCAAGTTAATAGTGCAACATAGAACAACATCAGTACCGAGATCAAACGCAGAACAACTCTTGCCAAACGCTGCTTTTTGGGGCTCAAGAGGCAATTGAGTAGTAGAGCCCTCTCTCGAAAGACCAAGCTCACATTGTATAAGACCTTGATCATTGGAAGCGAAAGCCAAGACTATCACAAGAGCGAGAGAAGACGCACTTGGTCTCTTCGAGAGAAAAGTTATGCGTTCAGTCTTTGGTCCTGGTTCATCGTCGTGTATGTTTTTTCAAGTCTCTCCAGCCAGTTGCTTGATGTCATTGTCCTCTTGTGTGGGCCATCCCGTTCGAGGACGTCCCCAGTTGAGCAACTGAGGGCTATGCTTCGATGGATTGGTCACGCATTCCAATCATCGCAACATTCGAGGCGTGCCTTCAATGCTCCATCATCAGGCATATGCGACCAGTTGAACAACATTTTGGTAGATCGTGCCTCTAGTGTCTGATTCAAGCACGATCTTCGCGGGAATTGTGTTTAAAAAGACGCGTGATAGTGCGTTGCCTTGTCTAAAGCCCAATTTTGTCAATCGTGGATTTCGCAGGCCTGAACACACACCGATATTGACCAATCCAGCTGATGTCGTTGTGATTCAGACGCTTACACGGGACGACGTAAAGAATGTTGTAGAAGTTATTTAAGGCACTTGTACCTCTGTAATTGGAACATTTTAGAGGGTCTCCTTACCCTAGACATGGGACAACCGATGCTGAGATTTCATCCGCCGGGCATTCCATCCTCAGTCATCATTCCTCTCCAGCTTTTGCAGATGAGTTCGTGTATGCACCTTACCAAAACATCGCCAGCTGCTTGGAAAAGTTCGGCAGACAGTGCATAGGGACCAGCAGTTTTGTTGGACTTTCGTTTGGCGATTGCTGCTCGGGAGGACGGAGTTATTGTCCATCATCGCCTATATTGGCCTGTGAGCGGCATCTATACAGTTTGCAGAAATGGTCTCTAATTTTAAGGAAAGGAATTCAAAGGCACAGCTTTCCCCACAGGCAACGATGCGACTGAACTTAGAGCACATTTTGGTCTTTGCAAAGGCGGAGAAGTAATGTAATATCGACAAAGAAGGTAATCGAGCATTTTTTGCAACAAAATCCAGCAAACGGAGGCCATCCCCATCGAGACGTCTTAATCAAGGCAAGTGGCATTTTCCAAACCACAAGATCATCTCATGTTCTCTGGGAAATCCATACTCACAGACATGCCCAAGGGCATGCCACAGTAATCAAAGCTAAATATCATTGCAAATCCGAATTAAATGTCTTCAGCCTGTGCGCAAGGACCATCCTCGGTCTAGGTTAATTCATTTCAACATCTTCACTTGTGCAGTGCGTATTCAAAATGATGCCATGCCACACCGAAAGCAATTCAATGCCAACTCCAAGGGCTGATGACTGCCATTCATGATGTTAAACAACGCGTATCCACCCATCAACTCATCTGCATAAACAACCAGACAAGCACAAACACAAACCCTCCCGTAGGTCCATCCGCATATGTGCGCTTAGGCGCATTCATATACTTTTTCGAGAGCTCATTAAAATTTCAAAAGGCACCCTCATAATTTATGACTAACATTTAGAGACTCAGCATCGCAAATAGTGCACACACTCCACTCTGCCCGCGCAGCATTCACATCCGCCGACTCAGGCTGATGTAATAAATAATAATATCCTCTTCGAATGGCTGGCCTCACCTTTCAGGTTGTCTCGAAAACACGCGCAACAAGGGATCGTTTCGTTTTTGCATTTATTCCTCTCGCCTTTTTTTTGTTTGATGTGTCAACGCAAGACAAATCGAAAGGAACAACAAATCAACAGCACTTGACACTTGATGTAAATCGAAAAAAAGGAGGCAAAATTCAAACCTACACCATCACCACATCACGCTTAAATTGTTTTTCAACTGTCACCAGCCCATCCAGCCACCGCACAGCCGCGTCGCCCACACTCACTCACCGCAGAGCAAACATCATTTTTCACCTGCAAGGCTCTATTGCCACCATGAAAGAGGATCTCAGTCACGAGAGCAGGCAAAAAATACCAACAAAAAATGGAGGGAAAAAATAAATAAACTGAAACGTAAACCACTCGCATTGTTAGGCGGTCCACACACCACAGCGTCTGCCTGAGGTGTGACCAAACCAGATGCCACGCTCAAGCCATTCCATGTGACCTTTAATCAGGACTCTTTCATCCAGTGGCTTTCGGAGCGCTTTGTGTCCTTGGAGCTGAATGCAACCCCCCGGCGAGCGCGAAAGCGCCCCGTGGCCCCTGATGCATGTGCCGCTCGGCTTAGTTTGTCTTAATTACAAATTACCACGAACGGAGTGTGTACCATATTTTGGTGCACAACACGCCTCACCTGTGCTGTGCAAATTCAACGGACAAAAAAACAGAAGTAAATTGTAACAGAAATCAGCCCAGTGCGGTGGAGGAAGCTCTGGCTGAAGTGGAAGGCCTTGCTGCTGGGCAGTAGCTACGTTATGGATTTTTAAAGGCGACCTGACGAGGTGTGCAGATGAACTGTGGAAATCTGTAATTTAATGCCTCAGGCTGCAGTTGATTTTACAATTCGAGTCACTTTCTACGCGGCGAACGGACGGGGCCGATGCTCCACTGGTGGTGCTGGAGGAACCGCCGAATCTCTGCCTAAGATCTGCCACTGTGGATTGTGGCTGAACGATGTGCTCTTTAGATAGGAGACGAGGTGGCGACGAGGCAGCACGCTGCTGCTGGCTTGTGGTTTGCTCGGCGAGTGGCGAACGATGAAGCTGGAGTATGGAAGGGGGCCTTGTTGAATTTGAATTTCGAAAAATAAAAATGTTCCTCGAGCTGCGAGTCTGTGTGGGTCGATGGTTACGGTGGAAACCAGTTAACAGTTTGCAAAGGAACTGGGTCGGCAAAAGGTCACGGACATTATTCGTTTTCGTGTGTTTTTTTTACATTTCTTTTGGAGGGTGAAGCAGGCCGAGAGATTGTTCTCGATTGCATTGCAGAAAGGAAGTGGCGCTCAACGATTCAGGGGCTATGCGTCGCAGGCAATTTGGTTTTCTCCTTCACAAGAATTGGATTCATTAGGGTGATGTGCAAGGGGATTTGTAAGGATTTGAAGGGAAATCAAAACAGATTGTCAATGCCGTTCAATGGAACTGGAAGGTAGTCAAATGCAGTTGAAGGATTCGCATAGGTGCGTTGAAGCGAATTCACGGTGGAAAAGGAGAGACGTGGGCCAGATGGAAAGGATAGACGGCTGTTGATCCCCCTAATCATTGAGCAATGACAACATTGGTGAGATGATCAAAAATGACTTTAGGTAATGTCTGTCGGATATCGATTTCGATCGAGTTCTCTTATAAAAATGTCATGAGTCTGCTCGCAGTAAGTACATCCTGTCACACTTCCAACTATTAATGGGAACCACTGAGAAAGAGACATCAACTCCAGTCCGTGATGCATTCCTCTGCATCACACGACATAGTCATCAGAACGCTGAACAACACGAAAGACGCTGCACTGGCATCAAATCATCTTCTGAATTTTGCAAAGACGAAAGCATTCCCTTCTACTGGAATATCAACCTCCATCCACTAAAAAAGGCAGACGCCTTAGGTAAGGTAAGGCTGAAGCGACTGACTGCTGTGTGCTAGGCATTCTTGTTGTTCAGCGTTCTGATGGCTGTGTCGTGTGATGCAAAGGAATGTATCACAGACTGGAGACGATGTCTCCTTGTTCTCGATCACTCGTCCTTGGTGGTTTCCGTTAGTAAGTAGTTGGGAGTGCGGCAGGATGAAATTACTGCGACCAGACCTAACACACTAGTCTAACACGCTAGTCTGCACCTATTTCGCAAACAATGTTGTGAGCCATTCAACCGGAGAAAATGACCAGCTTTTACATTGCTTAGTTCGGTTAGAGAAGTCGGCCTTCCGAAGTCTCCATAGGAACGTGATAAGTGAGGACTACAACTGGTGTGCAATGGTTTCTTCCTCTTTCTAGTCCCTGCAGCTCCTGGAGAAGTCATTGTAGGCGAGAGTACCAACGGCACAATGCCCAGTTATAACGCCCATGAGGGTCCTTAGATTACGCCTGGTCCTCTTGATTAGGCTAAGTGATCCTTTGGGATCTAGCAAAGCCCAGAGTTGCTTAGTTGCGAGGCACCCATCATTAACAATCTCATAGGTCCAGATCAGGTTTGTGTCAAGACAGGGAAGTTCGCAATAGACCAGACCTTCACACTACCCCAGAGCCCAGGACGTGTCAAAATTGGAAGTGGCCTTGCGCAGCTCGTCCCTGTGCGGCCTTAAAATCGACAAATATGTAGGTGATGCGTGAGGATCGGCATTTCCTGGATTTTTATTGGCGCAGATGGTGTTGCCCCGTGGCGTTGTGGGCATGTGCGTCGACCTTTGAGGCCTCCAGGTCTATGTTCGATCCCTGGTAACTACAGCACCAAATAATTTCCACGGCCACATCTATTGCGAGTTAGTGACAATGACAATGAGTATTTCGCTGTCTAGAAGAAGTTTGTCAAAATTGGCATTTCCGTTCCGGCCCGTTTTTACTCCTGAGAGAACAATGGCACACAGAACATGAGTGGTTGCTACGAAGCTAGGTCCAGCCTCACAGGGCTGTAGCGCCACCCGCGTCGTATTATATCTCGCCGATGGAAAACACTATTATTTATTATTTTTTATTATACATTTTGTATTTCTTTTGAAGGGCTTACAAAGCAATTTATAAGAATAATGGTATGGCGACCATCTGCCGTCTGCTTGGAAGGACATTGAGAATGAAAAAAGAATATATTACAATTCAAAGTATAACTTATAGCTTGGAATTAGAAAGTTAACTGGCAGACTATGGTTTGACTTTGGCGAACAATCTACACTAATCTCTACACTATTTAAGACGACAGCCAACAATTATCTCCAGCTATCCACTCACCCTACTTCGTCTCCGTGTAAGGTAGACAACAATTGAAGCCGCAAACGCCTTTAATTCTTCGAAAGATTAGGGATTTAAATTCCCATTCACAAGTATAATGCCCCCGTCAAGGAAATCCCTGCCAGTTCAGCTCAACAAAGTCAACCAAAAATCTTGAATAACTTATACCCAGCCAACGGTTCCCTTCACAAAATTATATAGAATAATCAAGTGCAAATTCGCCAGCATGCCCCACCCCAACAATCATGTGGCCGCATAATTCCCCAATTCATTCAGACAATGGACATTCCAATTAGAGCTCGAGTGCGCATCTGCTTGTCCTCCAAAATGAACACTGCCGTCTCGCGTTTGACATCGGCGCTTATCAGCACTGGAACAACGCGCTTAGTTGATAAATTTCGGAATTAAGTCGGATATTTCCCCCAATATTACCACCCCCCTCCCACCGACCCCAATCTGCACGACCAGCAGACAATTCTCTCGAAACAAAAAATAAAATCCCGTCATTGTGAGCGAATGCGGTCGCAGACCTTCTTTTTTTTTTTGGAAATCCCTCCAAAATCCATCAACTCTGTGACTTACAAGAGGAAAATTATACAATTCTCGTGCAAGTGTGTGTCTGTGTGTGAAGATAAATCGAAGTCATCACTCCAATCATCCCCGTTAGACTGTTAAATACCCCTGACACGGCATGGGCTGCCGACATCCACTGGGCGAGCCCCCAACGCACCGCCACCTCCGCACAAGGAATGCACAATATTCTATTAAGCTTAATCTGTTAATCGCCTGTTAGCAGTGGAAGCATATTTCACTTATGACAAGCTCCCCTCCAATCGCCGCGCCGACATCACACCATAAACTGACACAGAGAGTGCCAAGGATACCTCCCTCCGCACACACACACACACACCCACCCAGAGGGGATCCTGTCACATGCGTTGGCATGTGCAGTAGAATAGAAAACCAATTTTCGTGCGCTAAGCTCCGTCAAAAGTTCCCATCGTCATCCTGCCATGAGCGCTGATATGGAATAACAAGATTTTGCCAAGCCCTCCCACGCCCACACCAACCACCCCTTTCGCTTGAATAATGTGAATATATCCAGAAAATCCCTTTGTACACCGCAAATACAAATAGCATCTCGTTCTCGATGCTCGCCCATCCAACCTCTAACTCTGCCCGGATGTCCCGACCAGTCGTGGCGTCTGGGAGGAGGGGGAGGAGTCAGAGACAACAGTGAAAAAGAAAAAACCACAGAATTGAGTAACCCCTTTCGCTTGTTATCGCTGTGCGTTGCATTTAAAAGTTCCCACATCATTCGTCCTCGCCTCGTTTTCGTTCTCATGTGAAAATCCAATTTTTAGACCAAAGATGATGCAAACCACTGGAAAACAGTGTTACGATGGGCGGAGGCCTTGAGCAGCACACAGACTCTCGACCCGGACCGAGGGGGGCAGCAAGGGGACGCGAGATAACAAAAAGGTGGCATACTTTTGGTTTCCCCTTCGCCACTCAATACCATGGCGAGAGTTCATATTCAAAAGGCACCGCGAAACGGCCGAATGGCATAGAAAACAGCGTCAAACGAGGGCCTTGGTGTGAGCAGCATTTATCGTTTGCCATACAAGAAGAGTCGAGGTGGAGGAGATCTGCGCTAAGAGGAATCCAATTTGTAAACTCGGCTGGGGACAGGAATGTAAATAACTCCCGATGCGAGAGAGGAGAACATCCATGACTTTGTCGAATAGTTTTTCGGGGGCACAACTTTGTTGGATCGAAGGAGGGAGGGAACGAGAAAAAAAATAACCGAAAACCGAAAATCGAAAACCAAGCGACCGACTTTTGGAGAAGATTAACTTTTGGCTTGTTTATCTGTTCCCGGTCGCTGAGAACATTAGTACCAGAGAAAGAAAAGTCCCAAACATTCTCACGGAGGGAGGGGGTTCATTTATTTCGCTTTTCTCCCGTCGCCGCCCAAAGGACGGTCCCTTTTTTGGGAAATGTGCTGCTGATTGGAAAGGGTCGAGCGTTTTGTCTTTGAAAAATTAAAACAAATTCGAGTTTGAATCCATTTCGGGATGTCGGAGTGGACCAGGGAGTGCGTTCGCTGTCAGCACGTGTATGTGGGGTTGCGAAAGGGTGTGGGTAGGAATCTGTCGATCGGAGAGTTTAGAACTACAATAGTAGGTATCCTGAATACAAATTTGAAATTTCACACAATTTCGACTTAAATTCATTTTAAATTTCCGTCAGAAGCACACCGAAAGCTTGCTTTCACCGGCCACTGATGCAGTTACGGTGATACGTATTGGGAATTTAGAGATTCAGATTCGATGCAGGCGCTCGGTGGAGACATTTGAAACATTGCCATAATCCGAAATATCTCGATAGATGTTGGAAATCCATTTGATACTCGATTTCATGAAATCCCAGCAAATTCTCGATGCACTCAGGTGAACAGATTTGATTTGACATGGAACTGATTAATAGTTCCGTCTGTCGGCACGAAACTATCGATGTAGCCTAACGAGTACCAGTTTCTCGGATTCAATTTATACACCTAAGAAGACTAGGTGCTACTACCCCATACCTTGTTCGGTAAGTCATGCCATCACTATTGCGCTCGTGTGCTTTGGGTCGCTATGGTCTTGAGATATGGCTCCCTCTTCAGGCATGATGGCTCTGCAAGATCCTCTAGCAACAACTACAGAGGTAAATTCCTGCTCAACGTCGCCTACAAAAGCCTATCCATCGTACTGTGAGAACTTCAAAAGTCGTTTTGTACCGCATTAATCGGCACGTACCAGTGCGGCCTCCAGTCCGGCAAATCGATTATAGACCAAATCTTCACACCAAAACGAATCCTGGGAAAGACCAGCGAGTTTCAAATCGGCACTCGACATCTTTCATCGATTTTCGAGCCGCCTACAACAGCATTCATCGCAAGGATTTATTCGATTGTGGGGCACTACGCTAATGCATACGCGATGCACTGTGAAGTTCTGATCGGTTTGAAACATGCACCGGATTTCCGCAAGGATATGCGCTGTCGTGTGACTTCTTCAGAGGATAGTGCAGCCGGCAAAAGTCAACACGGAAGGCACTGTCTTTTATAAATCGGTTCCACTGTTGGGATATGCAGATGGCATCGACATCGTAGCGCGTTCCCAACGTGCCGTAGTGGAAGCATTCAGGGCAATTGAAGAAGATGCGAAACGAGCTGGTCTTGAGGTCACTGAGGACAAGACAAAATATATTCTGTTGACAAAGACACGTTCCGTCACACACCACCTAGGACAAAATGTCTCAATTGCCAGCTTACATTTTGATGTAGTGAGGGAGTTGGTCTACCTCGAGGCAAACGTTAACTCCACAAACGACATCACAGTGGAGATCCGACTTTAAATCGCCATTTGCAACCGGTCCATCGAAACAACTGGGCTCGAAGAACCAAAGTCATGCTCCACAAGTCTCTTATTCTGCGAGTCCTGCTTTATGGAGCGGAAAGCAGAACTGTATAGCTCATTCGTGGTGCCTTCAAAGAAAACATTCTACGTCGGATATTTGGTCCCGTCTGTGAAGAGGATGCATAGAGGAGAACACACAACGGATGTGGATGTAGTCCAGAAGGTAAAAATGCGCCGACTACACTAGCTCGGCCAAATTGAGCGCATGGACACCAACGCTCCAGTTCAGAGGGTCTTCGAATTCGAGCCTCCTGGCTCGAGAAGGAGAGGAAGGCCGATCCTCCGGTATAAAGACCATGTCATTGCGGATGTAAGACAGTCTGGTCCTAATGACAGGAAGCAGAATGCCCATGACCGTCAGCTCACAGAAAATGCTAAGCATTTCATTGACGTAATTAAAACAGGGTTTTGAGGTAGCTAAGGACTTGGTCTACCTAGGCTCTGGAGTAAATAGAGACAAAAACACCAGTATCGAGATCAAGGGCAGAATTACTCTTGCCAATCGCTGCTCTTTGGGCTCAAGAGGCAATTAAGGAACAGAGCCATCTCTGGAAACACCAAGTTGACTTTATATAAAACTCTGATCACCCCTGCGCAGAGACGCTATTGAAAGCGGATGAAGAAGCTCTTAATTGTTTTGAAAGAAAAGTCCTGTGTGCTATCTTTGGTTCTGTTAGCATTGATTGCGTCTGGAGGAGAAGATTCAGCCACGAACTATGCGGGCTGTACAGCGGTGGTGGCTATGTCATGTAAAGTGGACGGACACCACAGCTCCGGCCCGAAGAGTCTTCAATAACGAGCCATTGGGACAGCGCAACAGAGGAAGTCCTCGCACGAGATGGCGAACTCAACCAGCTTGGTGTGCGCAGCTGGAGGCAGTTGGCGAAAGATCGTACTGGCTGGAGAGTTGTGTTGGTTGAGGCCTAGGTCCACCCCGGACTGTAGCGCCAATCAAAGAAGAAGAAGAAGTAGAACAGGGCTATGGACCAAGAACTGAAAACAAGCACAATCCCTAAAGTTGCAAGAATTCAGTACATCGGACTTCTTTTTGCAATCCGGTTTGTGTTATTTACCTTGTTATTTCTATTCATATACAGTGTTAATCACACCTTGCACAAATATGCGCTCAGTTGTGTACCCCACTGCATGTTTTGTCGAATTGTTTCGTTCGGCAACAAATGAAGATGGTGCTCATCAAATCTTTGTGGCATCTGATTCCTGAATTACGTTAAAAGATCAGGATGAGAGTACATGTATGTTCAAAGGTTGATTCCAACGCTCCCATTCAACGGCTACCACTGTATAGCGTTTGTCCGAAGTTGAGACCTCTTGAATTGAGGATGCGATGGCACGCACATTTACAAATTTCATGCAAGCCACCCAGGAACCCTTGGCCTTCAATTGTTGTTTTTCCTGTTCTCGGCTGAATTGATGCAGTCCTGTCTTGCCACAGCTCCCTGTGTCAGAAACACATCAACGGGATTATGTGCTGAGATCAGACCCATTGATTTGAGAGCAAAGGCTTTACACTCCCAAGTGGGTCTCATAGTCGAGCAGTCGAGAGTGTTTTTTCACTCCATAGCAATGCTCATGTCACATTTCGCAAAAAACAGCACAAAGTGCTTAATCCCTTGGCATTCTACAGAAACGTGCCTGTCTCCGTCTGCCAGCGTTCGTCTTAATTACGCTCCCGTGCCGAGAAAGAAAACGTCTTAATGACATCGAACGCCACCACTTCAGCACACATACCCTCAATTAAAAACACATCTCATTTATCGCCAAAATTTTGTCAAACAATTTCAAAGAAGTGAGCATATTTTCAGCGAACGAATCCTTTCGTGAGAGAAATAGGCAAACTTCTCCCACGAGGACGATGAGTTGCTCACTGCTCGAATCGTCCTCCTCAGCATCGTGCATCGTCTCATTCTCATTCGTATGGTAAATGTGACTCCAGACTCTCCTACCATGATCGTTCCTTGCGACCTCTCAACCATCACCACGGCACAGGCATTTTTTATCTTCACTCCTTTTTGGGAGCAATGACACAGAGGAAAATATTTAAAACTCATTACGCCGTGACAAAAAAAAAACAACGGAGCATTCAAACCGTCATGCAGAATGACTGCGGGTATTCTCGAACTCGAAAGAGGCGGTATCCTTCGCCGAGAAAAAGCTGAAAACTGAAAAGGAATTAATCGCCTCGCAACAGAAATGAATGATTAATTTGAGAAAACTCGACGAATGGGCTCAGTTCATCGGGCCCAGTGTCCATTTATTGTCGCCCATGCCGTTTTGCGCTGGCCACTCCAAGTCTATTGATGGCGACGATGAAGATTGAGTGGAAAAGTGCGGACAACCCTTTGACCCTTTTTTCTCTGCTGGCAAGTTTAATGTGTCGGGGCAATTTGGTTTATCACTTAGTCCCCTCCCGGAGAGCAAGGGTGGCCAAACTTTCGATGACCTCCACTGGCAGAGGCTCCCCAGACGCGTGGGGGATCGATGGAATGATACAATCTCCCCAACTACCTACCATATACCCTCTGACACATTGAGAGTTCATGTATTAGTTGTAAATGATAAATTAAGGTTTGAGGTTCCTCTCTAATGACCATTTGATCCTTCGGCCGGATGGCGATGATGGGGACGGGGGTGGGGGGATATGCTTTATTTTCATTTCTTGCCTCTTGTGTGTTCACACTTTGCGGGCGCCTGTGCCGGGCTACTAGACCAGCAGAACAACCCAAATGAACATGTTTTCGCAATTAATGTCCTGGCTAAACGCTCCGCCCGAGCCGTTCAAACTTTCAAGTGGTGCTCTTACAAATTACTTTATGGTGAGCAATTAGTGCTGCTGGAGCATCGGAAACGTTGAAATTCTCAATTTTAATCCTCGAGTGGTCTAGGGGATGCCATTTTTTTGCTTGTTTCATGTTGCTCCTTGGCGGGGGAAAGTTTTGGCTAAATTTTCGGTAGAATGAATGTCAGACTGTGGCCAATGCCGAACAACTGTCACAGCTTATCTGCCTGTGTTCACACCACCCAGACGCCTGGCTTGCCACACACGTGCCCCGTTGGGGACACACACACACACAGGGTGAGAATGCCAGCACAAGGTTGCATTCGAGTGGCGAATAATTGATTTTGAGCCCAAAGGATGGGTTGGAAACTTCAAGGGCGGCTCCTCGTACCGCTGCACGCACTCTCTTTCATTATTCAGATTGGCGAATATTTCGGCAAAACTTTTGCAGTCGAAGAGGCTGTGCTGTTGCTTGCGTCCCCGTGGCCAGCTCATTTGGCATTCAAGTTGAATTTATTATTAAGAAGTTGAAAACGATTTCAACGTTTTCGCTGCGAATGACAGGAATATCTTAAGACGTAACTTTGTGGGATAATGCATGTGCGGCGAGGAGGGGTCCACATTCTCCCTTTGTGCGGTATGCCACAGGTTCTTGCATGAATTGAGAGGGAACTTCTTGATGGATGAATGGGAGCTTGTGGCCGAGTGAAAATTAATGGAAAAACTGACCGCAAGCGGAACATCCACCTCGGTTGAGGTCAAGATATTTAAGTTTTTATTGGGTGAAAACTAACTTTGTCCAGGAAGAAAGGGCGGGAATTCCGCAGGAAATCCGCCTCATCCTCGATAAATGCCCAATGGTTCACTTTGGCACGCACTCCTACCCAAATGACGAGGAAGAAGCCGTCGATAAGGTTAGCCAAGCAGAGAAATCGAATGGACTTGGCAACTTTACGCAAAGACAATAATCTGTCTTTGTTGCTAAAGGGACTACTAATACCCTTAAGTGTCCGGGATCATGACTCAGCACGGGCCAATGGTATAGAGGGGGAGACAGAGAGAGAGAGAGGAAGAGCAGGTACCTGCCCCCAGTGGTCTCAAATATTTGCCGATTGTAGTTTGTGAGGAATATTCGGTTGGGAAGAGCATTCCATATTCCTGCAGTGCGGCTGGAAAGTAAGGCTCTAAATTCAACTGTGCGTCTGAGAGCAGGCTTAGTACTCCTGGCGAGACGTGTATTATGGGTGAATTCAAGGAGACGAGGCTCACTTGACAAAAAAGTCAGGGTACATCGATGTTCGAGCGATGCGATTGAACGCGCGATATTGTTGTCTCCCATAAGTGTAATTGCTTGATTTGTAATCTCTATCTGGGGCAGGTGCAGTGAGGTTTTGGGTGGACCAGAGCCGCATGCCTTACACTCAAGCCTAGTAAATTGAAGCCATATCAGAGTGGTTGAAATACTTCTGGCACCGATTAAGGAAACCTACACATTTCGCTGCATTTTTGGCGACCTGGAATATGTGTTCGTTCCAACCAAGTGTCGTGGTGGTACGCTTACCAAGGATGAAAAGTTTTCCGTTAACAAGCGCCTTTCATGGAAAATGGCTCATTATCAGGGTTTCGCTTTAGAGACAGCAGACAGCATTAAGTTTTGGATGCATTGAATTCCACTCTGTTGCTCTTACCCCAGTTAATTTTGCTGCCAAGATCGGAATTCAATGTGCTTGACATGCGCTGCGGTTCCAATACTACGTCTGAAGGGCAGGTTTCTCAGTTTTGGAACGAATATGAAAAGGTGAGGGTGCTGTCATCAGCGAAGGAGTGGATTGGATTATATATAACAGATTCTTCTTTTTTGTGTGGTGCTACAGTCCGGGGTGGACCTGGACCTCAACCAACATGGCAGGCGTCCTCCGTTGCGTTGCCCGACAGGTTCGGATTCGAAGATTCTTCGGGCCGGAGCTGTGGTGACAATGTCATCGGCGTGTGCTAACAATTGCACAGACTTCTGGAAGATCGTCCTTCTAGTGTTTGCGTGTGAGTTTCGCACGATCTTCTCCAGGGCGATGTTGAAGAAATCACATGACAGCGCGTCGCCTTGCCTAAAACCTTTTTTAACATTGAAGGTCTCGGTGAGTTCGCTATCGACCTTGATGGAACAGCGAGAGTTCTCCATCGACATCCTGCACAGGCTGACGAATTTGGCAGGAATGTCAAAACTAGACATGGCGTTGTATAGCTCTTCTCTATGCACGCTGTCATAAGCGGCCTTGAAATCGACGAACAGATGGTGAGTGTCGATTTGCATTTCTTGGGTCTTTTCCAGGATCTGCCGTAGTGTGAAGATTTGGTCTAATGTGGACTTTCCTCGCCTGAAGCCACACTGATATCGACCAATCAGATTATTAATGAACGGCTTCAGGAGGGTATACAAAACGGCAGAGAGTATCTTGTACGCTATGATAAGAAGACTAATCCCTCGATAGTTGGAGCAGTCGAATTGGTCTCCGTTCTTGTGGATCGGGCAAACGATACTGAGATTCCACTCGTCGAGCATGCTTTCCTCATACCATATCTTGCAGTAACATATTGAAGATCATTAATGCAAATTAGAAAGAGTGTCCGGGACCGAACAGAGCCTTGGGGGACACCAGCATTTATTTTGTGGATATCAGTCTTGAACCCATCCACAACGGCTTAGGCGGTTCGATAGGTAGTTTATAAACTACAGAGGAGCAGGTTCATCAACATCAAAGGCACGCACTTTCGACAAAAGAGCTTAATGCCAAAATCTGTCTAGCGCAACTATCTTGCTTTCGCCTTTGTTGTGCAATGATTTGTTCTACTTTTCACTGAGACAAGCCATCAAATTACCAGTGAAACTGTTTCTGCTGTTTCTTCGGTCATTGTAAAGCTTCCGTGATTCAAACTATTTATCAGCGTTGACCTTAAAAAGAAGGTACGTGTAATGTAAGTACTGCGGATCGGCACTAGGTGGGTGGCGAAAATTCGCCTTTTTTAGGGACGGGTTGCACAAGCATGTGCTGTTCACTGACGAATGCAAGTACAACATTTTCGGTCAGGATGGCCCATCGAAAGTTTGCCAAGCGATTTGGACCGCATTGGGCACAGGACCTAGTTTCTCAGCAACCACTACAGTTGTGAGTGCCATTGTTCTCTCAGTTTTATGCTGACGCCGAAGGGCCATGTTTGAGAAGCTTTTTCTAAACAGGACTACTCTTTGAGCATTTTTTGAAAGGGGTGGAGCCGTGAAAATGATTATTGTCTTATATTATCCTTGGTTCTCTCAAAATACAAGTGTCTATTCAGGATTCACCAGGACCTGCTGGTATGTGTCTGGCTAAACCATCTATAGAGAAATTGGCTGAATACTGGCTAGATATTGGGACGCGCTAACGATCTTGAATACACACAGCTCGAAAAGTCAATGAGTGATTACTAAGCGCTAAGACATTTGAATTTTCTTCTACAGAGACTAGATTGAAACCAAATAGAGCATTTGCGGGACTTCCTAGTGAAACAGGTTGATCGACTCGCGATAATTTCAAAGGATACACTCAAGGAGGCTCTGTTGGGATCGGGAATTCATTCAGTGGTGGTCTTGAGTAGGGCGGAGAATAAGCCAACGATGGAGGAAGTCATTTTAGCTTGGCCTGGAAGCGCGGTGATTCAGCCGTAAAACTGAACACATCCTTCCAGATGGTACCAGTTCAAGTACCTCGGTTACCTTTTTGATGAGTTATTGGAGAAGTAATGCTGAGCTTTCCTGTAGGATTAGCCAAGCTGGGCCAATATTGAAACAGCTAGGAAGATCTGTCTATTAGAAAAGTCGAGCTTGGAGTGAAAGCCTAATTAGTTATTAGTTATGAAATATGGGTAGTGACGGAACGGATAAGATAATGGGCGTAAATCTTGATCAGTTAGACTTGATGGTGGAGGAGCGAGTGGCCTGGATGATATGATGATGACCACAAGCGTCGCCTGGAAGGGCACATAAACTCGATTGTCCTTCCTTGACGAGGGTCATATTTGTCACCGTCTTCAAAGCACCGATCTCCCCTTGTCATAAAAGTGTTATTTAAAGATGCTCAACTAACTTAGCAAAACTATAAAAAAAACGTACTCTCCGTTGCGTACCTACACTAGGCAGCAACAAAGTCTAAAAGAAGAAGAGGAACATTGCGCTCAACTGGCCTTAATTATTTCCCCATCGATTCATATTCCTATGAGCGTCGACATTAGTTACGTAAACTGGGGCCACAAACCCAAAAGCCAACAATGTCACGAATTCCATAAGCAATTTGAAAAACTGCCCTGCCCTGGAGGGGCTTCTTTTCGAACAGGCGTCCATTATATTTGCACATTTCAATTAGCAATTCAACCAGCTATTGCTTTTTATCGAAACTCTATTCACATCCCCTGCTAGTGGATGGGGGGAATGTTCCCGGGTGAAGCCAAACTCTCCCTTAAACTAACAGTGTGCCCCAAATTGAATTGGACACCGCAAACGTGTTGATATTGCCAGGTTTCGCCATCATTTCCACATCGTCCATATCGATGATCCCCTCGGGAGATTCCTACGCCTGCTCCAGTGTGTGTGCGTAGAGCTAAATTAATGATCCGCAATGAATTGGAGAACCGCAAACAGAATTACCAAAAATAGGAGTAAATTACCAGCAAATCCTCGAAATTTCAGAAATCCGTCTTCATTGGCGTCTGCCTCTGGCTGTGTGTGGAGGAGCGCGCTGTTGAAAGCAAAGCAAGGAAACCAGAAGTCACCCCATATTCGGCGGATATGCTGTGTGGTTCGGTGCGCTGGTGCCGACATCTTATCGAACTGAACAGTTCTTGTATTAACAACAACGATTTTACGCGTTGATTTCGGTCATCCGTGCTCCGTGCCGTGCTGGGGGATGGGGAGACGCTCATAAATCACTGCTCAAATCAGAGCAGCACTGGCATGGGGCAGAACATTCCTAGCCGCCGACGAACAATGCCGGAACAGTAATGTGCAACCGAAATCCAATGAACCATGCTCACGTTCAGCCCGTTACAAGTTCGCTATAATTGAAGAAAGAGCATCGAGAGGCAGCCGGGAGCCGCTGCCACGTCCATCACGGAAACTTTCAATGCGATTCCAAGTTGGAATCCAATTATTTGCCAGCTTTCATTGCCAGCC
The DNA here is from genome assembly GCA_916610145.1 of Eristalis arbustorum. Taxonomy (NCBI): domain Eukaryota; kingdom Metazoa; phylum Arthropoda; class Insecta; order Diptera; family Syrphidae; genus Eristalis; species Eristalis arbustorum. Next base: position 29,852,981 of record OU744319.1, on the reverse strand, counting down.
AATCAATGTGGATTTTTTCCATTTGGTTCGTTCCCTTTCCTTCCTCTATCTGCTGTCTCTGCTGCGACTATTATCAAACTAAAGTATCTGCCACGTAGGTCCCCGGCCAGGCGCCCGGCTCCGAATACTCGGTCCCAGCACATGCCTCAGCAGGACTACGAAGTAACTAATTCAATTCACGTTACATGCATCGAGGGAGCCTGCCAGGAAGCTCACTTTGCCATGCCGTTCCGACTTGTTGCGAATCGGATGGCTGGGAGTTCCGTTCCAAAAGTTGACTGATGCCGGCGGAGGCGGAGGGACGAGCGCTGAGTGAGAAACACACAACATCTTAACATTCACTTTGATCTCAGCCAAAGAAAGCGAGTGGTGCGCGAATGTGAAAAGGAAACAGCGCAGCGATGGGCGGGGGAGACTATTCGCACAAGGATCACGTAACACGAAACTACTCTCTCGGTGATTTCGTCTTCCTTCGGATCACCCCCATGAATTTCAATTATTCAACGCAAACACTAGAACACCCGACCGCCCGAGCACACACACCAAGCGAGGTCGATAAATTTAAAGAGGATTATCTAGTGAGTTGTATTCGGGGTTTGTTTGTTTCTCGTCCTGTCACCTCTTGAGCCGGGTGGACGTGCGATAGTTGGTTTATGATCTGGCCGCCGGCACTTCATTGCGCTGTGCGCTTTGGAATGCTTTGCGCCCTCAGCTGCTCTCGTCGACTAAGACAAAGGCGGTGATTTTGAAAGAGCCCCAAGCACCGCAGGAAGAGAAACGTGCACCTTGGTGAGACGTTGCCATTGTGCACTTTTGGCTGCGCTAAGATGTTCGGTGGAACTAGCAAAACACACTTGAGGCGGAACCGAGGGCCATTGCAACGCGGGAGGACGATATTGTTTGAGCAACGCACGACTGGGCAGCGAAGAGTTTCAGAAACTTAAGATTTGGCGGTTGCCACCCTTTTGTTTGTGATGAAGGGATTAAGGAAATGGTTCCTTTGTTACTTGGGTTCCAAAGTTACGAACAAGTCCTTTTTTATGTTATACAGGTGAACGTATAACAGTTTGTGGTGGGATGACGTCCAGCTCCGAACCATTCAAGGAAGAAGGCAGGATTTGCATGTAATTTGTTACTTTTCCTGTGGTTATCGAAGCACTATTTAAGGATCATTCCGAAATTTGCCACCCTGGCATGTCTTATCACAGTTTTGGAAAGTCTGGTGCCAAATTGTGCCCAGTGACTCTTAGCATGGCGCCTTAAGCCTCCGCATTCACGTATTGTGACTTGTCGAGAATTCAAGAGCTTGTCTGCTTACAACGCTCTGTGATGTCTCTGGCCCCAAATCATGGGGTTGGTTCTATACGTGGAATGTATTGGTCACATGCAGCCAAACAACCTGGACTGCTACAAAGCAGATATAAACGCTATCAAAGACGACGGGATTAATCAACAAAGTCTTGAGCAAAAAGACTTATACAAGAATTCAAGCAGCAACTTGGCGACCCGCTGACGCTCGAAACGCCAACCAAATCCATTATGCCGCGTAAGGCATGCATCAAATATCGTAAATGCGCGAACATTTAAAGAGCCCAACGTCGAGTAAGAAAATTTCCTCTAGGCAGCACGATTCAGGGCTCGGCTGTCCACAGTCAGAAGAAACTAGATGGCGAGTTTGAACAAGGGTCGCAGTGGCCGATGAAACATACAAAGACGAACTGCAGCGGAAAACAAGACTAGTGCCGAGCTATACAACTGCAGGAGAAGAAGCTTCTACGCTTGAAGAAAGTGTCTCTCTCACAGCTCACGGATGTCGAAAAGGATAGGAACGAGGAAAATATGGGGATGGCACCGAGGCTCTTCGAAGTAGCGCTTTTTTCAACACTCCAGGACATGTTGCTTGGCAACAATTGATAAAACAAACCACCAAAACCATTGAATACACTCTTCTTATTCGCATCTTCTTTTTCCTATGCCCCACCCACAAACGTACCGATGTTAGCTCTCGCAACAACTGAAGAGGAATAACCCTGCTTTACGTTGCCTACAAGAGCTTCAACTCGAGTTGACCTCAGGCTCAGGGCATATTTTTCTTGATGTAGAGAAGTTTGTCTGTCTAACCCTTCTGCGGACTGTGGTTAGCTATTTCAAGGAAGTTTGTATGACTGCTTCTATGGAGATGGGCACCTTCTCTGAAGGAGTTGCAGCTCACTTGCCGTTTGGAACTTGGTTGGATCAGTCATGTGCCAGATGGTCTGCTAATTTGAGTCGTTCTTCTTTTTCCTTCTTATGGCGCTACAGAGCGGGGTGAAGCTGGGCCTCAGCCAACAAGCCTCTCCAGCTGGCACGATCCTCCAATTTCACACTCCAAGCTGGTTGAGGTCCTTCTTCACTTGAGTGCGCCGTCGGCTTCGTGGTCGTCCTCTATTGCGTTGTACCACTGGTTCGGAGTCCAAGGCTCTTCGCCTGGAGCAGTGTTGTCCATGCGCTCAACGTGGCATAGCCATCTTAGGCGTTGAATCCGTGAACGCTTCTCATGCTCCATCCTTTTGCTTTTGAGAGGCCAGTACCCTTCCCTTCCTAGAGCTCACGAACCACATTCGTCCTTCCATCGAGCGCCGCCTTAAATGCTACTTGCATCGCTGAATACGCCTGCCGGCACGGCGTTTGTATCGTTTTAAAACCCATCACATCAGAGGCAGCTTCTCTGATAGCGTTTTGACAACGGTTCCATTGTTCGTCGATTGTTTCGCCTGACATGGTTGAACTCTCTGAGAGCTTCAGGGAGACTCGATGGGCCAAGTTCCTAGATGTCGATTGCGATCGTAGCTCTCCAACGTCAAGCGATAGCTCCACTCCGTTGTACTATCGATAGCCCAGTTCTCACCTTGGTTACAACAAGGCAATGGTCCGAGTCGATGTTAGCAACTCAGAACGTTCTTACATCGAGCATACTGGAGGAATGGCTGACGTAGACCGCAATGTGATCAATCTGGTTGACGGTTGATTGATAAGGGGAGCGCCAGGTCCATTCGTGAATGTTGAGGTCAAGGAAGCGAGTACTGCCTACAGAGCAGTTTCGCCTCGTCGCGCCTGAGACCATTGTCGGTCGTGTTGGCGTGTAGACTGTGTTTTTCCGACGACTTTTGCAAAGGCGTCTTCCTTTTACATTAAAACCTCCTAGAACGATCTTGGTGTCGTAGCTGGGGCATTGATCGTATATCCTTTCCCGGAGATCATAGAGGTCTTCCTTGCTAACTCCGTTGGGGCAGGTTAGGCTAATTTTGCCGAATGTAGCCTTGATGCCGATTGTTGTGAGGCGCTAGCCTGAGTCAACAAAACCGCATCCAAACAAGTGCTGCCTTCTCTCTTTGTAGCATTCGCCGTACTCGCAAGTCGCGCACACTCGTGCTTTTATAAAAAAAACTGACACATTTCAGTGACATGCTAAAATAACACAATTGATTGTGCTTGGAATTCCAAGACACTTCGGCTGCCCGCGTCACATGGCAAACTCTTCCTCCTTCCATGGATTGCTACAAGCAAAAAAATTAAAACATTACCAACTCCTGTCGTCCTCTCAGCGCGTAGAGCACTGATCATCACTGCACCCTCCCTCGGTCACACTTGACAAAATTCACACCACACTTGCAAAAAGTTAAGCGCAAACTTTCACAAAAATTATTCCACGACAATTATTAATTAAACCAAACCTTGTTGCCTACCGAACGGCAGAGAGACAAAAAATGTCCCACAATACCGCTCAAAGGCTCCAGTGTATCCACTTGAAGTACGCCATTCTCGTTTACAAGCTATGATCCTTGAAAATTATGATTCCTTGTCAAAGTATGTCGAACAAAGGGATTTTGTTTCTTTTTTCAGTTCATACTTTGTCACGATGTCTTCTTGGAAAGTTTCACCCATCGAAACCCTTTCTGACATCCAGCCCACTCGGCACCGCCCTCCGCCCTGCGCCCATGTGTCCTGTAGCCCCCGCAACAAAATTCATAATTTAAGCAAGGATCTGTCGTGCTTAGCGCGAGGATGGGTGATATTAAAATCTCTTAAGCAATTTATGTGCATGATATTAAAAAGACTTGTTTCAAAGCTATAACTCTTCGATGTGTAACGTGGGGTAAACGTAAGCTCTGATGGCAAGTGGTATCTTTTGGATTATTAATGCCTAAGGGAGTGGCAAGGGATGCTTTGTGAACCGAAACGGCTGCCACTCTGTGTGCGTGTTCGAGTTTTTCATGGGCCCATGAACAGGTTGGACGTGAAGTGGCAATCGGAGGTCATTCCTCTGTGAGTGCCTGCTTCGATGACGATGCCACAGTGACGAGACTGGCCGCATGATGTGATGTGTGTTCACGAGAAAAGAAAAACACACACACTCCAACCGGCTCCTGTACGAACCTGTCTAATGCACTGGAGCTTTATTTTAAACATTGACGGCACGTACTCGGGCCGTCGTCATCCTTGTTTGCTTTAAGCGTGCATAAAGAACATACAAAATCGGATTCGATTATGAAACGAACCTTTGCGCAATGAATTGGCCTCGCATGAACTTTCGAACATGTGGCAGCTCAAGTGTACGGGGCGGGCTTTGAGGATTTTCAGCATTTTATGTCACTCGCAACGCGTTGGGTTAAAGTCAGCAGTCAGGGATATTTATTGCTTGTGTCCTGGCGAAAGGACGTGTGAATGTGAAAAAATGTGGCAATTCAAGTAGTTAGTCTTAACAAGCATTGAGGTGCAACTATTTGGACGGTTATAGTCAACTTCGGATTGCGTGCTTCGTAACATCCATCAATCACAATGGCTGACTGACACGGGCAAAAGACTCCAGAGATGCAGATCGACACAGACCGCTGTCGACAGGCCGCACGTGACAGAGTGCATAAAGCGCCATGTCCAGTTTTGACATTCCTGCCAAGCCCTTCAGACTCTGCAAGATGACTATGGACGATTCTCGCTGCTCCATCAAGGTAGGTCACCGAGACCTTCCACATCAAAAAACGTTTTAGACAAGATGACATTCTGGTTCTGTCCTGGCTTCGGGATCATTGCCACAGACGGACGCCCAGCATCCCCTCAAACGTGAGTCACTTCAAACAGCTTCAAGCGATAATTACTTTCGCTCCGATCTAGCTTCCCGATCGACTGAACTGAACTGGCTTGACTTGACTGCACTAAATACTACACCATCCGTGTAACCCCACCGTCGTCAGGGAACATTCATCGAAAGCCAGCCAAATTCTAAGCAGACACACATGCGTCGAAAAGCCCGTTCGGTTATTCAGACAGCAATTTCAACACACAACCTTTCACAGCCCAGATTACACTACATGTCGAGGGTCTTCAAGAAAACTAGGGCAGCCTTCTGGAGTGTACATCATTTCTATCCCCACCCCATTAGTGGCACGAAGCAGCAGTATTCTGGGCTTTCTTTTTTTTCCCCATTTTTCGCTTCCACTTTACCAATCCATTATAAGTTTTCTCTTGGCGTTGCATAGACTCCATCCGACAGCCCTTAAAAGCTTATGTATGCCCGCTGATGCACAGCAGCCCCGCCGTTCAAGCGTGCTGATGTACACATGCAAGAAATTGTATAGGACATCCACACACACACACACACATGTACACACTCTATCACACCACAGATACTCGTACTTACGTTCGGAAATGGTCCTGATAGTGGTTCTGGTGCAACTGCTCCTGGTGTTGTTATCCTTGCTGTTGATGTCTGTTGTAATGAAATTTTTTTGTTCGCTCCCGCCGCTGAATGGATTTTTGCGCCGAATTTCATTTCGGCTGACGCTGGCTCCGCCGCCGTCCCAATTGCTGACGATGCATCATCGCCATCCTCTCTGGCATCGGCATCGGTATCGTCGACGTTGACATCGTGGCCATCATCATCGTCGTCGGTATCCTCTTCGTTGGTCGACTCCCGGCTGCCAATCGCCTCGGTGGCACTAATGTAGTCGTGGGCATTGTTGCGACGACCTGCAGTGATGCCGCCGGTAGTCGACGATGCTGCCGCCTGCTTCTCGTGATTTCCATGCTGGAATCCATGTTGATCGTCGGTCTTGTAATCGTAGTACAACACCGACGGTAGGTTCTCCGGGAAGGTGAGGATTTTGTTTCTTGCCCCGGCACGTTGCAACTGAAGTTCGTGCTGTTGCTGCTGCTGCCAGTGCTGTTGGCGTAGTTTCTTTTCCAGTTTTTTCTTCTGCCTCAAGTGCTGCTGCTCCTTGTGTGTCTTCCTATCGCCGGCTTTGTCCGCCTTCGATTTGCCAAGTTTTGCGCTCTTCTCCAGTTTGAGTTTCCTGCGTTTGGTGTTGCCTGCGAAAGAGGGATGAATCGGTGAGAGACTAATTTGAAAACAAAAGAAGCGAAATGAATAAATCACAGGTGCGGGAGGAGACAATGGAATGGAATTGCGGACTGCCCTTGGCAGTTACGTTGGCCGTCTTCTAACTTCCAGTGGATTCAATTTAGATGCAGACATAGTGGAAAAGTTTTGCTAAATTGCTTGACAGGATTTTGCCATGATTATGTAATGGAGGAAATTTCATTTTCTAGCAGCGTGGACTGGCTAGACTGATTGGGGGAGCGTCGAAACAAAATGCTCGTAGATGGGGCGAGACTTTCATGGGCGTGGGTGGGGTTGTACATCACATTAAGGGGAATTTTCAGTGTTTTTAGAGTCCGCTGGAGGCGCGCAAGAAATGATCAGAGGCCAGCCTTGAGTTAATTTCATCGTCCAAGGGTGTAAACAAAAATTATGTAAATTTAAAGAATTTCCGGGAATAGAGAAAGTGGTGAGAATAGACTGATTTGGCATTCTAATCCGGGAGGAGACTTACAAGACAACTTTGAGGACAGCGCCCTCCTTCCTGTCTAAAATAGTATGGATACGCCTCTGTGGCCCCACTAGACAACTCTCAAGACTGCCTCCTGGTCATTAGCCATAATGGTACGCTCCGCCTTCGTGCCCTCTCTAGACAACTCTCAAAACTGACTCCTGCTCCCTAGCCAAAATGGTACGCATACGTCTTCGTGCCCTCACTAAACAACTCTCAAGACTGACTCCTTCGTGTCCTCACTAGACAACTCTCAAGACTGCCTCCTGGTCCCTAGGCAAAATGGAATGTATACGCCTCTATGGCCTCACTAGACAACTGTCAAGACTGGCTTCTGGTCATTAGCCAAAATGGTACGCATACACCTTCGTGCCCTTACTAGACTACTCTCAAGACTGACTCCTGGTCATTAGCCATAATGGTACGCATACGCCTTCGTGTCCTCACTAGGCAACTCTCAAGACTGACTCCTGGTCCCTAGCCAAAATGGTACGCATACGCCTCCGTGGCTTCACTAGACAACTCTCAAGACTGCCTCCTGGTCCCTAGGCAAAATGGAATGTACACACCTCTATGGCCTCACTAGACAACTGTCAAGACTGGCTCCTGGTCATTAGCCAAAATGGTACGCATACGCCTTCGTGCCCTTACTAGACGACTCTCAAGACTGACTCCTGGTCATTAGCCATAATGGTACGCTCCGCCTTCGTGCCCTCTCTAGACAACTCTCAAAACTGACTCCTGCTACCTAGCCAAAATGGTACGCATACGCCTTCGTGCCCTCACTAAACAACTCTCAAGACTGACTCCTTCGTGTCCTCACTAGACAACTCTCAAGACTGCCTCCTGGTCCCTAGGCAAAATGGAATGTATACGCCTCTATGGCCTCACTAGACAACTGTCAAGACTGGCTTCTGGTCATTAGCCAAAATGGTACGCATACACCTTCGTGCCCTTACTAGACGACTCTCAAGACTGACTCCTGGTCATTAGCCATAATGGTACGCATACGCCTTCGTGTCCTCACTAGGCAACTCTCAAGACTGACTCCTGGTCCCTAGCCAAAATGGTACGCATACGCCTCCGTGGCTTCACTAGACAACTCTCAAGACTGCCTCCTGGTCCCTAGGCAAAATGGAATGTATACGCCTCTATGGCCTCACTAGACAACTGTCAAGACTGGCTTCTGGTCATTAGCCAAAATGGTACGCATACACCTTCGTGCCCTTACTAGACGACTCTCAAGACTGACTCCTGGTCATTAGCCATAATGGTACGCATACGCCTTCGTGTCCTCACTAGGCAACTCTCAAGACTGACTCCTGGTCCCTAGCCAAAATGGTACGCATACGCCTTCGTGTCCTCACTAGGCAACTCTCAAGACTGACTCCTGGTCCCTAGCCAAAATGGTACGCATACGCCTCCGTGGCTTCACTAGACAACTCTCAAGACTGCCTCCTGGTCCCTAGGCAAAATGGAATGTATACGCCTCTATGGCCTCACTAGACAACTGTCAAGACTGGCTTCTGGTCATTAGCCAAAATGGTACGCATACACCTTCGTGCCCTTACTAGACGACTCTCAAGACTGACTCCTGGTCATTAGCCATAATGGTACGCATACGCCTTCGTGTCCTCACTAGGCAACTCTCAAGACTGACTCCTGGTCCCTAGCCAAAATGGTACGCATACGCCTCCGTGGCTTCACTAGACAACTCTCAAGACTGCCTCCTGGTCCCTAGGCAAAATGGAATGTATACGCCTCTGTGGCCTCACTAGACAACTGTCAAGACTGACTCCTGGTCCCTAGCCAAAATGGTACGCATACGCCTCCGTGGCCTCACTAGACAACTGTCAAGACTGACTCCTGGTCTCTAGGCAAATGGTACGCATACGCCTCCATGGCCTCACTAGACAACTTTCACGACTGCCTCTTCGACCCTAGGCAAAATAGCACGTATACACCTCCGTAGCGTCACCAGGCAAACAACGTTCGCCGAAAACTGTATTTCATTATCAAGCCACGCGCAAATTGATGACCCCACCTGAGTTCCCTTTTAGGGAAAAACTTCTTCCAATCCATCGTTCCTCGTCGCCTGGCTGTGGCTCGGGCGAGCACGGAAAAACGGCAAAACTTTGCCAAAATTAACAACCCACCCGCACTTGCACTTCCCCCAATCACGCGACGTGATCTCACTCGTGGCTAGTCAAAGCAAATATTCCACGACAAAAATTACTTTCTAACTTCCTCTTCCTCCCCTGTCGCACTGAACGCATCCGCCCAGTGCTGCCACTAGGCAGGCAACTCATCAGAGACTATTCATATTCCTTTGTCCGCTGTGGCAACTAATTAATTTTGAATCCCTGGCATCTTATCAACTCGTAGATTGTTAAAAACTTCCTCCGCAAGGGGGATCACATCACGAATAATAATTGATGAAGTTAAAGCACGAACTCGTGGCGCCATCTGTAGGTTTGCCTTGGCGGGCGTGTCGCGGTTTCGGGCGTGTTTTCTACACATTTGTGCCAATGTGCGCTTACGTGTACATGACAATCATAATTATCGACATCTTACCACATTTCTTCCACCAGCAGAATATCTCTCCATCGACGCACAGGCAAACTTCGCAGGGATCCTCTCGCGCGACCTGCAATCAAAAGAAAACAAAAAATTACACTTTTCCATAAACCATTTGCACAGAGAGTGAGAGAGAGAGAGAGAGAGAGAGAGAGAGAGTGAGAGAGAGAGTGAGGAAGCGTGAGTGGGACACAGGAATGTCGAGAAGAGCGAGATAAAGGAGTGGTGATGGCCGCTAACGATTTGTTTTCGACCCTTCACCAAACACCATGTGTCCCAACAACGGGACACATTTCTCATGCTCCTGCCAACCGACCGTATTTGGGTGAAAGCTGAGTTGGTGGAGCCATCTAAAGGGTAAATGGTGCATATACTCGTGGAGGGAGTGGAGAATCGTGACCAGATGAGCCGGAAAACCACACCACCAGCCTGCCCAAAATGGAAGAGTAGGGCTTGAAAGAAAAGAAAAAACACAGAAAAGATGAATGGATTGTTGGGGGAGAACAAGAGCCCCACTCCTTCAATCCCAACTAAAGCGAAACTTTCAAACGCAGGTATAAATTGCAAACTTAAACAGAAGCCAAAAGGGATGTATTTTAAATATGCAAGCTGGCAGCGGAAATGAACACAGAAGGATGCGCCGGGTATCAAAGCCAAGAAGGCAAAACCCCCGCTAAACAGGAAGTGACGACATCTATGCCATATGCTCGTAGACAAGCACACGCTCACAGGCAGTCACAACCGCCGGAGACAACAGAGGCACTGTGGCACCGAGGAACAGGGGAACAGAAGGAACAAAAACAGGATGCTGTACGAACCCCTATCCTTTCCGGCACCACTGTATGCTTGAGATGCGTTTATGTGCTCCCCTGTGTCTGTATCTCTGTTTTCTGTTTCAAAGGCGAAGAGGACTGATGCCGCCCCCACCCGTCTCTGTTCATATTTTTTTTGCGCGCCAAAGCACACCCTCCTCTCAGCAGGAAAGGAATGAAAAATGCACAAAAACGACAACACAAACGGCTAAGGGCTGGATTACAAGGGCCACCAAAAGTGTCTGACATATGTATGTGTGAACGGGCGGGAACGGTTACAATAAAAACCAGACCGAGAAGGGCCAACTCACGGGGTGGGGCTGCTGCAATAGAACACACGGGGGTGCTGGCAAATGTTCATTTTCATTTTTTTTTGTTTTGTGTGCCTTCTCGCCGTCCTACTCCCGAATAGGAATTATAATTACGTACTTCATACTCGGAATTTCACTCTCGGCTGAGGATCATGAAGGTCGAACAATGGCACAAGTGGGGGATGGACGGAAGGACGGCAGCAAAAGAGGGGGCTGATGGAACAAAAAAACAGAAAAGGATACCGGGCTATATTCAGTTGTAATAGAAGCAATTATTTTGGAAGCATTGCCGGTTAAAGGTTACACTTGGACTGAGTGCCCAGATAGAATCCTCCCATTCTCATTCCGGCAAAAGTACTTATAACGTTTGAGGGCACCGGAATGGATGGATAGAGTGTACGCGTCGCGTGCATACTTTCAGCAGCATAGTCGAATATTCGCTTGGCGGGGTCCTGTCCGGTTTTTTTTCTTTTGTTTCCCACATTTACGTATGTTCTGCAGTCAACGGGGCGTGTAATGAAGACACCAAGTGCAAACTTTGAGTGCATGTCTAAAAGATACATATTCAGAGATTTGCATTAGTCGGCCTGGGGGAGGCAGAGATCATTTTTGTGCAAAAAGAAAGGAGAAGCGCACTTTCAGGCGGACATTCAAGCTCGGTGTTAACTAGTTCCGGCTGAGTTATAATGAATTCCCGGAGTCTGCAGTTTTGCTGATGGACAACGAAACGGTGACTGCATGCAGAAGAGTGCGCAACTTCCATACATTCGCAAATGGAATACACAACGAATTGCAGGGGTGGCACACTTTTGGGTGTTTCGCGTGTTTGTGTGACACTCAACAGGGCAGTCGTCTCCTCGTCAGCAGTCAAGGGACACATTTGGATTTTGGGATTAAGAGATTCCCTCGGACGGAGAGGAGAAAGAAATTTCACTAGTTTGGCTTTTGAAATCGCTGTCAGAGGATGAATGAGTTGAGACCTAAGGACACACGTGACCGAACTGCTGAATGCCAACGCGGGCTAAGCGTCACATTCGTGGACGACGAAACTTTTGACACTTCGAAGCTGTTTGTTGGCTCTTTTGTTGTGCCCGAACATGTGTGCTGTTTCATTGTTCTTTGATAGGCGCCTTTGATAGTCAACTTAAGGGAACCTTGGGCGTAAATGGATCTATGAATGCCCTCGAAAAGTGGAAGCGGCTGAGGGGAGGGTAAGCAGAGGTATAAGTGGATATTGGTCGTATGTCTGACTGAGTGGCACGAATGTTCGATGCCACCGAACACGTCTTAGACACGATCGAAGACAGTGTCTAATCATTTTGTTGGTGCGTAATCCATTCATGGTCATGATCCGACATTGCGGCGATCTAATAGAAAAATGACCACACAGTGAAGGACGAATACGATACAAGCGATATGGGAAAAACATCTGAATTATAAGCGGGAAACCATACGCAATGTTGCGAAACTTGTTCTTTCAAATTGGGGGGTCTCTTTCGTGAACAATGATTTTTTGCCCTCCTCCAATTAAGAAAAAGAAGAGAAGCAGACTTAACACCTCAACTTACATCAGAATTGCATCCAGAAGAAAATGCAGAACCAGAAGTTGCATTGAACACCATGCATCACATTGAATGGCATGCGATTTTACAATTCATCATGAGGGGGGCATGCTTTTGAAAAGGTTGGGTCCCACTGGTCTGAGGTTCTAAGGTTCCTTTCGTTCCAGATAATTACATTGAGAAAGTCGGTGCTCACAGACTCAATTTACACCAGATGCACTCAGACACTTTGCCACAGAGTAAGAGAAGATGCCATAACCTCTCGGTTGAAAGTTGAGCGTTAAGTTGTCTTCCTCGCCAAGTCAAAAAAGGACTAGGCCAAGGAGGATTACAAGCAATTTTTTGATCAGTGGTACTTAAAATGTGCAGTTGTTGATGAAAAATATCTTACTTCTAACCACCAAATTGGGTTCAGAAACGTGAATTTAACACTCGACCAAGCATTGTACATGGCATAAGTGATGCGAATAAAAATGTGTTGCTTCGTTCACTAGCCTTAGACGCGATTTGCATCAGTAATGACAGAGCAAGGAGATATCTAACTGCGGCCGTTTTTCCCCTATGTCCACAAAAGAAAAGGAATGTGAGACTAGTGGAAATCCCTTGTATATTACACATACTGTCACAAAAACTATGGATCCACCAGAATATGGCGGCAGATTTGTGGATTATGTGGGGAAACAATGACAGACACATGGCTTTTGTGGGGAATTTTCCGACGATCCATATACTTTTGTTCGAAGGGTGTTTCGTTTGCTCATGCTTTTAAGGGCAAAGATATGAGAATTGTGTAGATAAAAATGGAATGCCAGGAATTATTTGTAATCTAATACACAAAATCGTGTCGCGTGTCACTCCTCCGAAATGGGTCGACCGATTTTCGTGAAATCTAAAATTATTCTCAATTTTTCACCCCTCTACGATCGACGTATTCACAGACACGGGGCGAAAATCGCTGTCAGATGAAATCACGGGCCAATGGAGGCAAACGTTGGATATCTCCTTGCTCTCTTATTTCTGATGTGTATCAATTTATTCATATATCAAAAATCGGAGTTTACAATCCTTTACTACCACAAGCTCTTGTCAGTCCGCGACTACTTTCTTCGACTTCGAATTGCCCCTCCCGGTGTTATTTCCCGACCAGGGAGGATTGGTTCACCAATGGACCAGTAAACAATTCAAGCATTAACGTGTGTCCTATCACAATCCCCAAAGTGAGTGTGGTGACACTGGGTGACTACTTCTTCCAAGGCGTACAGTATATTACACGGTTTCATTAATTCTCTCTTCATTCATCAGGGCCTCAGGATGGCTGACAAATGGACAGTCATAAGTTAGTTTGTCCTCTCTATGGGCATCAGAATCCATCAATCCGGATGTGGCTCACGCGTCCACCCACGGGCTCAACCTAACCTCATAGAACGCATGAGAAACGAACCTAGGTTGGCAAATTTGATGACGCCCACTTTGGTAACAGCAAAAACAACCAAAGAGTCAACATTGCAATAGCTACCAATGCCTCCAATTGAATTCACTCATTGGGGGTATTTTTTTTTAAGATGATTGACCGACTTTACCTTCAGTTGCGATCGCTTACTATTATTCAATAATTTCAAACTTTTTTTTCTTGTAGAAAATGGACAATGGACTGACCCCAAGCAGACAACGTCTGTAACCTAATTCAGGAGAGACGAGGACTTGGTTAGCCTAGATCTAGACTTTTGAAGCGGATAAAGCTACGTAGCGCGGCGTAAGAATGTCGTGGTATACGAGAATAGAAAGAAGTGCGCGAAGGGACTCAAATATTCGGTCAGACGTCTCATTTTATTACTAGAAAACCAGAGCATCAACAAAACAACATGAGATCCACTCGACTTGCTCATTCAGCACTTCTGTCACAAGCACCAGACCTAAGTCCGAAATGACAGTGATGCCAAGTCAAAATGCCATCTCACAATGAACACCTTTGGAAAACCCGCTGGGCACGCGAACGCGTCTGATTAATTTACTGTTGTTAATGGCAACGAATGCACCATCAATTACACTCAAACACAACGGGTAACTGGAGAGAACAAACTTAAAAGTCACTCAGCGTGTTAAGTGCTTTCAAATGAGCATACCATTCATCTCCATCGCAGCCATACGACGACGTAACTGGTCAAGGGAACATTGTTTATAGATTGATTGACTCGTTTCCATCGGCAACAAACTAAAACTTTTCCAACACACACCCGCACAGCACTAATGCCACCGGTAATTGCCAAGGAAATCAAGCACCCAAACTTGATATCTGAGGAATAGTAGTGCAAACGATGAACGATGAACAACGACCAAACGATTATTGATTTTTGGTCTCTCGTCCGCTTGACCCATTTATCACTATTCAACCTGTCATTCAGCCTGATGGCCATTCCTTGAAGATGATCAATTACTGTCTTCGGAACTGTTATCCGGACAGCCATTTAGTTTACACTTCATTACCTCGTCCTAGACACACACACACGCAAGCACCGTCGGTAATCCTTTGAAATGGAAAACATAAATATTTTCTAATCTCGATCAGGACAATGGTCATGTCACCCGAAATAATTACTTCCACATCACTATTTCATCGGCTGGCCACTATTATCATAATCCCCGTGCGGCCAAGAGGCAACGGGAGGATAATGGTCTTAAAGTTTCACCACGGCTCACCCCATGGCCTTTCGACGGATCAGAATAATGAGTGGTCGCAGTCGTCGTCGTCGTCGTCGTCAACCGCATTGGCGCGGTGCAAGAATTTCGCCTTGGCCCTGAATGTCGCCGCATCGGGAACTTCCACGGCACCGCATGTGCGTTGGTGGTTCTTTTGACCTTCCACCGGGCAACCACTGCGATTTCCGACTTATCCAACTTTAATCAGCAGCACAGCGTTCAAGGACAGCCGAGAGGGGGTCGAGTCGGCTATACGGCAGCGCACAAGGACGAGATGCCTACCGGATACGGTGGGGATAACGCACTGTTGTGACAGTGTTTATTAGGATTTATGTCCGTTCGCAAGTCAATGGTGTAGTGTCTGATTTCTCATACCCGCCGAGCGACGTCGCACCACGCACACACGGCGTGCATTAATTATGAGACAGGCGGGCGGGAAGAGTGGCCGCCTCGAGCTGTTAAAAGCTTTCCTTTTTTGTTCTCCGGTAGCTCCTCGGTTGCCGGTTATTAACTTGCGGTGGCTGGGGCTTTTATTATTTAAGAGACGACACCTCCTCAAGTGACACGTCAAGTGCAGTAGACAATAAGCAACGTCGTACGGCGG
Source organism: Eristalis arbustorum (assembly GCA_916610145.1). Classification (NCBI taxonomy): domain Eukaryota; kingdom Metazoa; phylum Arthropoda; class Insecta; order Diptera; family Syrphidae; genus Eristalis; species Eristalis arbustorum. The sequence goes on along the minus strand of OU744319.1, from coordinate 29,837,552 downwards.
CAATAATTTCATTTGACTGCGCTGCATGTGGGGACGGTGTTAAGAGACCATCACAGCCACCCCCAATACGCCCGGCTTTTGTGTGAAGTGGTGACATTTTAATGTCCTGCCTCTCTGTGACAGTTGGCACATAAAGTGCGCTTAAGAATGGGAAAAGGCTGCTTTTTTCTTTTTCTTTTGATAGAAAATTTCTTTTCACTCTCCTTCTTAATGTCCTGTCGTCCCGGCGAGAACTGGTGCGAGAACGGGCGGAATGAAGTGAAAACTGTGTGTATTGTGTAGCGTGAGGCATCAAGGACATGCCAGAAAGTGGCATACGCGTCGCGTTGGCACAGTGGAGGAGTGAAAAGGCGAAAGGATGCGTGTGGCACAGTTAACAATTTACAATAAATGTTCTGACAATTTTCTACGAACTCAATGATGGTGTAGATAAGAGTCAAATGGTTAGGAAATAAAAGGAATTCCTGTCGAAAGGAGTAAGAAGTTGCTCGTAAATACATCCCCGCACAAGGGCGCTTCAGCACTTACTTCGATAATATTACATTTTTTTCTTTCTTATTTTTGTGTGTTTTGTCTTGTGACAGAATGCTGGTTCGCTGCGTGTGTTTGTGTACTGTACTGGCTTTATGTTTGATATCATTTCGGTGAAATACTCGTCAAAAGAACACGTCTACAATGGGATTGTTAAGATTTGAGAAGGATTCGACAATCAGTCCGTGGGAATGTTGGGCACAAAAAAAATATAACGCTGAATGTGGTTGGTGTGCGTTTTTCGAGACACTGTCATAGGCTTCGTTTTAGGTTGACGCATAAGAAACGACAAGCAACTGAGTGTTATGGGCTTTAAACGACGTCGAAGGGAGGACATTTTGATTGGCGCGTCTTTCTAACGGAAGGAATGAGCGTTGTCTGCTCTTCGTGCTCGTGGGGAGATTTCATTTTTATGAGAATCCGGGAATAATGCGATAAACTTTTTCACGCAATGATTTTTGGTTCAAGATGCCCTTGAGCTTCAAGTTCAAAGAGTCGCCTCTTTTTTGGAGGGCTACTTGTTGACGGCTGGGTTATGATTTATTGCATGAATAAGTTTCTATAATTCAATTCCAACGAAATTAAGAAGTTTCTAAACGAATCCGCGGGAGGACCGCAGTCTGGGCGTTGAAGGCCACGAATACATTGCGAGGCACTGGAACAAACCATTCGATAGGAAGATGCATGCAAGGGATCGCCAAATTGTGTTCAGTAAGTATACCTCACCCATCACTTCACTGAAGAAGATCAATTCAATGTTTCACGCAAACCGAGTGGACTTCTTACAAGACGCTCTTGATCGTTTTGAGAGAAAAGTTCTACGCCCGATCTTTGGTCTTGTCTGGAGGAGAAAATTCAGACACGAACTGTGCGGGTTGTTCAGCGGTATGCACCTAGTTAACCATTTTCTGAGAATTAAGGTAGCTTAATTTGCCTAGCTGTTGTAGAGCGGTTGAACACGCCCTCGCCAGTCAGAAGCCATTGGAGCAACGCAGCGGAAAACGTCGAGAACGAGATGGCGTATACAATTAGAGAAGGATCCTAAACCTACTTGGTGTTCTCAATTGAAGGGTCTACTGGGCCCAGTACCCTAGTGCCAAACAAAGAATAAGAGGAATTCTTGTGCACCTTGTCTGAGGTGAAACTCACCTAGTTGTCATTATTAACATGGCCGTCAACCCCCCGAATGTAGCGCCAATCAAAGAAGGGAGGGGTCAAAACAAAAATATCGAATTACTATTGCTGGACACCATGAGGATCAACCTATCAGTCATTCTCCTTGACACTTCACGCATAACTTTGGCAGCACTTTACCACAAAGAGGCACAGACAACAAGTGTTTTACGTGATCTCCTGCCGTTAGGCCTGTATCACGAAGACATTTAATCTTTGGACCATTTCAGTAGGAATCTCAAGTTCCAAATTTAGAAATAAGCTTATGGACCTATTTCTCCACCTTGGTAGAGTGGCGAGGCCCATCAAACACCTCTTCTACTCCTTGGGTCGCAGCACCCTGTTGTTCTCTGCAATTCCACATAGACTTGGATCAATAGCTTTCACGTCGAAGAGTGGCGAATGCCCATTGCCTTAATATACAAGATTAACTCCCAAACACTTTGGGTTTTTAACCACAGCCACCACGATGCTCCCACTTGGGGGCCCAAACTCAAGCGATCAGGATGAGACTTATGCGGGTCTCACGGGCGTAAGCCTGATCTGACGTGGCATTAGACTATAGCCTCTGGTCAAGCTGCCAGTAGGATGCCATAACATCCCGGGACTGGCCTTCTTCTTCTTCTTTGATTGACGCTACAGTCCGGAGTGAACCTGGGCCACAGCCAACAAGCCTCTCCAGCCGACACGATCTTGCGCCAGCTGCCTCTAGTTGCGCACACCAAGTTGGTTGAGGTCCTTTTCCACTTGTGTGCGCCATCTTGTGCGAGGACGTCCTCTGTTGCGCTGTCCCAATGGCTCGGTATCGAAGACTCTTCGGCCCGGAGCTGGACACCACAGCCACTTTACATGACTTAGCCACCTTAAGCGTTGGATCCGAAGGCGCTTAACTAAGTGCATGTCGCTGTACAGCCCGTATAGTTCGTGGTTGAACCTTCTCCTCCAAACGCGATCAACGCAAACAGGACCAAAGATCGTACGCAGGACTTTTCTCTCAAAACAACCAAGAACTTCTTCATCCGTTTGCAATAGCGTCCATGTCTCTGCGCCATAGAGCAGGATAAGATAAGGCACCTACCGTTTGTTCTTTGTTTTGCGAGCTTAAGACCATCGTTTTGACAAGCAATGGAGGAGGTTATTTCCTAAACCACAAGCTTTTAGCTCAGGATTTTAGACGTCTTTTACGACAGGCATGCCTTACCTCGGGATCGAAAGGGGGAGCATGGAGGCACCATTAATTTATACAAAAATACTTAGATTGTAAGTAAAATCAATTTCTTTGCGTTGGCTGACCGATGAGCACTTTTATTCATATGCCGCCATACCATTCATTGTCGTTTCAATTTAAATTCCATTCCATACAGGCGCGCAGTTCAAACGGTGTGCGAACATTCCATATTCATCGGATGCCAATGAATCTAATTCGACAGCATATGATGCCACTCGAGCTTCCGCTGCATCCACCAACAACTTCTGGTCATACACGCAAAATTACAAGTGGCCTCGTGCAGCTGCAACATTCACTATGAATGTTTTCAACTTTTTTGTCGGGAATCGTTATTTGTGACGGAACATGGCGCAGTTACTTGTTTTGCCGAATTCCGGGTAAAGAATGAGTGTTCCGAGAATGACGCCCGTGCTGGACTAAGGCCGGACAAAAACAAAACAAATATAATACACAAATTGTCAGTCGGAGTGCTGTAATCCCTTGGATCTGCACTGGGACACGCAGTTTGAAGGGACAACTGTGTCTGGCCGCCCCAGACAATCACTCTGACTGATTTATCTCATCGATGGATGCTCTCATGGAAAAACAAGCCATAACAATTTAATTTCAATTCAATTCCCATTTTTTTTGTTCCTCCCCACTTGAAGATAGCTCTAAAAGTGCATTAAGCGATTGCACCTTCAATGTAATCCCATTTAATGTCACTTGCACATGGCAATGTCCAGAGTGCAAGCGGCCGGGCGATGGGAGGGATGTAATACATTCCACAGATACCCTCAAGCCAGTCCTCTCATTCCGTCTCCTCTTGTATCTTCTGAGATATAGCATCACTGGACTGGAGTTACACCCCGCCCACCCACACCCTTTGTCTCGTACAAACAGCAGAGAGAGGAGAGACAACGAGGCAAAAAGCTCAATTTAGTGCACTCTACTGCTCCTCTAAAAGTTATTTTCGCGCCATCATTCTTAGCAATTTATTGTTCAAATTGGATACTCGTTTCAGCCATCTCGTCCGTCGCGCACACACACAAATAGATGCAGAATCATATTCCGTTATACGTACGAGTGAGTACGTTACGTCTCCGATGACTATCGGGGCCATCATCCTTTTGGCGAATTAAATTGGATAAAGAAGGAGCGCCGGCAAGCCAGCAAGCCAGCAGCTCACTGTGATTTTTATAGTTCTTCGTACGACCGTCTCCACGACACCCTCCTGCTCGCAATCTCTGTGGCATTTTCCGCCTTTGGGCGATCTCAGCGCTGTTTGCTGTTTTGCCTTTAAAGCAAAAAAAAGGCTTGACATACAATATTTCAAAGGAAACAACACAACAGCGACGAGACCAACAAAACACAATCCACAGTGGAATTCAAAACAAATAAATTGAAACCAAAATAGGGTTTATATTCTACGTTGCTGTTGTTGTTTTTCTCCCTCAGTGTGATAGATTGTGCAGCCCGGAGAGGAAGAGTCAAACCTCCTCCTGCCCCAAAGGCCACCTCCGTTGCCGCAACCACCTCATTTCCTTCACATCGTCGTGAATCGTGATGTGTTTGAGTGTGTGTGGAGCGGGCATTCAGCGTAAAGCTGCAACTCTCTGTATAGTTGAATGAAAGATTAAAAATAGGAGAGCTCATTCAGAGGGCGACCTAACCTCACTTACAAGGATGCCACGTTAAAGCTAACAAAACGAAGTGCAAAAATAAAAACGAAGGTAACGAGAAACGAGCGACGAGCGACGACGAGCGGAGATTTCGAAGCTCACTCAGGTACCGTAGATGGATGCGCGATATACGCACGAATGGACGAGAATTGATTCTAGGTTGGAAGGAGGAGATTACACGATAACTTACCCTTTGACCGTGGGTGTATCTATTCGAGGCGGAATAGCAGGGAGCAGCCCGCTCCTGTGGATAATTGTGCTGATCCTTAAGCTGTTGTGATAGCTGCCTTGGATCGTATTTAACTTTTGACTGCGCCGTATCCATGTCGTATGAGAACTCATGATCATCGAAGTACTCCAGTGGCACTGCAAAAAAAGAACGCAGTTAACAAAGTGTGTCCTTAATTGGGGTGGATGGAGGGGTCGATGGAGAGCAGGGATGCAATCAAATGATGAGATGAGACTGGATATCCATTTTGTATCTTTATCCTCACATTTAATCGTCAAAGAAGAACTCCGAATTCGGACAAGGATTTACCTTTCAGGCAAAATGTGAGATTTTTCGAGAAAAGCAAATTGGAGTAAATGTTGAAGTGCTGTAAAGTTGCATTCCTTGTGGCAACATTGTTACCGTATTGACATTTTTCAAATTTTGCCTTATGTTGAACCAGCTTTAGAACAATTTCTCAGAATGTACGTCCTCCCAGGACAAAGGAAAGTTGATTAACGTAACCATAGACAGATTCCAGGAGACTCTTAAGTCCTGTACACATTGCCAATGTTTACAATTCACTCAGTGGCCGGAGCCACAGATGCTTCTCTGCAAATGTGAAAGGAAAATTCGTGGAATTAAACTGAGAACAATTGCAACGCTAATTAATGTGTAACTGAAAGTCAAACTGTGCGCGTGAATGAATAAAAACAAATTATCAACACAACAAGTGGCAATTATTCAAATTCGAGGTATACACGAGTACAAGCTGAAGTTTGCCGAAATTGTTGGCTGGGTTGTGCAAAAAGTTTGTGATTAAAATAAACGAACAAATAAACCACCGCTGGAGCGATTTATTTTGGCTCTTGAATGGCTGCAGTAGCTGGTGGTTGTGAATCATTTTTAGAGTTTCCATCGACTTAAATGTGCTGTGACAGATCTCTGTTAGGGAATTCAGTGTGAACCGTGGTCTGTGGCTAATAATAATTTGCGTGACGCTACAGTCCCTACAGGACCATGGCTCCGCTTCCACAGTAACCACTCGCGTTGTTGTTCTCTCACAGAGGGACGAGACCTACAGTTTTATGCCAACTTCGAACGACCAAGTTTGAGAAGCTTCTCCTAGGCAGGAACTCTCTTTCTCTTTCACCATTGTCAGTGACAAGAAAGTGGTGGGGTCATACAAATTATTATTGTCGTACGGATAAGGGATCGCATCTACGACTTCGAGGTTCAAGTGCGTTGCGGTCGACGCACGTACCCACAACTCCACGGGCCACCACAGCCACAGTCTTTGAAAATCGAATATTATCAAAAAACAGGAACCTGACATCAGTGCATAGGCTCTGCGTAGTAGGAGCAATAAGCGGTGCCAGGATGTGTGTCCTAGACATCATGGCAGATATGCTTAAAAGGGCGTTTGACAGGCGAAGACTGGACTGCCAACAGATTAAAATCATCAAAGGAAAACAAAGAGACACATCAATAGCTTTATGGTGGAACACCTTATCCTCATCTCCCACGTCGTCACATGGATATCGCGTTCGAGGGAAAACTGAAACCAGACGTGAAGGATATGGTAAGTACATCGAGAAGCAATTGATTAACAGAGCCATCTCTCGAATGACAAAGACTCTGATCATCTCAGTCTAGCTATACGGCGCGGAGCCATGGACAATCTCTAAAGCGAATGAAGAACAACTTGCTCTCTTGCTATGTGATCTTTGGTCCTGGCGTCGACGGGAACTGGAGGCAAAGATTCAACCACAAGCTGTTCGGGCCATACAGTGGCCTGATCCTGGCCAGGCGTCTACGGATCCGACGCCTATGCTGGTTGGGCCATGTCGAGCGTGTGGCCAACTCATCTTCGGTCCGAAGTATCTTCGATTATGAGCCTGTGGAGCAACGCAACAGAGGACGCCCGAGCTTATGGTGGTACACACAAGTGAAGAAGGACCTCAATCAACTTGGTCTGTGAAACTGGAAACAGCTAGCCAGAGATCGCGCTAGTTGAAGAGGCTTGTTGATCGAGGCCCATATCCACCCCAGAGTGCTGTATAAAGAAGAAAAAGGAGGGTCCAATGTGAGACTCACTTCAGTCTTAAAATCAACCAGCTACACCAATGTTCAACACCGCTTAGTTGTTCAGCTCTATGAAGCAGTGCACTCGTAGCAACTGCCTTTCTTTGCTTTTCTAAGACGGAGGACATATTCCTTTTCTTCTTCGTCGCTGCAATGTCGCCCTTATGTGGTGCGTACATCTTTGCCACTAAAACTGATCCATGATGTTGATCCCTTTTTGCTAGGCGTGGAGGTACAGGAAGTGCGCAGAATGACAAATACGGGATTGCCAAAGGTTTCTCTTTTCTTTGGATTCCAAGAGTGTAACCAAGGATATCTCACGAATGTTCTGTCTGCACAGCCCCACTATATTCGCTGGCGTACTGTCTGATGCTGCAAAATTGCGAATGACATTCTCACTATCAAGTAGTGAAAGACTTTGTCTACCTAGGCTCCGAAGTAAATACAAACAATGACACCAAGGCGGAGATAAAACGAAGGATCAGGCTGGCATACCGCTGCATTTTCGCACTCGGAAGGCCACTGAAGAATAAAATCCTCTCTCGAAGAACCAAGATACCCCTTTATAAAACCTTGATAGTCCCAGTCCTGCTGTATGACGCAGAAGCATGGACACTAACTAAAGCGGACGAGGAGTTCGTATCTCCGAAATTCTTCGACTCCAACCGCGAGGGACAACGCGGTAAGGGAAGACCACGTTTACGGTAGCGCACGCAGCTAGAAGAGGACCCAAATAAGTTCCGTGGCTGGAAGCAACTAGCACAAGACCCGGCTAGATGGAGTGGCATGTTGGCTGAGGCCCACGTTCACTCCGGAGTGCAGCTCCAGCCAAAGAAAAATCCGAATCGAAATCCCGATTCATTTCGGGATCCTGAAACGAGGAGGTAATCACCTCTCTAGCACCTCTACTAAACTGTCCTCCATACTCTTATCCTCCCCGATCGCATGCTAGGCCCGATGAAGGGTGTATGCGCCCAGTGCCGAGGTTCGACAACCACTTCGGCTTAAAAGGTACAGCCGTCGTTCTATAGTGAGAGACTCCAAAGAGGTCACAGAAGCAGCCGTCAGGGTACTGTTTTCAGCGTAAATGTGAAGTTTACCTTCTGTGCTGCTGTCTTAGATTTTAGTATACCATATACACCTCTGCCTCAAGGCCAATGAGTCTACGCTGCTACTGCAGAATAGGTCAAGAGGCCCGCCCGTGTACTCAGGCAAAGGTTGAAAAAATTGCGGTTCACTCCGATCTATTCTCCATATAAGCATGCGATTTGGACAAATCTATCAGGCGTTCTAATGTTTTCAGTAAAATGAAGAAGTGGTAGTCCTTGCAAGAGGTGAGACTCTTCTTGTCTGCCTCTTCCTAACTTTTTGGAACATAACCTAGAGTTATGTTATCAAGTAAACTGATAGATGGCGCTTTTGGTTAAGTGCCTATCCTTGGTTATAGGAGTCCCAGGTTCGAGTCTCAGTGAAGCAAGTGTTCATGTGCTAGTATCTGGTTTTCAAATCTGGTCCAGTCGCCATTTGACGTGGAATCAAATTAAGGCCATTGGGTATAACAATTGGACGATCAATGGTCTACGTGCGCTGGTAAGTATTTGCACAAATGTGGACACGATAGCACGCCTCTTTGCACAGAATGTCTACCATAAATGTAGACGAGCATGTGGGGCATGCAGTCTATCGTTGTAACCGCTACGCAGAAGAAAGGAAGTCGGTAAACCTGCCAAGTCCAGCGGATTTGTGATACGTAACTGTCCGGAAACAACATCGAAGAGCGGACGCGCAAAGAAGAGCCCATGATGGCAACGCTTGGAATGCAACATAATTATTGCTAACCAGCCCAGCGTAATGAAACCTAACGACATTTCCAGTGGGGAAAGTGGTTGAAGAGTTAAGGGTGTGATCGTGTGGTAAGAACGTATGCGTATTCACGAAGTCGATTACTGAGGCTTGCTATACTTGCTTGCTGATAGCACGGCTTATTAATAATAGTAATAAAATATATGGGCGGCACTACGCCTGCATTGTGCGCGCCATTGTTCTTTCACGAGTGGAAGCACGGGCTTTTAATATCTTTTAAAGATTGCCACATCCTTGGATGTAACCAAGTGCTGGCACCAAACAAAGATCCCTTAGGCAGTGTCTCATTCTCGGTTTGACTACACATTTGAGGCTTAGGGGCCTTCTTGCAAGTATAAACAGCCACCGGTGCCGCGGTCTCCAGTCACGAACACCAAGACGATTGAGGTACTCCTCCACTTGTGAACGTTCTGCGTTGCGCTGTCGAATATATAAAACCGATGAAACTAATAAACTTCAGCGTTAGCAATGAAGCGTAAAGACCTTCCTTCATTTTTTTTTGATTTTCCGCCAGAGGATAGACTCCACAACAGAGTGTCCAAAAAATTTGGCATAACATGCACAACGCCTCCCTTTAGCATTCCAACACATCAGCTCCGATAAATTTGCTCAAAATGCGTCCTGTCCATATGGGAGATTCAAAAAAGGCTGCCATCCTTTAATGGAATGCAAATAGGGGCATTACATTTCTTTACAATTTGAATGTGCCGCAGGAGGCAGTTATACGGTGTTTGAAACATTTAAAGGTTACCAAAGGAATCCGCCCTTCAATCCAATCAAGGCGGCTGTCGTTAAATGACGGATGAGAACTCTTCATCAATGCTCGGCTGTCATTGGGCCAATAAATTAGATTAGACGACACCCGTCCTACTGAGCTTGGGTCATAAATTATACAATTTACTCGTGTAAGCGAAATCTTTACAATGAAACGCTTCATCCCTCATATAGACCACCCACTCCTCCCCCGTCCTGTGATTCACTGCATGACGTATTCGAAAGCCTTGGAGCGCAAGCATTTAACTAATGAAACCAATTCGACATGACCCTTTCGGATTCACTCGGATTTCAGTCGGGGATCCAACCCGAATCAATAAAACCAATCATTTGGTTGGCAGGACCAGCATAAAATTGAATAGTGCCGAGAGAAGGAGAAATAAACACAACTTAAAACCGGCAGAAAAAAAAATCAAGCAAATATGCAAACAAATTCAGTTCAATATGTGTCCTTTGTTAATCCTTTCTCAGGCCGGGGGCAGTTACAAACACTGTGAATCCCAGAAAACGGATCCACTCTGTGGCAAGATGCTCGCAGATATTTTGCAATCCATTAAAATCAGATTGCTAGCAAATACTCTACACACTCTCCGCGTGCAAACAATGACACACGAGAGGTATTTAAACAAAAGCTTAAAATGGAGGAATGGATAATGAAAAATGGGGTTACAACTAAAACCATGTGTTCCTGTGAATGGCGCCGATATCGGTGCACAGATTCGAGTACATACCTGCGTGGGTGGCGTAGCCAATGAGGCATGACGTGCAGCACATCCAAACGCAAATGTTCCTGAGTAACCTCAACATCGTCCTGCTTCTGGGCTTCAATCCGTGCGTCCGCGTGTGGCTGTGTGTCGCTCGCTCTGTTTCGTATTGTCTTATCCTTTTTTGGATTTTATTTCAGTTTCAATAAAGCATTTGTTCCAGATTCACTTGTAGACTCACTGAAAAATGAAGAAGAGTTTCCCCCCTCGGCATGAACAACGGAGACGACTCACTCACTGCCAGAAGCAGCGCATTGCTGGTGGTGGCGGGGACGGAGACGTGCGGGAGCAACAATACCGCTAAAACGTGCAAAACTTTGCAATCTTGCCAACAGTGGGTATGAATTGAGGATAAAAGTCGGCAAAAGGACCGGTTTTTTGACGAGCACCTACCTCCTAACCTGAAACAATCTATTATCTAAGCTCGGTGGTGGTGGTGGTGGATGATGATGATGTCGAGGCGGGGGATAAATGAACGACCGAACGAACGTAAAAACGAATTAGACTGAAAGCCGAGAGGACAAGGGACTGGAATATCCCTTTGAAATGAGACATAAATTCCCAACCATATTGCAGTACAGTGGAACAATCAAATCAGGGATGAATGGAATCATACACAACACAGAAAAAATAATGATAAGCGAACGAAAATGATGGAGGTGGAGATGGAGGCGAAGCAGATAGTGGTCCTGTACAAAAGTACACGCAGACATCTGTACCACTGGCAGACTGACGGTTGTATTTGGAGTCGTTGTCATCATCCTGCTTGATGGCAACTACAGCGATGAAGACAACGACAACGATGATGACGACGACGAGTGCGACTGTGGAGACAATAAAACGTGAGCCCCGGATGAGCTAAAATGTACTGCCAGGGCATTGTGCTGGTCTGCTGTGATTCTGTAAGAGCTCTTCGAAACATTTCCGAACGAGCGCAACATTGCCAGAGACTACTTCTTTGGCTTAAGGGGATAACTCAGACGAGCGGAAGGAGGGAGCGGATGCAAGCGACGATATGAATTCAATGGCGAGACGGTGATAAATGCATTGCGAAGCTCTCGAGGCATGTGATCAAAAAGTTGAACACTCAAAAATTGGGTCAGTGAACTTGTTTGAGGGGATTTGCATTGGCCCGCCTCGTGGCAGTGAGACGAGGTGCTTTGTCTTATTTAACTGGTAAAGTGCTCGCACTGGCCATTTCGATGGTTGTCTAGGGGACTAGTTGAATGTTCCCCACCACACAGAGGAAATGCTTCGAACGTGAACCATGCTCCGAACTTCGGGAGGGCCTTTGTTGGCATATCATGCGTATCCAACCTCATGGCATTATTCCCACTATAACTCAACAAGGTCCTTGAATTATTCAGCGACATTGCGTTCAACGAGCGGTTAACGAAAAAATATTTTTGAAGAGCAGGTTTGATTATGGATACACTACACTAACCAGGTAGCCTTTAATAGAAAGCCAGGGCCTCAGCAACCACTCGTGTTGTGCGTGCTATTGTTCTCCCACGAGTGGAAGGGACGTACAGTTTTATGCCCACTCCGAGCAAGCAAGTTTGAGCAGCTTTTTCTGGGCAGAAGTACTCTGGAGCATTGAGTCGAAAGAGGTGGGGCTGTGAAAATAATTTTAGTTGCACGGACCAGGGATCAACCCTAAAAAAAAACATAGCACCACGGGCAGTACCTAAAGCCCTAAAAAGCTGCAGAGGAAAACAGGTCAAACAAGTTATAAGTGCTGGGATATGAAAACCACGACGGATGGAAGAACCAAAGATGCTCCAAGTCTAAACAAACCTGACCCTAGACTACAATGTGAAGCACTGTCTTTTGCTTATATCCCCTGCACAAAATAGGACTCAGGGAAATTTGTTAACCCTGTGGACAATCAAAGCAGAACATGGAACTATGGTCCCTAACAGGGCACTGAGGCACAAGACCCATGGTCTTGAGTAGGGCGGAGAATAGTCCGACGGCGAAGGAAGCTATTTTGGCAAAATATGGGCAAATCCGCCGGTGCGGACGAATTCCGGCCAGAAATGCTAAGGGCAATTAATAAAGGGGGGTTTTATGGCTCTGTCGTGTATTTTAGGTGACCTGAGAGCACGGGGAACACATAGCGATTGGCCAACAATTGTGATTGTTCCTCTTTTCGAAAAGGGGGACAAAAGAAATTGCTATACCAAAAGGAGCATGTTCTCCGGGAAAAGTCTACACTAAGATGTTAAAGGTCCTTTCTAGAGTTGTGGTCGAGTCCAGGACGGAGTATGAACTATGCGGCTTTCGTTCGATCAGAAGCACAACCGACCAGCTTTTCACTCTAAGATTTGTACTCTAGAATTCTAGAAGGCTTGGGAGTATGCCAAGCCAATCTACAGCCGAGTACCTCAAGGTAAACTCTGCAGTGTTCTGCGGGAGTATACGATTGGTGGTCCTCTTTTGAAGGCCATTCAGTGGGTATACACAAACTGTAGCAGCCTTGTTTGTGTCAACGTCGCCAAATCAACAGCGCTGGACTTCGCCAAGGGTGCGTCTTGTCACCTTTCCTTTTAATTATATACTTTATGGAGGAAAGTTTCACAATGGGAGCGTTGAGGGTAAGTGTTCTGCCTTTTGCAGATGATTTAGTTATACGCACATCCACATAGAACTCCACTCCGCACAGGAACTCCAGTGCGCACTCAATATGTTGTGACCGTGTATGCAAATGCTCAGATGAAGGTTAGTCAACGTGAAGAAATCAGAGGTTATGCTAACTTCAAGAACGCCTGTTCGACGCGTTCTGCATGTGAGTGGAGTTCCATTGAAGTAGATCGGCGTCTTTTCACGACTGAAGGGAGGAGTAAGGCTGAGCTTTCCTGTAAGATAGGCCAAGCTGGCTTAATGATGAAACATATCGAGTCACCTCATCTCATCGAGTGACCGCCAAATGGACAAAAACTACTATCGGTTTTAACGATCTTCAAGGAACGTGGTCGTTACAACCTATACGTCATTGTAGCCAATTTTGACTTCAATATTTGTGTCAGAGGCGATGCGGTCTACGACACAAGTAGGCTTAAGGCGCTTTGATTATAGAAGAGGTGTTGCAGAATGCAGCTTACACGAAATCAAGCCAAGCGAAATAGAAACAAATTGCTACATACGCAAGAGAGAAATTCGAAGTGTTCATCTGAAATATGACATTTTTAATAAAAATCTTTGTTGGGTCTACCATATTTTTTGTTTAAATGCCTTATTTTTTCAAGCTTCGAAAATGATGAATAACTTAACCTGTGGTAACACTTATCTCAAATCAATAGGTGCGTTCACATTATGAAACCCGGTAGTACATGACGAACGACCTGGTCGTAAGGACCAATTTGTACTTGTGGAAAATTCATCCATCCCTTGAGCCCGATCTTATTGCCTTCTGTCGTAGCACACGATTGAGATTGCAGATCTACAACAATTTGAAGCATACATCATTTCCATCGGAGAACAATTTATTTGTGAAAAACTCTGAGATAGCCTTCGTCTCATCAACGTTGGGCTCAAACAAACCGCCAGTCTGAAGTTTTGGCCGAGGTCCTTCGCCACTTGGGTGCCCCACCTTAAACGCGGGCCTCCTCTGTTGCGATGCCCCACAGGTTCGAATTCGTATATCCGATGGGAAGAGCAGATGAGCGGAGGAGCTTATCATAAACCATATCTACTATTATACAATGTGACATGGGCGAGGGACAGTCACATCAATCTAACCAGGCGTATAAGGTCCCAACGATTGAAGGCAGTTTATATGGAGCCTCGATACGGTGATACAGATCAGCAGAGGAGGTTCATGTTGCGCTTACATCCTTATCTTATCATTTCTATCCAATGCTCAAGTGTGGCCCTCAAATAGTAGCTCTGGGGACTCGGTAGTTGCAAATGCGGATCTTATTAAAGACAAAGCCACTTCAAAAAAAGCAGAGGAGTCGCTAAAAAAAGACTATTTGTACATAGAACTGGACCTCAGGAGAATATTTCGTAAATATAGAACTCTGATGACTCAAAGTTTACACCAAAATTATTACCATTGTGGTAACACTGTTAGCTGAAGGTCAAAAAACAGACATAAGTCGTTAAGTCGTTTTTCATTACATTTTATTCATTTATGGATTTTTTATCGCCGTACTTAAAATATGGAGAGCTTTAAGGCCAATTCATATGAGCGGCGAACTGCGAAAGCGAACTTTCAGAAACAACCCTTTTCCAGCAAATATAAACAAAAAGTTAAACTTCTTGATATGCAAAAAGATTGTAATTGAATTATCAAGTTTTCTCATAGACAAAAACCGAATAAAAGTTAGTTTAAGTATCCTAATTAATGATTTGAAAGTTTTTCTCTGCGAATCAATCATTCTCTCCGCGAACTGTCAAACTGAATTCGTGATACACAAACGCATTCCAAAACGAAAACGCGATCCACAAACTCACGAACAAAAAATTCGCAGTGAAATGTCAGTTGCACCCGTAGTTCTCTGCGAATGAAAAACCTCCATATGAATGAAACGTCAATGTTTGCGAAGTTCGCAATTCGCGGCGACCTCTTATGAATGGGCCTTTAGAGTAATATTACGACTCGATCGAAAGAATGTGATCTATTCAAAAAGATCATTTGGCTGTTTCTTGTGAATAATAATGAAGAGTAATATGCACGATCTGTCGCATCCTGGGAGAATACGACATTGTTCCGAGGCAGGTTCATACCTGCGTAGGCTAAAAACATACTGCGTAGTGGCATTGATTGCTCTTGTCAACTTTAGGGAATCAGCGAACAATCCATAGTTCATAATCACATCGAGTTTAAGTCTTACATTGAGAGGGTATATGCTCCCCTTGCCAATTGAACAGTCTCTTAGAGATGTATATAGCTTGGAAACTACGCTATAGTTGTGGTCAATCCATTTCAGTGTAACATTGCACACTATTCCAAGGTTTTTTACACATGTAACACATTCTATTATCATTGAGTTGAGTTATATTGGCGGGAAATTGGATAAAAAAGGGGCCTGTTTCGAGAATGGGATGGCTTTTGTCAGGATTGGGCATTAGACAATTGTCGGCAGCCCAATTGGCTTTAGAGCTCCGATCCTTATTTATTTTTTCAACTGAGTCTTCAACCGTATAGAGAAGCATAGGTAGATTGAACATCGTCTGCATGGATATGAAAATTACAAAACGACAACACCACCAACAACGGTCCGAGAATGGAACCTTGAGGGACACTACAATGTGCATTACAAAAAGATGAACGTCTTGAACTACGGAAAACGGCTTGGACTCGGTTAGTCCGAGAGAATTAATTTATTAGATAGATTACAAAAATTGAATTGAGTGGACAGTTTATGAAAGAGTATATTTGGTACACTCTCGAGTCAACAAATCGTGGGCAGGATTTTTGTGTTAAGGAGAGGAGTCAACTCGGCCTATCTTATCCTATCTCTGAATTTGCTCTAAAGTCTTGCATGCTTCTTCATTTTCATGCACACCTATTAAAGCTCTAAAGCAGCGCAGTGTTGCGTCTACAATACTCGTATTGACAACCCTGTCTGTGAAGATCTTAATAAAACTTGTATTCATCAACGAATCAAGGAAACAACAATTATACCGGGGTTTTATCCAATCTCTTGTTATTGAATGTCGTCAGTCGCTCGAATGACACCTCTTGCTGGATAACCCGATGGACAATTGATGCAAGAGCCCGAACTTGATCAAAAACTAGTGTTAAGGTGCAGTGGTCTGCATGGAAAGAGGACAGGTGACTCTCACATTACTGGTCGCAAAGCAAATCAACAAACCCAATCGCAATGCCATTTCTCTGGATCTGGTGACAATCCTTAGACACTTTTAGTGTGTGGAAGAGTCACAAAAAATAGCCGACTTCTCTCCTAAATCGTTTTATAAACACAATAAGCCAATTTTCCCAATCAATCAGAATTGCTCTCTTGGTCCTAGCTCGATAGTTTTACAAAAACCATTAATTTATACCCACCCCAGACCTAGAAGCACCAATTAATCACTCCAACCACCGCCTGATTGGAGTGCCTCTCAAAGCAGTAAAAATCCCCACAACCAGTTGACCCCAGAAAAGCTGTAGTTGGCCGCTCAGCAGCGAACTCCGTTTTTGCGCCCATAACCACATCCTGCTTTTGTGCGAAATCAAATTTTTGACAAGATTCTCGCAAGCGAAGGGGAGTAATGAAAATTTAACAACCAATTCCTGGAAATAATGAAAATAATAGTCTGCAGTAAAATAGGGAGAAAAAATATCATTCACTCCCTTCATTCCCGTCCGTCGAGAATGCGTAAATGTGGGTTCATGGATAGCGCCTGACGGAGAAACGTATAAAACAATTTATGGAAAGCTTAATAATCGAATGGTTATGGCAGCAAGATGTTAAATGCCCTCAATTGACTTCGGTAGTGGGCAAAAGTTCGGCATTCGGAAGCTGTTAAAATTATCAAGAGGATTCATTTTTCGATTGATTTTTTTTTTCTCTCATAGTCCTTCCATTCGGATGTCGTTTTCAGTGCAATCAAATAGGGAAACACTGCTGCCGCTGGACAACAGACACTTTGAGTTTTTTTCGCAATTAAATTTGGTAAAAAAGTTACTACGGGGTAAAACGAAAACAGCCGTTCCAAACGTGGAATACGTCATTTTTATTGGTTCAAAGAAGCCACTTAAAGGCCCAACTCTGTACATAGTGAGAAGGAAACAACCGATCTAAATGCGGGTTTACAGGCAAGACAGGAACAGAGGAAGTGCTGTAGACTATGCTGTCCCTTCCTGATCCAAGTAGCTTTCGCTGAACACGTGACAATTGCTGTGATCTCTCAAAATGGCAGTGTTATTAATGACACACATCACGTGAGTCAAATGTAATTTGTTCAAGGGAAGCAGCTGTTTGCATCGATCGTGCTTCAGTGGACAGGATCGTCTTGGAGGCTGAGCATGATATGTCCGCCAGCCAAGTCGTGTTGGTTCAGTCGGTCAGCATCCGATCTGTCACTTTGTTCATGACAATTTAAAGAAGAAGCGTGACCAGGGCTGCGAACGCTGAAAGGCAGTAACTGCATAGCGTCAAAACCTGAACGAGTCGTTGAGCGAGTAGAAGGAACCGATGATCGTTGATTAAGAATCGACTATTCCACTTTTTGGGCTGAGCAGGCTATTCCGTAAGAGGCGCGAACTGGCTGAGGTGGATGAATTAGTCCTACAAAAGCTATTCCTCGATTTTTTTGACAACACATCCGAATGGACGCATCATAGAACTAGGTTAAGTGAGGGCAACGGGTAGACGAGTTGGTGTTATGCCTCACTTATATTGGACAGATTGTGATGCTCACGTGGAATCATATAACTCACAAGCTTTCGAAATTAAGTTAGATCTCTTTATAATCACTCCTATTCTCTTAGACAAGCTGTCATGTTACATTTTTTTGCTCACCTCACATCAAAGGTGACAAAAATGGATTTTTGTAATTCTCACCACAAGCAAATT
Source organism: Eristalis arbustorum (assembly GCA_916610145.1). NCBI lineage: Eukaryota > Metazoa > Arthropoda > Insecta > Diptera > Syrphidae > Eristalis > Eristalis arbustorum. The sequence goes on along the minus strand of OU744319.1, from coordinate 29,819,736 downwards.
CAGTCAAGGAGCAAGGACCTTACCCCTACGCGTCCTTTGGACAATTGTTTGTCTTTAGTTATTTATTTTAGGCTCCGAATGGAGATTTCCAAGACTCGCGGTGTCGAAGAAAAAGCTGCGATGTAACTCGGCGTCGCACGGCAACAGTCGCAGGTCACAGTCCGTATTTGATGAAAAATATGTACAGATTGACAATCGCTCTAAAACAGCTTAAACCGGAGATTAAATATTGAAGAATTGTGGAAGCAAGAATTTGCACCGAAATGTCACATAAAATGACTAGCAGATGTCACAAAATGCTTCGTCTCATTAAGACGGAACACATAGGACGATGACTGATCTACAGTACCTGAACTTGATGAAACGTTACACTCACTTGGAAATCTTCGATAACTGCAACGAAGATGATTATTGGTCTCAGGGAACTCGAAAGGCTTTTGAGTTCAATGAAAACTGTCCAAGAAGGAAATGAAGGATTTGTCGTGCGCTACCCGTGCGCTATGGGAGTCTTAGAATGGCCCACGCTGAGGGGACACACTCTAAACAATGACTTTCTGCCGACAAATATTAACAACAGCGCACCAGGTTCTTGCTTGCTTCCCTAATCCCAGAACGTGAGCTTTGGACCAATGATCCCCCGCCCATTACAAAAAACATGGGAAGATGTCGGCAGTGGAGTTTCATCGATAGCAAGATGTCCAGGCATCGATGAAAGGGCATTCCTGTTAAGCCGACGAGTTTGTCAGATTAGCCGCAAACATTTAACAACGCTGAAATATACCTAGCTGTGATTCAGACCCAATTAAATAGCTTACAACTCAAGCAACGATCACTAAATTGACAGCAGTATAACAGTTTTTCAACAGATATCCCAAGCCCATCTCAATGTATGTGTCTTGACTGTACACTGCCTTGTCGACGTACCTACTTGCTAGATGAGTGATGACTCAAGAGGAAATGTATTGATTATGTATTGCCAAACTCAGGATAAAGGGATACGACTGAAAGCCAATCCGTGGTCCGGACTTAAAGGGTTCAACTCAATCAAAATCGTCCGATTGAAATGTTTTCCGAGGTTACCCGAGCTGTCCGTACGAAATAAGAAGGCGTATCAGGCTTAGAATAAGGTACTCTGAATGGGCTTAAATCTGCTGGTCCAGACTGACTGTCTCCAGAACACTTTAAGGCAGCTGCAGTTGAACTGGTAGTGTGCATGCACCAACTCAACTGTGTAAAATCAGATTTTTAGAAATTGTTCAATAATATGGGCTTCACTTGGAATAACTCGATGCTGTGACCGTCCTCGTGAATAGTTCGAGGAACGCCAATCCCCCATAGCACCGAGCTACCCTTGAGTCCTTTTTATACTCAAGCAGGAAAGAATAAAGCACAGAGACAGTTTTCTCCCATCTCGCTATTCCTCAGCTGATGATAAGATCAACGGGAGCTTCAAAAACGAGTAAGTTGAGTTGAGTTAATAACAATGCCTCCTTATGTTTTGATACTACACTGGAGCGCTCATACTCAAGACTGATCCATTGTACTACCAGGCAGCAACCTACAATTCCTTCGGAGGCCCAGCACGCGCTTCTGTTATACAGGGCCCATAGAATCAGCTATCACCACATCAGCATTGAAGACCTGCCACCTGATCCAAGCAAAGGCGGGCCAGTGGCAGAGGAAGTGCTCTGCGTGTCCCTGTCCTCTCCATAGGCGTCTGCAATTTATTCTGCCAAAGGACAACAAGACTGCCACGGATTTCCCACAGACGTTTGGGAGCAAACGCTTGGTCTATCTACCTATACACTGGAGAGTCATGCCATCTAACCACAGACGCAGATAGTCCGAGCTCAGGTTCAGCTCCTGAGAAAGTTTCCTCCGTCCTGTCAGAGAGGATTTGCATTCCTGAACTATCTTGGAAGTGGTTAAAGTATTGAGTAAGGCTTAAAGTATGGCTGTCACTACAAACAAAGATACGTCTACCCGTCCACCTGTTCTTTTCAATATAGTTTGTTGCCATTAGGATCACAAAGGCTTCCGGTTGGAGAACCGACTCAAATTTATCTAACGAGGTATACAGTCTAATGTGGTCGCCCTCCACGAAAACACAAGCGCGGGATCCTTCATTGGTTTTGAAGTCATCCAATGTCTTTTCCTGGCTAGAAGTCTGGCCAGAGCCATTTCTGGGTGCAGTACTTGTATGTGCTCAGCAGGCGAAATGAAAGCGTTCAGGAATAATTTATAATATTCAATTTTGTTTTTGAAAAAATTAGTCAAATCTAAAAATGATGAGACTTCTAGTTAGGCTATATTTACTCTATAGATTCCCTGTGGTAACGCTGGTAAATGTCCACAATCCCATTTAAGTAAGAACTCGGTTTCTGCAAGATATCAAATGAACGACATTGATGTGATTGGTCGAACACATCGAGCCGTTAATGAAGCGTTTGCTGGTTTTGAAACGGAGACGGCAAAAATGGGTTTAGCGGTGAATGAGGTCAAAACGAAGAATATTCTGCCATTAAGACAAGACATACAACGTCAACTACACAGTCAGAACGTCACTTTAGGCAACTACAACTTCGAGGTAGGTTAGGTCTACTCAAGGTAATAGTACGAACAACCTTGCCAACCGCTGTTTTTTTTTCTTGGTTCAAGAGGCTATTGAGTAGTAGAACCCTCTCTCGAAGGACCAAGCTAACATTATATAATGCCCTGATCATCCCAGTCCTGCTCTATGGCTCGGAAGCCTGTACTATCTCAAGAGCGGATGAATAAGCTCTTAGTTCCTCCGAGAGTAAAGGTCTGCGTTCAATCTTTAGTCCTGTTGACGTTGAAGATTCAACTACGAACTGTACGGGCTTTACAGCAGGACAGGAGTCTAACCAGGCGTCGTATTTAACGCCTACGACGGATGGCCCATGTAGAGCGAATGGATAACCTTGCGCCAGCCGGAATAGTCTTACATTCCGAACAACAACGTAGTAGAGGGTGACCACGAAGCTGATGGCGCACACAAGTGGAGAAGCACCTCCACCAACTTGGCGAAATTGCAGCTAAGGATCATGCCAGCTAGAGAGGCTTGTTGGCTGAGGCCCAGGTTCACCCCGAACTGTAGCGCCATTAGAAGAAGAAGAAGAAGAAGAAGACTTGAATGTATCTTTGTATCGTGATTTTTTAGAAGGTAAGTAGGCAGGTATGCTGCTAGACCATGTTAGGTTAGGTCATGACAGGTAAATGTGACTGACTGCAGAAGACTGGCACACATAGGCCAAAGTATACTGAAACAAGCTGAGGAAGAAGAAACGAGCAAGAAGGATGAGACGAAATATATGCTGTCGAGCAAGAACGCCAAACACCATCTAAGCCAAAATATAACAATCGACAGCTACAATTTCGAGGTAGGAAAGTAGTTTGTCTACCCCGGGGCAGACTTGAACTGCACAAATGACATCTTAGCAGAGATCCGACGTAGAATCGCCCTTGGCAACCAAAGCTACTTCGGTTTGTCAAATCAACTTGGCTCGAAACTTCTGACTCGAAGACTCTTATTATGCCAGTCATGCTTTATGGAGCCGAAAGCTAGACGCTAAGCAAAAGTGCAAACATCATTCTTGGTGCTTTCTTAAGAAACATTCTGCGTCTGATATGTGGTCCCATCTGCGAGGAAGGTGAATGGAGGAGAAGATACAATCGTGAACTCTACGAGCTGTACAAGGATGTGGATGTAGTTCGGAAGGCAAAAATCGGTCGGTCACATCGAACGAATGCTCCAGCAATGAGGGTCTTAGAATCCGAGCATCCTGGATCGAAAAGGAGAGGGAGACCGAACCTCCCGTACAAAGATCAAGTCATTGAGGACGCAAGGCAGCTTGGTCTTGATGACTAGGAGCATCGTGCTCAGGACCGTCACCGAAGGAAGCTAGCAATGGTTCAGAGACCGGACTCTCCATGAGTCGTAGGTCTGCTAAGTAAGTAAGTAAAGTCCACTCTCCGCTGTTGTCAGTGGATCACGATTCATGGGGAAGATGTAAACGTCACTGTCACTTCTCATGGCTGCCGAATTCTGCATGTGGTGTGAAATGAGAGGAGGGGCATGTGGTGTCAAGCAAAACATTTCACACAGCATAACACGCGTTGGCTTAGTTGAGTGAAGATTCGTTACCGAGGAGGTATTTCGCGTGAAATATGTCGCCATTGGACATTTGTAGTTTGTGGCTTTGATTGTGTGAATCTTAGGAAGAATGTAGACTGCAACGATCTTTTGTGGGACTGTAGTGAAGATCGTGTTTATACACAGTATCCTCAAACTGTTGACATTTCGAAAGGACCTATTCGTCCGGTTACGGCCGAGTTGTTGCCTGACATGCGTCGAAAACTCATCGAAAGACAATTAGGTGGGAAATTGATCATCTCGCTGTAGTTAATTTCCAAAGAAAAGCCAGCATTGTTTTTGGAAAAAATAGAAGGCAATGTGGTTAGTTTGGTGTGGGTATAGTCACCGATGGAGGGCAGACTCGGACCCTCCATGGACCAGACCTGAATTACACAGGCACACAGGAGTGGGTTCACTGAAGTAGTGAAGTGAATAACAACTAAATGCAAAAATCAAAAGTGCTGCTGTTCGAATCAGTAAATGCACTCCCTTTCTTTTATGTGCTCTCAGTGATCCACTCTGATCATCACATTGTTGCACATCGAGTTACAAGCCTCAACTACACCCCCGTGACGGTACGAGGACGGCATGCAACTCTTTACTTTAAGCACTCGCATGGGCTTACATTCAACAAGTCCTCGTCGAGCATTCAATTAACAAAAACATTTCAATCCCTCCACCCCCCCTTGAGTTGACAAATGCAGTCGACCCCTTAAAGACAAAGTTTGTAACAATTAACTTGTGCCTACCTCTGGAGAAATTCCGTCAGTTTCCAATTTCTGCATCACGGACCCAGCAGGGATGCGGATGTTCACATGTAACGAACCGAATGCCTTTCCCCATTCCCATCCCATCCACACACACACACACACGTGAAAAGAGAGAGAAACAAACAAACATCCAAGCACAGATGGAATCCCCCTAAGAAAATATTTCTTTTTTTCCCGTTCTGTGCCTCTGTTCGGCAAAGGATCTGCCTTCGTTTCAAGACCAATTTATCCTTTGGAATGAAAACATCAATAAGAACGAACGAAAATGTGGTCGACCCTAGAGCAGGTCTAGGAATAGATCGAAAACGCCACCCATGGGAAAATTTCAAGCAGACAGAAGCATGAGCCGTGGAACATGGAACAACAACACGTCCACATGGCCAGTGTTCCTGCCTGTTCGCCTTTCACTTCGCATTAGCCCCTTCGAGTAATTACTAATCCCTGAAAAACTGAATGAGATGTCGGCAGTAATCGTCCAATCGTCCTCAAGGACTTGAAGGCCTTCCAGCTGTTTCCGTGAGACGACCACTCGACGGACACACTCGTGGGGTGGTATGCCCCAGAGTCGGAAGGAAAATACAGCAAGTTTGTGTATTTCCGCAGTGCCATGGGGATTGGGATGGCGACGAGTCCACGCAAAAGAAGCGGAGTTCAGAGACAGAGGGCAGAGAGCAAATTCCTGTAGACGACTCGAGTGCAGCACAACAGTCGCATCGTCTGACGGCGAAGACAAAGGATTCTGCACGAGACAACAGGGCCCACCACACAGATTCACCAGCAATGCGTCCCATTCCAACGTCTATGCACAAGTTCAGCAGCAGGCGGAGGCTCACTCTTTAAAAATCAATTTAATTCAATTTCACTTTGATTGGCAGCTCCCCCGCCGGAACCCAACAAGTGTCTGAAAAACGGTGCACACCGATCCGGGACTGAATTTGATTAAAATCACTTTCACACATTAATTCACAGGCGACACGGCGCGTCGGTGGGCCACTCGTTCCCGTCCGAGCCGACTAATCGAGTGTCTGGCCGAGGGGAGTCCTCCGCAAGTGGAACTCGACGAACAAAGCAAACCGGGATTTCGATCAAAAGCGAAAGACAGACACCGAACCGAAAGCACTGCACTGCACTGCACTGCACCACCCGCTGGAGGAAAGCTTGAAGTATGACTGAACCGAACACTGATGAGCGCTATATCCGGCCGAGGTACGAGGATTAGGATTCTTCTTAGTTTTTCTTTTTTTACTCTCTTTTTGTCGCCCGATTCCTTTCTTTGTGTCCGTGGAAAGGCAGGAGCGGCACCAACAACGGAGGAATGTCAACTGCAGGCTACAAGTAGAATTTATTTCCTGTCTACGAGTACGAGTACGAACGAGCGTACACCTGAGTGAGTGTTGGCGTGGTGGAAGTTGTGAGATGAATCTGTAGGATGTACGCATACAGACGTCTCGCTGAGGAAACACACTGGATGCTGTGCCGGTCGAGTGGGCATGCGTCGAACGAATGGAGAGACGAATTCATCGTGGGTGTCCGGTGTGGAGCACATTTCAGTCGTTTGGCTTGAACTGTTCAGTTTGTCGAAGTTTGAGGCATTTTTTTTTTGAAAGATGGGATTGCCAAGCGATCGAGGGGCCCAGTAGGGCCTTCGACGTATATGGACTACTCGAGTAGAGTGGCAACAATCAGCAGTCAAGCCAGTGCAACCCCGTTGTGTTGCCGCTTGGATCTGGTCGATCCTACTCCACAAGCTTTTGAGACAGCTGTGGAGATGGCTAAGACTGCGTTGTTCAGCCTAGTAAATGAAGATATCTAGGAGAGTTCCTCCTCAGACAAGGTGCACAGTGCGAGTCCGAGGAACTTGGCAGGGCTAAAAGGCTCTGGCTCCAGCACGATCTTTCGCCAACTGACTCCATTTGAGAGCAGGTTTAGGTCCTTCTTCACGTGTGTGCGCCATCTAGTTCGAGGACGTCTTCTGTTGCGTTGTCCCAATGACCCGGCGTGTAAGATTCTTCAGGAAGGAAGGAGCCTTGCATGACCTAACCATCCTAAGCCTGCGATCCGAAGACGATTAACTATGTGCAAGCATGGCGCTGTACAACCGGTACCCGTCTCCAGACGCCATCAATAGGAACAAAGATCGCAAGCAGAACTTTTCTCTCAAAGCGATCAAGATGTCATAGAGCAGGACAGGGATAATCAGAATGTTACATAAAGTCAGCTTGGTGTATCGACAGATGGCTCTGGTTCTCAATTGCCTCTTGAGCATAACGAAATTGCGGTTGGCGAGAGCTATTCTGCGCTTGATCTCAATGCTGGAGTTATTGTCCGTGTTTACTTCAAAGCCGAGGTAGACGAAGTCCTTGATTACCTCAAAGTGTCTGCCTCCCATTTTGACACTCTATTCGTGGCGTCAATGTTGCGCGACTTTTTGTGATGACAATATGTACCTTGTATTGCTCTGGCTTTCAGTTATACCGTTGTTGAGCACTTCAATGCCAGCAAACGCCTCATTGACGGCTCGATGTGTTCGTCCAATCACGTCGATGTCGTCCACGTAAGCAGTTGAAGGGACTTTTTGGAAAATCGTGACGCGGCTGGTGTTGGCCTTTAAATTTCACACTATCCTCTCAAGTGTGCTATTGAAGAAGTCAGATGACAGCGTGTCGCTTTGTCTGAAATTTTTTTTGACATTGAAGGTCTCGGTGAGTTCGTTACCGACCTTGATGGAGCAGCGAGAGTTCTCCATCGTCATCCTGCACGAGCTTGGCAGGAATGCCAAAACTAGACATGACACTGTACACATAACTCGTCTCTATGCACGCTGTCATATGCGGCCTTGAAATCGACAAATAGGTGGTGGATGTCGATCTGCATCTCTGGAGTCTTTTGCAGGATCTGCTGTAGTATGTAGATGGTGGACTTGCTCGGCCCGAAACTGCATGCATAGGGACCTTCACATTATTGGCGATTCGTGAAAAAGGCGTTTACACAAAGCGGCGAGTGAATCTTGATAGCGATCTTAAGGACACTGATCCCTCGATATTTGTCGTAGTCAGAGTGATATTCTATCTTGTGAACCGGACAAACGACGCTGAGAGTCCTTCATCGGGCATGCTTTCCCTGGTCCTTATCTGACAGATGAGTTGATGTATGCACCCAATATACCAGATATACCGGTATGAAGTGAGGATAGGAAACATTTGTTGTGAACGAGCCCTTGTTTTTTTTTTTTTTTTTTTTGTCTGCTATGACATCTGTGAAAATTATTTAGTATACATCAAGTCATTGAACAGACAAAATCATATTTTTTCATCGTGTTAAAAATGTCGAGTTACGTTCCGGAAAGTGATGATTTGTGCTGCAGAGTCGCATCGAATGCTTGTCGAGGCATATGGTGATCATATCATGATCATGCATGGTTTCAAACGATCAGAAATAATGATTTTGATGTGAGCAATGAAGAACGTGGAAGACCACCAAAAAAGTTTGAAGACGCCGAATTGCAAACGATCTTGGATGGAGATGACACTTTGAGTAGAAAGCAAATGGCAGCAATGTTAAATGTTGCACAACAAACAATTTCTGACCGCTATGGGAAAGATCCAAAAGTGTGGAAAATGGGTGCCACATGAATTGAATGAAAGACTGATGGAAAACCGAAAAAACAAAATTTGCCTCAAAGACACGTAAGGAAATCGGTTTTGCAACGGATTGTTACTGGAGATTGGAACCGGACAACCATCAACATCCACTGCAAAACAAAACCAGATCGATTCGGCAAGAAGACAATGTGTGTGTGTTTGGTGGGACCAGAAAGGTGTGGTGTACCACGAGCTCCTAAAATCTGATGATCAATTTGAACCCTGCATTGATCGAGAAACGACCAGAAGACACGGCAAGGTATTATTGCTCCATGTCAATGCACATGCACACAAAGCAAAACCGGTTCAGGATACAATCAAAACGCTTGGCTGGGAGCAGCTACTCCACCCGCCGTATTCACCAGACTTGGCTCCTTCCGACTACCATTTGTTTTCATCGATGGGACACGCATTGGTTGAGCAGCACTTGGATTCCTACGAAGAAGTCGAAAATTGGGTGTCTGATTGGTTTGCTTTAAAAGACGAACAATTTTGCTGGCGTGGTATTCACACAATTGCCAGAAAAGTGGTAAAAATGTGTAGAAAACAATGGCCAATACTTTGAATAAAATACTATATTAATTATTAAATAATATAATATGGGTGGCGCTACAGCCCGTAGGGGGCCAGGGCCTAGCTTCTCAGCAACCACTCGTGTTGTGCGTGCTATTGTTCTTTCACGAGTGGAAGAGACCTACAGTTTTATGCTGACTCCGAACGGCCAAGTTTGAGAAGCTTTTTCTAGACAGGAAATACTCATTGAGCATTGTCAGTGACTCGAAAGAGGTGGGACCGTGAAAATTATTTTTGTCGCTCAGAGCTGGAATCGAACTTACGATATCGAGGTTGGGGTCGACGCACATACCCACAACGCTACGGGCCACCACGATTATATTAATTACTCGTCCATAATATTAATAACAAATAACAAAACAAATGTCTGTACATGCAAACAGCAAGACATCTCACAGTCTATGGTTGATGACTAGAAGTTAGATGGAGGTAATCTGCTACATGTCCTCATGTGGTTGAACTTTCTCAGCTTGATGGACCATATTCGGGCTTTTGAGAGTGCTTCTCTTAGGGCTTGCCTTAGCTTTTCCAGAACGCCAGAGTCCCAGTACAGAGAATTCTACTCTAATGAGGTCCTATGCAAGAGGGCGACAACTTCTGGCTTCTGGTGAAGTTGATTCGAGGTCATACCGTCAGAGCGATGATCTTGACCAATAACTTGATCACTGCTGCTTACTATCCCAACACACAGAGGTTAGCATTGCCTAGGCTTGTAGTTGACAGTTACAATTTTTTCGTTTTCTTCTTTGGCGTTTATGGCGTAGACAATTTTAAAAATTTGGCGATTTCTCGTTTTGCAACTTGACAAACCTGCTAGATTGTTAAACCGATGGATTTTTTGGCTTTTCAACGCAGGCTTGGCTGTGATGTGAATATGGCGTGCATGGAAACGCTTGTGGGGGTTTTCTTCGCCTTAATTCACGTTTGTACAGGCACTCATCGCTGTGAGAGGATGGATAGTCAGATCAATGCATCTGCAGCAGAAGTTGCTGCTAGTGATGGACACCTAGTCCCCTGAAGTGATCTCCCAAGTATTGGTGTGAAATCAACAACCTAAACCACTTTCTCCATGTTGCTGAGGAATGGAATATAATAATAATATGTGTTGTGCTATAGCCCCTAGGAGCTAGGGCCTAGCCTCTCAACAACCACTAGTGCTGTGCAGGCTATTGTTCTCTCACGACTGGAAGGGACCTAAAAGTTTTATTCCAACTCCGAACGGACAAGTTTGAGAGGCTTTTTCTAGACAGCGGACCCTGTCTTTGACCATTGTCAGTGACTCGATAGAGATGGGGCCGTGAAAAGTATTTTGGTCGCGCCAGGGATCGAACCTAGATCGTACTCCCAAGTAGGACTCTACTACTAATTGTTCATTCTCGTCCCGACAGGCTTTAGTTCGAGGTATGTACATTCCGTATACCTTTGGGTTCGATTTTCGGACCTCCTTCCACTAGCGCGTGGTCGAGGAAGAGGACTTCTCCATTTCCTCGACTTCGTGCTTCTCGTGATCTATCTTTTTTCTTCTGAATAGCCGGTTCACTCTGAAACAACGAAAGTGGCCAAATCGGCTGGTGTAGACAATATCCGGCCAGTAATGGGTATAGAGCGAGGTTTATGCCTGTCTCGTGTAATTAAGGTGGCCTGGAGCACGGGGAGACACCTACGGAGTGGCAAACAGGGGCGAATGTTTCTCTTTTCAAAAAGTGGGACAAAAGAGATTGCACCAACGACAGGGACTTACCGCTCTTAAGCCTCCCGGGGAAGACCTATGCTAAGGTGTTAGAGGCACCCTCTAGAGTTGTGGTCGAGTTCATATGCGGCCTGGTGGATGAACTGTGCGACTTCCGTTCCGGCAGAAACCAGCTTTTCAATCTAAGAATGGTACTCGAGAGGGCTTGGGAGTATTCGAGTGCGCCGTGGTAAACTCTGAAGTGTTCTGCGGGAGTATAGGATTGAGGGTCCTCTTTTGAGAGGCATTCAGTCGATATTAACAAATTGCAGAAGCTGTGTGGGTTAACGTCGCAAATAAACATCTTTTTCCTAAGGCCAGTGGTGCGTCTTGTCACCTCTCCTTTTCACATTTGGATTGAATGTTACAGCGCAGCCGAAGGGAGGAATGTTTCACATAGGGGGAAAGAGGGTAAGTCGTCTGATCTTTGCAGATGTTATGGTTACCCTCACATCCTCACAGACGGAACTCAACCGCGCACTCGATGTGTTCGTGACCGTATGTGCAGTTGCTGGGATGAAGGTTAACCTGGACAAATCAGAGGTGATATTAACTTCCAGAACGCCATGTAAGTGGAGTCCCATCTAGGCAGGTGGAGAAGTTCAAGTGTATTGGGGTCTTTTCACGAGTAATTTAAGGAGTAATGCTGAGCCTTCCTGTAGGATTGCCCAGCTGGCTCAAGATTAAAACAGGCAACAAGGCCGAGCTTGATGTCAAAGCCAAGCTAGCGGTGTTTGTTCGAAATCCCACCTATGGTCATGAAATTCGGGCAATGACCGAAAGAAGAACATCGCTAATACACTCTTCGTGCTGTAGTGGGAGTTACTCGCTGGGATATGTTCAGAAACACGACAGTACGCGGGGAACTCAATGCCGAGCAGATACATCTCCAAACGGAGAGAGCTATGCTTCGATGGTTTGGACACGTGGCGCGAATGTCCCCATCATTACGTCTTCCGAGGCGTGCCTTAAATGCTAACCTTGGCAGACCCAGGACGAGGTGGTTGAACCAAGTCCAACAATTCGTCTGGTTACGCCTGGGCAGTGGTCTGAAGATCACTAGTGAGATGATTGGATGATGATAGAGAGTTCGTAATTCCAAGCTCCTTTTTCTTTCGAAGGATTTTCCTTTAAATGCGGACGAATTTGGTAAAAACTTACCGAACTTCTGGTAAACCTCGCATCTATTGTTGGACAGTGTCCGCTTTTCTGTACTCTTCTCACGGAAATAGCTTCCAGCGGACCATCCAAAAGACAGATATGATCTTGGGAGCGATATTACGGAGACTTGTCCCTCAGTAGTTGGAGCTAGACAAAGATGTGCATTTAGTCCGGGAATCAAAGATCTGACGAATACACTGACTTGGCCACATCAGGTGCACACTGCAGTGAAGGTCTTCGAATCCGAGCTTGGTTCGAGAAGGAGAGGATAACCGAACTTCCGTTACAAAGACGAAGTCATCTCGGACGTAAGGCAGTTTGGTGTTGATGACTGAAAGTAGCCCGCCCAGGACCGTCATTTGGAATGCAGCAATTTATCAGTTGCTGATTATGCCCTTCCAACCATACTTTATCAAATTCCTTTCATTTCCAAGTCGACAATCTGGGCAGACATGCAGTGTTTCTTGTCTTTGCACTACATCCTGGCGGACTCCATGTTAAACGTGGCACGTCTTTATCCTGTTCTCTCATAAAAGCGAATTGTGTATCCCGAACGTCGCCAATTAATGTGTCGGAGGCAAACGCATGCTATCAACTATCTGTTGACCAGCTCTGTGGGATCTTCGCCTGATCTGCGGAATATACCAAAATTTCCCTGCTCAATGTTACCGAGAGCCTGTGGCACTCTTTTTTTTTCTACGCGCCTTCTGAGGGAAACAGACTCTATTCTCACTCTTCCTCAAGTGAATCAGAAAGCAACTCATTTTAAGCTAACATCTGCTCCATTTTATTACTTAAAAGGAAAGATAACAAAATCTCGCTAACTAATCAGACACAATTGCCAAGACTACTTCCAAAGCAAATTCAATGGCGTGGTCTTCACATTCGATAGAACAGGTTCAACCTCGGCGGTAATCAGCCGCTGGATCGTTTCAACATCTTGACAGGCTTCGATCTTCCTCCAGTAGTCCTTCTCCGATTCGTAAATGCGTTCGAAAACCTTCGCCACTTTCTTCTGAAAATCCACGCGTTCATACCTGCAGGGTGAATCAAAAGCTGAAGACAACTCTGGTTGCATACAAATGGACCATGTGAACAAACCTCTCTTGTCCATAGTTCCCTCGGGAGGGCAGCTTTTCAGGGTCGGCGTCGAGGTAAATTACAAGATCCGGTTTGATGAGTCCTATTTCCGTGCTCTTGCACCAATCGAAATCTAATCCTGGAAATGAACGGATCGGCTAGAGTTTGTTTGTTTTTCTCGAAAAAATACTCACCCTTCGCCGCGGTGTAGGCAATACCAGAGTAGGAGTATCTATCCACAATCAGTGTTTTGCCACCCAGCAGAAGATCCCGCATCAGTGTCTGCAACTCCCATCGGTTGTCGGCGAAGAGTCTGTGAATCTCCTCATCGGACATGTTCTGTTTGTTGGTCAGGTAATCGTTTATTAAAAGACCCGTGGAGGTTTCACGATTGGGAAAAACCATACGTTCAGCCGGAACATTCTGTGAAATTAAATGTTTCACTAATAAGGCAATTAAGGGAATGAACTCAACTCAAACAAAATCATGCAAACTTATGATACGCACCTAGATTGGAGCTTTGTGTGGACTTCCCACATCGATCCACCCCTTCGAGCACTATTAAGGCTCCACGTGAAATATTTATAGAACCCATCGCTAATCGTCTCCAAAAATGTTATCACTTGCAAAATCAGATTTAGCGCGCGACATTTGTTTGAACAACAAATAAGTCAACGAGTTGAGACCGGTTGAAATGTCAAATCAAGGAGTTGTGCAGCAGTGATGCCAAATCTGTGATGCAACAAATGTGTAGATTTGTAGATTGCTATTAATTTCTCGTTAAAATGGTGAATAAATTCTAGTTGGGGCAATGTATTGACAATGTGGTCCAGAATATACACAATTTGGCAAACAACCAATCGAATAACGAGGAATCTTACATGTGCCCTCTGCTATGAAAGGACAAGGGCATTATATGCGTTCTTAGTTGTCCACCCTCCTAATGGTTCCCTAGCTTAGTAACGTCCCGAAGCAGCCCAACAAAATCACCAGATCCCGCTGATGCAATTCATTTGAAATGCATCGGCCCATTTGAACGCCCCATCAACTGTCACCCATGCAGTCGACGTGTTAACCGATAATGCAGTGCACGAACGAATGGGAACTGGGGAACAAAACATCATGCCAATCCCGTGTGAAAACTACCTTCCCGATGCTGTCCCAAACACTCTAGCAGCAAATGTAAAAAAATCCATCGCGGAACATTGTAAGGGAAACAAATTTCCATTTCTGATGTAAAGTTTGTCTAAAATGAAACATCTATGTGTTAATATCTAATCGAGAAGTGTTTCGACGATGAATTCTCAATTCACAAGCTCCTAATTGTTATATAATGCCGCGAAAAACGCTTAAAAAAAGTGAAATGAAATAAAAATCCCAAGAAATCTCGACAGTGCATAGTGTGTTTTTTTTTTGTATTTTTTTTCCTTCAATTCACACTCGGTTCTCGGTTTTGCCAATTGTCCCAAAAGGGAACAAGAAAAGAGCAGCACAGCAGTATTAGTATTCGAAACAAAAACAAGCCCGAGTGAGAGGGAAGATACAACAAAATTTTCGCCTTTCAAAAAAAAGCAAAAAAAAAAAAAAGAAACGAAAAGGATTCCACACCAAAAGTTTCGGGTTCGTGTGATTTTTGGTCGGTTGCTATTCGATTAATTATGAAACCTATGTTTCGCGATACAATGTGGACCACCAGCGTTGATGGCTTCTGCTGAGAGATTCATTAAGTTCAACAAAAGCGTGTGTCGCGAGTCGAAGAAAACACCAGCCGCAGCAGTAGCAGCTGAGTCTTGAGAAGTGTTTGCGTGTGTGTTTTCATTGTAGCTGCTGTGTCGTCGACGAGCTGTCGGTGTCCACCTCATGCTACTCCATTGCAGGCGCTCCAGCTTAGGTACATACCAACAAACATACACGTATTCCGACCAGGACCACAATATTCAAAAAAAAGGGATTCACCGGGGCACACGCAATCGGTTCGATAGTTCCAGTTCCAGTCAGTGCTTAGAGTTGATTTTCGGGTGTTTTTCCGGCGCAGAAATTCGAATGTGGTCGGCATTGTTGCAACGGGGATTAAAATTTATTCATGTTTACGCGTCGTGCCCCAAACTGAAAGGGGGGTTTGTTTTCGCATCCCAAAAGTGCATTGCACTGTGTAGTCTTTGTTTTATGTGTGGCACATTCCGCAGAATTCGTGTGTGATGGCATCATTTTGTGCTCCTGTGGCACGTGAACCGATAGCGACACCCTTCTTCTGCTCGACGATTGGTGCAGCAGCACCGGTGACCACCAGATAATTGCGTGCTGGTGGGTGGGATGCGCTTCTCAAGTGAATATCGTGTTGTGATTTATTCATAAAGCAGTCGAGTGATTGGCAGGCAGATGGGTGCTGTTGTAAGGATTATGTGCCTTTGAAAATGGATAATTGAACGCTGATGGTGTAGTATGCGTAGAATTCTGGTTTTGTCGGTGTCCTTCTGAAAAACACGTTTTGTTCGTTCATTGGATGGCGGGATTTACTTATGTTTTTTGTTTCGCTTCGTTGCGATTGGGGCACGATTGATGCAGTAGTGTGGTGCTTCGAGGATTTTCTAGAATATTGCTGCGCCGGCTAGTGTGGTTTGAATGCGCTTATTGTGTTGCGATAAATTCACGAGGTGCCGTGCCAGTGCAGTGTGTGAGAGAGTGCTTTCCCGTGTGAAATATTGCATGATGTCAGACCTTGTTATGGGCTGGTACACGTCGCAGCCGACGAGAGGAGTGATACTGCGCACGTTGGTCTCAGCATTCTACCGTCTCTTTAGGGGTAACGACGATCTACGAATCTGATCATGGTTGAACGATGGGACAAGCGCACATGTGATGCTGAGAATGGGGCACGGGAGCAGCATATGTCTTCTAGCTGTTGTCAAACACAGTTCTACCTCTGCTTCGCGATGGCAACGATTGACGTTCGTGTCTATGCCGTATAATAATCAAACGCGATTCGATTTTAAAACAACTCGGAACGTGTCTGGGCGGCGCAATTGTATCTTTGTTTGCTTTCGTGATCTGCATGCATTCAGGCGGTTGAGTCACGCTTTGCAACGACTGCCGCCAAACGTGTCATATTCGAATCTTAAAACGAGAAATTAATGCAGTGCTAATCGGGCGGAGTCACTGATTAATTAGTCGTTTCGTTGCCAACTTTGACCTCTTGACGATTGTCGATTGAATATGCGGTGAGAAAAGGCGGCTTGCGAGTGCTCTGAACTTGGTCGGCACATGCGAACAGAAAATCTATCGACGAGTGTCACGGTACACGATGTAAGGGCCATCATGTGCCCGCATAGCCAGCAGGGTATTCTGTGTCTACAGAGAATGACGATAGGTAGATAGGTGTGTAATTGGGTGCCCTTGCGGCCGAGGTTCTCTTAGACCAACAAGCTGGATACATTGTGCTCGAGACCTTTTGTTCCAGTGGAGCCATTCTCCAACGTCTGAAAGAGGGTTAGAGGGTTTTTCAGCACTTGCTAGGGTTGGTCTTTCGCAGAGCACAGAATATATTTCTTCCTCATCTCTGCAGGGCCTCCGAAAGCTGCAGATGTTGTGTGGTGAGTTCACTAGTGGTGTATGTGTTTATGACCCCTAAAAATGCTCGCACCTGGCTGCGAACAGCAATTTTGATCATTTTTTAATGAGCGCCAGCCAGAGAGCCCTTGCTCTAATTTCCACACTGAGTAATCGAGTTTTTGCTCTATCTTCGGCTTCGTCTTCCAGTTTTCTTCTCATAGAGCCAAGCGGCATGGCGCGTAAGAGATTGCTAGAGATTCTTTAAGCTCGAAGCTGGTCGCTTTTTGGTTGGCTTGAATGACAGCCATTGCCGCCCAGCACAGGCTCACAGTGTTCGTCAAGGATAACTCACTGGCGCTTTGTCTGCATAACCTGACAGTTTCCGTTAGGGTGTCGAAGAAGATAGATGTCATTCGTGTTCTCGCTATGTGTGTTCTGCTTCGTGTATCGCGCCTACTTCAGCTTGGAACACGTTGCAGTCGTCTCTTAGTTTCAGTGATTTTTCGAATTGGACACAGAATGTAAGCCGTCGGTTTACAGGGAGAATTCCCCACCTGCTGCTTGCCATTTGCTCTGCGCATTGTTTCCGATCCGAAAACGAGGGAGAAAGTTTTTTTTTCCGAAGCTAGTTTGGACATGCCGAACAGATTCGTCTAGTATGCTGTGCTGCTGTTCAACATTTGAGTAGCATCTGTCTCTCGAAAGACCCTTTCCTCAGAACCTCAAAGCTGATGAGACTGCGCTGTTGCTTCAGAATCAGAGACCAACGATACCAGCAGACCAACTTACCTTTGCATGGCTAACGTCAGGTCCTTTGTCTTACTCTGCACTGTGTGTAGCCAGAAATCTTAGATTTTGAATTCAACTGGAGTACATGTACCAATCGCACAACATCAAAGTCATGGAGCTTTAGTGTGGAAATGGGGACTGCAACCCCACAGGAGGAGTCCATTAGATATTTATGTCCATAGTCAGCCCTATACTCATATATTGCAGCGCGTTTTGAAGGACAGCCTTGGACAAAAACATCAATTGCAAGATGCTGGAGAGAATGCATCGGATGACAGGCTTATGTATCAGTTAACCCGTAAAGACAAGCCCCACATTGCGTAACCTTCCGTCGATAGAAGTATTCAAACAGGCGCCAGTTGGGCGATATGAGCTCCGGTTCGGACACTCCACGTTTCTCTCTCTTTCCACCGCTACTACCCGGGCTACTCTTAGAGAAGGAGTCTTGCGCTGTATAGTCCTCTGCGTATCTTGACAGTTTTGTCGAAGATCGGCGATGGTTTAGGAGTGGGTTTCTATTCTACAAATCCAGGTTTTGAACATTCAACTGTTCGACTACCAATTCCTTTCCTTTCCTTCCACGTAGAAAGTATAGTGATTAGAGAAGCTCTGTCTTTGGTCCTAAGAAGATATCGAGCAGAAATCTCTGTCAGGCAGCTATCAAATCTCTAAGCTCAGTCACATTTAACTCGAGGACTTCCCTGAATTGCCTCCTAACGCGATGGCCAAGTATATTCGTATCCTCCTCCTCATACAGGTGGCGTTACACTGCGACATTTCAGAGAATTCCCAAGTACTCCTTCGGAAAGAGAGATGCCATCCATGTCTACCGCTACTGCTAAGCAAGTACTAAAGCTTACAACATTTCCTCACATAATTCGTAGAGTCTACTGGGCACCAGTGCCCCATGGCACATGGCCTGCCATCGTCCCAAAATGCTCACGCAGCCTGATCAGACTGAGTAGACCTCGCAACAGCACCATTATGCTCCTTAACGGGCATTCTGTCGTAGGTACACATGCCTCCACATTAAACCTTCTCCATAACTCGTTCTTCGGAAGCTGCAGAGAGGACGACCTTCCTTGCAACTGTAGTGCCGTCTCCAATCGTGGGAAATGTCACTTAGACGCTTGCTATTACAATAACTTGACGGGACAAAGCGATCAAAGAATCAGTCAACTCCTCTGCTACATCAGGCCAGCAACAGCTGGCTTGTGGATTAAGATTTGAGATTCACCTAACCTAACCTTCTGTTCAACTCGATCATTCTCGATCCCTATTGCTTTCGAAAGATCTTCTAACATGGATTCGTCTTATGTTAGGACCCGATTCGGTAGCAGATTTTCATTGAATAAGTCAACACAACGCGCCACTTAAACGCAGTGATACATGGTCTTGATGGAACGCTGCATTAGCATCCGCGATCACTTTGCCATTATACTTAGGTTTCAGTCCTCCTCTCTCTGTCCATTTAGAAGGTTCGGAGAAAGGGCCTTTACGGCTGAAGCATTGGTGTTTATTCAGAGGAACAGACGCCCATTCGCTTAGGCATATACAATGGTACAAAAGATAAATGGGTTAAGGCCATGCAGTTAGAACTAGGGTGCCAGCACGTAACAAGATTCCCTTCCCTTCCACTCGTGAGAGAACAATAGCACGCACAACATTAGTGGTTGCTGAGAAGCTATGCTCTGCCCCTCTACGGGCCGTAGCGCCACCCATATTATTATTATTATTATTACATGGTGACTTCGGCTTTAAAATGTGATCATGTGCTGGCAAGGAGGATACTTTGTGTGCAAGGATTACTCGATTGTTTCAAGTTGCGTGCTAGCTACTCGGACTTCGGTTTGATACCTTAATTTACCAGAACTGATGGATGTAGCGCGATAAACACCTTAATTTGTTCAGTTCATTAAAAAATCTCCCAAACGAACGAGACCACGAGAGATGTTGATTCTAACCCTCCGAATCAATCTCTCGAGTTTTATAACGACACCAACTACACGAATCGAATTTATGGAATAAAAGTCCGTGAAAATCGAATCACAGGTTATCAAGACCAAAAGGAAACAGGCGTGCAAGTGCTCTTGAATAAATCAAGACTATTCATTGTCCTTTTTCGCGCCGTGTCGTCGTTGTATGTCCTTTCCGTTGCTCCGAGGCTGGTTGCTTCTCCGTTACAAGTGTAAAAACAAACACTTTACTCGGGTTAGTTGTAGCCTTCTGACAGCTGTCAAGGGTTGCCGCCATTTGTTGCATACATTCGTTCAATTCATACGTTCACGTGTTCTAGGTGTCCCGGGACAGGGATCTTTGCTGGTTGGGAGAGAAAAACTACTCTGTCCTGCGTGCACCTGCAATATTCTTAAGCTCGTGTTGGTTGTCTTGATTTGCATCATTGCTAGGTTCCTAGAGTCTGCGTCAACGTTAGGCACATAAGGTCTAGATGCTTAGCGCTTCGTTTACAAATCGTATCTTGTGCACCACAACAAGCAAGCCCACCGTAAACGGAATTAAAGGTTCCTCCAATTGAAGTCTGATCATCTCAGAAGTGATTTATTCACATCACACCTCGTCCTCTTGTTTCATGACATAGTACAGTCAATTAAGTTCCGTGGGGCGTGGGGTGTTGTCGCTTTGTTCAGTTCTTGAGACGAAAGTAGTTAACAATTCATACAGCCGTCACACCCGAGTCGCTGACAATGCTCAGATGGTATGCCTGTTGAGACGGGACTTCACCAAGTGAAAACTAAAAGCTCAAACTAATAACTGCCGTACAGGAGTGGATGCTTTAAACGTTCAGATCAGGATCAGACAATGCCACAAAATCAATCAAGTGTTCAGAAGATGAAACTGCAAGTTACTCAATCGGTTGGAGTTGCTGGCTTGCATATGCATCAGAGGAGCGTTGAGACGTCGTCCTTCAGACGTGCGAAATACACATGTTTACCTCTGCACCTTCTACCTTTGAATATTTACAGTACAGCCATGGGACTCCGGATAGTGTTGAGCTGTGAGAGTGCTACGAAATAACTTGTTTGTGTAACAGAAAGACGAGACAACTCGTTTCCTCATATCCTCGTCCATCGGGGACTGTTGCACCAAACAATAGACGACGACGTTCAACATCATATCGACCAAACGTTTCCCCGAAGACTGTAAAGTCTGTATCGTTTGTTTGTGGATCTAAAACTTAACTAAATCAAAAATAGCACGTCAAATGTTTAGTCAACATTTATTAGTTTAAGGTTCATTGACAGAAATCATGGAAGTTTTTATAAAAGGAAAATATCAAACGATCCAACTTACCATCGGTCGCTCAACCATTCTTGACGAAAATAACACCCTCCTCAAATGACACCGACCGCCTACTATAATAAACAGCCCTTAGAGGGGCCAGCAACCACTCGTGTTGTGCGTGCTATTGTTCTCTCACGAGTCGAAGGGACCTACAGTTTTATACCGACTCCGAATGGCCTAGTTTGAGAAGCTTTTTCTAGTCAGGGACACTCTTGGACCAATGTCAGTGACTCGAAAGAGGTGGGGCCGTGAACAGGCCAGGAATCGAACCTACGACGTTGAGGTTGGGGTCGACGCACATACCCAAAACGCCACAACGGGCCACCATCAACCGCCTACTACCTCAAGCCATATTCGAGAACCAACACTCCTTTCCGTTCAAAACGGATGTCTGACAACCAGTCGCTGGCTGACTGCGTTGGTGCCGGTGTTCACACTTAGCACACTAATATTTCAGCATACATCTCTTATGAGTGATGGGGCATTGTTCACGAACTCGAGGTGGCAACCTCAACTTCAACAACTTCCACTATAAAAGCAGCCACAGCCTACTATCTTAAAGCAAATGGCTAGGCACCATATGCTTAGCGCAAATGATGTATGGCCATCACTTGATCTGAGACGGCCACTCAGCGTGCTTAGACTTAGCAGACCCTCGTCGGTGTTACAACAGGACACTGCGTAATTGGCATTCATGCCCGCGGAATTGATGCCCAATATAATCCAGAAGGCGATAGAAACTACAAATTACCTGCTTGTGTAGGAGTCGGCTGGTCGTAGGCCTCGAGAGCATGCAGAACCCAATAATCCTGAGAAGGTGTTCGAATCCGAGCCTCATGGCTCGAGAACAGAGGAAGACCGAGCCTCCGGTAGAGAGATCAAGTCACCGCGGATGTAAGACGGCTTGATGGTGATGACTCGAAGCAGCGTGTCATAGATGAAAGCCAGCAATAGCTCAGGCTTAGGTCCCCCATGGGCCGACGTCCTAAAAATGCAAGAAAGGAAGGAGGTTCCCCCAATATAAAAAAACAACATACAATTATGTCGCCACGAATAGGGAACTTCGCAAAATCTGGCAATTCATTCATATCGCGTTTTCTCATTCGCAGAACTTACTTCCTTATCAGGCAGACGAACCATAAAGGGTCTGAGCCTGAGCAATTGCTGCCTTCCATCAGTGACGGTCCTGTGCACGCTGCTTCCAGTCATCAAGGCCAAGCTGTCTTGCATCCGCGATGACTTGGTCTTCCTACCGGAGGTTCGGTCTCCCTTTTCTTCTCGAACCCTCTTTGCTGGAGCGTTGTTGTCCATTCGCTCGATGTGGCCGAGCCAGTGTAGTCGACGGATTTTTGCCTTCCGGACTACATCCACATCGCAGACGGGACCATATATCCGACGTCGAATTTTTCTTTCGAAGGCACTAAGAATCAGCTCTGCAGTCTTGCTTAGCGTTCTGCTTTCGGCTCCAAAAAGCTGGCGGAATAAGGGTTTTGTACAGCATGACTTTGGTCCTTCGAGTCAGGAGTTTCGAGCCCAGTTGTTTTGACAGACCGAAGTAGCATCGGTTGCCAAGGGCGATTCTACGTCGGACTCCGCAAAGATGTCATTCGTGTAGTTCGCGATTGCTCCGGGATAGACAAACTCCTTCCCTAGCTAGAAGTTGTAGCTGTCGATTGTAACGCTTTGGCGTAGGTGGTGTGCGCCGGATCGTTTTTTTGCTCGACAGCATATATTTTGTCTTGTCCTCGTTGACCTTTAGACCAGCTAGTTTCGCCTGTTCCTCAATTGCCGTGAAAGTTTCCAGTGCGGCACGTTGGGACCGCACGATAATGTCGATGTCATCAGCGTATCCCACCAGCTGGGCTCACTAGTAGAAGATAGTGCTTTCTGCGTTTACAACTGCCCTCCGCACTATCCTCTTAAAAAGTCACAGGACAGTGCATCTCCTTGCCGAAATCCGGTGCAGGTGTTTAACAGTTCACAGGTTTTCGAACCTAACTTTACGGTGCATCGCGTATGTGTTAGCGTGGTGCGACACAACCGGATCAGTTTTCCCGGGATCCCGAATTCGGCCATCGCTTCGAATAGCTCTTTGCGATGAATGCTGTCGTATGCGGCTTTAAAATCGATGAACAGATGGTGAGTATCGATTTGAAACTCGCTGGTCTTCTCCAGGATCTGCCTTAGTGTGAAGATTTGCTCTATAGTCGATTTGCCGGCCGGCCGATTAGTGCGGTGCAAAACGGCTTTAGACGTTCATTCGCAGAACTACGGGTGGAAACTGATACTTCCTTGGTCATGCTGGTTGTAGATTGCGTTTGTCGCTTTGTGTGTTGCGACCTCAGCTTGAGTTTGATTACTCAGCTTGACAGAGTTCGCAAAGAGAATGATTGATTCGCAGTGAAAGACTTTGAAATCATTAATTAAACCAACTTTTGTTTTGTAATTCAGTTACGCCAGCTTCAAGTGCTTTCCACTCAAAAAGTAATCTACATTTGCGGAATTTATGAAGTGCTATGATGTTTTCGAGAGTGATTGTATTTAAAAAGGAAAACAATGTTTTGGTTGTTGGGGAAGATGGTTTTGGTTTTTTGGGAGATACGGCATGTTGACATGCCAAGTAGATGTGAAGCATCCAGAATGTTGTTCCACACTGAACACTGTGGTGGGCTCTCTTTCCTTAAAATATGCTGGTGGGTTATGCTAGTGTGACCTAACCGAAGTCTGATGAAGCTGGATACTGCTGCGGGAAGATGGGATTAGTCCGGTCGATGTTTGTCTTGGAGTAATGGTTTTTATAGCTGCTCCAGCAAATAATTTTGTTCTTTTTAATTACTTGGTCGATACATCTCTGTAGATCTTTTTTGGAGAAGATGCCAAAAGTGAAAACGGGTGATCTATTGCAAGATTTCGCAGCTTGGTCGGCCTTCTCGTTGCCTATTATGCCAATATGACCGGGAATCCACATGAGCTTCAAATTGTTGGCATTTCTAATTAGAAGGTCCCGAATGTTGGGACCTGTTGTGGTTCCAGTTGAGGACGGCACGAAGAACTGAAAGGCTGTCAGTGCATATTACCAGTTTCTTGCCAGGTTTTACAGCTGTTTTGGCAGCTTCGTAGATGGCTTCACCTTCTGCAGTGAAGATTGATGTGAAATCGCAAAGAATACCTTTTTTCGGCAAAGTGCCGTTTTCTTGAGTTATGGCAAAGGAGGTGTTCTCGACGGATTTCGATCCATCCGTAAACAGCGGAATCCAACCGCCTTGCTTTAGGTTTACCATGGTTTCTTGGAAGGTTGAGTGGTATACCCTGCTGTTGGTGCTTTCCTTGTTGTGCGTGTTGCGAGTTTTAGTTCAAAGGATTTTTGGCATAAGTTCCACGGTGGAAGGTGTGTGCTGTGCCCTTTAACACGTTTGTAGGGTAGGCCCATTTCTTTTGCTCTTAGAAGAGCAATGTTGATTGCAGAGGGAGGGTAGACGCTTACTTGTTTTTAATTTACTCGTTAAATCGATGTCTCTATCGATGATGGAGTCTTTGGAAAAGATAAGTTTTGGGATGATTTTTTGAAGGCTTTCCGCTGCTCTGGAGTGGGAAGACCTGCTTCCACCATGATGTTGACGATACGGGTGGTCCAGTAAGCGTTGATACTTCTTCTTGCTGACTGGTTGTACGAAGATTTAAAAATGTTTAAAGTATTATTTGGGCATTTACCATAAATATATAAACCATAATCTATTTTACTTAAGACTAAAGATAGATATAAGGTGTTCACATGTACATTGAATTTCTTCTTCTTCTTCTTTGATTGGCGCTACAGTCCGGGACGGACCTGGGCCTCAACCAACATGCCTCTCCAGCCAGCACGATCTCTCGCCAGCTAACCCTAGCTGCGCACACCAAGTTGGTTGAGGTCCTTTTCCACATGTGTGCGCCATCTAGTGCGAGGACGTCCTCTGTTGCGCTGTCCCAATGGCTCGGTGTCGAAGACTCTTCGGGCCGGAGCTGTTGTGTCCATGACCTAGCCGTCTTAAGCGTTGGATCCGAAGACGTTTAACTAGGTGCATGCCGCTGTACAGCCCGTATAGTTCGTGGTTGAACCTTCTCCTCCAAGCGCCATCAACGCAAACACAACCAAAGATCGTACACAGAACTTTTCTCTCAAAACAACCACTAGCTTCTTCATCCGCTTTCAATAGTGTCCATGTCTCTGCGCCATAGAGCAGGACTGGGATTGAGCCCAAAGAAACAGCGGTTGGCAAGAGTAATTCTGCGCTTGATCTCGGTACTGGTGTTGTTGTCCCTATTTACTCCGGAGCCTAGGTAGACGAAGTCCTTGACTACCTCAAAGTGTCTGCTGCCCAATATGACGCTCTGTCCGAGACATCGATGTTGCGCGTCGATCCGTGATGACAGCATGTACTTTGTTTTGCCCTGGTTTACCGCTAGACCCATTTTAGCCGCTTCCGCTTCAATGCCAGCAAACGCCTCATTGACGACTCGCTGTGTTCGTCCAATCACGTCAATGTCGTCCGCGTAAGCAAGCAGTTGAACGGACTTCTGGAAGATCGTGCCTCGGGGGGTTTACGTTTGAGTTTCGCACGATCTTCTCCAGGACGATGTTAAAGAAGTCACATGACAGCGTGTCGCCTTGCCTAAAACCTTTTTTGACATTGAAGGTCTCGGTGAGTTCGTTACCGACCTTGATGGAGCAGCGAGAGTTCTCCATCACATCATCCTGCACAACCTGACGAGTTTGGCAGGAATGTCAAAACTAGACATGGCGTTGTTTAGCTCGTCTCTATGCACGCTGTCATATGCGGCCTTGAAATCGACAAATAGGTGGTGGGTGTCGATCTGCATCTCTTGAGTTTTTTCCAGGATCTGCCGGAGTGTAAACATTTGGTCTATTGTGGACTTTCCTGGCCTGAAACCGCACTGATAGGGACCTACCAGGTTGTTGACAAAGGGTTTCAGGCGTTCACACAGAACGGCAGAGAGTATCTTGTAAGCCATGTTAAGGAGGCTGATCCCTCGATAGTTGGCACAGTCAAAGGGATCTCCTTTCTTGTGGATCGGGCAAACGATATTGAGATTCCACTCGTCGGGCATGCTTTCCTCAGACCATATCTTGCAGATGAGCTGGTGCATGCGCCCAAGCAGATCATCTCCAGCTGCCTTAAATATTTCAGCGGACAATCCGTCCGCTCCAGCAGCTTTGTTAGACTTCAGTCTAGATATCGCTATCTTGACTTTGTCTAAGTCGGAGGGACGGAATTCGCGTCTCTCATCGTCCAGATTGAGTGTAACATTCTGCCTGACAGCGGTATTTTGGTCCTCATCGCCGTTTAACAGTCTGCAGAAATGATTTTTCCAAATCCTCAGCATCGACTGCGATTCTACTACCAGATGTCCATTTCCATCCCGACAGGCTTCTGTCCGAGTTTTATCTCCATCTCCTCGACCGCGCGCTTCTCATACTCTTTCTTTTTTTTTCTGAGAAGCCGGTTCTCTTCCCTTCTCTTCTGTTCGTAGAGAAGAACCGAAAAGCATGGACATTTGTTCGTTTGCTGGGGTCGTCAACAGTAGATCGGTCAGTATCCGAGGCAATTAGTCGTCTTTGAACAAATTTTTTTGTGCGTGGTGAGGGCGTTAACCCCACGCACAACCCCCAGCTGGGAGGCCAGGCCCATTTATTTTACCCTTGGGCGAAGGGTCCGGATGACTCCGGTATCGGTAACCTCGCTGAGGTTGTGAGTGCCGCCGTTGACCCTACACAATAGGGTTCCTCCGCCGCCAACTCTACTTCAAAATCCCGATATGACCTTGAAGGCAACCTCTTAGATCTGAGCTCCGAATATGTCAGAGTAGCTCTAAAAGGGGGTGTACCAGGTAGCTCTGGATGTCGCCGTTGGCTAATCTGATGATAGGCTCCTCCGTCGCCATCCGTAGAGAAGATGAGCCCTGATACAGACTCATCCACTCTCCCCCTCTCTCGTTTGAAGCCGCCAATGACGTCCCACGGGGGTTGGGTACCCCATCTTCAGTCGAAGGTGCTCGGCTCCCGGATTTCACCACGGGGAGGTGAGAGTAGGAGTTCATTGACAGAGGCTAAGTGCAGACGCCTGTGCCTGCATAAGTCGCTTGTCAACGCTTCGAAATCCATCCAAATTATCTACATTTTCTATATTTACATTGTTCATCTCTAAATTTAGTTTAGGACAGGACAATTTTCGACAAATGTGAAGGTGTTTACATTTGTTGAGAGAAAGCTTAGCTCCTCCGTTAATACCCCAATCTAAAATGTCTTTAAGGGCATTTTACAAAAGTGTTTTTGGATGTTTCTAGGTCATTGTGTTTACACAAGATGAAGACATCATCGGCGTAAATGCAATGATCCTGAAGGCTGTACTTCTTAATAATGGTACTTATGTCGTTAAATGCGATTAAAAATAGTACCACCGACAAAGGTGACCCTTGGGGTGTGCCATTGCTCAGTGGGTACGTCGCAGAGAAGGTATTGTTAATTTGAACAGATATTTTCCTATTCAACAGGAATGATCTGACAAAACTGTATATTTTGGGGCCAACACCCCAATTGCGAAGTTTGTCCAATATTAGGTGGATTCCAATTCTGTCGAAGGCTTTCATGAAATCTAGCGATAATGTAGATACGTGATTGTGGGATGACAGAGCATTTGATACATAATGGTCGATGTGTAGTAATGCATCCGCACAACCCCTATTAGCTCTGAAGGCCAATTGGTTAACGTAAATAAGTTCTTTGGTTTCTAGGAACCAGAAGAGCCGGTTTGCAACTATTTTTTCCAGAACTTTCGACAAGCGTGGGATGAGGGAAATTGGCCGGTATCCATCTGTGGAGTCAATTGGTTTGTTCGGTTTTGTAATTTTTAGCTTGCATTTGCTGGAAAAGGGCGCAGTTCGCCGCTCATATCAACGGGTGCTTTGAGTGCTCGAATATTCGCAGTTCCGATTTTGTCGTATTCGAACTATTTTATTGTAGAAACGCGTTACATAGTAAGGCCCTGCGTTCAAGTTGGCACACGGGCCAAGGCTTAAGACCTCCCTCCTACCGAGAAGGCATAATATCTTCTTTTAAACGAAATAAATTCCAAAATCTCCTTCTCAAACCATCATTGCATCACATCCCATTGCAGAGACTTAATCGCAACGACTTGTCCAGCTTTATGAATGTTCCCTAACTGACGGCGGTGATCAGCTCCTTGTAACTAACCTCAAAGGAACCCAAATCGAGCCCTATTATGTCTGGAAACAATCCACACGGCCACTTGAGTCAGCCGCAGAATTCGTCGTGGAACTCCCTACAGGTGAGACAAGAAGACCCTGTTCGCCCCCATTGCGATTTTTCTTCCAAATAATATCCTCTAACTTGTCTGTTTTTTTTTGAAAATAATACATATATAATTTTTTTGTAAATAATTGAGAAAATAAAACAACAAACAATATCCGTTTATAGATACCGTCTTACATTCCAAGGCAACCACAATTGGCACACATGTCTAATGAAAGGCCGATGGTTCGTTCACCATTAGCTTGGCATACTCCAACGCCGCCGGAGTCCCTTTACAATTTCATATCGGCTAACCATAAAAACGTAAACCAAACAGAAACAGTATTAATTTTACGTATTAATTGCATTGCACCCTTGCCTGCACCGCCCGCAGTCTAACTTGTTTGCCATAAACTTATTGAATGTAGTGTAGAACGTATGATTTGATCTGTGCATTCCCCTTTCCCCTTTTTTGTTTTGTTTATTTGCTGTGCATGAATTAGTTACCATAGAACGCGAGCACTTTGGCTCGCACCACCTGTGCCCGATTCAGCTTGTGTAGAATTTGAACTTTTGCAAATCTTTTGAGCGGCGCTTAAGTCAAAATTTTGTCGTCGTTAGCTTCCTCTTAGCATGCTAAGTTGCCGCCTGCTGCCTGCTTTTATGTCGTTCGCGTTCTAAATATTGTAAATTCCACTCTTTTGCCACGTAGATGCACGACTTGTTGCTAGTTCAGTAGAAACACACACGACTTATGGTGTACCATACATTTATTTTATTTTGGTTCTTAATTTACAAATTCTGTAGCTAGAACAGTTGAACCCTTTGCTGCCGCCGTTCGCCAGAGGCCCGCCATTCGATTCAATGGACCTATCATTGCAATCAAATCGGAATAGTAGTTCCCCGCTAACCAAAGGTTTATCAGCTTCGGTGCCGCCAGAGTTTGGTCATAAACCACCACCACCACCGCCACCGCCTCCCCATTCACAAAATAACTTTCCAATGTAAGTGCGTTGTTGTGTGTACACCGTTCATATGATGTGCTGCGCTGTATGCGCAGCGGGCTTAACGAAGTCGATTACATTTTGATTTGCTCTTAATTTCCAGTCATAACTTATCGACTAACTCCAATGTACATCATTCGCAATCGATGAGCTCGGTGGCGCCGCCACCGCTGCCGAAATATATGAACACGAACGGTAATGACGTGGACATGCAGCAGCCGGCTTGCGGGGGCCTGTACATTAGAGACACCGAGAGAATAAACGATGACTACGCGAAGATGACGCGCGACAACAGGAGTTGCGAGAATGATGTAAGTTGAAGTTGATATTTTTTGTTTTTTGATTTTCAGGACGAATTAATCGAACGGGGATGAAGATGGTCAGGTCGATCGAGTGTGCATTGGTAGGAGTCACATGGTCTTCGTCCATCAAATAATCAAAAATGGCGTGATTTAGACGCGACACCGAATGTTGGTCCTCCATTCAGGAAACCGTCTGCGGCACTGCCTTTGTGTGAGCGACTGAAAGAATATCTAAATTGTGGGGATCTTTGTTTACACGCTAGAACCCACAAGGGCAAACGATTTGTCTGGACAACAGACCAACTCATTGAGACGCTCTGCAGACAAAGGCACACTGCAAGGTGGCGCACTCTGTCCTCTCTTATAGGACCTAGTGGTGAACGAAATGCTACCAGCACGAGGAAGGACCTGGTGTAGGGTTATAGCGCATGTAGATGACTCTGCTCTTGCGGCAGGCTTCTGACAAATTTACATCAGAGGTATTATGCAAACGGCTCTCTCTACCCCGGTGAACGCGGCATCGTCGTTAATCCTCAAAAAACGGACCTAGTCCTGCTCACAAGGAAGTACAAAATTACTGACTTGGACAATTCCTCGTGTTTAAAGCTGAATATCAGCACAAAAAACCTAAGCTAGACCCGCGGCCGGACGGCGCAGTTGGTTGTGCCTGCCCTTGTTCGTCCCTCGGTTCGAATCCCAGTGAAAGCGAAGTTAAGGTGCTTTTATCCGGTTGACGCCGTTGTGATAAAATTAACGGCACTGGGTATTACAGTGGATCAATAATGATCTAAGTGTGCTGGCAACTTCGCTGGCAGCCCAATAACCTAACCTAACCTAACCTATATTAGACACGAAGCTGAACTGGAAGCTCAATATCGAGGAGACTGTGAGGAAGGCCCTCGCGACTCTTTTTCTACAAAAAGTGGATCGGGTGCAAATTAGGACTAACAGCCTGCATGATCCACTGGTAGGTTGTATACTGCTCGATAAGAATATTAACCTCAAACCGCTCGAAAGGGTGCACAGGATAGCCTACGCATGCATTAGTTGCTGGGAGATTGAATTTGCACAGATAGCACGGAAACGGACACAGGTGTCATGTGCTGGCTTCTATTCCAAGGATCAGAACATCCAGCTGTCTTCTCGATTATCGGATCATTGTAGCGTCTTCCAAGTCGAAACCAAAGCGATCAAGGAAGCTCTATCGTGGCTACTGTAAAGCATCTACTTAAGCTGAACAAGATTACCCAAGGAAGCTCTATCCTGTCTACTGTAAAGCATCCACTTAAGCTGGTCAAGCTTGCTCAAGTAAGCTGTCCATCGGTGATGGTCCTGGGAACGCTGCTTCCAGTCGTAAAGACGCTGCCAAGAGCGATTCTACGTCGGATCTCCGATGCCATTCGTGTTCGAATATACGTTTCCCCGAGGTAGGCAAACTCCTTCCCTACCTAGAAATTGTAGCTGTCGATTGCAACGCTTTGGCGTAGGTGGTGTGCGGTGGATCGTTTTTTTTTGCTCAACAGCATATATTTTGTCTTGTCCTCGTTGACCTTTAGACCAGCTAGTTTCGCCTGTTCCTCAATTGCCGTGAAAGTTTCCAGTGCGGCGCGTTGGGACCGCGCGACTATGTCGATGTCATCAGCGTATCCCAGAAGCTGAGCTGACTTGTAGAAGATAGTGCCTTCTGCGTTTACAACTGCCCGCCGGACTATCTTCTGAAGAAGTCACAGGACAGTGCATCTCCTTGCCGAAATCTGGTGCAGGTGACAGTTCACAGGTTTTTGAACCGAACTGCACAGTGCATCGCGTATGCGTTAGCGTGGTGCGACACAACCGGACCAGTTTTTACGGGATCCCGAATTCGGCCATCGCTTCGAATAGCTCCTTGCGATGAATGCTGTCGTATGCGGTTTTAAAATCGATGAAAAGATGGCGAGTATCGCCTTAGTGTGAAGATTTGGTCTATAGTCGATTTGCCGGGCCGGAAGCCGCACTGGTTCCTGCCGGCCGATTAGTGCGGTGCAAAACGGCTTTAGGCGTTCACACAGTACGCTGGAGAGGGTCTAGTAGGCGGCGTTGAAAAGGGATATGCCCCTGTAGTTGCAAGATGCTGGATTGCCTTTTTGGTGGATGAAGTATATGGAGCTGACATTCCAGTCGTTGGGCATGGTTTGTCTTCCTAAATTAGGCAAATGATCTTGTGCATGCTCCCTACCATTACATTGCTCCCGGCTTTGAAATGCTCCGATGATAAGCCATCTGAGCCTGCAGCCTTGTTGTTCTTCAGCCTTTTAATGGCTGTACCGACTTCTTCAAAGCTAGGTGGAAGGACTTCTTCGTTGACTGGAGTTGGTTCCTGGTTCTCTAACACTCTCCTGGTCAGCCCCGCTAAGCAGCTATTGGAAGTGCTGCTTAGACACATCCACTATTCCCTGCGGGTCTGTAACTGAATCACTTTCGCAATTTCAAAGAACCTGTGAAAGCACACAGCCCGAGGCCAGACTTCAAGTCACAGTCTCTCCTGGCGTCCGAAATTTCGTCAACGAATTCATTTGCCCCAACAGAAAGCATAGCTTTCCCACAAACAAGCATCCAATTGAACGTGGCTTTGACTCATTTTGGGCGATCCGTATGGGATGTCCCGGGCGTTGTGGGTATGTGCGTCGACCCCAACCTCAACGTCGCAGGTTCGATTCTAGCTCTGAGCGACAGAAATAATTTTCACGGCCCCACCTCTTTCGAGTAACTGACAATGCTCAAAGAGTATTTCCTGTCCAGAAAAAGCTTCTCAAACTTGGCCGTTCGGATTCGGCGTAAAACTGTAGGTCCCTTCCACTCGTGAAAGAACAATAGCACGCACAACACAAGTGGTTGCTGAGATGCTAGGCCCTGGCCCTCTATGGGCTGTAGCGCCACCCATATTATTATTATATATAGTATGGGATGTCATGTTTCCTCATCGTTAAGGATGTCATCTTGTACCAAGGTTCATCATTTTGGTCCTTTGGTTCTATACGATTTCTTTTTCGAGTGGCACCAAGCAACGATTCGTCCTCTTACAAAAACATATTGTGCTGCGAACGAAGGCTGTCTTTTTGTCAAAATAAAGATGATGCCGTCACTAAGGTCCTAAATGTGGTCTATGTCCTCGTGCCTTCCCGCCCATCGCAAATGTTGTCAGCTGTTGGAAGTGTTGCATTTCAATTCGTTTGATACATGTTTCCCGTCGGTGTGTGCCGGCACCCGCTAGTGTGTCGTCGTGCCTTAAAGAGCTTTCAACTTGCAACTGTGATAGCAGACGCGTATGTCTTCTTAACAGGGAGACATGCCAGCAGACAAAGGCAAGCAAAAACTACAAACTTTCTAAATATAACTTGAGGGCCGGCATGAAGTGAAAGAAAAAAACGAAAACGCACTATCAAACTTGGCAACCCCACTTCGACGCACATCTGTGTGAAACGTGCCAGTTCACATCAATGACTCACGTCAATCGTCACTCCGCGCATTTGAAGATATGACGTGGCATGCACACATGCACTTTACTCGAGCGATATTGCTGTTGGCACTGTCGCTTGGTGTGCATTGCAGAAGCATTGCTCGACGATAACAACACCCAATTGCCGCGCTTTCAAGACTCATCGTTTTCACTAATTCTTCCAGATTCAGTCGAACCTAACGAAGCCCGTTGAGCTGATAAAAGAGTGCACGTATACAAATCTGTCGAGTAAAATCATCTCAAGCTCACCTAAGAAAAGTAAGTCTTGACTCTCCAGTCACCTTTATGTCATCTGAAAATATACACAATTTGCCTGTTTGTCTCTAGTTTCACCACCTCCAAGTCAACAGCAGCAGCAGCAACAACTACTGCACCAGTTGCAGCAACAGTATTCCAGCAGTGCCAATGGGCCCAACTCGCCGGAGAGCACCCGTCTCACTCACCTTACCAACTTCAATACTCCCCTCAACCACATGCTCACAGAAACGTCCACAAGCGGCAGTTGCTTACCACCGAAGTGTGGTACGGACTTGACAACGGCCCAAGTGACGGAAAACTCTTGCAACAGTCTCTCGACCAACGACTCGCCGGCCAATGTGACGTCGAACGAAGATTCCGTCGACTCGAGCGGGTCGCGCACGCGCCGGAAGAGGAAACCCAATAAAACCGTCCGCATGTCGCATGACAGCGAAACAGACGAAAATATATCCCTAGGCGAACAAGCCACCAGCCAGCATGAGAAGCGAACACCTCCGCCACTATCCACGCCCATTGACGTATCGAACAACAATGGAACGCACACCCTGCAGCCGGAGATTGCGTTGAATCTGCAACAGGAGATTTTGCCAGCTTACGCCGATCAACGAATTCAGGACGCGCCTGCAGCTGCGACACCAATTCTGCAGACTCTGACGTGTGCCGTGGAGAAACCTCAGGCGACAACTGACGAGCGCCGGGCTGACGTTCGTTCCAATGCGGAGTGCAACGATGCGGACCTGCTGCATTCGTCCGAGCTGACAAATAACAACCAAGTGCACAGAAGCGACTCCGACGACGTTGAGACGATAGACAAAATAGCTGAAATGATCGCCAAAAGTGGCAGCGAAAGTTGCGCAACGAATTCCGAAGATCCAACGAGCAACAGCAGCAGCAATGGGACGCAGAAAAAGGAAGCCTCCAGTCCCGCTGGGCCGAACGACGAAGGAGAAGCTGTGCACAAGTCCCCTCTTAGCGATTCGAAGTGCGTAAGAAACTCGGACGCCGCTGCCGAGCCTGCCGAGTCGCTCAATGCCGCCGCTACCAAGCCAAATGATTTAACGAGTATCTTCGAATCTTCCGGTCAGTCTTCACATAACGAGACTACCCACAAGTCCACCCCATCCCCACAAGCTCCGCCCCCACTAATAACCGACGCGCCGCCCAAGTGCGAGGAGGTCGAAGAGAGTCGAAACACGGACGAAATCAAGCAGTCGCCGCAAGCTAAGCCGGAAAACTCAAAGAGCACATTCGAAGAGGTGGAATACAAGCTCGAAGAGATGTTTGCAGGGATCGAAGATGAGCCGCCTGTTGTGAGCACAGCTCCCGTCGAGGAATCCGGCAACAATGAGGTTACAAACGACTTGAGTCTCGCACTAGCCTTGCCAACCGCAAAGATCAAGGACGACGAGGACGAGGACTCGGAACACAAGCCATTGAGTGCGCTTGCGTCCACATCGAGTGCCGCACAGAAACGTCTACATTCCACACCGAAATGCGAACCTGGGCCGACCAAAAAGAGGGCACGCCTCACAAAGAGACAGTCGAACAAGAAGAACAAGGGAAAAATGAACTCATCATCAACGGCCGCTGGCAAGGCGTCGGTAGCGCAAGGCAACAAATCGAAGGGCGGAGGAGGAGGAGGCGCCGCCGGCAGTGGCTCAACTGGTAGTGGAAATGGTGCGAGTGGAGCTGGTATCAACTCAAAATCCCTGGCCACCAAAGTGGAGGATTCATCAATAAGCAACGCTGTGGCAGAGTCAAAGTACCGGGGGCCGTATGTTTTGGTCAAACCCGACGGTTCTATAAACATAATCAACGCCCCCATCGCCGAGGACGATGCGGAGAAGATCAGCAAAGTGAAAAAAGGCCCGTACACGCATGTGGATCGAAGTAAAATTCGTGGCATTCACATGAGCACGCTGGGGAACAAGTACGACGCCGATACGGCCGACGCGACCTGGATGTGCGTCTTCTGCAAGAAGGGGCCGCACAAGTTCGGTCTGGGCGACTTATTTGGGCCGTATATCATAACCACTAAATGCGACGAGTTCGAGTCAACGGAGAAGGACAACATCGACAGCGAGTTCGTTAGTCGGCGGAAGAAATGCGAAATGTTTCAGAAGACACCGTACTCGATGCCCGTAGTGCCGGCGACACATTCGAACACATCCAATGTAAATGTGAGTACGAAATGGTGGTGGTTTATTTGATGTTTTAATCTTGTTTGCTTGCAGAATAAAAAGAAAAAGAAGCTCTCCGAGTCGCTGGCGAACGACAAGTGTGCCGAGGAGAAATTCTTTGGCATGTCCAAAGTGTCCGACAACAGCTACGAGGTGTGGATGCATGAAGACTGTGCCGTCTGGGCACCCGGTGTATTCCTAATTGGCGCACGAATAGTCGGCCTTGAAAGCTCCGTCTGGACCAGTGCCAACTATGTGTGCAATTTGTGCTCACAAAAGGGTGCAATGATATGCTGTCTGCAGCGCGGATGCGGACAAAAAGCTCACATACCCTGTGCGAGACTATCCAGTTGGGATCTGAACGAAGAGGATTTCAAGACTTATTGCGAAAAGCATGCGCAAACAGCAGTCGCCCTATCCTCGTGAATTTAAGCATTCACTGCGAAACACACATGTTGTACAACGTTCGAAACGGTCGCGCATCTCTTTATCTCTCATTCTCTCACAAGTAAAAGATAGTCGTAAATATACTAAATAACAAATAAAAACAAAAACAAAAAAACTAAGCAAATAATTAAAAGGAAACACAAAACTAGAGGAAGAACAACCAATGCCACACTCAATCTTTTCTCCTCTCTCTCTCTCTCTATCGCCCTCACACACACACACACTATCTCTCTCTCATGTTGGTTAGACAAAATGAATGCTTTAAGTTCCCTTAAAAATATAAGTCATTGATTTTAGGCGTTATTATTCTAAAAAAACAAAAACAAAAACAAAATTCATTTTCTAAGACTGTAAATATATATTTTTTAATAAACAAACAACCAAACAAAATGTGAACTTGTCCCCGTTTTCAAATTCACACCAAAAACCCACAAAAAAAAATGTGTACAGTTTCTTGTTATGATTTTCCAAAAACAAAAGAAGAATAGTGTAATCACCCAATACCGTTAGAGATCCACTAAGTAACATCTAGGTAGTTGATTCATAAATATTAAACATTTCAAACAAATGAACTAATTTAATAGCAAAAAAAAAACAAACAACAAAAAACTTGTACATAACCCCCTACCGAACACACACTTCACTTCACTTCATTTCATTTCACTTCACTTCACTTCACATTCACTTCAATCGAATGATGACGATGATCATGTATTATAATCAAATGTAAACTTTTGATGTGTTTCTCATTTTCGTGTGCGCAAAAAAAAACACCAGTTTTTTTCTCCCCTCTCTCCTTCCTTCCCCTCCCTCCCCACACCACCGCCACCTCCACCCGCCAAGTTATTAGATATTTATTTATTAAAGTTTTATTGTAAATACAAACCATATTAGTTATACATTTTAATTTTAGTTTTATATTGAGTTTTGTATGTACAATTGTCGTGTCGTGGCAATTTTATTTAGGCACACACATCCAAGCACACACGCTAAATCGATTCGAAGGGCAGCTTACATGAAACGAAACGAACGTTAAGATGTCACAGAGTATAGAGTAGTTTAAGTGAAGTATTTTCTAAGTTTTAAAACGAGTGAACAAACAAAGGTAGGACGGAACAAACAAAAAATGTGTGTAAATTCTATAATAGATGAACCAATAATGATAATTATGATTGAACAATTTTAAATAAAACACAAAATGAAACACTCTAATGTAAGGATATAATTTACTATATAACCAGATAAATAAAAACAAAGCATTATAAGGAATATTTTGTGGCTTTCTATTTGTCTACATGTTTCCATCTCTCTCTCTCTCTGAACAAGGTGGCTGAGCATTTCAACATGCACGCCTATTTTCTTTGTGTGGCGCTACAGTCCGGGGTGGACGTGGGCCTAAACCAACTAGCGCCAACTCTGGGTGGCTGTCTCCAGTTCCGCACACCAAGTTGATTGAGGTCCTTCTCCACTTATATGGGTGGCACTACAGCCCGTAGGGGGCCAGGGCCTAGCTTCTCAACAACCACTCGTGTTGGGCGTGCTATTGTTCTTTCACGAGTGCTATTGTTCTTTCTCCACTTGCGCCACTTTAAAACCGGGCGTCTTGTGTTGCGTTGCCCCACAGGTTCGGATTCGAAGTTTCTTCAGCCCGGAGCTGTGGTGTCCATCCGCTCTACATGACTTAGCCACCGTAGGCGTTGGATCTGTGGACGCCAACCAGGCTCACGTCGCTGTGCAGTTCGTGGTTGAGTCTTCTCCTCCAGAACCCGTCAGCACAAACAGGACCAAAGATCGTACGTAAAACTTTTCTCTCAAAGAGACCAAGGACTTCTTCATCCGCTTTCAAGATTGTCCATGCCTCTGCGCCGTAAAGCAGGACTGGGATGATCAGTGTCTTGCATAGAGTCAACTTGGTCCTTCGAGAGATTGCTCTACTACTCAATTGCCACTTGAGCTCGAAGAAACGGCGGTTGGCAAGAGTTATCCTACGCTTGATCTCGGTACTGATGTTATTAGTACAGTTTACTCCGGAGCCCAGGTAAGTGAAGTCCTTGAATACATCGACGTTATAGCTGCCCGTTGTGACGCTCTGTTCAAGACGTCGATGTTGTATGTCCTTTTTTGAGGACAGCATATACTTCGTTTTGTCCTCATTCACCGCCAGACTCCTTTTAGCCGCTTCCGCCTCAATGTTAGCAAAAGCCTCACTGACGGCTCGCTGAGTTCTGCCAATCACGTCAATGTCGTCCGCTTAGGCTAACAATTGCGCGGACTTCTGGAAGATCGTGCCTCTAGTGTTGGCGGGTGAGTTTCGCACGATCTTCCAGGACGATGTTGAAGAAATCACATGACAGCGTGTCGCCTTGCCTAAAACCTTTTTTGACATTGAAGGTCTCGGTGAGTTCGTTACCGACCTTGATGGAGCAGCGAGAGTTCTTCATCGTCATCCTGCACAGCCTGACGAGTTTGGCAGGAATGTCAAAACTAGACATGGCGTTGTTTAGCTCGTCTCTATGCACGCTGTCATATGCGGCCTTTGAATCGACAAATAGGTGGTGGGTGTCGATTTGCATTTCTTGGGTCTTTTCCAGGATCTGCCGTAAAGTGTGAAGACTTGGTCTATTGTGGACTTTCCTCGCCTGAAGCCACACTGATATAGACCTATAAGATTATTAATGAATGGCTTCAGGCGGGTACGCAAAACGGCAGAGAAGATCTTATATGCGATGTTGCGGAAACTGATCCCTCGATTGTTGGCGCAGTCAAAGGGGTCTCCTTTCTTGTGGATCGGGCAAACGATACTGAGATTCCACTCGTCGGGCATGCTATCCTCAGACCATTTCTTGCAGATGAGCTGGTGCGTGCGCCCTACCAGAAATATTTAAAGTAGCCATCTCCAGCTGCTTTAAATATTTCAGCGGACAATCCGTCCGCTCCAGCAGATTTGTTAGACTTTAGTCTTGATATAGCTATCTTGACCTCGTCTAAGTCTGGGGGACGGAATTTGCGTCTGTCATCGTCCAGGTTTAGTTTAACATTCTGCCTGACAGCGGTATTTTGGTCCTCATCGCCGTTTAACATTCTACAGAAATGACATTTTCAGATTCTCAGTATCGACTGCGACTCTACTACCAGTTGTCCATTTCCATCCCGTCAGGCTTCTGTCCGAGTTTTATATCCATTGGATAATTGTTTTACCCTTCGAAAAAACTTTCGGACGTCATTCCTTCCTTCCATAACACCTCTCCATCTCCTTGACCGCGCGCTTCTCATGCTCTTTCTTTTTTCTTCTGAGAAGCCGGTGCTCTTCCCTTCTCTTCTGTTCGTAGAGCTCACGAACAGCTCATGGGTTCCTTCTAGGTGGTGTCGTAAAACCCAGCACATCAGTGGCAGCCTCTTTGATGGCTTCTTGACAACGACTTTATTCTTCTTCGATGGTTTGTGCAGGCGGCGTCAAGGCTACAACAAGGAAATGGTCCGAGTCGATGTTGGCTCCTCGGAACGTTCGGACATCGAGAATATTGGAGGAGTGTCTGACGTCGATCGCAATGTGATCAATCTGGTTGACGGTTGATTGAACAGGAGACCGCCAGGTCCCCTTATGGGGGCATGGGCTTATGTACACAGGGCAAAGTTGCTGACTGCACCCAGCCTGCGCGATCACTGCTTGTGCATAAGTCAAGTTGACACACAGCCTCCTCGTGGCGCCTCTGCTTAGCCATCACAACACCGCTTGTGTGGTGAACTAATGTTTGCAGCGATCCCCCGTTTGCCTGAGGGTCAAATAATGGACCTGGCCTACCAGTTGTAGGTTGTGCGTGAGGTTAACTCCCTCACCACATAAAAAACCAACGGTTACGATCCGACAACAGGCCTCGGATGTGGACGGATTCACAGTTGACGAACCCAGCAAACGATCAAAGGACAATGATTTTCGGTTCTGAACGTTTAATGTGAGGTGCCTGAACAGACCACGTGCAGCCGATGAACTCGCGGAACCTCTGGACTGCTACAAAGCAGATGTTACCGCCATCCAGGAGACGGGATGGGCCAGGCAAAAGGAAGATGAGAAACTGCGACATCTACTACGGTGATTGCTACAAAGAAGGAAGGCAGCGCTTATTTCGATGCGGATTCGTTGTTCGAGGCAGACTTAGGCAAAAAGTCTTAAGCTTTGAGTATATCAGCGAGCGCTAAATTCGAGAACATCAGCCTGATTTGCGCACATGCCCCGACGGAGGAGAAGGATGACGATAGCAAGGATGACTTCTATGATCTCCTAGAAAGAACATACGATCGATGCCCCAGCTTTGACACCAAGATCGGTCTAGGAGATTTCAACGCACAGCTCGGCAAGGAAGAAATGTTTGCTAGAGTCATCGGAAAACACAGCCTGCACGACAACACATCCGGAAACGGACTCAGGCTGGTAGATTTCGCCTCGGGCGTAAACTTTCTGTGATGAGCACGCGGTTCCCACACCTCAACATCCATAATGGGCGTTTGCATTAGCAGATACAAAACATGGTCGTTTTTGGGCATGTTCTCCTATCGCTCATACCTGGTGTACACAAGCGGACCGGCAAAGGTGCACGTTTGGGGATGCTTCTCAAAACAAGCATTTGGCAATTTGTTCAATACTTAAACGCACCGAACATGGTCAAAATTTATAAGAAAGCTTTATTATCATCCACCCAAAGGTGGTTTCAAAGAAGGAATGACAATTGGTTACTGCAAGAACCTGCGATGACCCGCAACATCGCAGCCGTTTGTGCAGTGCGAGGGAACAAGAAAATGACATCGCTGTGTTTGATTGCCCATCACAGTCGCCGGATGAAAACTTTTGGGCATTCATGAAGCTAAAGCTCAGAGGAATGGAGATCTCGACGGTCAAACAATTACAAAGCAAAAGACGAATTTTATGGAGATCTTTGCCTCAACATTATGCTATAAGATTAGTAGAAAGCATGCCTCAAAGACCAGGCCTACTAGAGCCGCTGTGGCAGCTGGAAGATCAGCTGGGAAATCTACAAAAATGCCTTAACCACTGTCCATTTTTCCAAGTGAAAATGTCGATGTCCTCGGACGCTTGCCAACGTCTCAGAATCGATTACTACTCGTGGGAAACCATGGAAAGCGGTGCAGAGAGGTCACAGGTAGTCCCTTTGGGGCCGCTGTGGCAGCTGTAAGATCAGCAGGGAAATCTACAAAAATGCCTTACTAACCACTGTAAATTTTTCCAAGTGAAAATGTCGATGTCGGCTGACGCTTACCAACGTCTCAGAATCGATTACTACTCATGGGAAACCGTGGAAAACGGTGCAAAGACGTCATAGCTAGTCTCTACAGGGCCGCTGTGGCAGCTGGAAGATCAGCAGTAAAATCTACAAAAATGCCTTACTAACCACTGTCATTTTTTCCAAGTGAAAATGTCGATGTCGGCTGACGCTTGCCAACGTCTCAGACTTCCATTCGTTATCATCCACAAAGATTCATGAGCTGCTGGCCCTTGGTTCAAACCCTCCACATGACATGATCACAATAAAAACGATCCTCCCCTTGGTCAAGCATCAAATTACCCTTCAAATGGATTGGTTGCAAGGCACGCTCTTCCCTCGCACTCTGGAATGGAGACAGAAACTGCAGACAGAGTATTTTACGATAAATTATTTATTTAAATAAATACACATTTACTCGGCGAATAGTCCTACAGACACATACATAACTTATCTAGCAATGGAATGGAATTCACAAATGAACAAGGGCGGCATGTACATGGACGGCACTCGCTATAAATTCTTTAAGCTGATTACAACTAAAATTAAATTAATTTGTTGACTCCTCTTAAATTAGTTCCTTCACAGCGGATCTGCGAACGTCTCAGAGCCTCAGAGTCTCCTCAGTCTCCGCAGCAGATTCGTGACGTCGTTGGCCAAACGGCCAACGCTGTTCAATGGCACATCGTATGAGGTTAGTCCCGAGTAGACGGACTTGTTGTCGCCGGCAGTATAGTCGACGGCGTCACCGGCCTGGTCGATTCGCTTTTGGGCTTGACTGAAGGCGTCGCCGTTGTATGAGGTCTGCAGCAGATTGGTGTTGGGTATGAGACCGGCAAGATTGGTGGGCAGACGGACGTTGATGGAGCCCACCTCGGGCGGAATGTTTGGGTTCACATTCGATTGTCGAGCGGGAATGGTCTGCGAGACCGTCATCTGCGAGGGGAAGATCTGAATTTGTGACCGACCGGGACCGTTGGGTTGGAACTGCTGTGGCCGCTGGAGTTGCTGGTTCTGCTGAATTGATTGGAACTGCTGCAGTTGGGGGACTTGCTGGATTTGTTGGATTTGCGGGAACTGCTGAGCGGAGGGTATTGTCCTCTGAAGAATTTCCTGGCCGCGCTGGATGACTGCTCTTTGGGGCTGGGACTGGGGCTGGGGCTGAGGCCGCTGCTGTTGATTGGTGAATCCAAAGGACGTCTGCTGAATGGGACGGATCAATTGAACCGATTGAACGGGCCGGAAGACCGCCGGCTGGACTGGGTGTGGGGGCTTCTGCTGGAACTGGACGAATTGCTGCTGCGGGAAAGGTTGCTGCTGGCGTATTTGGAAGAATTGCTGCTGTAGGGGCGCCTGCTGGATAATGAACTGCTGCTGCTGATGCTGCACAACGTTCCTCTGCACGGGTGGCTGCTGAACGGACTGGACTGGCTGGACCACAGGTTTCGCCGGCGCAGTCGGTCGAGCGGAGTAGTCCTGGCGCACGACGTACTGCTGCTGGCTTGGGTACTGTGAGCCGAAGTTCGGTTGCTTTTGCGCATTTGTCAACGTGCTGCTCAACGTGTTGCTGCGTGGTGCTGGCGTTGTGTGGGCAGCTTGCTTCACTGTGGCCGGGGTTGGGGAAGCGGGACTGTAGTTGGCTCCGAATTTGTTCACGATGAACTGCTTAAGTGGAACATGGGGCGAACTGGTGGCCGGCGGAGTGGTGGTCTTCGGAGTCACCCTTTCCTGAGTCCGGGGAGCTTTCGTCGCTGCAATGGACACCTGCTGTTTTGCGGGAGCTGAAGAGAACGTGCGTTAGAAGTCATTCCGAGCGCTGCGCATTCGAGTACTTCACTTACCTTGCGTCTGGGTCCTGGCTGTGGGCGGTCTGACCGTCGAGCCGGTGGCGTGCTGATTCTGCTTGAAATTCTGTAAAAGTGAATCGTCAAATATGGCTTTGGTTAGATCCTGGAATGAGAGGTATGAGGCCGGCAGAGGTTCCGGCGTGGTGGATGCGGTAGAGAGGGGTGAGAGTTCTTCGTGAGTGAATGGCGCTAGAGTAGCAATTGGTAGGGATGAGGATGAACTTCTCGGTGAGTGTGTCGTAGTAGTGGTCGTCCTTGCGCTGGTGGCCAAGCTCACTCTGGCTGTTGTGGTCTCTGCGCGGTTCGTCTTGGGAGTGGGTCGCCGACGTTGGGGTTGCCTGTAAGAGCTCTGTCGGATTGAGTTGTAATCGCGCTTCGGTGCAGCGTTGTATGTGCTGGCGACAGCCGTCAAATCAGAGGTTTCCTTGTCAGAACTCCTCACGGCGATCTTCTTGTCGGGAGCTGCTGTAGTCGATGTGGTCGTTGTGGTGGTCGTAGAATTGTTAGCGCCTCTTCTTGCTGCGGATCCAAATGAAAATCGACTGACTGTTCGGCGGCGGCTTTGGAGGTTTGGTCTAGTGGTGGTCGTTGTGGTGGTTGACGATGTCGACGGGGTGGGTGCGACAGATCGGGAGATTGATCTGGTACTTGGTCTGACAGTAGTTGTAGTTGTGGTCGAAGTCGATGTCGCTGTCGAAGCCCCTCTCAGTCTAGATCGCACGGGATTCGCTCGTCTTGCCTGAAGAGTTGGCCGAGCGGATGGTCGGCGACGGACGTTGCTAACGGTATACCGGCGAATGGCTTCTGTTGTGGACGTGGACCTTGGGGTTGTCGTTGTTGTTGTAGGGATGGATCTGAACTTGAAGGCTGAGGTGGTCTGTGGCGGAGGTGTTGTCGAAGTAGTCGTCGTTGTGACTTGTTGCTCAGTAACCCGAACATAAAGCGGAACAATTGGTGCTGTTTCTTCAAGGTCATTCCTATTCACGTCAATGTCGTCTAAGATCGTTTGCTTGACGCCAGCTAACAGCAGATTCTCCGCACGCTTGTTCGCACTGGCCTTGTCGTCGTCACTTGTCTCTTGGGGAAAGTTATTCGCCGAGCTCACAACTTCCTTCCGTTGGTCCGTTGGATTCTGATCGACTTTCACGTCACCACCAAGAGGCACAGCGATTTCCTCAATTTGGGGGGAATTCAGATCGACTGACGTCGACTTGGCACCACTGAAGAATTTGGATTCGCTCTCCCCTTGGATCAATTCGTTGGTCAGTCTTCCGCCGCGATTGGGTGTAACGTCTAGTTTTGAAGTCGAGTAAGTCTGAGGCTCTTCCGTGGTGCTTTCGATTGTTGATGCATGAGTAGCTTCAGTTGTCGCAACTGCAGCTGGAGGTATGAATGATTTGCTGTATGACTGAGTGGATGTCGATGGCTAGATAGAATGCAGATAGAATAGAGCAAGAAAAGGAAGTGTGAAAGTAGTAAAGAGTGTCAAAGAAAAAGAGAGAGAGATAGAGCTTGGAAATGTTACTGGAAATATAGATTTTCTTCTGGAAATGAGAGGAATAAGCAAAGTTGTTGCTGGTTGAAGTCCGAGAACCATTCTGGCCGCAATTAAAGAGTCATCCAATTTGTGGTCCGAAGTTGGCATATCTGTTT
Organism: Eristalis arbustorum; assembly: GCA_916610145.1. NCBI lineage: Eukaryota > Metazoa > Arthropoda > Insecta > Diptera > Syrphidae > Eristalis > Eristalis arbustorum. The sequence continues at coordinate 29,775,213 of OU744319.1, read as the reverse complement.
CAATCAGATACGTCAAACTGAACTGACGGTTTTTTTGCTGGTTTTGAGAATCCCTAAATATGGTAGAGCTGTACAAATTGACTAAAGAGTGAACAGGCAGGAAATGTAATATTTCAGCAGCTGTCAAAGATTTCACCCGGCAGCTGCCAAAATAACCAGTAAGAATTTTTATTTGACTGTCCACAATTGCATGATTTCCCAAGGTATGAAAATCGTTAAGAAACATCGAATTTCCGGATTTGTTTTTAGACCATTAGAGTCCAGTGAATTCCTAGCAAGCTATACAATTTTGAGCGTGAGTACACTCTTCTGCAGCTTAAACCATCCTCCGGACAGAGATTGATGCGAAATGAAGTAAACACATCCGCTATAGCCGAAGATAACACAGAAATGTGTTTCCATTGTATTTATCCCTACATCCCTGGTGGCCCCAGGCGTTGTGGGTGTGTGAGTGGATCCCAACCTCGATGTCGTAGGTTCGACGGCCCCACCTATTTCGAGTCACTGAACATGCTCAAAGCTTCACAAACTTTGACCGTTCAGAGTCGGCATTAAACTGCAGGTCCCTTTCATTTATGAGACAACAATATCACGCACAACACGAGTGGTTGCTGAGAAGCTAGCCCTTGGGCCTGTAGCGCCACCCATATTATTATTATATTACCTATACATGCCTACAATATCGAATCCAAAACAATAACATCCGCACTTTACAGACTCGGGAGCGAAAGTCAAGAAAAGAGCTATAAGCTCGAAGCTTCATGGGACCACGATCTACAAAACTGATACACAGCAAGGTGGAATGTTAGGATGAACGAACTGCTAATAACACTAGGAAGGACCATCGCATATGTAGATAGTCCTTCTCACTAGGAAGCACAAACCTCCCTCTCACCATGTATGTGGGAGAATTTTACAGCTGAATCTAGTCTTAGATACGTAATTGAACTGGAAGCTGAATATCCAGGAACGTGTCCGGAAGGCCTCGACGGCTCTCCGTTGCAAAAAGGCGATCCGGTGCAAACGGGGCTTACAACCTCACATGGTCCATTGCTACAGACAGATGCTGCTGAATGGTGTCGCGCTTTTTGGACCGCACACGGTAAGAACATCATACTCAAACCACTAGAAGGGTGCAAAAACTGCAACTGAATTAGCGGATCACTACGGACCACTCCCTTCGTTGCTTTGATTTCACTAATCAACCTCTTACCGAGTGATCTAGTCGATAGACAACAAGCAGCTACTACGACGATCAGGTTGAGATCGCTGCGTCTCTGGAACTAACTACGATCTGGACACTCTACGATCATCCGAAGGATATACCAATAGACACAGATTTCATGATAACTGCCTCCCAACCAGGTTTAGCTGGGAGACTGAACGTCAGACGCTAGAGGCTCCACTGCGAATTTTTACAGACGGACGAAGGTGTGGCTACTAGGTTCTACTCCAAGGATCTGAACATCCTGCAGTCTTTCCAATTACCGAACCATTATGGCTTCTTCCAGGCCAAGACCTCCATAGGCAGGAGAAGACCATCAAGGAAGCTGTATCCTGGCTAAAAAAAACATCTGGTATCAATAACAGAAATCGAGTTCCGTACCGACAGCCAGGCAACAATCAAATCATTGAGCTCAGTCACCTTCAACTCCAAGACTGCCTGTAATTCCCGTCTGCCTCTCAACGAGATGGAAATTTATTTTAACGTCCTACTTAAGTAAGTGCCGGAACATGAATTGCCTAGACTGGCACACATTCCGTACTCTTTCCGGATGGCAACATATGTACCACCCAGCCGATCGCTACTGTAAAGCATCTACTGAAGCTGGACACGCTTGCTTGATCAAGATCCTAGACGGTCAACTGGCACAGGATGCTTCACAACAAAGCTTTGCTAGATCGCAAAGGAACACTTAACTTGATCAATATGAACAGGCCTAATCTAAGAACCCTCATTGGCGTTATTACTGAGCATTGCGGCATTGGTACTCACGACTGTAGGCTAGGCCTCCCCCAAAATGACTTCTGAGGGGGCTGCAGAAATCAGGATGAGCGGGGATGAAGCGGGAAGACAATTGGCTGCTCAGATACTTGGAATAGAACCTAGCACCCACACCTGCGTCCATCTGTAAAAACTCGCTGTGGACCCTCTAGCGTCTGACGTTCAGACTTCCAGTTAGACCTGGGTGGGAGGCAGGTACCATGAAGTCAGTGTCTATTGCTATAGAGAAATCAACTTGTGCTTTCTAACATCGTAGATACAGACTTTTAGAAGCCTATAACTTAAACAGCCTGACCAAACTAAGCAACGTAAAAGTCGGTTTTCTTCTTTGCTTCATTCAAAGCACAAAATGGCTTGAGGAATATGAACAGATTCGATTAATGGGCCTACGCTGGCTTAAGTATTGCTGCTGTCCTCTCGTACAGCCAATTGAACTTAACCTAATCTATCCCTACATCCCACATGTGGCATTGTTCTGACGAGATTCAGGCAGCCATGAGAGCTCAGCGTCTTAAGGCCCATTTGTTATTAAGCCTGTGCACTAAAAAGGGTGGCTGCCGGTAGTAAGTCTTCTGAAGAACGAGGAGAAAGCTGTGAGTGCCCCACAGGAAGGCTAACGTCATCAGAAGCTTTCGCAGAAGTTATCGCAGGAGCGCCCAAATCTGAGCCGTGATTTCCAGTTCTGGAGTGGACGGTTAATATGCCGATTACATCTTGGGATTCGGTCTAATCTGATCCGGCTGTCGGAGCCGGTGTCATCGTCTCGGATCGAGAGGCAGCTGATATCTAGATTTTTGATAAGCAATTTTGATGTACGATAGCGATAGGCCTGGATGGCGGATGTCCATGCAGCGTGAGTACTGAACTGGACCATTTCTTTCTGAAACGTCATCGACCATCTCGTTAAGAAATATTTGGCTGCTCAAAGAAGTCTTTGGGTTAAATGTAAGCGTGTCTCCAGATAAAAGGGATGACGGGTTTATGGGTTGCCGTGGTGGTCATCCTGTATAACCCACCAGAAGAAGGTTTCAAACATTTATGGATTTAGAATGTTTTTGGCCTTAAATAGAAGATGTGCACGAGATGGTGTCATGTGTCGCACAACACGACTTGGTTTGGCTTGGCTTTAGTTCGAGGCAGTTTACGTGGACGAAACGGTTTGATTATGCGAACTTGCCATCGAGATCGTCTGACTTGTCGTTGTTGAGTTCTCTTCTGTAAAGCGATGCAAAATTCCGTGCTAATGGACATAATATCAAAAAATGTGCAGCCTAGAATGCAAATACTCTTCAAGTTTCGTCAAGTTATGGCCGAAATATTGTCGAACATGTGTCGAAAAGCCATCAAAAGACACCTTACCAGAATCGATTCCAGCAAGAACCCCCGTGGAGGATAATAGATTGATGTTCCATTAAGAACACGAATATTCGATCGAAATTTTGATTTGAATTTACTTTTAGGACCACAAATGGATGATAGCCCTGCATGTTGCAATCGTGATGTCCCTACGCATCCCAGCCTTGCGTTCAAAAATGTACAAGCCAAGGCCTGGGATGGCCACCGATCAGTGAACTGTCTCCGCATCAGTTCAGTTCACATACATACCTGGTATCTTGGCGACGAACTCTTAGCCGCTGACGGCGGTGAGTACGTGTAGGAGCCGTCAGTCTTCCTGTTCTCATAGGAGAATCCGCGGCTCAGGAATCGGAAGGGTTTCTTTGTGTTATCGTCGACAGCAGCAGATGGAGTCCGCGACTGCACCTGCACCGAAGTCTGTCCCTCCAATTCGGCCTCATAGGCTACTTCGTCAAGCAGACTGTTTATGTTCGAGGCAAAGGAAAACTGTGGCGGCTGGATGGTGTTCCGCGGCGTTGGGACGTTCTGCTGAATGATGTTCTTCACATATTCCGGCGCGATGATCTCGTTCTTGTTCACGATCTCTTGCCCATTGAGGCCGGCGTTCACCTTCTCGGCGAAATTCATCTTGTTCAGGTTGCCTGACTCGCCCTTGTACTGAACATCGACTGAGCTCGCGGTGGGCTCGGCGATGATGCGGGCAGTTTGGGGATTAAAGTTCGCTTCAGGGTCTGTGGAGAGTTCTCCCAAGTTCGAGACGTACACTCCGTCCGAAGTGCTCTCGGCGAAGGACGCCGGGGTGCTGGAGACGGCAGCGATCGCCTGCAGAGGAGTCTCCTGCGATGGCGGTGGGTTGCCGTAAGTCGCCGATGGAGGCGCGAGGTTTCTGTTTGACAGGACGGATGGGGAGGTGTATGTCGCCTGGGTGGACCTGCTTCCACCAGCAAATGCAAAGTCTGGTCGCTTCTGCGATCCGAGCTCGGCGAGGCCAGAGGCGGATTCAATCTGCCGCAGTGTCACTGGCTGCCTTCTTGAGTTCAACTGCTGCTTGGCACTGTTTCTGCTTGAGGCCGCTGTGATCGAGCTGGTTGCCACTGGCTGAGAGACTGCCAGCTTGCCACGATTCAAGGCTATCGAAATGGTCTTCATGGGGTGTTCCATCATCTGTCTGACGGTTTCCATGATCTCCGCCTTCGTTCCGATTCGGTTTCCGTCGTTCTTGTTGTAAAAGAGCTCACTCTCGCCGCAGTCGACGTTTCTGTACCAATCGCAAACGAAGTTCTTTTGACTGAAGAGGGTTCCGTTGGGACACAGGAACGCGAAGCCTAAGAAAATAAAATTCAGTTACCGCCAGATGAAGGTTTGGTGTCGCTCGATATTTACCTCGTCCCACAAGGTCGGTGTTGGCGCAGATTCTGAAGACCTGGCACCGGGCCTCTGTGTCAGCGTAATAACCTGAAAGTGATTCGGACTCTGAAAGTGTGTCTAGGTTAAGTTGGGGGGGCGGTTAGGACAGACCTTCATGGCGGCCAATGCAATCGAAGCTCGTTCTCGGGACTGCACTGTAGATGGGGTAGTCGATGTCGGGCTCGCCGGGGATTGTGTGCCTTAAGTCGTACGGGTGGCTCGTGCTGAAACTGAAAGGATACGATTTTAAAGTGCTTGCCCTTGGGAATGTGGGCGACAATAAAGTACCTCATTGTGATGAATTCATTCACAAGCTCCGCATCCTCGAAGTTACCTTGCGCAGCCAGCACCGTCGTTCCGAGTACCGCTAGACAAATAACTGAAAGCAAACGGGAAGAAAATTGATTAGTAAGCCGATTCTGTTCGAAGATTTGAGAGCCATCGAAGGTTACTCCATTTTGATCGAGGAGAGAAGACAAAAAGTCGCTACTTAAGCTTCCTACCTGCTGGCCAAGACAAATGTCATCACACACGGCTTATGGACTGCGATTAATCCATCGGTTGGTGCCAGTCGATGACATGATTAATTGACTAACTTAATTGGAACGCGGAAAGACGCGCAACAAAGGCATGGACAAAATAGAACGCCTTTCGAAAAAAAAATTGACTGGTTTCGATGATTTATTCAAAAGTTAATGGATGGATTTGTCTGCTTTTGGTGTCAAATCTTGAAAAATGCTTAAACGGCGGTCTTGGCCAAGGCGCTTGCAATTAGAGGCTTCTTCTGATGATTGGTAACATTTCCGCCCAATCAGTCGATTGTGAAACTGAAACTTACTCCAATTAATTCACGCCTCAGATTGAGAAGTCGTAGCAAATCGACGTTTAGTTGGAGACACGATGGCAGGGACAAATGGGTTCCTTTTTGTAAGTTAAATGTGATCATGAAGGACGGCTTTGAGTAGAGGTCATCGTATTTGTCTGATTTTTGAGACAAGGTCAAAACATTGATATCTGACAACATTGGGGAATTTACTCGAGTGGGTGTTCTTTGAAACCGAGAAACTCTCGTGATTGAAGCATGAATTTGAATAATCAGTCAAAAGTCAACTTATGGCAGCCAAGACCTACCAGATCTATTAGCGATGGGCAATTGCGAATAAAAACAATCGAATAATTCGATTGTTCTTGCAATCGCAATTATTCGAATTGAAAGGGAGCAGAGTCGATTGTTGAGTTTTGATTCTTGTAGAGAGAGACCACTAAATTGTGTGTATTCGTCGATTCTTCAAGTCGGAGAGAGATCACTAAATTGTGGGTATCCGCCGATTCTCTCGCCTATCTCTTTTTCATTTCGTTTCACTACTACAATTTATACATTACATTTATGAGAGTGAAAGTACAACAGTCCCGCTAATTGGGTGAGTAGGATGAAGAATACAGTCGAAACTCCAAAATTCAAATAGCCACGGGAACCATTATTTTTCAGAAATTTAGTTTGAATTATAGAAAATTCGATTTAAGGATGTTCCATTCCCAATGTTAAGATTTTGGTAGGTATAGTTTTTTATTGGAGACACAGCCTTACGCTGATTTTTTACACTGACACAAACATATGAATAAATCGAGGAATACATACATTTCTACAATGGGATATTAGTATCCGGGTACTGAGAATAATCGATTCGATTCGATTATTATTCGATTGTTTTCTGATGCTACCGAATAAATCGACAATCGAATTCAATTTTTAACAATTGCCAAATTTATTCGATTGTGAAATTCATTCGCAATCGCCCATCGTCAATCTAAAAGAGAGATCAACGGTTGATCACTGATGGCTTTGGTCTTGTTTTGAAGTTTAGTAAATTTTTGGCTCATCGATAATTGGCACACGAATAGCTTCGGTTCTGTCAACTGGAGATGTGAATAGTTTTGACTTCGAGAAAGGATGGGATTATTGGATCTTCTGATTTAGAACTTTCTTTTTAAAAGAAACTCAACCTATTGGAGATATTTGGAACATTTTTCTTGGGTATAGCTAGATTAGTATATGCGACAACGTAGTTTAAATGTCCACTAGGAGCACGTTTGAAGTGGCCGATTTGTTCAACCCAATTTTTAATGACTCGGGTGTACATTTCGAAGGAAATAGCTACTACCTCTTGTTGAATATTGGCTCTGAGCGTTTCTTATGAGAATGGCTGGTTGGAGTTGACCGAACGGACAAAAATGACTAGATTTGTCATATGGTCACGAATTTTCAAACATTTCACAACACGCACAGGATGGGGCCAAGGACAATGCTGAACGGACACTGTGCACGACAGGGTGCATCATTCCATAAATCAGTGAAACTTTTTTCGGTTAAGCAGGTGATAACGACAGCCTAGTGCAATTTGTAGAAGCAAACACGGCACGCCGCCCAGTGGGCTGGTTTGTACGGGAGAGCGGAATAAAGTCTGTCAAATCCGAAGTATGGATCTTAATGAAATTTGGCGCACATGTTGATATTCGAATTATACGTATTTAGTTCAAATTTGATCAAGAAATCATGGTTAGAAAAAAAGTTATTGATATTTTTCTAATATTTGAGGGTTTTGTACCAAAAATTGTCTGATGCTGATGCATAGGTTATCCCCTCTTGTAACTTTTAGACCTTTTAGATCGGTCACAGCATTTTTCATTGACGTTGTAGGACTTTTTTCGTAAATTCTACATTAACTCGTTTCAGCCAATCCTTGTATTTATTTTCAGAATTGCTGTTCATTCTTTAAACTGAGGATCATCGATTTAAAAATTGAGAAACAAAACGAGCTTAAGTGTCAACCTGATGCTAAACTCAGAACAGTTTCGTTTTCAAAGTGTAAATTAAGTGATGAATTTCACTTAAGTTGTGGTTTAACTTAAGCTACCAATGGGAACGGCTTAAGGCCCATTCATATAGGCGGAGAATTGTGAACGCGAACTTTTGGAAAGCACCCTTTTCAAGCAAATTTGAACAAAAAGTTACATTTCTTGGTATGCAAAAAGATTAGAACAGAATTATCGAGTTTTTAACTAAGTGTCGATGATGCCGATCATTGGAGCGTGCAACAGCGGTAGAAAGGCTACTGGCAGACGCGCTTCCCAACGTCTCAATCTCCCAAACTGACTATACAAGCACTGCATCACTAGGAAATATATAAGCAACACGACCGCCTATAGAGTACGACGTTCAGCATCCCAGGTCCTTTCTGTGTGGATAACAAGGCAAGAACAACTAGGGATGACAGAGTATCGATCGGCAGTGCTTGTGAAAGATGGAACAACATTAACCCTACATGTGAAACAGATATGGTAAAAAGAGGACTTAGAAAGAATAAAGAGGACCAACACCATCCTCAGTTTAGGCAGACAAGCCTGGGCAGACACGCCGCAAGACCAGGATTACCACACAACGAATACTGCAACAGATCCAAGGACCGGACCGGTCTAAGTGAATCCATCGCTGATGATGCAAGGTACTTCACGTAACCTAACTTAAATAAGTCTATCAGAATCCTTGCGCCATACATTCACCCAAATCTTTGGAAGATGTCAAGAAGGTAGTGAAAGAATCTTAGAGCTAGAACCTCTTTAACCACCCGTGAATCTACTCGCATGTTAGTAATCGCCCAAGTACAGTGACAAGCAGATAGTGACAAATTTCTAGAACTGTGAAAACTCTCACTATCTCTGCCAGATTCCCAGTCTCTGCCAGCTGATGTATTGAACGTTGGTTCAATTTTCCTTCCAGGACCTGTATGAATGGGCTCATAGGTTAGCCCTTAAGATATATTTTTAGGTTTATCAGGACAACCACACTTTGAGATGGCACCACGGGACACATCATGAAATCGTGATCGGTACGAGATCATCCTTTGGGCAAAACAATGGGCTTACGACTGAAGAGAGATTTCGAAAAAAAAACCTCGATGATCCCGTCTGTACCTCTGTACCGTCAATTATTGTTTTGGTTTCATGATCATGATCGCTAGATTTTAAATTGCCTGTCTAAAGAATAATTATAAAATCATCATAAAAACGTGTGGCTACCAGACAACAGAATATTAACCTCGCCGTGAAGAAGATGCAGAAGAGTGTAGTTACTAAAGTTGACTATTAATGATTTTCTCGTCTTGCTCAAGATCGGCCACAGATACCATCTGCGACGTCTGTGCAGAGGACGACACGGGAGATACTATTCCGCTGCCTGCTGTGGATCAGACAATAGACTTCGAGGAAATCTAGAGTCCGCTGTAAAGCGGTAATGGTGTCGGAGAGGGTATTACATACTCTTGAACCACGCTACATTCGCCTCTATGAGGTTAAAAAAAACTGAATTAGTGAGCTTATCCGAAAGGTATGTCAAACGAATTTGAACGTTCTTCAAAAAAAAAAAACAAAATGTTTACAAGAGTAACGGAAGCTAACCGACTCAGTGGCAACTCAATGTGAAGTGAATCCCTCGCTGATGATGAAAGGCCAGCCTAGTCGAGTGTCTGGTCATTTGATCTTGCTCATCAGAGACAGAGGTGTTGTCTTGATGTTGTCGATGATGTTGATGACTGTCGCTTTTCCTTGAGATTTCCTTCAGAATTCGTTGGGTAGAGTAATTATTTACAGCAGTCAACTGACGTCAAATGATGACGTTATACTAGACGTCCAGTGTACCTACTGAAATACAAATAATGCCAAGTTCACCATCAATCTATTAAAGGAAGAGAACTTTGCATGGCTTTGGAAATCGCCCTTATTTCGTGTCACGTCCTGGTGGCAACCGCGAAGATGCCGAACAATCGGCTTTATGCTCTCACAAGGGACCCATCAAAAGTCAAAACGGGTTGTGGATACGTTCCACACAGTCACCTTAACCTAATGGCTTCATGGTATCAAGGCAGTACCATGAATGTCAAGGAAATGTCCGATACATCATACAACATTATAAAAACAATCAAAGAGCATATGCATCCCTAATATGCACCCGTTTAAGATCCACTTCATCGTCGTTGACATCGTTTTCTGTATCTTAATTCCCAAGCCGCATCAATAATTCACCAAGGTAATTAAGTACCCCCAATCAAACGACAGTTAATTTAATTAATATCCGTCATACTTACATATCTCCCTGAGTTGGTACGCCATGCTTCAAGTTAACTGCCACAGCCTGAAAACAATAAACAAACGAACACGTTAATGAGGGCAAACACATCGTATATCGAACTTGATTTGCATAAGTGATATTGAATTGAGCTTATTGAAATGAACGAAGTCATCCCCAAAAATTCACTTTAATCTCAATCTGAGCGGGCAACACGACGGACCGGCCGTAGTCGATACTTGAGCGGCAATTCACAAGAATTAACTCACATCTTCAGTTCGGATCTGACGTCGAATTATGTGTACGAGTACGTAACCTCAACATTGATTGTGGATAATAACGCTATAATCATTTCCCGACTGACCACAGCTGGGTAATTGAGACAAGTGATTTATAGATAAAAGCAAACGAATGCTGGCCCGCGCGATGTTGCGAAACTGATGTTACGTACGTAATCGTAGGACGGTCGTTGAACTCGCCTAGAGTTGGATTAGACCAGAATTTATTGAATTAATTAGGAGATCCGACGATTGTTTCTCTTGTTGTGTCATAACCAAGTCGGATCTTCGCGACTTGTGGTCGAGAGCTTATCGTATGCAAATGTGGAGATTAATGAAACCTCTCTGAATTCAACCTGTCGCGAATGGGGGACCTCGCCGAGTCGAACTGGTGGGATAACGACATGAGATATGCATCTGGATTAACAGGAGGGAGCGTCGTCAAGGCCGCTGCTTGTACAGTTCTAAGTTTAGAAACCGAGGGTTAACAAACTGTGGGCAACGTCAAATGTAAAACGGATATTTAACCAGTTCCTTCTTGTGCGCCAGTTCCCCCAATCTGCGATTGAAGGCGCATTCGAATTTCGTGACAGCTCGTTAAGTGATGGCGCATGTCAAGAAGTCATTAGCTTGGTATGCTTTTAGTTGGACGACCTTGGCTTTTGACTAAAGTTCTGCGAAGACGAGCACCAAAGAGAAAGGATGGCACTTATCTATGGCCAACAGCAATTCCGGTCTAGTGTGAAAGGGTTTTTCGAAAGTAAGATTTTAATCTGTTCTCGCAGTCACTTACTTGGCGCCTTACCGGGCACCATCAGCAGTGGCTTTTAGGTGTTTGCAAATTAAGATGCTATCGTAGCGTTTTTGTTTCAAAGTCCGCTTCATTCAACCAATGGACACTACGCATCAATTAGACTTCGGCCTTGTGTTCAATGGGAGATTTTTACAGCAATTTTTAGGCGTTCGATTAAGTCAGTCTTTGAAAAAATGAATGATTAAGGATCTAGGAAATTGCTTTGACTGCCGTTAAGAGGTTTAAGAAGCAGTCACGTCACCATGTTAACTGTCGGGATAATCTCAAGCTTTTCAATGAAACAAAAGTGTTTTGGAATGCTACTCAGATCATACCAGGAGATTACATTGTTTTGATAACACCCGGATTCGTGATCCGCACTTGACATCTATGCACCCATCACAAACATGAACAACGTCGAAACACGCAGAGGTGAACATGCGTACAGATCATGCCCGATTGCATCGTACATCTCACCGCAAACGGCTAGATGGCACTGTTGGTTGAGTGTCTGCTCTTGGTTAGTGGAGTCCGCGGTTAGAATCCCAGTGAAAGCAAGGTGAAAATGCTTTCATCTGGGACCAAATTAACTGTCACAATGAACCAACAATGATCAAGGTGTGATGTCAATTTCTGACCTAACATCTTACGGCAAAACTATAAGTGAGCAATTGCCTATGGGCGTATATCGTCAGGACCACCAGAGTAACGACGATCGACCAGACACGTTTAGTAGGAATCTCAAGCGCGTAGTGTAGAATTAAGTGTATGGACTTGTTTCTCCACCTTGATTAAGTGGTGCTGCCGTTGTAAAATCTCGGCTACTCTTTGGGTCGTAGCGCAAAGTTTATTTCATTTGCAACTTGCATAGATTTGGATTATATACCTTTTAAGCCTCCAAGTTGCACAAGCCTACCTTCACATTAGACAATGATTGACTTCCACTCCACTATCGCGCCTTTGGGTGTCACCACGATTCTCCCACTTGGAGGCGTACCTTAAAGCTGAAACCTATGCGGATCTCACGGGTGCTGCTCTTTCCGTGACTAAAGACAATAGCCTCTTGTCAAGCTACAAGTAGAACGAGATGTCATGCTATACCTGTACATACTATAGAGCCTGTACATCTAATCTTTCGTTTGCGAGCATGTAATTGTCAGTAGTACCTACCTAAGGATTACAAGAATACTAGTGCCACTTATAAAAGTGGTGGAGAAGTGCTAGGAGCCCTGTTTATGACAATGAAATGATCTTGTAATTCAAGAATGGCCTCAAGAAGATCTCAAAGAAGATCTCAAAAGCATTTGGCAACAAAACAAATAGGTTTCATTTGGATTTACTTTTGAAACCACAAAAAATTACCCTGTACTTTAGTTTTGCATTGACTACATAAGCCGATTAAATATCAGCCTATTTCTCCACTCATCCAACAAACTACGCTTGTAATATATATACAAGCGTATAATATTAAAACACAGTAAAATTCGACTTTTTGTGCCAATCGTTCTGACGAACGAATCATTTTTTTTTTTTCGCAAAATCTTTGACCGAGACTCATTGTATATTATTGTATTGTACACGAGCATGCATCAAATAAGCTGCCACTGATGTGCTAGGTTTTACGACACCAACTAGTAGGAAGCCATGGTTTGACGACGAGTGCAGGCAGGTACATGCAGCCAAGCAGGAAGCCTACAAGGCAACGCTGCATCGAACAACGAGCGCTGTTCGTGAGCTCTACGAACAGAAGAGAAGGGAAGAGAACCGGCTTCTCATAAGAAAAAAGAAAGAGCATGAGAAGCGCGCGGTCGAGAAGATGGAGAGGTGTTATGGAAGGAAGGAATGACGTCCGAAAGTTTTACCAAAAGGTAAAACAAGTATCAGGAAGATATAGACCTGCAGGGACGAAAATGGACAACTCGCAGTAGAGTCGCAGTCGATACTGAGAATCTGGAAAGATCATTTCTGCAGACTGTTAAACGGCGATCAGGCAGAATGTTTCACTCAATCTGGACGATGACAGACGCGAATGCCGACCCCCAGACTTAGACGAAGTCAAGATAGCGATATCTAGACTGATGTCGAACAAAGCTGCTGGAGCGGACGGATTGTCCGCGGAACTGTTTAAGGCAGCTGGAGATGAACTGGTTGGGCGCATGCACCAGCTCCTCTGCAAGAAATGGTCTGAGGGAACGTGCCCGACTATGGGAATCTCAGTATCGTTTGCCCGATCCACAAGAAAGAAGACCACTTTAAATGCGCCAACTATCGAGGGATCAGTTTCCGCAACATCGCATATAAGATCTTCTCTGCCGTTTTGTGTACCCGCCTGAAGCCATTCATTAATAATGTTATAGGTCCATACCAGTGTGGCTTCAGACCAGAAAAGTCCACAATAGACCAAGTCTTCACACTTTACGGCAGATCCTGGAAAAGACCCACGAAATGCAAATCGACACTCACCATCTGTTCGTCGATTTCAAGGCCGCATATGAAAGCGTACTTAGAGACGAGCTATACAACACCTAGTTTTGATATTCCTGCCAAACTCGTCAGGCCGAGACCTTCTATGTCAAAAAAGGTCTTAGGCAAGGCGACGCGCTATCATGTGATTTCTTCAACATCGTCCTGGAGAAGATCGTGCGAAACTCAAACGTAAACACCCGAGGCACGATCTTCCAAAAGTCCGTTCAACTGCCTGCTTACGCGGACGACATTAACATGATTGGACGAACGAGCCAATAATGAGGCGTTTGCTGGCATTGAAGCGAAAGCGGCTAAAATGGGTCTAGCGATTATCGGACAGAGCGTCATATTGGGCAGCAGAAACTTTGAGGTAGTCAAGGACTTCGTCTACATAGGCTCCAGAGTAAATAGGGACAACAACACCAGTACCGAGATCAAGCGCAGAATTACTCTTGCCAACCGCTGTTTTTCGGGCTCAAGAGGCAATTGAGTAACAGAGCCATCACTCGAAACACCAAATTGACCTTGTATAAAACGCTGATCATCCCAGTCCTGCTCTATAGCGCAGAGACATGGACGCTATTGAAAGCGGATGAAGAAGCTCTTGGTTGTTGTGAGAGAAAAGTTCTACGTACAATCTTTGGTCCTGTTTGCGTTGATGGCGCTTGGAGGAGAAGGTTCAACCACGAACAGTACAGCGACGTGAGCCTAGTTAGCCGTCTACGGTTCCAACGCCTACGGTGGCTAGGTCATGTAGAGCTGATGGGCACCACAGCTTCGGCCTGAATAATCTTCGAATCCGCACCTGTGGGTCAACGCAACAGAGGACGCCCGCGTTTAAGGTGGCGCACCTAAGTGGAGAAGGACCTCAACCAACTGAAACTGGAGACAGCTAGCCAGAGATCGCGCTAATTGGAGTGGCATGTTGGTTGAGGCTCAGGTCCACCCCGGACTGTAGCGCCACACAAGGAAGAAGAAGAAGTACACGAGCATGTACAGGCTTTCTCTCACACAAATAATGTTCTCAACTTAAGAAGTACTAAACATTGGCGGATTATGCATGTATATGGGATTCCGAAAAGTGTGTTTTGATGTGTCCACAGTCCACCAAACCAGTGAAGAGATGTGAATAGAGAATCATCGCTCAGAAGGATATGAACAAACAAGCAAAACATGGAACTGTTTCTTTCGTTCATATTTTTCCGAACGAAGTGGCCGAGACGAACGAATCTTCAAAAGTATTGACTGTGCGATTGAATGGTTTGTAGTTGCGTTATCTCAATCCCCAATACTTTTGAGGGAACGGGTCAAAATGAACGAATCAAACACGATTAACACAGCTCTACTAGTTAAGACGTCGTTAAAGTTGAGAGATACCTTAATGGATAGGAAATTAACTCCTGAAGCATAATGAGGTTAGCTTTTGCGAAGGGAGGACGTTGGTTGGTTATTTGGAAGCAAATCTCCCGATGTCAAGAGAAACGTAAGCCATAGTAAGACATTCAACTTGACATCGGTTCATCTCCGAGGACGTGATGTTGTATCGAGTAGTATGATGAATGGAAAATAAAGTAGATGAGGGATAAGAATCCAAGTCAGGCTAGGCTAGGTTGGGTTGAAGTGACTGGCTCTGTTTAGGAGTCAAACATAGGCCAGCTTAGGCACGTTGTGCTTGTGCTCCACGAGGATGCGTTCCTGTTCCGCAAGACTATTTGTGCTTTCGATAGAGCGAAGAAGATGAAAGACCACTGCAGTTGCATTGCAAGTGGATGCAATGGTTTCTTTTCGTTTCTACATCCCTCACAGAAGTCATTAGGGCTGGGTTCCAATAAGATCTATTTTTAAAACATTAATGCTTTATACATTCAAAGAGAGAAACTAAGAAACATACTCACGATAAGATGGGGTGAGAACACTTATTACTATATAGCACAGCCAGCACCCTTTCTGTACAAACCTGCACCTAATCTCGTCTCCAACTTAAATGATTAAAATCTCATACAGAATATCCATAATTAACCTTGTCCGCATCAAAATCAAATAATTCACACATCATGATTGTGCGTGCGTGAATTGCGAAACGGATAACCCAAATCGATGTTTGCGGGGTTTCCGGTTGCCAAAGAACAGGTTCCCCTCCCATCATCGCCACTCGAAAGCGTGAATGAATTCAGTTGTATCTGCAGTCTACACAGAAAGATATTTATTTCTTCCCCTCCCATCTCCCTCCCACCAGTAACAAGGTGCAAATAATGCTAAAATATGTGACATTCCAACGTTGATTTTCAGTTCAGTTCACAGGCAGCATTTTGCGTAGGATGTCGCCGGGTAGCTTATTACGAGCCTCATTAATCCCCGATGCCGTGAAGTATCATTTATGGAGTTGTGTTGTCATAAAATTTAAATATTTGCATATTTTCGAAACACTTCCGGCTTCCAAATTGTAACTATCCACGGCAATTAATTTGTTTGACACATTTTATCTTTTTCCGTCACGTGCTCAGCCAAATTTGGGTGACAACAAGTGGGTGGCGGATGGCAGCTTCGAGTATCTCTTCGAATCGTACGTCTATTTAAGGGAATCATCATCAGTGTGTCAACAATGGTTTCAAGATGAATGCAGATACATAACCGCAATGCCCACCTAATTTTAGGGAAATCAAGAACACGGAGCAATATTAATTCCGACGCCCATTTGGCAGTAAGAAAGTTGAACGAACCGCCTTATGGATAAATTATCTTAATTGGTTGCTGATATAAATTCTAATTTTTTGCGTTCAAAACCACAATGAGCCCGATGGCGAGGCGGAGTCATTAAAAATAAAATTACCGCTGTCTCTGACTGCTCGAAGTGTTCAGCAACATTGACACGTTAAGTGTCATATACTTTGGGAAAGGGGCAATCGCAGCAGTCGAAAGGTCGATGCCACCACTTGTTAATCACGCACTGTCACGAAAGTCTGCTTTTGAGAGATGTTTTGCCAGATGTCAGTTGTGTGTAATTGCAAATGTCAAAATGTGTTACATCTTGTTCAACTTCAAGTATGGGGAAATATACCTCTTGAGGCAATGAATTCTCAGAAACCACTTATGTATTAGCATCGTTCCACACTCCTGCTGGCATTTGTTAAGAACAAAGGGAGGGGATTTTATGGCCAAAGGGCTCATTACCCAGCCGAATCTTTTTGTATTCTTGTGCGGGATACATATTTCGTTTCAAACTCATGGAAACCTTGTCGGCACTCTGCTTGAAAGTCTCAAATGGTGGTGAAGCTTAAATTAAAAGTTTAAGGTCAACGAGGACAAAACAAAATATATGCTGTCGAGCAAAAAACGATCCCCCGCACACCACCTAGGCCAAAACGTCACAATCGACAGCTAAAATTTCGAGGTAGAGGAAGGAGTTTGTCTACCTCGGGGTAAATGTAAACTCCACGAATGACATCGACGTAGAATCGCCCTTGGCAACCGAAGCTACTTCGGTCTGTCAAAACAACTGGGCTCGAAACTCCTGACTCGAAGGACCAAAGTCAAGCTCTACAAAACCCTTATCCTGTCAGTCCTACTTTATGGGGCCGAAAGCTGGACATTAAGTAAGGCTGCAGAGCTGATTCTTAGTGCCTTCGAAAGAAAAATTCGACGTCGGATATATGGTCCCGTCTGCGAGGAAGGCGAATGGAGGAGAAGACACAACCGCGAACTCTACGAGCTGAACAGGGATGTGGATGTTGTCCGGAAGGCAAAAAGCCGTCGACTACACTGGCTCGGCCACATGGAGCGAATGGACAACAACGCTCCAGCAAAGAGGGTCTTCGAATCCGAGCCTCCTGGTTCGAGAAGGAGAGGAAGACCGAACCTCCGGTACAAAGACCAAGTCATCGCGAATGGACTCCAGACAGCTTGACTGGAAGCACCGTGCTCAGGACCGTCACCGATGGAAGGCAGCAATTGCTCAGGCTCAGACCCTTCATGGTTCGTCTGCCTGATAAGTAGTAAGTAAGAAGTTTAAATTGGCAGAATTGGTTTCTACTACAGCTAATTTGACAGATCTCATATATTTTGGGGTTAGTTGGGTCATCATGAATATACTCACGAGAGACTTTTACATTTTGTTCAGCATTCGAGGCGTTACTGCCAAGTCGAGCATGATTCAATAAGAAGACAACCATCAGACTTTTACGCGGACCGGCAAAGAAAATGGGGAATCTACCCGACCAAGTATTAAAGGGGCTCGTCGACGAAGTCCAAGAAGAACCATCTACATTATCATAAATTGTATATGTCGTTGTAAAGACGGAAAATGTACCCAGTGCTAGAGAAGCACTTATAGGACATTGCGACAATAAATCTCCATCCACATTCACAATTACAACTGATAGAATAGGGAAACGAATCCGTTCAGTGCCCTTTTTGTTGACCTTCAGAGACAGCTGTCGTGAAGAGTAGCTTACAAAGCGCAAGCAAAACATGAGTCCACGGATCTTTGGGGCGTAAACTCATAGAGATCGTTGTAACTTTGTTGAATATGACAAACATGATCCAGTCCGGTGTGAGGAAATATTGATTAATATTGTATCATTAATCCCAACATGTCCGTGGCGTTGTGGGTATGTGCGTCTACCCCAACCTCGACGTCGTAGGTTCGATTCCTGCTCTGTGCAACGAAAACAATTTTCACGACCCCACCTCTTTCGAGTTGCTGACAATGCTCAAAGAATATTTTCTGTCCAGAAAAAGCTTCTCAAACTTGGCCGTTCGGAGTCGGCATAAAACTGTAGGTCCCTTCCACTCGTCAGAGAACAATAGCGTACAGCACGAGTGGTTGCTGAGAAGCTAGGCAATGGCCCTCTACGGGATGTAGCGCCACCTATGTTATGGCAGTTGAATGTTGTCAACGATGACTTCTTCTTTTTCTTGTGGCTCTACAGTCCGGGGTGAATCCGGGCCTCGGTCAACGATCCTCTCCAGCTGGCACGATCCTGCTGCCTCTATTTTCGCACTCCAAGTTGGTTGAGGTCAACGATGACACGACATATAAAATAATACCTAGGACCACATAAAAATGTCACAGCACGTCAAATGTTACAATTTTCCTTTCCCTTGATATTGTGGGTATGTGCGTCCACCTCTACGCACTTGGACCTACTAAATCCGATCTCTGGTACTTTCCACGGTCCCCCTTCTTGTGTAGCGCCACCCATGTTAATATTATTCTTTCATTTAAGACAAATTATTCAAAATGTCCTCCATTTGCTCCAACAACGGCTAAGTGAATAGGGCCACTCGGCAATTGAAGTTCGCCTCTTATGCTAACTGTCTCGGGTGAGAGAGCGCTTCGAAGATTATTTGAGCGTCGCCTAGGACAACAGCTGTTGTCTCTAAAACAGACAATTAATTGCCGGATCAATGACCATTTATTAGGACCGAAGCTCTACCACGAGGTAATCAACAACCGTAACCTTTCCAGATTTAAGGGTGACTCCCTGTCGCATTACTCTCTGATTCATCCGATTGGGTAACCCATGATGATTTTTAAGTTCATTGAGGAAAGGGATAATTGGTATTCCTTGTGCAATATCGCTAAATACACAGAAGTCGGATCAATGGATTGAGCGTTAGTGGAGGCTTGTTGCAAAAGGTTTATCTGTAACAACATCCGATCGGTAAACTGAGGTTTTAACCCCTTTTCGCAGAAAGTCAGCTTGGTCCACGTAAAACTCTCGCGATGTGTTCAGGCGCATGTCGTGGTAACCGAACAGACATCTTCGTCGTTATATTGTTTGGACGCCTCTTCAGTGGTGAAAATTTCATAACAAAGGATTTTCTGTGACCATTCCGTGAGTCCGTACAAATCATGTTAATAAATTCAACGCGAAAACGTACATGTGCCTCGTCAAATATGAGCCAATTGTGTTTGGGCACGTGAAAAGAACATAAACTGATTCATGGTCCAGATGAAGGCCCGGTCGCATGGGCTGCCATTCTTTTTGGCCACCCCTGGGTATTAACCAAGGTACCAAGGCAACCAATTTTCCGAAACCACATTCCAACGCACAACTCAAAGTGTGTGAAGCCCAGAACAAATTCGTTAATTAACTATGCAAATTTTCACCGTAAAATCCTTTTTAATATGCCTGTGGCGGATTGAAGGCACCACCTAGTCTAGCACTCACTCATCAATGAATGACTGAAGCTTTGGCGGCTTTACGGTCTTGGCCGGGTAATTTAAAAAGCAAATGCATAGCGATTTTATGCGTCGCCCTTAATCAGTTCGCTTCGCACATAAATCAGATTCTGAATGACAAGTGCATACATAGTGGCCACATGCCACGAGGGGGTTGGGTGACAATGTAAATAATCTGATAATCTTTGATCTCTGATCTCTGGAGTGTTCAACTTAAATTCAAATCACTTCGGTTCTTTAAAGTTAATTTATGAAAACGTATGCCATTCAAGTGAAGAAACAAACAAACGAATCAATTGGTCACAGATCAAGAACGAATCCAGTTCCAGGGGTCCGTTGGAGTATGAATATGTAAAATTAATTTCAATTCTGAGAATGAATAACCAGATGAAATTTTAGCAGGATTTTGCACCACGTCAGACGTCGATAAGCGGAAAAGGCGTTCTATTTAAATATTTAAACACAAGATCATGAGATTTTAAATCAATTGGGCTGGTAAATAAATTAATTCATCTGAAATAGAAAACTTGTTCGCCGCATATGTAGTGGGGAGCCTGTCAGAGATGTTTAAGGTTCGCCTAATCTGTCTTGACAATTAATCCTGAATAGAGTCCAAGCACCATTTGCCATTTTTTTGATGTGTTATTTCACACAGTCCTAGAGACGATTCCTCACTTGTGGGCGCCACTTTAACGCGGAAATGCCCTGATTCATTGTTCACATGAACGGAGACGGAACACTTCCTCATCTCGTTCATTCAGGTTTTCGTTTTCGACTGCAGAATAATAGACAGAGCTTGAGCCCGTGTGGATTTGCTTCTCGTGTAGTAATGGTCGATGACATTGTCATTGACCTGGGTCGGTTGCCTGCCAAGGAGTAGGCTGCCATGACCCCATTACTCAGTTTAGTCCGCGATGTCAAGACCTTTTATAATCATTCAAAGGGCTCCACAGCACTGACTTCTACGTCGTCTCTGTCTTTAAGGAAGAGGTGCCTAGACTGTCTGCTGTTTCTAAAGCAAACCCCTTTACCCCTTTTCCTTTTCCAGCCATTATCCATGAATGGCGATTGTAACCGGAAAACTTACCATCCTTGGTATGTGCACTCAACACAACACTTAGTTGGAACGATCACATATTCAAGGTCGCCAAAAATGCAGCGAAATTTATATCTATGTAAATTTACAAGACGTACATGTATTCGCATTAAACTTGAGTAAGACGCATAGCTGCTGAAGACCTTCCTTCTCTAGCTAGAATTCAAAAGCTAGCGATTACACTTATAGGAGACAACAATATTGGGAGTCATTAGACTCGCTCGAACATCGCGGTACCGTGTATTCTTTGCCCGTGTTTTAACGCTATTTTAACAAACGATGCTCAAGTCAGCTAGCCAACTGCATTCCTCCTCTCCTTGAATTTACCCCCAATACATCTCTCTCCCGGCATTCACATCAGTTTACCTTGAGCCTGCTTTCGGACGCACAGTGAAATTAAGAGACTCGTTTTTCAGCCACACTACACGAATATGGTATGCTCCTCTCAGCCCAAGATTGCCCATAGACTATAACCCGCAGATGTGATGGTCGAGTTACTGACAATGCTCAAAGAGTATTTGCTGTCTAGAAGAAGCTTCTCAAACTTGGCCGTTTGGAGTCGGCATAAAACTGTGGGTCCCTTCCACTCGTGAGAATACAATAGCACGCACAACACGAGTGGTTGCTGAGAAGTTAGGCTCTGGCCCTCTACGCGCTGTAGTGCCACCTCACATTATATTATTATATTGTTAAGTGGATGTATAATTATTTAGATGGATGTATGTGAACGACGCGATGTGGGATTTCAACAAGGCAGAGGCTTACATCATAGACCCCAAGAAAGAACAGCGTTCCTTTGTGCATAAGTCATTTCTTGGTTTTTTTAAATTCCCCATTTCGGTGTGTAGAATTGCCCGTTGAGCTTATTTCCGTTCCTCTTTTTGGGTTTTTTGGAAGTCTAAGGGTTAAGTCAACACGCCCACCACCATCCACTTTTGGTATGTGGAAATAGAAAAAAGAGGACGCCGTGATGGTCGTTGCCCCCATATGATATTTCACATAAATATTCCTATACCGTGGATTGTAGACTGTAAAAAATCAGCTGAAACAGCCAGAATAACAAGAGGTTTGAGCTCGTTACTAGTGACAACAAGAACTTAGAAAAATTAGTTTATCTGAGAATTGACTCATGTGCATTCGCTCATCAGACCACAAGTGGCGAAGAGCTTAACAATGGAAGAGTACAATAAAGCTGACCAAGAGCCGGGCTACCGTAAAGGAATCTACGACCTATTAGATGTTAAACTGGGCGCACGCTCCTGCTGATCTTAAAATCCAATGCTGTCCAGCTTCTACAGCAACCCATTTTGTCTAACCATTGTTTTTCTCACAAGTGGAGGGACCTGCAGTCTTCTGGTTTGACTTGTAAAGCAAAGAAACAGAAGAGGGATTGTGGTGTGAAAGGAATCGATTTGAAAACACAGCTTGTCAGGTTGCCCGAATACTGTTGACAGACTCTTAGAGAAGCATGCGTCAAACATAGTGCCGACTGTGTCGCAACCACTCACAACTAGTCTACACAAAAATACTGAAAAATCAATTTAGCCCGTAAAAAATGTCAACAATGCCGTAAAAATGTGGTCTAACTGATTTTGAGTCTTTGACATTTCAGTGCGATCTTAATTGCTTTTAACCGATATCGCATGGCTATTTCATTGAGAATGCACTCACTCTAATGGGTTGATTACGCGAAAACCAGTTCTATAAACGAACGATCTTCTGTCTAAGCAATTATCTCGGCAACAACGTCACGTTCGCTGCATTCCAAGCTAACGTGAACAAGAATAACCAACATAACACTCCATGCAGATCCGTAGACCGACAGACAAACATTAAACTAAACCAAACCGGAAAAGGCACTCACTCTGATGATCGGAACATTTTGAAAGTTTACGATGGAATTGCATTGATAATCGGTAGAAAATTGAGAAAAGATGCTGATTCAACAGAGCGTACTGCGAGAAACATCTGAAAACTAGTGCGACGCGCAGAATGGATCGAGTGAGCGCGCGACTCTGTAAGCACACAGAGTCGAAAAAAGATCAGATTTGTTTCACAGTGCGACATGTGTTGCCACCACAGAAGCAAGACAAAATTCAAAACAAATCCTGAGATTTTATCACCGACTGTTCGCATTCAGCAGAACAAAACTTTTTCTTTTGTTTTTAAACCATTTTTCTAACGATGACTGAAATGCTCATAGAACTAGAAATAAGAGAAACGGCTATGTCAAGATCACCGTTGAACAAACTACAAGTTGCATACCAAAAGGGAAAGTCCACAATTACAGACCTACAGAAACCTGTGGAGATCATAAGAAGGTTAAATAAAGTTCAAGAGAGATCGCTATGGTTGCCTTCGTGGATATTGAATGGGGTTATTTAATGCCTGATAGTGTATCAGTAGCCAATGCACAAATAAAAAAAAGGTGTCGACCCCATATTTAAAATACGGAAAAACGCCATCTGAGTTAGTAATCAAAACCATGAAAGGTTGTTCTCAAGAGGGTGATCCATCCCCTCTCCCATGGTCAATCCTGGTGGACGAACTACTCGTTGGATTTACAAGCTTCGGTTACGCAGGTGATTTAGCTGTCATATTCAGAACGTCGTTAGTCGTCGGAGATAGTACGAGGATCCCAATAAGATCAACACTGTCCGCTTCACCATAAGAAGAATGAACAGGCTTCAGACTCTAAAAATCAAAGAAACACCAAATATGCTGAAGCACGAAGTAAAATTATCGATTTCACACCTGACCAAAAACTCTCCTAGAACTCACAAATTCATAATACACGCAGCTCTTTGCTTCAGCTTCTTGGGAAAAAAAGCATGGATTCTTAACCAAAAAATGAACTAATGGATATACAACCAAGTGGTTAAATCCCCAATATTCTTTGGTGCTGTTGTTTGATATACGAAATGTGAACAAGGACAGACCATCGATTAAGATACATGAGAATACAATGACTAGCGTGCATTGGCTCAGTTGGTGCGATGAAAACCTCTAAAACTGCAGGTTTTTATCGCTGTTTGGCAGAGGTTGCAAGGCAAGCTGTAGCCCTGCAAGGAACGTTTAACAAAGAAGGGAATATTATAGGAGACCTAAAGATTCTAAGAAAGATCGACCTCGTTAATGAACTAACAAGGTCAGCGATCTCATGACTCCGGTTTTAGAATTCAAGAAGCAATACAAAGTCATTACACCTGCACTCTTTGGACAACTGATGGCTGTCAAAGGTGATACACAGACACATGGAAGTGATGTAGGGGCGTGGCATTGTAGGACCCAGATGTTACCTACACATGCGACTCCCCAGAGAGTCCACTATCATCCAAGCTAAACTCTTAGCCATAAATGAAGCAGCACATAGCATCAACAACATAAATACAAAAATATCGACACTTCCAGACAGGCAGGCAAAAAGTTGCACATTTATCTCCAGACTTGTCTGTTAATGTAACAAGATACTGAAACCAACACGACAGTAGAAGAAGACAGTTTGAGACGAATATGGGTGCCCGCACATAAAGGAAATGAGAAGACATATAGCCAGGCAAAAGAAGAGCGGAAACTCCTTTTATTTGGCCTTTCCCCCCTTCATGAATTCAGCAACTTTGACATACAACAACACATAAACAACTGGACACAGAAATGCCGCATACAATTCTGGAGCAATGAGGGGGGGACTTCAAATAATAATATAATATGGGTGGCGCTACAGCCCGTAGAGGGTCAGGGAGTAGCGTCTCAGCAACCATTCGTATTGTGCGTGCTATTGTTCTCTAACGAGTGGAAGGGGCATACGGTTTTTGCCGACTCCGTACGGGCAATTTTGAGAAGCTTTTTTTAGGCTTGGCAGTAACTCAAATGAGAACAGGCCGTGAAAATTATTCTGTTCGCAAAGAGAAGGAATGAACCTGAGACGTCGAGGTTGGGTTCGACATACATACCCCCAACGATACGGGTCACCACAGGAGGGACATATGGTACCCACTCCAAAAACAATCATGAGGGCCGATTCCAGAAGAACAAAGAAGACTCTGAATCTAAGCAAGTCTGACCTTGGGATACTATGTAGAGCACGTACTGACACTGCCTTTGTAACTACCACCTATTCAAAATAAGGCATAGCAGCTCAGAAAATTGTAGACAATCAAAGGAGACTATGGCAAATCTAAGAGACGAATATCCAAAGTTGACATTAAGCAAATACAAGAGGGCTAATAGAATCATATTGCAAGCAATGGCTGTTGGTACATCCTATCTAAAGAGATCACAATTTTTTTCAAGACAGATCTGAAGTCATCTGAAGTATACAAAAGGGGCACAATAGATCAAATTTAGACAGAACTTCTACGATCGCTAGGCCACTACTATGATTCGGTAATCGAAAGGTTCACTTAGGACCAATTCAACGTCTGATAATCAAACTTGCAGTGAGATCTTGAAGGAATACTGGTTGAAATGTTCTTCTCCGAGGCAATTCGACTGTCTCACGGAAAGAATTATTTTAAATTATTCCAACGTTGTAGAGTTTGAGTTTGTCATCGAACAATTTGGTGAATTATACAAATTCTAATGTGCATGCTGTGGAAGGCTTTCGAAGGATGTGACAGTAAAATTAGGAAAGTCCCACAGATTGTTAGCTTTGAGTGTCTAGTTAGTAGCTTTCCAACCTCTGAGTCTTTGCGGAACCCGTCCATGAATTTATATCCCAACGGAGGCTTGACTGCAGTGGAGTAATAAAGGACGTATATTTTTATTGAAAGTCTCTCGCGGACCCTTTGATCTGATCAATGGCTGATCTAGTTTATTGCCAGCGGTTTCTAGAAATTGTTCTCATCTATCAAGCTCAGACAACCTCTTCCCAATCTATGAATTTAAACGACTTTTATAATCGGTTTATTGAATCTTTTGGACGGGAGAAAAACAAAAGAACTCGTTCAATGTCTTGCTAATGTCAAGGATTCGAACACAAACATCATATGTTTGCACTTCGTGAATATAGTTTATTGGTTTTGAATTCTGAATTATTCAAGAGTCTAAGTGGACTGTGTAGACACTAGTCCCAAGTCCACCAGCTCACACTGTAACTCCAAAGAGAAAAACATCTTTAAACGACAGAAAAATTTGCAAAGCAATCGCATTTTGTTTTAAGTTAATACTGAGTGACAATTGCAAACATTCTTAAATAATTTCACAGCAACTCGTTCGTGGTGCATACTGCCTGCAGATATGCGGCCTCGATCCTCAAGTAGCTCATAAAACTTTGGGAACAGATAAGCGATGACCTTAAATTGTCTTAGGATCGTTAAATAATGTGTTTAAGTAATTTCCTGGCAGTTGGGGGCTAATTAAAGAAACAGTGATGCCAGATTTGATGTGACAATCAAGAGATCACCTTTAGGAGTATATTTGAAAGATAGCTGTTACAGGCAATGCCAGCGACTGTAATTTTCGTTGGAAGAAAATTATGAAACTTATCGAACAAAAATCGTTTTTCGCAGAAACCAGACCCTTAGGATAGGTTGTTGGATTGCCTGTGAATTTTCCAGCACACTTAGATGGTAGTTAGTCCATTGTGATACCTAGTGCCGTTAATTTGATCCCAACGGCAAATGGTGACTGGACTAGATTTGAAAACTGGAATTCGCACCGGGGACTCCTATAACCAAGCGCAGGCACTCAACAAACTGCACCATCCAGTCGTTTAATTAATAAGCCCGACCTTCGAGAATTCGTGAAAAGTAGTTACACCGTGAGGGAAGTCATAGAAGCAGCTTTTGAATTTCTCTCACTTATCCCCGAACCTCAACGAAAATTGCACCCACAGTCGAGTATCATTGAACTTTTCTGATTGAAATTTTCAGACAAGCTCCGAATCACTATCATTAAATGCAAGTCCATTTCACAAGTCTCCATCGAACTGCATCCGCACACACAGAATGAAACAATCTTTTTTTTTAAATTCCAACCAACCTTTTAATAATTTGTTTCGTTTTTTCCTCAAAACGCAGCTCAATTAATCCACAAATTCAACAAGTATCCACTGAGTCGTCTATTGCATATTTCTCACTCACGGGATGTTTCACTTTCGGTTTTGGTTCTCTTCAAAAACTGATCGATTTTATTTTTTTCTTTTTTTTCGAACACACAACACTAAGTGATAGCTTAATCCTTCTGTCGTCCTGAAGTAGTGTGTGCTGAACAACCGACCCGAACGCGAGTACGTTGAAGAAGACAAGCGGACCAAGCGCTGTTTACCGGTTAAATCGCGAACGTAAACTGATTCCAAAAATCAAGAGATTACCAAACTACTTCTTTCTCGAGCAGCCAAAATCAAAGAAAAAGACTTGTCGAAGAGCTTGAGCCCCCGCCGCTGGAAAAGTTACAGTCACCACAGCACCAGCTCGCACATCCAAAAGATACACACAAGAGAACGAACGAAAAAAAAAACGTTCACTTTCGTTTGAATAAAATTATTTAATACTTGGTGAATCTTCTTCGCTTTTTTGTTGGTTCTTGCGGAGATACCTCGGCCGCGCCGCGCCGTTGTGCTGGGCTGGTTTAATGAATCTGTATTTGCCTTGCCCCCGTGAGTGAGGAGGTATTTCGATGGGCACTCCGGCGCTTGAGATGTGATGCACAGTTCGAGTGGCGATCGTGATATAAGAAGAATTTCGGGGTTCGAACACGGGTTTGGTCTCAGCGGCGCGATGTATGATTGAGTGCTCGCACTGGATGGCAGTTCGCTTCGATTCGTCGAAGGTGTCTCGGATGGCACTTGATGCGTGAGCTGGAGTGAGGCTCATGTGCGCCGCTTCGATGTCATCTTTGCTTTTTTCCTGGATACCTTGTCGTCCGTGTAACTGATACGTGCACTTGGGCCGAAGAGGCCCCTTCCGTGAATGGAGGAAGCAGTTGTTTGCTTGAAACTTTGTTAATTATGTAAAAAATAATGGCCCATGGGCTCGAAGGTAATGGTCGTACCTTTGGGTCTTGTGCCCCACTGAAGATCCAGTGTAAATACATAGTTGTAGTGAGCACTGAAGGATTATGCGATAACCTTTCAAGTGCATTATGCAAGATTCTGTGCGTGGAGCAGATTCCTCAACACGTGTGTGTGTCTAAAGAATTTCAAGTGCTGGAGGCAGGTTGTAGTTGGGTTGTAGTAAATAGCTTAAATACTTCATTTCCGTCTTCGTCGTATGAAGAGGAGTTCAATGCAGTCAGATGGTTGAGAATGTCTTGACATTGTTGTGAATGAATGGTGCACCTCTTGATGATAAGGTCGATAAACCGGGTGTTTAACGTAGCATTTGTTTGTCCTATCAGGGAGTTATAAGCTTTGATGGGGCATTCCACGAGATAAATTAACATGAAGAATGCTCCAAGGGTATGCAAGATCCACAGTGTCGGCGAAAAAGTGTTGGTTTCTTCGTTCGAAAAGGAGATTAATCTGATTGAAAGCACCATTCTCAGTAGAGGTTCATATTCTGTGCAATCACGTGTCGTCAACCCGTATTACGGACACCATGGTTATCAGTGACGGACAACTTATTGTGTGATGACTAATTAGGGGTCTATTAACGTATGATAGCAAGTGTGAGAGTAAATGGGCTCGCCTTAACCCTTGTATCAACACCCATATACCCGGGTATGATTTGCATTTTCAAATGAATATATTTCGGTGTCGAATCAACTTGAAATATTCAAAAGCCTTTATCGGAATCCAACTTTCAATTTTTTTATGTAAACATTTTGGGTGTTGACATAAGGGTTAATCCACACTTTTTGGGAATTACTGATGTTTTGATTTTTTTTTCAATATTTTGATGTTTATTCAAGGAAAACATGTACAATAGTTTTATTCAAAGTATTTCCCATCTGAAGCTTTGACTTTTTCAATGCGACTTTTTACAATAGCAGTAGTTTTCCAAGGCACCCTCCAATGGAATAATACAAATTACGCCATCTTTTAGTGAATCTGTTGTTTTTTCATTTGTCTTCTGACTGTTTTCTTTGGCCCCTCCTTTTTTTCAAAAATAAAATCTCTGCTTTAAGCTCTTACCTTCACGATTTTAGTATATCTATACTAGGCTCCCAAAGGAGAGTATGATGCACAATAATAGTTCCCCTGATGGTAATCCATATAAATACAGCCGATGACATCCCTTCAGAGTTCGACTTATCGAAGGTCATGCCAAATAATCTCTTCGAGCTATCGAATTTCGAGTTATCAGCAATCGAACTATATGACAACTTTTGAGAACTTCAAAATGAAGCAAACAAATAAGCGAAGAATGGTGGGAGCATTCTGTGCAACACGGCTCCAATCGAATTCCACACTGAATGTGTCAAATCAGAGATCATAGTTAATAGTTTACGAGATTTCTATGGCATTGAGTGGTGATGATTATGTTATCGTAGAATAAGGACTTGACGCGGAGTCTCATGATCGCAACGACCATTTCAAGAAACCTCGCTTCACAATTTCGTTCGTTTCTTCGCTTCTATGAAATATAGTCCTGCTTTCAATTCCTGCTTTGGCACAAGCTTATACGGCGTAAACTTTAAATCGTTTGCAAAATAAGCCGGGTCGATACTCTGCCAAAGTCCAACTCCACTTGTCGGGCTGAATACACATTAATGGCATTTTCTTCAATACAGGCCGCTACAGTGGCTGCGTTGTATTTATTATCCTCCAATATCTGTCTAGTTGTTGGCTCATCATCATAATTTTCGAACCGGAAGATCCACTATAGGAGTCGCGGTGGTCACGCATGCACTACAGATCCGCAGGCTACTCGATCTTTCGCCATCGGCTCTAGGTAAGATTAGGTTACAGGGCTGCCAGCGATATTTGCCAACAAATGGTGACTGAAACAGATTTCAAAACTAGATAATGACTTATTAAATTTTGCTTTCACTGGGACTCCTATAGCCAAGGGCTGGGACTCAACCAACTACGCCATCCAGCCGTTGCCATCGACACTTACTCATCCGGATCTACGCCCCGGCTCTATTAAGCGAGTTTTTGGATTTGGTTCAACCACCTCGTTCTGAGCCGGCCAACGGGACGCTTTCCTGAAGGAGTCACATTTAAGACACGTGATGATGACAGAAGCATAGCTCCTTCCGAACTGACATGTTTCGAACCCGATCCCGGCGAGTAACTCCCACTACAGCACGAATTTCGTCTTGGCGGCTGAGAGGTGAGAGTTGAAACAAATAATCACCTGAAAACCGCGAGCTTGGCTTTGGCAACAAACTCTGGCTTTCTGATTACAGATTTTTCAAGCTGTTTCAATATTGAACCCGATTGGTCAATCCTGCAGGAAAGCTCAGCATTACTTCTCTCATCACTCAGAAACAAGTCGACGGGATACTTGAACGTCGCCACCTGCTTCGATTGGACTCCAATCAGATGCATAGTGCATTTAACAGGCGTTCTGGAAGTTAACATAACCTCTGATGTGTCTACGTTGACCTTCATCCCAGCATCTGCACGTACGGTCACAAACTTGTCGAGCGTGGGCTGGCATTTCGTCTAAGAGAATGTGAGGATATCCAAATCATTTGCAAAGGAGGGACAACTCCAACTCTCGCAATGTGAAACTTTGCTCCCCTCCCTACAATGAAAAGGATAGGTGACAAGACGCCCCCTGACGAGGTTCAACGACCACAGTGAAAGGTGTTGAGTTAGCATCGTTAAACCGAACATAGCTACTCCAGATTGTGTATGGCGACTGAATGGCCCTCAAAGGAGGTCCAGGACCTGCAGAGCATAAATCGAGGCACTCGGTCGTATGCCTTCTAGAAATCTAAACAAAACAGGTGCACATTGATTTGGCATACTCCAAAGCCTTCTCGAGTACCATGGTTGTTGGCCCTTAGTTCAAAATGGAAACATGTTCAAACACTTCCGCAGAGCGACCAATTCCAAAAACCAAGACGCCAGTAATTGCCGCAGGTTCGACAAACATCTCTGACATCTGTTCTCCTATGTCACCCTCTCCTCTTATTAGAAGCAACACTGCAGCTTGTCTAGCTTAACTAAATCCAGGATTTAAGCACGAATCTGAAATCCTGCTTCTGAGAGCCAAGTCGGACAAGTGCCACGCACCAACTCCAACCCAGTACGTCAGATTATCGGTACAAGCTCGGTGAATGAACACTTAATGAGCCCAGAATGCTATCAGAGTTTCAAAAATTTCACGTCCCATCTGAGAGCCTTGAAAGTGAAAAACATCATGCCAGACCTTCGGTCATCGGTCGGCAGACACCTGAAAATGTGGTTAGCCTACGCACTGTGGTTCGAAAGTCTGCAAGAGATCGTGTTAAAAGCAAATCACCTTCAGAAGCTCAACGAATCTCACCTTGAGAGGCTTGGAACATCGTCAAATGGGTGCCTTCAGGGGGGGCAACCGAATCGATGAACCGAGCCGCTTCTCCTGTGCGCGATAATAAAGTATTTATTGTGCCAATCGGATGGTCCGATGAAAAATTAATTGGGCACGACAACCGGCACTAATTGACACCAGTGGGATTGATTGAAAGAATTGATTTTGCCAAATTGTAATTTTAAAAATCCAAATGAGACCACCGCTGAAGATAGCTTCTCTCGTGTAGATGACGTGTGCAACGTGTGTGTGCACCAGGAAAGCCGTTTGAAGGTCGAAACCAACTGGACTGACAAGTCGTGACTCATCTGTGGGTGGATTTTCGGACGGGAAGTGTCCTGTCACGACGTCGTAGTTCAAATAGGGGCCATCCAGCTCAAGGAGGAAACCGGAATCTAAGGGCAGTGTGGACGCAAGACAGTCAGTCTCAGGTTTGCCGTATGGCCAAGATGGTCAATGCGATCTGCATGACTCAGGCATTTTTCCTTAATGGTAGTATCTTGTCTTGATGTTGATTCCATCTCCGATCCTGTTACAGTTTACGTTGAAGTAACCACACTTAGAGCTGGGTATAGCCTGACTTCTGGACTGGCCCGGGTCCACTTGGGGCTAATAAAAATGGGGTTTTGCTGGCTTATACTGAAGTTGTTCCGGAAGTAGACTCTTAGATGTGAATGCGTCCTGGCCGCGAATCCAGAAGAAAACGGATTTTGTCCCCTTCACCAGGAAGTACAAAATACCTGAGTACGACCCTCCATCACTGTGTTGGACACCTTTAAAGCTGAATAGCTACACAAGATTCCTACATTTTTTACTAGACACGAAACTAAACTGAAAGCTGAATATCCAAGAACGGGTCCGAAAGGCCTCCACGGCTCTCAATTGCTGTACAAAGGCGGTCGGGTGCAAATGGGGACTACAAACTCACATGGTCCACAGCTTCAAACAGATGCTGCTAAATGATGTTGCGATTGGTGGCGCTTGGCACTCGGTAAGAACATCAAACCACTAGAAGGGTGCAAAAACTGCAACTGAATTAGCGGATCACTAAGGACCATGCTCAGCCATCTCGTTAAGAGACAGCCTGCAATTAAGAGATGTTTTTGAGTAAAACATGGCATTGTTCAGCGATCTTATATCGGCCCGACTGTGCGAACAGATGGTCATATCCCTTTTTGATATCACGTTGTCATGGCTCAAAAACAACGCCTCTTTAATGTAACGCTACAGTGAGCTGGGAGCTTCAAAGAGATAGCAAAGTTTGGATCTTGGGAATTGACATCCGCATCCAGCCCCTCGTAAGTCTTCGATCCGTCTGTGAAAATACGCAGAATATCATCCAACATCTGCCTATCAGACATCCAATCCGATCCGGAGGGAATGCCGATTGAGAAGATAGCCTGGCGTATCAGGCGGTCAGTGTCGCTATCTCAATCTAACGCAGGCAGCTTCTTTGTTTGGCGATATGAAGCTCTGGCCATGTTGATTTTGTCGTTTGACTGTCGATTCTTACAAGCCTAGACTAGTTGGCTGCTGCTATGATTGTGTCGTATATGATCCGGCACTGATCGGTTGATGTTGGGACGTGTCTAGATCCCTTTTCCCAATTCGTCCGTTTCCTTTGATTGAGCTTCGTTCCTGGCGCAACAAAGTTTGATCTTGTGGTATCTGATGAACCTAAGTGAGTTACATCATGTTATGATGTCCATGCCCATTTATGATGGCCCTATTGGCAATAATGGTGGCATCCGACGATGGAATATCGACTTCTTGTAAGTGGTCGTCGGCTTTCTCTACTGTCAGGATTTCTGCTTGTAAAAAGGCTGCACATATTGTGGAGTCTGAAAGATTCCTGCTTAGGCAGAGTGTTAGAGTAGAATCCGGTCCAGATACCCGTGTCCGTTTTCGATGCGTCTGTAAAGAGGACTTTCTCGTCGTTCTCGAACCTAATTCTGGCCTACTTAATATATGACCGACCCTACTGTCTGCTTAATGACTCCGTGGAGTCTAGTGACCTTCTCCTCGCGTACATAGGTGGCTGAACATCTCGCTTAATGCTTTGGATGTCATGCCCTTATTTCGTTAGTTCTGTGGACAGAGCATGATGTTGCTCAGAAATACGCACCGCGAATGGCGTGTTGATTGCTGGTGCATTCGCAATCCATGCTCTCCAACGGGAAAACGTTGTTCTCAGTCAAAAAAAAATTCACGATTTTTACGTCTAGCTTCTGATGCACAGGAGTTATTCACAATTCCGCTCAGAGATTCGCGTCCTTATAAACCTGACTGAAGAGCTGTCCACAGCATCGATCACTTGCTTGTCTCTACTTGAAAGTGATCTAAGACATGGAGATCTGCATTCACTTCGTGGGCACCCATGCTAGTGACGCCTTTCTACCGTGCTGTGCGTATGTGTCCAACCTCGTCTCGTTCCTCCCGGTTAGCCAATATTCGCTTTTTCTTTTCAAATATGGTAAATTACTTCCACTTGTTAGTCACCCACTTCCATTTGCATTTGCCCACCGGCAACATGCCGACCCCTGATAGGTCAAGTGCGCCTTCAAGCATCCACCCAAGCGTCGCCTACATACGCACGTGCAATACGCCATTACCTCCTGCATGAAGATATTGAATGCGACCACTTGCCAACTTCGCATGTAACAGATTTTATGCAAAATTCGGTAACAAAATATCCATTCGTCAAAGATTTCCGTCTCTTCAGTCGACTTTCACTTTTTTTTTCTTCAAATATTTTTTCGCATGCCGAGGGGGACTCAGCAGATACCCTTTAAATGTCAAGTATCAAGGTACTGCCCGACGGCTAGAGAGGAGAGTCAGCCGTGCAGACACCGGTGCACAGCTCATCGATGTGGCAGTGAAGACCCGAGACGTGAACTGGTCTGTCTATCAAGTCGGAGGAGGAACAGCGTGGGTCACAAATCTCACATTTTGGATTCCTGAACGCATCAAGGTACCCGACAATTTGTCACACTCTCGTCAGCAGTCTTCTAAACCTCAACACTGCACAGAAATGCAGAGGAGTTCAATTTGAATGAAAGACAAACAGTTCAACAGATGACCTCACGTATGGGCACGATTTATTGGTTATGTCACTCGTTTCCGTATACAAAACAGAATCACACACGACTCTGTGTGAGAAGCGCGGCGATCGTTTAAAACTGCGTCTAGGCTTGAATAAAATCCGAAGTGAGAGTGTATCAATCACAAGACGGTAACTATTTTGTTATACATAAGAGAAGAAAAGAAAACCGTCGTCAATAAAGCTTTCTCCAAAAAAATGACATTTGTTTGTGGTACAAACTAAACAAATGATTATTACTGTTTGTTTTCGTATCGGGAACGGGCTATTGCGTTCTATTTACTCCGCAGTCAACTAAATTGGTTTTCAAACGTTTAGGTAGCCTAGGGAAAAGGGGTGGTTAGAGTGGAAATCAATTACAATTAGTGCAGCTTGGAGCTTGTTTGATTTTGATTAGTTTACTTTGTCCACTTAGATCTTAGTTTGGGTCGGTTCTGTCAGTTCTTAACCATTCCTCTTATCCCTTGTCGAATATGTCACTCGATCTAGCCTACGACATTTCATTTGATCTCATTCTGCACTAAATTATATTAAAGTTGGTCAGGGATCTAAATATAATTGAATAGCTTTATTTGGCTGGCTTTTGGAGGCAAAAAGTGGGTTGTTTTCTACGCCTTGAGGCTTCCATCCATTTTGATTGTTGAACTACACATTTAGTTAGCAATACCGTTCATACCCACTTATCTGTATACCCCTAGTAATGGCTGACCAGATAGCAATGATAGTGTTTATAATTGCTTTGTTTCAGCATCTTTCGGAGTTGCCAATGCCATCCGTCTGTTAAAATATTCAGCAAGATGTGGCATTTCAGCATGCATCATTCCACACTTGCAAGAATCATCAGATTGACTTATGGCATGACATCATCATCGAATGTTTCAAAGTGTAGAACTTTGTCTCCGCTACTTTCAGTGGTATCAGGTAAAGAGAGATTTTAAACGACTTTCTGTGCTATCCGAACTGTGAACAAAGTGTTAGCAAGCCACCCATGCAGGCCTGTTTCGACGTATTTGGCGCCTGAAAGCGGTCGATGGGGAAAGTGTGCCCACCAGGGCCCACCTTTCTTTTAGGATGGCGAAGGGGGATTAGAAGATGAACAACAACGGCCACAGTCAGCAAGAGCTATCTGGTCTCCTGCTCTTAGCGCCAAAGGTGCCGCTCACAGTTTACTAGGGGCTGCCGACAATTAATTCTCTACCTGACCTCCCAAGTGGGGACTCGACTGGGACTATTTCCTTGTTGTAACCAAGAATTTCGAGAAAACAACGGTGTCGTGGAAGATAACCACTGTTTCACAAAGGAAAGCTACAATCGCAGAAGGCAGTCACCTGTCTGTGAGTTTTACGAAAAGTAAACAAGGGGAAAGACCTGGCTTCTCAGGAAGAAAAGAAAGACAACAAATATCCAATTGAAATAAAGCTTAGCAAGAAGCCAGGACAGTGGACAGCTATAAAGTCGCAGTCTATTCTGAAAACCTGATGAGATCTTTTCTGTAAACTGCCAAAAGGCGATAAGGACCAAGATATCACTGTACAGACCACATATCGGCTCTGTGTTATAAACTATAAGCAGCATTGGTACCAATATAATGGATAACTTAGGCCAAGCGCTGTTTCTATGAGCTCAAGAAGCCATTCTTCTACTTCTTCTTACTTCTACAGTCCGGGGTGAACCTGGGCCCCAGCCGAAAAGCCACTCCAGCTGGCACGATCCTTAACCAGCTGCCTCCAACTTTGCACGCCAAGTTGGTTGGTATCCTTCTCGACTTGTGTGCGCCATCGGCTTCGTGGTCGTCCTCTATTGCATTGTCCCACTGGTTCGGATTTGAAGACTCTTCGGCCATGCGCTCTACATGCTCTAGCCATCTTAGGCGTTGAATCCTGATCCAGGCCAGACTCGTGTCGCTGTACAGCCCGCACAGTTCGTGGTTGAATCAATCAAGCAAACAGAACCAGAGATTGAACGCAGAACTTTTCTCTCGAAAAGACCAAGAGCTTTTTCATCCGCTTTTGCGATAGTCCAGGTCTTCGCGCCATAGAGCAGGACAGAGATGATCAGGGTCTTATATAATGTTAGCTTGGTCCTTCGAGAGATGGCTCTACTACTCAATTGCTTCTTGAGCCCAAGGAAACAGCGGTTGGCAAGAGTTATTCTGCGTTTAATCTCGGCGCTGATGTTATTCATACCTGGGGGCCAAAGCAGATAAAGTCATTGACCACCTCGATGTTGTAGCTACCTCTGGAGAAGTTCTTACGGAGTCTTTGATGTTGAGTGTCCTTTCTTAATGCCAGCATATACTTCGTTTTGCGCTCATTCTCCGCTAAACCCATTTTTTCCACATCCGTTTCAATACCAGCAAACGCTTCATTGACGGCTCGCTGTGTTCGCCAAATCACGTCAATGTCGTCCGCGTATGGTAGCAATTGCAGTGATTTTTGGAAGATCGTGCCTCTTGTGTTGGCGTGTGAGTTTTGCACGATCTTCTCCAGGACGATGTTGAAAAAATCACATGACAGGGCATCGCCTTGCCTAGAATTTTTTTGACATTGAAGGTCTTGGTGAGTTCGTAACCAATCTTGATGGAGCAGCGAGAGTTCTCCACCGTCATTCTCTTCAACCTGACGAGCTTGGCAGGAATCTTAAATCTAGATAAGGTGTGGTATAGCTCGTCTCTATGTACGCTGCCATATGCGGCCATGGAAACGGCAAATAGGGGGTGAATGTCAGTCTCTTGGATTTGTTTTGAGGTTCTGACGTGACTTCCCACGCCTAAAACCGCACTGATAAGGACCTATCTGGTTGTTGACAAGTGGTTTCGGGGCGCTCACACAAAGCGGCAGAGAAGACCATATAGGCAATGTTTATGAGACTTATCCCTCGATAGTTTGCCCAGGTGAAAGGGTCTCTTTCTTGTGGACCGGACAAACGACGCTGAGATTCTACTCGTGGGGCATGCTTTCCTACGACCGTATCCTACACATAAGTTGGTGCATGCTCATCTCCAGCGGCCTTAAAAAGTTCTGCAGACTGTCCATTTGTTCGACTGTAGACCCGATCTCATGACTTCGTCTAGATAGGGGAACGGAATTCTCGTCGTCCATTCCCTGGAGTGGAACATTCTGTCTGACAGCGGTATTGGTGTCCTCTTCGCCGTTAAACAGTCTGCAGAAGTGATCCTTTCAGATTGTCAGTACCGACTGCGACTCTACTTCGAGTTGTTCCTTTTCGTTCCGACAGGCTTCAATGTTTGGATGGTTGTTTTAACCGTTGGTAGAACTTTCGGACATTATTCCTGCCGTACCACCTCTACATTTCCTCGATCGCGCACTTCTCATGCTCTTTCTTCTTCTTTTTGAGAAGCCGGTGCTCTTCCCCTTGCGTGTTGTGTTGGTTTAGACTCTGGTCCGCCTCGAACTTTAACGCCCTAAGGAGAAGGTGGTTCCAAAAAGGAAAAATTTGTGAATTCGCCTCTCTGACGCTACTGCAAGGCTAGTCAAGGCGAATTCGATACAATTGAGTGAACATTTTCAACCGCTTCGTTACATATTAGACCGATGGCTAAAAGGACTGCAATCGGCTGATCTGCTGTTCGACACATAACCAGAGGTAACCCTACCCTTGCCGTTTTGCAGCGTATCATTCCAGTACGAAATCCCATCCCTCACCAAATCCAATCGCCCACCTTCAAAAATAACAAAAAACATGTTCCCATCTGACGGCACATAAATGATCAACAGCATTCCAGCAACATTTGGCATTTATCCCAATCTGTATCTTCCACAGCCAAAAAGAGATGACAAATTAAAACAAAAATGAATCATTTACCGCACAAAGCCTGATGGTGATTGATGATTTGGGAAACTTTCTAAGCTCGGATTCCGATTGTTACGTAAAGCCGAATACTCTACAGATCTGCCATCCGAAGATAGTCGTCAGATTTTATTGACCATCAACTGACGCGTTACTTTCTTCGACTCATCACACTGATTTAAATGAGTGTGTTACCTCAGAGCGGAGCCATAACAAGGTCTGCACGTGGGAGGTTCTTAACAACACGAAATGCAAATATCGACTACGGTTCTCAATTAATATTCCGTTGAACCTCGGACGTTGATGCGGTTACATGTGGATACGCGTTGAAAGTGATAATCCTTATCCGGCCATAAAATCTCAAAAGTTATCTCACTACATGTATGGAATTATGGGAAATTGTGTGGAGTGTGTTGGTGAGCTGACTTTTGGGACACCTGTTCTTTGTGCCATTTTGAA
Source organism: Eristalis arbustorum (assembly GCA_916610145.1). Taxonomy (NCBI): domain Eukaryota; kingdom Metazoa; phylum Arthropoda; class Insecta; order Diptera; family Syrphidae; genus Eristalis; species Eristalis arbustorum. Next base: position 29,736,731 of record OU744319.1, on the reverse strand, counting down.
GATGATAAGAAGTGTTACAACGTGCGTCCATCCAAACGAACTTGAACCTCGACGTTTAGGTTCGATCCTAGGCCTAAACGACTAAAATAATGTTCACGACCCCACCTCTTTCGAGTCACTGACGATGCTCAAAAAGTATTTCCTGTCTAAGAAAGCTTCTCAAACTAGGCCGTTCGGAGTCGGCATAAGAACTGTAGGTCCCTTCCACTCGTGAGAGAACAAAAGCACGCACAACACGAGTGGATGCTGAGAAGTTAAGGCCTGGCCCTCATATTTTTATTATTATTATCATATTATTATTATTACAAGTGTTACATCCGACAGAGGTCTCTCATCATCTCCCTTGGTAAAGACAGTAACGAGTGTTGACTGTTGCTGGCAGACAGGCTAAGATCACCTACATATTGAACGTTTTCATGCGGAGAGCATGCATACACTCGTTGTTCACTGCGAAGTGCATTTTAGACGTTATTGTAAAGCCTCCTCATTCCTCACTTCACTGCTTTGACGAATATTGGTTTATTTTTAGCAAACAAAAAATGAAATTCAGTTGGCTTACCAAGTTACTGCAACTTTTTGCGGCCCCTGGTGTGCTTAGTCCTTAGTTTGCGAACTCCGAATACCCTGGCAATTTTTAATTTCTTTCCAGGCCTGCTGGTCAGTCACCAAACAATTTTTCAGGTGCCCCTGACCACTTGTAGTTACAGAATGAAGCCTGGAAATCTGTCGATTGCCATTTCGATTTGGAGCCCCTCGATGGTGAGTATTTTCTGATAACATGGGATACATTCAACACGACTCTGTGAACATACCCCAACGACAAAGCATCAACCACAACGACCCTTGCTTCGCTAACTTATTTTATTAAAGGCTAACATTTTACGAAAAAATTGGAACAAATGTTTAATAAATCATTCTGAGCATCATCTAAAGGTCATACCAATCGATTTTAGTCAGGTTCTAACGGTTATTCCAGTGTCACGGTAAAACTCAGCCGAATGCACAGATTTGCAGAAACGCTGACAGAACGTAAATCACAAACAAGATCGCCAGCGCTAAGGGCGATCAAACGATGAAGACAGCGCTGCCTCGCCAATCATTGAGCGCTATCCTTCTAAAGACCATGTTCGACAGAGAACAACTGATCGTGGATCAACAACAGGATCTACATCCCCCAACAAATTCCTCATGTAGAGCTGTTTTGATTCTGATGTTCTTCCTGGTCTCCGACTTTGCTTGGACAGCAAGAGCTCTCCATCGCCATTCACACAACCAGGGACCGTAAAAAACAGACTCTGGCGGATACACATCGCCTTGAAATCGACACATAGGTTGGTTAGTCACTTACACGATCTGCTGCATTCTGAACATCCCCCGGCCTACGACTAAGCAGCATCTTCTCAAGCAATACAGGCTAACCAGAGCTATCAACTCTTCCACATCCCGTGACGTCAATTATAACAACAAAAATTAAAAAAAAAAACGCCTAATAACCTGAATAAGATCATCCGGTCGCAACCTTAGACCAACTAAGACCCAATTCGCTCAACAAATCAGTTGTGCAAGCACCACCATCCGGCCTGAATGTCAGCGTCACAATTGCACCAACTTCCGTAACTAATCGAATTAACGCCCCTGAAATGCCTTGCGATCAACTGCAGCCAAGTCAATGCTGCGACCTTGACAATCAGTTCGCTTTTGTGCTCCATAATCACAACCGATCCGTGTCGGTTAATGAACTCTTTCAAAAACAAACGCAACAACCAAAAACACCATTAGCTCACTTAATTGCATGCCGCGCAGTATGGCACCTGATGCATTGTCAGTAAAACACAAATCAAGACCAAACAATGCGTGCCACTTCGCCTTGAGTCGGGCTGCACGTTTCAATCAATCAAACGCAACCGTTAGTGATCAGATGAAACTTGAACGTCAGCTTCCACGTGAAGATGGGCTTCGTTTCGAATTGAAATTTCCGAATTTTCGCGACACACCGTTCGTCGATGGCGAGGCAATTAACGAGGAACAATTCATTCAGGCATTTTGCACTAATCACACATGAAGTGCCCAATTGAAGAGTACTCAAGCTCAGTCAGTCGTGAATTGTATCTAATTCACTAGCCGTGATATCCACAACTGGAGTGGGAGTGTGCTGCGTGTGCGTGGCGCTTTTATCTCTCAAATGTGCACTCTGAAGTGCGGAGTTCGACCTCAAGTGGGTTTTAGACAATACACACCTAGCCTGACGAGGCAGAATGCGAATCGAATGAATACCACCGAAGGTTGTTCCCGGTATTGATGAAGACGAGGTGGAATATCATCGCATCACGCCACTTGGGCGTACTTCCTAGATACTTGCTCGAGGAGGCTTCGCCTCAATTTCAAGAACGCGAGCGGCGATACGAATTGTTCCAATTTAAGTAAACACTCCAAGATATATCAAATCTTCGATTGTGGGTATTTTAGAACACATTTTACGAGGTCTTCGGAGGTTGAGGGTACAATTGGACGTATCCGACGCCCGGTAAGGTGCTCCAAAGAGTCAAGGTCAGTCACCACGAACGGTAATCGCGGTAGCTATTGTATGCTTCATATGCGTGCCGAGAGAATCGCCCTCGTTCAAGTGCTGGTCATCGACTTGAGGCAACGTCGAATTAAGAGGTTTCTTAGAACAAAAACGAGGCTCCGAGCGAAGAGTCTTGTGTGAAGTGACCGAGCGACTGCCCGTGAGTCTCGTTATTGAGACGTAACTTATTGCGAACGAGGTATGCGTGCTTGCGAACACAGCCGGCGGAGGGAGCCATCGCTGAAGTGACGCACCTGAATAAACATCCGGCAGATTTGTTGCAAAAATCTTCAAAGCAAGTCATGCACGAGATTTGTCTATCTAGAATAAGCATCTTAAGACAACTTTCAATGTTTTCTGTGAGTCGCCGTGTGCGATATTCAAGGAAATCCCTGCTTGCTTGGCTAGGGTTCAAACGGATTACCGCTGTGATTCCGTCAACTTAAGTCCGGAACTGCGAGTTTGTTATGCGATTGTTGTGTGCTTTGCCTCAAGTGGAATAATCCGCGAGACTCTTTCTGTTGCTGATTGACGGAGGTGAACATGTTGATTGTTGCATCCTTGTGCTTGAAACAACACGCGTGTCTACCTCTTCCCGGGGGTACTGCCTCGTCGTTTTCTATGTCCTGCTTGTGCCGTCAATCAACGAAAACCCTGTCTACGCAGACGTCAGTTCTGTAACCGTTGTCTGTGCCCTGAATCAGCTGGTCGTGCATCGGTGATCAACACCACCACGATTTCTTCCGCTGGCCTTGATACGGTCAAGATGGCAAATTCCTCCATTCACAGACGCCGCCAAAAATGTCCAAGAGGATCTAGCTCGCATAGTTTTTTTTTCACCCAATTAACAAATCGCTTATCATTTTAATTTGCATATTAAGCCTAAACGATGCTATCTAATGTCCATTTACCACGCCACCGCGTTGGTGTTACAAAATCCAACATCGAGCAGATAAAAGGAACCGCACCTTCGATTCGCGGCGTCAAAGAGAAAGACGCAATAAATTCGCGAAATTTATTGAAGAGCATCAACAAAGCGGAACAGAAACAAAACAAAAAAATAAATAAAATGAAGAAGAAGTATCTTCTCGGGCAGAAAATCAAATCAATTATCGCTCCACCTCTGCGGGCAGAGTTGCGTAATCCCCGAGAGACGCTTCTCGACGGAGTTTTATAATCGAACGCAGAGATTCCGAATCGGCGGCATCAGAAATCAGAAACTTTCTCCATTTATCATAATTATTTAATTTTATTTTAATATTTATCACATCGGACACCTCTTGGTCAGGTAGTGTGCTGCTGCTCCTCGGAAGAAGCTTCGTTTTTGTGTTTTTTGAAATTTCTTCTTCCGAGGAACGGAACGCGTTTGGTTGGTTTTTATGGGTCTTGATGCAACGTCTTCGTTCGTCGCACATGCCCCGCCAACAGCTGATCTTCTTCCGATGGGAATCACTCGTGGGCATGTTGTTCGGAGGCTGGGAGCAAGAATTTATGTTCGACACATAATCACGGAACGCAGTTAAACCGCCCTGCCTTCTGTGGCGGACCAACGAAAGTGAAAACCGCCGCACAGCGTCTCTTCACCGATCGGCGCGCGCTGGTGCGGCGGAGCATTACGCATGTGGGAAATGTAAATTCTATGGAGATCGGATGCTGTGGCGGTGGACCATTGGAATGGGAGTAGATTTTCACTTTTATTTGATCTCCACATTAAGGCAGTCGATTGAGTAATTTTTGCATATCTTACCGGCGCGGGGAAAAGCAAAACCAGATGCTCGTGAACGCTGGTCAAAATAGCTTGCGATGAGTCATTGCATTGGATGAGGCAGAAAAACACCAGCAAACATGCGGATGAAAGTGGATGTTGCATTTTTCGATGATTTGCATAAATTACCGCTGCGCGCTGGTGATCCATTAGTGACAGCTGATGGAATTTAATACTTAAATGTTGCATTCAACAGTCCCCGATAAGCGCCTAAACTGGTTTAAACGGTGTTTCTGTCTTATCAGCTGCTAAACGGAATTTAAATAAACTCATCTCGACGAGAGATGCAAATTCAATTGACGGAGAAACTAGCCATTTGAAGAATTGCATAATCACACTGGAGTGCAGTGATTTCACTGAAATCATTAACGAGCTTGGGTGAATTTCGATTCCCGGAGAGGGTGGAATATGTGACTGTGACGCAATGGTTAGTCCATTTGCTGGTTCGACGGACGTAACAACGTTAATTGTCTGTACTAGATGTTTTAATGCTCTGATGATGACCCTCTTTTAGACAAAACTCCATTTCTTCTAACTTTCACCTAAAATGGAAGAGCATCTTAAGAGTGCAATGATGCCATTGAACGAAGCGTTCAGTTTTCTGTGATGTTGTTGAGGAAGGGCGAAGGAGTTGATGCTTGGCTTTGATCATCTGGTTCTTTATTCTATGAGTATTTAAGATCCAGTGAAATACGATTTAGGATAAGTTAAAGTAGCTTACTGCCAACAAGCCAGTGTCACCATGCAGTCCGTCAGTGATTTTAATTTGCCGAGCCCCTGAGCGAGAAAGGACACCCAACACCGACGTCTCGGTCAGAACGTCACAGCAAACAGATATAACTTTGAGGTGGTTAAAAACGTTGTCCACCTAGGAACCCCTATCAACTCAGACAATGACACCAGCGCTGAAATCAAACGAAGAATAACTCTTGCCAATCGGTCCTTCTTTGGGCTAAGAAACCAATTGGTATACAAAGCCTTATCTCGAACATACAAGGTAACGCTTTACAAGACCTTAATCGTCCCAGCCCTGCTATATGGCGCGGAGGCATGGACTCTGTTAAAAGCGGATGAAGCAGCTCTTGGTTGCTTCGAGAGGAAAATTCTTCGTGGCGTTTTCGGTCCCGTCTGCGTAGATGGCGAGTGGAGGAGGGGTTATAACGACGAACTATACGGGCTGTTCAGCGACATCATCACACTTAGCCAGAAGAGTGAAGATCCAACGACTGACATGACTAGGTCATGTAGAGCGGATGGAAACCAATGCTCCGGCCCGCAAAGTCTTCGAATCCACCCCCGAGGGACGGCACAGTAAGGAAAGGGACCTCAACCAACTATGCGTGCGAAACCGGAGACAGCTTGCTAAAGATAGAGCTGGCTGGAGACGCATGTTCCAGGTCCACCCCGGACTGTAGCTCCATCTGCAGTAAGTAAGCAAGAGTCCCTGAATACCGTTGGGTTTGGAGTGCATTCGCCGACATCGAAATTGTCAGTTGAAAAACTTGACAGTGGTTAGCATGCGCATTAAATTAACTCAAATACCAATAACAACCAACCACCAAGTACCTAGGCGTGACCCCAAACCTACTTACTTACTTATTAGGCCAACGACTATGAAGGCTCCGAGCCTGAGCAATTCCTGCCGTCCATCGGGAACGGTCCTGGGCACGCTGCTTCCGGTCAACAAGGCTTGGACTTGGTCTCTGTACCGGAGGTTCGGTCTTCCTCTCCTTCTCGAACCAGGAGGCTCGAATTCGAAGACCCTCTTTGCTGGAGCGTTGTTGTCCATTCGCTCGATGTGGATGAGCCAGTGCTAGTCGACGGATTTTTGCCTTCGGACTACATCCACATCCTTGCACAGCTCGTAAAGTTCGTGGTTGTGTCTTCTCCTCCATTCGCTTTCCTCGCAGACGGGACCATATATCCGACGTAGAATTTTTCTTTCGAAGGCATCAAGAATCAGCTCTACAGTTTTGCTTAGTGTCCCTTAGTGCTTTCGGCTCCATGAAGCAGGACTATCAAGATAAGAGTTTTGTATAGCATGACTTTGGTCCTTCGAGTCAGGAGTTTCGAGCCTAGTTGCACTAACAAACCGAAGCATCATCGGTTGCCGAGGGTGATTCTACTACGATGTCATTCGTGGAGTTAACGTTTGCCCTAGGCAGACATCAAATTCAAATCTTTTACATCCCTTGATTTACACATTAAATCCTAGTCAGCACACAGTGCCATCATACTCAGAGAGTCCGTGTGCTGGAAATCTGGTAACAGTAGTATAGGTCCTTCGGCACCTCGCACAAAACTCTACGGACTATACGGACTATACAACGGCTCCAAAATGGTCACCAGAGTCGGTGCAGGTGTGTTCTCAGAATTTGTCAACATCTCCAAAGCCTACCAACCTCCAGATAATTCCAGTGTTTTTCAAGCGGAGCTTTTCCCTGTCCAGGCAGCTCGTCGTGAGACCGAAATTCATCCAAGATTTCAACAAGAGGTGGCTGTATTGATAGCCTGGCTGCCATCAACACAATTGCCTCCTTTACCACACACTCAATTTGTAGAGGAAAGTCGGGTCAAGCTAGCATCGTTAGGAGGCCAGCTTAATACATCCCTCATCTGAGTACATGACCATAGTGCCATCCCAGGAAATGAGATGGCGGATGAGCTGACTAGGCAATGGGGAATGGGCAGTTACTTGTTCCTTTACAAGCAGTCAAGGCAAGTATCTCGAAGCACTTCCTTCAAATTTCTCACTCGATATGGGCCAGACTTACAAACTGTGTTACATCCAGAAAAATCTGGCCCGAGATCCAGAACGGACGATCTCTTCCGGCGTAACCGGCATGATAACGCAATTTTGGTGGTGGTCTTTATAGGAAACTGGCCGACAGAAAATCATGCCTGTCGCAGCTGCAATATTACATTGCCTTTCTAACTATCCGGCACCCGCTAGAGCTAGACCCATTAATGTCAAGCTAAAACTTGCCAAAGCACTAATAGAGGCTCTGTTGACGTACGGGTGCGAGTTGTTCGCCGACTGTGATAACGACTGTTAAAGCTCAATGCCATAAGGAAGTGTGACATGAGGTACTGGGCAACAATGAACTAATTGTGACGGGCCTTCGGTTCGTCAGCACACACACCCAACCTAAGCCTAGATTACAGTCTTGAAATTGCTATCTTGAGCCTCGTGGAGGGGATCCAATTCTCGACTATCACTGTCCAAATCGAGTTCTTCCGTCGGCTAATATGCGTTCAGCCGTCTTCAAGAAGTGCACATTGCAGGTGGCCATCCTGTATGTCTGAAAATTTGTTTGATATCACGAAGGACTGGTCACGGATTAAATTGGGCAGAAGCTTCTATCGGGACAGACACTTCTGCCAAAGAACGCGCCAAACTGAGCATAGCAATCGACAGCGTCACTTCTGCCAAAGAACGCGCCAAAATGAGCATAGCCCTCCACAGCGTCACTTCTGCCAAAGAACGCGCCAAAATGAGCATAGCCCTCGACAGCGTCTTCTTTGATAACGCACACTATAAGAAATGATTCCTTCCAAGAGCTAATGAAATAATGTAAGTGACTCAAAAAGTGCGGTTCGATCTGTCGTGCCACTTAAGTGCCTTCAAATTCAACCAAGGTACGGCTCAACAGTAGTCTAATTATCAGCTGTTTATCATTGTTTCATATTAATTAAGTTCAACAACTTGAATCCCATTCAATGCCGCCTGTGATTCAACTTCCAGAGAAAGAGTTCAATTTCCATCAATTACCTTCACAACGTACCGTCTGCGTCGTACGTTGACACTGCCTTGCAAAATGACTAGCGACTCATTTAGTTCACAATGAGCAGGTACAAACGACCTCTGTTTAATTGGTGGTCCAGCAGCAGATTGTAGCCAGATCATTTGTCAAGAGAACACCTCATTCCGTAACGAGGACACCCAATCAACGGCGCACGGAATACCAGTTGAATGCTGTGGCGAAGATTTATTGCGACTCTCAATCAGAGTCAAATGTGTCATAAACCAGAGATTGCGTACGTTCCACAGCGATGACAGAGTCCACGGCCTGAATGGTACGAGACCATTTGTTAATGACAAATTGAAGAAGACACTTTTGTGACAGAGGGTGTAGACAATGAGTGGCTAATTATGAAATCCATCCAGGCGAGCATTTGTCATTAACATCGTATTAATTTTATGCAAACAAAACAGGGAATAACTTGTTTTTCGTCTCTTTGGATGATTAGTTCCTTGTAGTCAGTGGTTCGACTGGCGGACGCAGAGGCACTTAATTTACGCTAGAATCTTTCAATGAATTGGACGGACGGCGTATGTGAGTGACTGTGGAGGAATTATGCAAAGAGGTTCTGCTCTCAGCGTAAGCTTGACTTTGACCTTAAGATTCTAGGCAGAGAATCACTTGACAATAGCATTGCTTTGAATACAGAAATATTGGATGACGCCACAGTTCACAGTCCGAGGTGGACTAGGAGCCTTGCGTCAGCAGTAGCTACTTGTTGTGATGCGTGACATTGCTCTTTCACGAGTAGTGGAGAGCAATTACGAGTGGCCAGTTGGGGAATTACCGCGGACTGGAGAGATGACCGGACGTGAAATATGAAATATGTTAATTTAAAGCCTGGCTGGATACCAAGGTGTACAAGTTAAATCTTCTTCTTCTTTGATTGGCGCTACAGTCCGGGGTGGACCTGGGCCTCAACCAACATGCCTCTCCAGCCAGCACGATCTTTCGCCAGCTGCCTCCAGTTGCGCACACCAAGTTGGTTGAGGTCCTTTTGCACTTGTGTGCTCCATCTAGTGCAAGGACGTCCTCTGTTGCGCTGTCCCCAATGGCTCGATGTCGAAGACTCTTCGGGCCGGAGCTGTGGTGTCCATTCGCTCTACATGACCTAGCCATCTTAAGCGTTGGATCCGAAGAAGCTTAACTAGGTGCATGCCGCTGTACAGCCCGTACAGTTCGTGGTTGAACTTTCTCCTCCAAGCGCCATCAACGCAAACAGGACCAAAGATTGTACGTAGAACTTTTCTCTCAAAACAACCAAGAGCTTCTTCATCCGCTTTCAATAGCGTCCATGTCTCTGCGTCCTAGAGCAGGACTGGGATGATCAGGGTTTTATACAAGGTCAGTTTGGTGTTTCGACAGATGGCTCTGTTACTTAATTGCCTCTTGAGCCCAAAGAAGCAGCAATTGGCAAGAGTAATTCTGTGCTTGATCTCGGTACTGATGTTGTTGTCCCTATTTACTCCAGAGCCTAGGTAGACGAAGTCCTTGACTACCTCAAAGTTTCTGCTGCCCAATATGACGTTTGTGCGTCCTTCCGTGGTGAAAGCATGTACTTTGTTTTGCCCTGGTTTATCGCTAGACCCATTTTAGACGCTTCCGCTTCAATGCCAGCAAACGCCTCATTGACGGCTCGCTGGGTTCGTCCATCACGTCAATGTCGTCCGCGTAAGCAAGCAGTTGAACGGACTTTTGGAAGATAGTGCCTCGGGTGTTTACGTTTGAGTTTCGCACGATCTTCTCCAGGACGATGTTAAAGAAATCACATGATAGCGCGTCGCCTTGCCTAAGACCTTTTTTGACATTGTAGGTCTAGGTGAGTTCGTTACCGACCTTGATGGAGCAGCGAGGGTTCTCCGTCGTCATCCTGCACAGCCTGACGGCAGGAATGTCAAAACTAAACATGGCGTTGTATAGCTCGTCTTTATGAACGCTGCCATATGCGGCCTTGGATCCGACAAATAGGTGGTGCATCTTTTGAGTCTTTTCCAGGATCTGCCGTAATTAGGTGTGGACTTCTCAGACCTGAAACGGCACTGATAGGTACCTATCATGTTGTTGACGAATGATTTCAGGCACTCACACAATATAATGCAATAAGAACTCAATTCTTGTAGGCGTTCCCAAATATTTGCTGTTCTAAAGTCTTGAAAGAATATGCTATAAAACAGTGAAAAAACTACAGCGACACTTTGTCTGGTCGGTCAACCAACTCATCCAGTATCCGTGACGGCCGAACTTTCAGACAAGCTTGTAGGCAAGAGCATGTGCGTTCAGATAAGAACGGTGTCGAGAAAGAGCACCACCGCTTGATGTTGGCAAGTTACAATGTATTCTTGGATCTTTCCCATCGAGTCGACTCATAGTTCAACGAAATTTACTCAAATATTCGAAGAAGGACACCACCAAAGAAAAATCTCTGACTAGTAGACGAGGGGCGAAGCAGGAGAACAAAGCAACGAAATACAACAAGCAGTTCGTCAGCCGTCCGATTGAGAAGATAATAACACATGATGTCCACGATGAAATGCTTATCCTGTGGGTACACAATTCGCAAGGAAGCTTCCGGTAAGCTGAAAATTAATAAGTGGTTGTGGAGTCGCAGTCGATATTCCGATTAATTTCAAAACATCGCGAGCACTACGCTACGCTCCATCACTCAGACTCATAAACTGGTCCATTGCACTACCGGGAAGTAATATACATTTACTGTAATTTTGTCCGAAGGACGCAGGCTCTTCTGTGATGACGAGTCTGCATCATCAATTCTCACCTCATCAGCGCAAGAGATTGACATGCGATCATATTTTTGCGATGTAAAATTTAGTCACAAGAAATGCGGTACGAATGTGTACCGTCACCGTGCGCAACTACGCTGAATCTGAATTAAAGTGATGTGCGTGTATAGGGTCCAACACAAGTTAAACTGATTTGCTGTAAAAGGAATGCAAAGGCATAGTGTGGAAACGTTGAGTGCGTTCTTTTATTCTGTCAACAGATGACAACATAACACATTTAACACAAAGCCTAATCCTGGAGAGCCAAGCCACCTCCAGTTGTCCTCTCGAAAAGCTCACCTATTGATCGTAACCGTAACCAAGGACGCGAGTAGTTCCAAAGCGGGTCCGGTTCCTAAGGTTGCCTCATCCAATCCTTTTCTGGCATATTTAATCAGCGATCTCATGTTCCGTGATCCCGTGATGACTTGAAACCTAGACAAGTCCAGGCGAATTTTGCGATACGATCTGTACTGATCTAACCAATCATTCAAACACTTCTCTTGTTAATAACACGAAATCTTTCTGTTGTTAATTTATAAGGCACCTATTTTTGTTTAAATGGCTAAATGATAGAAGATCCGTGATAACTTGTGCACCTTTTCCCCAATCGACCTGAATGCACCAAAGCACGTCTCGATGTGTTTTCTTCTCTATGCCTGGTCGTCTTAAGCCACTCGATATGCCGCAGCTACTGCGGGATGCCAATGAAACAAGAGGAAGAATCAACTTGCCTGCCTCGTGGATAATGTGGATAAAGTCCTTGATTCCGTTTTCATAGACCTCTACTTATCAGAGAAGAAGTGGAGATCTAGTACCAAAATCACACGCCTACTGCTTCATACGAAAACCACAGAGCTATGACGCATCCAGACAAACGTCTTAATTCACCGGAACCTCAAGCAGTCGCTCGCTCAGAAACAAATTGCTACTGCTCACGACTTCCCATTATTTTTGACAAAACCCAGCGGACACCGCCTTTGCTCCCAATTCACCAAGGCATTTGAATTTTTATCGTTTGCATCAAAATGACAACAAATGACGTTAAAAATAATTTATTGCTATTTTATGCGAATTAGCAGCAACAAATGTGTCTATCAAGTGCAATCCTTTCACCAAACGACAAAAAAAGCGAGCATAAATTTGTGTGCTGCCTGTCTGGTGTCAGCGAATCGATTAATGTCTGTTTTTCTGCAAAAAGATTCGTGTTTATTTGTTGAATAAGGTCAATAATCTTGCGAAATGCTGTGCACATGGATCTATTGAATTGTCAAAATGTGTAGCAATCGAGTTTGGGTGTTCATTTGTCGGCTGATTTTTTATGTTCCTGAATAGACGAACTTTGACATTGACAGAGGAGGTGGGTCGTTTATTTATTTTTGTTGATGTGCTGTGGTTTAATACAAATTGAAATGCATGACGTACACGCATGAATAATGCAGCAAAGTGTATTCGCACAGGGCGCTCGCTTGGTAACGACCGAACATGGTCTAGTTTGAAGCCTTGAAAATTATACTCACAGCCCATTAAATGCGCACATGTGGGAAGGTGTGGAATATGAGCTGAAGGACTTGCTCTCTATTTTTCAGAAATACTTTGCAAATACAATTGCTAACGTACGGAAGTGACTGGGGTAACAATAGCAGGGAGCGTTCTTACTTAAACAAACAAAGCAGGTTCTGACGTCTGCCAGTCAGTATTGGCGTAACTACGTCAAGTGAAAGGGAAGAATTCCTCCACCGTGGGATTGTTCAACGCTGGCAAACACTCCCAAAATAAATACTCTGTTCGGGTTCAAGCACTCTCATCATGGCCATAGGCAACTATTAAAATGAAACTAAACCGGAAGAGTCGGCGTAGACAAAAAGAATCTGTTCTAAACAGTGCGGCTTCAAAGTGGTGACACATCGTATGTGATCGTCTATCTCTGTCTTTTAATCCAATCCACTCCTTCGCTAATAACAATACTCTCATCTATGTATTCCTATTCGGTCGTAGAATGGAGACGGCAAAATATTGACACAGTGTGATCAATGTTTGTAAAACTGACTGGTCACCCATTCTCCATGAATGGCGCTTGTGTCGATGAAAAGGAAAGACTTCACAGCCTCAATTTTGGAACGAGCTTGAATGTAAGCTTCTCTGTCTGGTACTCCCAAGATCACCCTGCACCATGCTTAATTACAGTCAGTCCGAGGTGGGCGTGGGAATCAACCAACAATCATCTCCAGGCAGCTCTATCTTAAGCTTTCAGTTTCGCAGGCATAGTTGGTTGAGGTCTCTACGCACTTGCGTGCATCACCAGGGTCGCGGTCTTCCTCTACTGCGCCGTCCCTAGGCATTGGTTTCTATCCTCTCTACATAACCTAGCGATCTCAATTTTGGATCTTCACGCTTCTGGCTTAGTTGATGTCGGTAAACAGCTAAAACAGCTAAAGTTCATTGTTTCATCGTACTCTCCACACAACCCTTAGGAAGGCGAAACAGAAGTTCAACCCCAAGAAGTTTCCACTCAAAGTAGCCAAGAGCAACTTCGTCCATCCATATAGCTGGACTGGGTCGGTTGAGGCCTTACAGAGGGTTACTTTGGTTGCTTCATAGAGGGCTCTGTTTATCGATTGTTTTTGTAGCCTACGAAAGCAGGGATTGGCAAGAGTTTTGCTTCAGTTGATTTCAGTGCTGGGGAGGGGTAGACGAAGTCTTCGACCTCCTCAATGTTATGTATGTCTATTGTGACGTTTTGGCATAGACGTCGGTGTAGGGTATATCTTCGTATTGGCAGCATTTTGGCTTTGCCCCCATTTGCCATTAAAATCATGTTGCGTTTTTCCGATAATGGCAATGACGTCGGCATATGCGTCGCCTTCTCTGTATTCTTAGCGCATCCTTCCATCCGTCATCCTACCCGAACCGACGGGTTTGATAGGATTACCAAAACTAGACACTCCTCTGAATAGCTTGTCTCTATAGATACGGTCGTATGCAGCTTTAAAATTAATGAAAATGTGGTGAGAAATGACCTGTTGCTAGTAAGGTGCACATAACAACTCATCTGCACAATTTTGTCGGAATCTCGCATCGATTGTTTGATCCTAAAGAGAAGACACCCTCTAATCTATGCCAATTATACGATTTAGACAAGGCGACGCACTGGCACACGCCATCAATCTCAAGAAGATTTCGTGCGGAACTCAAACGACAACACCAGAGGCACGATTTTCCACAAATCTGTGAAACTGCTCGCCTACGCCGATGACATTGACATTATCGGAGGGACACAACTGGGACTGTCATTGGGTCGCTTGTGAGCATCGAGGAGGAAGCGGCCAAGATGGAACTTGCGGTTAATGAGGGTAGGACAAAGTAGATGCTGTCTACGAAAAATGTCTTGGACAAAACGTCCAAGTCGTACCTTTAGCTTAGACAGCTTTAACTTAGAAGTAGTAAAAGATTTTGTCTAGCTAGGCTCCGAAGTTAATACAAACAATGACACCACCGCGGGGATAAATCGAAGGACCACCCTGGCCAATCGCTGTATTTTCGCACTTGGAAGGCCACTGAGGAATAAAGTCATATCTTGAAGAACAAGGATATCCCTACACAATACCTTGATAGTCCCAGTATGGAGCAGAAGCATGTACACTAACTATGGTAAAGCGGATGAGGATATTCTTGGTCGCTTCGAGAGAAAAGTCATTCGAATTATCTTCTGTTCCGTATGTACGGATGGCGTTTGGAGGAGGCGAACTGCAAGGGCTGTACAGAGACATCGATCTGGTCAAACGAGTCCGAATCGCTCTCGTCTCAGGTGGCTAGGTCACGTAGAGCAAATGGACACCAATGCTCCGGCCCGGAAAGTCTTCGTCTAAGACCCCGAGGCACAACGCGGCAAAGGAAGACCACGCTGGTCTGGTGATGTAAGCAGATAGAAGAGGGCATAAAAAGTTGAACGTGCGAGGCTGGAAGAAACTAGCACAATACCGGGATGGACCGCATATTCGCTGAGGCTCAGGTAGGACCACCCCGGACTGCAGCGCCAGCCAAAGAGGAAGAAAGCCACATTGGTTTGGATCGACCAGGTTGTCGACGAACGACGAGCGACGTTCACGTTCTGAAGTCTGATGTCTCTAGAGTTCACACAATTCAGACTACTTCTTTGTGGATCACTTCTTGGGTCCTTTTTTTCTATCATGGGTGCCGCTACAGCCCGTACGGGGCTAGGGCCCAGCTTCTCAGCAACCATTCGAGTTGTGCGTGCTTTTGTTCTCTCACGAGTGGAAGGGACCTACAGTTTAATGCCGAATCCGAACGGCTTTGTTTGAGAAGCTTTTCCTAGACAGGCAATACTCTTTGAGCATTGTCAGTGACTCGAAAGAGGTGAGGTCGTAAAAATTGTTTTCGTCGCACAGAGCACGAATCGAACCTTCGATGTCGAGGTTGGGGTCGACGCACCCATACCCATAATGCCAAGGTCACCACTTATAAATCATTCTTGGATCCTTGCTTTATATTTTATGTTCTGTAGCTTTCTTAAAAATGATGGCGAGCCAATAGCCACTTTCCCCTCTCGATGGATTCACCTGCAGTACCCGTCTTGCGAGGAATGCTCATGGGGTCTAACCTGCCTTCGGGCGCTCAGTTTAATTTAGATAAACCTGCAAGGACTTCTTCCACCGCAATGATAACATCCCACATATCTTATTTGGGACTACTTCTGCTCTTGGGCTCAGTTGCATGGTACTGATTTCAGAATTAAAACATTTGACAGCAAATGGGAATTTTTTTTGATAAATACCAAGATTCGGTCTGTATAGCGTCCGATCGAGGCATAGAGGGACTCCTACAACTTTTCTCTGCGATGACCTAATTCACTTCACTCACTCAAAACTTGTGCAAGTCTTTAGAGGGCCTGCAAAAATCTCCTTATCCACCCCGTTCCACAAGGAAAATAAGAAACTTAGGAAGGGATCTGCTCTTCAATGCATGCCTGACAACCTTAGCCTTACAAACCGTACAATCTAAAACAGCTTGGGTGCGGTTGACTGTACAGAGTACACACCAATGGCCAGTATTACTTAGGACGTTTTCTGCATGAACTCCCAAGATCCCTTACTTGAACGGTCCACCCTCTCTGAGTGGGTTTGAAAGCTATCGGTTACGGTATCACAAAGTTAAAAAAATAGATTTTCAGCTCGATTCTGTAAGCAATTTAAGTGCTTTATTTAACACTCCATTTACACGCATTCACCACGGCCTGAGTGCCTAATGGTGTTTCACATGTCCGTCAAAGTGTAGCGGATGTCATTCAAAGACAACTCCGCTTACACGGAATTCGATGTGCAGATTGTCGAAATATTTTTTGATTAGTAAGTAAATAAAACCAACAACGTCGCTCATCTCCCGCCGAAAACACTTTCTCTATGGTCAAGTCAAGTCAAGTCAAATCCCAAGCGAATGTCAAAAGCCATTTAATTTATTTTAAGGAATTCATCCACACGTACGTGGTGCCTTATAATCAGAGCCATGCGGCAGATTGATTTAGCACGGCATTCGAAATTCGAATCTGGGGGATCATAGCCATTTGAGATGTCAAGAGAAATCGGAGCTATTATTAAAGATAATTTACGGTGTTATGGGTTTATTTTATGATAATACGAACTCGTGTTCGCTTTGACTGATGGCACTGATGAGCGAGAGGAACGAAGTGAGTGGCGACGGCATGTTTGGCTGTAGACGTCTGATGCCCAAGGGATAGGTGTTGAATTAAAATGCAGAAGGCTAATTGGAATGTTGAAATACTGGACTCCTACATCATTCAGTGGCTTACAGCGATGTCACGGATTAATGAGTTTGGGGACATAATTTAGCCGTTCTTGAGTGTCGGTGTTACCTAATGAAGTGGCCGGCGAAGCACTGCTGATGTTGAAAAACAGACAGACATGATATACTCATTCCATCAATGTTGGAGATGGAATTGGCATCAACGTGTTTTACCAGATATTTGACGCGACCAGCAGCAGTAGACCACGGGTCTGACTTGTGAAAGAGCCTTGGAAACTGTGTGTTTGATTGATGATATGCAATTTTTCATTCCAAAGAAACCTAAGAGCAGACGAAGGCTTCCGATATTCGTCGTCGTAGTCGTCTAAATGATTTCAATGTAACCACGCACCTTGTGACGATATTTTACGTTCACTTTCTCAATCTTAAGATAATCTCCAGTAGTTGTCCAGGTTCTTCATCAGTGTGTAACATAAAACGTTTGACGTTTATTGTGAGAGGGGCTCAGACTGCGATCGATGAGGAGTGTGACACTAAGAAATAGCTGCTTTTTTCGATGATGGTCCTGGGCACACTACTCCCGGTCAACAAGAACAAGCTGTGCGTCCGCGATGACTTGGCCACTTCTGCCGCTTTCAATTTGGGTCCTTTCAATGGTTCTAACTGGCCTGCAGTCATGGAAAAATGAACATTTTTATTTCGGTATTTCAATCTGCACCGTGGCGTTGTGAGTGCGTGCGGGATGGGCCGGGCAAAAAGAGGATGAAAAACTGTGACATTTGCTACGGCGATTGCTAGAAAGAGCGAAGGCAGCGCTTGTTTGGATGTGGTTTTGTTGTTCGAGGCAGACTTAGGCAAGAAGTCTTAATCTTTAGATAATACATAAGCGAGCGCCTCACAACAAACTGCATCAAGAGCCCACGCCCGAATAGAGGATAAAGACGACGGTAGCAAGGACGACTTCTATGATCGCCTAGAAAGAACATACGATCAATGCCACACCTACGACATCAAGATCGTTCTAGGAGATTTTAATGCAAAACTGGGCAAGGAGGACGTCTTTGCTAGAGCCGTCGGAAAACACAGTCTACATGACAACACGTCCTACAATGGACTCAGGTTGTAGGGTTTCGTGACAGGGCGAAACTTTTCTATATAGCCATTACGCGGGTCCCTCGCCTCAACATTCACAAAGGGACCTGGCGGTTCCCTGATCAATCAACCGTCAACCGGATTGATCACATTGCGATCGACGTCAGACACTCCTCCAGTGTCCTCGATGTCCGCACGTTCCGAGGTGCTAACATCAACTCGGATCATTACCTTGTTGTAGCCAAGGTCAGAACTCGGATATCGATTGTACAACGGAGTAGAGCAAGACCGAAACAGTTTGATGTTGGACAGCTACAATCGCAATCGACCGCTGGGAGCTTCTCCGATCGAGTCTCCCTATAGCTCTCAGAGAGTCTAACCCCGCCAGACGAAACAATTGACGAACAGTGGAACCGTTGTCAGAACGCCATCAGTCAAGCTGCCTCTGATGTGTTGGGTTTTAAAACGCCACCCAAAAAACACATGGTTTGACAAAGAGGCGCATACAGGGAAGCTAGCAGCATATAAAGCGACGCTGGATAGAAGGACGACAGCGGTTCGTAAGAGCTCTACGAACTTAAAAGAAGGGAAGAGCACCGGCTTCTCAAAAGGATGAGAAGGAGCATGAGATGGCTAAAAGTTGTACCAACGTGTAGAACAATCACCCAAAGGGTACAAACATCAAGCAGAAGCCTGTCGGAATGAAGAGGGACAACTCGTAGTAAAGTCGCAGATTGTTGTCAAATCTGTTCAGGCGTTGACACAAAATGGCATAGAATGTCCTACAGGCCATTGATAGCTGGACGGTCAAAACGGTCTCCTGCCTGTGCATGAATCATACCCTGCAATAAATAGTTTTCAGTCGTTGCACAGGCTTTCTTCCAAGCATCTTTGGCTTGTTGTAAAAATATACGAGTCCTTGCCCTTAACAATCGATCTTTTCATAGAAACTGCCTGGCCATTGTAGAGTTTTTTCGGACAGAAAACATATCCAAAGAGACAGTGTCCTGGACTGTCACTATCTATTGAAACAGTTAACTCACTAATAAATCTCTGGAAATTGAACAAAATATCCGAAAAATGCTGGCTGTCTTTTACTGAGATCACTGAGCATTTAATTATCATGTAGGGACTCGGTGATATACGAAGTCTCCTCCAATATACAGCCCACCACCTCATACAGATTCATACACACAAAATAAAAGACCCACAAGTGGCTAGGAGTCACCATCTACCTTAAAACAATGAAAATAAGGTCAGCGCTGAATCTGAAATGATCACGCTGTCGGCTCAGACGAGCAGACCTGCACTCAGAGGTCCCATAACATGAACACAATTGGAACACGCACGCTGAGTGGATGAAGAGGATCTACATCAATAAAAACCAAGAAAAAAGTGCGAAGGAGTGTGATCAAAAGCTCAATTGCCCAATTTCAAGCAGTAACTCATTCAATTCATATTCCATCTACAAAATCTAAATTCACCACATTTCTCTCGATATAAATAGATATTACCCCCGTTCTCCTTCCATTTCAGATCCTAAACTGAGACAAATTCACTCGCTGTTCATCGTCACGACTTTAGCCAACAATCAGCATGTCGGCCGGATATGGAAATTATTTCCACTCGAAGCAATAAAATAAATTCCAATTGCGATTGCTACTCCTAATCGCGTGAAAATATCCATCAATAAGAGATCGTTAAAATAACTCGACTTGTTGCCGAGCGCGCCCTTCAAAAGCAAATACGTCATCTCAATAATTATCTGTATCCGTAACTGCCTCATCAAGTAATCACACTCCCAAGTGTAACCACTCCATTGGCGTCACTAGCTCGCGACCGATCACTGAGATGCGATCTCGAATTCGAGTTTCATGTCGATTTTCATTCGAATTTTTTTTCCCGTTCATTAGCATTGCCAGGAGGTACAACATCGGGTCAATTTGCCGTGGAAATTATTTGCCCCCTGCGTAACATTCACAGTTCAACTTGGTGCTTGAATCGAACTGTTATCTCCGACTTACCGCTAATTGCCAGATGGTGGGCGGTTTGAGTTCACGTTAATTATGTGTACACACTGAGGTGGAAAAATGAAAAATCTGCGTGTCGAATGTATCACCTCAGGTATCACCTCTAGGTGTCTTCATTATTGACCGCCATAGAAGACTTCATTTGTCCGAGCACACAGACTTCGCCACAGCTGATGACTTTCGATTCGTCTCGGCTTGGCCTTGATCTAGAAACACGGACTGTGTGACGTAATCGCTTCGAATGGTCTTGAATATCATAATGCCGAACGAATTCTGAGCATTCGTGTCTGCTTGACTCCAAATTGATTTTCGACTCAAGCAGGCGAACATTAATCGATTATGGATCATATAACTGAATCATAATTTGGGCGGCTAATCAAGTATTTTGCATGAATTATGAGTTAATTCGGTAAATAATTATTAAGGGCTTTTGATAGAGTGTCAGTCCGTTAAATGAATCGAAAGGGCTTCCGGCAAAATCATTCGCTTTTAAATGAGTAATTGTACGCACTCGTGTACTTAGACACGCGGAAGTTGTTGATGCAGGTATCCACCGAACCGAATCTGGTTGTAATAATGAGCTACTCGTGGCTGAACAATTTCGGGGAGTACACGAGGCGTGAGGCGTTAACCAACAAGATGTAAGCCTAAATTTGCGCTTAATTACGTATGTTGGCTTTTGATTCCTGTAGCCGTTCTAATTTTCAAGGCCACTTGACTGCGCGAACTATCGGGGGCTAAGCGTAGCATTAGATTTCGTGCGTAGACGTCTCACTTAAATCCTGTTGGACCCATTAAGACGCCTATGGAGCGTATATCCTGTTAGCTCCTGCTTCATAGCTTCTTGTCATGTTGTTTTTTCGGTGTTCAGCCATCCATCAGATTATGAACCTGGAAAGTGATATTTGTTAAATAGAGAGGTTCTTGCACCATCGTAGGCGTATGTGTAATTTTTAATTTTCTACATTTTGTCAAAAATCGTAGGCGTATGTGGAATATTTTTGCGCAACTGTTGATCCATTATCGTCGGCGTATGGGTGGAAGATTTTTTAAACATTTATTTCGAAGCCGCGTCCGTGTGGGCACCTCTTTTCGATGTCACTTTGGAGATGAAGAATCTATTTTGCTTGTCACAGAGTACAACAGGGTTTGTTTCATTTCCTTTGTTCCACATCGGCCACGGTTAAGATATGTCGTGCAGTGTTGTCATTCAGAGTTTACCTAGTCAGCTTGGTGACAAACCTTCGAAAGTTGGCCTGAGACATGCTAGCACTTGCAGAAAATGCTCAGCTTAATGATGGTCGGTACACAACCATATTGATCTTTACAATTCATTGTGAAGCTTCCATTAAACATTGATCCAAGGTTCACATGGCGCGCAGACGCATCAAATTGGATCAGCAATAAAAATCTGTTTGACCCAATGCATGATAGGAGCCTTCGATAAGAAGGTATGCGCGACCTATGATCTGTGCCCACCTGTTTCCAAAGTCAATTTCGTGTGTGTATCAATAGATTCTGAGAATTTTGAACGCATCCGATAACGAGAGATTTCCACCGAAAAAATTTGACAGTGGTAAGTAAGGCTTTGCTAGGTTGTCATAGCTCATCATCCAACTGTCACAGTGTCTTTTCAGCCTTCATACGAGCCGAAAGGTTAAAGCTATGCAAAAATGTAGAGCTGATGCTCGGTGCCGCCAAAAGAATCTGACTAGATGTAATATGCCTAGGGCCGTCATCGGTGGAAGGCGGGGTCTATTGCTCAGGCTTAGACACTTCTACGGGGGAATATTTGGCATCATAGTTATCGTCCTCGTGCCTAGGCATCTGTTGACAAATGTTGGAATCGACGGGATCTCCTACATTGTGCTAAGACACCTCACACAATCCCACACCTACACAACCCTGTTTAACAATGCTCTGAATAATGCACATTATCCGGAATATTCGTCGTCAAGAGAACGTGACCACTACAGGTATTTTTGAAGTAAAATCCCGTTCAACATTTTCTCGAGCGATCTAATAAGTTATCTTCCTTACGCAATTGTGTATGCCGACGACTTGAGCGTGTACAGATCAGGTAAAAAATCGAGGACATCACTACGCTCGCGCAGGATAACTTCGATTCAATCGTGAGAGATTGCGATGACTGGAAGTTGAATATCAACTTTTAGAAGTCGGAAACCATCCTGTTCAGGACGCCGTTGTATAAAGCTTCGGCGTATATGAAAATGAAGTGGCGAAAGTTCTCAATTGTTGGCTCAATTGCACGGTCAACCACTGTCGCAAAAAATAGTAGTCATATACCTGGGGATCTGGCTAGATCAGTATCTGTATTTTAACCAGAATGTAGATGCTGCTCTGGCCAGGGCCTGAGGCGCTTTCGCTTTTACAAAAAGACTGTTCTGCGACAGCCAACTGCTACATGGCCCTCGTACGGCCAATGCTCACCTATGGCTGTCCCGTATAATTTAACGTGAGTGCAAGCCTGATGGAAAAGATTCGGGTGCTTGAGAGGGCTTGTCTTAGGGCTTGCCTTCGCCATACTCCAATGAGGTTTTATACAACAGGGTGAACCTGATACGAATTTGCTGGTGAAGTTAATTCGAGGCCATACTGCGAGAGCGATGAACTCGGTTAATAATTTGGGGCTTACTACCCCAACCCTAAATACCACCAGACGGTGCGTCATAACGGCTTCGAATCCTCAGAAGCATTCCTCCATTACGATAAGCACGGTCTGATACAGAATGAAAATGCGGTACCGATACTTTATCACATCGCCATGTCAACTGTGGATGGGCGACTCAACCACGATCGTTCCCTCGCAGAACGAGCTGAGCAGGGTCTCCGCCGGTTCAGGACAGCGGTGTCGAGTCGGAATATTGCAATGCAACACGCACTCGTTAAAATGGGCAGTGTGTAAATTAAACTCCTACGTTACTATTTTAAAATAAAAAAAATAATTTTCTTTTTTTTGTGAGGTGAAGCCTCTTTATTCGTTGGATAACTACTTAAGACTAACTACAAAATGTTCTTAATGCTAACTTAATACCTATGCGGCGGAAATGTGGGACTGAAGGAATGTGGGAAGGTATTTGGAATTGGAGTATTCCGAGTGTTCGTCCCAGACGCGAAGTCAGCAACATGCACCCAGAGCATGTCGTATTTGGCTGTTGCAAATGTGGGAAGGTGTCAGGTGATCTACACTTCTGTGCTCGTGGACGAGTTGCTGTTGGGAATGCTGCACCGTGTCGGGTGGCTCCAATGCTGTGCTCGCGGACGAGTTGCTGTTGGGAATGCGAGATAGGTATTCTCATAATGTTGTTTGTTAACTTGTATCCCCGAATGGGAAAGCAGTCGGTCTCTGTCTTGCGGCGGTTATGTTGCAGCCACAACCTATGGCCGACCTACATAGCATAGGTAGATGGTATTTCGGTATACACATCTCTACACCTCCTTCTCCTCCCTTGAAAGAAGCTTGACAATCATTTCCTTCTATAAGTGGATGTCAAATGCCAGCCAGCGACAACTGACATTTATATGTCTCCTTAGATTTATTTAACATCTTCTCCTTCCAAGAACAAACCTCAGAACCTAGCCCAATTGGCCATTCCCAGATGAGCGAGCCCCTTGTCAACTTATTGGTGCCACATCAAACGAGGGCGACCTGTTTTGTACCGTCCGCGTCGGGTCATTTTATTTGAGGTTACAAGCAACTCCTACAAGTGGTGGCCCGTGGCGTTGTGGGTATGTGCGACGACCCCAACCTCGACGTCGTAGGTTCGAATCCTGCTCTGTGCGACGGAAACTGACACTGACAATGCTCAAAGAGTATTTCCTGTCTAGAGAAAGCTTCTCAAACAATTCGGCATAAAACTGTAGGTCCCTTCCACTCGTGAGAGAACAAAATACGCACAACACGAGTGGTTGCTGAGAAGGTAGGCCCTGGCCCCCTACTGGCTGTAGCGCCACCCATATTATATACAAGCAACTCCATTGTGATCACAATTTCAAAGAAGTCTATTCACTTCCACTTCGAATGCAATCCAGTGTAGAATTTTCTCAAGTCTCGTATTTCAAGCCAGTTAATTGTTCTTGACCAGTCTTTGTTTTTTTTTTCATAATTATCACAATTTTGACAAGTCAAATGACGCAATTTTCGAAAGTTGCACAAATACCCGACGGACGGACGCACGCTGAGCCACAACAACACCCATCTAGCCGATCTTAAAATACGCGATTAAGCATTCGCTAGGGATGATTTGCAGATCCCATTTAAGATTTAAATTATTCTTCCTCATTTCCATCTGGCTTCGGTTAATTGACCAGTTTCACGAGAGCCTATCGTCTCAGGTATGCATAGCGCAAGAGTAGCCCGAAGCTCGTCCATTCATGGTTCGCGAGCAGACGCTTGATTGAAGCCTACTAATTTTTATTTATTGCCGGACACGTGTAGCTGGCAACTTTATTGCTGGTATGCGTCCACTTGATGAGCTTACGCATTTTTGCTCAACCTCCCGTTAGTCTGGTGCTATCGCACCAAATCCAAACAGTGTAATTAATTGAATCCATCAAGTGATGTCTTACCCGACAAATATGCTAAACGAATCCACCACCAACTGGTTGGTTGAGTTTTCCAAGACCCCTCTCGGGTGAGAACACACACTCGCACTAGTGTGGACGCATCCTCAAGAGGTGCTCTTGAATTCGAAATGAGGCCCGCACACACTAATTGGATCGGTTCAATCAGCTAGAATTTAAATAAACCGATGTATCATTTCGGTCCACAATCTGGGTGCCTATCAAAACACGCACACATCAGGAAGTCTAGCATCGAACAGGTGAACGGAATCAGGTAATACAATAATAGCTCCGCATGATGCCGTGAAATGAAATGGGAGAACAACCGAATGGCTGACCCCAACGATGATGAGGCTCCTCTTCAGACTCGCATTTCCTGATGTTGAGGGTGATGTTTTCGTCTTTTGTTGTTATCGATTTTGTTTTTGTTTTCGTTTTATCTTCTAATGGGGAGAAGGCACATGCCGAGCATGAGTTGAGTGTAAAATGAAAGAACTGCCAAGAGGCAGCTGAATTGTGCTCGATTGTAGGTTAAGGCCGAACACTGTAATCAGCTTGCTTTCTAAAGTGTCAGAAACGGACATATTAGCGAGTTGAGTAAAGATGGTTTTGATTGATTGAACAGAAGGTAAGGCTGCTCTTAGTACGGTTGGGAATATTTTACAATCTCTCATGCTGAAGCAGCTACGACGGCCCAACGAAGTAAAAGGATACAAGAGATGACCGTCTTAGATACGGCCGCCTTAGGCCAGCATGGACACCTCGGTTATGGTATAGAAGACTGTAACAGAGTTAGGGTTGATGTGTGTATAGAAGAACCTTAACCAGCCAGGTGTGTGCAACCACCGAGTAATGCACATGCGCTAGCTTGTTGATTGACGGAGAGTTACATGAACTGCAACGTCAAATGAGTTACGAGCGGGGTTCATGAAAATGGAATTTGGATTTCTTTGGTTAAGCTCCTCAAGCCAAGAATTCAAAAAATCATATCCGAAAAAAAACTGAATGGCAAGATGCAACCCAGTTTGTAGAATGCTGAATGTAAACGTCTTCACTGGCAGACGTGCGAATCTCCGCATCAAATTTCAAATAGCCTTGACAAAAATCGGAATGAATCAGGGCAGGAGCCAACAAATCGACTGCTTTATCGGTGAATACTTGAATGATACTCTTTGGTTATTTTGAAATCTGGGGAGTCACTAAAGCTGAAAGATTATCCGTAAAGATGCGGTTTACTTAGCCGATTGGCATGGGTCTGTTTATCCAAGGCAAAGTAGTTGATTGCTTCAAATTGGCGAGATGCCAGCAACGATCTCTGAAAATGCACAGGTCGTGTCGACATACAGGCTACTCGTGGCGCCCCCTGGATAGGCTTTACTGCAACCGTCATTTTCTGCTACCAAGAAAGACACAAAATCATCGGTCAGAACGTCACCATAGTCTGCTACAACTTCAAAGGTGTAAAGGACTTCATATACCTAGGCTCCCGATTTAATAGAACAAACAGCATCAGTACCGAAATTAAACGTAGAATAACTCTGACCAACCGCTGTTTTCTTAAGCTCAAGAAGCAATTGAGTAGTGGAGCCCTCTTTTGAAGGGCCAAGCTAACATTATATAAGAGCCTGATCATCCCTGCCCTGCTCTATGGCGCGGAAGCCTGAACTGTCTTAAGAGCGGATGAAGAAGCCCTTGGTGTTTACGAGAGAAAAGTTCTGCGTGAGATCTTTGGTCCTGTTTCCGTTGGTGGCGTCTGAAGAAGAAAATTCAACCATTAACTGTAAGGCCTGTACAGCGGCGTGCACCTGGTTAAGCGTCTTCGCATCTAACGCTTAGAGGCCTAGGTTATGTAGAGCGGATGAACACCACAGCATCGGCCGGAAGTGACTTCTATGCCGAGCCATTGGGACAGCACAACAGAGGACGTCCTCGAATGAGATGACGCACATAAGCGGAGAAGGACCAACCAACCAACTTGGTGTGTGCAGCTGGAGGCAGCTGGCTGGAGAGCCTTGTTAGTTTCGGCCACACCGAGCTGTATCGCCAAGAAAGGAGACAATTTACCAGGACTTTATACTCATCACTGTGAGTATTTTTCAACCGTTTTTGTTGGCTACCGTTAGAGTTATTTAATTTTACTCACGCACAAAAAGCACATGAGTAATAATTTTATAATAAGATCGGTTGTGAACATAACATTAACTATAATGAAAATATAATATAGATGCCCGTACCTAGTGATGCCAGATGCCTTGGCCTAGTAGTATTCAGTATTCACTCGTGTTCTTCGTACTATTGTTCTCTCCCAAGTTGCAGGGAACAACAGTTTTATGCGCGACTTCGTACGGCCAATTTTGAGAAAGTCTAGTGAGTTGTAGGGTAGTTGTTCTCAAATGGTGCAGAGATATCAACGGACAAACAGTCGAAGTACCTTTGTGTTAACTTCACCGAGTGGTTGAAGTTCAACAGCCATTCGAAACTGACCCATTGCAGTTTTCGTTCGATGCGTAAGCAAAATGGGTTAAGGTGGAGGAGAAAGTTGTCTCTCTACAAGCGACCCCCAAACTGGCACACCATCTCTAAGACCAGCGAGAAGCCTGCAATTTTCGAATGAACAATACTGCGAATATGTACCAGGCTCTCCTTTGATAGGGACCATTGAAAGCATCATAACATCTAGAAGCGCGCATCTCCCCAAACAAAGCTACCACAAGCTCTAAATCTGCTAAGTGAGCAGAACTCCCCTTCTACAGAGGCAGTGGCAGACAGAGCAGCGATAGAGCACTTTTACACGAACTAATTTCGACAGCAAGCTTTTCCATCTTGTAGGCAAGAGGTGAGACATAGGAAAAACTTCACCTCCTTTGCCAACAAGATGGAAAAGCTAGCTGTCGAAATTAGTTAGTGTAAAAGTACCCATAGCAATCACTATAGAGTCTAAATTGGCTACCACATCATCATCTTTTCCAAGGGGACCACCATGGACACATAAACTTGAACAACCCGAGGTTAAAAAACTGGACATTGTAGAATTTTAAAAATAAACACAACACCCATATTTTATTGCAATTATCAAACACTTTGGGCTACGATTGTACCCATCGGTCGACGTGGCAATACTATCAAATAGACAAAAGTTGCAATTGTTCTTTTCCGATTGTTCCTTGCGTTGTTTTTGCTGTATTTGGTGATCTAAATGCATCATCAAGCGTCACAGACTTGACATCAACCGGTTAAAACATGTAAAATATATAACTTCCTAATAATATGCAACATTTGCTAACACCTTCATTAACAGTTTGAAAGACTCGATCAAATTGCCCATCCGAAATTATTGTTACAGGTCGACAGAGCAGAGCCCATTCATATGACGTAGCCACGAATTGCGAGCTTCCCAAACTCTGACAATTTATTCATGTAGAGGTTTCTCCTTCATACAGGACTACGGGTGCAAACTGAGGTTTCTTTGTTGATTGTGGGGAATGTGAATGGCGTTTGCCTATTTGTGTACTGCGACGTCAGCTTGACATTTGGCGAAGACAATTATTGATGCGCTGAGAAAAAATGTTATATTAAATTATTCGTCTTAGGAGGAGTGCATGCAATTCCATATGAAAGGTGACCGATTACCAGACGCCTGGTTGTGCTCGAGCATAACCTCTGATAATTTGATGGCTCAAGATCTAGTGGCTTTGAGATCTCTAGTGCGTGCTTTCCCCCAGCGACGCTTTTAGTGGAATATGTGGACTACTGAATGTGAGACCAGAGAATATTATTATTCACTCACACTCATATAATGACGTGTTCCATATGTAAGATAAATGCGAAAATACTGCATGCCCTCCACCAAAAGAATACACAAAGAATAGAAGACTTAAACTTCCTTCATTCAGTTTTATTTCTCGAACGGAGCTTCTGTGTATACGTTCTTCTTAATATTAAACCGCTCTTCTATTGAAGACTCTTGTGTTTTCAGCTGCATCAATATCAGTATATAGTTGGCGATCCCATTAAGAATCTGAAATATAGCAAAAAAGTTAATTGCTTACGCGAATGAATTACTTATGAAATAGGCTCTTACGGAAAAAACTAGAGCGATATTCGACCGCAGAGCTTTTCCAATCGTGAAGTCAAAGTTGTTGTGCCGCTTCCACCAAAGAAGACAATCAATCTGTTCCTTGACCTCTTTGTGCGGATATTTGATGTCGTACTTTGCAATTGTGTGCAAGCAGGTGACATTCTATAAAAATAAAATGCTTGAGAACGAGTATAAGCCATTTTTAAATAATACAGCACCAGATAGCAAGGATCATTATTTTGAATTTGCTTGGCTTCAATTATCAACAACATACAGCTGTTCAAATATTCAATGGGGCTTACAGAAGAAGCTCGTCAAAGATGTGGATTTAATCGAGGTAGATTTGCGGTTTAACGGCTTTGTCAGGAAGCAAATTATACAATGATGACTGTTTTTCACATGACAGTATCAGGGAACGATTTATCTTTCGAAATGATGAAGGAATCACCGTCCGGCATAACATCGCTCTTTTTAACTTTTTTTGGGACTCAACTCGTCAAAATTGATTGAGTCAAGTTGTCTTCCATCAGATCTGCGCAATCTGCGAATCGAAAGAGGCGGGAACTTAAAAACCAGACGTCAGACATCAGAAGTGAGCGTGCGCCGAAGATCAGATTTTTCGTAAACTTCAACTAATTTCTAACATATATCTCATGGTCTAAGGGAAATAAGGTGCACTGGACAGTTCTATTATCGCCCTTCACGACTTCAACGCGGCAGTTTTTATGTCAATAGAAAGTTCGAGGCAGAAACGAGTAAACACCTTTGAATTGCTTAGAAACAAAAACGGATTTCTATTCACGATTTTCTGCTTCTGTGACCTTCTAATTATAATTTAATTATAAATGAAGTAAATCCTCTCATTTTTCAGCTATTTGCAATTCAATTCCTTTTTTGTCATTCATTAATTTTTGATATACGATTTTGAATTGTGATGCAAGCTCGTTGACAAAAACGTGCCCGCAGTGACGTCACAAAACAAAAAGATGTCTGCTTGTCAAATATGTTCAGCACACCTTATTTTCTTTGCACGATCCATATACCTGATCAGTACTCCAACAAGAAGGCCTTACATTCTATACAAGCGTTGCAACACTCGAAGTTGTGAAGGTAGATCTTGGTGGCTGGATTGGAGAAGATTAAGTTCTCTGGTCCATAGAATTTGTAGCATGAACAATTTTTTCTGCAGCGTTTCGCTTAAGCGATCGAAGATGTGGAGAGATTATATTCCAGATGTTACTAGAGGAGATGAAAAAGAACGTGCTAAGCTAACCAAGCCAGTACAGAGGCATGTGGAGATGAAGAAATCTTACGGTAGAATCCCAGTTGGTTCTGAGAATATGCAAAAATTTCTTCTGCCGACTATACAACTCGACAAAGATCAACAAACTACTGTTTGGCAGGATGGACTATTCCACAAAGACGAAGGTAGTCAAAACTGACATCGTCGACAAATGAGTATAGAAATCCAAACTGGAATCCAAAATGGCTGCTGGCCCTGACGGCCTATAAGGCCCGAACGCAGATAAGGCGAACTGCGAACGCGAGCTTTCCGAAACAACACCTTTCGGCAAATATGGACAAAAATATATACTTCTTGATATGGAAAAAGATGGGAATTGAATCATTGAGTTTTTTTATCGACAAATTTCTGGACAGTAGTTAGATTAAGTGTCCAAACAAAAAGCCGCAAACGCAAATCTACAGCCACCACGACGAACAAATTAGCAGTGAAGTGTGAGTTTCCACCCGTAGTTCTCTGCAAATGAGGATTGTCAGAGTTTGCGAAGTTCGCAGTTTGTAGAGACCTCATATGAATAGGCGTTTAGTCTGAGCTGTTCAAAGCGACTGGAGATGAGTTAGTAGAAAAAATACACATATAGCCCGTGTGCCCGACGTCATAGGTTTGTTACCTGGTCTGAGCGACACAAAAAAAAATAATTTTCACGGCACAATTCTTTCGAGTCACTGACACTGACGTCCAATTCGCTATTGGACAACACTCACTCCGTCGTCGTACAGTGCGCATAGATGAGGATATGGTTGAGAATGTGAAACTCAATTCACGAACATCAACTTCTTCGATAAAGATGCTGAGAACAACGCGAAAACAACACGAACTTGGACGACCTCTGGTCCATGCAGGATGGCGCCTCATTTTAGACACAAAATGCCAAAATTGACCTTTTCGCATCAAATTCCTAAATTTATCTTTGTCCTTGCCTCCTCAGAGCTTCCATTTGGACTTTTTCTCTCTCTTTGAGGTCTTTGATGTCAAAAGCGGGATTTGGCAAGGGCTACGGCGCTGTCACGTAATTTCCCTTACATCGCACTTGAACGTATTTTGAGATACAAGCTTTTAAAAGTCGGTGCTTCCATACACCGTCGATGTTGAATGAACACAGCGGGCTGCCACTGAAACTAGCTATGAATGCTTAGATTTAAGACCTGTCTAAGGTATCGATTGTAGTCATGAATGACTAACAACTTTAAACGACAAACCAAGCGAAAAAAAATGCCACTCCTCACTAGCGGTATTAAACATTAAAGTAAACAAAAGAAAAACCATGTTCCGTGGACTACGCTACTCACCTCCATAACGGTAAGCCGTGAATAGACGGCAGTGTAAAATATTTTAATCAACCTCGGGAACACGAACATGAACAGAGCCACATACTCACTCACGATAGGCCTCGACTCAGACGCCTTGTGACACAGCACAAATACCATGCTCGAGAGTTGGGTAAAGTCGTGGAAATAATTCAATACTGACACATGTCCGTAGGTCCTGTTGATGTCTCTGGTGAACTCAGAGTAATTCCGATAGCAATTTATCAGTAAGAACACATTCGCCCTCTCCCTCGCCTCGTGCTTCAAATTCGAGTGTAAACTCTTCTTGAACATTTTCTGCAGCAACCTGAATCGAACCCGCAGATAGTCCATGATGCTCATGTGGCCAAAGCTGCAGGCGCCCGGCCCCAGTGTGCACAGCGTGTACCCGATGCCAAACATAGCCACTCTCCAGTCGGTGTCCAGCATGAGCATGTACAGGATGTAGTACACGCCGCAGTAGAAGCTTAGTCCACCCATGTAAATTTTATTTTTGCGCGCTGTCTTGTGATAGTTAAAGTTGACGGCAAATGCCTTTGCGAGCGTCGTGTCCAGCTCGAGGGCTCGCTCGTACAATTCCATGTGCTTGTGCTTTCTGACCTCCCACTGCAACGACAGCGTGGTGTACGTAGTCATCGAGAAAAACAGATCTGCAAGCCCTATCAACTGTATCAGGGGTGACAGCATTCGGACGCGCTTTGAGAATGCATTAGCTTTCATCTTCAACGCTAGGCCGCTTATGAAAATTGCCAAAATTGCCACTCGAACGACAAACGTGTACACTTTGGTAAAGGTGCTTATTTCACACTCTGACTTGCGATTGACGCGAAACGACAAGCAGCCCGTTGCGAACATTGGGAACAATATCGGCCGGAAACAGTTAAAAAACTGCTCTCTATTCGAACTCATTTCGAAAGTGAACCACTACTGAATTGGTGCTGCGGCTCCTGTGCTAGTCCTTGCGTTTAATTGATTTCGATTGATTGGGACAGACAATTAATTTCCAATTTGTTGGTAATTGTTGTTACTGAAGATTCAGCAACTGATGGGGAGTAATGCGTGTGTGCATGTAATTCGGTATTAATAGAGTCGTTGATGGTAGGAGGCACCAGTTTTGGAAGAAATAACCCTTAGTGGTGGCCCGTGGCATTGTGGGTATGTGCGTCGACCCCAACCTCGACGTCGTAGGTTCGCTTCCAGCTCTGAGCGACAAGAATAATTTACACAACCCCCACCTCTTTCGAGTCACTGACAATGCTCAAAGAGTACTTCTGTCTAAAAAAAAGCTTCTCAAGCTTGGCCGTTCGGAGTCGGCATAAAAATGTAGGTCCCTTCCACTCGTGAGAGAACAATAGCACGCACAACACGAGTGGTTGCTGAGAAGTTAGGCTCTGGCCCTCTATGGGCTGTAGCGCCACCCATATTATTATTAACCCTTAGATAGGAGGCCGACTACGTATGGAGGGGCGGAGCCTTAGCAATTGCTGTCTTCCAGGGCTGACGCTCCTGGGCATATTGCTTCCAGTCATCAGGACCAAGCCATCTTGCATCTGCGAAAATTTGGCCTCTATACCAGAGACCCGATCGTCGCCACTTTCTCTAACCATGAGGCTCGGTTTCAAAGACCCTCTTTGCTGTAGCGATGGTGTTACCAGATTGAAAAAATCACATGACAGTGAATCTCCTTTCCGAAATCCGGTGAGGGTTTCAAACGGCTCGGAAGTCCTTAAGCTGAACTGTATGCTGTATGCGTTCTCACAGTATGCTGGATAGGACGTCGAGCAGGCATATGTCTCTGTAGTTATTGCAAGAGTATGGAGCGTATGTCTGATATTCCAGCAGTCGGCCATTCTTTCGTGCTTTTCGCCGAAATTCAGCGGCCCCTACCAGAACATTGCCGGTGGCTTTGTAGTTCGTTAAATAGCTGTGCCGACTACCGACTTGCCGACTGGACTTCGGATTTCCTGATTACCTATCACTCCCCTGCTCTGGCAGGCTAAGCAGCTTTTGAAGCTGCTTAAACTCACCCATCACTCTCTGCGGGTTAGTAACTACATTTCACTTGCAATTTCAAAAAGCCTGGTCAAACAAATGACGTTTTTATTCAAGTCCCGTATATGTTATTAGACTCTGCTATAACCTTGAGCTGGGCAGTTGCGAGGGAACCTTTCTTCAGGCGTGGAAGTGTTTCCTCCTCCCGTCTTCCTGACGAGTATTTTTCTTGTTCTCCGTTGCAGTGCTTTACTGTACTCTGCTCACACTCGCCAAGTATAGCTTGAACAATTTCAGATCGTCTTTAGGGGCACAGGACCTCATTTGATGTGACCTGTAGTCCTCCGTATTTGGACCATCTTTCTGTCTACTTAGGTTAGGTTAGGTAGTAGTGGCTGACTGCTGCAGAGCAGTCACACTTAGACCAGAGTAGGCCCATTGTGATACCACGCAGATTGACTTCTCCTAATGCTGGAACGAGTTGGTGCTGCTGACGAACCGATTTAGTTGGCCAATGCTGGCACTTCTTAACTCGTTGCGGCCGCTGAAGTAGTAGGCTCCTAGGTGCAGGAACCTACGACTGGCAAGAGCACTGCAGGCGCAGAGAAGGTGTTCTGTCTACTTAAACACGATTCGTTCTCTGTATGGAGTTACAGTCCACGGTGAACATAGGTATCAACCAACTAGCATGATGTCTGAGTAGCTGTCTCCAGTTTATTCTGCGTTCGAGTTATTCAGTTCTAAATCTCAATCTTCTCATCTCTCCACACAATGGACGATGGTAGATGAGAAGTGCAATCAAGCCGGGAAAAATCACTCTGTTGCTCAGGTATAGAGCCTGAAATCTGTTATTATTAATTATTAGTACATAATAGAATACTTACCACATATACTAACATTATTAGGGAGCACAGGCTGCAGGGGCTTTCTGCTCACTGGTGTAAGGATACAATATTGAGTTTGGTAGCTAATTTGTTTGAAGTGCGAAATTGGAGGCAGCTGGCTAAAAAACGTGCCAGCTGGAGAGGATTGTTGACCGAGGCCCAGGTTCACCCCGGACTGTAGCGCCACAAGAAGAAGAAGAAGAAGCTAATTTGTTGATTAAATTAATATTTTGGAGGGTAGGGATCTTCAGAACTTTTATGATGTCCTCATTGAGGAGAAGTTTTGCATTGGCAGAGGAGCAGTAACAATTTCCCAGAAGATGATCCAAATTAAGGGTAATGTTGCTTTTGTGGCAAGTTGGTGGTGGCTCCTTTTTTAAAAGATGTTGGTGAGTTATCGTCATGTGACCCAGTCTAAGTCTGATAAAATAAGTGATTGCAATTTTGGTGGCTGAAGAAGGGTATAAGGGTGGTATACGCTCGCGGTTTATTTGTTTGTAGTGATGGTGATATAGGTGCTAGTCGTCTAAGAGCTCCATGCGCAGTTTGTCAACGATAAGATTATGGAAATCTTTTTTGCTGTAGAAGTTATACAGCTATGTGGGTGCTACACAGGCCATTCTTGCAGCAGTATCCGCATCTTCATATCCAGGTATTTCTACGTGTCCAGGTACCCACATTACTTTACATGTGTTTGTGTTCTTTATGAGAACGTCTCTTATTTGTTGGATGATAGATGAGTTATGTTTTCTTAACTGCCAGCAACGTAGAAAGACTATCGGAGCAGATTATCCATTTCCGGTTACATTTGGTAGCAATTTTTAATGCCGTAATATGGCTTGAAATTCCGCTGTAAATACGGTTGCAAGGTTTGCTAGGATAATAATAATAATATGGGCGGCGCTACAGCCCGCAGGGGGCCAGGGCCTAGCTTCTCAGCAACCACTCGTGTTGTGCGTGCTATTGTTCTCTCACGAGTGGAAGGGACCTACAGTTTTATGCTGAATCCGAACGGCCAAGTTTGAGAAGTTTTCTCTGGACAGGAAATAGTCTTTGAGCATTGTCAGTGACTCGAAAGAGGTGGGGTCGTGAAAATTGTTTTCATCGCACAGAGCAGGAATCGAACCTACGACGTCGAGGTTGGGGTCGACGCACATACCCACAACACCACGGTTGTCAGCCAGTTGTGTCAACTATTATGTTGACTGGTGTGCGTCGGAGATCAATTAGCCTATCATAGAAGTATGATCGTGAGAAAAACACAATCGCAATATTGCGCACCACTGTATTTCCCAAACCAAAACCACAGCGAAATTTAAAACAATATTACAAACCGGTTTAGCCTCAGTCCTTCGTGGTGAATTTGTAGCGGCAACTTCGAAAGTGAGAGTGGTTTTGAGGGCGCCACTGATGCAGTTCGTCAAGGATTTCATTAATTTAGCACCCACTTGAGAGCATATATGGCCCTTTACCCTGAGGGGCGCCTATAGTGGCAACCATTTTTATAAACAATTCTTTTGCTGGGCAGGCTCAATAAGACTGTAGTAACTGGTAGTCAGCTTTGGCCCTTTCAAGTGCAGTTTGGCCGTTGTCTTAATATTATTGAATGCACCATCAATATCTAGATATGCTACAACATCCAGGGATTTTTCATTCGCACTGTAATTCTGTTTCTACGCCTGACCTTCATATACGCACGTTGTGACCAGGAACCGGTGGAACAAGGAAAGCTGTTGCCGGTTAAAATGGAGAATGAAAGCCTTACGTTCAAGCTTCAGAAGACCTTAATGTTCTTTCTTCGGACTTAAAGGTGAAGCATATGAATGGCAAATTTGTGGGAGTTGCCAAGAATCAGAAATTTGTTTTAAAGTTAGCTTCGAGCTTCATTCATAGAACTGGTGTGAATCTGTGTTGCCTTCCTCCATTCCGCAGTGTTCTTTCGGAATACGCATCTGTATTACAATAGTGCTTTTTCACCTCGTTACTTAGTCGCTGAGGATTGGAGGTCTCGTATTATTGATTCACCTCCGATTCCCTTGCTTCCTCAGTTAGATGTCAGGATGGTAGAGGATGGCTCTCACTTGCCTTTTCAGCATTTAAGGTGTGTGTGGGTTGGATCGGCATCCCGATATACTCGCTGCTTGCCTTGGACCTAGCATCTATTCTTTTTTTTTATCAGGAAGGCTCACTGCAACAGCTCAATGTTCAATAATTTGCCTTGCCCTCTGTGAGGTATTTTGGTCCCGCGAGAAGCTAAGGACAGTGTGCTTTACCGCGCCAGAGCCTCGCAGCAGCCTTTGATATGATATGGAGACGGTATTGGAAAGGCTTCGAGGGAACACTGTCAGTAATTACCGGCTTTTTCCCCGGAAGTCAAGGAGGGATTGACTAGACTTACTTCCCCACCCCTCCTTCTGATTGGAGCAACATTACCCGACTTTCCAAAACAGAGTTACCCACACCCCAAGTCAGCCCAAGTCAGCATCTATATACGGATAAGCTTGGCGGACAGTTTGCCCAATACTACAAGCACTTCCCAGCACCAAGAGACAAAAACTCATTGTTCAACTCCCAACTGTCTCTTCAGACGTCTTGGGCTCAAGAAAACAACCGCCATTCTACGTATATATCGAATGATTTAAATTTTATTTTGTGTTATATTATTAGTTCTTCCTCGTTTTTTGTTTTTCAATATGTTAAAATCATTTTTCTTTTATGTAGTTTTATTATTTCCCAAGCAAATTGTTTTTCCGTTACAAACGGCTCCATGGATTTGTGCACGGAATCCGGCCATCCTATGCCTTTTTCTCCTTTTTGTCAAAACCATTCGTCTGCGGGGCGTCATGATTATTACTTATGGTATTTGAACTTTCCCTAAGAGTCTTCTGCAGAACATGAGCGTCCGCTGGCTCGATACGCTTATAGTAGAATTTTTTCGTCTCAACTATTTCGAAACCGAATTTCTTGTAAAACGCGATAGCTCCATCATTGTTGACCTGCACGTGGCTGTAAGACAAGCAAATGGCATTTCAATCACATATAACACGCAGCAATGGTTCGTCTGTTACTTACAGGAAAATACTATCGAAGTTTCCGTCCTTCTCGACGTAGTTGAGGATATGATTGAACATGACTGTGCCGATGCCCAAACGACGGTAAGGATATAAACACCCTAGTGTCATGATGTAGAGCCTTCTTTGATTCTCGGTTGTGTCAATACGACAGCAAACAGCACCAACCACGATATCATTGTAGTATGCCAATTTGGCCAGTTCTCCAGCCTCCAGAACATCAATGTAGAATTTGTCATTATACGACACTGGGAAGACAACTGTGTTCAGTTTTTTCAGTTGCTTTATATTGTGCGGTGTAACATCGCCAAGTTCAATGCTTGCCCTGCGAACAAACAAATTTGTGTTGAGTCAATTCGTTGAGGAATTTTCACATATTCTCTTTACCTAGTCATCTTGCCTTAAAAGGAACGAAATTCGAAAATGTGAAAATGATTAAATTCTCTAGTTTTTCTTCTCTTAAAAAAATTGGGATAGGAGGTTATACTAAACTATTTCACATTTGGGGGGAAAAAATATTTCAACTACTTTTGACAGTATTGAAGTTTTTGCATTTTGACAACTATCGATTGACATTAATCGAACTGTTTGGTTAGAGAAACTGGTTTACATTGAATTTGTCGTTAAGAAATTCTGTGGTAAGGTAGTGCTTTGTGCTTGAAAGTAGTATACACTTTTGAGCAACAGCTTTGAAACTGGCGCCTGCAAAACATACTCATCATTTCATTTCATAATTTCTTGACATTACACTGCAGTCTGATTTAACTGGCTCGCAGCTTAGCGGCGTTTACATACAACAATCTATCGAGACGATTGTCCACACGTAAGACTTCAGTTTTGAGAGAAACTTCGATTTCTTTTAAGCTTCTTTTTTCCGAATTCTCAATCCCTCAAATTAGGAAATATTCACTAAAACAAATGTTTTCATCTTCCATGCAGTATACGTTTAAACGAAAAACCACACACAACAACCTATCATCGGACATTCCAAGCGAACAGTCCATCAGTTTGACTGCCTGTGGTGTTGCAGTCTATGTCATTGCAGAGATATGCAAACAAAATGTTTGCATGTTTTTGACACTTCGTAGAGAATGAACTTTTCCGCTGCATTATAATTAAAGCAAAATAATTGTTTAGTTTTTACTAATGAATTCTAGCATAGCAGTGTTTTTCACGATCATCACACTATGCATCGGCCAGACACTGCAAATCGACTACGACTGCAACGATCTGCACATGGGACAGTTCATCTGTCCGGACCCTAGCAGAAATCAAATTGATCCAAAGACACAACAACTGCAAGGATGCACCAAAGAGAATAAAGCAAGAGGTGAGCTTCAAAGATGTACAAAAAAAAAAAACACAGCCTCATCTAAAAGTGAATAATCTTCATCGTAGTATGGTGTATTGCTGTGGAGGGCATCAACTGCACAGAGACAAAAAACAATACCTTCACAAAGGAGCTACCATGCAAATGGACGTAAGTTGGATGACTTTCCCACCGACTGCCCGCATGCTTTAAGATCATTTCAATATTCTTATAGGAATGGATATCGTTTTGATACCGCACTCTTGTTGTCGGTGTTCTTGGGGATGTTCGGGATCGATAGATTCTACTTGGGCTATCCGGCTATTGGACTCATGAAGCTGTGCACTTTGGGCTTCATGTTTCTCGGGCAACTGGTTGATATAATTCTCATTGCTATGCAAGTGGTGGGACCCGCCGATGGGTCTGCATACATTATTCCATACTATGGGGCTGGGGTGACTATAATTCGAAGCGATAATACCACATATCGGCTCCCGCGAGATGATTGGTAGACAGATAGTTAGACAAATTCTCTATAACTGTAAATATATATTATATTTAAGTGGAATCCGAAATTATTTTTTTATAATAAAAAAAGAAGAACATGTGTAACATAGACAAGGTTTGGCAGTTTTATTTGCAATCGGAGCTGGTACTAGTTTGTTGCTCCTGAAATGCCAAGCCGTAATCATTTTTTAAGTTCAACCGTACATACGGCCCCATGATGCTGAGGAATGTGAGGACGAGATTTTTGCTGCTCTTCATTTGTGCGAGGAGCTCTGACGTCCGGCAAGGGTGGAGACTAAGAAACGGTTGAAACAAGGCCGGATGATCAGACTGCGTTAGAGTTTCCAACATGTCTGCTCTTGATAGTGTTCCACTCGTGGGATTGTGGAATATTTTCCACGCTTCATCGAGCCCTATCGGTTTGCCATCTGTAATTGGATGGGAACAATAATTGCCCGATCTACTCACATAAGGGGGAATGGCTTACCACTTGTATATCCTCGGAAATACAAGACCGGGACTTGGTAAGATATGCTGTAAACCACGTGGTATTCAATTTCAATGATCTTTTCCTGGTTCTGGTTCAGTGAGTCAGCTTCAGGTTGTTCTACATTTGAATCGACGAACAGATCATCTTCCTCTGAGTCTTCTAAGAATGCCTTGAGCTTTTGTCGATATACAAGAAAGCTGTTTCCGTCTCGCTTGTCCTTGGGTATGGACATTGTTAAGAGATTTTTTTTCAGTAGTTATTTCGTGGGTACCTTTTCATTTAAGCTCCAGTTCTCATTAAACTTTTCTGAAAGACTGATGAATTCTCGCGCGGAAGATAGGAATTCTGTCCAACTGAGGGTGCACATGTTTCTCTTTCATCCCTAAGAGTCTAGAAATAACAAGGAAAAGTCTTATTTGGAGGGTTCTAGAATATTCAGAGGCACAGAAGAGGGTCCTCTGATACATGGGGCTAAGGAGATAAGGGTTAGATGCGAGAGTTCTGCTTGTGAGTGTGTGTGACGATGAAGACAGAACAATAATAATAATAATATGGAGGTGGGGTCGTGAAATTTGTTTTCGTCGCACAGAGCAGGAATCGAACCTACGACGTTGAGGTTGGGGTCGACGCACATACCCACAACGCCACGGGCCACCACAACAGAACAAGGAGACAGCGAAAAAAGGCAGAACTGCGGGTACACAGGACGAGATTAACTAGATCCTTAAATGATAAGACGATCTCTTTACCAATTGTGCACACTAACTTAATTAAGAATTGTGCGCCGTGACGAAAACTGGATTAGTGGACATATACAAGAACAATTATTTGTCATGTCTTCGTTAATGGAACCTGTTCATCATTGACAAAGCTGCATACCAATTGAGGAAATACAGTTTATCCAGGCATCTCCCTTCCAGCCGGACTGCAGTCCACTGAACTTACATCAACAACTTTGAGTTACTCCGTGGGACGTAATTCACATTGTCGATGCTAGGACCATGCTACCGTTGACCGTGAAGAGCTGTGTGTCCCAATAGGTGCGAAAGGGTTAAGATCGATGAACTTACATTCAATTGTGGTCACCTGAAGAAAAACAGTGCATTTACAAGAAGTGACTAACTGAACACTGACACTGTTTATATTCCACATATTCCGTTTGTCAAAAAAGTGAATTGAATCAAATTCTGGGAAACTAAACAGATTTCGGGAGGAGATTATTAGGAATTCGGTGCTGTTTCCATCAGAGCAGGAATCTAACCGTTAAGCACATTGCTGACATTGACGGAGCTGCTTTCGCACAAGTTCAAGCGATGTTTGAAGGGATAGGTGCAAATTAAAACTGTATGGACTTAATCCGCAGCATAGCGCAGTTTGTTGAATGCCTGCCCTTGGTGAGAGGAATCCCAGTGCAAACAAGGTTAAAACACTACTATCTCGTTTTCGAATCTGGTCTAGCCACCAGTGGTAGTAGTCTGACTGTGTTGGCAATTTCTCTGGTAGCATCATAAGCTAGCATGAGGGAGGCAACAAGAACAACCTCCAAAACACACCACCTCTTCATCTACATCTAAAGAAAGAAGCTGTGGTCAACGCCTACAAGCTCATTACGGAGGATGACTCTAACTTGAGGCTCATACGCCCTGGTGTTGTCAATGAACTGAACAGGCATGAAAATCTGAAAATATCTCTCGTAGACAAACTGTCTTACTAGACACAACTTCAGCCAGAACTGTAGAGTCACTTTCTACTCACTACATACGACATACCTACAAGTCCCACATCTGGTACACAGATGGCTCCAAAACACGGCAAGTCACTTTAAGGCTAGCATGGGACTGCCTGTAACTGTTACACCAGCTGGCCAACACAAACCGATTTCACCTCATTTGGATAACAGGTCACAGCGGTCACACAGAAGACGAAGAAGCAGACCTACTGGCGAGAAAAGGCTCCACATCATCGTTCATCAGCGACGTTACCTAGCACCACCGCTTAGAGTTGTATAAATAAGTGGATAACGAACATGTCCAATGTACTGACGGTAACAGAAAACGCAACGAAACCTTAGGCCCATTCGGAGTCAGATTCGTATAACCACAGACTCTTTTAGTGAACATTGCCCAGTAAGCAGGTAGCTCCAAATCATGAGTTTAACACAAGATGTCACCTGCAGAATGTGTCTGTGTCTCTAGCGTAGGTGTCGATTAAGTGTTCTTACTAAAGGCAGTTACAAGGGAACAGACACATGTCACCTCTAGAACGTGGACTACAGACCTATGTCTTTAGTTTCTTCTCCCTCGTAACACATTCTGCTGGTGACATGTGTCTGTGGCTCTGTAACTGCTTCTAGTAAAAAAGCGTCATCGACACCAAGGCGGGATAAATCTTGAAGCGGACTAATTGCCCCTCGTTATGAACTCAAGTGGTACCTGAGTGAACTCTAAATGGGGAAAATCAGTGGTCAGATGATTTCTTCTATTGGATTGGACAGTTGTGTATAGTCAATGATGAACAATCATCTTCCGGAGTTTCTGGATAAGGAAATCTGCGACAAGTATAAAAGATGGTCCCTTTGTATGCCACTTGCAGCCCATCTAGAGAAAGCATGTCACCTAACTGATCCATCTGACAGATTCTATCCAAGTGTCAGAAATTGATCACACTTCTCTATGTCACATCGGGACATCCCGCAAAGACAAATGCCTCGACTAGGTTGAAGTGACTGACAGCTGTAACAGAAGATAGCAGCGACAGCAGCGAGAAAATAACAAACAACCACAAATCAGACACAATTACTTTTAAATTTATTTAACGCATGCACAGACAAGGCATACACTTCTCGTACAAAGAACATACATATTTCCGGACAACCCGCGTCCTTCCACGAGTTGAATTCGATTGCTTGGAGAATCTTAAAAACTACACTTAATCGATTGCTTACATAATTTACATTTTTTCAAAAGTTTCCGAATATTGGCACGTCAGGCATACGTGAGTGTAGGTATCATCTTCCTCGTTGTATGTCTCCGTTCCGAATTCATGCTCGTGGACAACTTTAGTTTTCTTCGTGTACAAACTACTCCGCACGTCCATGCGCAGCTTGTTCATCTGCTTGTTGTACTTCTTTATTTTAGTGACTGCACGCTTTTCTTCGCGATCTTCCTGCTGCCTGAGGAGTTCTTCCTCGCTTCCCCAGACCTCCAGGGCTCTCTCGCGTACCTAAGAACGAAGACGAATGCGTGTAGAACAGATAGATTATGCAGAGCCATTTCTTACCTGCTGCAAAAGATAGAGCTTCATTTCACCCCAGCGATTGTTGTGCGGATTCTTTCTGCTGATATATTTGAGCGGGGGTTCTCTCCTATCGAAATCGCAATCCTTAAGCAAGAATTCATTCTTAGCCTCTGTTCGAGTTATGAGCGAATGCTTTTCGTCTGGATCGCGACACTTATCGCACACGGCATGCCCAAAGTTATCCAACAGATACGAGTCCGAAAATCTGTCACCACACTCCAGGCATTCCTTGTATGTGATTGGAAATGTTACGGTTGGTTCCTCGTACGGTGTAGTAGTCGGTTCGGCTAGCTTGTCTCTCACCGCAGCTTGACTAGCGGTTAATGGTGCTTCCAAGAGAAAGCCGCCACCGCTGTCAACAAACTTTGTTCCATGGACTTTTATCACCGAGTTCTCGGGAATATTCACATCCCTGAAAAAGACGCCTGTTAGAATTGAAGAAAAACAATGCACTTTCGGCAGTCCCACTTTTTGTTGAGAGAATATGGGTGGCTTACTAGTTTCCCCTTTCGCAGGTTTTCCGCTTTAACACGGTTTCTTTCAATGCGAAGTAGTTGGGCAGCTGTTAGCTTTGTTTTTGGCTCCTCTGTCGACATGATATGTGAATAATTTCAAGGTATTGCGAAACAAATGTATTTTAGAGTGCAAAAACTTAAACTGTTGTTTATACTTGAAATCGAACAAAAAGTGCGTAGCAAAATGACAGCCAGAACAAATGGACCGGTGTGTATCTGCTGTATGGGAATTCTGTGGAATCGAAACAAGTTGGTGTACGTTCAGTGGGTGAAGAAACATCATTTCTCAGCCGAGGTGGTGCCAGTCTTCACCAAAGCGAGGAATCATAGGATTTCTGATCAAATGCAATCAAATATGCTGGAAACAGACCTCTATTCAGTTTTAATTGTAAAATTAATTGTTTAGTGTATTTCACGTGGTCTATTGCAAAAAAAAAACGTCTAATATCCCGATTGTTGACAGCGATTGACGTACGAAATGTCATTGAATTCTTCTAGTCGTTGCGTCTGCAGATATGCATGCAGCGCTGCTTACAGAATATCTGCACATCTGTTTCAATCATCAGGCAGACTGTTAGATTAGTCTGATTAGTCCGTTTTCGGTCCTGGATTTACAAGGAATAATATTGCGTGCGATATTTAATTGAATGCAATATACAGAACGAAACAACTTAAGCCGACGACAACAATATCTTTGTCCAAGTCGGCCATGTGATTCGGAACAGAATCAGCTTCAAATTGAAGACGACCTGCGAACTTTCAGAAACGACCATTTACCAAAAAATTTAGAGAAATAGTGATGCATAGCCCTTCACTTTTTTGACAGTCAATACCGACAACAATTTCACAGCGATTGGGGAAATGCGTAGCGAAAGCGTAAGTAGTTCGGACAGTCCTCGAAGGCCAGAAACTCACAAGGATCCTAGTTAAGCACGAAGTGGGTTGTCCGAATATTTCATGTCATCAGCGATTGAAGTGAACCCTGTTGGATCAGAACGACTACTTTCTTTTTTATGTCCGCCGTGAGGAAGTGGAATTTTTGTACCTCCTTACACAGTAGCTCTAGGCCAATAGTGTCACTCACCAAATTAGTCAGTCAGTTACAAAGGCCATAGGCTAACTAAATAACCATCATTTTAAAAATTCCCCCAACTCCCCAACGGCAACTTTTTGAAAATTCCCCCAGCCATGTTTGACACCGCCAGCGAATGAGAGTGTGAACGCATCTTAATTCACCCACACGAGTCAATGTGTGCTTGTACAGCGGCTCGCACATGGTGGCCAGCAACAAGTGGCAAGTGCCAAAAGAAAAAAAAACAAGAATTTCTCTTGAGTTTCTCTGTTGCTTCTCTTATTGCACTACCCTCCCCTTCTTGAAGTGTGTGAAAGTAACCGGTTCTGCCGCTGCAAATGTGTTTGTGTGAACGCACACTCGTTTGAACAAAAAAAACCCGTTTCCATTCGTTCCCAATCAACGTTGCTTGTGCTATTCTCCGGTCAGTCCGCTTCACTCCAGCGTGGTGTTTGTTCGATTGGAATGCTGCTGAGTGCTGAGTGCATCGTATTCCGAACCGGAGTGTGAATATCGCTTTCGAGTTGTTCGGTTCGAGGATTGATCGTCGATCGTATCGTAGCACCCGTTGATTTGTGTTCTGTTTTTGAAATA
The DNA here is from genome assembly GCA_916610145.1 of Eristalis arbustorum. NCBI lineage: Eukaryota > Metazoa > Arthropoda > Insecta > Diptera > Syrphidae > Eristalis > Eristalis arbustorum. Next base: position 29,691,911 of record OU744319.1, on the reverse strand, counting down.
ATTCCTATTAATTTTTTTTTTTTTATTGAAACGAGAAATTCCTCTTAAGTGAAATATTTTTGAATAATATTTATTCATCCACTTTCGATTTAAAGTGCTTACACGGTAGTGCGTTGAGTTATGTTAAAAGCATATCATAAAGTAGCGACCGGGTCTAACGTTTTGTTCGCTGCTTAAACCCATACGAGCTTCTCTCTCTCACACTTGTGGATCTACCTTGTGCCTTTTTCTCTTACCTGTGTAATAAATTAAAATACAACAAAAAAAGAAAAAAAAAAGAAGCAAAGAAGGAAGAAGCAAGAATGAAATTATCATTACAACCACTCATGGCGGTTCGTTTGTGTGTGTAGCATTTCAGGTTTTCGGATTTTTGTCCGTTCCATGAAATGCATTCGAAAGCAAAAATGCCGTGTTGCCTTCTTGCCGTCGTTGTTCATGATCACCAAGAGTACTTTTGCCTGCAACGCCAGTTCCAGCTTCATCATCATCAGCAGCATCATCCTCAGCAGCATTGTGACTCATTTTTCGAAAAATCACTCGACTATTCTATTATGAGCAAATACAAATACTAGATAAAGGATTACATACATACAGCCATACGTGCATACATACGGTGTGAAGAGTTTTTCTTTGTTGCCGCTCGCTGTGTAACTATCTGTCTACACAACATACATACACATCTCAAAAGTTATCTAGCTGGAATTGTGGAATACGACTTTACCTGCAGTAAATAAAATACATGTCCATACATAAAAAAAAGAAAAACATATATGTATCTGCTCTATGTTGATCCATCTACCTGTATTCAATTGATACCTTCACTGGTATCTTTGTAGAGATAAGTGCTTCGGCGATAAATACACACATAAAGTAACCCTATATATTTGCTAGTGCCTAGTTTGTGGAATATTGTGTGCAGTTTTAGTTTTTTTTTCTTTTTAAATAATTTAATTTAATAATTAATACAAATAACAGAAATCATGGTAGTGCTTCTGCGATCTACGAAAAGTATACTCTACTTGCTGCTGTGCCTCCTGTGGTGTGCGAAAGCAAACGTAAACGACGATGATTTCGATGGTGAAGTGGTGTCGCGCGAACGATCGGATATCGGCTACACGAACGGCACTCGCTTTGTTCGACTGAGACGCGAATCGAACTCGGTATATCAGAATCCGCCTACGTTACGAAATGGCGGCGACAGCGTCTTCTTCGGGAATGGTGGTGCCACCAGTGACGAATGGAATACGGTGGACAATCGAAAGCCGGCATTCAAGAATTGTGCTGGCTATGCAGCATCGGTCAAAGAAGAGCAATCGGAAAATACATTTGTGATTCAAGTTCAGGCCGAGGATCCCGATCCTGGTCAAAATATTAAGTATAGCCTAACGCAGTCGGCAAGTGAAAGACCAAAATTTCATATTAACTCAAATACGGGTGTCATTGTGACCGGTCATACGTTCGATCGCGACGAACCGATTCACGAGAAAGCTGTATACCTGACGGTACAGGCCACCGATGATGGCAGGCCGCCGCTAGACGATGTGTGTACATTTAAAGTTACCATTGAGGATATAAATGATAATCCACCAGTATTCAACAAGGGAAAGTACGATGAATCCATGTCGGAAGACTTGCAAGTAAGTTTCATCGATGTCTTGTTTTAAGTTTAAGCCAAATCTGGGTGTGGGAAGGAGAAAGGTTGTTACTTTCCGCGATGCTCACGACGAAATGATATTTTATACAGAGACGCTTTGTTTAGTTGGCATTTGTTGGGCCCATCAATGTAAACAAAACGTAATCCAAAACAAAGCATAACCCATATTATCGCCCGTTCTGTAGAATTATTTCACTTGGGCAATGAATTGCTCCTTGGGTCCTAAAATCAGGGTTCATCCAGTGGTGGGGCAGCTCCTGTGCGTCTGATTCTTCGTCAGATGCCACCATGAATAGCGGAATAAGACGAATTAAAGATGTCTCACAAGTTTGTGGACAAAATACTATAGGAACTAGAAAAGTGAATTCTTTGAAAATGTATCTTATTATGCCATGCAACTAATTCTCATATCCACATACGATAACCCATCAGAACTCAACTTCTATCACTTGCTTTTAAATTATTTATGACCACTTCACTTTTATCGATGTTATAAAGACCCCGAGATTTAGATCTGAAAATGATTAATTATGATGTGCATCCGTGTGCATTGGCGGAGATGTGTATGGGAACACACCTATCGTAGAGAATTTAAAGTATTTTCGTATGCTCTTGTGCGCCACGATCCAGCGTGTAGCGATGAACGATCGATTAATCTCCCGGTTAATACAAAACACATGAAAGCTATGACCGAGCAGAACATCAATCAAACCAAAAGTGTGCTATCGCTGCATCACAAGTGATATCATTTAGGAGCTTATTGTTCCAAAGCTATGGTGACTACCTCGCACTGAGATTATGAAACAAATCAGGTGGAAAAGATGTTTGTTTCCAATTAATTTTGGGGTTTTGGTGGCATTCAGCCGGCAGCGCTGTCGTTGCTGACCGTTTAAATTTTCAGACTTGAAGAGGCATGCTGGGTCTAAATTACAAAAAAATTATTCAAATGAATTGGTTTGCTTACTTTAAGACCAGCCTAATCTACAGATTTGGATAAAGATATTAATTATTGGACAGGCATCCGACCTTGCAGCTGATTCTTCCCCTCTTGCCATTCGACGAATTTGAAGGAATTTTGACATTAATCCAGAATTCATATAAATGAGACTCCTCGATTGATCCTCTGACTCGAAGACGATTTATTATTGAGAGCTACTTGTCAAATGATAAATGGCCAAGACGGAGATATGCACAGACAGGATGCACTTAATTTCTGGTTCATAGTACATTCTTGCACATAAAAAAACCTGAAGCTCCAGTCCAGTTGCCTGATTTTATAAACATTCTCTTTGACTGAACGTTTCACGGCAACATTGCTTGACTCAGTAAATCTGGGACAAATAAATTTCGTACTCCAACCATTCATCGAGCAATAAAAGGGTCTACATCCTTCCTAGTGTAGCTCTCAGAAATAGTGACAAAGTAAAAAACAAGAATCTGGCCCCTAAATTCAGCCCCTGACACACAAAGTACAGCGCAGTGATTAATTGCTCCACGCATCTTGATCTCTAACATGTCTTCCATCTGTTTGCAAACAATTCGATCAATCCAATACGAAGTGCAGGAAATAAGTGGCTTACTTACTTAATAACTTACTTACCATACATACTTACTTACTTAATTAGTCTGTAGCCCTTGGAGGGTCCGAGCTGAGCCATAGGTGCCGTGGTGTGTATATTGCTTCCAGTCAACAAGACCAAACTCCCACGATGAGTTAGTGTTTACACCGTATGTGCATTCTTCCTCTTTCCTCCTCCAGGAAGCTCGGATTTGAAGATTCTCTTTTTGCTGGAGCGTTGATGTCTATGCGCTCGATGTGTGTTTCGAATGTTTGCCTTCCGATCTTCATCCACACCCTGGCACAGCTCGTAGAGTTCACGGTTGTGTCTTGTCCAGAATTCGCCATTCACGTAGATGGCACCAAGAATCAGCTTTGCATTTTTACTTAGCGACCAGCTTTCGGTTCCATAAAGCAGGACTGGTAGAATGCGAGTTTTGTAGAATGTGTTTTTGGTCCCTCGAGCCAAGTGTGTTTTGAAAAACCGCCAAAAGTGATTCAATGACGGATCTTTTCCAAGAGGGCTTTCGTGGAGTTTACCCCGAGGTAGGCAAACTCCTTAACTACTTGAAAAGTGTAGTTGTCGATTATAATGTTTGTGCCTAGACGGTGAGCGGCATATCATTTCTAGCTCGTTTCTCTTCAATCGCCGCAAGAGCTGCTTCTACAGAGATTAAATACATAGAAGAAGAATGGATTTTTAAGGATTGTTGTCTCTATCTATTTACACCACTATACCCTCGATTTCTGATCATACAGCATCATCCTTAGATAAATACCACATTTAATGGCTAAACTAAGCAGACTAACCTAAAAACATAAGCAACTGACATCTGCATCACGCACACTTGTTTGAAGATCCTCCGTCAAAATGTCAAAATGTCCCCACAATACTCTGCGCTTTCATGAAATTCAACCTACAAATCCGTCTGCAGTCAAGTTGTTCACCGACTAATTCACATCCAACTGGAATGTTAATTTATAATCGAAATCTTTCAATTTTCCTCAAACTTACGTTATGATTTAAAATACACAATTGCAGGGACTTGTTCTGCTCACCGGCTCCCCTCACTGCTGCGTAGGCTAGTAATCACAGCGAAAGTGATTAACTCTCAACCCAGTCTAATATCGCGGCATTGCCACAAAAGCCTTAATTTTTTGTCAAACATACAAGTCACTCACAACGCTCAGATTGTTTAATTTGTGGTAAAAAAAATGACTGGGGAGTGAAGTGTAAACATTAAAAAACTGTTGATCAGTCATTCAAACCGTAGTAGAATAGTGGAATTTATGTAGTAGAATTTTACAGCATTTATTGTCAGAGCTGGCACAGAAATGACACATAAGACGTATGTCTGTATGCATTGAAAATACACACGTAAAGTAATAGCGAAAAAAAGCCGTTCACCCACGCCTTTTTCGAGCAACCATACAGACGCACTTAAACTAGTTTTGTCTCTCGTGACCGCGTACTGTTTGTTTTGAGCAGAAATCGAAAGCAAATTGATCGCTGCAATTTTGCTCTCATTTATGGCAATTTAAAGGCACATACGTTTAAGAAAAAATTCATGTGTTCCTCTTGCTCTTGAAACAGTCACACAATTTGCATTTGATCCATTTTTGTTTTCGATTGCAGTCGCCAGAAAGCGCACGTACTTAACTGCCATAAAATTCAATATCAGCTTTCTAGAAGACTGTTGATAAACATCGATGAGTTCACTATTGTTTTTGCTGCGATGCTTCCATTTGGTCGGATCAAATAGAGTATACATTTGCAATGAACGAGTTTGGGTTTCTCTTAAGATGTGGCTTGAAATTTTTGTTCGCAGTGGATCAGGACAAGACGACATCAGACGAAATTATTGAATCTCATGCTGATGAATCAGTTGATTTGTCGAATTTTCGTGCTTGAATTATGACTCACCATACCCATGAAACCCCACTCCGACATCGACGATATGGATCCGCTTAGCATTCAAATGATCTTTACACATTTCATGACAGCAATGGCGGAACACTTTCGATCAGTCAGTGTACAGGAATTGTATTCAGCCACGAAAACACCAAAGCCCACAACGCCATCGCAGGGAAACTGCATGGTGCACTGTTCGGTCCAACCGGCATCATTGGGTCATCTTTGAAGACGCTTCAGGCAGATAATTCTGTGAAGAAGTGCACATGAACCGCGATCGACCTGTAGAACGGGCATAGTTTCATTGGACTTAAGATCTGTTTACCTCTCATCGGGATAAGGAAACAATAAAGGTCTTGTGTCCTTATCCACGCCTTCGCTTCAACCATTTCAAAGAAATGTATGGCCAACGCGTTAAAAAGCGTCTGTGGATTGTGATGGTGAAGTATAAAAAATAGGAAAATCCCGACATTTTCTAAAAATTCCGCTGGGAGACGACGCACATTGAATTGATGTCCTTTTATCCCTAAGGCTATATTTTTTTAATAATAAATATACCTAAATTTAGGGATTTACCATTACCACTGGTTGCTGTAAGAGAGTATTTATCGTACAATTTTATACTTATGGGTACTTTTTTGATCGCAGGTAGTCGATTCCGCCACGAACTGTTTGCGGGAAATTGGTCGCAATTTTGTGTAGCGTAAAAAGTAAAATGTCTTCATGGCGGCAACTAGACTACCGAGCGAAGTTTATATAATTCAGCACCTTTTTAAGGGTGTCTCTAAAATAATTGATCGTGCAACGAATCAAAGAATAGTGAGATCGACTGACTGATCGCTGACTTGGCCCAGATCAATTTATTCCCATGAGTGGGATACCAAAAAATCAAATACAAACTGTATGCTTGCTTCTCCTAAGGTAGCACAGACGATATGGCCAATTCTTATTAAAAAGGTGATGAAAACTATCGTACCGTCAGTATTCAAATCGGAGTGAAGTTTACGGAAATTCAAGCCTTATATGACTTATATATAATAATAATAATATGGGTGGCGCTACAGCCCATAAAGGGCCAGGGCCTAGCTTCTCAGCAACCGCTCGTGTTGTGCGTGCTATTGTTCTCTAACGAGTGAAAGGGACCTACAGTTTTATGCCGACTCCCAACGGCCGGAAGATGTTAAGGGCATGGTAGTTAGTTCCTGTATGTGCCGAAAGAAATGATCTCCAAGTGTCCTTTTCATCACCACGGCCTCTGCATAGGAAGTCCCATTTTGTTTTCATGGTACTTCAGATGATTATGCTCAGTTAACACGCTAACTACCATTCGTAGCCTTGAAGGAGTTTTTGCACAATTTATCTTTCGTCATATCAGCCGAGATCAATCTGAAGAACAAACATGAAATGCTGAATTTTACAATATCACCCATATCTCGAAAACGGTGCGTTTTTCAGAGATGCAGTCTGTCGCTTATTACCACACTGTATGGAGAATGGATGGACGCTTCTGTTGAGCCATCAACCATTCCGACGCGATAACTGGGTGGTAGAAAAAGGTTCGGGGAAGGCGACCTAAAATGGCTTGAGTATGGTCAGCATTTTAATGCTTTATGCTTAAACACACGAGTAGATGCATAAAATCACAACTTTGAATATGTTTTGGAATCTGAAATAATAAAAGCATAAGCTGCTCAACGAGTTTTGATCAACTTAAGTAGTAAGTAGTACTTAGTTATCATTTTCTGCCTGGATAACTCGGTGTAAATTGTCGAACATAATTAACGCACGCGTGTAGCAAAGCTCATGTCAGAAACGAGCTATAGGAATCCAAAAGCATCGTCCATTTTTAATGTGGCCTCAATTGCTTTTGGTAACAGCAAACATTCAACTGCCATTTAAGTATGATTGATTCTAATCTCTCGGAAGCAACTGAATTAACGAACCTTACGAAAGTATGGCATAATGTAACATTTCAATATGTGTTCTATATTTTCTGGAGTTTATATAAGTGGTTACGTATGTTGATCCATTATGGTTGGGCCACAGACGTCACAGTTTGACCGCACCTTATGTAAACGATCTGGCCGAATTTGTGCTTTGAAAAAACGTCGAACTGAAACTCTGTAGTATGCTGTTGTAGGAGTTCATTTGGGAACGACTCTAGATAATAAAATAATATGGATGGCGTAAGGCCTAGGTTCTCACCAAACATGCGTGTTATTTTATTTTTCTCTCACAAGTGGAAGGGACTCAACTATAAATGGCCAAGTTTGAGAAGCTTTATCTAGACAGTTGAACTCTTTGAAAATTGTCAGTGAGTCGATAAAGGAGGGGCCGTGACATTTATTTCTGTCACAGACCAGTGATTCAAACTAGACGTCGAGGTTCAACTGCATGCACATACCCGCGAACAAGTCTGGATCTGCAGTGTAAATGCTAGAAGCTGCTTATCCAATAGACGTACAGCAGTGAGTCCTTTCACTTCGAGTCAATACCTTTCTACAATGCGTATGTTTTTGGGGAGCTTAAAAAACACAGTTTTTTTAACAAAATGATTGTCCGGTTTCATCATTTCCAGTGCCCGCCTGTGCAATACCTATGCTGACATTAAATTGCGAACCACATCGCTTAATCCAAATTTAATATTATTTATTTTTCGTCCAACGGCGGAAGTGGCAAATCAAATCTAGTACTAAATCAGCTGTCACTTCGGGTGCCATTTTGAACAGAATTCGCATAATTAGCTAATTCAGAGGATTTGGTTGTTTTTTGCTGTAAATATTTCCCTCCCTACTGAGAATTTAAGACGTTGTTTTTATTAAAAGCATTTACTCAGTAACCAAGTGAGTGGGTTTCAGTAGTGATATTTATCTTAAAGAGGGGGTACTCCATGCGGAGTGCCATTTGCATTGATTTGAAAATTTTCTCTACGAATCAATCATTCTCTCCGCGAACTGTCAAACTGAATTCGTGATACACAAACGCGCAAACGCGCAAACGCAATCCACAAAGTCCACGACCAAAAAAATTCGCAGTGAAGTGTCAGTTTGCAGCCGTAGTTCTCCGCGAATGAAAAAACTCCATATGAATGAGTTGTCGTGGCGACCTCATATGAATGGGCCTTTAGATAGAGTTCATTGTGCAAAAAATGCAACTACATTCACTAGTGAGTGAACACCAGCAACTATATTGCTGTGGAAGCTAGGTCCAAGTTCACCACAGAACGCCCTGTCCTTGAGCTATGTATACACACTTCCTCACATGTGCACACATGAGGTGAAATACAATGCATAGACAGTACCAGTCAGTGGCGCATAAATACCCGTTTTGTTTCATCGACGTTTGCAACATTCTTATCGACATGCGAAATTCCGGGTGTCAAATTTTTGAAACCATGCAATTTTCACCGTTTAAATATACGAGATTTGCATTATCCGACAGCATTAAAATATTCTAGTGTTCGCGCCTAAGTCAGACGTCATCAAGTTTGGTTTTGGGATACATGCATTTGCGGTCATGTTAGTAGCAGTTTGTGGCTGTGAAATGTAGGCAGATGAGAGGGCAAAATTGGTTTCAACAGTTACTGTAGGTGCATCTAGAGTTTCACTCAAATACACACAAAATTGAGCATACACCTATTATTACTTCATATTTGTGATGTTTTGGGGAACGCTATTATTTTTATTTTATAACTGAATACGCTGGATAATGAATCAATGAATGATAATTTGTTCAAGTATGAAGCAACAAATGTCCCTGATGATCATTTCTGCACACGCTCTTGAACTGAAAATATCTTTGTTCGAATGGTAGGAAGAATTTGAAAACAAACAAACTTGTCAACGAGCTCATGTAGAGCAGTTCCTCAAGTGAAGAATATGGGGAACTGCAGGGCGTTCACATGCAAAGGTACAAAAAACAAAACAGATATGAAGGGACAATTCAAAATAAAACTTTTGCTCAAAATATTGTTCCGACAAATTGTCCAATCGAAATATTGTCCAATCCAATAACAAGCGTTCCGAATTTGGCCGCTGAGGTGTCATCTATAATCACTACATCTCTATCCATTGAAACCGTTTGCAGAGTCTTGAAAGAGAATATTCGAACTAGTAGGATTGCTCGAATAAAGGCCCATTCATATGAGGTCGCCGCGAATTACGAACTTCGCAAACATTGACGTTTCATTCATATGGAGCTTTTTCATTCGCCGAGAACTACGGGTGCAAACTAACACTTCACTGCGAATTTTTTGGTCGTGAGTTTGTGGATCGCGTTTTCGTCTTTGGATTGCGTTTGTGTATCACGAATTCAGTGTGACAGTTCGCGGAGAGAATGATTGATTCGCGGAGAAAAACTTTCAAATCATTAATTAGGATACTTAATTTAACTTTTATTGGGATTTTTGTCTATGAAAAAACTCGATAATTCAGTTACATTCTTTTTGCATACCAAGAAGTTTAACTTTTTGTTTATATTGGTTGGGGTTGTTTCTGAAAGTTCGCGTTCGCAGTTCGCTGCTCATATGAATGGGCCTTAACTGTACATTTTCCCTCTGGTAAATAAAGGCCCAAACCCATAGAATCCGGTGCGTGCGTTGCGTCTTGTCAAACAATTGAGAACTCATAAGATCTGATAAGAGGGAGCGAGACAAGAAGTGTGGGCTACATGTGGAATACATCAGAATGTATGAAGTTGGCGAACTTTTAACTTTTCGTCCGTTTGACAGTTTATTCTCACATGTGTGTATCAATTATGCATGTATGTGTATCTTTTTACTCTCATTGTCGTGTGGGATTGTATGTATGTATACATATTTCGGACGCAACGTACGTATTTCATTTGGCACCTCTTTGCAGTCCGGCAAATACGATTTTTGTGGATGTCAACTGCAACGCACGCACCGGATTCTATGGGCCTGGGCCTTAAGAAAGAAGCGATTAGAGTTTGCTAGGTCTGTAAGAAAAGTTTCACCTTCCTTGGCAAGAAGATGGAAAAGCTTTCTGTCGAAATAAGGCTAAAGCTGCCTAAACAATATGTGAACGTACCGGAAAGCTTTTAAGAAATTGTTTTGTTTCCAGATGAATTTATTTGGACCAGACGGCGGACAAGTTGTATGCGGACAATACAGCTCTTAAAGCAAAGCTAAACAAAAACATCGAGTCAACCATAAAACACGGTTGAGGTTGTGTGTTGCTGCGAGGTTGTATGACTTCAAGTGACTGCAGAGACTTCGATTTCATAGACAACATCAGTTATTTGAGTATTTTGAAACGAAATTAACGTAGCTGCTTCGGTTTTACATATCCAACAAGAAAACGATCCAAAGTACAAAAATGTTTGCTTTGGAATGCCTCAAAAGCAGCTAAAAACACCCGAACAATCGCCTGATCCTAAGGCTACGGAACAGCTATGGTAGGAAATAAAATTGCGGGTTAGATAAAGTACCTGTTCCATTAAGCAGGAGCTGAAACTTAAAATTGGGATGGCATTCCGCATCTTTCACCGAAACACTGGTAAGATCTATACCCAGGCGGTTACAAGGTGTCATATGTAGATGCTGGAGGTGTCACACTGTATTGAAATTCAAAATATGCGTTTTAGCCATCTGGATTTTACTATTAGCGTATGCTCAATTTCGTGGGTTAAAATTTTAGTGTTTTTTTTATATTTTACTGATAAATATCCTGTTTTGTTAACAGTTTTGTCATTGCTTTGCCTTACTTAATGAAATACGAATGTATGGTACTTTGAATGTAATGTTCACTTATGATTTACTGATTAACAGCCTTTTTTAAGGGAAGACAAATCGGTTTAAGTTGTCAGTGCTCAATATTGCAGTATGCTCAATTTTGTGAGCTACTGTAAATCATTTTGTGATTTTTGATCTCGCTTGTAAAGATGACAGCCGATAGCACGGTGACATGCGTATGACATTGACCACAGTTATTCAACTATGTTATGACCACGTGAACATATGTGTACACCGTGCATCCGCAGGTGTAATGTCCGTACAGCATTTCCGCTAAATGTGTACAACATTTAATTTAGCTAGATAATTATAACCACTAAATGGATGTCCCTTATGTCAACAATGCAAGCCTTCGAACTGCATTCGGATAGGCGGCCGTACATGCATGAGTAATGCTTTTCCATACAAGTGTATGTATGCCTGAGTTTGTTGGTGGATTTGCTTAATGCGATTTATCATTTAAACTCACGTGGCTGTTTTGCAATCCAACACGTTGTTTATCGCCGTTCTTTAGCGCTTGTGTATTCGCCGTCAACATTTTGGTGCGGTTGAAACCTGTTCTGTGAATCAGTATGGAGGCAATAATTCTATGGAAGTGACCGTTAAGAACAGTTTGAGATTTTTTTTGAATTTTATGTGCAGCAGTTTACTTGTGAATTTTCACTTGTGCTGAGAATGTGTTTCTATCCGAGTGTGTCTAATAACCTAGAGGTAATGAATTGCTTCTCGGTTTCACTGAACCTCTTGTTTATTGCTACATATTCTCATATTGGCATAATCTTCGTCTTCACAGTCGGATACTCGTGACCATCAACGTTTGTGTGTCGTTGTCGTTCCCATAGAGAGATTTCTTTGTTCTTGATTCTCGCCTTCGTTGCATAAACCAAACTCACACTGTCTCTTATTTTCTTTTATTCGCAGCCCGATGGAGTCGTTATGCGGATATCCGCAACAGATCTGGATGATGGAGACAACAGTATTGTGGAATATGAAATTCTACCCGAGAGGGATTCCGAGTATTTCCGAATTGACAACGCAGCTGGGATTATTTATTTGAGCCGACCAATCGACCGACGCCCCGGTCAGGAGTACGTCATTACCGTTCGGGCATACAATATCGTACCGGAGCAACCGCAAGACGCACGAACCGAAGTTCGAATACGAGTTATCGAATCGAACAAGAACCCACCGTCGTTCATCAACCCCGTGGAAGAGCCTATCTACCTGAAGGAGGACTTCAAGGAGTACTCCGCGCCAATTGTAGTGCTGACAGCCGTCTCCAATGTACCTGATAAACCGGAGGTTATTTTCGAATTGATCACCGGTCGCACAGAGCAAACGAACAGCAAGAACACATTCGTCTTCAATCAAATCGGCAACACGGTCAGAATCAGTTTGGGCAAAAATCTGGACTATGAAGCGATCACGGACTACACACTGACCATGTCGGTGCGTAACACGTACGACCTGGTCGCCGAACATTTGCTCAAAATCAAAATTGAAGATGTGAACGACAATATTCCATACTTTACCGAGGTGAAAACGGGAACCATTTTGGAGAATGAACCCGCAGGAACGCCTGTGATGCAGGTGCGGGCCTTCGACATGGACGGCACCGAAGCGAACAATATCGTTTCATTTGAGCTGGCTGATAATAAGGAATATTTTACAATCGATCCGCAAACGGGTAACATTACAGCGTTGACGACATTCGATCGTGAGGAGCGGGACTTCTATAATGTTAAAGTGATCGCAAGTGATAATTCGCCATCGGCGTTGTACAACAACGGCGAGCCCAATCGGGGTCAGCAAGTGTTCCGCATTGAGATTGCCGACAAGAACGATCACAAGCCGCACTTCCAGCGGGCAGAGTATTTGGCCGACAAATTGCCCGAAGATGCCAACACTAATTCTCTGGTCATTGAGGTGACAGCTATGGATGAGGACAATGCCTCACAGATTGTCTACACCATTGAGAGCGGTAATGTGGGTGATGCCTTCAAGATAGAGGCAAAAACTGGTAAAATAAGCATAAAGAATCCGTTGGACTACGAGAAGATCACCGAGTACGTCTTGAAGATTCGAGCCTTTGACGGGATCTACGATGATTACGCCACGGTGACGATCAAAATTTTGAACGTCAACGACAATCCGCCGGTATTCAAGGAAACCTACAACAAGACAATCCAGGAGGAACAAGTGTTGGATTACTGCATTTTGGAAATCGAAGCTTACGATCCAGACATCAAAGACCCACTGGAGCCACAGTTAATCAAATACCATGTGGTCAAGGAGGAACAGAAGAAGCTGCTCACCATTGACGACAATGGGTGTCTGCGTTTGATCAAGCCGCTGGACAGGGATCTGCCGAATGGACACAAAAACTGGCAAGTCCTCATCTACGCTGTCGACGACAATGGAGTTGGCTTGACGTCGGCCACTGTTGTGACGCTTACGCTGCAAGACATCAACGACAATGCACCGTTTCTCATCAATAAAATGCCTGTGATATGGCAGGAGAATCGAAATCCGGATCAAGTTGTTCAGCTGCAAGCAAACGATTACGATGAACCGCAGAACGGTCCTCCGTTCAGCTACGGAATTGACCCCGATGCGCCGGCAGATATCAAGACGAAGTTTTCCATTGACAACGATTACCTGTTTGCGAACGTGCAATTCGATCGTGAGGAGCAGAAGGAGTACTTCATTCCGATTCGCGTCAGCGACTCGGGACTGCCGAAGCAGAGCAATGTCAGCATTCTGCACCTGATTATAGGCGACGTGAACGACAACGCCATGAGTGCAGGCTCCAGTCGTATTTTCATCTACAACTACAAAGGGGAGGCTCCGGACACAGACATTGGACGTGTGTTCGTCGACGATCCCGACGACTGGGACTTGGACGATAAGACATTTGCCTGGAAGGACAACTTCAAACACGAGAACTTCCGACTGAATCCCAGCAGCGGCATGATTACAATGCTGGAAGGCACTCGCGAGGGTGACTATTTCCTTTCCTTCCGAGTGACAGAGGAGTCGGTTTTGATCCTGCGACATGCAGTTGACGCTGAAGTGCACATCGTCGTCAAGGAAATTCCCGAAGAGGCGGTCGACAAGAGTGGCTCCATCCGATTTGTGAACATCACAAAAGAAGATTTCATATCAATCCCACGGTACGGCGATCCCAACGCCCTGAGTCTCAAGGATCAAATGCAACTGAGCCTTTCGAAGCTGTTCAACATATCCGTTCAAAACGTGGATGTATTCACGGTCCTGGAGCACGCGAACCGTTCGTTGGACGTGCGATTCTCCGCGCACGGCAGTCCTTACTACGCACCGGAGAAACTAAACGCCATGGTCGCACAGTATCAGCGCAAAATCGAAAACGAACTGGGCCTGGACATGCTGATGGTCAACATTGACGAATGCCTTATCGAAAAGTACAAATGCGAATCGTCTTGCACGAACACCTTGCACAAGTCGAACATCCCGTACATGATCTACTCCAACATGACGTCCTTTGTGGGAGTGAATGCGTTCATTGAAGCCGAATGCGTTTGCGAGGAGAAACAGTTCACCTACTGCTTGAACGGGGGCACACTTAACGACGACGAGGTTTGTCAGTGCATCGAAGGCTTCAACGGACCCCACTGTGAGCTGGTGTCGGTGGGCTTCTACGGCAGCGGCTATGCGATGTATCAGCCGGTATCGCCGTGCGACAATACGAAAATATCGCTGGAAATTTCCCCACAAACAGACAGCGGGCTCATCATGTACATTGGTCCGCTCAACTACAACCCTCTGTTGCCCATTTCCGATTTCCTTTCGCTGGAGCTGGTCAAGGGCTACCCCGTTCTGGCGGTCGACTACGGAACTGGAGCTGTTCGGATCGAGCATCGTCACATTCAGCTGCAGAGCGGAAGGAGCTACGCTCTTGACATCATTCTACAGAAGACAAGCATTGAGATGACCGTTGACAACTGCAAGCTATCGACATGCATGAGTCTGGGCGCCCCTCAAGGGCCACACGAATTCCTGAACGTCAACGCTCCCCTGCAGTTAGGCGGTACTCCAATTGATTTGGAGCGACTTGGTAAACAATTCAATTGGACGTACATTCCCAAAACAACCGGCTTCTTCGGATGTGTCCGTAACCTCACAGTCGATGGCTTCACATACAATCTGGGCACTCCGTCCGTCTACAAGAACGTGGATCCGGGCTGTCAGCGCGCCGTTGCTGTTGCCGTGTCCTTTGGCATCGATCGAAACTTCATCATCGCCATTGTGACGTGTGTTCTGCTGATGTTGATTATCCTACTGGTGGTGGTGGTGCAGAAGAAGCAAAAGAACGGCTGGCACGAGAAGGACATCGATGACATCCGAGAAACAATCATCAACTACGAAGACGAAGGCGGTGGCGAACGCGACACCGACTACGACCTGAATGTACTGCGCTCCCAGCCATTCTACGAGGACAAAATCTACAAGGATAACATTCATCCGATGCAGGATCCCAACGACATACCCGACATCGGTGGCTTCTTGGGTGATAAAAAAGAAAACTGTGACAAAGATTCGGGCGCGTATCCCGTCGACGATGTGCGGCACTACGCGTACGAGGGCGATGGTAACAGTGATGGTAGCTTATCTAGTTTAGCGTCGTGCACGGACGACGGCGATCTCAATTTTGACTACTTGTCGAATTTCGGGCCGCGGTTTAGAAAATTAGCGGACATGTACGGTGAAGAACCATCGGACACAGATTCAAATGTCGACGATGACCAAGGCTGGCGAATATAGTTCAATAGTTAATGATAAACACGTTTTTTTTTATGGGCGCATACATTTTAAGAAAGAATATTATTCTATGAAGAAAGAGAGAGAGAGAGAATCAAAACACATCTGGGCAACTTTAAGCTGTGTGAATGAATCCGTTGAAAACTTATCTCGAATAGTGACTAAGGAAATAGAAATAAAATTATATATTTTTTAAAACAAAATTCGGTTTTTTTTTTGTCGTTTTGCTTAAAACTTGATTCACTTTGTCGGTTGATCGGTACTTCGGTGATGTGTTGACGGTGTTGACGTGACGGATGGACACATTTGACCAGAAACACCTGGCTGCAGTTCTTGGACGTACTGATGGACCATATATCGATTGCCTGTAAGTAAATATTCATTGCTTGCATCATTTACAAATTTTTTTTTTGGTTGAAAGTTAGATCAATGCAGCGGCGCGGGTATTGTGTTTCTATTGAAATTGTTTCCGTTTTTATAATTTGCGCGTGCTCAAGGGGTTATTAATACCCTTAATTGTCCGGGGTCAAGGCACAGCACGGGTCGAAGGTATAAAGGGAGAGATAGAGAGGCGGTACCTGTGCACGTTGGTCTTAAACATCTGCGGATCGTAATCTATGGGGAATATTGAGCTGGGAAGAGCATTCCATATTCGTGTGGAGCGGCTAAAAAACGAGTCTCTAAATTTCACTGTGCGTCCGAAAGTGGGCTTAAGGGTAAACTGAAGTGCATTCCTGGCAAGACGTGTATTGGCTAGCTCACTTGAGCATCGTTTGTTAAAACAACAAAGAAGACACGGCACGTCGATGTTCAAGCGAGTCTAATGAACCCGCAATATCGTTGTCTCCTATAAGTTTTATCGCTCGCTTTTGGATTATATCTAGTAGGTGCAGGGTGGTCTTGGGGGCACCAGACCAGATATGAGCGTTATACTCAAGTATAGGGCGAATATACGCCTTATAGATTAAAGCCAAATCGTTCTTACCCCAGTTAATTATGCTGTCCAGGTCGGAATTCAATGTGCTTGACATACGCTGCCGTTCCAATACTACTTCCGAAGGGCAGGGTCGTGAATTTTGGAACGAATATGAAAAGCTGAGGGTGCTGTCATCAGCGAAGGAGTGTATTGGATTAGAAGTGGCAGACAGGAGATCATTTGTAAAAATGAGAAAGTGTCGTGTCGGAGACAGAACAGAGCCTTGGGGGACAAGGTAGTTTCTAATCCATAGAAGCAGAGATTCATCAACACCATAAGCACGCATTTTCGACAAAAGAGCTTGATGCCAAACTCTGTCAAATGCTTTAGAAATATCAAGCGCAATTATCTTGCTTTCGCCTGCATTGTGCAAAGATTGGTTCCACTTTTCAAATCACCAGTGGACCAGTTGCTGCGGAAGCCATACTGTCGGTCATTAAGAAGCTTCCGCTATTCAAGATATTTCATAAGCTGACGATTTACTTAAGATATCAAAACATTTATTTTTATTTAAGATTGGCTAAGATACTGAGATCTGCTATGAGCTCCATTTAGCGTTGGTTTTCTGGATCGGATGAATGCAGTCTGGCCTGAAAGAATTGTCATCCTTCTTCAAGGGTTGTTGAATTTCAGGAGGTAGCATTGTTCAACGCCTAAGATGGCTAGGCCATGTAGAGCGCATGAACAACACTGCTCCAGCCCGACGAGTCTTCGACTCTGAACCAGTGGGACAACGCAATAGAGGACGACCACGAACCCGATGGCGTACTCAAGTGGAGAAGGACCTCAACTTGATGCAAGTAGGCTTTTGGCTTGGATCACAAACGGCGGGTGTTATTTGTGTCAGAGACTTGAACAGCTCACATTTACGCAATGACATTTTGGTCTATAGGAAGACGAGTAGTTAGTGGAACTGTTTAGATGGGAAATCGTTATTTTTTTGGTAGCCCTACAAATCGGCTACCGGTTGTCCAGGTGTAGTTAAGAAAAAGCGTTCGCTTCTGAGATTTCTTGTTGTTCCAAGAACTGTGGCTGCAAGTCCAGGCCCTTCCACCACACTGCAAAATAGCACCAACGATTGCGTTTGCAGGTGTAGCCCTGTGCCGTGTTTCCGATTGCGGCATTCGTCTTGTGCTAAGCTCTCACTCCTTTCGAGCCATCTCTGATTATCTGCAATTGCCTTTTTAGATTGGTTTCTAAGGTTGATTGTTCAGAAACGTCTCCGTTCTAAAACAACCATTTGTATTTTATTCTTCGTTAGAGTACTCACAAGATCTGGGTATTCGAAAACGAGTATTTTTGGAGTTGTTTTTGGATATGATATAGATATATGGAGTTTTCTCCTTCGTGTGGCGTTGCAATCCATCATTTTTGTTTGTCAGGCTAGCAAAAAGCTGCCTTCGTTCGATGTCCCTTCGAATCGAATTTGCCGACATCGAAATCCATCCATCCTAACTTCCAGCAACCACTCTTGTGATGCGCGCTATAGTTCTCTCACGAGTGGGAGAAACCTACTTTTATGCCGACTCCGAAGGGCCAAGTTTGACAAGCTTTTTCTACACGGGAATACTCGGTGCATTGTCGGTGACTCGAAAGAGGGGGAGCAGTGAAAATGATTTCTTTATATGGACCAGGGACCGAACAGGGATCGACATTCAAGCGCATTGAGGTCGACACACAACGCCACGGGCCACCACTGAGTATGTGCTTGGGTCATCAATATTTAAGTCTCTGTTGTTCAATTCATTTGATAGATCATTTTCAGGAGAAGAATAATCGGCAGTGCCAACATTGTCGATAGATAAAGAAACTACAGGATGGTATCCTCCATCAATCACCATGTCCGATCGATCGATAATCAACAAGCTCCTGGCAATCTTAGTCGGTCGATTTACGTTGAATATTTGCCAAATAAACCGCTTTGTTATTCATGATTTCTTCGAAACCGAACCAAATCAAGTGGAGGATGAGATCAAATGAAGAAGAATAAGACTAAGAGCAACTAAGATAAATGATAATAAAATAACACTCAACAGTACACTATTTTTTCTAAACGTACCTTTACTGATGCAGGAAATTGCAAAATTACAATAAATACGTTTGAAAAAGTGACCCAAAACCTTTTTCCATACAAAATGTACTGAGAGAAATACTGGGGACTAGGTATTTGTACCTAATGACGCATAGAAGTTGTTTAAGGCAAGGGACACATCTACAAATTAAATAAGAACTACGCTTATGACGTTTGTGTGTTGGGAAATTGTTGTCTAAATTCATCAAAGAAAACCACCCAGCACTCCAATTGCGGTTCTAAGTTTAAGAGAACTGCGTCCCAGAGTCTGTGTACAATTCACCCGAATGAGATCTCTTCACTCATCAGTTGGGCGTGCACTCATTGACATACTAAACGTCAGACTAAAACGAATCAATTCAATTGTTCTTTTCCGATTGCGCTTGTATTTCACTCAGATGATTTTTATTTTTGGTATTCCCAAATTCCCCGCAGCTAGTCCCGACATCGAATTCTACCTAAACCGGTCTGCTTATACAAAGGGAAAATGTGGCAGCAGATGGCACAAAGAGGTATAAGGGAAAACAAAAGATTCCCGATGGCACCTGAGTCGCCACAGGTGCATTTGAAGCATCTCGCATATGCTCAACGTCCTTTAGGCTCTCCCTCACGCCCGGATGTGAAGGAAACAAGAAAGAGAACACAAAAAATAATCGTTCCAAAGTATTTGTGATCCGAAGTTTGAAGAATTATCCGTGGACTGAGCATATTCATTCCCTCTGACAGCTGTGTTTCGTAATCGATTGATTCAGTGTCTGGTCAAGTTTGAATATAGCACATGCACGTATTTCTGTTTCACTGAGCATTCATTCGACAAAGCAGCGGTCCACCAGTCCATTTGCTGATTCAAGATAATTAGCTTAATCTTATTCAATTATCAATGCAGACTAAAAAACGATGAAGAAGCACTATTTTTTTTCCATGAATTTGATTCAGAAAAACATACAATTGGAACGTTCATGAGGTCTTATCAATGCGAGACCTCATAGTGATCATCAGAGAGATGTGTCTACTAGGAGGAAGATTATTGCACTTATGTTATGAGGTCAATCTGATAGATAAACCACTTTTTGATTACAATTGGAGGGACGGACGGAAGCACTCAAAACTTCTTCTTCCTTGATTTCAGAATTCGTGAACTCGAGCGATAAGGAGCTTGGCTCTTTTCGTCTTCTTTTGAAAAACGCAGAGGGAAGCGCAGACTAAAGAGCAGAAAGAGAACTGAAATGCATTTCAAACATTTCAATTGATCAAACGGATTGCGCGCGTTAATCTGTAGCTGCGGCGGGCGCTCCATTGGCGACGACGTCCGACGTTTTCAAGTGCAATTCATCTCTTTAGTCAATTAAACGGTCTAAACGGGCCGCGATGTGCTGCTTGAAGGCAATGTTTTAATTAAAACATTCAGAGGAGTGCTGGATTTTTCTCTCTTATGCGTTTTTTTTGTTCTTTTGCTATAATTGCTTAGTGAATGGTGGAGGAATATTAATCACGGAGAACAATCTTGAAGCATTGTTGAAGTTGAATGGGTTTTTAAAATGTTTATCCTTCCAAGTGGTGCTGGCAATAATTGCTGAGGGTTTTTAGATTCGAATCATGGTATGTGTGTCTTCACATACTTAAAGGATATACCTACGAGTTAAAGAATTACTTCGAACATTGTTTCTGCGATTTATAGCAGGCTTGGAATTCATAAATATTTAACGAAGTGAATTTGTAGGTCGGCTGAATGTCAATGTGGCACTTCAATCATGACCTTCTTTGGAGTCAATCTGCTGACTGATGCTGCAAAAGCTGGTGCAAGATTCCCAGAATGCCTCAAACGTTGTTAACGGTTTTTCACTCCTGCTGATTTGGCAGCGATATAATTTCTACGTACATAGCTTGTGTATCCGTTCGAAACAAGAATATAACGTTTAAAATTCAATTTCACTATGTTTTCAAATTATTTTCACATTAAAATAAACGTCTATTCTTATTAAAAGTCACCGTCAGAATACCCGGTCTCCTTCGCGTTTCCCTTTTCTACTTCCTTGTTGCCAATAGTTTCGTTTTGCGTTACAAACGCCTGTTTGGGCGGCAGTTCTATCCAAACGACAAACGTATTGACAGATGGGCGATTAGAAATGTGCACAAAATTCTCTTCACTTCATAGCACACCGTCGGAATGTTATATGCTAAGCGCTCCGACATGAACCACAAGTGTTTGGATTGACGCCCGTTCAATAGAATTACACGTGCCGCTTCGTCTGCATACCCTTATTATTTAGAGTCTGAATTTGGGCGCTTAGTGAAATTTAGATGTTCCTTTGCCTTAGCCTTAGCCGCACAATGTAAAACAAGTAAATAAATTTCCACAATGGTTTTAAAAACATACAGCCTGTCGCGATTCAATTTAAATGCGCATCTTCACCTTACTCCCTATCTTTTCACCTCGATTCTCCAGATCTTCTCCTTAGGGACAAATGGTAAAATAAAAGTTCAGGAAAACTTTTCTGCTTGATGACTGATACGACGTATGATACGACTTGTTGAATAAGGACTCTTTTAAGCATAGTCTTTCGAGGGGAAGTGAACCTGAGCCTAGCATAGGAGTTGACACACCTACTCAGTTCCACACCGATCGGACAGCCGATTTAACTGCGTCTACAATGCAACTTGTCTGTTGTCAAATGTTTATTTCTTAGTAATGAGCAACGGATCAGTTCCTCATTACGACCACTTCGTCCACCAAACTTGCGGCTGTCATCAGCGTGACCGAACCAGGGTGTTGACTTGCAGTAATACAATTACACAATTTGTAACCGCCCACGGACTATCCATTTATTATTCCGGTGCAGGATTCCCATGGTTCAGAGAGCCTTGAACCGAAGTGCGTACTGCACACCATGTCACGCTCTAACATGCAAGCCAACCGGCTACCACATCGATTAGTTCCTTTCAACGTTCGGTGTTGCGTATTTATTTGAAATTAAGATTCAATTGACAGCTTCCTGAATGATCATCTGTCGAATACCCGGTCAGCCGGTACTACAGTAGCTGACTATCTGAGAGAACAGACGATCTTCTATGCCTTATAGTCACACAGTTTACAAATCTCCTACCAGATTAGAATGCCTTTTTGTACACTTCCCTCATCCAAACTAGATGCACATGCGAATAAACACATAATTCAGTATGGCATTAAGGGCATTAAAACTTATACCTCGTCTCACTTCATAGCACCATCTCCAATGCCCACACAAACCTACTCGTGTGTCTGACACCGCGTCACGAATCATATGAACATGTAATGGTTTGGTGAGAGAGCGTTTAAAGTTTTGCCTTTCTCCAAGGTCTCTCTTTGACCCATCTTCCGAAGCTTCGCGTTATTCTCACAGCTATGTACATCGAAGAAATATTTGCAAAGTGTGTATACGTTTCTCATCGACATTTGATCAAATTTAGAAATACAAACAAATAATCGAAGGTCTGGCGTCAGTAGGTTTCTTGCGCAGATAAGAGCACCGAACGTTGCATCTGATCAATTTGTTATTTTTTTTCAAATAACGATTCAATTTTGTCTTGAGTTGATTTCGGAATTTAATTTATTGAAGCATAATGAAGTGAGGTTCGTTTTTGGACCTTTTTTTAAATAAACAACAGATGTGTTTTTTTTTTTTTTTTGTTATTTCCTTTTGGTAAACCTTTCTTAGAAGACAGATGGCCACATGTATTTTGTAATCAAATGTGGTTTTATGTGCATGCCAAGAATATCTGCACCCCACGAGGCTGGTATTTTATTCGGTTTCCATGTGCGTGTCGGCTTTAGTTGAAGTCGGTGCTTGGCCTGAGTTTACTCGACTTGCGATCATAAACTTACTTACACTGATTGTAATGAATAGTTCTCCAAGGATCACGGATTAAAACTGGAAATTCAAGGGAAATGTTGACATTTAAATGTCCTCTTTTTTAAACAGCAACCCTAACAGTCGCAGCAGTTAAAAAACATTCTGATTCAAATATTCGTGTTCAGAAGCTGTTGACGGTGTCAAACTAACTTAAATATAACAAAGTTTTTGTGGCTTAGCATTTCGACGCAAGTATTACTGGCTGCATATCATCGAGCCGGACATTGCCGTGCCCAAAAGCTGCCTGCTATTCTGTAAACCATTTTTGAAGCTTATTATCTATCAAACTAAAGATATAGTGACAGATGGGCCGTCTACATTATAGGACGGATAAAAATTTAGGCGCGTTTCATTGAGATCTTAGAACTCAGCTCCGTGACAATTCTCAATAAAACACTCTTGATTCAATTAAATTGATTTCTTTACTTGTGTTTACGGCATGTGCAATTATACAAAAACTAAACACATCCCAACACAAGCAGAAATGTCAACAAAAATCATACACACAAATGGATACCGACTAGCGCCACCTTTGATTTCGATGATTCAACGCAGTAATTAGATTGTCGAATTTTATTGAGTAGTTTTAACTCAGCAACTGTTCAGTAAGTTGTTTTGCTGATGCTTCACGTGAAAAAGACTCACTGAGATGGTTGACAAAACAACTTTTGATGTGCGTTATGTATCATTACTCTACGCTCAGCTTGATATTTTTCTTTGTGATGTTAAGGCGAAGTTAATCCATTTAATGGTCTGTAAGATTTGTCTTCTTCCTTGGCTGAAGCTACATTCCTTGGGGACATGGGCCTCAGCGAACGTACCTCTCCATCTAGCTTGGTATTGTTCTAGTTGAATCCAGTCACTCACGTTCAACAAACTATTCACAGGACTACCATAGGCGGCATTGCAAATACATGCCCTTTTATAGAAAATGAGTCGGGAAACCACAGAACGCTTACGATTAGACCTTTCGCAAAGTAAACGAATAGAACTTGCTCTGAATGATATTAGAAAAAAAAATGTAAGTCAATGTCAAAACAAAATCGCCTGAGAATGTAATGTACCAAATACTACCTCGCAGAATAGGTTATATGGTAACCTTGTGTGGATGGAGACTGTTTTAAATGCAAAAGGATAGACAAATTATAAATTTGCACATTCATTTAGTTTTCCATGTAAAAACTAACGTTTTTGAGAAATCCATCCATTCCAGAGATGCTTGAGAACCTTTCGCTACAGCCTACAAAAGTTCCAGAAACACGGGCATTTTTAGAAACAGTGCAACACAAAAGGGTGCCTGGAACACGGAACGAGTTCCTTCTAATGCAGTTGTTGATCAAATTAATTCCTACAACCATTCCGGCTCGTTTGTCTTTCCAATGATTCTTTCTGCAACTATTGGAAATGCATGTTCAATTTCGACACTTTACCCAATAAATGCGTTTGAATTTATCTGCTGGTTATTGGATTTTCCAAAGTCGCCGGTTGTTGAACCAAAGTTACCGGGTACTAAATGGCAGTTTTTTTTGAAAAAAATGATAATAAAAAACGCGGAATAAATATTTGTAACTGGTATTTTTCAGTGAATACTAAAAATAACCCATCATTGACCAAGACAAATAAAATGGGCGTACATAATTAGTTGAATTAGTTACACAGCGTCAAAGTAAGAAAATTTGTTAGGTGGCCGTTACTGGTGCTCCCTACTACAGCCTCGGCGTGGCTAGCGAAGAAGGTCAGTTGACGGCACTCCATATCTGAGAACATTTGCGATAACCATACGTCGTTCCATATTTAAAAATAAATGGAGTTCGATGATACTACGTGCTCTTGCTAAGCGATCTAATTATACGGGGAACTCTACAGTTTGATATCGACTCTGATCGTCGAAGTTTGAGAAGCTTTTCTAGGCAGAAGACGATTGACAGTGACAAAAGAGGCGGGAATCTGGGAATTATGAAAGTTTCTCGGATATTGAAGCTAAAACCCTCATCGATAAATAATGCTCATACAAGATGAATAAAATTCCACAGAGTTTTGTACAAATTGCAACTTCGTTCGATTTCATGGTGCTGCACTCCAAAGTGTACCCATTCGTGGCATGGGGCTGTGTCTGTTACTGTTTCTCAAATGCAATTATGGTACCACACTTCATTTATTACGTCACCGGACGCAGACATTCGCGGCACTCTTGCGATCACTGCTACAAATCGTGTGACACTGAAGCTGCAATTACAACCGAGTTGTGAGTAGAACCTGAATGTAATGCTTTCAACTACCTGCGGAATTCCAGTCTGCGCAAAAAAAAAACACACACAATTTGAGGTTGGACACTACGTACGAATTTCGTTAGGAAGGTGGGGCATTTTATTGCAAAATATTAAAGCGCGAGCCGCACCTGGTGCGGCGGTCACACATTGTGAAATCTTTTATTGTTCCCTTTTCGATGTTCATAGACGTGCTCTCGCAAACCCTTAAAATGGTTGTTGGTTGTATTTTTCGTCTTCATAAATAAGCACTCAGTTTTCGTTTGCGTTAAATAAACCGCAGTCAACATCAACACAGCATGTTTTGTTGTGAACCAGTGACTGCTGTTGTGTGTTTTTTTTTTTGTGTTGATAAATATTTAAAATCTCATTTAAGTTTGCTGGGCAGAATTCCTTTCTTGCGGCGCGGCGTGTTGTTCCCCCTTTTTCTAGATTTCATGCAACCCACACACATGTACAAATTCACTGGAAACCCTTCAAGTGAAATATGAGACCAATAATGTAACATCCCCCTGTCCCAGTGGAGAAATGTGAGTTCGGGAAATTGATGTATTTTTCGTTTTTATTTTCATTTTTCAAAGAGAATATACAATAACTGTACACGAAAATGCATTAGCCATGCCCGGCAACCGGCCGTCACCGGCGATTGTTGTCAATGTGTGTGCACGCGAAACCGTCTCCGGTGGTTTTCTCTTTCATGTTTGTCAATAAAACACACCCTGTGTGCGAGTAGTTGTGTTCGAAACGTACTGAATGCATGCACACACGCTATGTTTCCAATAAAATATATCAACCTGCGCCCAGATATAACCGAGGACTATCCCATTCAAGGACTCACCCCCGAGTGAACATATGCCGCGTACACTGCGTAAATGGATAATGATCCGAAAAATGTTGCATTCGAAGAGTAGACAAGACGAGGAGATATTTATGCACATGTGTGCGCGTGTGTTTTGAGCAGAAGATGTCACGAAAAATTGCATTAACATTCGAGCAATCGTCGTCGTCGTCGTCGTCGTCCCTTCGTCTTTCATTAATTCTATATTTTTTCGGGACTGAAATAGAATCGAGACGATGGATGCTCTTAATGTTTTGAAGTAACTCGTGTAAAATGTTGAATTTCCGTGCTAAAGGGCGACAATCTTATGAATCACTTGCCTAAGAACGATATTTGCAAGTGATGTGGGTTATTTTTGAATTTATTCTCTGGAGAGGGAGCCCTCATGCAGATGCAACTTAATGCTACATCTCTGCGTGAATTATTGACGGACGTGTTTTTAGCACGATTTGAGAAAACAAATTCAGAGTATTTGAAATGATAAAAATAAACACATCACAAGCGAAACTCTTTTCGCTGCATTAGCTCAATACTCTATTTTATGACTATCGCTGGGCAGGGCATAAACCAGCACGAGGCATATTATCTATCCTCTCTGGGCAGGCATAAAACCAGTAAGAATAATAATTTGCTGGTCTCGAGTCTGTTTTTAATTTCACTGTCTCTTTTAATGGATTCACTTGATCTTTTTGAAAACGTCTCCCTTTTATATACAGTACCTCACAAAATTTAGCGTACACCCATGAAACAGCCGTAATTGTTCCCTTTTCAATGGGAAGGACTGTGTTAAGAATAAAAATGTAAACGCACTTTAGATTATTACCAATTTCATAGTAATAATAGGAAAAAAAAAACTATCAAAAAATAATGAATTCATTGTTAAAATAAAAAATCAAACAAAATTAACTACATTTAATCACAAAATTGAGCGTACACAGTAAAAAAAAAAAACGTTTAAAAAACTCAAAAACGGACTTCAAAATTGCAGATCCATATTTCTTAATTTTGTTAATATTTGGTATGACCACCTTTATCGTCAATAACCGCCTGCAAGCGTCGTGGTATAGAATCTACCAATTTCTTTGTAAAAGAAGGGGGGATACTGTTCCATGCCTTCTCAATTCTATTTTTTAGCTCGGCTTTATTAGAAGAATTCGTCTTTTTTAATCTGGTTTCAACCTCCAGCCACAAATGCTCAATAGGATTCAAATCCGGTGATTGTAGAGGAGTTCTGAGCTGTTTTGAAGCATGATAGAGTAACCACTCCCTAACTACATATGAGGTATGCTTCGATTCATTGTCCTGTTGGAACCAAAAATCCGTGGGCAAACCTAGTTTCCTCGCAGAGGCGATCATGTTTCTTTTTAAAATGTTTAAGTACATTATTTTGTTGTGTTAATAAATTCAAAATTGCCAGCGCCACTAACTGCCATTGAACCCCACATCATAACACATCCTCCGCCGTGTTTTACTGTTGAACACATATTTTTTGTTGTCAGCTCCTTATTAGGTTCACGCCACACAATTTGCTACCATCTGAGCCAAATAAGTTTATTTTTGTATCATCAGTAAACATGACAGTTTTTCAAAATTCTGAAAGCACGCTTAAATATTTTTCGCAAACTCTAATCTCATCTTCTTGTTGACAGCTGAAATAAAAGGTTTCTCAAGAGCAACTCTTCCATTTAAATTTTTTCACCGTAACACACGATGAACGGTTTCTACTGACAAAGGCTTCTGTATCGTTGTAGAAACTTCTGATGCTAGCTTTGGTATACTAATTTTTGGGCTACACTTCACTTTACGAACAATTAAACGTTCGTCTTGCTCCGATACAATTTTTTCCTACCTCTTCCAGGAGCGTTTTTAAGTGTACCTTCAGTTCCATATTTTATTATGATTTAGTACAGTCGAATGAGTTCGCCCTACAGTCCTACCAATCTTTCGTAAAGATTCTCCCTCACAAAATAGCTTAATGATAAGCTTTCGTGATGAAATTTCAGTTTCTGTCCTTTTTTTCTCCATGCCAGAAGGAAAATGCTCGCGAGTACTTCATGTGTTTCCCAAGTATTCTTATTTGTGTACGCTCAATTTTGCGTGAGTGAAAGGGGTGATTTTTTGTTCTATTGTTGTTTTTGGAAGGATATTGCATTAAAATTTTGGATTTTATTTCATATAATAATAAAGAATATGTGGATTAATTAAATTGCATTTCTCAATTATATTTAAAAACATTTCTTCGCATCGAAAAAGGCGAAATTACATCCATGCAAAGGGTGTACGCTCAATTTTCTGAGGTACTGTAACTGCGCTTCCCTGTCACATTTGATCAGTTTACTTTAAGCAAGAAGAATGTGATTCAATTTGTGTTTGAAAAATTGCTAGAAAAGGGACTGTTTTTATTCTTTCAAGTGCCACTCTCTGGTGCGTGATTTTGTTGTGACACTCTGTGACGTATCTGATGACAGTTTTCGAAGAATTATTCGGAGAGGGGTTACCGCGAATCAAAAGAACAATTTTATGATTTTCTGACTGGAGATTGAGCCTGACATGCCGATAGTGCATGCATTGGACTTTAATAGACATTCGTTTTTATTGTGTCTGTAGGTTTTTCATTTCATTCAGTTTTACTGTTGGAGAGAGAGATTGAGTGATAGTGGTTGGCCGTTGCGGAGTGCGTTGATATCTAACTTTCCGTGGATCATTTCTATTGCATGGCTTTATGTCTCTCACACAGCGAGTGGAACTTTCAAGAAACTGTTCTAGAAGTCGACAATACTACACTCGTGGGAGAACAATTGCTTTTATCCGACGATACTAGTGGATACAGCATAAGGAACGTCTGTGTTAACTTCTGATTGTAAATTAGGTTAGTGCGCTATGATTCCCATTGTCAGACTTCTGCAATTGATAGACAACTTCAGCCATTAATTTGTTTCCATCTGCAAATGATGACTGAACCAGGTTTGAAAACCAGGAAAAGGCGTATTAACTTGGACCCTCCTAACAAAGGACAGGCACTCAACCAACTGCGCCATCTAGCCGTCATCTGATTCTTATTCATTCTAAAGAAAAACGAATAGTTTACTACCTACCTCCACACCAGTGAAATAAACAAAATTACCACAAGATCAACTTACCCTCGTCCATCCACTGACGAATTTGACAGAACTGTCCACTGCAATGAATAATACTTGTTTGAAATCATCTATGCTCAAAAAGATTTTGAATTCTGATTGATTTGTTGTCAAAAAATCCAAAGGGCAGCTGAAATAGGATCAAGACGACTTTATAGGATTAATTTCTGTTTTACACTCAAAATGCAGCGTGTGCGCCTGAGTTGATATAAAATAAATTTAATTCCTTTTGTCTGGTCTACTTGCCTTAGAAACGGAAAGGAGGTAATGATTTTCGAACTTCTTTGATATGTTTTTCAGCTGGTGTTTGTGCTGCGTCCGATGACTGTTCAAATAATTTGTCAAGACGACAGCTGTTTGCAGACTTGTTTTTGAGTATTTGGATTGATGCGATGGCACTGTCCATTTCCTGTAGATTCACGTTTTGAGAGCAGAATACAAACAGCAATAAGGAAGCAAAATTAGGTTCTTTTGTGCGTTCGATTAAAATAGTCAGCAGTAGATGAGAGTTGGCCCGTGGCGTTGTGGTAGGTTCGATTCCAGCTCTGAGCGACAAAAATAATTTTCACGGCCCCACCTCGAGTCACTGACAATGCTCAAAGAGTATTTCCAGTCTAGAAAAAGCTTCTCAAATTTGGCCGTTCGGAGTCGGCATAAAATTGTAGGTCCCTTCCACTCGTGTGAGAACAATAGCACGTACAACACGAGTGGTTGCTGAGACGCTAGGCCCTGGCCCCCTACGGACTGTAGCGCCACACATATTATTATTATAGTAGATGAGAATACACATTGACAGCAAACATCAAAATGTTGTTTTCAAAGCAGAAATATATTTTTTTGCAAAGCGCTTACCATGTAACTTCAGAATATTTCAACCAATAAATATCAGTCGAGTTTGAGTAACAACAGTTGCCAAGTAGTTCGAGGTATATTTATCTTCCTCTGTTATTGATGTGGTGTGTGGTGACATTTCGTTTATACTTCTACTCAGCGTTTGAATTGCTTCAGGCGAAGTAGAACATATTCTTAATTTTCGAATGTCTTCATCATTTTTAAATGAACTCTGCTGTATACTGCTGACAAATTGTGGGATAATGCACCAAAAAGTAATAGGTAGCTTAGGGCTCTTCTCCTACTGACTGAAAGAAAGAAAAATTATTCATCACAAAATATTTCATCGGACTGTTGCAGCTGCTATGCAATGATCGCTGTGTGTTTTTGCTTCGACTGTGGCTGCATGCGCAGCAGCAAAATCATAACAAATGAAAATCGCATGCGTAACTTTAACTTGTTGCGTGGAATGTCCTGCAACTGAGGCGCACCATTATTAATGCCAATGTTAAGCTGTTCAGCCACCTTATTTAGAGACAAGTGACAGCATTCGATAACTTAATTCGTTGGCTCCGCAACTACGATCAGTTGATCGACGAATTGCTTCAACATCGCTTCAATGAGCAGCAGCGGGAATCGTCTTTAATTCTCCCGTGTGCCTTGTTGTCAGCGTTTTTTATAACATTTTCACGGACAAGAGAACAGCGCCTCCATGATACAACGATGAATCCGAACAAGTGCTGGAAATACGCGCAGGTTTTTCCTCAGTTGTAGGATTCCCTGGCAAAGAGTCCGCCTCCGCATTCTGCAAAATTCCCATAAGCTGCTAAGTTTAACATCTCGTTGTGCTTGATTTCTACTGTCGGAGCACTGTTCCCGAAACCACCATACGTTTGGACGTTGAAGGTATTGGTTTCCACAACCATCGATGACAGTGTGAAAAGAGTAAGTCAAAGTCAACCTCGCCCTCTGGTCGGCAATACAAAAAGGTCTCATAAATGTCGTTAGTCTTCATTGTGTCATACTTCCATTAATCAAATTAGAGCCCCGGAATCGTGGTTCACCAATGACATTGATTAGTCAAGGAGCATTTTAACTGTCTAATATACAAAAATAAACAGTAAATACGTGGTTTGAAAAAAAGTGGTAATACTGCCTATTAGCACCGGAATCACGGTGAGGAATCTTATAGACGTCGAGGAAATCATGAGTAAAATGTTTGGCTGTCATTTTGAACTGGGAGAAAACATGTTTGAAGCATGTGTATGCTTCCTGGATTTCTCCATCACGGGGACTCGGGGAGACATCGACAATGTTAAATTCAGTCCTTTGTATTTCGAAAGAGAAATTCTGCTTTCAATCTTTGTTCTACGATCACATTGGGAGAAGAAGATTAAACCAAGAACTGGATGGACTGTACGTGGAAATGGGTCTAGCCCGTCGTCTCCGGTTTCAACAACTAAGTGGGTTAGGCCTGTAGAATGCATGGACAACATGGCGCCGGATGTGGGGCAACGCAATAATGAACGCTTGCGTCTATGGAGGTGCACCCATGTGGGGAGGGACTTCTTCAAAATTAACGTGTGCAATTCGGTTGAAGATCGTTCAGCTGGACATGCTTGTTGGTCGATCCTGGGCTGAAGCGCCAACAGAAGGAAAAGACACATGTACGTGTATAGAATGAGCCCTGAAACGGAGGATGAAGACATGTTTCACAATGCGAATCGACACCAACACGTACTCACTAAGGATACCATTGTCAGAGATCTAAGGTCAAGGATAACTTCGGCATTTTCATGCAATAATAATTCCAACACTGGTCCGCTTGTAGTAAATGAGAAATTATTAGTGGCGTTGCCACTTCAGAAATGTGTCCAAATGTACATGCCTTGAATTCTTCAAAAAGGTAGAAATACCGCATTTGACTCAACGTATTTACTGTATACTGCGACAGTAGATCTATGGTAACCATGGTTGTAACCAAATACTTTCATGCTGACACGCGGCAAAAACCCTTGGAAGTTATTTCTTATCGATTTACGATTGTGGAGCTGTGGGTGAACACACGCAATCCGACGTCTAAGGGTCTGAGTGCACGGCCGGAGACCATCTTCTATTTACATTTCTAGTTTCACAAGCAAAATATTTGCAAGTATATATGTCGACCACCACAAGTAGCATTTTAAATGTCTAACATTCCATACGAGATACATATGTTTTGTTTACACATGGCAGTTATATTTTATCTGTTCTTAGCATACTTGCCACCTCTGTTAATTGCCGTAGTTTGCATGTCGATAAAACTAACACTTGAGTGCTGTGAGAATTGTTAAACATTTAACGTGATTCGAAGCAGTGTTGCTCATTTTAATTTTTAAAACTATTAAGTTTATATGTGACGACTGGGAAATGACAATTTTGGACGAAGATGTTTACCCATGGGGCTAGTGTATTTTTAAACATCCAACATTCGCTGCAAGCAAGTGTACGTTTCTTGATGCAAAAGGCTTCGGCTTTCCATGATTCACTCTCCATCGGCCACAATAATAATTGCTATTATCAGTGGCCCAGTGTTCTTCCATTTGCTTAGAGTTTTTTTTTATAGTTTGCAGATGTGTATTCCCCTTTATCAGTCTGCATTCGAGGAAGATAACCCAGGCGACGCAGAAACCCGCTCTAGTGTGTCATTCAATGTCGGTTTCTTTCAAGGAAGATAAAGTGATCGACGATGTCTGTAGAGGGTGTTTATTTATAATATTGAAAAGGATGTGTTATACAGTGCCTTGTGTAGATCCTGGTCAATTGGAAGTTAAACCGCTTCGGAAGCCCTGTGGAGCAATGCTAAAAGAATGCCTATTCGACAAAGAAGCCCCATTCGAAGTTACGGTACGAACTACGAACAAAAAGATATCACACAATCCGAAAGGAATCACCAACTCCGATGTAAATGACTTGTCTCGTTGAAGAACATACAAAATGATCGTTTCATTCGTATTTAGTAGCAACATTAACGAAATTTGTAGCAGATGTTTCACCATTATTCTACTACAAATTAACTCATGTGATACATTTTTCGGAGTTCGCAACACATTTTCGATTACTATGGAATTCGTAAATTGGGTGAATAGGCTTTTATTATTTTCTTTTTTCGAATTAAATGTAGGAAGATAATGTTGTGAACTCTCCATTCCTTTCCGATTCGATTCGATGTACACTCGACTGTTAAGTCCTCCGAATTCCTCCTTAGGAAATTTGAAACCTAAGGAAGTGTTGTTCACGTAAGGTACATAGGTAGGTATTTTGGGTACCTTTACAACCCCCCGTGGCTTGTAGACCAACGTGTTGGGTCCTATGTACTCCTACTAGAAATTGTTAACCCCCATGAGACCCACAGTAATCCTGAAACCAGCCGGTTAATGTATGAATCTTAGGAGTTGATGTCCTCCAGCTTCCTGAATACCTACTTACTTACTTATCAGGCAGACGAACCATGAAGGGTCTCAGCCTGAGCAATTGCTGCCTTCCATCGGTGACGGTCCTGGGCACGCTGCTTCCAGTCATCAACGCCAAGCTGTCTTACATCCGCGATGACTTGGTCTTTGTACCGGAGGTTCGGTCTTCCTCTCCTTCTCGAACCAGGAGGCTCGGATTCGAGACCCTCTTTGCTGGAGCGTTATTGTCCATTCACTCGATGTGGCCGAGCCAGTGTAGTCGACGGATTTTTGTCCTCTGGACTACATCCACATCCTTGTACAGCTCGTAGAGTTCGCGGCTGTGTCTTCTCCTCCATTCGCCTTCCTCGCAGACGGGACCATATATCCGACGTAGAATTTTTCTTTCGAAGGCACCAAGAATCAGCTGTGCAGCCTTACTTAATGTCCAGCTTTCGGCTCCATAAAGTAGGACTGGCAGGATAAGGGTTTTGTAGAGCATGACTTTGGTCCTTCGAGTCAGGAGTTTTGAGCCCAGTTGTTTTGACAGACCGAAGTAGCATCGGTTGCCAAGGGCGATTCTACGTCGGATCTCCACTACGATGTCAGTCGTGGAGTTTACATTTGCCCCGAGATAGTCGACAAGATTGTGACGTTTTGGCCTAGGTGCTGTGCGGCGTATCGATTTTTGCTCGACAGCATATATTTTGTTTTATCCTCGTTGACCTTAAGACCAGCTCGTTTCGCCTGTTCCTCAATTGCCGTGAAAGCTTCCAGTGCGGCGCGTTAGGACCGCCCGATAATGTCGATGTAATCAGCGTATCCCAACAGCTGGACTGACTTGTAGAAGATAGTGCCTTCCGTGTTGACTTTTGCCCGCCGCACTATCTTCTCCAGTACCGAATTGAAGAAATTACACGACAGCGCATCTCCTTGCCGAAATCCGGTGCAGGTTTCGAACGGTTCAGAGGTTTTTGAACCGAACTGCACGGTGCATCGCGTATGTGTTAACGTGGTGCGACACAGATATATTTTTTTCGTGGTGGGTTGTTAGCCCTCCGCACAACCGCTGGGGAAGCGCTGCATGCATTGGTTCACCTCACAACGGGTATTGTGAGAGCTATCCAGGGGCGCCGCTTGGAGGCTGCATGTCAACTTGATCTATACATCGACAAGGATCGTTGCTGGCATCTCGCCAAGCTGAGAGCGATCAGCAACTTTGCCCTGTGAGCATAGACCCGCCCCCCTTCATGAATACGTACCTTCATACAAATCAGGGATGCAGGAGATGCTGGTTTTTGGACATGTTTTGAAATTACTGAGGAATCTGATATTCGTAACTTATATAATAATAATAATATTAAATGGGTGGCGCTACAGTCCGTAGGGGGCCAGGGCCTAGCTTTTCAGCAACCACTCGGGTTGTGCGTACTATTGTTCTCTCACGAGTGGAAGGGACCTACAGTTTTACGCCGACTCCGAACGGCCAAGTTTGAGAAGCTTTTTCTAGACAGGAAATACTCTTTGAGCATTGCCAGTGACTCAAAAGAGGTGGGTTCGTGAAAATTGTTTTCGTCGCTCAGAGCTGGAATCGAACCTACGACATCGAGGTTGGGATCGACGCACATACCCACAACGTCACGGGCCACCACGATATTCGTAACTTCCCTGCTAAAAAGTGCGTTCTTTTCTTTGCCAGAGCCAGTTGTTGGAAGAATTCTGTTTCTTCCTCTTGGAAGAAATGGAAATGGCGCCTTGTTACTGTGGCTTTGTTGATACTTTTGAGTCGGACTAGGACAAGGCTAGCCAGCTAGGCTCCATTGTTTCCTTAGACTCGCCGCAGTGTATGCACATGGCTATGTTGGTGGGATCTAGTTTGGTAGGTGGTAGAAGCATGTGCTTTCCATATCGTTTTAGTGTCGACCTCTATATTTATAGGGTTGTAATTCAGTCTCGTGCATTTCTTTCTGTGTTGGATAACCTCTTGGCTTTGCCAGAACTTTGCGGTTTGCTTAGTGCCCCAGTTCTGGATTGTTGTGTTTGATTGTCCCTGTTGTTGACACCAAAGGTCTCTCTTTCCCTGGCTGTTTTTATGAGCTGCCACCCAGATTAACCTGTGTATTTAACAAGTTTTTTGCATTCCCAGGAAGCTTTGTAGTTAGGTCAATAGTGGAACTTCTTAGGGCTTTTAAAACAGTCTGGCTGCCTGAGAATTTGCAAATCTTTGTATGAGTGAGATGTCGCCTGCAAATTTGGTTTGTGGCTTCGTTGCTCAAAGCTCGGTCTGGAATATTGTGAATTCATTGCAGAGATGATTGTGGAGGTTACATCTTAGGCTAGAGCAGCCCCAACCTTGTTATCTGACTTCGTCCCATCTGTACACAATTTTTGGTCACCACAGTTTAACCAATGACTGACATGCAAACACTGAAAGATCCTCTACGCATCTTCACAGATGGATCAAAGACAAAAGAAGGGGTGGGTGCGGGTGTCTATTCACAAGACCTCAACATTGCTATCTCCGTGAAGCTCCCTGATCACTGAAGCATTTTTCAGGCAGAAACCATAGCGATTAAAGAAGCGATATAAGCAAGGGATATCACCATCTGTTCCGACAGTCAGGCCGCCATAAAATCCCTAGACAATGTCATGTTCTACTTTAAAACATCCCTTAATTGCAGGCTGTCTCTTAACGAGATAGCCGAGCACTTTAACATTCACCTCATGTGGGTGCCGGGACACTGTGACATACCAGGAAACTGCAAAGCCGACGAACTCGCTAGGTGTGGTACAACCTCGTCCCTATCGATAGAAGGGGTACCACCTTCCATGCCGATCGCTACAGCCTATCATCTTTTTAAGATTCATACAATTAATACCACCAATGACAAATGGCTAGAAGGCACCACCTGCCTTAAAACAAAAGAAATCTGGCCATCACTTAACCTAAAACGGTCACTCAGTCTACTTGGACTCAGCAAGCCCTCATTAAGGACCCTCATTGGAGTCATAACCGGGCACTGTGTAATTGGCACTCATACTCGCAGGATGGGTGCTCCATATAATGATTTTTGCAGAAGCTGCATGGATGAAGAGGAGGAAGAGAACACTCACCACCTTCTCTGCTCCTGCAGTGCTCTTGCCAGTCGTAGGTTCCTACACCTAGGAGCCTACTACTTCAGCGGCCGTAACGAGCTAAAAAGTGCCAGCATTGGCCAACTAAATCGGTTCATCAGCAGCACCAACTGGTTCCAGAGTTAGTATCACAATGGGCCTACTCTGGGCTAAGTGTGACTGCTCTGCAGGAGTCAGCCACTACAACCTAACCTAACTTAACCTAGTATAACCAAGTTCAACTCCTCTCTGTTGGGTATGACTTAGTCACGAGTCTTTTAAAGTTTAACTCAGGTGACATCAGGTCACTTACTCGTGCCATTTCCCAGCTGTTGTGCACTCTCTTGGTTATCTCTTGGATCTCTGTCCAACTAGATGGCCTTCATGGTAGTTTTAAGTTCTATGCAGCGCTATGCTTTGCAGCCTCAGCTTGTAAATGTGGAAGCCCTAGTATTACCTCGAACTGGTGTCGTCCTCATCGAGTAGTGCAGATATACAACAGCTTTTGTTAAGTTTTTTGATGCCTCCTCTTCCGCCAAACTGAGGCTTAACCCTTGTTGTAGTCCCAATTTCAGGCCTAGCCACTGAGGAATGGCTCTGGCTATGAAGCATAGTGGCGTGTGCGCGTGCCTAATTGCCGCGCATTTCCTTCAATTGCGAGCCCACACAGTTCGCTTTTTAGTTGCCTTGTTTTCCAGTGCATCCCGGTGACCAGCAAAAGATCACCGAATTCTGCAAGCATATTTCGTTGACGTCTTTGCTTAGTTGTTGTATAGTTGACGCTCTGCACAGTTCAACCAGCTTCGATGACAGAGTGTCTGACTTTATTTCGGCTTAGCTATCAAAAAAATAGCGATCGATTCGTCTGTTACATTTAGGTCCACCACCGCGAGCGCCGTTTCATGTATAGCATCCACTTCGAATTGGAAAACGCTGCTGTTCTATCTTCACTTTAAGGCTGTCCGCACATTTATGCTCCATCTGCATCCCACATCTTGTACGTTTTTAAAAACCGGGTTAATTTTTTTGAATCCAATAATACTTGTGATCACATGCCTTGTAACTCTTTGTCAACGCATGCTCCAAGACGTCCTCTCCATTCGTTTTTATTGATTCCTTTTCTACACCATATCGCACTTTCTTCTCTCCCCTTATTTCGTTTCTCTTTCTCCAACGTGATCTTTCGTCATAGCCCCCTTTTTATATACATAGACGAACCAGATCTACCAGTTTTCCACGATTTCAGGTTACAACTGGCCACAACGTTTCTCAATAAACTTGAACTAACTTTTATGGCTAACCCAAATTGCTTGGTCAAATCAATGCATTGGAGTCTGAATACAGTGTGCCAACAGCAGCATACCCAGATTCGCGCGATTAAGATTCTGATTTGCAAGAACATCCAAAGTCCATTTAAACTTTCGCTGTGTGCTTATGTAGGTTTCTTAAAATTGCTGCTTTTTTTGTGTTCTCACTCTCTCGGTTGTTTTCAGAAAAATAACCATTTCTAACGACAATCAATTCATTATTCATTTGATCAGCCATTAGTCACAGCAGTCAGGCGATGGGTAGTATAAAGCTTCAGAAGGCACAAAATTCCCAAACGTGATCGGAATTTATTATTGGTCTCTCTTTCATCTCAGATTCCCTTAATTCCCTCGTATAAATTACTGTGCATATACGCACACATATAGCTGACCTGAAGTTGATAGCTTCCCATAATAACTATTGACTAACCCTTATTTGGTATGCTCAGCAGGTGCGCATACTTATGCATTCAATAAGTCATAAAGGGTTGTGCGGGGAGAGTCTCGCTCTCGAGCGTTCGCAACAAGCTCGCGCCTCCCTTAGAAGTCAAATATGCGATGAAATTTTAAATATCATCGCATACACTACACAATCGGCGATCCGGAGGCCAACTGCATGCGCGATGGCATGAAAATCAACCCAACAACCGGGAGACAACTACCTGTCCACATGAATTGATGTCACGTGGAATAATAATCGAAGCGTGTCATGTGCCCTAGAATGCGTAAATCTGTTGTCAATGAAAAGAACAACGCACTGTTTCAATGGTAGTGCACAAGTACTTTGTATATAAAGCGTCTGTGCGCGCGTGTGTGTGTGTGCGAGTGGAGAGCGCTATAGTGTGAAAGTGCATGGAGACGCCAATACCGCCGATACCGTTTGAAGTCTCCATAAACGGGTGGCAAACCACTTTGTACAAGTTCTTCAAAGTGAGGCCGCGCATGAAAGTAAGCGTGAATACGGATTATTTTAATTATTATTTCTCTTGATTTAACTTCTACAACTTTTTATAATGCCTTCATTAAACGTTGAACCTGTTGGGGGCAGAAGGCTTGCTATGGAATGGACTTTTTTGTCGTAATTTTTTTCTTTCGCAGAGACATAAAAATGGAGGCACAAAGACGTACAGTGACTCCCAAGTTAAACTGGCCGACTTGGGCAGTAAAAAAATTGATCCGTGGTATTTTTTTCTGAAAAAGCACACAGTAGTGGCAATATAATAGAGACAGTAATTTGATTTGCAGCTTTCATTTGTGAAATTTGAAATGTGTACACGGTTTGTTAAAGGAATGGATCAGATGTCATGGCAGTGGTAAGCTAGCTATCTGTCACCAGTCTCCCATCGTTGACAGTTTTGGGCACGCTGCTACCAGTCATCACACATCCGCCATGACTTGGTCGCTATACCGGAAATTCGGTTGTCCTGTCCCTATCGAACCAGGAGGCTCGGATTCGAAGATCCTCTTTGCTGGAGCGTTGATGTTCATGAGCCCGATGTGGCCGATCCAGCGCAGTTGACAGGATTTTGCTTTCCGGACTACATCCACATCGTGTTACAGCTCGTAGAGTTCGCGGTTATGTCTTCTTCTTCATTCGCAATGCTCGCAGAAAGGACCATATATCCGACGTAGTTCTTTCGAAGTTAGCAAGAATCAGTTCAGCTAGTTTTGGTTATCCTTCAGCTCTCGGAGAGTTTTGTAGAGCAGATTCTGGTCTTTCGAGTCAGGCGTTTCGAGCCCAGTTGTTTTGAAGCAGCAACGGTTGCCGATTAGGATTCCACGTCGGATCTCCAAAAAGATGTCATTCGTGGAGTTCACATTTGCCACGAGCTAGACAAACTCCTTCACTACCCCAAAATTATAGCGTCGATTGTGATGTTTTGCCCTGATATGGGGCGGTTCGTTTCTTGCTTGGAAGCATGCGGCACTGACATCCTCCTCATCATTGACATTAAGACCAGCTCGTTTCGCCTGTTCCTCAATTGCCGTGAAAGCTTCCATTACCGCAGGTTGGGAACGTGTGATAATGTCAATGTAATTTGGTCTGAGTTGAAGATAGTACCTTCCGTGTTTACAACAGCCTGCAGCACTGTCTTCTTCAGTACCAGATCGATAAGAGGGACATAAGTAAAAGGGTAGGTGCAGTTACTAGTCATTGTCTTCTTTGTAATCAGGTCAGGCTGGAAGCGTCCTACAATGACTACAGGAAAATCTGCGGAGATGAGGTAGAGTAGGAAAGTGTGCTACACTAACTCGGAAGTTGTCCGGCCCTTGCAGAAGTAAGAAGAATTTACGTTGGTAGCTATTACCCCACAGCCTCGAGGACAAAGCGAACATAGGCATTAAGGACATCCTTAAGTTTCTTAAAACCATCATTTAGTTATAAGGACATTTGTATGCAGCAACAGAGCGTAAAAGCGAGTAGATTAAGGAACATTGGTAGAAGCCGACGTAAGTGACAGCACAACCTTCAAGGTCCAAGTGAAGCAATTTCCCATGGGAACTTGTCAGTCACTAGCTACCTACCTTTACCTATCAGATTGAGGTAATCACACGTCAACGAATATCCTTGCCGAAATCCGGTGCAGGTTTCCAACGCCTCGGAAGTCCTTGAGCCGAACTGCATGATGCATCGCGTATGTGTTAGCGTTGTGCGACGCAACCAGATCAATTTTTCGGGGTCCCGAATTCGGCCATCGCCTGGAGTAGCATTTTGAGGTGAATGCTGTCGTATGCGGCTTAAAAATCGATTGAGAGATCGTGTGTATCGATTTGAAACTCGCTGGTCTTCTGCAGGAAGTGAAGATTTGGTCTATAGTCGATGTACCTGGTCGGAGGCCGCACTGGCACTGGCAGAACTTTTCTCTCGAAGAGACCAAGTGCGTCTTCATCCGCTCTTGAGATGGTCCAAGCTTCCGCGCCATACAGAGAGTGATCAGAGAGTATTTATTTCATGTCTAGAAAAAGTGTCACAAACATAGCCCATTGGAGACGCCATAAAACTGCTGGTTCCTTTCACTCGTGAGAGAGTTTTGCTGTAGTAGCTAGTGAGCCCTCCACGGGCTGTAGTGCCCCCACTATTATAGATGCAAACCCATATGCCAGTCTCTTCTCATTCGGTTTCAGTTCTGCTTAGAGAACGTTCGTTTCGTTACATGCATACATAATAATCACTATTCACAACTTCAACACGTTCAGCGACTGTTGGATAATTGGCAGGCCTGGATCATAGTTGACGTTTGATATACATATTCGATTGATGGACTTTTCACTCAAAACTGAACTCAGCACTGTCAAAACAATGTCGCAGAAAGCATGTGCGTCTAAAAAGCACCCTTCATGTGGAGAACTGATGATAGAATATTGCACAACACAGTTGGCCAAACAGAGCAACTAGGCAAGAATCGAGATGGAAATCTTTTTTGGCGACCCCACAAGCCAATCCAGACTCTGACCTAGACTTGACTCCTTGCCGATTGTAACAGGGTGCTTGTCCGATTGCCTTTATTTCCACAAGGGGCAAAGTCGACTCTGCTATCCGCTGAGTGAAGGTTCGTGCCTACACCACCAGTGACTAGAAGTCATTATCTTCCACATTCTAGACACTACAGTAAGCAGTAACCACTTTCATATGAATTATTCCTAAACCGGAACTTTCTTGCAGAAAACCTTCGCAAGTGACATAACTATCAAGTGTATGTGTTGCATACAAAAGCGATTAGTAGCTGCGAATACCACTTACTTAGTGATTCTCATTCAAACGCCGGCAATCATTCCCCCGCGAATGTGCCAATCGATAAGTAGGTATACTTCTGTGGTTATTCAGCTTTCGTTTTCCTTCAATCGATTAATTAAAACTGTATCGCGGCGCTAAAAATAGACTATGTGCCTCTTGCCGAGTGTTCAAACACCATTGCCCGTCGACATAAGGTTATGTACTTATTGATTTTTCGTATACTTTGCAAATAAATGCAAATACATAAATTAATTCATGCATCCGTTCCGCAGACACCCAGAAGCGTTTTCTTTCTCAGATACGATTGTCAACTCAAGAGGCAATTGACTTGGCTGCTTCCCGCAAGGGATTCGTCTAGATAAGTGTCGTCACGACAGTAGTTTTCATTCTTCTCTGGAAAGAGTGAGTTGCCCTCAGTTCCGTGGCTCTTATCAGAGGTTTAATTTTATTTTTATCAGTTTCTTGTTTCTTTTTGTTTGTGTGTACACATCACACTCACACACATGCACCTTGAATTTGAGATTAAAATTCCGCTTGATGTGAACAGTGTACGTTATCAAGGGTTTAAGCACTATCTGTCCGGTATGTGTTCAGGTAAAAGAGATAGATTTTATTTAGTTTGTAAGAATGCACATAATCTTGATGATTAATTCTTTATTGATAGGGGTGAAAACACCTGCCTTTGCACTTCACTTGGTGGGGTCCGATCCCCAAATGCAAACAGTTACAGCTTACAACCAGCGAATGCATGGATAAGTTATTTCAATTAAGTACAGTCCCACCAGGTCGTGCAAGTTCTGGTTTTGGTATTTTTTGTCTTGTGTCTGATCGCCCAACAAAACATTTCTTAAATTTGCTCGGTGAACAGCGCAATGTTTTTTACGACGAATCCTTACGCAGTGTTAGATTTGTCAACTCCTGAAGCTAAATAGGAAACATTTTATTAAACTCTTGAGCTCAACAACTGGACACTGCCTCATAGGTATACCAAACCAGGGGACTTGGAGCGCCTTGCAATAATAAGATAGGAGATGAAACAATGCTATTCTATTGTACCTCAGAACATTTCCTGGTTAATACATGACGCACGTGACATTAATGCACTTACGCCAACACAGACCTAAAATAAATAGGTTGCCATGATTGTGACAGCCCGTCAGTTTACTCAAAAAATCTTACCAGTGTGTTGACTGGTGTATTGCTGAGATCATAGCTCATGCTGCCATACAAGTAGGTGCCTATAGTGGCTTTCCTAGTTGATCCAAGTGCACGACCGTCTTCCGTCCTTATCCTCACTTAGGCAGCCTCCTCAGAAGTTGTTGGACATGAAAGCCTAGAAAACAGCGTCCGTGGTAACTATTCAAACCGCAGTACTAATTTTAGATCCCTTTAGGCCAATCACGCCACTTGATCTTCTTGGGTCCTCAGCGTGATTTGTTCTCATGCCCAACAAGCTCCCTGTCAACCAACTGTCACTGATTTTCTTTGAGTTGAGATAACTGAGTTGCAACTCATCACAGACACAAAGAGGAAGCAGTCACCCTACCTCTCTTACATCTGTCTGATTGTGTCGATGAAATGTCTTTACTAATTGCACTTGGAAAATAAATAACTTGTGCATGCTGTCAGACGACATCAGTGTCGACACTTGGCAATCATTGTGTCTTGACTGAAGACGCCTGTGTTCCAACTTTCAAGTAAAGCAGTACATCCCCTTTTAGTTTGTCCCACAATTTCGGAGTTGAGCTAAGCATGGCTTGACCACCCGGTAATAGGCTGGGTCTGTTGACGCCTCTAAGGCACGCAGGTTGTATGTTCTCTTCTAGATTTAAATCCCGATCGGACCAAGGATCGAACAAAGAGCACCCACCTGTACTCGAGAGCGTTGGTTTCACCATGGGACAAATTCACTTCCACACTCGTACAATTGCAAGAATACTTAAAGACCTCGACGTGCACAAATCCACTGGCCTGGATGGTATTCCCTCAATACTTCTGAAGCGGTATTCTTCTCCGCTGGCAAAACCACTGAATACGCTTTTTCATCAATCCTACTCTTCAGGTCTCTTTCCGATTAGATGGAAAACAACATTTGTCCAGCCCGTCCCTAAAAAGGGGAATTCTTCGTCACCCACCTCGTACTGACCCATAGCACTTACGTCCCTTCTTTCTAGGGTCAAGGAAACGCTGATAAATCGTCAGCTCATGAAATATCTTGAATCGCGGCAGCTTCATAATGTATGGCTTCCGCAGCAATAGGTGCAGTGGTGATTTGATAGCTTATCTCACCGAAAAGTGGAACCAATCTTTGCACAATGCAGGCGAAAGTAAGATAGTTGCGCTTGATATTTCTAAAGCATTTGACAGAGTTTGGCATCAAGCTCTTTTGTCGAAAATGCCTGCTTATGGTGTTGATGAGTCTCCGCTTCTATGGATTAGAAACTACCTTTCGAACCGTTCAATCCAAGTTGTCCAAGTCTGATATCCACAAAATAAGTGCTGATGTCCCTTAAGGCTCTGTTCTGTCTCCCACGCTGTTTCCCGCTTTTATATATATGTTCTTCTGTCTGCCACTATTAATCCAATGCACTCCTTCGCTGATGACAGCACCCTCAGCTTTTTATATTCGTTCTAAAATTCACGACCCTGCCCTTCGGATGTAGTATTGGAACGGCAGCGTATGTCAATCACAATGAATTCCGATCTTGACAGCTTAATTAACTGGGGTAAGAACAACAGAGTAGGATTCAATGCTTCCAAAACTCAATGTTGTCTTCTGTCTTTAAAGCGAATAATCAGCGAATAATCAGCCATTAACGACCAAACCAGAAAACTTACCATCCTTGGTT
Source organism: Eristalis arbustorum (assembly GCA_916610145.1). Classification (NCBI taxonomy): domain Eukaryota; kingdom Metazoa; phylum Arthropoda; class Insecta; order Diptera; family Syrphidae; genus Eristalis; species Eristalis arbustorum. Next base: position 29,647,791 of record OU744319.1, on the reverse strand, counting down.
TGTGCATCAACACAACTCTTATGTGGAACGATCACATATTCGAGGTCGCCAAAAAGGCTACGACCGTGGCGTTGTGGGTATGTGCGTCGACCCCAACCTCGACGTCGTAGGTTCGTTTCCAGCTCTGAGCGACAAGAATAATGTTCACGACCCCACCTCTTTCGAGTTATTGACAATGCTCAAAGAGTATTTCCTGTCTAGAAAAAGCTTCTCAAACTTGGCCGTTCGGAGTCGGCATAAAACTGTAGGTCCCTTCCACTCGTGTGAGAACAATAGCACGCACAACACGAGTGGTTGCTGAGAAGTTGTAGCGCCACCCATATTATATTATATAAAAAGGCTACGACATGTTTAGGTTTCCTTAATCGAAGCAAGAAATATTTCACCTTTGGCTTTAACCTATAAGGCGTATATTCGCCCTAAACTTGAGTATAACGCTCATATCTGGTCTGGTGTCCCCAAGACCAAACTGCACCTACTAGATAGAATCCAAAAGCGAGCGATAAAACTTATAGGAGACAACGATATCGCGGGTTCATTAGACTCGCTTGAACATCGACGTGCCGTGTCTTCTTTGTTATTTTAACAAACGATGGTCAAGTGAGCTGGCCAACTGCATTCCTCCTCTCCTTGAATTCACCCGCAATACACGTCTCGCCAGGAATGCACATCAGTTTACCCTTAAGCCTACTTTCGGACGCACAGTGAAATTTTGAGACTTGTGTTTTAGCCACACTACAAGAATATTGAACACAGTAATATGCAGATATTTAAGACCAATGTGCACAGGTACCTCCTCTCCCTCTATAGCTTCGACACGAGGTGGGTCTTGATCCCCTACAATTAAGGGTCTATAGCCCTTGACCCCTTGAGCACGCGCAACTTATAAAACTAAAAAGTATTCTCTTCTAAATTTCATCACCGATTGGACCAAAGATCGAACAAAGTACTTTTCTCTCGCGGAAAGCAGACACTACTTTATCCGTGTTTCAAACTGTCCCTGCTACGAATGGGATTGCGATCACCAACGTCTTTCATAAAGTAGCTTGATCTCTCCAGATGCTGCTCTTTTACCTGTTGTGCGTTTGATCCCGATCCTGATCCCGACCGTTCAGGCTGTTTATTGAGAAGCCGAAGAAGTCCTTGACTGTTTCGCAGTAACGGCTTCTTATAGTGATGCTCTGCTCAAGTCTTCGATGTTGTATTGTCTGTCTTCAGGGCAGTTTACCTTTCATTTTCCTCCTGGACACCGCCAAGTCTATTTTATATGCTTCCGTCACAAAGCTGTCTTCTGCCATCAAACCCACTCTAATCACATATCTCAATGATCTCAATACTGTCCCTGTTAAAATCAGGTGTAAGTCGATTTAGCTAAAAGATTGTCCTACTTTTGGAGTTTTGAGTTCTATCCATTGTCCATTGTAGTTACGGTCAACCCTAAGTTACAGTGAACAACTGAACAAGCCAAACTTTTGTCAAGTCTGCTTAAGCCTACTGTCGGATTCCTTCAACTTGATCGATTTAGAGGCCACACCATTTATTGATTACGAAATCAGGCCAAACACAGAATTCATTAGCCGTTCAGAGAAAAAACAAAGCTCAACTTCGCCATCAATCCCTTGCAGCAGTAAGTTCAAGCAGATCAAATCACCAGGTACCCTTCGTCGCCACACGCCACAGACCCCATTGCAACCGCCCGCCACCGTCGATGGGTGTACGTTTCACTTGCAACCGCGGGCGGCTGTACCTTACCGTAATCCTATTTGAAATTTGAGTTAACAAATCAATTGTCTCATTGTTTTATTTTGTACCCTCTCCCCCGTAAAGGTGGACCCATGAGACCCGTCACTGCGGCGTGTGCTCAGTAGAGCAATCCTCATAACACAACCCGTTAAGTGTGTGTCATCATTTTTCCCTTGGTTTTTTTTTCCCTGTTTTCACTGTTGACCAGTGAAATTTAAAACTAGGTTGATGTGCTTCAGTCTTGGGAATAGCTGCTGCAGTTCTATTGAATGTGAAATGTGCATGCATCATTGGAAATTGTATACACATTTCGTTGTTGCACACGGTGTTTATGTTGGCTCTTTCGCTTGTTTCACACCGCTCTTGTCGCGGCCTCACGGGCGACCGAGCCATTTCTGACCGCTTACCCAGTTTCATTGGAAACGTATCCAAGTGACCCAATCAGACTTAAGGCGATTACACCCTTGGTGTATTCTTCTCTCTCTCTCTCGTTTTTGCAACAAACTGAATGCTGGTGCATTGCTAGAAGAGGCAAAAAAATAATTAAGCAACAAATTAGTGAGAAGCTTCTTCTGCAACCAGGGCAGCCGCGCGGGTGTGTTGCAACTGAAAGTAGATCTCTGCTTGCATTAATCAGGCACAATTTGATGTGTGCATTGTCACCAGCTTTTTGGGGCTGTTTGGGGTTGTGTTTGATTTCCACTTTGTCATGCCGTGGGAAAGGCACTGACTTCAATCGGGATTGTCGTGGAATATGATTATTTGTTTTGTTTTAATAAAACGCGTCATGTGCGTGTCTGGAGTTTTGTTTAAAGCATGACTCAGGTTCTTATCGACGAGATTTGTATTTTTGTTCAGCTTAGCTTGCGAGTTGCGTCATGTTCTTTTGATAAGCCACGATTCATGCCTAATCGAAATGAACTTGGGCTAGGTCGGAGAGGCAACGATGGAGAATATCAGCGATAGCATGGCGTCTACATCTTTCGTCTACAAACATATTTTCGATAGCATGAGCCTACAAGTTTTCCACTAAACTCGATGTCCATGTCCCAATAATAATTCTTTCAATGGAGTTCCTCTATTGCAAGGCGGGTCTTTCTGTGATTGAGGGTTGTACATAGTACACGGTGTCCACTAAAAATTTCTACCAACACCTACATCTTGCTCTAAGTGTCTCAAGTGCTTCAACGTAATTAAGTGCCCTGTCTGTGTAGACTTGGCAGACAACTCCGAAAATAAATTCTACGCGGAGGAAAAGCGGATGATAACCCTGCCCAAACCCTGCCAGTACTTAGAAGACAATTGAAAAATAAAGTCCTGTCTCGAAAAACCACCGTCTTTATGTAAGACCTTAATAATTCAAGTCCTGTACGCTGTATACCATAGTCGCTTCGTGCGGGAAACCTTATATTTATCTTTGGTCCTGTTTGCCAACGAATTTGGGAGCCAACGAAGTTAATTGTGTTGGCTAGGTCATGAATGGACACCAACGCTCAGAGAGAATGCTGGTTAGTGTACTAGTCCTTGGTCAGACCAAGGACATGCATTCAACCAACTACTGAAGAGGCTAAATTAAGACCAATTCACTGTAGACTTCAGACCTCCTTCACCTCTGTAAGGCTTTTTCCTCAATACCAACCACAATTGATACCTTTAGCAGGACCAACAGCTGCGCGGTTTGTTTGATTGCTTGTTCTGCGTGGTGCGCCAAAATCCTAGCCAATCCTGACCGAAATTCAATTCGAATACCTTTTACCACGACACTTCCCAGAAAGCAACTTCGAAACCCTGATGCCGGACAGAGATCTGTGGTGCGGTGCCACCCTACCCTTTCGTGAAGCCATACACCTTCTACACAGCTGGATCCAGGACGGAAGAGGGCGTAGAAAGTGATGTTTTCTTCGAGTGATTAAATCTGAACAAGTCTTCTCCTTTCTCCGGTCAGTAATAGCAATTAGCGAGGTGGATCGTGATATCCGCCCGAAGTATCTGTGTCCTTAACAACCAGGCAGCAATTCAATCCCTAATATCGTTCTCTATGAACTCAAAAATAACATCTTAACGAGGTATCCAAGCGGTAAAAAATTCGTCTGTGCTGGGTACCAAGCCATCGAGATATTCCTGTAGAGCCGTAGTCAAACACGCCACTAGACAGCCGTTTGATGAAATCTGCCTTTCAGTTACAGCCCAATAACTCTTGCGCTCAGAAAATAAATGTCAGATGGTTGACAGACGCCATCTGTCGAACGACGAAAAAAATTCAGCCTCATCTTGATCCAAAAAGCTGCAGAATTCTGATCTCTCTAACAAGATCAAAACTTAGCACCGTATTGAAACTAAGAACCGGACTGCCTATTAAGTCTCCACCCAAAGGCTGGACCTTGTCTCCAAGGACTTCTGTAGAAGCTGCCTAGACGAGGATGATGAGGAAAATACCCTACATCTTCTCTGTGACCGTCCTAATATCCTATAATAATAATATAATATGGGTGGCGCTACAGCCTATAGAGGGCCAGGGCCTAGCTTCTCAGCAACCACTCGTGTTGTGCGTGCTATTGTTCTCTCACGGGTGGAAGGGACCCACAATTTTATGCCGACTCCGAACGGCCAAGTTTGAGAAGCTGTTTCGAGACAGGAAATACTCTTTGAGCATTGTCAGTGACTCGAAAGAGGTGGGGCCGTGAAAATTATTTTCGTCGCTCAGAGCTGGAATCGATCCTACGAGGTTGAGGTTGGGGTCGACGCACATACTCACAACGCCACGGGTCACCACAAAAAAAGGGATACTTCTATGACAGCCTAAATGATCTCTGCAAAACACCAGTTAATACATTTGTAAAATTTGTTGACACTGGCCGGCTGTCATAATCAACAGTCCTAAATTGAATTACCCACGTGGCGGTACAGTGGACCCACTTTGATCTGAATGCAAAAATGCCACTATTTACCTACTAAACCCCGTTTCTGTTGGCGTGCCCAGCTGGCCTAAATCAGCTGCTTGTGTGAAGCTAGAGCCGCCAAGCTCAAGACCGTGCTAGTTGGGGAGACATGTTGACTGAGTGCCTGGCCTGTAGCGCCTGGCAAAGGAACCCTTCCACAGGGATGTGGCATTATGTCCTCTCTTCTTTCGTTAGCTTGGTATGCGAGGTTTTGCATATCTTTATCCTCCACACAAATATGCAGTTTTTCGATTCGAACATATGCAACATCGTCTGAAACTATTTCGGCTTTCATTTGGTTTCTTTATGGAAAATTTTCTCGGCCACATTGGATTGGCCACTCTTTCTATGATCCTGTGCTCGTATGTGGTCCCATCGATGAATATCAGAGTTTTATTTGTATCAGCTCACCACATTAAAAGCTCTTTAATTCGGAAAACTCGCTGATTGGGACTCACTTTCCCCACAATCCTTCCAAATTGAGGATCTTTTACTGTATCTAGTTATAAATTGCAACCTTTCAAATATCAAGCACTTTGCATTCGTCGTTTAGTCAGCTCACGCCATTCTACAGCCTATTAAACTAGCGGTTTCATAATTTCTCTCCATTCGCCATCTTTGCAAATAGAGCCAGTCACAATTGCAGAATAGCAATATTCCTTCACTCATTTAATTTACTAATGTTTGTGACTGCACAAATAAATATCCCTTGTTACCTCTCGAAGGTAGGGCAAGTTGGCTAGCCTAAGATCGCTATCTCCTCTTTGTCTTAAATACTTGAATGAATGTCGTAACAACAACGTAACGGACTGGTTCTCCCTAATCCCCGGTGGCTCTAAATTTATTCATGCATCAGCGCAGTACGTTTTAAATGTTATCCCATCAAGGTTTATTCTTTGTCCATTCGATTGCGCTCACTTAGTATGTTTGTTAGGTAACGACAACGAGTACGAATGGCACGAGGACACAAGCTACTTGTGCCGATAGCAGTGTGTAATCTACCAATGCATACAACAACTTTATTGCTCAGTCTGATGACGCTTGCGGGAACCTTTAATAGAGCATTATATGTGTAGGGTCACGTTTAGTTTGAAGCAGCGGCGGACCGGACATCGTTGAAAGGCGTCCATTGACTCCACCCAACAACGACAGCACGACATCAAAATCTAAGCCGTAAGAAGTACACTCTGACTCGGCTTTGTGCCCCGGCGAATCACGCGCGCACACACACACATTGTACGTGCTCAAAGCATTAAATTCGGAGCAAATAACTCGGGCATGGCTCTTTGGTCTCCTTTGCCTCCGAGGGTCATTTGTTTCATTTCTGCTGCAGCAACATTTACTTTTTTGTGTTCTCCCTCCTTGTTTGTTACCTGCGCTCGGTAAATGAAACAAAAGAACTAAATGGTGTAAACTGAAATGCATGTCCAACCTTAGTTGCATTGTTACCGATGAGAGAGAGCGGTACGATGTCCGTGCCCGAGGGAACCGTGCAAAACACAACTGGGAAACCCTGCACACCTAGATGTGTGAATTCTGTTCCGATGGCTTAACAGCCACACACCCGATATATACGCGAACATACGTACGTTCGTGGCCGCACACTCGATAGGCAGCTGCTCTATTTTCGAGCGCAGAGAACAATCACTGGGCACTCGACGCATTGTCTGAATTTTGGATTTTTATTTGCGTGCTGTCTGAGCTGAACTGACGTCTGCGAAAGATAGCATTCTTCAGGCCGCGGCGCGGTGGGGGATGTAGCAAACAATTTCAAAAATACTCTTCGCACCCATATGAGGGCTGTCAGTCCCGAAACAAATTGAGCATGTGTCTGCTTTGATGGTTGGTCGATAGGAATCCAGTGCTCGTGCGTTAAGGGTGAGATCAAAAATACAATTTAGAATTTATTCATTTGAAAATTGAGATGTGATCACTTCCGCGAGGCTCTCCCGCGACGATTACGTTCTGGGGCGTACATACAATCCCTTGAAGAGCGTTCAGTCAAAATGTACAGTCATGCAGTCATGAATGAGGAAACTGGGCAGTAACTTCCGTTGAAATCCTGTTGCATTCAGGTTGAAAGCCTGCAATTATTCCGATGTCATTTGGGTGTCGTAAAGACTAGGTTAATGCATGCTTTACATGTCCAGTACACTGGCTTTGTTCCAGAGCAGATTAATCGCGTGACACAGTTCTTGTGCAGCCAAAGGCGGTGCGTGTCTGGGAAAGTTCCGGGATGTGTCTTCATGTCTCCCAGGTGTACATACGAAGTTAGGGGGCATATATGTATTGTTTTATTCGATTTACTGGTGGTATAGGCAAGGAAAGAGCTTTTTACACATGTGTTAAGTCTTATAAAACGAGGGTTGCTCTCTGTACTTAATGTATAGCAATGAAAAGACAATAATATGCCATAGGAAATAACAATTTTTCTCCTCCAAATATCCCATGATTATCAACACACTTTTGCATGCGTTTATAGCGCCTGTTGTCACTCCGCCTGACACACCTCTAAAACATGTGTTAGGAAGACATCAACACCTTGCGGCGTTGGAAATCGTTGCCCACGTAGTTTATTTTCGATATTCGGGCAGAAGTAGTAATTGAGTGTCACGTCAGAATTGTTCGCTTGATGAAGTATCAATTAGATATTCATCCGACGGATCGACTGCTGAGGCAAAATTTTCACATCCGCATATTTTTCTATTATAGAAAACGCAAACCAGAAATTGAGCGGATGTCGGTGAAGTAGTGCGATGAAAAATGCGTTTTCAATCCGAACGGATTTGGAGGAAAAAAGATATATGGTTGCAACGGAAGTAAATTTTAGAACAAGAAACAAATGAAAATTATCCTTGATTCATACAAATATAATTTGCTTCCCGTTTTTCGCTCATGCTCATGCTCATGCTTATTCTCTATGGAAACAAAATATTCTTCTAATAGCTAAACTCGGTAAAAACAACTGTCAACCGTACTGGTCCGATATCCATTCTCATCCAGGCATCTTAAACACGCTGCAAACTTATGTTCCGGAAACAAGGATGTGGATCTTAACACAGGTGGCAGTATTTTCGTCAAGATAACATACATATCTCAATCCTGAATCATTTTACAAATCTGAAAGAAGGTTGATTACAAAAGAACTTTTACTTCATTTAAATATCCTTCGCCCTACTTCTAATTTTACATCGAATATCTTGGGAATAATTTGCTTGATCTTCTGAATACATTAAAAGGGCACTTGACCCCATAATATACTTTAATTCATTCCGTAAATAACTATTCTTCGGAACAATTGAACCAAAAAATCGAAATTGACAGCAAATAGCTGATTACAGTAGGGGTCGATAGGGAAGTTTTGCGGACCGATAATGTAGTTCATCCGACGGATTCCACAATAGGGTTGAACTTCGATTGCGGATGTGAGTTACTCCCTCCGCAGTCGATCCGGCGGATTCCATAATCGGCATGATTTTAAGTGCCCGGAGACACAGTTCATCCTTCATCATTGTATTCATTTCATCGCAGATCACATCACAATATTGTCTCATCCCTTCTTATCTTATTTTTGGTGGTACGCATGATCCACTGAAAAATACACGAGAGATCTCACGATTCTCCGCCATCGCCTCTATCTAACTCATCAATGGCTATGTCTAAAGAAAAACAGACCAGTTCCTGGACTTGGTGCAACCACCTCGTCCTGGGGCTGGCAAACCGACCGGCTTCTAAAGGGTGATTTTTAAGCTTTTACCTTTTTGGCAACACTGGTTTAAAAAGCTGACTCACGTTTCGTGTTTTGTTTCACTGTCAAACATCTTCAGTTTTGTATATAATTTAACCATGAATCGTCTAACAAACGAACAACGCTTGCAAGTTATTGAATTTTATTATTAAAATGCGTACTCTGTTAAGTAAGTCCATCGCGCGCTTCATCCATTTTATGGTCAGTTTAATCGACCCACTGAAGCGGCTATTCGGGCTATTGTGACTAAATTCCATACCAAATTTACTTTTTTGGACATTAAACCATCAACACGCTTACGTAGAGTGCGATCTGAAGAAAATATCGCACCTGTATCGGCCAGTGTTAATGATGACCATCAATTATCGATTCGTTGACGTTCGCAGCAATTGGGCCTCTGTTACTCAACAACGTGGAAAATTTTGCGGAAGGATTTAGGTGTGGTGCCTTTCAAAATACAGCTGGTGCAAGAATTGAAGCCGAACGACCTACCGCAACGTACATTTTTTGGTAAACGGATTCTTGGAAAGTTGGCCGAAGATCCACCTTTTTACGCGAAAAATTGTGTTTAGCGATGAAGCTCATTTTTGGCTCAATGGGTACGTAAATGAGCAGAATTGGCGATTTTGGAGTGAATATCAGCCAGACGCATTGCAGGAGCTACCAATGCATCCAGAAAAAGACACAGTTTGGTGCGGTTTATGGGCTGGTGGCATCATTCGACCGTACTTCTTCAAAGATGATGCGAATCGTAACGTAACTGTGAATGGTGAGCGCTACCGTGAGATGATATCCAACTTTATTTGCCCAAAATACGAGAGCTTGACTTGCAGACATGTGGTTTCAACAAGAAGGTGCCACATGGCACACAACACGCGCAACAATGAACTTATTGAGAGGCGAGTTGGGTGAACATTTTATTTCACGTTCGGGACCGGTCAATTGGCCGCCTAGATCGTGCGATTTAACGCCTTAAGACCTTTTGCGGGGCTATGTTAAAGCTCATGTCTATACGGACAAGAACGCTTCAATTGACGCTTTTGAAGACAACTTTGAAGCATTTATTCGTGAGATACCGGCCGAAATGTTGGAAAGAGTATGCGAAAATTGGACTAAGCGGATGGACCATTTGAGGCGCAGTCAAGGTCAACATTTGTGTGAAATAATCTTTAAGCATTAAATTATATGGACCGCACTATCGATTAAAATAAGGATTTCATGCATTTTCTGAATTGTATGTTTTTTTTGTAAACTTTCCTATAGCTTTTAAAAAATCACCCTTTAGATGCAATTGTATTCAACGCATACACAAATAAAGACATCTTAAGAAGATAATTCAATGCACGCCTTGGAAGTCGTGATGAGGGGGACAATGTTCAGTTCAAAGAAGTACTGGCTTTTTCTACATGAAAGGAGTCAACATTAGTAGTCTCATCACTGGAAATAAGACCTCGAGATATATAACTCATTCGTGAGGTTTGCTAAGAGATGGCGTAACTTGTATTATTCCATTGGAACATGCTTTGGAAAGCTATTGTCATTGTACAAAATTGGCATTGAAACAATCATAGCTTCAGATGGACAATATATTGTACACGTTTTTCTTAAAAAACGTTCAATTTTTTAAAAAAACAAACAGAACGAAGTTATATACACAATACTTAAACCCCATCAGCTTCAATCTAACCGTAAAATCTTCACAATTTTATTCCATTTTTTCTTATTACAATATTTGTAGCTACTGTCCGTAGAAGACAAAACAAAATATATGTTGTCGAACAAACAACGATCCGCCGCACACCGTCGACTACACTGGCTCCGCCACATCGAGCGAGTAGACAACCACGCTCCAGCAAAGAGGGTCTTCGAATCCGAGCCTCCTGGTTCGAGAGGGAGAGGAAGACCGAACCTCCGGTACAAAGACCAAGTCATCGCTTGGCCTTGATGACTGGAAGCAGCCTGCCCAGGACCGTCACCGATGGAAGGCAGCAATTGCTCAGGCTCAGACCCTTCATGGTTCGTCTGGCTGATAAGTAAGTAAGTCCGTAGAAGGCCCCGGCCTAGCTTCTCAGCAACTACTCGTGTTGTGCGTGTTATTGTTCTCCCGCGAGTGGAAGGGACCCACAATTTTATGCCGACTCCGAACGGTCAAGTTTGAGAAACTTTTTCTAGACAGAAGTACTCTTTGAGCATTGTCAGTGACTCGAAAGAGTTGGTGCCGTGAAAATTATTTGTGTCGCACAGAGCAGGAATCAGACCTACGATGCCACGGTATAAAGCTCATACAACCCATTGTGTTCGTTGCGTCTTGTTAAAAAATTGACAACTCAAAAGAAATAGTAAGAGTGAGCGAGACAACAATGCGTGAAGAACGGATGAAGTAGGGGAACTTATGACTTCTGTTGCGTTTGACAATTGTTGCGTTCATTTTCACATGTGTGTATCATTTTACTCTCGTGTGACGTGTGGGGTTATAGGGTATTCGAATATATTCATTGAGCGGCTTTTTGCATTCCGGCAAATGCGATTGTTGTAGATTTTGACAGCAACGCACACAACGGATTCTATGGGCTAGGGCCTTATATCATTAGCTTGGAGACTTGTTGCTTTCTGGTTGGTTCTGGTCTGGTTAGACACTGTTGGTCCATGGTGATACCACGAAACACAGAAAACCTAGTTTAAGTCTAATGTAGCCTTGTTTAGGCAAAATGTTTCAGTGGTTTTAGCAAAGTTTTTGAAATGTTGTGGCTTCTCGGTGGGCATAATATAGAGAACCACCTCCGGAGAATCAACAACCTCTGTTTCTGTGCAGTTTTCAGGCCTAGTCTGTGAGCATGGTGGCCCTCCGCGCAGTGGCCTTGAATGATACACTAGTAAACTGCAGTTGATTCTTGGTAGCGGTGTTTTATTCGGGCCAGACGATGCTCTACGTATTGCTTTTTGTTAGATTTGTTTGTCAGACGACTTTGTGACGCCACTCTAAGATAGTTCATCAACTGTTTCAATTTCCTGGATTCTCATACAGCCAGGAACACGCAAGAGGGAGACTGCGTTGTCACAACAGAAGTCCTGCATCACATCCAAGTAATTTGAAAAAATCTTACGAAATTCCTCAATACGTTCAGGCGAGACATTTGCCCACAAAGGCAGATATTTCGGGTAAGGAAATGTCTATCAACAAGAAGAAATGAAGCCAGGATCCTAGATTTTTAAACAAACACTGGCTTACAGAGAACTCTCTCGAACAAATCTCTCCCACTTTTGCATAACATGAGCCCATATCCCTAAATACGCAGAAACTCTGAGTAGACCTTTATGTGAGTGAATATGAATACAAGCGATCTCTAGGTCGCGCTGCAACCCATGGGGGCTTGAGTCTCTACAGTCTACAGAAAATATTTCCGCACCATCGTTCTTCTTCTTTGATTGGCGCTACAGTCCGGGGTGGACCTGGGCCTCAACCAACATGCCTCTCCAGCCAGCACGATCTTTCGCCAGCTGCCTCCAGTTGCGCACACCAAGTTGGTTGAGGTCCTTCTCCACTTGTGTGCGCCATCTAGTGCGAGGACGTCCTCTGTTGCGCTGTCCCAATGGCTCGGTGTCGAAAACTCTTCGGGCCGGAGCTGTGGTTTCCATCCGCTATACATGACCTAGCCATCTTAAGCGTTGGATCCGAAGATGCTTAACTAGGTGCATGCCGCTGTACAGCCCGTGTAGTTCGTGGTTGAACCTTCTCCTCCAAACGCCATCAACGCAAACAGGACCAAAGATCGTACGCAGAACTTTTCTCTCAAATCAACCAAGAGATTCTTCATCCGCTTTCAAAAGCGTCCATGTCTCTGCGTCATAGAGCAGGACTGCGCACCATCGTTGTTGCTTCTTATTCTGAATGCAAATGTCAGTGTCAGCGCGTCAACATGCGTTAAAATATAGAATACATCCATGCGGTGCGGAATACATCCAAACGAGGTCGCTTAAACAGAGCATGCCTCGATTCATCACCGAATCTATATAATTTTTCGCGATTACCATAAAATGAGTTGACAAAATTCGTAATAACAAATTTGAATACTAGCTCATTAGCATGTCGCATCAATAAAACGTGATGACATGACACATCGGTCGTTGACTCTCACATGAAGCAGGCATAATTTTTCAGTTAAATTCAAAAATAATCAAATTCATATCACCACACCGGAAGTCTCTTCAGTAACTTTCATTGGAATGGTTGTGGCCAATTTGTTTACATCTCATGGCAACCATTAGAAATAAATCTACCAGAAAGCAATTCCGATCTCCTCCAGTCGATATGTGCTACGATATCTCAATAGTCTACTCATAATCGCCGGGGAAAAAAATGAGAAGTTGAGAAATTATACAATACTTAAGAATTGCTATCGTTCTATCGCTCACGTTGGCTGACCCTGTTTACGTTGGCTGTTGGTAAACACACCAGCACTCAAACGGACGCCCAGCGTCCATTCGTTACGATTTGAGGACTCCTCTGAGTAAACACCCACTTTGGTCACGGTTTTGTTTACGAGAGAACAGAACTGGAACGTCGCCGCAACCGCTCCACCAAAACTATTTACCCAAAGAGTTACGTTGGCCACCGCCTAGTCGTTTGGAATTGTTCGTGTTGATGTTCCCGCCACATCCGCATGCTCTCTCCATTTACACACACGCACGCAGCGACTCGCCGAGCACCGTCTTCGTGTTGGTGTCATTAACTCTCCGGAAATCGTAATTTTTTCGTTGGAAACAAATCGATTCGATTAGAATTCGATTAGCATATCTATGCGTGTAGTTGTTTAAATGATTTTGAAATATCATGAAATGCAACATCAATTTTAAACAATACCCATGAGTGTAGGTGTGTTGCATCACATTACAGATAGATTGTTAAACAAGACTAAAAAAGAAACTCTGTAGTTGCCCTATTTTCGTTTCCCATGGAATCATTGAAGCGTTGCTACCAATCCCAATGCGTGAAGGGCAGACGACACTAGTCCCAAGTTCCACAGCGTGCGTGCGTATTCGTACGGTGCTTTGCATTGTAAAAGTCACAATTTTGGTAAATTTTATTTCATTTTTGAGACAGGGTCATCCGTGTTTCGGTGGTGAGGGCACTCCTTGACCGCCCCTTCAGTTATCAGTTGAAGCATTTGGAACGAAGGAGAACTGTGAGAACTTCCTTCACCCTATCGGTCATGGAAGAGTGCACTTTTTGTGAAGAATTGTATTCAACTATGTTCTGCGCAAACGTACTTGTACATCTGGCGCACATTTATTTTGTGACAGCAAAGGAATGTGCAGTGGCCCGCATAAAAGAAAACCCCCAATCGTTGTTTGAAGTTGATAGAAATCTATTTACCCACGAATAATGTAATTAGTTCACCTCATAAAGAATGGTGACTCTCCAGATGGAGAACTGTCAACAGTGATGGGATGACAGCTGTCAGATTGTTGGATTCGCAAGACTCTTCTTAGTTCTAAAATTAATAGTCAATCATTCTAAACTAATCAAATGCGGATGTCTAATTGGAGATTCATTACTTGATTGACAGCTTCCGACATGTGGAAGAAGAACAGGTTCCAACCGAAATGCTCTAGCAGTTCAAAGGAAAGAGGAATTATGACGTAACCACGTTTGAATTTGACAGCAACAATAAAAGCGAAACAGTGTTGTAATTAGCTTCTTCTCCTTTGTTTGTCACTACAGTCCGGGGTGGACCTGGGGCTCAAGCCACTAGCCTCTCCAACCTGCACGATCCCTCGACAGCTGCGAACACCAATTTAGTTGAGGTCCTTCTTCACCCGAGGACGTCCTCTTTTGCGTTGCCTCAATGGTTTGGGATCGAGAAACTATCATTGCAGATAATTTCTAGGTAGGATCATAAATGTGGACTCGAGTTATTGAGGTTAACCTATCTCCTTCACCTCTCAGGCAATGCACGAACCTGTGCCTTCGTGTTTCTGACCAGCCATGCTCTGGTCTACTCTGTTCATTCGGTTTGTTCAAACAATCTTAGTCAGAGTCCCTTACTGCGATTACGAAATCCCGTTTATGTCTTGGATAGAGAACGCTACGGATGCAGTCACCTTTAACTCATAGACTTCCCCGACCTACTGCCTACCTTCTAACGAATGACAGCAACCAACTTGCGAGGAGGATGAACTCCCTAGATAAGCATTCTTCAGGGATCGAGATCTAGAGTCCGTGCATATCGCCTCTACTAAAGCTTGCAGATATTCTTCTTTGGCTGGCGCTGCAGCTGGCTAAGGATCGTGTTGAGCGGGCCACCCCGGCCTGTAGCGACGAACAAAGAAGAATAAAATGAAGCTAATTACAACACTGTTTCGGTTTTATTGTTGCTTTAACGAGCTGTCAAGTTCAAGCAAATAAGTTGCCAAGTGCGTACGTCATAATTCCTCTTTCCTTTAAACTCCTAGAGCGTTTTGGTTGGCAGCTGTTCTTCTTCCACATGAACTTCAGTCTCTTCCAATATGTCTTTCCGTCGAACACGTTTGTGGGCTGGTTGCTTTCAACTACGCACGTTCAGATAATCGATGCTCCTTTCCAGTTGCTTCCGTCACCGGAGCCGTGGTACAGTCCTTTACCACATTGCACCTCTAGTTTGGTTTATCTGCCTTGCTTGAAAAGCCTGTTCACAAAAATTGTGATGAAAATGCTGACCTTCTAGGTACTGAGGCATTGAAACAAACTTGCAGAAGCTGTAGAGACTAGGAGGGGTAGTAATTGGAATGCCCTCTCATCCCCAATAAACGACATTTACGCCAGCCATCCACCACTGTTGCGGGTGGTGGCGTTGTGGGTTTGTGGTCGACCTCTATGTGCTACGAATCTCCTGTGCTTGGTTTCGATTCCCCGCACAGTCAAAGTTAATTTTTACGACTTCAACTCTGTCGAGTAACTGGCAATGCTCGAAGAGTATGCCTTTCTAGAAGGGCTTCTTTCTTCTTCAAACTTGGCCTTTCAGAATTGGTAGTTCCGTCCTACTTGTGACTAAACAACAGTACACACGACACGAGTGGTTGTTGTAGAAGGGCTCTGGCTGCTATTTTACCCATCACTACCTTTATCATCTTCATTGCTTCCTGAAAAGCACGATATGGTTAACTATGTATATGGCCGTGCCAACACGAGTAACAACTGGCCTGCTGCTTGGCCGATATCGCCTACTCTAACCTAAGCTTAGTTCTTTCATCTACAACCAAGCAAAAGCCAACAACTGTGCGTGATAAATTCTTACAAATCAACTGCAGAGAAACGCTTAAGAAGATCAAAAAGACCGTCCACTTGCCTTATAAACTCTTCATAATTTTCCGAGCGCATTCACCTCACCTTTCGCTTTATTTTAAAATTCCTAGGTTCCCAAAAAAAAATAAGAAAACAAACGTTATTTTTAACCGAAAGATCAATGTCACCCAACGAAATTAGAATCATCCCCACACGCCTCAGAAAATCCGGAAAACAAATCAAAAAATCGCCAAAACAAATCTTTGAAGAATTTAATTGCCGCAACCAGTGGCTGGCTGCATCTCGCATCCAATGCATCAGATGTTCCAAAGTTTATCGTTCATGTTGCATGTACGTTAGCCATCAAAACATAATACGGTCCAACACCAGAGTCCATAAATTATTCGCTCCCCTCCTGCTAGGTGAACAAATGATGGAAACAGAAAGAGGACGGTTTTTCCATCCGATGGAAAGGGACATTTATTTCCGAAATTCGTATAATTAGAGCTTTGCTTTGGATCATTAGGGCTGGGGTGGAATGCCTGAATGCGACTTCATAAAAATGCTTTTACCTAGAAAAATTGGTTTCATCAGCAATTAAATTCCCTTTCCGGAGATGTAGCATTGGAACTTGATATACTAGGCGTGTAATGCTCATTTATATTTTTTTCTTCAAAAAGAAAGCGAGTCTTGTAACGCCAAGGGCGCGGTACGCAAACTCGTACACAGATGAATTCAGATCAAGGTATCGTAAAAGATAGATAATTTCTGACAAGCGGGCAGTGAATGCGCTTTGGCTTTTAATTGGCGTGACACCTCTTAACTTCTATCGTAAAACGTAGGAAACCCCAGAGTTTTGAAAATCTGTGCATGTGCGTCATTTAACGACTTGTTCTTAATTAATAATTTTGAATGTCGGTTTCTGTCTGCTAATTGTAAGATAACGATTTCAGAGCTGTTTATTCGTCATAAAATGTATTAAATATCGACAAGTGTTTTAGTGTGCATAAAGTTTGTTTGAAGTACAAGCTTTCACACAGTTCTACTAGGGTATTCTCATTCAGTGGAGAGAAGGGAAGATGATTAAGTTAAGTATTGACTTGTTCACGAAATGCCTGAATGTTTTATGTTGAACAACGTGTTGTAGAAGACCCCTGAGTGTCCAAGACATTTATTGAATTGCGCACTGTAGCTTCTTGACCTCACGAAGACATTATGACCTATAAGAACTTATAAAAATGTTCAGGAAACACATACGTCTACTGTCCAAAACGGACCTTAAATGATGTCACAACCGGTCTAGCGTATCATACTATTACTAGCGGCCATTTATTGACAGCTGTCACCTAGTTCTAGTGCAAAACATTCAGCAATATGGAACTCAAACCGATAAACTGAGCACTTCACAGGCTCGCGATCGGAAAATCCCTAGTGACTTGCTCGTAGCTACGTGAGATCACGACCTACAGAACTGTCAACACAGACGCTCTCATTTCTTGTGGAAGGTAGCGGTGAACGAATTGCAAATAATACTAGAAAGGACCAGGAGCAAGGTCATTGGCTACGCAGATGATATTGCTATTGCTTCCAAGAGCACGGATATTATACAATTGACTGTTTCGAAGCTAGTGAAATGGAGTCTTAGTCCTCTTTACTAGGAACACAAAATACCCGACTTTCACCCTGCCTCGTTATGTGGTACCGCTTTCCAGGAACGTGTCAAAATGGATTCCATGGCTCTTCATCACTATAAAAATATAGGCAATAGAGTGTAAATGGGGGTTAGAATCGCGAAGCCAGTGATTTTTTGTATCCGTAGTCAGACCAATGGTGTCGAGATTTGGTGGACTGAACTGGACACTAGAACATCAACATGAAACCACTCGGTAGGGGCAAGACGTTGGCCTGCGTATGCATAAGCGAAGCACTAAGTACAACCTCCTACTCAACCTACCACCGATTGACCTAGCTCGTAAACAGCTAATATGGCGATCAGGCAGAGATCTCTGCATATTTGGAAGTAACTTTACACGTCTGAACACTTAACGATCGTAAGATCTCACGATACCTACACTTGCCCTCGAGAAATACTTCTCAACAAGTTTTTTCCCAGATCTTACTGGAAGTCTGGTTTGTAAACAATTTCAGTTTGAGGTGTCGGCAGTAATTTGTTTATGAGTGGGGTGTAAAGTTAACCTAGAATGTGACGATCTTGGTTGTCTTTAAACTTCACTTTAAATAAAGGTTGAGAGGGGTGTGTACATATGCAGACACATTGATTTAAATAGTCATAATAATCAGACTTAGTTTTAATAAGATCGGGGACCTCGTTAACCTCGCTTTCATGTTATAGAATGAATTAAACACAAGCACACAGCCTGTTACAGGGTGATCCATAACTCATCAACTCTGGCCCACGCTCGATCCTAAATTGACGCTCAAACTGATAAGATTGAATCTTAGAAATCCTACCTGCGGGTTTGCCAATAAGGACATTTTTTAAATCAAAGTACGTCGCTTCAAATGATGCATCAGCTTCAATTCTTGAGTATGCTCCAAGACTACAAATTGGTGTACTCAACTACTATGGCGAGAATTACGAAAATATGAGTTAATGCCCTTATGGCGTATTCATATGAGATCGCCACGAATTGCAAACTTCGCAAATTCTGACAACTTATTTATATGGAGTTTTTTCATTCGCCGAGAACAACGACTGCAAACTGACACTTCACTGCGAATTTTTTAGTCGTGGTGGCTGTGGATTGTGTTTGACTGTTTATGTATTGCGATCTCAGCTTGACAGTTCGCAAAGAGAATGGTTGATTCCCAAAAAAAAAAATTTAAATCATTAATTAGAATACATAAACTAACTTTTGTTGAGATTTTTGTTAATGAAAAAACTCGATAATTCAGTTCCAATCTTTTTGCATACCAAGAAAAATAACTTTTTGCTTAAATTTTCTATAAAAAGATTGTCACCGACTTCAAATTTCGGTAGAAAATTTGCAAACGTTGTCGGTTCGTGTACGTTACCACGATGAAATGTTGAATTCACTGAATAAATTGACAGTGACGTGGTAGCTATGCGGGTACAGGTGAGGCTGCTGTCTTTCCTTCGAGCAGTCAGCCACTCTAACTTAAACCTTATTGATGTTTCTGCCTTATTGATGTTTCATAAATCATTCCGATCATGCGATAACTAAGAACTTATTTGCCAAACCACAGTAATTCTTAAAATATTACTCAGCGGAGAAAAAGCGCTTTTCATTCGTGTAGCGCATTATTGCTGGCGGTTGAGAATTGACAGCTGTCACGTCTGGCTTGTCCGCTGATAGTGCAAATTACGAGTACTATCCAGATTATTGTAAGATAAGTAAATGGTGCGTTTATTGTGTTAAGTGACTACTCTTCAGGTTGTAGTGCAATTATTTAGTTGATGTCATCATCTACTGGGACAAACAATGTTCCTTATTACATCAGCATGATCCTACGAAATAAATATACTAGCATTTTCGTCTCTGACTGTACAGAACTGTGTTGATTGGAAAGTACGAACGAAACTATTACACATTTGTTCGTTTCCATTTTATTCGCATGCTACCTGCGTATGCAACACTCTCCGTCAGTAAACCTGCTGACGTCGAGAGCTGGTCTCTATGAGATATGAACTGAAATGTTATCACAACGAAGTTGGAATGTCTTATGTGAGGCTGAGCACATTAAACTTAACCCATGAGCCAGCCCGTTCTTTCAAGGACTGCACATAAAAATGTCTTTGCATATTCTTAAGACAAAATGTATTTGCGTCGCATTTTTGCTGACTATTCGCATTTACAAGCGATCCTACTCGGGAAACACCCAAAAAGGAAAAACTGAAAACAAAAGTTTGGTCACCATTTTAGAAAAAAATATGAAATCATACCGAGCGACGTTCTTTGGCAAATTTATTTACTGTGCTGTATTTACTTTATCATGCGGTCAATATTGACATTTAGAAGCAATAAATTCCACTCAACGATATGAACATATTGCTTGCCAACTTACCGTATCTCGCTGCGAAAGCATTACCAATAAGGGGGTTGCATCGTGCAGTGTGCGTGCATAAATCACCACAGATTGCAATTACCCCGACGTTGTGTACTCAAGCGACACGTGATAACATTAAATCAGGCAAAAGGCAGGGCCTGCAAATTGCAATAAACGTCCAGGAGGGGAGGACGTCTGCACCCTGTGTCCTGCACATTCCATTCAAAGAAGATTTTGACGGGATTTATTTTTGGTGTGCTGCTATCATGGGAATACGTTCACAAGAAGATGTGTGTCTTCGGGCAGATGCTGAAGGGATGCAGACGAACGTGGCCGGCACAAGGGGAAGGTATTACACGAAAATGCCCTCTCGTGCAGAGCTCACCACTGAAGTGGTTAATGAGAAGATAACATGGGCTAAACCATTTCCGCTTGCGAGACAATGGGGAGTCATGGCATACGACTGCATACCTGGATCTCAGAGATAGCCGCCCAACCTCGATTCAGCGCCGGTGGTGCCTGTTGTAAGCCACTCACTGGATGAATCATCGGCCATAAAGAAAAGTTTCTAGGAAGCTGCCGCGTTGGTTAACATTTGATTTCTCACAAATGACGCACAAGTCTTTGAGTAATGCTTGTGAGACATCGCTTTCAATGCGACGTCGATGAAATCAGGGTTTTTTTTCTTAAGGTCGGGGGCTTAGCTTTAAGAGGACACATGCGAAACACAACATCAATTGGGGTAGGGTAGATGGAAAATAAACGAATCGCCATGCGGTCGAGATTTTTTTTTCAACAACTCAGCGAGACTACTGCTATTCCTCTTCCAATGAGGTCAGCATACTACTAGCATGTGATCCAATTAATTGTTCGCTCAGCTGAAATTACGTAAGCCCTTGACACAGTAATTCCGACTGCGACTGCGGCGATCACGTACATAAATGCACACTTGAGTGAGAGTACATACATATGTGATATCATTCGGAACATGATGCACAGAGGCCAATTGAATTGAAACGAGATGTGCTGTGCCCGCTCCCGTCACGGTATCCGTGCAGATGCATTGTGGAAAGCTGAAATGTACGTCAGTCGTCGGCAGATATTCAGTCAATTGCTGAACTGGCTGGCTGGAGGTGTCTGAAGCGTAAAAAGGTCAATTCGATTTATTTGCCTAGAAAGTGCAATTAGATTGTCAGCTGAAGATCATCTTATATGCCATGATACCACCTTGGCTTGTGACCGATAAAAGGGGGGAAACAAAACGAGACTATGTGTGTGCCGACAGTCCACAAAACATGTTGTGGATTTACTCAACTGAAAGTGAGTACGCATTGATACCTGACGGGCGGCCGTTTCGGTTTCCTACATTTGAATAGAACTCTGAGTGACACGATTGAACGTCCACGTGAGTAAACACTCAAACAAGCGGCGATACGACTACTTGCGATGTTGATGACTTCACAACGATTTGTGGATTTTTACACTTGATCAAGAATTCGCTTCGATCGAATAGTTTACAAGTGTTTGATTGGAATATTTAATAGAATTGTATTTACTATCAGGTCAGTGGCATACGAACGACGTGACGTCAAATTTGCAGTCTGTATGCAAATGTATGCTGGAATGCTTGCTGTTGACTCAGAGATTGCACTTCGTGGGTACCTCAGTCTGCAGATATCGTCTAGAGACAGATTGCTGATAAACATATTCCGGCGAATCGACTTTTTGCGCAATGATTGTGTATGCTCAACATGACATGAAAATGTAACTCTGCTAAATGCAGGCGCAGCAGTTGATGCGCACAAACTTATTTTGTCTTATTCTAGGTTCTTCTAGGCTAGGTGTGTGAACAAAACAAGACAAATAGTGGAACAGTTCCTTCATCCAGAAAGTGTGGCCGTTTGTTGCGAATTTTCAGCTGGCGATAGTTACGTTTTTGCGACCCTTCCAGCGAATGAGTTGCATTACCGAAATATGCTTTGTTGATCTAAAGTTGATGCTTTTGGGGTGTACCCAGTTGAACGGCATGGCATGTGCCACGACTGGTCTGTGGACGAGTGATCTTTAAAATGAAAGCCTCATTTGATCGTTGCGATCGACTAGTAAGACAATTACTTAAGGTGGCGCTTCAGTCCGGGGTGGACCTGGGCCTCAACCAACAAGCGTTTCCAGCCAGCTCGATCTTTAACTAGCCGTCTCCAGTTTCGCACGCATAGTTGGTTAAAAATTCTAAGGGCAAATGTATAAGCTCTTTTCTTGGATATGCAAGAGTGTGACAATTTTGTAGGTAGAGCCAAGTTGAACCCTTGGCAGATATCGTATCTTGTTACTGTCCCTCAGCAACAACTGGTTACAGGAGGTAGGAGTTCAATTTAGTAATGGAGGGCCTCACTCAAGTTCAACTTTTTCCCTTGACCGTACGGCAGGTAAAACAATGTGGTACGACCGCAGTACAAATTTTCATGCACGTTTTAGATTTTAACAATTGAGGATCAGCGGATGGAAAATATGTTTTCTCGATAGAGTTTAGAGTCATTTTGAATTTAGAAAACCACCATCACTGAAAAAAGAATATGCGCTTCGATGTTGATGCCACGGATCTACACTCTTAAATGAAGTCCGTCAGCCGCGAGTATGAACGCAAGGCATTTTTTGTCGTTCGAACGATAAGGTAGTACAATGTGAGACTCGCTATAGGCACGCATGCATCAGGACTGAACATACCACACAACGAATTTTGCATGAGCTGTAGAGATGAGGAAGAAATATACCTTATCCAGCATCTGTTCTGCAAATGCCCAGGCTTAGCAAAGAGAAGAAAGCAGTACTTGGGCATACGATACTTTGCTCAGCTGGTAAACCTGTGCCTACGCCGCACAAGCTGAGAAAGCTCCTAAAGTTTTCCAACGTAGATTCCAGTTGTCCAAAGGGCCAGGGGTAGTAGTATACACAAAATCACGGGCAGAATGGACCCAACTCGTTGGTTTCGTAAGCCGCGCCTGCAAGGCCACCCTACCTTGCCAGATTATCTCTGTCTTTGAGTGCGAATTTTTCGACACAAACGATTTCTTTGAGTTCTCTCTACGACTCTACGAGTGCATAACATAAACATACATATCTACAGCTGCCCCAGACGATAACTATGTTTCCTTCATTCGCCGTTCTTCTAGATACACAAGGCATTCGTAAGTGCCCAGATATTGGTTGACAATGGATTCTATCAAATCAACGCTCCCCAAGGCGATGTGCCGTACACACCCACATTTTTATTTTATTTTATTTATTTTTTCCAGTGATAGTTTGCGTGCCGAAGACGCTTCGGAATCAAGAAGGCCATTGACTGGATGGAATTGAACTACACATGGGAGTGTATGTGCGAGTCTGCGGCTATCATGTCGGAAGAAATGCCTTCAATTACGTTTGTCATTTGACATAATTAGCTTTTACGGTGGCTGTGTTTTGTTGCTCCCTTTTTTAACGTTTTCGTGTAATTGTCACGACTCTTTGTTACTCTCGCCACCACAAATTGCTGAAAGTAGAAATTGCTGACGGCAGGCGGCGGCGGCGGCGGCGTCTGTTGGAATGGACGCAAAACGATCAAACGAGTTGTTTAAAGCTTAGCTCGCGTTTCCTTTTGCGAAGTATGGCAAATGGTGTGCTTGTCTGCTTGGACGGGAAAGTGTGAGATGTGAGCATACGAGTGTAATTCGGTAACAATCTTCGGATAATTGGTAGTTATTAAATGAAATTCAGGTGAAAATTGTACAGTTGGACAGAAATAAAGTTGAACTTCTCTTGTGTAAAGGAAGTGACTCACGCTGGCTGAGTGGGGCATTTTTTTAACAGAGATACGAATCAGAAGTACTTCAATCACACTTTATAACGCTGTCTGTGACTGGTGGGTGGAAGATATGTATGTAGGTTTAGTAGGAACGTCACGTATCTACTTAGTTTTATTATAAAAATATGTGTTATATTACAATCAATAAAGTAAAGAGCGTGCTCAAATTTTGCAATCCAATTCCCGCGAAAACCACTCACGAAATGGTATTATCAGTCGATGGAATTTTTACCCTGTGATGATGTCAGCTGTCGATTTTAGCAATAAAGTCATGCATTGCACATCGTTGCGTATTTCTGATAACATATATCAATAAGCTGAGTAAATTACCCTTCTCATGCTGCAGTTTTATCGATTCTTTATGTAAATGTTCGTAACGTTGTTTCCATTACTTTCACCAGTAGACACGCCTCTCTTGGTTACCAGGACATGGAAGTAAATAAAGGGTTAAATGAATGCACACCAATAATAAAACATTTGACTTTTTCACCCGTATGACTGCTGCTGAGGAGAACAGCACTAACCCGCTTTCGAACTGCCATTTGGAGTCAGTTAAAGAATTAACGTGCACGGAAACTTAGCACAGACAGGGTTAGCCACTAAAATTGCAGAAGAAGATATTTCGGAGCTTGTGGAGTCAAGCAAGTCATACGTTCCTAGTAACTTAGGTTAAGTAAAGTGGCTTGAGTCGTCAGGAATAGACTGGCTTAGACCAAAAGTTTACTGTGTTGTCACTGAGCGGATACAATTGGAATCATTTAGTTTTTTGGACGCACGTCCAGATTGATTTGACATCCTTTTATTGATAAGTCCGCTAATTCATTATAGTTGTATTCTTCCAGGATCTGTTCCTTAAGGAGGCCAAGCCAAAGCAGTTGCAGAGTAGAAGTCAAGAGTTTACCTCTTCTTCATCCATGCATCTGCGGCAGAAATCGTATGGTTATCCTAGTCTTGCGGCGTGTCTACCTATTGCGAAAAGTCCTGAAGGACTCCTACCAGGCTACTCAGGTTTTCTCTGCCAAAACTGGAGTACGACCTTTCGTTTTGAATCATATCTGTTTAGCATGTAGGCATGTGTTTGTTCACGAGCACTGTCGATCGCTAGCTCTGTGATCTTGGTTTTCCTTATTGGAAATTAGATGTTTTCAATATTTTGTCCAATGATTGGTGTTCCATTTCTGTCTAGCTCGTTTGCTTCACAATTGTCTGCAACATTTCCTGGAAGTCAGCACACGGTAAGGCTGGCCACTCTTGATATCTCATACAGCAGAGTCTTTCAAGTTATTCGAGTGTCATAATTGCTGCTTGACTGTCGGTGTAGTTGACGATGCTCTCATTCGATAACGTTCACATCCACAACCATTTAGCGGCTTCATGAATAGGCGTTATTTCCGCCTGGAAAACACTCCAGAATTTTGGTGGTCCAAAAGATCGGCTGCTTCGGACATGTTCCCTTGTTTTCAAGTCGCAATTAGCAAGTAGCGCGAATTTGTCATCTAAAGGATATGTCCACAGCTTAAAGTATTCGAGAAGAAGAGGTAAACTGAATTTGCCGCATAAATACCAGTGATCAAATGATAGCTGAATAACAACTGGAATGGGAAGCATCAAAAATAGCTCAGACACATACCCTCTAAGACTTCGACAATGCCCCCATGCCATAAACCAAAAAATCAAGCTTTGTTGCTGCCCGATCTAACACTTTTGAGTCACTGAAAATGCTCCCTGTCCACAAAAAGCTTCTCAAACTTGGCAGTTCGGAGTCGGCATAAAACCATAGGTCCCTTCCCCTCGTCGGAGAACAATAGCACGCACAGAACGAGTGGTTGCTAAGAAGCTAGGCCCTGGCCCTCTACAGGCTGTAGCGCCACCCATTATTCTACATCAACTGGCTTGCTGTTCGCCGATCCAAAAATGGGCCGAATGTATTTTCGACTTTAGGTCCTAAATTGGGGAAATACGGACGTGGACTACTGTTGCCCCTGTTAAATTCTTGTCTCAGCACGAATGTGCTAAATAAGTCGGGTTGGTTCTCCCAACGATTTTAGAATTTTTTTCAGTGAATCACAAGATTCTTTGCTGGTTCAAAAAAGTCATACTTGCATACTTAACTCCTAACGTCTTTTAGATGTGGCATCGCATAGAAATTCCACCAAAATCAATTCATTTTTAGAAACACTGCTGAAAGGTTCCTCTTCTCTTGACGTTAATTTTATTTATTCCAACTATCGAAAAGGAAATATATAATCAATGCTGATAAAATAAGTCGAACAAAGAATTCGAATGGTAACGTGACGTGAGTCACATTGCAACAAGAGTCGAGCAACAAGAACGGCTTTTCTTATAAGGGGTTCGTTTATCAGAAATTCGTCACTATAATTGCATCTAGACGTAGTAAACAAGTGAAGGTGATGCAACCGTCTAACCACAGTCTTGATAATATGAGGGATTTTTTAGTTGCTGCGCATTGACTATCACCAGTGGTGTGACATGCAGCAATACGTTGAGTTGTACATTGTTCTCAATTTAGCATACTTGTCCTTGTCCATGAAATCCAAGGACTTTCGCGATCCTGTTTGAGATAGGAAGGGGAAATTTTCGAGAAGGTCACAGCAGGTTTCCTAAGAGAAACTGTTGTATTAAGGAATGCTGCACCTAATTGACATAAATGTGAGATGACCTCAGCAACCAAGCCTAAGGGCTCCAACTAGAGAAAAATAACAGGTTGGCATTGATGTCTCGCTGCATATGAACAATCACAGCAGGCGTGCTAACAATTTACGAACATCTAGATGATCAAACCCTTACTGTTCGGTTGTAAATTTTGAAAGATTGAAGACCAATGACAGCTTGCCGACTTGGCTTGGGATACACTCAAACACTACCCTTCGCTGACATGGAAGTGATTGTACCCAGTTCAGGCACAAGAAAACAAATTATTGATAGTTAAAGAGCATTAAACGCAACCAATGTAACTTGAAATGGGATCGGTGTAAGCTTCGTCAGTGCGGAATGCGAAAACAGAAATATTATTGTTGCTGGTGAGAAGCTATTCATGATTGAAGCGTCTGTCAATTAACAAAGTGCCACGATGCTCGGTCATCATAATAGCCGTCGGATCTTATGCGGAGAGCCCAACGGACATAATCCAGAATCTGTTTGGGAAGTCAGCAAACTCTTTTCCTTAAAAAAAAAATAGGCCTGAGACCAACACGTATAAGATGAAATTCGAAGGCGAGAGATAGGAGGCAACAATAAGGGTCGTTAGACTCGCTTGAGCACGGACTTACGTTGCCTTTACTGTCCTTGTTTTATTCAACAAACGATGCTAAAGTCTCCTCCCAGCCCAATCTTTCGCGTAGGCTACAAACCGCAGATATTTAAGACCAACGTGCACAGTACCTTCCCTCAGTCTCTGGGGGAAGGTTCAAGACCTCAGCGCATGCTTCGTCCTGACCCCAGAAACATATTGAAATTGGTAATCCCTTCAGCACGTTCACATTATAAAAAACTGACGATTAAAAGAAGTCTCGTAACACAATAATATTAACCGCCAACCTTACAGCAATACTCGCACATTCAGCAACACTTAAACAGACATGGGCTAAAATATAGCCTTACAAAGGCCCACTAAAAGTCGTTTTAAGAAAAAATCAAGAGTTTATCTTTTTTGCCAACGAGGACACACACGATTTAGGTTTGAGATTTCTTTCGATAACTACACGGGTGGAAAAACTTAATTGTGAGAAACCAAACAAATTAGTGCCAAAGACAAGAGTTCATGCGGCACAACATTAATTGCCAGCGTCGACTGAAAATTAGGAACACCTACTTGCCCAACGATACATGAAAGCAAGCACAGCGTGGATTATGATTACCGGCAATTTGTCATTGTAGCTTCATTATATCTCTGAATACGTCATTCGTATAATCCGCTGCTTCAGTCTTTCACTCGAACGTCTGTATTGATTGGTGACCCCCTCCAAAGTCCGGCTCTAAAAATCACAGAAACTAATTTCAATAATCAAATAACCATTCGGTTGGGGAAAATATTGAATTGAATCTCTTGGATTCTACCAGACCAGCATCTCATAAGAGCGAACAGAAGCTCTGCGGCAAACCCTCGTCTGTTCTCGTAATTTTTATGAAACCCCGATGGTAACCCGAGATCGCAGCGTCGTTGTGTTGGTGCCATGCCAAAGTTATTCAAATGAACAGCAATAAGTATGAATGCGTTGCGTTGAACCGACAATGGCCATGTACTCGGGTGCCTGCTGATGGATGAGGTGTACATGTGTTCGTGCGCAGGCAGCTGAATAATATTTAATTAACGCTCTTACTCTATTCGTCCCCCTCAGTGTTCCAGCGGCCCTACTCAATTTCAAACACCACTCGACGGATTTATTACGCTACAGTCATCGTTTTTGTTGCCATCGTATATTGTGTTTTGTACGCCCGCTTATTCATTTGAGATTCTGCGTTCGCTCTTAAGATCCAGCAACAAGTAAACAAATCTGTGATGCATCTCAGATTTACTGCATTCGGAATGCCGCAGAGCTGCACAGGGACGCGTCTTGAATGGAAAGCGACCGCAGTGGCGACACTCATCCGAACATCAATCGGGGCGAGGCGTCTCGAGATGAGTTTGTCATATTGACTGCCACTTTTAAGGGTAATACGAAGAAAGAAACTGCCTGTGATGTGCTCTGTGCTGTATGCCGTGCCACCATTTATAATAATCAATTCGTCAAGTCAATTATAAAGGAGGGGATTGAAGATTGAAGCTGTATGATTGACGTTCTGTTAAGAACATGTTTTGTTCATGTTGCTGCTGCCTGTTGTTGTAGGCACATAGATGTGCACGTCATCGTAGACGATCGTTTTCCACGCCAAAGCAATAAACGTACTGAGAGTAAAGTGCAAGGAAAATTCTTATATTTCAATCAGTTATTGCGCTGATTGAACTTTATCAATTCAATCAATTTTCTTTCGCAGTGCCCTCATACACATAAGTGGGAAGAATTTTGTGAAAAGTGAACGCACGCTTATACATAACTCTGCATGTGTATTTGTGTTAGAAAATCATGCCTTAATTGAATTGAACTCTCGAATGCGGATTGGCTCGTGTAAGTTCTTCTCTAATTCACGATCAACATAAATTAATTTTAAACAATTTAAATTATAAACGGTTAAATTTATTTAATTTAACGCACTGCAATGGCGTCGCGCCGCGGTCGTCAACCTGAAAAAAGCGTTTTGCTTGGAAGGAGTCTAGGACCAGGTTCAGCCAGCTAGGCATTAGCAGGATACTGCTGTATGAACTGAGTAAGAAGAGCTCAAGGAGACGATCGTTTTCAAGAACACCTAAATGTGCCTTGTAATAGGTTCACTGTTTAGAACTTCTTCTCCAGACGCCATTTCTTCAAATAGGACCAAGAATTAACAATATTACTGATTTACTAATTGATTTGACAAACTTGCAAACAATTTGACAAAACTTGCAACAAAATTTCGCTGAAATCCAAAATTTGGAAATACTGGAAAATGTATGGCGAACATTTGGGCTGAAATGTTGGATTGTTGGATTTAGGTGCGGTGTAAATGTACGTGAGGCAATTTTGTCAGGCTATTGGCCAGCTTGTTGGTCCCATGTGATACTCTGGGTCGTTAAATTGATCCTAACGGCAAATGGAGACTGAATCAAATTTGAAAACCAAATAAAGGCATATTGACACCCTTGGTTTTATGGGAATTCGAACCGGGAACCCCTATAACCAATGGCACTCACTCAACCAACGGCGTCATCCAGCCGTTAAGAGTGATCCAATACCATTATAATTATTATAGACAACGTCTTCATTTCGGGAAGTGACCATAAGAGAAAATTACATGATCCTTACATCCATTTCTGGTTCCCCTTATTTTCAGCCTTGTTGACACTGAGATGTTTTTTCATCGGTGTCGAGGTAGCCCGTGCAGTTGTGGGTATGTGCGTCGACTTCCAACATCGACGTCACTGGTTCGATCCCTGGTCTGTGCGACATAAATAATGTACACGACCCCACCTCTGAAAATGCTGAAAAAGTACTTCCTGTCTAGAAAAAGCTTCTCAAACTTGGCCATACGGAGTCGGCATAAAATTGTAGGTCCCTTCCACTCATGAGAGAACCATAGCCCGCACAACACGAGTGGTTGCTGAGAAGCTAGGCCCTGGCCCTCTAGGGGCTGTAGCCACCATCCATATTATTATTATAATCAGCGTCGGCATACTGCAAACAGCATGTTTCCTTTCATTTTGGGGTATCTGTCCAGAACACAACAGCGTGTGCGATAACCGATTCTGCAATAGACAATCAGAAGCTGCATGCTTGAAGAAGAACACCATTCGTTACCTCGGCCTGTGTAGCGTTCTATCCATCGTATGAACTCACATCTCACCTCTCATCTTGAGGCCTCTAGGCTCTTCAGACCTTTATGTCATATCAGTTTCACAGTTGGAGAATAAATCGCTAAAAGAACAGTAAGGCTGTACGAGAAAGCTGATTGGAGCGAACTTTAGCAACTTCTTTAGAAATTTTATCTATCTGATGTTTATACCGCTGCAGAAACTGTAACGGACACTTTTCTGCGGGGAATGAGTCTTAGACCAAATGCATGGTATGACTCGGGCTGTAAAGAGGATATCAGGTTAAAAGATTTGAATTAACGAATGTGCAAAGCAAACCCTACTGGCTGTAATACAATGCAATAATCCGACGTGTGAAATACTCTTATGAACAAAATTTGAGGCAGTGCTATAATGTCCCAAGTTAAGTTGGTCATTTATAAAAAAACAAAGAATTTCGACTGGTCTTCAATCTCCAACCCCATGACTTCCAAGCTGGTATCTGTTTAGACAAAGCTACTCTGCTTGCTTTTGCAGCCAGCTCGACACTGATACGTTTTATCTTCACCTGCATTTAAGAACGTAAGAGCGTTTGGTGCTCCACCAATTGGAGGTGGACGACTCAAGTGACAGCTTTATTTGAATTATTTTGTGCTGGCGTGTGTTTCTTTACGACTACTTAGAATATACGAATATAATTCAAACATCGGTTTCCTGTCACAGTAGTGTGAAGCAATATCCCACATTCCCTTTTTGATGAAAACCTTTCCCGCATAATTGCAGACAAAAGTGGCAATCCATGGGCCGATTTTCATAGTGTTGTCCGTGAGGGGAAACATGACGAAACTAATATTTTTCTCTTCTTAACCGCAAACAACAGCTTAAACTAAACATTTTGTTCGTCTTTATTTTCAGATAATTTTCCTATGGAAAAAAGGAGAAACGAAAACCAAGATTCCTGAAAATAGTTATTGAATTGCTGAAATGAATTGATGAATTGCTGCAAAACTTAACACATATCCTTCCCATGAAACACTTTGGGTATACTGATCTCTTCATCGCATGAGCTTAGGTATATCGTAAAATGTACTTCGAAAACTATATATTTTTTAAATACTTTACAGCTAAATGATAAGAAACTAATATTTTTGTGACTTTATAAATGCATATAAGCGGTATAGTTTTTTTGTACAGTGCATTCTACAAATGTATTGAAAGGTAAAGCATCAGACAAGAATACGTATATATTCTCACATTGTGCCTGGAATAAAAACAAAAACAAACAAAATCAAAGTCACCTGAAGAAATTTAGTATTTTTCGAAACATATCGCTGGCGAGAAAACTAATATCTTAATCATCATACATACCTTACAATTAATTGTAAAAAAAAAAAAAAATCAGAAAACTACAAAAACACAAACTGTCACTGATATAAGAGTAGTACTAGTAGTGGTATAAACTGTTATATCCCTCTGAATGTAAAAACAAAACAAAATGAATGAACATATATATTTAAGTACTAAATAACTTTTAAATTTTTCTTTTATTTAAAATAAAACGGTGACTATTATGATAAACAAAAGAGGATCCAGAGATTAGCTTTTTAATTTCTCTTAAATTTTTTATTTATTTCTCAAAAAAACATACGAGTGTGGATTCTTTTATTATTTAGCAATTAAAAAAAAGAAACAAACAAAATATTCTAAATAAAACAAAAACATATGCAAAAAGACAAGACTTAGTACACACGAATGGAGTAGGATTAACTAGAGATACATATGAGGGAACAAATGGCGGGTAGCATTTAAAGATTTGAAGACATTACTGAATATGATCATTTATAGCAAACATATTTGGATAAGATTTACTGCCTTGAATAGCATTTTGATCTTATGCCTATTTTTTCGTCTTTAATTTTGTAATTTATTACGATTAATTAAATTAAATATAAATACAATACATTATATTTCTTTGAGATGAATATAATTGTGTATTAATACATTACATATAACAGATAACCGTGAATATATTGTATAAGTTTTGTACGAAAATCGATAAGAAAAAATATAGTTGTACGAATGTCAAATTTTGATGCTATTGAGGAAAAAATATATTTTTTCTACTAAAACAAATAAAAGATGAAAATGATTTCGTTTTATTTCAATGTTGCATGTGGACTGGTTGACCTTCCCCCAGTGGTTCGTGGTAAGCTACAAAAGAACATAATTCATCTCTTTGTTCAGCATTTTATTTATCAAAGAAATGCTACACTACACTGCGCTCAGACTCAAAAACTGGTCTCTTGTACTATCAGGCAACAACCATCGCATCGGGAGTGGCATTTTCCCTTCTTTGCTCTGCGAGCTTGTTGAAAAGGCTTCAAATTTAACACCGTTGGATTTACACTCTATATCCAGAAAAACAAACATTTATACGTACTCCTTGTTACTGGGGAACTTTTTAATGATGCTAACTAGACAGTGAAGTGCTGTTTCTGTAGAGAAAACTGAAGCAACTGAAGCTAATAATCTCCCTGATATGTAGATCCACCCTCTCATCTCCATTGTTTTCAAGAGAAAAAAAGAAATGGTTATTGATCGGGGGTCTTTTGGCAGGCTGTGTGTGTGGTGTGTGTGGTTTCTTCCACACTTTGGCATGAATACCACATTAGCTTTTCTCCACAACTTAGGAGTATAGCTAGATTCTTACGCAGCTATTAAAAATTACCGTCAGCCACGGCGATAGGATATTTAGTCCACTCCAGCGACCACCTTTTGAATGAACTTTCGGCGGTACTTCCACAACAGAACTTAAGCCTCCCTGCTGTCGTCCCTTGATATTGATACCTTGCGTGCAAGTGGTGCAGGAAACTGTAACAACTATTGCCTGGATCTCGTAAGAAGGCTGGAATAGACTTATCGGTTTCAGTTGGGGTGTCGCCACCAAAGGGGTGCAGCTCTCAGCACTTGCGGCTCCGGCATCTTTCGGGATTCCTTTGCAGGTCAACTTCTTTTCTTCTTCGCTGGTTCTTAGCCAAGGACACATCGGATGCATCAGAGTCTTCCGAGTCATGTAGTTAAAAAGGATACGCGGATCAACCACCTGTGTATGTTATGGGTGGCGCTACAGCCCATAGGGGGTCAGGGCCTAGCTTCTCAGCAACCGCTCGTGTTGTGCGTGCTATTGTTCTCTCACGAGTGGAAGGGACCTACAGTTTTATGCCGACTCCGAACGGCCAAGTTTGAGAAGCTTTTTTTAGACAGGAAATACTCTTTAGGCATTGTCAGTGACTCGAAAGAGGTGGGGTCGTGAAAATTATTTGTGTGGCTCAGAGCTGGAATCGAACCTACGACGTCGAGGTTGGGGTCGACGCACAAACCCACAACGCTACGGGCCACCACGTGTATGTGCTTGGGGATTAAGCGTACCAGGCAAAGCTGTTTTCTCCATCAGCTCAAACTACCGAATGTGTCCTAGATTGAGTCACAGAAATTCGATTGCGATTGGTCAGTTCTACTATGGGCAAGGGCATTGGAGAGTATGGTGGGTGGGACCGCCAGAATCCTTTTCCCAGCCTTTTCCCTTTATTGTTTACTTTTTTTAACGCTTAAAGTCAAGGCGTTTCTGGATTTTGTCTGGACGTCTCACCTGATATTTGGAGCCGAGGACCTTGACTTTTGAGACCTCCCGCCACGACAAGTCATCCTTCAGATATTTCTCTTCTGCTTGCTGTAACATTCAATCATGGCTATGGACTCAACAACTCTGCACTTGGTCATGCCAATCCTCCAGAAATTAAAGTAAGTTTTCTGTCTCTGACCGCAAGTCCTAAGATATGTGCGTCGATTTCATTCGATCTTGTTAGGTAAGGGAAATGTATTATGAACAATTCACCTTTCTCGTCTTAACTTTTGCCCTATCTCTAGTGTTGTTAGCTGTAAGCAGCAGTCAATGTTAAGCTGTGTTGACTGTTATTTATGTTGACCCGCGGGTCTGAACTCCTATCCAGAAAAAACAATTCGAGCTTTTCATAAAGGGGAGGAATTAACCTAGTTGTTACTTAGTTCCGCCAGCTATTCGTCTGAAGTAGTTTTAGTTGAAAGGGAGGAATAATCTGAATGCATGTGCACCTATGCCGCCGATAATAGCTTTGACGTTTCGTCTACTTAACCTGATGAAGCTGCGTGAGCACTTAGGATCGACGGTAGACCATATCTACGATTTAAGAGTATAATCGTTTTAAGATGTGGGCAATATTTATATAAAAACAAATCGGGCTTTTCATAAAGGGGAGGAATTAAACTAGTTGTTACTTAGTTCCGCCAGGTATTCGTGTGACGATTTCTACGGTCTACATATTCTACATACCTTTATATTCATTTTAGTAAGCTTGTCCTCTTCACAATTTCCCGGCACCCACATAAATTGGGCCGACTAGACAAGAATCTGAAAAGTACATCAGAGGGGCGCCTGTCAAACGACAAGATCATGGGCAGATCTTAATATCGGCAAAACAAAGAAACTAGATCGTCGCATTGATCATAGGACACTGTCCGCTCGGAACAATGCTACGGAAATGGAACCAGAAATCCCGCGATCTCTACCAGATCTGCGGCGATGAGGAAGAGACCGATATGATCTAACATCTGCCTTCCTCGCTCTTCAGAATCGGCTTTCCTGGGCCACAGATTCTTCACATTTACTGACACTGAATGCAGCTGTATCGGATCTTGTAAAATGAATAAGGAGCTATAACGTTGGTAGTATTTCTTTGAGCCCACCCTGTAGAGTCTTCAGAAAATTAAAAATTCGTTCTCATTTGATTTGAATAGTAATTAATTTATGCTATGAAAATAGTCAATGCAAATCAACTCGTTGTGTTGGTAGCAAGCTTCAAACCTACAATTGCAATCGCAATCAAAGCAACTTGAGCTCTGACTATTGTTGATGGCCATGCAAGCCGTGCTATACAGTATTTCCCAGATGGTGGCTTTCACATTTAAATGTACATGTACGTCTGTCTTACCATAAGAGAACTATTTTTCTGTCGTAAGAGTCGCAGCATTCATTGCTCTGCGTTTGGGAAGTCGTTGTAAAATCTGAGGAAAGTGAAGCAACTTTAGTAACGGATTTTTTCCCATCAGCTTTTGAAGTCAATCACCAAAGACAGCTCAAATTGCTATAAATGAAATGGTCTTGTTACAGTTTCCCTTGCAATCCATCCACCTCGTCCTGGGTCTGCCAAGGGGACGGCTTACTGATGAAGTGGCATTTAAGGCACGACTCAGAAGAAGTGATGAGGAGGACATACATGCCACGTGCCGGAGAAGGAGTTGCTCGACATTGAATCGTAGCGTAGTAGCGTACTGCCGCGTTTTTCCATTTTCACTCCTTTCCCGGCGAGTTATGCCCAACCTGCCCATTTCAGCCCTAGAAATTTGAGTTGACATATGGCATGTCTGATGGCATGAAGAACGCAACAGGCTCATAAAAAATTAGATAATTTACACATTTTTAATTGCGTTCCCTAACTTTCCTGATATTTTGGTCTAGCTTCTCAGCAACTACTCGCGTTTTATGTGCTATTGTTCTCTCACAAGTAGAAAGGACATGCAGTTGTATGCCGACTCCGAAGGGCCAAGTTTGAGAAGCCTTTTCTAGACAGGAAATACTCTTTGAGGGAAATCGAACCCATGACGTCGAGGTTGGAGTTGACGTACATACCCACAACGCCACGGGCCACCATAATTCTTTCATTTCTTTGAATAGCAAGGTGTCCAGTATCCCATTTCAAGCAAATTGTGTTGTTACACCTGCAAAAAGGGTAGCAAGTGTGCCTTTTAAAGCCCTAAGTACAGATTGGCTAATCGCAAAGAGTAGCTTTTCAGTAACAGCCACTAGGCCGTCAAGCTTAGCAGAGTTTGATTCTTTCGGATGTCCTCATTTTATAATAGGTGTCCAGAATGTTTTTTTGTTAAAAACGACACCCATTGCAGCTTAATGTAACCCCTTCTTGATAAGGCTGTGAGGAGTTGGGACAGGTGCCGTGAAATAACGCCGAATTCCAGAATTCGGCGTTACTTCACTTTCATAAAGTGAAATAATGCCGAATTTTAGAATTCGGCATAATTTCACATTGACAAAGTGAAATAACGCCGAACATTGCTTGTGAAATAAAGCCGAAGCAAATGTTTCCACAATTCGGCATTATTTCAGGTAGGAATCTTTATCTGAATGTATTTATAAATGCAAAGCGAAATAAGGCCGAACATTAAAATTCGGTTTTATTTCGCTTTCACAAAGTGAAGTAACGCCGAATTCTGGAATTCGGCGTTATTTCGCTCGGCGTTATTTCGCTCGGCGTTATTTCACGGCACCGTTGGGACAGAGTCATAATCCACCGAAGGGATACCACCTTGGTACCTATTATTGCTGTTTTTTTCTTTGGGCATGATTGCAGGGGACATCACTGAATACAGAATGTGTAGTAAGTGTTGAAATGCAATATTGCCCTGTACGGCTGCACCCCATCTCTTCAACTATACAAGACGTCTTCAAGGTTACCCGTCTTACTTTAAGGTGTGACTACTTCTACTAAGAAGAATACGGCCCTAGCTTCTACTACTTATGTGCATTGTTGTCTCGAGTGTGCCAAGGGTTCTTTGTTTGCTTCTCTAGACAATTCAATAACAAGAGAAAAGCCCAATTGTTTAACTTCTGATATGTATAATTAAATTGTATATTTTTTGCCCACAAAAAGGTATTGATAAACGCTTCGAGATGTGTATGTCTTGTTTCGTTATTTCTGAATTGACGTTTTTATTTGTGAAAAAGTCGAAGGTGCTATAATCTCTTTACCGGCTATAAATTTATATATGTCCAATGCGGGAGAAAACAAACTCACTCATCACCTCCACCAATAAAAACGCTACTCATTGGACTACAGAATTAATTTCGAACATAAAACCTACAACGGCTTGGATATCTGCATCTGTGCTCGTACGCTGCTTCGCCTAGAAAATGATGCGTTTAAGTTCCCAGAAAAGAGGACTTGCGGATGGTAAAATGGAGATTCTCGTATGTATGTAAAACAGTTCGAACATTCAGAACTTATCGCATAACTTAAAGAATTCATTGCTAGATTTCCGTCATGCTTTAAGCTGATATTGAAAAAAAAAACATGTAAGAACTCACAGATGTACAGCATTCCCTTAAAGCATTTCTGAACACATGTCCATTCGCTTCAATCCATTCTCTTCTTTGTATGGGGATTGCAAAACGAAATAAAAGAAGAAGAATACCAAGGACCACTTTGCCATATCCAACGACGCCGTTTCGTGCAAACGCCTGGAAAAAGAAATTACTACGGTGATCCGAAAGTATTTCCGGTTTAATTTTTTCCCAGTTTCTCTCACGTTTCCATCGTTGAGAGCAAAAAGACCATTGCTCTGCGTTCTTACACTGGATGATGTCATGACATGCTATTAAGCCAGTCAGCAAGCAACGGCAGCACAGTAAGGCACACGAAAAGATTTACTGTCAAATTGGCGAGAGGCACTGAAACTGGCTCTGGCACTGGCACTCGGTGCATAAGTGTCGCCCCCCAAACGCGACTGGCAGATCCAAAGCGAACAGCATCACAGCTCGATCACAGCACACCCGCAGCTATTTTTAATTGAAATATGGCAATGGCTGAGGGAAGCGAGTGAAAAGTGTAGAAAATTCTGTGTAATGCTTAGAGGTCAGTGGTCAGATATTATGGCTGAACCTATTGGCCAGCATGCGGAACTTACAAGGCCCAAGAGGAGGAGACACAGACGAAGGCGAACAAAGCTGCATGTGGAGTTCTTTGTTTGGACACTTCATGTGGTCAAAACACTCGTCTCAAACAGGTATGAGTGTGTTCTTCGGCATGATGGTGGTAGACCACAAACAAAAAAAAAATGAAAAAAAAAATCAACTTACCTGGTCGTGGTCGTGTTCCCCTGGCCTGACGGCATGGCACGGCAGCATTCTGCTGCAATACAACACTGGCTTGCCTTTGTGCCTGTGTGTTCGTTTATCTTTTACTTTTCGTATGCAAGTTTTGTAGAGTAGGTCGCCAGTCGTGACTCACTTAAATTGGAATGTATGCTAAGAATACGATTTCAGCTCTACCGGCCATAATGTACAGTTTTTTATTGGCTATGCCTCTCCAGGGCTCCGTCTTCGTCGTCGTCGCCATCATGAACTATAACAATTGCATGTAGAAAGAGACTTTTTGCGAATTGCTGTACAATAAAATTGTCTTCTTGAGACGTCGACCTGGTACTTGGCGGATTGTAGGGAAAAAATAACGCATTCACACTCTTCTGAAGCCGTGATGTCAATGAACTTGAGTGAATAGCTTCTCGCCATCGCCATCGCCATCATCTTCATCTTCATCGTCGTCGTCGCCTATCGTCTCCGTTGAGGTTTTCTTGGCGGTGTAAATGGTGGTTTTGATGCCAGAGATCATCTTCAATTCTATTTATTTATTGTACAGTCGTAAGTGAAGGCTTTGTGGTGAACGAATGGACGACCAGGGAGACGCTAACTAGGTGATGCATATGCAAGTATGCATGAATACATGCATGCAAATATATACTCTGCGGTTGGAGAGTTGTATTCATTTCGTCTAAAGCGCATGTATGTACGTATTTGCAAATCACACAAAAATCCAAAGGAAATAATGGCAGCTGCCTTCTT
Organism: Eristalis arbustorum; assembly: GCA_916610145.1. NCBI lineage: Eukaryota > Metazoa > Arthropoda > Insecta > Diptera > Syrphidae > Eristalis > Eristalis arbustorum. The sequence goes on along the minus strand of OU744319.1, from coordinate 29,609,117 downwards.
CCCTTCGAATGAATTTTCAAGCGGTGCCTGAGTCTGAGATTATGATGTCGGTATCGCAAATCATGATATGCTGTCTATTAACAGGTTTTCATTGTTCAATTACTTATTCAGGGCCATTATTAGGGGATGCCAAAGATCCAGAATTTCGATATGTCTACAAGACCGACAGATTTCAGTCACAGGATAAGACAGTTCTTTCATAAGATATCCAGTGTATTGTTTGATGATGTGTGAATGGGAATTGATAGAAACTATGATCAGAAAATCACCGAACAGCAGAACTTTTTTTGATTAGTCTACCTCATAAAGCCAGCTTGTTTCTTCGGACGAGGGATCGATAACAGAACTTCTTGTCAAAACCCCAATTGGCAATACGTTATTCCGTCAGTATTGAAGTTTGTGCCGCAAAGCCGTGGTAGGCAAAGCCCCTGAACCTTTCAACATTCAACCCTATCACTCCATCGTAATCGAAAATGGGCTACGAACCCCGAAAAATCTATTACAGAATTCATTCGTAGTAGAATCATTGTGAAAAATCTGACATGACATACATTTTTCAGTTGTATCGTAACTTCAAGTCTTACGAATTGATTCTGTGATAGGGCTGAGTACATAATCCGTCGATGTTGTGTCCCTTTCTCTAAGACTGTAGCTGTACCGCTGTATTGTCTCCATGTCGCTTCATTCGTTGCTCGCTTTGTTCGACCATTGATGTCTGTATCAGCAGGAAGGAGGCCCATGTCTAACAGCGGCCAGTAGGTTTCAAAAGATCTTATCAAGAATAAATTCGAAAAAGAACGCATTGAAGATCTGGCAAAAAATACGGCAGAGAACAGATGACATTAATAATAATAATATAATAAGGGTGGCGCTACAGCCCGTAGGGGGCCAGGGCCTAGCTTCTCAGCAACCACTCGTGCTGTGCGTGCTATTGTTCTTTCACGAGTGGAAGGGACCTACAGTTTTACGCCGAATCCGAACGGCCAAGTTTGAGAAGCTTTTTCTCGACAGGAAGTACTTTTTGGGCAGTGACTCGAAATAGGTGGGCCCGTGAACATTATTTCTGTCGCACAGAGCAGGAATCGAAACTACGACGTCGAGGTCGGGGTCGACGCACATACCCACAACGCCACGGGCCACCACAAAGAACAGTAGACATTGATGTGTGGTAAATGGGAGAGTGGCCGGATGAATTGCTATGAACCGACAACAATGAAGCGCTAAACTTATCAGATTGCGCAAGATGACTATGGAGAATTCTCGCGCATCCATCGTCACTGACACATTCAATATTTAAAAAAGTCTCAGACAAGGTGACGCGCTATCATGTGACATCTTTAATATGGTTCTGGAAAATATCCTTTGAAACTCACTCGCCACAACAAGAGGCATGATCTGAAGTCCGTGCAGCTGTTAACATACGCAGATGTCAATGACTTGACTGGCGGAACTCAGCAAGCAGTCCATGAGGGGTTTTCTGGTAGACAGTACGAAGATCAAACGCAGAATAATTCTTGCCAACCGCTGTTTCTATGGGCTCAAGAGGCCAGTGAGTAGTAGAAACGTCTCTCGAGCAGCCTGACTTTATATACGACACTGATCATCCCAGTCCCGATGTACGACATGAAGGCATCTCAAAAGTGGATGCAGAAACAAAAGCACTTGGTCTCAGAGAAAAGTTTTGGGTACCATCTTTGGTCATCATGTTTCCGTTGGCGGTGGTTGTAGGAGAAGATTTCACCATAAACTCATGAACATGAATCTAACCAGACGTCTACGAATGCAACGGCTAAGGTGGCTAAACCATGTAGAACGAGTATACAACTCAGCGACGACTTTGACTCCGTACTCAACAGAGGACGCCCGCAGTGGACCCAGGGGAAAAAGGATCCCAACCAAAGGAGGTTGAAACTAAAGATTTACTGTAGTCTATATCCAATTGAGTAATAGAGCCTCTTCGTAGTTTTGCACTACGGCACAGAGCATAGCGGATGAAAAAGTCCTTGGTTGTGAACAGTTCTACTTGTGCTAATTCGTTTTTCCTGCTTTAAGAGCATCTGCAGAAGCGCCGAATGCAAGAACATGTAGAGCAGGACGGTGTCCAGTTGCGTCAGCTTTTACGTCATATTAGACCGCAAGCAGTGGACAACTATGTACGTGCATTTCGCACGCTAGGCGAATTGTTTTCAGCAATCGTAGTGCCGCTGGGTCGCCAGCTTCTTGCTGTTCCACTGACAACCCGTCGTTTTCATCAGTTTCATCGGCATATGCTAGCAGTTGGACAGATTTGGGGAAGATCGTGTTGACGCTTCAGTTCCCCACGATCTTCTCGAGATTGGTGTTAAAGAAATCGCATGACAGTGCGTCGCCCTGTATAAATCGTTTTTTTTTTTAAATCAAAGGTCTCGGTAAATTCTTGACGGAGCAGATATTCGTCTTACCCAACCTGTGATTTTGCTGTAAGTGTGTGATTATTGATAATTGTGGGACCTCCTGTTCTACTCCACAAGAACAAGAAATGTTCGCTTATTTAAGGTCTTCACCACGCACTAAAGAGGCACAGAAAGATTCCTCCGAATCTCCGGCCTTCTCATTCGCTACGAAGAGAATTGAACGTTCAGTAATGAGGGAGCAAGTGAAATCTGCGCTTATTCATTAATCGACACATTTGCATTAACAATTAACTCGTCCTCATCTTGACTGCGAATGTTCCTCTGCCCGTGTGCATTTCGTTTTCAATTTCATTGATTTGACTCTGAGTCTGAATCTAGCGTATAATCTGCCTCTTAATGCTGAATGCACTTTAGTTTATTAATTAACTTTTCTCCTTCAATTTAATCCGCTTTCCTATTTAGCTCTTGTAGCTACCACACCAATGCCATGGTAAGTGGAGTTGAGTAGGGATAAGTCTCTCGGAATGCTATTCCATTAGTGGAGATGTTCCAGCCAGTAGCATTTTTAATTATTGTGCTGGTTAGCGAACGCTCTAAAGAAAAGAAAAGTTATCAAATGCACTTCTGTTTCTTGGCAGATCCTCCTGGACTCTCATTTCGTTTTGCACCGGATTCTTGTTTTTACCGAGATGGTCCATTTTGAATATGTGAATTCTTCACTCTTGCCATGACTCACAGCTCACATCTCTTAAGAAGCACCTTCAAAAGCTTGCGTTTTCATAACTTCTCCAGCAACATAGCATTCCCGATTGTTCCAGATTTACATATGCACACAAAAATGCCAATATTTCCGGTACCCTTTAAAGTATGAATGAGGTAGAAACTAGGAGCGAATTCAAATCAATTGAATGAAGAGAACGAAATTACATAGCGTCAACGCAACCGTGCGCCAGTGCCATTATGTTGTTCTAAACAATTGTCTGGTTGTCGTGTGTAGACACTGTCTTGGACAAAAAAAGAAAAAAAAAAACGAACGCGACTAAAACTCTCTGCGCAATGCAACAGATGATTCAGCATAGTATGGCATTCTTGAATGTGTCGCGTTGCCTCTTTCGATTCACTTCAGCAATTTCTGTGTCTTTTTTTTTGCTCGTTGCTTCGACACGAACGAAGAAGAAGGAATTAGTAAAGAAAAATGAAAAAAGAAAATCCATTTTCTTTGTAATGTCTTCGTCCGTCCTTTGCGTCGACAGAAGGCTGGATTTATTGCATGCATGTGGGTTCATGAGGAACGTACTATAAATTGAAAGATACTACTTGCACCTACATTCGTTTGCACATGCATACCAACGAATGCATAGATGTACACACGTATGGAGACTGGGCTATAGGTGACAAAAAAAGTTTCTGTTTCAGACTCACGTCTGGCGGTTGATTGGAAGCTTGAGATTTGCTACATAAGCGGAACGCATTAATATTCATATGTACATACGAATTCCTTCGGGTCTGGCAACGGAAATGTAAAACGGACTTGTTCATGGTGGAGAGTGACCAGATAGCAGTGGTACGTTTTTCCAGTTATTTTGTTTTAGCAGCTGTCAAAGTACAAAACAACCAGAATTGGTGAGGGCCCGTGGCGTTGGGGATATGTGCGTCGGCCGAAAAAACTTGACAATGGTTACAAGACATTTCTGAGGGTGTTCAAGGCTCATCTTCAAACTGCCAGAGCAGCCCTATAAGGCCTAGTTATGACCTGTGCACGACTGTTTCCATATTTTCGTGTATTAATCGATTCTGAGAGTTTGGAACGAAAAAAATGGCAGTTGTTAGTAACGCACTTCTGATGGTTTTCAATCCTGGTGTTCCAATTGTCACAGCACTAACATATTGGGCATTAGGCCTACCTTTGATCTGTGCTTTTGATTCACACAGTGTTTATAAATGTGAATAGATCGCAAGGTTCACTTAAAATGCGCCCTTTAGCGCTTTGCGCCCTGTGCATTTGCATATCCTGCACATATGGTTGGACCGACCCTGCTTTCATTTCCCATAATTCAGGGGGAAATGAACAAAGAACTAGATGATGTGCTTCTGACTGGTGTTAGCACTCGCTCATCTGACGGTGATCATTACTTATTTTTATTTTGGATTGAAATATAATTAAATTGAATTTTTTCATAAACCGTTACTGGTTCTCCTACTCATTCTTGATACTTTTTTATCTCAGCAAACTGTCTCTGTAGGACGAGATGCATTTGAGAAGACGACCAATTAAGAACTCTATCTCAATTGGGGAACACTTTCTGCAAGAATTGTTTTGCTTTCTCTCCGGGAGTACCTGGTCCTCAACCAAATAGCGCGATTTCTGGCTAGCTGTCTCCAGTTTCTTGTGCCAAGTTGGCTGAGCTCCTTCTCCACTTGGGTGCACCACTTGATTTGTTTATAAGCTCTACCTGGCTAGTCAACTTAGGCGTAGGATCCGTAGCTGCATGGCTAGGCTGTACAGTTCATTGTTTTTCTATTCTTGATGTTGTTGAGATGTTATATATATATATATATATATATATATATATATATATATATATATATATATATATGGGTGACGCTACAGCCCGTAAGGGGCCAGGGCCTAGCTTCTCAGCAACCACTCTTATTGTGCGTGCTCTTCTCCCACGAGTGGAGAGGTTTGCAAACGGCTAATTGACGGCTGGCTGTGTTCTGCCAATCAAGTCAGTGTCATGGTCTTGGTAGAGACCAAGATTATAACCAAGATATTATTATATAAAGCAGTGGAGTGTAAGTTTTCCACAATCTTATCCAGGACGCTATATTAAAGAAGACAGCGCGTCACCTCGCTTTAAACCTTTTTCGACTTTGAATGTCTCAGTGTGTTGGTTACCGACCTTAAGGGAGGAGAAGGAGTTCTCCTTATTCAATTTTTAATCGATTTCAATCAATTCAATTATGTAGTCATACGAAATCGTACATGCTTCAGAAAATATAAATTAATTCAAAAATGCATGCAGTCACGATCTTCATTCAAATTGTCTCATAATTCATATCAAAACGATTCCAATAGGCTTCAATACTATCGAATTGAGACAGCTCATCAGAGTTTATTATACATAAATTGTTATCTACATTTGCGTCGCTTTATTGACCGGTTGACCAGTTCTTTGGTCTCTCTGCCATCAAAGTGTAATCATGATTGACGCCATGCAGTGAACCCAATTCGTGAGTACTCCTCTCGGGGAAGAATTCCCATCCTTCCTCAACTGAAAGCTTCTTACCAAAGGCAGCCGCACCTAAAAGAAAAATGAATCGATCAATACCAAACCACCATCACTTGTCAGCTTCCAACAAAAACATACTGAGGAAAATCGCAGCAAGACTTCCACTGACAACTGATCTTCTCCATGATCCGTACACGCCTGCGGATAGCACAGCACCAATTGTGTAATTCCATCTAAGCGTTGTTGCATTAGTTTTATGTGCATAAAATTCATACAAATCGAACGTACTTATCATCCTTTCCACGCAAATTTGTTGCGGTATAGGTGCCGAGGGCAAAGGCTGTAGCCATGCCAACTAATGGACCAGTGAAGTATCCATACCTTCCAAGTGTGGCAAGGTATCCTTGTGTCTTGGAAACCATCAACACATCAATAGTTGACCATCCCAGTCCAAGGGCAGCAGCATATTTGTTAATGGCAATTATTTTACCAAAAGCATCCTTCCCCTCGGGTTGGTCGTAGTAATTGGCCTTAAGGATGGACATATTACAGCTAAAATTGTATTAATTGAGAGTGATTGATGTTAAAATTGTTTAGAAATACTGTTATGTGCTTAAGATGGAACAGAAAATTGAATAAATGCTGTAAAATAAGGTTTTTTTATTCAAGAAAAACATCTAACCTGCTATTTACGTAATTTTTGACAGCCGTTTTAAACGTCAATTTGACATATCTCAGAGTTCAACAGTAATTTTGTTTAGGGGCGAGTTCGAAGATATGCATTCTTACGAGAGATGTAGATTTGTCTAATACTTGGAAATGGGCAATTCATTGGGGATTTTTTTTAATTTTTTAACAAAAACTGGGCTATTTTTCTTGTGTGGAATTGGTGAATAGAAATTACTGGTTTAATTTGATTCAATTGATTTGAAGTCAGTCAGGGACTTTTGTTTGATGTTAATCGTTAAACAAAATGTTCGAGAATCCGAAGAGGCAGTCAAATTAAGTGTTTTATTCGTAATATTCCGCAGTTGAAGGGGCTCGAGTTGTTTTTACTAAAGAAATAAACAGTCATTCTACGATCAATGTTGCAGCACCGTCTAAAGACTCAGTTTGAAATATTCGACGCCTCAATTTTAATGTCTCAACTTAATGTTCACCATATTTTGAATGTCGCATAACATATCTTTGGGATAATAAGGATTTGACTTGTCGGTGACTCTGCTTCTAGCTCTGCATCTCTGCGAAACCAGGCAAGAATGATAGGAAATTCATTGGACACTACTCGTTATAGCTTTCCGATTAAGTCACTTCGCTTATAAGTGCGGACATTAGAATGCTTCCAAGACTTCCATGAGATATAACTTATATTTGCCGACGTGCTTGTTGATAAATGTTTTTTTTTTTCAGAAGGTTCTCATTATTTACTACACAGTACACACCAAACAAAATCGGCTTACGATAGGTATTCGAGTCGGTTCCTACATAGAACGTATATGTTAAATGCAAGGTTTCACGCCGAGATGCTGATAAAGTTTAGAGAATATATCTGCCTACGAACTGCTTTACAGAATTTACCACACGGCCGTACGGGCTCACGTGGAAAGGTCATAACACGAGTGGTTTCTTCAGTGTATCTTCAACGAAATAGGCTTATGAAGAGATTGTACATACAATTGGGTCTGTGGATCGTGAACTACCAAGCCTATCACTCTACACCGAATCCAAAGCTCTCCATGGATATAGAGAAAGTCTCATACTAGCTTGTCAGGCGGGAAGACCCATAAAGGGTCCGAGCCTGAGTGATTGCTGCCTTACATCGATGACGGTCCTGGCTACCGTACTTCCAGTCATCAAGACCAAACTGTCTTACATCCACGATGACCTGATCTCTATACCGGTGGTTGGTATTAAGTCTCATTGGTCTCTGCAAATTTACCTTCGGCATAGTCTCCAAAGCTGCAAATCAAGATGCTCGAATACAGGTCGTTATGAATGTTATATGGGTTGATTTCGAGATGTATATGGTACTCAAACAATTCACCTAGTCATTTAGTGTCCCTGAATACGCTGTCTTTCTAGGTTACACTTGCAGTTTATACAGTCTTAACAGTGATGTCCATTCGTCTATACTTGTCCTGGATACCATAGGTTACATGCATTCGCAGGTGCACTGTCTGGCGGACGAAATTCTATACAGTTCGTTGTTGAAAGAGGGCCAAAAATCGAATGAACAGATTGCATGCAATTTAAGCGGATTATTTGCTTAGTTTGAAAAGTGTTAAGAAAGGCATGAATTTGCCATGTCAGTAACCCATTTGGTCTAATACAAAATAAACCTTTTTTCGCTCACATTGAGCAACTACTCATCGTAGACAGGCACTGTGGACACAAAATTGTTGCAGGTCGTTGACAACAGACAATTTAATGTATTTACCATGCAAATGACACATGCTCACATACCTGAGACATCGGCTGCTCCACCCAAATTGTGGGTTGCGACAAAGGGTTTCGCACAAAATGCGCTGAAATTCACGGCGCGCATGTACAAATTTTATGAATGACCAGACTAAATTGCATTTTCTTCCAGCATCTCAGCTGGTATTGCCATCTGAAGCACTTCACCCATCGATATCGATTTTTCTCTCGTCTGAATTTAACTTTTACCTGAGCGTTGTAAACAAAAATTTGGCTCAGCTCTTTGAATATTGCAAAATTAATAAAAGCTTGTTTTGTGCATAAATTAAGTGAGTATTACAATCTGTATTGAAGAGTCTTTTGTTCTGCGAATGTTTTGTGAACAGTGCCTCAGTATAATTTGTTAGATTGGGAAAAGTATATTTTGCAAATATTTTACCTTTGTTTTTCGTTTTAAATACATAAGTGCGTTCATTTTGTAGGGTTATTACGTGCTTGGAAGGTTGCGTATTCTGCTTTGGATAGAATTAGGAGAGATTTTCTTCTCTTTTATCATTTACCATAAAAGGTCCATGTGATTCTGCCCTTTCACATCGAGAAAGCCTTTCTTTGTTTCAGATTTAGCTCATCTTCACAGAATTGTTAGTCCCTTTGTCTAAAGTATGTTTTAAAACCTTTCTATCAAGGGAGACCTACTCCCTGAGCCTTTATACATACATTTTGTGTGAGTTTATTGAACTCAATGAAATAATTGAAGTTATTTTGTTATTTTTAGTATGGACATTACAAATCATATTCTTGATTTACAGATTTATGGCATTTGTGTAACTGTAGACTGTGCTGAAAACGGATATGCACTGCATCGAAATCTATTTTTTCTTTGTCATGTGTCGTTTATTCTGCAAATTCTACACGCTATAGGTAGCCAGACACCTATTTTGCAATGAGACTCCGCAGAAAGATTCGATTTCGTTTCAAACGAAAAACTCCTATTATCCTTAGATCGTTCATCCTTTCTTCGAAGGGTCACTAACTACTCAATCAAAGCTTTGTTCGTACCACTCACATGGGAAGGATGGCCTAATAACGACGGACGCTGATGGGCATATTGTGATTTCCTCCATTTAGAGTTCACGCAGGATGCCTGAGTTCATAGTAAAACTTTATATGTTCTTGACTAACCGGCGGCAATTTTGTCCACTTCAAGATTGTATCTGCCTTGGTGTCGATGATGTGTACTCACTAAGCAGTTGCAATGTCCTGCAGTTTTGATCGTTTTCACATTCTGCAGGTCTCATCTTGTGTTAAGCCCATGGTCACGAGATGTTTGTGGACAGGTTAGTGACCAGCAAGGAAGTCTGTAGCTATACGAATCTGACTCCTTTTGAGTCTGAGGAGCTGTTTCGCACTATTTTTGTTAGCCTGCCTCCTATCTTAAGTGTGCGTCCAGTAATGGTTGGTCATGGCCTTGAGCGACTTATTTTAATAGCTCTTAGCGGTGTTGATGGGTTGACACAGAATGGTTGTGGCATCATGAATGATGATGCGGATCCTTTTCTGGCTAGTAGGTCTGGTCTCTTTCGTTTGCTCTGTGACCTGATACCCAAATGATATGGAATCTGTTTGTGTTGGCCGGCTGGTGTAACAATTGTACGCAGTCCCTTACTAGTTTAGAGGTGACTTTGTAGTTATCGAAGGCCAGAAGATCAACTTTGCTGTTAGAATGAATATAGATGCGGTTGTTAATAATAAAGTGCAGTTAACTCTGCTAGACTCATATCAATTAAATTTTTGTTAATTATGAAAGATGCTAATGCTGCGACATTCAACAAGGTGTAGAAGAAAAATCCAATAGTCATCGCCTCGTCTGTCGTTCACGTGAATATTCTTCTGACATTTGATCCTAGCCGTCGACGCCAACTTTATATTCCAAACCATTCCGTGTCATAGTGAACTTTTGACAAAGTGACTACAAGACTTTTCTCGACTTGCGTGGCCACCGACTTCGCGAAGGATTGTTAGTTCTTAGACGACTTGTTCTTGAAGATTGTTGGTACCCTTTTCTTTTCCATCGCAAACCAAATGGTATTCGATTTCTTCTCGTCTTACTTACTTTCTTACTTACCCCAGGAGGGTCGGAGCCTGAGATATTGATGCCTTCCAGAGCCTCTTACTTCTCTTCCATACACTCCATACTTCTCTTCCTCTTACTTCTCTTCCATTATTATTTTTCCATGCCTTCCGCACAACCGCTGATCTAGTCAGGATGTTTATGCACCCTTTTGATAGCAATGTTGAGGTCTTGTGAATAGACACCCGTACCCACCAATTCTTTTGTCTTTGATCCATCTGTGAAAATGCGCAGAGGCTCTTTCAGCGTTTGCCTGTCAGTCATCCAGTCCGATCTGGAAGGAATGCTGATTTAGAATTTCTTTTCGAAGATGGCCTGGGGTAGCAGGCGGTCGGTGTCGCTAGGTAGGAAATTGAATTCCTTGAGAATGGTTGAGTGGCCAGTGTTGAGTTCGGACCATAATCGAAGTGTTTTGAGTCTCAGGGCTGTGCTTGCTGCTGCTAGTTTCCCAAATATTTCCAGAGGTAGGAGATGGAGGAGAATATTGAGTGCGTCTGACGGAGTACTTCTCAGTGCCCCGCTGATACACAGGCAGGTCAGTCTTTGTACTCGGTTGAGTGCATTGCAGCTTATAGCCTTGTTTAGTGCTCTCCACCAAACTGAGACATCATACAGAAGTGTCGGTCTGACGATAGAGGTATACGTCCAGTGAGCGATGCGTGATTGTAGGCCCCATTCGCATCAATGGCCTTTTTGCAGCTAAAAAGTGCAGAAGAGGCTTTTTTTACCCTTTCCTGGATATTGAGCTTCCAACTTAACTTGCTTGTCGAGAGTGAGACCCAGAAATTTCGCACTGGTGGTTGGCTGTAATGTAGTACCGCACAGCAGTGGGGGGTCAAATTGGGGATTTTGTATCTTCTGGTGAAAAGTACGATATCCGTTGTTTGTGGGTTGACACCGAGTCCGCATGTTTGTGTCCATGCCTCTATCCATGCGTTTCTCATATTCGTCATACAAAAATCTTCTACTCCAGAGCCACTGCCTTATACTTTTTCTGCTAACATACTACGCCTCTCCAGCCAGCACGATATTTCGCCAGCTGCCTCCAGTTGCGCACACCAAGTTGGTTGAGGTCCTTCTCCACTTGTGTCCCCCATCTAGTGCGAGGACGTCCTCTGTTGCGCTGTCCCAATGGCTCGGTGTCGAAGATTCTTCGGGCCGGAGCTGTGGTGTCCATCCGCTTTACATGACCTAGCCATCTTAAGCGTTGGATCCGAAGACGCTTAACTAGGTGCATGCCGCTGTACATCCCGTATAGTTCGTGGTTGAACCTTCTCCTCCAAACGCCATCAACGCAAACAGGACCAAAGATCGTAGAACTTTTCTCTCAAAACAACCAAGAGCTTCTTCATCCTTTGTTGTGTTGTTGTTCCCAGTTTCCCTAATTATGTGGACTGGAAATTCAAACATTTTAAATGACATAATCTTGACTGTCTTACGTTTCGGAATTCGGAATTGTCTTCATTTCCCACAAAGACTTTCTTTTCGCACTTTAGGGAAATCTCTTCAACTACAATCTGATTCGAGAGATGTCCGCAACAAGATCATCCTATTCGCCGGTCTTTCTCAGATTCAACGGATATTTCATTGCTCTCTTGCTCATTTATTTATTTAGCTATTCACCAATTTCCGTTTTGTACAAATTTCCATGGATATCCGTGTGTGAACTAAAACGCCAGACAATCAAAAGCAGAGAAAACACTCTCTTCCGATCAGACCGCCACTACAAACAGCTACCATCTAAGTGAGTGTGTATACAGAAAAGAAATCACCGCCACATAGCATCGACCGCATAGTACAAAACAAATTATCGAATGGGTGTTCATATGAATCAACCAACAGAGACGTTGAGCATTGTATAGCGAAAAAATTGTTTGATATTTCCAAGTTTTATCTTGCCGCTCCGTCACTGCCGCTACCGCTGCCACAAGCGAGCGTCGTGAAAATGAAAACTGCACAAGAGGAGGAAAAAGAAAATGAAATAAATCTATGATGAGCATGTGACGGTTTATAAAATATCTGCTTAGGTGATCTTAATAGTCACAGAAATTTGCTTGGCCAGTTCGAACGGTCTACTCGGACTTTACGTAAGGCTCCTCCTCAGCTCTTGACTTTTGTAGATTTTTCTTCTATATTCTTCATATTTTTTCCTTTCTTTCGATCGCCGTTGACATGCACCTTGTACGAACCGTATTTTATTCAGTCAGTGATCGTGGATCGCTGTAATCAGTTTATTTAAATTAATTGGTGAATAGTGGACTGTGGAAAATCCGGAAGTTGTTTGTTTTTGCAAAATAACTAGGCCGTTTCATAACCGTCAGTGTAACAGTGCGGACGATGCTGAATATCTTAGCATTCTGCAAAGTCTAAATATACCAAACGTCTAAACGCAAAAAACAAAAACGAGAGAAAATATTTAATAATATTGTGTGCGTGTGTGTTGGAGTGGGTACAGCAAGTTTACGAGCTCTAAAAATAAGACCGCTCAGGATTTTGCTCATATAATTGTGCGAAAAGTGTCTAAGGAGTTTTTTTTTGTTCGTCTTCTTCTTCTGGGCTGCGTGCAAGTGAAACAAGAAAAAAAGAGCTAAAAACAATTTGAAAATATTTCAAACGCCGCCGCGTCGCACGTTATGGATGACAATTTCACGGTTTGCACTATTCATGTACATTTCAATTAGGACATGCATGGACCCTTAAATCTAAATTTAGTTTCGACATGAAATTATGACCCAAATAAAGGGAAGGCGAACTTTTGCCAAAAAAATATTTTTTCTGTTTTGTTTTGAGGGATGTAAGCTGACTTACATGTGATGTGATGTTAATTGCTGTTGGAAAACAATTTTGAGATTATACACCTGTTCAAGCAGTAGCTATGAAGTTGTCTGAATTTTGCAACGTTTAAAACATTTCAGTTCATTTGAGCTCAAAAAATCACTTCAAGTGTGTCCCCTGATAATTGGTCTTCCGTTCGGTAATCTGTACACCATGAAAAATCGTTTGTTCTTTTACGATCGTTCACTAAATCCCAAAGCGGACGGCTCGGCGCATCCAAAACAAATTGGTTTGGTTTAATAAATAAAAACTATGACGTGACTTTTCTTCGAAAAATGTACGCTTCGTTTCTCCAATTTTACGATTCCTCCCGGAAACATTGGATTTATGAGGCGGATTTATGTTTGCAGTCGTATACGTACTCAAATATAGTCACGCGCGTAGTTCTTTTCCCGTTTGTTTGCCCTTAAAGCTTGCGATTGCCTCCGGTCTTTTAAAACGATTACTCCTTTTGCTCGATTCATTTGTATTTAGTTTTATTTAAAAGCCAAAACTGTTGTTGGTAAAATTTAGGCGAGAGAATATTTGCATGTTTACTGCCGAAATATTCTTAATGATTTTTCTTGTTGCCAATTGTTCTAGACTTGCGAGAAATTAGTTCAGTTTAACGATTATCATTATAAGTCATTACAATTTTCAGACAAGTGCCCGGGATTGAGGCAAATCAAATGTATTTCCATAGACTGACGCAGTTGCTGGATTGCTTGCACTCGTATGGCTCTTAATTGGACAAATTTGATTATGTCGGCTGGGGGAAGATTGAAAGTGTTCTTATTATACATTTTAATTTCCCATTCCACTCGACTGATCTACTTTGCAGTGTTCGGGATGAAATGAGGATCATTAGGACCTATACTATGCATCGGCCGTTGCTGACGTTGATGTAATGTAGGTTTGCTTGCGACCGCTGTTGCTAAGGATGTGATGTTCAATCCCAAAACTCACTGGCTTTCATAATTCATGTCCTCACCTCTTGGGACTGGCCACTGTCAATGTCAATGTCTAGAAAAAGCTTCTCAATTTCGCCGTGATAAAATATAAGAACGCGCAGCACGAGTGTTTGCTGTAGAAGCTTGACCGCGGATGTGTATGGGCTCTTTAATATTATTGTTAGCTTCTCTTCCTCCTCAACTAACTTGGAGTGCGAAATTGGAGGCAGTTGGCTAAGGATCGTGCCAGCTGGAGAGGATTGTAAGAAAACGCTGACTGAAATTCGAAATGCTGATGTTCAATCACTCAATCGAAATATAATTCGCGCTGTCCGTGGTCAGTTGGCTTGGATTCTCGAGTGAATTAAACTTTATAAGGAGTTATGTAGCTTCTTTGAATCCAACGCTTAGGATGGCTAGGTCATGTAGAGCGGATGGACACCACAGCTCCGACCCGAAGAGTCTTTGATACCGAACCATTGGGACAGCGCAACAGAGGACGTCCTTGCACGAGATGGAGCACACAAGTGGATAAGGACCTCAACCAACTTGGTGTGCGCAGCTGGAGAAAGATCGTACATGTTTGAGGAGACGCATGTTGGTTGAGGCCCAGGTCCACCCCGGACTGTAACTCCAATCCAAGAAGAAGAAGAAGAAGGATTTATGTAGATGCAAATTATGGTAAAATGTTTCGTAGCCAAAATGGTGTATTCATCCTAAAACTTCAAAGCTTTCTCCATTGCCTGCATTTTGATAAGGGATAGTCCTTAAGACTGTTTTAACGTATGTTACCAGTCTCTAGTAGTAGCATACTCGCATGGTGACGTTGGCTGATGGCAATTCGAATCGCACCTTGTAAAGACCAGTAGCCTTGTTTCAAAGAAAGCGTTGAAAAATATTAACAGCGATTGTTAAAAGGTCCTTATTGTGAATGAGGCCGATGCCTTTACAACAGTGTCTTTGAGTGGTCAGAGATTCATGGAATTATTGAAACAGTTCGAGGAAGCTACACAGGCATTGGGCAACTTCAGTCCTTATAATTTCTATGTAGGATTTGAAACCAATTTCCTTCTTTAAAGTAACAAAATGGAAGATTGTTATTGCTTTAGATAAGAAAACACGTAGCGCCCGTGCAAGCCCAATGCAAGGAAAAAAAAGGCAACATTCAGTCAACAGCTTGAGGACACACATTTTAAGGGTGGTTCTGCATCCTTCTTTTGTTAATCCAACAATCGAAATGCGTGAAAAAAGTGACTTTTTATCAAGACCTGATTTTTCAACAGTTTTCTACTTTGCTGTCTAGTCGCAATATAAAGAGAACCGGTCTAAGAAAAGATCTGCAATATTACTATCATCACCACGAGCTGGTTTAGTTGCATGAACCTAAAAGTGCAAGACAAGTTGAGAAAATATTAAATACAAGGCACCAATTACTGATTAATGGATTAAATTGATGAATATCAGCTTGTCTTATTTTTAATAGCTCATAGTTTTCTTAGATTCGCAATTGTAAAAAACCTTCCGAAATATGCCTAATATACAGTCTTGGGTGACAGTTTGGTTTGGGGAGTGTGATTAAAGTAGACATGTGACACACACTCCACGAATTGGTTGATTTTAAATTCAAAGGAAACTCTAAAGCTGTGTCCACTTCAACAGTAATGTCTGTTACATTTGTTGTTACGTTACTTACTTATATACAGCTTTTTATCTAAACAATATTTACAACCAAAAACCTATTAAAGATCTCTCCATTGATAACCTGAAAGCTCTTTACATTGAATCACTCTAAATAAGTTGTAACTAACAGTTTAGCAATTCTAGTCATCACTTGTTTTACATATGTTCCCTATTTCTTTACTTTTTCCTCTTCCTCCTTCGTTCGATGAATACGTTTTAAGTAGTTTCTTAAGTAATTCTGATGAGATTGGCCTCATCGACTCACCCTCAGCTGACACTTTAGTTTTAATATCTTTGCGTATTGTACTGATTGGATAAGACGAGACTAGACGACAAACAGAATATTTTGAACTGCGACAAGGCCAGCCCTAGATAGGTGATTCATTCACTCATTTATTTCTATGTCATAAACAAGTTGCTGATTACTGATCGGAAAACTATTTTCGCTTTGAAATGCAAGGACTGTCTTCGTTAATGTGAAATTTAATTAAATGGATACATAAATCAGTAGAATAATGCAAAACATTTGCGTGTATACTTATGTAACTTTACTGGATTTGATGAAAAATACAAACATGACCAAACACTTCTTAAGCACCGTGTTCCTTCTGAAAGGATTCAAAAAGTGATCATGTTCGGCAAAGCAAACCGTCAGACATCGTGTTCCCGTAGAGGGCCAGAGCCTAGCCCCAAGTGACTTACAGTTCAATGCCGACTCCGAACGGCCAAGTTTGAGAAGCTTTTTCTAGACTGGAAATACTCTTTGAGCATTTTCAGTGACTCGAAAGACGTGAGTCGTAAACATTTTTTTGTCGCACAAACCAGGGATCGCACTTACGACGTCGAGGTTGGGGTTTGACGCACATACCCACAACACCACGGGCCACCACTAAGATGTACATATATCCTTTAAAGAATATGTATATTTAGTAACAACTTCTATAGCCCAGGATCCATAGGACCACTTGTGCCATCGGTCCCCTGAGGAGACCTTCGGTAGTACGCGACGAATATTTCATTAAGAGTTTTATTTTCACACTCGTTTTTACACCTGGTTCGTTTTTTGTAAGCCTACTTCGTTCTTGTGGACAATTTGCTACACTTCCTGGGGTCTGCATTCTCATCTCTAGCTTTATTTTGATAAAACTCAAAATATTTAGATGATTGCGTATGATTCCGTAAATCCAGTGTGAGGATTCTATGAGTCACATCTTTCATATCTTTGCAGAAATTTCTCTCTCGCGCTCGCTGTCTGGTTGTAACAAGATTCGAGCAGGTGCAAATGAATTGTGTTTAGCTACAGTTTGAAACTAAGGTCATCTGCGTTGTGTGGGAAACCCATTTTTGCGGCATAATCTCTTATCCTGTACAAACCACCTCCAATTTGGTGATATCCTGTCGAGTTTGCCGAAGGATATCATTTGTTTTGGATCGATTATGGTTGTTGATCTGACACAGATTATCAGTCTGAACTATGTGAGGTTAGCTATATGAAGGAATAGAGATATTCGTCTCCACATCATAGTCGATTATTAGGTTTTTATTAGAGGTAGACACCACTCTCGAGGAGACTGTTAAATAGTTTGAACTATTGGAGATTTTTTGTTTGATTATTTTTTTCTTGCGTTTGAGTTGGGTACTCTGGTGCTGTGCACAATCGGCTATAATTTGTAAAATCCAATTACCCCCAAATTTAACAATAGATCAATAGATTGAATAAAAGATTTATCTTCATTTCAGGTAATGTCAAACATACGATTTTTACATTAAAAATCGGGAGAGTAAATAAACACTTAAACACAGATATGAATATAAGTATAAATAAATCTGAATTAGACTAACTTACGGATAAAATCGAAACCAAAATAAAACTAAAACTAAGAAAACCACAAAACGATTAAGAGAAACAAAATAAACAAAATCACTAATAAACCATGAGGAACGCACCGAGTCACACTGGGTACCTAAACGATGGACTGGGACCAAAGAAAACAGCATTTATAATTGTAACCGTGATTGGATGTGTTGCGATTCTATGGCCAAAAGTCTTCCATCCCATGATGTTTGGGGGCACAGTGCCAAAGACATCCCCGCCCACCAAAGATCATCGTTTGCCTGGCGGTAAGTTCGAATGAAATAGCTTTTAATCAATACAAAAAACAAAACAGATGAGATTAAATTTGCATCTAAAACAAACACATCGAAGGATGTTGTGATGTTGTTCTTGATAGGGAAAAATTCCTAAATTCAACTCCCCTCGAAGTTGGACCACAACTATATCGAAAGCATCTGAATTTGCTTACCGGCGAAATAAGTAGGTTTTTGTGTTTTCTTAATTTGTTCGTTTTTCGTTTCATTTATTTTTTTTTTATTTTGTTTTCTTTGTAAGAATGCAGTTTGAATTGAAAGTGTGTTCACCTTTCCGTGACGTTAACAATGACTCGGTAGAGTGCAATGAGAAAGATTCATATAAAATGAAAAGTGAAAATTAAGCGGCTTTTCTCTACATACACGTGTACATATTTACAGCTGTTCACAGTCACTGTTAGGAGTGTGTATTAATCGACACCATTTTCAGTTTGATTTTCCCCCAAAATTAACAGCCATAACACAGTTTCGATCTACTAATATCACAGTGAACCTGAGTCTACTTGCACAAGTGTAAGAGTTTTACTAAATAAATCATTTTGCTACGTGTATGTTTTTTGTATGATATTTTATAGTTTTTTGTTTAATTTTCCCGAAAGGAAGCGACACATTCTTTGTTTAGTGTATTTAATTATTTTATTTTCTAGAAAATGAATTCTTAACATTTACTCTTTGTTCATTTCATGTGAGGATAAAGGAAAAGAAGTCTGTACCTTTGTAAAAATGCTTACACCATACCACTCGTCAGACAAAGTGTATTCCCTGTTATTTTTGAATGTATTTAGGTACCCCGAAGATTTCATTTAAATCAATCCAAAAAATGGGTATATTTGTACATACATTCCTTGTGGTTTAGTTTTTTAAGTGGTTCTGCTTTTATCCCACAAGTACTAATGCCAGCAATGTCTTTACAGAACTGCCTTGACATACTTCCCGCCTTTGATTTGCGAATATCATTTCTGGTTGGTAACACGTGGCGGTGAATGTCATCTGCGCAGCAATCCCAGTGGAAGCAGTCTACTTGTGCAAAACCCTGAGATGTTCGTAACCAAGCGAGGTGTCCACTTTAAGAACTCACACAACGTCGAAATGAACCACTTCAAAGAGATGTACTTTTAACAGATATTTGCCAGTTAGCTTAGGTTGAAGTTGCTACCTGCTATACTGCCTACTGCCTACGCTGGTGGCCCATTGTGCTACCAAGCGATTCAATGCCGGAATAGACACTATTTTGTGCTGCTGATGAGGCAAAGAAGATGACCGACTCATAGGTTTCTCAGTTTGGTCATTTTATTGGAGTAATGGGCTTGCAGAAGTCTATATCAACTGGATAAAGCAGCTCTACAGTTGCATAACAAATGTACAATGGTTTCTTCCTCACCCTCATTTCCGTAGCTACTGCATAAGTCAGTGTAAGGGAGACTTATCCTAGAAGCATGAGTACCAAGTGCATTTTGCCCTGTTATAACGCCAATGAAGGTTCTAAGATTAAGTCTGCTCTTATGGATCAGATTAAGCTAACATTTGGGATAAACATAGGCCAGAGTTGTTCAGATATGATATGAGGCATCCAGCGCCACTTGACTATTTACGATTTGTTTGAGCTAGCTTGTCCATCTTCAGATGCTCTACATATGCCGACATCCGGAGCAACAGAATTTCTTTAGCCATCTCGTTAACAGATAGGCGGCAATTACGGGAAGTCCTTGTTGTCTGGCTTTCGGAAAATTTGACAATATCTGCTCCCGGTCATACATTGTTTTTTTTTTTGGCCAGGATAGAGCAGCTTGATCGCTATAGTTTCGCGATGAAAGACCTGAATGCTGTTAGTTAAATCGTCTGGCATTTGCCACCATTCTCAAAATCTTAGGATATATCCCAAACCCCAGCAACTTATCTGGGCGGATAGCGAAGTACTTTTACAATTTGCCATGAATTAACGAAGTCGCAGATTGAACAACTTATTTGCTTGACTTCCAACACCTTGTCAGAGATGGATGTGCGCAGTCTGAGAACTTGTATGAATTCGACATTGCAGACGGTTATTTTAACCTAGCACATCTCACTTCAGTCACAATAAATCGACTCTCGTGCCTGTGTGCGAAAATCAATCATCAAATCAAATATTGGACAATAGTGCCAGCACGTAGTTTCAACCATCGAGTTGCATTGACACACTTGAATAATCGCAGCACCTGTCTCAATCGAATATCCTCCATTGTATCGTCAGATCTGACAGCAGACATTGAAATTTATAGTTCACAATCACAATTTTAGGTGTAACTCGTCACAAGTTACATAATAATAATAATATGGGTAGCGGTCCAGCCCGTAGAGGGCCAGGGCCTAGCTTCTCAACAACCACTCGTGTTGTGCGTGCTACTGTTCTCACACGAGTGGAAGGGACCTACAGTTTTATGCCGACTCCGAACGGCCAAGTTTGAGAAGCTTTTTCTAGACAGAAGTACTCTTTGAGCATTGTCAGTGACTCGAAAGAGGTGGGGTCGTGAAAATTATTCTTGTCGCACAGATCTGGAATCGAACCTACGACGTCGAGGTTGGGGTCGACGCACATACCCACAACGCCACGGGCCACCACAAGTTACATGCTGACAGAAAATATTTGTTTCGAGTTAACCAACTATGGACAAAACTCGATTGTATCAAGTAATGTGGTGGCACTCCAGCATTCCATTTCATACTTCGAAAGACAGAGTGG
Organism: Eristalis arbustorum; assembly: GCA_916610145.1. Lineage (NCBI taxonomy): Eukaryota > Metazoa > Arthropoda > Insecta > Diptera > Syrphidae > Eristalis > Eristalis arbustorum. Next base: position 29,588,631 of record OU744319.1, on the reverse strand, counting down.
AGGTTTTTGTCAAGTCTGTAAGGAATCTTGCCCAAGACCACAAATCTCCAAAGCATCTCCAAACGAATACGAGTTTGAGTACATTCACCGTAACCGCTGCTGGTCAAGTTTGATGTTCATATGCACTATAACTCTCTGGGAAGAAGGTCGACGAGGATCATCCTTTTGATTAGCCTCAGCTACACTTACACGATTTCCAGAATATATAAAGTTTCAATAGTATGTTTGGGCTTAATATCGTTATTCGGTCTATATTGAATGATCTAACCCATAAAAAAGGAGATCGTCGTTGCATGAGGCAATGCATTTTCCATATCACTAATAACTTCGCATCAACTTTTCCTCTGGAATTTTTAAACAACCACACCATTGTCAGTCTGTTTACGAGCGTGCCTAGAACGGAATACAAAATTCTCGTTTGATCGCACGTATCGATGACAGCAAAAATGTACAAAAATTCAGTGTTTCGAAATTTTATGTAGTTTTTTTTTTTGGTTTTTTTTTGTGTTTTAACGCAGATATAAAAGTTAAATTTATTTTCCTAATTAATAATTTTAGTCTGGGTTTTTTCTTCCTCAATACTAACATGAACAAAAATCAAAACAAAGCCATCCAATCTTTTATTGTACATCGTAATTAAAATGATCATAAAAACGAATAACAATCAATTGTTAGGTCTACGACAAGAACGACCACCTCATCTGCATCCCGAGTCGATATATCAGTCAATGAAGGAACGAGGTCGTGCGATTCCAGCCACCCAAACTGTCCCAATCGTTGAGAGGTCAAAATCAGCCAGTAATCCACCGCCAAGAATTGTTGAAGGAAGAGTAAGTCATAGTTATACGGATACCACATACAGAACATCTCCCACAGCTGTTTAGTGTATAAAAATAGATACGTAAACATCACAAACACACACGGGCATTCGAGGCTGTCTTTTAACAAATAACCCTGCATCTTCAATATTCTTGTTTTTTTTTTCCTTTGCGGCAGATGTATCATTATTTTTAAAAATAATCACACAATATGATGGTATACAAAATACTGTTGAACTTGTGCCAATTTGTTTGCTAATTTGCTCCGGTTACGTATAGGTATCTTCGTTCCATGCATCGAAATACATTTGCAATTAGTTGTACTTAAAATGCATGCGGATGCCAATGTCGCGATGGTATTTCAAGAAGTCGACTGCTGTGCTCTGGGGCTTGGTGCGATGTCATGGAAAAATAAAGCAAATTGTCTATCAATTAAGATCAAAGGACTTGTGTGTGATTCACTAAAATGCATATTCCAAGAGGCTTATTTATTTCTTTTCTTTTTTTTTGCTTGCATCAAACAAACGCTGAAGAGAAATTTGTGTAATGTTCCACGATTTACGAACGTGGTATTTTTAGACGACCTTTACCTCCTACGATAGATTTTCTGATGTACGAATTCACGGTCAATATTCATTCATTTAATTTCTACAACAAATCGGATGTAGTTGCCAGAATTCTAATTTTTTGAAACTAGAGCGATTTTACGATGCGACAAAGTGCCTTTAGAATGTTCGACTTTTTTGCGTGCACAGTTTTTCATAAACAAATACATTTCTCATAAGAAATCATTAATTTTTCCGTTCTTATTTATCTGACCCCTTACTCCAGTTAAGAAAATACGTTTTTTGTGAAGCACACATATGCCTCAGTTCTCGAGATTAATTTCCTCAGAATTTTTGATAGTTTATGTTGATATTCTTAATAGATTAATTTCTAGCGAAAAGAAATTAATTGATTTCTCGTCAAGAACGCGGTCTTGTAGTCGCATTAAATCCAGCTGATGGGACTTCTTTCTGGCAATAAATTATGAAAACGTGTCCAATGTGTTAAGAGAATTCCATTAAATTCTCGAGTATGCTTCGATGGGGTTTTTTTAATTAACTTGTCCACTTTCAAATACGGCCCCTAATTTAGTAGCACAGTTCCTTGGCAACCCTGAGATTATATTTCTCAGTCAGCTGACCTGCCGTCTAATTATTTTCGTATTTGTTTATTTTGCTTTGCTCAACTGAATTTCAAAAATAAGTTCCAAAAGAAGGCAGTACATCTGATTGGATCGATCGATTCATTGAGGAGGTTCAGAGACTGTGGTATTGATGGGATAAATCTGTTTTTTGTTTTTTTTTTTTTGATGACGTCCAAAGATAATTGTGAAGGTGGACAAGACGTAGTCAACAACGTCACTCAGCAACCGAGTGAGTCAGTGTCAGGGAGTTGAGACTAAACAGACAGACGGAAACTAAAAATCAACACACCTAGATCCCCTCTTAAATACGGCGAAAGGTGGATCGGTAAAAATGAAGAAGAATCGCCCTTCACACAGACCACATATGCCACATGTCCGTCCGTCACATGTATTTGGCATGTTGTCTGGACGTGTCAGTTCAATCCTGTCCTTTACAAAACGTCCTTTTCATCACGTTTTCTGCATTTCCTTCTATGCTTGGCGGGTCATGTCCGCTTTTGACCAGATGTTTGCGATAGCCGCCCTGGCCAGAGAGAAACCGCGTAAGATAGAGTTGTAGTTCACTGTTTGCCTTGCCTTGCAAGGTTCTATGATCGGAATGAGTTCTATCTTCCTTTGATGGTGACAATGTTGGTCCAGCGCTCTTACTACTGCGCTTTTGATCTGATCCTCTCCAGGGATCTCTAACCGGCACTTTCAGGCCCGCCGATGGCAGCATCTGGGAGAGAGCATTAGTGACGCCTGCTAGCAAGATCTATCTGCTTCTGATTGCGCTCACCGCTGCTCCTTCCCTTGGGTGTTTCACTTTAGGTGCGGCTGTCTTCTTGTACAATAGCAGAGTCTTCAAGCTCTACTAAGGTGAAGATAACCTATATCCATTGGTTTCGTGTTGTTTTTGGTCTTATATCTTGTATCAAAGCAAAGGCATAAGGATTTTGGGTTATTTCTGACATTCTATCGTACAACAACATACCTAGGGACATTTCTGCCACGTACTCAAAACATCGATGCATAGCCTTTTCGTTCGGAGAAGTAGATGCTCGATGTTGCGTTTCTCGCGTTTCTTACCCTGTACTGGTGAATAATTCCCATAACAGCACGAAGAAATCTCATCTCGCCAGCTTGAATTGGCGGTCTTATTTTTTTGGTCATTACAAAATTTCCATGACCACAGGTGCGTGGTTGGAACAAGTACTGAAAGCCGCTAACTTGACTTTTAAAACTGTGTCTGATCTTCAAAGCTGTTTAAATGTTGACCCAGCTGGGCCAATCCTACAGGAACGCTCAGCATTACTCCCCCACCCCTCGTGAAGAAGCCACCGAGATACTTGAACTTCTCCAACTGCTTCAATGGGACTCCACTTACATGTAGAGTACATTGAATACGCGTTCTGGAAATTAGACTAACCTCTGATTTGTCCAAGTTAACTTTCATCCACATCACAAGCCCATCGAGTGCGCGCTGGAGTACATTTTCAATGCATTTATATTCGCTAACAGCTGTGTCGGTGTCTACATAATTTACAACAAAAAATGATTTCAATTTAACTAAATCCACTTTTTTTCTATACATAGCCTGGACCCATACCTGGAATGCGTCCACCAATGGGAGCAGGATCGGTACACCAGGCACAACCAAAAGGAAGCGGTATGGGCTTAATAATGCCCCTCTACACAGTCGGAATAATAGTATTCTTCGTATACACCATCATGAAGGTAAACTCTGACCACACACATCCGCAACAAATTATTCATTTTCCGCTTCATTTAGATTGTTTTCAAGAAACCTATTCCCAATGCACCCTATGGGCCAGCACCGCAAGATCCGACATTTAGAAAAGAAGTTTTTGGACATGACAAGAAACCAGATGACTTGAATGGTTCTAAACTAGGTAAGCTGCGTTTTTTGCATCTCCTTACCTAACACTAATCATAACGTGGTAATGGCTAAATTTGAATAATAATACAATTCACATTAAACTCTGCTACCAATAAGGGTGGAGAGAACATCAGACAAGTAAGCTCATTGTAGTACTTAGATACCTTCGCTCAATTTCATTGTTATTTAATTTTTTTTTCTTATTAATTACAAATTTTAAAATATGTCCTTCTTACGATATTCTCGATTAGATTTATGAATTTGAGATACAAACTTGTATTGTCTTTGCTTTCTTGTGTTCTTTTGCTATGAATAACTTTAGGGATATAACAACTTTAATTCACGAAACAGTTGTCCAGAGCAAATGTGGGCATAACTTGAGGTTCTCTGTACATTAACTGCTAATCTACGATCTGGGTAATCTGAGATTTTCTTTGGCAAGAGCTAAGCGCCTGTTACATCATCACTTTACAGTTGCAGACTATTTAAAATGTGTACGCGTAGCTTAAAAAAGAGAGTAATCCTGAAGGATATCCATGGCTCATGGTTCATATCCACATGAATGCTTTGGCGAATACAATCTTTCTCTTTCATTCCAATGATTTGAAATTTAGTCAAAAATTTACGCAATTTTATCAAGTACAAGGAAGCTAAGGTTTGATTTCATTCTTGTAGCCATTAATATATGCCAAGGGAGGGGGAATAAATATGAACACACACACACACACGATTTATTCGGTCTCATCAGAAAACAATCGAATAACAATCGAATCGAATCGATTATTCTCAGTACCTACTACGACCAACAGAATGCCGGGTACTAATTCCTCGATTTATTCATATGTTGGTGTCAGTGTAAAAAATCAGCGTAAGGCTGTGTATTCAATAAGAAACTGTACCTACCAAAATAGGAACATTGGGAATGGAAATACAGCCAAACCTCTGTAATTGGAACATCCTTAAATCGAATTTTCTATAATTCAAACCAAATTTCTGCAAATGAATATTTGGCATTTTATTTGGCATTAAATAATGAATATTTGGTCTACAACTTCGTGCAGTTTGCTACGAGATGGCGTAACTTGTATTATTCCATTGGAACATGCGTTGGAAAGCTACTGTCATTGTAAAAATTTGTCATTGGAAAAGTTATAGCTTCAGATATTATTCTACATGTTTTTCTTGGATAAACGTTCAATTTTTGAAATAAAAACATCACGAATTAAGTTATGACCAAGTATGTGCTTTATTATCCGAATTTGTTGGTCAAAATTGATTATCTGCACCACCCTCGGGCCCAATTAGCTTAGACAACTGACGTTTTACTGTATTAGGTTTACGTGATGTAATCTTTAGGCACCACTCTTCGCTATGCACCAGGGTGAACGGTACTAGTCTGTATATGATAAATTGCCAAACCAAACTAACCCGAAAACAAGGGAGAGTTGTCAAAATATCTGTCATAGGAAACAATCTTGTCAATTAAAAGTAAGCCGCCTCTTAAAACGAAACCATTTCAGCAGTTTGCGAGACTTTACTATTTGGGGTACTTTATCCTACCGATAGTATTCACAAAATAGCAACATACGTCTCCAGTTACATATGAGTTTTAACTATGTATTGCTAGACATATATCGGGTGACTTAGGCCCGTCCACTGCGCATATATAGAATTTACTTTACAGAAAGGTTAAAAATAAATCAATACAAACTAAACCAAGAAGGTGCAAAATTCAAATTCTTGCAAATACAAGAAAATTATGCAATATTTGCAAATTGTAGAGTTGCACAAAAAAGCCACAGTACAAAATATTTAGTATTTAAATCGTGATCATAACCTTTTCAGCTCCTTTCGTATTCATAGTTCTGCACATTCAATTATTTTATCAATGACATTTAGCACGTGAGCATGTTTGGATTGGTAGAACATTCAACTTTAAAACTAAAAATTTATACAAATTTCATTTGATTTTGATTCCTATTGTATATACTTTGCTTTCCCCAAAATGAGTGTACCATATCTAATCCGGTTTTGAGCACTTATGAAATGACATTTCTATTTCCATACCACAGCACACCTTTATTAAACATGTACAGTCAAATTTAGCATTTAATTAACTCAAATTTGGTTTGATGGCATCAATATGTTTAATATTTTGTTATGAGTTTTCAAGAGAAACAAAAAACAAAAAAAAATATTTCGTAACAAATTTTTAGGATCTAATCAGCAACAAGAGAACTGTAACCGGATACATAGTCAAGAACAAAGGCTCCGAGATATGTCATCATCTAACCTAATTGTTGCTACTAACGGCTCCCAAACTGTTGGTCAAACATCAACAACCTATCCAATAAGTAAGGAATCTGAGCAATTAATGGAAATTGAGAAATTAAGGAAAAAACTTGAGGAAACTGAAAAGGCAATGGCAAAATTAATATCCGAAATGAATTCTGATCAGTTCCAAGCCAAGGTTAGCAAAATAAACCAAAAAAAACAACTTGTTTGAAATATTTGTATGTGTTCGTATAAATGACGAACAAGATTGTTTTAAATTTTATTTTATTTATTTTACTTTTTTTATTACGATTTGGTTCAACATTATACATATACATTTTATTTAACAATATGAACATTGAAACATTAACACTGGTCAACAGCAAATCATAACACAAGTACACAGTTATCTAACGGGAATCCAAGCACTGTTATACCGTATACTCGTATAATATTAAGAATGACCTGACGAAATCTACTACTTGACTTCTCATTTTTCATTTTAATTTTTCAAGATGCTCGCCATGAATTTTATAAAGCGGCAAACATTTGGCATTCCCTTTCTTAAATAAGTAATTAAATTCAATTCATTTATTTTCTCTTCGATTTCTTGAGACCCTTGATCTACTCATATAGCATGAGGATATCCTTTTTCATTTTCATACGTTTTTTAAACCACATACCACACATCACTAGTACTTGTAGTGGTGTTTTTCGTGTTTTTCTGTTTTTTTTTATTCGCACATGTGTGAACAATCCATACTGAACGAATTGCATTTACTGTTCTGTTCAAACTCTAAGCACACACTCGAAATGTATAAACTGCACCTCTAGCATGATTTACTTACTAAACAAAGAAGGGGACATATTTTAAAAAGATGTAAAAGCAAATCAACCATAAAAAGATAGCACTTTTCATGAGAAAATAAAATAAACCTGCGTTCTTAGCATAGAACTATGTATAAGTTTGTCTTACTTTTTTGCTCTCTGTAACGAATAGTTTGGTTTTTCTGCTACTTATACTCTCTCTTTCTCTCAAATTTTCGAAAACATATCTTAGTCTAAATATTTTTTTTCCTTTCAATTATTATTCATACATGTGCATAGTTGTAACAGCTATTCAAGGTTTAATTGATGCTGCTGACGAGCAATTAAAAGTACGAGAAAAACATTCGACTTCAGATTCAAATAAGGTTAGCAACAAATTTCAGATGCGATACGAAATTGGCGATTTTTTTTGTATAGTTCTGTATATAATATGCTGAAGATGTTCAGTCTTCATTGAGAATGCGTTTGCCTATCTACTAACGATATATACTGATTGTTCATCCAACTAACTAAATACACAACCCTCTGTCAGTTACCCAAGTGTATACTAACAAGGCGTGATTTGAGTTCTTTCTTTCGGTTTATTTTAAACAAAATACACGATAAAAAACTTATTTAGTTGTTTTTCTTTTGTTTTTCAACCGCAAATTGCATGTGTTGTGAATGTTTGGTGAGATCATATACGCTTCGGACTTGGAGTGAGCGAAATTTGAAGCGAATAGAACAGATGATGAGCCTTACATTTTAAATAATGTACAGTTTAAGAGGCTCTGTTTTTAAAAAAACAAAGGTTTCGTATTTTTTAATCGAACAATTTCGCTCACTTTCGCCTCATGATGTTTTTGTTTAGCATCGAGTGACAAGATATTAACTCACTCCTTTTTTGTGTTTTCAACTCATCACACAAACACTGTTGAGAGGAAATAATACCATTTTGTTTTTTTCCCTGTGTCCATTCAATAAAAAAAAAACAGGAAACAAACGACAAAACGATGACATCGAATAATGGAGACATTTCAAATGGACACACCGATAATGAAGAACTTAATTCTGTAGAAAAATCACTAGATGAATCCCGTGAAGACTTGAACATCACAAACATTTCAGCCGAACAACAAGAACTTAAGAAAATTGATAATGCCAAATCAGAGACCCTTGATGCCAAGAAAAGGGACGGAAGTACTGACAGATCGGTAGCGGTAAGTTTTTTTTAAAATCTTATGTTAAATTTCATTTGATTTTATTAGATGAATAAATGTAGGTGCTTGGTATGGAGGTGACAGCTAGTTGTGAAGGTGGTCGGAAATGGAGTGGTCGCCCTCCAACGCCAGTATTTTTCTCACATCCCGAACATGTAAGCCAACTGAAGTGTGCTTACTAACTTAAAGACGTTTTTTAAAGACTAACTCAAACAATTCCAATCAAACCGTGTATAGCACAAGACGTTGGAACATACAACATTACAATCTCCTTTGGTCATGAACTTGATAAATTTGTATCAGTGCATTCGTTTGTATTATTTCCTGTGAAAGTACAGTAGGCGAATGATCGAATAACGATTGGAGTGATTTGTATTTATTCATTCCCTTACAATCCCTGAGCGAGCGCCTTTCTCTGTTCTTGTGTTTTTTTTTTTGTTTTGTGTGACGCTATATTTCAGCGTGGATCTGTGCTTTAACCAACAATCCTGAAGCCAATTTGTTTAAGCTACTTCTCCACGTGTTTGCAAACAGACATACAGAAACTTAAGAAGACACGGTCACTTGATCACTTGATGGCTGAATATTCAAATAGGAAAAACAGAACATTTCTTTCGGACGGAGTTTTTCATCACCTTTTAAAATTGCCCGTACTTTTGCTTTATGGAGCAGGATTAAGATGATCAATAATCTGAATAACATCAGCTTGATCCCTTGAGTAAGGCCTCTAGCGCCCCAGCAAACCAAGACTTCTGCAAAAATTATTCTGCGTTTGAACTGGGCTCTCGAAGACTTCTGCAAGTCCTCTGTCTGCTTTGCACGATGTTCATTAAAATTTCAAGGTAGCACCTAAATGAAGCATGGACAGTTTTTAAATGTCATCCTCAATTCGAACCTCCAAACGAATCGAAAACAGAAAATCTCTTCCAAGAGTCACCAGTTTGCCACTTTTCTTACACAACTTTTATACTCATAAATAGAACTCAAACTATGAACTGTATTTTATTTAATTTTCAGTCCAGCGATAAGCTTGAAAATCCCCCCGAGCCTCAATCGATATATTTGGAAGGATCCTTAGGTCATGACTCGCAAATTTTAGTGTCCGACGCGGAGACACGTACAGAAGAAGTCTTCGACAAGGAGCTCAACGGATCACCTGAAGAGCCAGCCGTAATATCAATCTCAAACATACAACATCTTTTAAAACACGCAAAACTAAAATGTATACTTTTTCATTTAGGTTGTGCTCAGTAGTAAAATGACGTTATCCCTGATAAACCTTGATGCAATTGAGGGCAACTCTCACAATTTGAAGACACCACAAAGTGATGCAGAGAGCCCTCTAGCCGATGACATTGAAATAATTGGTCACGATGAAAAGTAATCAGTTAGCTACTTCACCAAAAACACCTAGTCCTTGAATCAAACAACTGAAGAGTGAAAGCTTTCTAAGGAACATGTTATTTATGTAGTAGATGCATTGTCTCGAATTAAAAACAAAAATGTATTTATTATTTTTATCACATTTAAAGATATCGACTGATGCTTTTTTTATGGTATCTTGCACTTGCATTATCTGCTCATCCCTTAAAGACCGTCGTTTCCATCTACAACAGGCTATCACAAGCGTCTAATATTTACATAGGTTCATTGTTTCGTTTACAATTCTTCGTTTAGAATTATATTCACGTAAAGCAAATAAACATCTTGAAAGTTAAACGCATTTTACTCAAGTAAAACATTTTAACTTAAGCAATAAGTCCATTTATAGATTTTGAATACAGAAAATATTGTTGAAGGACTTTAATTGTACAACATAATCCCTCACAATACCATTAAATGTAAGAACTCCATTATAAAATTTTCAATTATGAAAATAATAAAAGCACTCATAATACATTAAAAATGTTTGTTTTATTTCTATTTTTATGCGACGGAATGGCTAAAATGGGCTTGGCGATAGGCAGGGCATTTTGAACTTGAATGGCATTTTGAACTTGAATGGCTAAAATGGGCTTGGCGATAGGCAGGGCATTTTGAACTTTACCGGATGAGGGATTTGCCAACATGGAAATTGAACTTCAAAAAAATTGACAGTGTTTAGCAAGGCACTTCTGATGGTTTTCAGATTTCATCTGCTAACTGCCACAGCGGCGCTATGTGGTCTGCCTATGACCTATGCGCACCTATTTCCATGTTTTCGTATGTGTACTAATCGGTTCTGAGACTGTGGAACGCATCCGGCAACATTGAGATTTTGACCCCAAAATCTATGCAGCGGTTAGTAAGGGCTTTCAGATGGCCTTAATGCCTCATCTTCCAACTGCCACAACGGCCCTATTAGGCCCACCTGTGGCCTGTGCACACATGATTTGATGGTTTCGCATCTGATTAGTCGATTCTGAAAGTTTGGGACGAATCGGAAGACATCGGAATTTCCACCGAAAAAAGTTGCCAGTGGTTAGTAAGGCTTTTCTGATGGTTTGCAAAGTTCATCTTCCAACTGCCACAGGGGCCCTATTAGGCCCGTCTATGACCTGTGCACACACGATTTCATGGTTTCATATGTGTATTAATCGGTTCTGAAAGTTTGGCACGAATCGGAAGACATCGGAATTTCCACCGAAAAAAGTTGCCAGTGGTTAGTATAGCACTTCCGATACTTCTTAAACCTCATCCGGCCTATCTATGACTTCTGTACAGGGTCTCAACATTATTGAAATAAATATGTTTTATTGTACACAAATGTCGTGCCTATTGATTTGATTTAATATTGAAGGAAAAATAGACACAAGCTTAAGATATTTATAAAGTCCGTCCGCTGACCTACATCTACAGTTTTATGCTGACTCCGAGCGGCTTTTTCTAGACAAAAGTTTTTTTTTTATAATTTGCGCGTGCTCAAGGGGTTATTAATATCCTTAATTGTCTGGGATCAAGACACAGCAGGGGCCGAAGGTATAGAGGGAGATAGAGAGAGGCGGTACCTGTGCACGTTGGTCTTAAACATCTGCGGATTGTAATCTATGGGAAATGTTGAGCTGGGAAGAGCATTCCATATTCGTGTGGTGCGGCTAAAAAACGAGTCTTTAAATTTCACTGTGCGTCCGAAAGCAGGCTGATGAGCATTCCTGGCGAGACGTGTATTGCGGGTGAATTCAAGGAGAGGAGGAATACAGTTGGCTAGCTCACTTGAGCATCGTTTGTTAAAATAACGATAAAACACGGACAAAGAAGACACGGTACGTCGATGTTCAAGCGAGTCTAATGAACCCGCGATATCGTTGTCTCCTATAAGTTTTATCGCTCGCTTTTGGATTCTATCTAGTAGGTGCAGGGTGGTCTTGGGGGCACCAGACCAGATATGAGCGTTATACTCAAGCTTAGGGCGAATATACGACTTATAGATTAAAGCCAAATCAGAGGGGGTATTTCATGCATAGATTAAGGAAACCTAAACATTTCGCAGCATTTTTGGCGACCTCGAATATATGATCGTTTCAACTAAGAGTTGTGTTGATGCACAAACCGAGGATGGAAAGTTTTCCGGTTTCGTCGATACAAGCGCCATTCATGGATAATGGCTGATTATCACGGATTCGCTTTAGAGACAGCAGACAGCATTGAGTTTTGGAAGCATTGAATTCCACTCTGTTGTTCTTACCCCAGTTAAATATGCTGTCTAGATCGGAATTCAATGTGCTTGACATACGCTGCCGTTCCGAATATGAAAAGCTGAGGGTGCTGTCATCAGCGAAAGAGTGGATTGGATTAGAAGTGGCAGACAGGAGATCATTTATAAAAATGAGAAAGAGTGTCGGCGGCAGAACAGAGCCTTGGGGGACACCAGCATTTATTTTGTGGATATCAGACTTGAACCCATCCAAAACAACCTGGATTGAACGGTTCGAAAGGTAGTTTCTAATCCATAGAAGCAGAGATTCATTAACACCATAAGCACGGATTTTCGACAAAAGAGCTTGATGCCAAACTCTGTCAAATGCTTTAGAAATATCAAGCGCAACTATCTTGCTTTCGCCTGTACTCTTTAAGCATTGTCAATTACTCGAAATAGGTGGGGCCGTGAAAATTATTTTTGTCGCACAGACCAGGGTTCGAATGCACGACGTTGAGGTTGGGGTACACATACGGTTCGTCCCGATTTAATAGCGATTCCTGCTTTGCCTGTCAAACTACATGAATCGAGTTTTGATAAATAAAATAAGAGTAGAGTTTTTGCATATCCATATTTATTTAAAAAAATGTTCTCTTCTCCTTCTACCGTCTTTCTTATAATTCTTGCATAACATTGAACAATGCAAACCTTGTCAACAAAATTACAAATTTCTCGTTTCTACTGTCCTCTTCCTCTTAAGTGCAGAACGTACATTCGAGAAAAGTAAATATTTCCAACTTCCTATGAAAGTCTGGCAGCACTGTTCAGATTTGCATTGCTGTCACTTCCCTCTAGACTATTTCAGATTCAACTGCATTCAACTTGTATTTGTGGTAGCGCGTTGTTGGAGACAAGAGATAGATATTCCACTATTTACCTACGAATCTGTGAGTTAATTTCTTTTCTATTTTAAAATAACATCTCCCCAAGACTGCCCTCACTAATTGCATTAGAATTTGGTAGATTTTTTTATCAGCATTGTACGTTAAGTCTCTTGATCAGTTAACATTTATAATTACATTAAAAATTGGTTCGTGGAAAACAAGGCTTATAATTTGTAATCAGCTTCTATATGTACGTGTTGCGTTTTAAATTAGTTCAAACAATGCAGAATTGATTGAAACTCGATCAACTTACAGATAGCATGCCTATTGCGGCATAGTACGTCTAGCCAATGTCGGCAGTGTGAATAAAACTTTCTAATATCTTTGGATCGCTTTCGTATCAAACTAGTTTGATGAGACACGAAGGCCTTCGGACTAATTTTTCATGTTTCATATCTTTTAGTATTAAAATGAAAACAATCGTCGATGTGATGTCTATTCAGCAGAGAACTGAAAATATTTCGAGTGTTCCTAAAGTTATCCAAACAGACTACAGGTAGGTGAATGACACATTTTTATGCGTTCAACTTTTATCTTGATGTCGTTTGGCGTTTATAAAAAGAAAAAAGGATGGTCCCGGTGTTGTGCCACGTTTTTTGTTTGAATGCTCAATAAAATTATCCATGAAACCCTTGACATCGGCAACAGCTGCTATCATATTTCATCGTTTTTTCAATGAGGTCCAACGAAGTGACTACGATCAGTATGTACGTACATACATGTGCTTTTATTTAGAATGTTTTAGTGAAAATGTATTTATGAATGTTTTAGTTGATTGCATCAAGCTGCCTGTACTTGGCTGGAAAAATTAAAGACGATCCTGTGAAGATTCGCGATGTTATAAATGTCTCCTACAGTACACTGAATAGAGGCACGGCACCTCTTGATCTTGGTGACGAATACTGGTCTATGAGGGATGCCATTGTCCAGGCTGAGCTCTTAATTGCCAGAACACTAAAATTTGACTTGAATATCGAGCACCCACACAAAGTATGATTATTTTATTTACGACACACGTTGAAAATGTGACAGCTGTTTTTTCTTCTTTCAGTATTTGCTGTACTACATGAAATCACTCAAAGACTGGCTGGGACCAAACACATGGTCATCGCTCCCAATTGCAAAAACAGCTGCAGCATTTTTACAAGTAAGCAGCGTACCTAATCTGTCCGTAATTACAAAATTCCATTAAATCACACCATTTGTTACAGGATTTCCATCATAATCCAAAAATTCTAAACCACAATTCTTCACACATTGCCATTTGTTGTCTGTCGCTGGCTCTGCAAACATATGGAGTTCAAGTTCCACTGACGGGCGAATCGGACGAGAGCTCCGCCTGGTACAACGTAAGACAATTGAATGCAACCGAAAATAACCAAAAAATCACTCACTTTACTCATTATCTCTTGTAGGTTTTTGTAAGCGGACTGACCAAGGAAAAACACTGGGAGATAATTGAGGAGATCATGGAAGTGTACAATCATGACGTAGAAATCGACTCTACTGGTCATTAAACCTCGAATTTACTGAAGAAAAGAAAAAAAAAGAACCCCGTAGAAATGCGATTGAGTTTGTGATAGCAAATGAAGTTAAGTTCGTTCGCACTGAACAACTACGAACTATTCTCGTATCATTTGATCTTTTTATTATCCTGTAATACCAATGTAACTTGTATTCTTTTATATGTGTATATTTTATAACTGATCCTTTACTTACTTTTTTTTTTGCATTATCGTGAAATATTTCGACTATGAGTAAATGAGTTAATTAAACAGCTGATTGGCTCTATTTCCATATGCATACAAATAACGTTGTTGGTTTTGTTTTCATGTTGATGTTTTAAGTTCGTCAAATCTATAATCAGTTCCGTTGTCAGTTGCAGCATCAGTGAATTTTCATAAATATCTGAGGAGTAAATTTCCTGGTACGTAAAAATGTTGGAATGGAAGGTAGATCATATGCAACCTGTGAGCATTTTGAGTCACATAGAAGTGAAGTGCACATTAACCGTAAACATTCATTAAATTCTAATCTTTTGGCAACAAACATGGTTTTGATTGCAAAAACGTATACCTGCTTGGCTGGTTCTGAACATAAACAACATTCCTCGATAACGACAGTCTTCTTTATCAAATAGCAAATACTAAGAGCTGCAGAATTTCCTTAATTGGCAAGACGAAGTTGTGTTACTACTTCTGATGCATATGCCACGAAGGCCTCATTCAGTTGCTAATGGAATGTCAGCAATATACAGACGTGAGGAGGGATTATAAACGATGCAACAAATTTGCGACATAAAAACGGCGAAGGCGAGGTCGTATTTGTCTCTGAAAAAAATGGTATTTCAGACAAACTAACCTGTTTTGAGATTATTACAAAATACAAATGTTAATCGTTCATTGGAAATTGTTGAATTGTGAAGTTTCGGTTCGTAGATGGTAGACTCACAAAGCCAGAGTAGGCTCGTTATGTTACCACAAGAATCGAGCTGATCCCGGTCCGCAAACCAATTGGAGTTTTTAATGAAGCCAAAAAGATAACTGGTTCTTCAGCTCTGTGTCCTAATCTGCGAGGATACAGGGCAGGTTCAAAGATCATTGGAACTCCCTTTCTAGCGAGTTCATCTGCTTCGCAAATTTAAATTGTGAAGAACTGGATGGAAAACATGCTGCGATTCAATGCACATAACTCAGGATTATCTTGAACATAACTAAACAAAATGCTGAAACGTAAACAGAGACGATTGCAACATTACACAAGCATGAAGTTTACGCCCTTATCATTATTTATAAATTCACCAAGAATGTTAGATTATCTGAAGAGGACTTCATGTTTACATTTGCGTATCTTTTGTGCAGCAGTACACACAAGTTTGCTGCTTGATTCGTGGGCAAAGGAGGCTAAGATTTTGGGCATATTGGGATTGCGCACAACACAATTTTACGCAATGCATGCAACAACGATCTACGTCGGATAACTCACTTGTTGCAACGATGGCAACAGTAACAAAACAGAAATACCAATGTTATTAAAAAATGGTTAAACCGCATTACGTCAAGGAATTGAGCGTTAAATATTGTGCCATTGTGGGCGTTATTTGTCGGGAACGAACTCAATGTTGAGCAACTGTTTCTTCGAACAGAAATGAGGAAGAAAATGCTAAGTTTCGATGGTTAGAGCATGTGGCTCGAAACGTGCCCATCATCACGACTTCCGTGGCGTACCTGAAGTGTGTGGCCAACAGGTAGGCGATAGCCTTGTATACCCAGGACAAGATAGCGGGACCAAGTCAAAAACTCGCCAGGTTGCGCATGAGATTAAATCCTGATGATTTAGTGATGATGGCGAAGGAGCTCTGTTCTGACAGTCAATCAGCGATCAAATGTCTATGCTCAGTCACTATTAACAACAAAATTTCCCTTAATTGCCACCTATCTCTAGACGAAATGGGCAATATTTTAGTGTCCTCTCGTAAGTGCCGAACACTGTGACTTTTCAGAGTATCGTGAAGCGAATGAACTCGCAAGAAGAGGTACCTTGCTTCCTTCCGATGGACACATACCATCCAGGCAGCACATCGCTACTACTAAGTATCTACTAAAGTATGAAACACTTCCTTGTTCAATTTGTAGATGGTCTACTTCCACCCAGCGTCTCATTATTAAACAGCTATGTTTAGCCTACCAACGGTCCAAAATGCTCACGCAGCCTGATCAGATTGATTACACCCATCATTAGAACCATGCTTGGTATGTCTACACATTCATGTCTTCCCTACAACGTATTCTCCAGAAGCTACTGACGAGATGGAGGACGAAGGATTCATTGCTCACTTTCTTTGCAATTGTAGTGCTCTCTCCAATCGTAGGAAACGTTACCCAGACGCCTATTATGTTAATAACTTAACTGAACTAAGTAAAGTACCAGTCAACTTCTCTGCAACAGCAGCTTTGCGGGTTAGGATTTGAAATCCATGTGGTGACACAACGGACATACTCTAGCCTACCGGTATCAGCTGTGACTGCCGGTATCAGCTGTCTACCACCTAACCTAGTGGCGATGGTGGCTGAATGAGGGGCCTGGAGTGGTTTAATGCGCTCTTTATCCCCGCGACACCATTGATGATGAAATACCAAATACTTTTCGAATAGCTTTTCTGTCGACTAACACATATTTACTGAAAGCGACGAATGCAATTACCAGACGTTTCATAAACAAACGTACTCGTTGATGACCAATCGTAGACTGTGCTGTACTCCATATTTGAACACACGCTTGCCAATATACAAAGCAACCATGACCTAGTGAATGTCTACTGCTGCCGGTGTACACTATCTCTTAAGGATAACTGATAAGATTAGTTCCCAAACTCGTAGACAGCGCATCTGATACTAAATCCAATTCAACGCACATCAGATCAGACCACACGCACGTTGTTTCAATGTAATCGATAAGATCAACTTAGCCGACTGTATACCACCCGCTGGACGTCCCTGATTCTGTCTCATTACACCTTTACACGAGAAGCAAACACAACTCTGAGTGATAATGTATTGGAGCACTTTATTAAAGCTAGATACATTATTGTTCAATAACATCGGCGATGCGTGTCGGAGCATTCAGAAGGATATTAAAAACTCGTTAGTACGATTAAAGTTCTTACTGCTATGTCTTAATTAAGTCATACTGTCATACGAAGCAGGATAGCTAACATGGATACATACACATATGTATTCACATCATATATTCTAAATAGTCTTAATTGATTATGACGAATAAAATATCACACACCTTTGGGTGCATGCTTAGTGCTTGTGTTTGTGTTTATGTTTGTCGCTACGGTGGCGAGCGGGAGACAATTTACTGCTGTTGTATTTCGGGGATCCTTCGAGCTTGGATGTTTTATCTGGGCTGCGTCTGTCCCTTGATGATGGAGAGAAGTGATTAGGAGACGGTGATCTGTGGTTCTAGATATTAATCCAGCTTTAGGAAATCTGAAGATTTCACCTACCTTCTTGATCTAGTCGGCGGACTGTCATCGTACTTGGATGATTTCGAGAAGTATGGACTTTTCTCTAAGTAACGCTTTGGCGAATCAGACGGACTACGTGATCGATTGCGTTTCGATTGCTTTGAGTAGCGCGACGATGGCGATGCTTCGCGTTTGCCATAGGGTGAACGTGATCGTCTCTTGCTCCTCGACGGGCTGTTGCGCGAGGAGTACGTTGGCGATGGCGAGCGTTTTGTGTACTTTGACTTTTTCGATTGTGAACTAGAAGAGGAGTTATATAAAGTCAAGTTTAAGTTTTCACTAGTCGCACTTACGATCCACTCGGACTTGGGCTTCGACGGGATTCTTTGCGCAAAAATGAAGACGGCGAGTCGGTTCCTTCTCTATGCAAGTCCTGAAAAAAGACGTTGAATCGACTTAGTCGTATGCATTGGGAGGATTTAGATGATGCTGAACCTTTTTCAACAGCCTCTTCCGGTAGTGTTCTACTTGTTGTCCAATTGTCCACCCGGTGCGCAGCTCACGGTCGCCGCACTCCAGCTCATCCTGATACTGCATCGATTTAACTTCGATTTCCCGCAGTTTGATTCGCTTATCTTCGCTGAAATCACGTGAGTGGTCTGTGTTGTCGTCGTCGGAACTGTCATTGCTGTCGTAGAACTTTGGTGGTTCTGGGACGACTGGATCGAGTGTATCCCATTTGCTCGTAGTGATTGCTTGTGCTTCTACTTGCACTGGATCCACAGTCTCCCATTTGGAGGGTATAAATGCTCCTCCCTTCTTTGGAGAGTCACCCATCTTATCCATTGGAATGCCATCAATGTCATCGTCCACTGAAAACATATCAATTCGAATTGTGAACACAATTGAAATTCGTTTGATGTAAGGTATCTTACAAGGAACCCCATCGATGTCGTCGTCGTAGTAATCGTCGCTGTTGTCACCTCGCTTTGTGATTGGGGTGTCTTTCTGAAGTGGCATTGACTCCGGTAGAGCTCGCATTAAAGCTCCCTTGAGTAGAGCTGCTCCGTCCAATGGCACCCCGTTCAGGTCTTCATCGTCTTTCTCATCACCAGATATTGGAGCGCCGTCTATGTCCTGGTCCTCCTCCTCCTTTTTGTCAACACTTGGCTTTGGAAAGAAATCGCTGTGTGTGAAAATATTGTGAGTCGGAAATAGTAGGCGTCACTTACTGTCGGCAAGCCCAAGAAAACTGCTTTGAGTTTTCCTAAAAATTCCTTGGGATATATTGTCCACTCTTCCCACGCACGTACTACCTTAAGGACGCGCGCCTTAAAGCCCTCTCCTTTCAAGCGACTGTCCATAGCTGCG
The DNA here is from genome assembly GCA_916610145.1 of Eristalis arbustorum. Classification (NCBI taxonomy): domain Eukaryota; kingdom Metazoa; phylum Arthropoda; class Insecta; order Diptera; family Syrphidae; genus Eristalis; species Eristalis arbustorum. Next base: position 29,569,538 of record OU744319.1, on the reverse strand, counting down.
TAGTAAGCGTGGAGGCTCTCGAATACATCCAGTAACTGTTTTTCTACACTGCAAATAGATGGAAATGAGTGAGAGTTACGCCATCAACCACAGTCATCCGATTTTGACACAGTGCACCTGCAAAACCTGCTGACAGCGGAATAATCTGCGAATGTGGCGAATAGTAACCGCGTCTAAACTAACTTAGCAATCCCAGACAGGTTTATTCAGCCGGCAACCACCACGAAAGCTCTTCAATTCCGAAAGGAACCAAAGAGGAGGGCTTGCACATGCACACCTGAACACTTAAACTGGACAGTTGCAAAATGGAAAAGTTATTTTTCTGAAAAAAAGATTGGTTCCAAAATCGCAATGGTCAAATTTGGTGGAGGGTTTTGCCAATTCTGTAGTGTCCAGTCAGGGGTTGCTTCTCTGGCTGAGGAGCGTGCACCAGAACTTAATCACATACATAAATGTGAGATGGATTACAAGCGAATAAACCGCAGCCAATGTATCAATTTGGATCAGATCTACGAGGTGGAAGCTGCGTGGATAGACGGGCATATGTAACTAATTCTGTCAATGCCTAAAAGATGGCTGTGATAAATGCGAAAGCGTTCCCAGCCAAGTATTAATTGATCTATATGCCGCTTGATACCTAGGGCTTACTTTCATTTTGTCGGCTTGTTGTTTTTGTTATGCAATAAATCCTTTTCTGATTATGAATTATTATTTTCCTTTTTTTCTAACAAAGTATGTTATGTTTAAAGCGGCGTTGATGGAATGTGAAACCCAACCACTTGAACCTTGATGTCTAGGTCCGATCCTTGGTATATACGACAGATTTTCACGATCCCACCTCCTTCGAGTCACTGACAGAGCTCGAGGGGTATGATAATAATAATATGACTGGCGCTACAGCCCGTAGGGGGCCAGGACCTAGCTTCTCAGCAACCACCCGAGGTTGGGGTCGACGCACATACCCACAACGCCACGGGTTATGACTGTCTAGAAAAAACTTCTCAAACAAGGCCACTCGGAGTCGGCATAAAACTGCAAGTTGCTTCTAAGCGCGAGAGAACAACACGCAACAACACACTCAACAAAGTGCGTAAATGATCATCCCGATGTCATGAGATGCTGAGTCGCCCTGAAATAGATACCTTGCAGCAGCTAATTGCGTTACTGATATCGTTTGAATATGTAACCCGAGCAGCTTTGCTACAATTTCAACATCGATCACACTGATCAGTGAATTTCGCCGGATCATGCATAAGAAAACAGTAATAGAAGCCAATTCGTCTTGGCTTGAAACAAGAATCGACTGACAAAAACAATATCAACGTGACTGGAGATTAATATCGGCAAAATAAACAATCTTCTCGCGTTAGACCGAAACTGGATCTGTGTGCTCGTCGACCTGATCACATTTCACTGTCTGATAGGAACAATTCTCCGGAAATGGAATTAGGAATCTAGCGTTCTCTGCGGCAATGAGGATGAAACCGAGACGATCCAACATCTACTTTGCCACTGAAAGGCTGATAGGTTCGATGGTCCAGATTCTTCACAGAGACCTCGGCCACAGCGATTGCAGACATATCGGATCTTTTAATAGCTTTGGATGCTTCCAGTCACCACCAAAAGTTAGAATTGTGTACTCCACAAATGAAGCAATTCGCAATGGGACAATTAATCTCCGAATGGAACTGTGGTCAACCATCACTTCCCTCTTCAAAACATAACCCAACCCAACTGTGTTCTGTAGCTGGTACTGATATCAGTACTGAATCAGGCTGCCTTTTTCTTGCTTCCGGTCACATCAAAAACAGTTGACAAATAAAATCTCGTTACTTACGCCTTCCTGAAGAAACTTGCATTCGATACTTTAACAGTACAGTTGTGCAGTAGATCCGAAAACAGATAAAGTCTTGCAATTTTCTTCGAACACAACGTCTCCGGATTGGATAGAGACTCAGCTATGCATTCACAAATTTCATCCGCAGCCTCGGCATGTTCGATACAGAAAATCATAACGTCACCGATTCGCGCTCGCTCTGGCGTCAAATGCCGTATCAGATCCTCTAGTCGATCGCGTTGACTGAAAGATAATTCCATTACATCTTAAATGTGCACTCGTTCGTTCTTAGACTTACGCATTTGATAAGGCTCCCTTGTGTGGTTCGGGGGCTTCTTCGTCGACCACCAATTCATCGGGCATGCCCAGAGTGTAGAAATTCGCAAGAGGTGGCTTCCAAATGGGACCTCCCTTGAACATACGAAATTCCTTTTCCCTCCACTCGTTTGGCGTATCACCTTGCAGCAGCGAGAATAACTTCCATCTGTAGTAGATGTGCGCTGGACTTTCGTTGTCAAACAGAAATGCGAAAAGTGGGTTCTCCATTTCCCGGCTCATCACAAGGGCTTCAAACATTGGTCCTTCTCTGATAACGAACTCGATCATACGATGAATTACACACAGGACAGTTCTGAAAGAGTACACAGAAATATTAAAAACTTTCACAAGGAGGCAAACAGGACATACTTCTCCGTCGGAATAAAAACCTTAACCACTGCATTGTAAAGAATCTGAAAGAAGGGAGGAATAGATTTTGTTCATATGGACAAGTGTTATGATGCGGTGGAACCTTTTTCATGCGTTCAGTCTTGTCGGGATCATCAGCGTAATCTTTGTAGTTGCCCTCGGGTGTAGAGAGGGTCTCATTCGGTGAGGGCTGTGCATTGAACGGCAACCCTGACGGTGGTGGTGGCAAGGTAAGTTCAAGCATTGGCGGAGGAATGAATATCGGTTGATTCATAATGGGAACAGCTTTGCCCCAGCCGAGCCGCATTTCATATCCCATCACATCACGTCCGTGCAGTGTTTTTAAGGCTCGTTCGGCATCCTTGCGACTCATGTAGGCTACGAAGCCGCAGTTTCGACCGCGGGATTTCTCCTCCTCAGATCGGGGCCACATTATTTTGATGCTTGCCAGGGGACCGTATCGTCCAAAGAGTTCCATTAGTTGCTGTTCTGAAATCTATACGATTGCACACACATGAGAAGATACTTCGGCTTAGGAACCGCTGAAGTGAAATACCTTTGGACTCAAGTTTCCCAAGTACAGATTTGTGGTGTTGGGGTCCCCATTGTCAAATGACCCAGATTCATTTGATTCCTTTGGATTGTCAGATTCGGTATTGACTATTGTTTGTCGGGCAATGTGTTTGTATTTGTGGCGTTCTTCGCGTTCCTCTTGAATTCTAAGGCAAGGATGAAAAAAAGGTAAGGAAAACCCAACTGGGCACTGAGTTGTATTAAACATACTGTCTTAACTCCTCTTTAAAGAGTTCCAGATTGCTTTTTTTCTTCTCCTGTGACTTCTTCTTCGACGAAGTCGATTCCTTTTTCGAATCAGATGCTAACAATTTAGCATATTCTTGTGCACGTTCAGCAGTACTCTTCTCATCGCTTCCCTTCCCGGGTATATAAAGTTTACCTTTCTCTCGTTTATCCTCACCTAAAACAAATTGTTTAGCGCAAATGTAATAAACAATCTTTCAAAGATCATCAAATGACTTACGTCTTGAGCCGGCATCATATGTTCCAGCTTTAATCCAAACTTTTGACGATGCTGGTGGTGCTTGAAAAGTCTCAACGAATTCTTTAAAAGCCTGAAATAGTGCCAAATCCAATAAAAAACTGTCTTAAGGAATAGATATACCGGATTACATGTGCAGCAGCCGCCTCTTCTTCACGTTTTTTCTGATCTTCGAGCTCCTTACGAGACAGTGGCCTCTTGCCCATAGCTCCCAGAGTAAATGCCTCCAATTTTTTTTCATTTATCTTCTGCAAGGATATTTAAGCAACATCATTTGAGGTAAATTATAAAATTTGTTAAAATGTAATTACCTTCAAGCTCATTTTAATGTTTTTGATTTGTTTTTCAAGCCAATTCGGAAAAATGCATGACACTTGAGGCTAGTCTTTTGCTAGAATGACAGAAAATCATAAGAATTGAAAAGTTTGACATTCAAATGTAGGGGGTGAAGTCACAATAGTGTTTTCATTTTTTGTAATGCATATGTTTACCTTAATATGTACTTGAGATAATTTTTTGGTCTATTACCGAAAACTATTATAAAAACTGAAAGCGTTGTTCAACAGCTGTCAGGACTTAGGTAAGCTACTTAAAAACTATGCTAAGACATACATTTTGTCAACACATGCTTCTGCTGGTCTAATGCCAATAATCTTAGATAGAATGTGCTATTATAGGATGCGTGCGTTGAGCGCGTCTACATGAAATTGCATTTAATCAATTGAAACATGTTATATCATTGAACAGTCTATCCATAGTGAATCATTTGTTGACACACATGGATGCGAAGCCAATAATAGCGCCTAGAACTATGCAAGATGTAATTGCAGTTCCCACGAGGATGTCGTGTGGAAAGCTTGTTAAAATTATCAAATTGTGATGTCTGAGAACTGTTTTATCCACTTTATCAATCAGTTCTATTGGTTCAACATTAATCATTGACTAGCGGATACAATTCGTTCAAGTAAATAATAAATGATGTAAACGAAAACCTTACTTCCGGAACTTCTTTTAAAAATGTTCAAATCAAACTTTTGGAAGAAGTGTTTCATCGGAAGTGAATTGAAAACAGTTCTGAGGGCACTGTAATGATGTTTACATTTCTCGCATTTCATTAGTGGCCAGTGACCATGGAGACAAAAAAAGTAAACAAAAAAGAAATGTAACCTGGCCGGTCGTCGAAACAATCACGTTCATTCATAAATTACACATAAGAAGCTATCTATTTCATTCGCAATATGTTTGCGTATTTAAGCAAAAAGGTAATTTTACTTCCGACCAGCTGCACATGAGCTATACTCCCATTTGATTATGTCTTTAGATTGCAATTCCCAACAATATCCACCTGAACAGTATTGCTTGGAACAAGGATCAGGGGTACATAGCAGTTGCAGGATCGAGTGGACTTTTAAAGGTTCTTAAGCTTGAACAAGGTAGGTGCGATCGGAAACAGAGAGAAGATTACCTTCCATGAGAATCTTCTCTGACAGCAACAGCTAATGGCCAAACTAAGGGAGGACTCGCGGCAGTCAGCAATTTGTCGATGAATCAAACGCTCGAGGGGCACAAAGCCGAGGTGAAGGTTGTGACATGGAATGACTCCCAGCAGAAGCTTACCTCCTCCGACGTTGATGGTGTCATCATGGTTTGGATGCTCTATAAGGGATCGTGGTATGAAGAGATGACAAATGATCGCAAGAAATCCACTGTGAACGGAATGGCGTGGACATCAGATGGAACAAAGATTTGTATCGCATATGAAGATGGGGCTATTATAGTTGGTAATTCTATCGTTATGTGTCTGAACCGATGAGTGGGGGTGTGACTTTCATGTATTTTTATAGGATCTGTTGATGGCAATCGGATATGGGGAAAAGAACTGAAGAATACTCATTTGAATGGAGTGCAGTGGAGCCCTGACAACAGACTTATCCTGTTCAGCTTGGCAAATGGAGAATGCCATCTCTACGACAATCAAGGGAATTTTGCTGTAAGTAGACCAATTGAGCACATCCCTTGGATGGTTTGACTTCTCCCATTTAACCCAAAGCTCAAAGTGATCATTCGATGCGTTCCGCTTGGTCCAAACCGAACCTACAAGATTGCTAGCTTATGCTGGTACAGTGGCAAAGTGTGTCCCAATCGTCCCGTCCTGGCCATCTGCTACGAAGTGGGCAAGGTGCAGATCATGAAAAATGAAAACGACGATAGTGAGCTATTCCAATATCAAAGACAAGTCGGATTGTTATGTTTCCCCTTTCAGCTCCCGTGATTTTTGATACAGACATGCAAAATGTTGACGCGCAATGGAACCACGACGGCACCGTACTGGCAATATGTGGAACGAAGGCAGATCCGAATTCCAAGGAAACCAATCAGGTTTCCTTCTACTCCCCGTTGGGTAATGCATTCAGGACACTGAAAGTGCCAGGGAATCAAATCACATCTCTGTCGTGGGAGGGTCAGTCACTGCGAATTGCAATGGCTGTGGACTCATTCATCTACTTCGCCAACATTCGCCCCGACTATGTGTGGTGTTATTTTGAAAAGACCGTTGTGTTCCTGAGCGCAACTCATGAATCCACAATGAATGTGATAACATTTTGGAACACGAACTCGAATCAGGTTAGTTTGAAAGAAAAGTCTAGGGAACAGGACGGGACTTAAATTAAATTATGTTTGCTAGAGCTTTCTGAAAGAGGTCGAACCAGCGCTGTGCATGGCAGCGTGCAACGAGCACTGTGTAATAGCAGTCGAATGCTTGAACTCGAACATTAGAGACATGCCCATCGGCGGTGGCGAAAGGAAACCGGATGAAAAGTGCTTTCAACTACTGCTGTGCAATTCCATAGGAACCACTGTGGATTGTAAGTTCTCATTTCGTATCGTTGAATACTCAATCATATCCGGATTATTCCAAAGCCAAGTACACTGATGTGAAGCCGGCGTACATAGGAATAAACTCCACGTATGTGGTCATTGCCTCGACAGACGAAGTACTGCTCTGGCAATATCATACACCCAAGGTGAGTGACCAAACCATTGCCTTTCCAAGCGCCAAATATGACTGAGTCCGACTCCAATACAGAGTGCAACAAATATGCAAGGGATCAAGAGCCGAAAGGAAAAACGCTTTCACATTGACGAGACTCCGACAGGAATTGACAGCAAAGATCAAACTTTATCTGGTGAAAAGACAGTGGATCCAATCTGTGCGGTGAGTCTGTCGGAAAAAATCATCTTGGTGGCAAGGAAGTCCGGCTACATCAACGAGTACAGCGTACCCAACGTCGCGCTGAGGACGCGACACAACACTTCGAGCTACATTTACAAAATGGCAATCAACTGCAACTCCACGTATGTCCAAGCAGGCGAAGGGGGTGTCGATTTATTTTACATTTATTTTCCCTTAGTCGCGCAGCTCTGATCGATCATTCGGGTGTGATGACCCTGCTCGACTTGGACGATAACAAAGAAACACAGCTGAACTTCAGTCGGGTGGAACGCAAGGACGTGTGGGCTGTCTGTTGGGCGAAGGACAATCCACTTCTGCTGGCACTGATGGAGAAGACTCGGATGTATGTATTTCGCGGAAACGACCCCGAGGAGCCAATCGCATCATCCGGTTACATATGCTGCTTTGAAGACTTGGAAATCACCAGTGTGCTGCTGGATGACATCATAAGCGGTGGCGAGACTCAGAATCCAACGAATCATATCATTCAGCTGCGCGTCAAATCGCTGCGTGACACAGATGATCTGCTGACGCACGTTGGCATTGAGGATGCCAAGCAATTTATCGAGGACAATCCACATCCGAGACTGTGGCGACTGTTGGCGGAGGCAGCCTTGAAGAAACTCGACATGGACACGGCTGAAAGTGCATTCGTTCGATGTGCAAACTACCCAGGGATTCAGTTGATTAAGCGCCTGAGGAGTATTCCCTCGGAAACATTGCAGAGAGCTGAAATTGCCGCATTCTTTGGTGAATTCGAGGAGGCCGAGAAACTCTACATGGACGCAGATCGAAGGTCTCTTCTTTTGCACAGTTGAAAAAGGCTTGTCTGATGATTGCTTTCAATATTTCAGAGACTTGTCCATCAGCTTGCGCGAAACGCTCTGCGATTGGTTTAGGGTAGTGCAGCTTTATCGAATGGGCTCCGGCGTATCCGATCAACAGATCGAGACAGCTTGGAGAGAAATTGGCAATCACTTCGCAAACCTGCGATCATGGGAGTCTGCAAAGGAGTACTACGAGAAAGCTCATCACATCGAAGGACTCATGGATTCCCTATACCATCTAGAACAGTTCGACGAACTGAAGCACTGCATTGAAAAGTTGCCCGAGAGAAGTCCTCTTCTGGCGAAAATTGCTGAAATGCTGGCCTCTGTTGGTAAGTCAAGCACTATGCAAGCGTGTGCTCACTCACTCTCCAATGTCCCGATAGGAATGTGCAACGAAGCTGTTGAGGCATACCTAAAGCAGGGTGATCACAAATCCGCGGTAAACACTTGTGTAAACCTACGCCAGTGGGGACAGGCTGTCGAACTCGCACAGCAGTTCAAAATGCCGCAGATTAGTGTTCTCCTATCCAAGCACGCCGCACAACTCCTGCAGGAGGGACGACTTCCAGAAGCTGTTGAGCTTCAAAAGAAAGCCGGACGATATCTGGACGCCGCCCATCTGCTGACGAAACTTGCCGAGCGAGAAGTGAACAAACATGCAAATTTGCTACGAATTAAGAAGCTGTATGTGCTTGCCGGCCTGCTGGCTGAAGAGTACCTCAAATCGTTGAGTCAGCAGTCGAATGTGCACTATGACCGTGCCAGCAATCTGGCTGAGTTGTCAACGGAAGAGTCCGCTTTGATAATGCGCATTTGGCACAGTGCTGAGGCCTACCACTACATGCTTCTCGCCCAGCGACAGTTACGTTTCGGGATAGTTCATAGTGCCGTCATAACCGCTCTGCGGTTAAGGGAGTACGAGGACGTATTGAGCACTGAAGACATTTACAGTCTGTTGGCGCTTGCGAGCTGTGCCGATCGATCATTTGGTAAATATACGAAACAATGGTTCCATTGATGATTGAAATGACTTCGCTTTCCCCCAGCCACTTGCTCCATTGCGTTTATAAAACTGGAATCCCTGGAATCCGTGACGGAGAAAGGCAAGCAGGAATACGAGGAACTTGCAGTGAGCATATTCTCTAAAAACGAACCGATCGATCACAAGCTGGACCTGGTGCAGTGCTATTCGTGTGACACAGCCGTTCCTGATTGGTGAGTAGTCATTACAAGTCGTTTATATTCAGTTGGATGGGATTTTTTTTTTGAATTTCAGTCTACCGTCATGTTCTAACTGTGGGGCGCACTTTCCCGCTTGCATCTCGTCGGGGAAACCAATCACAAAGCCCACCAACGTTTGGATGTGCTCCAGGTGCTATCACTGCGCCTCTCCAATGGAAATTTCGCGACATCGAACTTGCCCCTTGTGTCACAGTCTAATAGCGACCGGTGCACTTGATTCTTAATGCATGTGTATGTTTGATTGTTTGATTTGTGCATTACATTACATCCGTCCAATAAAAGTATTTTTTTTCTAAAACCTACCTAAGGCTACAATTGATCTTCTCCACCTGCTTCAATGCGACGCCACTTACCTACATGACGAGTTCACTAAGAAGGCATTAACCTTCACCCCAGCATTTGTGACAGGTTGGTTGATTAGCACAGTTTGCCCAAACATACATACAGTCTGTTTGATAAGATCGTACACGACAAAAATTAAAGAAGAACTTAAAGTAATAAAAAAAATCAATTGTACTGGTTTATTTTGTTTATTTACTTGAATGCCTTTCAGTTAATCTGGTGTCCACTCTCCTCCATTATCAAGAATTGCTTGGGGTCTTCGAGGCTCTTTACTTATCCCATAGCATAATCTTGAGGCGAAAATCTCCATAAGACTCGTGACAATTGTTTGCCCGTCGAGATCTTCTTTCCTTTGAGCTTGAGCTTCATGAATTTCCAAGCATTTTCAATGCGATTTTCATCCGGCGAATGTGATGGCCAATCTAAAATCGAAGTAATTTTCTTGTTCCCACACACTGTACATATTAGAGGTCTGCACGAATGGACTCGTTTATTTCTCTAAACATGTACAGTACTTCAATGTACTCTCTTCATGACAATCATATGAATAAGAATACTGTACAAGTAAGTGAAACCTAAAAAAAATTCAACCACTGTATACCATTCGATCACCTGATTTCAAAATGAATACTCTGCTTGTTGTCATTCATACAAGTGGGTTCTCCATTCAAACAAAACATGTACCAATTTAAAGGCCCATTAATATGAGGTCGCCGCGAATTGCGAACTTCGCAAACATTGACGTTTCATTCATATGGAGCAGAAGTAAAGTACTACTATTTTTTACCAATATGTTAATTGTTTATGACTGTAGTTCGTGAACACTGCCCAATATTAAATTCTTTGCTCAGTAAAGTAGGGGAAACTTTTCGGGGTAGGAAACAATTTGAATTCGGATTTGAATTCTAGAACTTGCATTGAGTTGTAATAATTTTAGCTATGATATTGTGGTTGCCGTTGCGACCGTTAAATATTCCACCTCAGTAGCTTGCAGGGGAAGGCTATCAGCTGTTCGAAGAGATCACACGTATTCTTGTCCGCCGTGTCGGTGAAAACCTGGGAAAATTGTTATAAAAAACGCTGTCAAAATAATTTTAGGGGAAAGAGACGTAGAAGTCGGCTATCTCTCTAGTACTTTATTTCTGATATGGAGGTTTTTCATTCTTTGGATTGCGTCTTTTTCGTCTTTGGATTGCGTTTGTGTAAACTCAGTAATTCAGTTACAAACTTTTTGCATACCAAGAAGTTTAACTTTTTGTTTATATATGCTGGAAAAGGGTTGTTTCTGAAAGTTCGCGTTCGCAGTTCGCCGCTCATATGAATGGGCCTTAACTGTTAATAGCACACCGAGCACACCGAGTGAAATGAATGCATTCATTTTAAACTAAATGCATCCATTTAATATGAATACATTCATTCAAAATGAACGCAGCGGGTATTTGAATTGTAGCTTTGAGCAAAAATTGAAGACAAAAAGTTTGGTAACCAAATCTCATTCCTTTTTTTAAACCACCTTTGTGCAGATGGTAATAAAGCCTTCTTATGCATTTTGACAACGTTGGGTGCGTTTAAGTTATTTGTAAACATGAATAAATTGCCAAATCCCTGTTTTGAGAAGCATCCCCAAACGTGCACCTTTGTCGGGTGTTTGACGGTCCCATGGATTAATTTATTGGGTTGTGTACACCAGGTATGAGTCATAGAAGGCCATGCACAAAAAGAAGCTTCATCCGAATAATCTCTCTTCCAATCTCTGTCCAAATTCTCCTTGGCCCAACTGAGTCGTTTTTAAATAAAATAAATTTTAAAATACTTCCGTCTCTGACAAAAATTAAACACTCTTTAAGTTTTTTTTATTCCAAGCATCCTAATATGATCTTTTCAAACTGACTGTAGCTGCTGGGTAGCGACTGAAAGCGAGTCCCTATTTCGTAATCCTGCAAAACACTTCAGATCTTACCTCAAGGGACTTGGTCCTATGCTTCTCCAAATCTACAAAGCAGCTGTGGATTGGCTCACCACACTCTCAAAACTTTTCAAGCACCTTTCTTAGAGCAAAAAGCTGGTCGGTTGTGCTTCTGGCAAGATGAAGATTAGGTTAGGTTATAGGGTCTTTATGCTGGGTCCCGCATCTTCGTCCGGAATGAGGTGGCAGAGAAACTTACTAGGAAAGGGGCCGAATCCGATCCATCCTAAAAAAAACACGTGCTTCCAAGGGAGCAAGGAGTGGATCTTCCTGATGTCAAGAGTAAAGTGGACAAAAGAATCGTGGAACTAGCTAATGAAAAGTGGGACTCTCTTTCCACATGTGAGACTCTCTCGGACACAGGGACTCTCGGACATAATGCCCTAGATACAGTATTCCGGACATACTTCTTCAATGTAACAAAAAGCTGCTGCGGATGGTACTTGGGACGCTGACTGGCCATAATCGTCTGAGATATCATGAACAAAAAATGGGACTTTTGTATGACACCTTATAAAGAGGCTTTGGGGACGAAGAAGAGATTGAGGACACTAGCTTTGTCAGTGTCCTAGTCTCTGCATATTCAGACAGAGAACACTGCGACATTTCTTCTTCCAACCTCCAAGGAAATATTCCATTAATCAGACTTGTCAAGAACACCCGATGGATGGAAGGGACAGCACAACATCTGTAATCAGGAGCTCCCATGACCATTAAACGAGTAGGACAGGTGGTTATGACCATAAGGGGCATCACCTAAGTGAGACGTGGCCCCACCGCGTCTACAGAGGTTATAGCGTTGCCACTGAAATTATCCGACCATTGTTGGTCCATTGTGATATCAAGAGTTTGAAAATCAGATAAAAACACATCGACTGGGATTCGAACTTGGGAACCCCATAACCAAGGTCAGGCCCCCAACAAACCAACCATTCGGCACTCCAAGTGGTATCCAAAATAGAGATAAACAACGAAATGAAGGTACAGTATTTCAGGTATTCTTTCAGACATCCATTTTCGCAGCTGAACTTCAGAACCAATCCCCTTCAATCGAATACAACAATATGACGTACTTTATGAATCTCAATCTTTCTGAACTAAAAATATGGTTACAATAATTGTGTAAGTCGCTCGTTCGTATACAAATTTCGTGAAGTTGTCGTTTTTGGAATCCATTAGAAACTTCATTTGTATGCTGATTCCCTGATTCTGCTTCTCGACCAGTGACAAAATACAAACGATCCTGTGCCTATGTGAATTAACTGTTAGCGCAGCGAATTGAGCTGAGTAATAGAACTTACTTCTTGTAGCGCAGCAGCTTGATTCTGCTCCGTATATCCGATGCTAGACTTTCGATGAAATGCAAAGCACGCCACGAATCGTACGTTCGACTAAGTCTATCCCAAAGCAGGCGCTCCTCGATGGCTACTTCGACAAGCTTATAGACTTTCTCCATCGAAAAGTTCGTCTGTAAAAATTGAACGTCCAATCTCGGGTGGGATGCTTCGGATCTTTCATCTTTCGCCGAAGCATCATCTTCGCTGCCCAGAAGCAGTTTTTTCCTGTTCGCCATTGTTTCATTGAGAAGGGCGTTCATACGATTCGTAGTCCGCACTGAAGCGGTTATTCTGAAATTAAATTGAAAAATATTTTGTAGTTATTGGCAAGTAAGGGAGTCGGTGTGAACTCAGACTTGACTTCTGCCGCAGTCATTTGTGATAATGATGACCCCACGATTTGCTCGGATACGGATCCGGTTATGTATGACAAATAGAACGGCAAAGGAGAGACTGAGGCGAAGATGGTCAGGAGCAGAAATAAGAGAGCAAAGAGTTGTGGAGCGGACGGCGTGTCCGCGAAACTATTTAAGGCAGCTGTAGATGACCTGGTTGGGCGCATGCACCAGCTCATCTGTAAGATATGGTCGGAGGAAAGCATGCCCGATGAGTGGAATCTCAGCGTCGTTTGTCCGGTCCACAAGAAAGGAGGCCCCTTTGACTGCGCCAACTATCGAGGGATCAGCCTCCTTAGCATCGCGTGCAAGCTACTCTCTGCCGTTTTGTGTGAACGCCTGAAACCCTTTGTCAACAAGCTGATAGGTCCTTATCAGTGCGGTTTCAGGCAGCGGAAGTCCACCATCGACCAAATTTTCACATTAGGGCAGATCCTCGAAAAAACCCAAGAGATGCAGATAGACACCGATTTGTCTATTGTCGAAGGACGCACAGCATCGACGTCTCGGACAGAGCGTCATAGTGGGCAGCAGAAACTTTGAGGTAGTCAAGGATTTCGTCTACCTAGGCTCCGGAGTAAATAGGAACAACAACACCAGTACCGAGATCAAGCGCAGAATTGCTCTTGCGAATCGCTGTTTCCTTGGGCTCAACAGTCAATTGAGTAAAAGAGCCATCTCTCGAAACACCAAATTGACCTTGTATAAAAGCCTGATCGTCCCAGTCCTGCTCTATGGCGCAGAGACGGATGAAGAAGCCCTTGATTGTTTTGAGAGAAAAGTTCTGCGTACGATATTTGGTCCTGTTTGCGTTGAAGGTTTCTAAAGAAGCCACGAACGGTACGGACTGTACAGCCACATTAGTCTAGTCAGGCGTCTACGGATTCAACGCCTAAAATGCCGTGTAGAGCGCATGAACAACACTACTCCAACTCCGAACCAGTGGCACAACGCAATAGAGGATGACCACGAAGTCGATGGCGCACTCAAGTGGAGAAGGACCTCAATCAACTTGGAGTGCGAAATTGGAGGCAGCTGGCTAAGGGTCGTGCCAGCTGGAGAGGCTTGCTGGCTGAAGCCAAGGTTCACCCCTCACTGTAGCGCCATAAGAAGAAGACGAAGAAACGGAGATGGTCATTCATCAGTATTAATAGGATTTCCTTGATATTTGAGAAGATTGTCTTCAATTAAGATCCTCATCGTATCAACTGTAATCAGGCAATTGGAAATACTATCTGTGAGGTTGGGGGTCATCGTGGCTTGAGTGTGCAGCCAATTCGTTGCGCCGTGGTACTATAACAAAATCTCTTGTACCTCTGATTGTATCACAAGTAGTATATTAAAACGTGTGCCTTATTATGATTGATGTATTAACCCATATTTTTAGATTAAGTGTGCACGGTAATGTACTTCCGCTGTTCAAGCAAGGATCCCGAATTTTGATGACGCAATAGAGACCTATCTCTTTACTTTCTCCCATTTTTAAATTGTTGGAATAGCTGATACAAGAACTCCCCGCGTCGGTTCTTAACACATACTTTTTTTTCAAAAACCAATAGGTTTTCCACCAGGCATCAAATGCATTTTTTTAACCTGTTCTTCCTCACATTCAATTTCACTTTCATATTCTCAACTCACTTTTGATGAATAAGTCAAAATAAATGATTTTGGATTTTGCACATCGAAAAAGACACACAACGATGTACCTACCGTGTTCGCCAAGTATTCCACGAGGCCATAAGTTCTTTTCGAACTGTGCACTAACAAGACTAACGTTTTTATTATTTTTTTTAACAAAACAAAAAAGGATACAACCTCCCGTTACTCCGATCAAAGTCGTAATATTCCACAGTCCACATGCAACGGAGTCAAAGTACCTATGCTCGAGTGGATCTCGTGTTGCATGCATACGAAATAGAAATATGCAATAAAAATAACTTTGTTTAGGCATCGATTACGGAGGAGAATTGTCTGTTCTGTCTAATCATATGTAGAATCTTGATGGAATTGGAATGGTACGATGCAGTAACCAGAACGCCAAAAGCCGAAGCGCACAAAAAGAAAAGAAGTACGTATGATGTTCACAAATTACTCACATTCGAATTCGGTTCATGGTATATCCGGGCGTGGTTAGAAGGAATAGAATTCGCTGATGGCACGGCGGAGGTAGCCGCGAAACTGATTTCAATCCTCCGCTCATGAAGGATACCACTGAACACATGTAGGTTCGATTCGATTCTATTTATGAAGTAGTATTTGTTAAGCGGTGCGTGACTATCACCATTTGCTGCCTGTGTTTGGCGAAAATGAACTTTAGCGTGAAATAGTCGGAAAGGTGGGAGGTGCTTTATCAAGACATTAGGCCGCTTTCTCATGGGAACTTTGATTGAATCAATACAAAATAATTTGTGAAATGATGAACTAATAAGTATGTAATTCGATATATTGTTATTGGATGAACACACCCACACATATGCTCTTCGCCTTGACTTGGAGGTTTAAACTTTATGAACCATGATGCAATTTTGGCATGTTGTCGTGTGTGTAGACAAAGACAAGAGTGCAACTGTTTAAGACATGATTGCTTTATGTTTGGATCAATAATGGCTTTCAATTGAAGCGAACCACCATAGACTTCGGATATTTACACCTTTGCTCATACCTAAAGTAAAAACCGCCTACACTTTGTTGCATAAGGCTAAGCGAGAGGCCTCAGTTCTGAGGAGAAGGGCGACATGTTTGAGGCTAAACGTCTTGGCCCCTCGGTCGGGGACCGGTTGTTATCCCCCCACTAGTACACATCACATATGCAAGCAAAATCATTTATCGGGGCTGAGCTGAAGATAGCACAAAGAAGACACAGGAAAGGTGTTGTAAGCACGTGCCTGTAGCTAAACTCGATTAGATTAGATTGATTTATGGGGGTGTGAAAAGATCACCTGATCACTGGGGTCTCTTAGATTTTCCCCATTTAGAGCTCACACAGAAAACATGAGTTCATCTATGAAACCATAGATAATCGAGTTACGCTGCAATGAGTGATTTGGTAGATGGAGAGGTTAGAGAAATCTTTGAGGGTGTGTATCGAGGACTCTTTCCACAATCTGATTTAATAAAGCCGCTAGTTGCCGACGGATTGATTCATACATTCCTCACATGCTAAAGAAAGAGCGATGTTTTAAAAGTCCATGCAATTGCTAGACAAATCGCCCATGCCGTGAGTAGAACACATCAGGCACAGAGGCATCGTGGGCTCAGAGGGGAACCGAAGAACGCTACGTCTCGTCGCACTCGATTCGAATTCCTCTTCTTTCTAGCCATCAACAAATGAGTAGCCTCTTCTATCAAACAGTGCACAACTTAAAACATCAACCATTTCTTTCGTATATATTGTACGCATTTTATTGATATAATAATATAATAAACATATTAAAACTAAACGCACAAAATTTGGTATTTCGTTTTCAAGTAACTTTTAAATTTTAGAGAAAATTGTATCAAAAAAGCTTATTCAAAAAATACGTGAGATAGTTTCGATAATAATAAATCAAATCCCGCACTGAACTTAAACGGAATGCTTCTAGCATTTTGTACAAGAAATACATGAGTTTGTTTAGAAAGCCGCCCTTCGCTTGTAGTTGCGGATATTATTTGCCAGAGTGCAACCGAAGATGAAGCCAATAAGCTGCAAAAAATAAGAAAGAAATACATTTAGATTCTGGTTTACACATTCGAACAAAATTTATAAAGTACTACCTCAATGGCGAGAACAGCTACTCCGGCGTATTTAATAATATCATTCTTGCCGGACCAGAATTCCCTCATGCTTGACTTGCAACCTGTGGTATACACGTTAGGAGGGACAATAGTGCATTCCATTTTGGGACAGCATGACGATGGGACTTGCAAGGTAAGAAGATAGTCTTGTGGGCCACTTACACCGCAACATTGGAACTACGAATATAAACCGTGTTAGGAGTGCTTACTTATCATTGATGAGTAGGTGGTAATAACTTACTCCAGTTTGAAGGGCATCCATAAAGCTTGCGTCACGCGATCGCTCTTCCCATGCCTTTTCAACGATTTTCTCCGTTGACTTTAAGAATGCATCCTTGTTAACCCAGACAAGAACCACACAAACCAGTTGCACGATGAGCAGCAGCAGGAGTAGAACGGCATACTAAAGTACGGAAATCGTTATTGTTTGCGTTTTAATATAATGCGTTAAAATAATTCACTTACCGTCATTGACATGCAGTAAGATTCCCTTATAGCTCCGCAGCATCCCAAGAAAGCAATCAACAGAATGACCGATCCCAGAACAATGAGTCCCATAGGGATTTGGTGAGCTTGTACGGTTTCCTCGATGTTCTTGTAGTGATCCATATCGTTCAACAGCAAAACGCCGTAAATAACAAGTAAGATGCCACATATCTGCAAAAAAAGACGTATATTTAGACGATATTAGAATCTGTTTACTTAGAGATGTTTTCAAAAATTAATAAAAAATGCCTACACTCTCTACAAAGTGCATACATAAAGACTTATTTTGGATATCAAAGTCCAGTAAAATGCAACACAAACGAAGTGTAGTGCATGTATAGATGCGCAACTTGCAGGAACTAACGACGACATCGTCAATTCTTTTTCATAGAACCTTCAAGAAATGCTGCGTTGTTCATCTCGTACAATCGCCACAAAGTTATTTTTAGGACCACAATTTGGTATTTTTCTTGTAGATTACCACAATATAGCTTATTTTACACTCGAAAAGTGATGTATTTTCATTTTATTTGAAAAAAAAAAAACTGTGAAGCAGGACTATTTTTGTATGTTTTTGTTGTGGTTGGTTGGAGACGTCAAGTTACAGCGGGTATGACTTTAATTTTCATGAAAAAACCTACCTTTTTGTTTGATTTTTGTCTTCTTGTAAATTAACACCTACAGGTGAACACACGGATTCATTTATATTTCTATCGATCTTAAATGTGAGTTCTAATTTGTGCAATTATTCACCATCCTTCGACGTCACCCACAAAATTGCAAGTGACAAGATCTGTCATTTTCAAGCTGACAGTGTCATGAAATGTGACTAAGAGAATACAAATTTGTCACAGTGGCACATATTTTTGTTTGATACGACTAAGAGAATAGGGGTGAGTGTCTTAATTACATTTATGGTACATAATTTTCCAGTGAATCGCTTAAATGTCATTAGAGCAAAGAGTATTCAATTCATTTCGAACCACTTAGGACTCGACCTCAACAGAGCTTCAGTTAATTATTCCGACCTAAATTAAACTAATTCTCATTTAGATCATAAACGGTCCACGCCTTGGTGTGGATTGTCACAGAACTATTCCTGTTCCCGGTCACCCGCTGACTTCATTCCCTCAAGGGCTTGTTTTGGCATTTTCAAGTTAATGAAATGCGAAAACACGAAAACAACTACTTCTAACTCCTGTCTCATTAGCATATATGACGGACGTGGGTGGGACTTACCATTCATCTTCATTTGACGAACAATTGCCACAAACGTATGTCTCAGTAATTCTTCTCCACCATGAAACTTGGTCGCGCACTATAGGACTTGAGGTTGTGCTGAACTTTCGTGTGACCTCCTATACTCAGTGCATTTTCAATTAATACAGATCACACAGATCGTGACCGATGAATGGGCAGCCACTGCTTGTCGTATCAATTGTTCAATTAAGACTCACGCACCGAAAACCAATAAAAATGCCGCACTTGTTGCGTAATCGTGTTTAATAACATTTGCTAAAGTTAGTCGTCGACTCTATCGCTTAAGTAAAACTCGTGCTTTATTGCGTTACACACACACATTGTTTTTTTAATTTGAGTCATTCGTTATGCGGCTTAGCACAAACTGATTTACGACTTTGGACGGATACAGAAAAAGCTAGCTTAATCTGTCTCGGTACCTATGTTTCAACACACACATCGTAAACCAACCCACAAAATGTAAGTTTGTGCAGATAGTATATACAGCATCGTACACATATATGGGTATACGACAAGCGAAAGTTAAAAGCGCGAACAAAACCTACAAAAACTTGCAACATTTTAGTCTTAAAATAGTATATGCATGCATAAGTTGTGGGATTAATGTCTTTGAGACGCTTATGCAGATGTGGGCGGTAGTTAATTGTGTGTTTAAACGATTCTAATTTCGCTTCAAGGGGCACAGTGTTCGGGGAAGAATCTGGTTTAATTGAAGAACACCGGTCTGATCAGCGAGCAGAGCTAAAAGACTTATCGTGTTTTTAGGATTTGAATTTACTAATTGAGATAACATTGTTTACTGATAAGCTTCTTTGTTTTGTCAGCAATTTTTCTCATAAGCAGACAGGTGGAGGAGAGAGAAGACAGGAAGCTCATGTCGAAAAACAAACAATTCACATTACTGATCCTGAGTACTAACTTAAGGTTGGAATTTGTGTGCTGGCGAAATCTGCGCTGTAGTGCATCCTAAACCATTTGCGGTTGGCTATAAATGAACAGTAGCACACAGGGTTTACTTTCGTTGAGAGAGTAGGGGTTGTAAAATGCATGGCGAGATGCAAGAGACAACCTTTAATTGAAGGAAGGCTGGCTATCATTGGGTATAAGCTTGTCAGACGGGCGGACATAAGCAGAAATAATATCCTTTTTGAATGGAAGTCTATCTATCTATCAAGCAGATGACCATCTTTGTCAAACGAAGACACTATTATGACAATATTTTAGGGAACAGTCCACAATTCAGAATGAGTCGCAAGACAACCAGAAGCGTTTGTATTTTAGTTTAGGTTAGGTCAGGTTGAAATGGCTAACTGCTGTAAGGGCCACACTTAGGCCAGCATAGGGCTATTGTGATACCACCTGGATCAACGAATGCAAAAGTAAGTGGAAGTAGGTGGCCGACTCTTATGTTTCTTACATAGGTCGTTGAGGATTCTAAACCAGACCAATTGGACGGTTATGTCCCATTCATATGAGCAGCGAATTGCGAATACCAACTTTCTGAAAGAGCCCATCTCTAGTAAATATACCAGGTATACCGGTATGAAGTGAGCGTCAAGATACAAATGTCTCGATGGGGAACATTTCATACCGGTATACCTGGTAGACAAAAAGTTATACTTCTTGGTATGCAAAAAGATTATCGAGTATTTTTATCGATAAATATCTGGACAATAGTTAGTGTTTTTTCTCGGCGAACCAATCACTCTTTCCGAACTGTCAAGCTGACACAAAAGAGGCGAACGTAATCCACAATCACCGCGACCAATGAATTCGCCGTGAAGTGTCAGTTTGTACGCGAAGTTCTCTGCGAATGAAAAACTTCCATATGAATGAAACGTCAATGTTTGCGAAGTTCGCAATTCGCGGCGACCTCATACGAATGGGCCTTAACCGTAGATGTGGACGGTGTTACAGTTAAAAAGACAAGTCAGGTCTTAGTGAATCTCAGCAGACATCTCAGTCTAACAAGTTTCCCAATGAATTCATTCCCATAACCATGCACTGATTTAGGAAGCAAACACACATGAGTACGAGGGGTGCTACTAATTGAAACAATAATTAGTACACGCTGAAACATTTCCTTAGCAAGCAAACTAAGTAGTTCATGGCCATGGGTCATCACAGCAATAAATATGTGAAATCAGAGAACCATAATACACAAGGAAGCACTGCAATGCTCTGCGTCCTTTTTGAATCAAAACAACAAAACAGCCGGGAGATAACGAGTCACTAGTAGAATTCACTTGATATTTACGTTAATTAATTCCTCCCGCAGGCTGTTGCCATTAATTGTAATCTATCTAGTCGTTCATTTATGACATATCTGTACAATTAATTACTTTACAGGGCATTCACTTTGTTCGGCAATAATAAAAGTGCGGGTAATGTTACACACTTAAGAATTGATTGATGAAATTTACTTTCCCCCGAATCAGTTCGATTGGTTTCCGTTTTTTGTATCATGCACGCAGGTCATTTTCAAGGATATCAAAAGAATATAAAATGTCTTAAAATAAAACTTTTCTCTGTTTGAGTGTTGTGTAAGACAGAGCGAGATAGACCACGTTTCCTGTTACATTGCGAGTGCAATTTTATTTAAGTCACCACGTTACCTCTTAGACGCTTTCAATACACTCACTGTTACTGGTGATAGCATTTATATAAACAGCTCAGAAGCACCCAATCAAATTTAAATGCAAATTGAATTTGATTGTCCAACAAGCCAAAGTAGGTTGACAGATTTCAATTAAATTAACCTACCCTTTGTTGGTTTTGATAAGCAATAATCTATTTATACTTTTTCGGTAACATCTTGGAACTTCAATGTGCGGGACTACTTTCCGATTATTCTTCAGCTCTTTGAGGGCTGGGTTCGCAATTAAACATTTTAGAAGCAAATGTTTCCTAATTATGCTGCTTCTTTGGTTGGCACAATCCGATACGGTGAATACTGGTTTTGTAAGCTTGTTTTTGTGTGTACAAGTGAGATGTGCGAATGTGTTAAAACTAGTTTAGCTTGGTGACCTGGTGAATTCAAAATTAAAATTCTGAATTCTTAGACTCACAGTAGAAACAATACACCATCGCGGCAAAGCTGATAAGCCCCTTTTCGGCTTGAGAATAAAGAAAACGACACGATGCGTATGAATCTGCGAATGATACAACAGCAACCGGTTTTTGGTGGTTTACGTCATCCCCTTGTGTGTTGTCTTGTGTCTTCCGTGGGTAGAAACGAGAAGCTCAAAAAATGCAAATATTTGAAGAGCAATGTCATGCGTTCCAAAATGTGACACACACTTAATGGGGTACAAACCACCGTGATAAGAGCACTTACATATATAATCATTCCAAACCGCATTTTACGAATTAAAAGTTTGTTAAAGCCAATGAGTCACTTCCTTTCTGAAGCCGATTTAGTATCACATGATGTGGCCACTATCACAATAATAGGTAGTCTGGGAAAATCCCAGCTAGTCAATTCTACATCTTTAAAATTTAATTTTATTCTGGGACAATATAATTTGTTATTGTATGCACCACTGACCCTTATGC
This sequence comes from Eristalis arbustorum, assembly GCA_916610145.1. Taxonomy (NCBI): domain Eukaryota; kingdom Metazoa; phylum Arthropoda; class Insecta; order Diptera; family Syrphidae; genus Eristalis; species Eristalis arbustorum. The sequence continues at coordinate 29,547,532 of OU744319.1, read as the reverse complement.
CTCGTATTCGAGTTTGAATAAGAGTGCGAAAATTAGTAGCTGTAATTACGGTGACACAGACAGCAACATGTTGACAATTAGTGGAACTACGCATAAACAAATTGGAGCCACACCCAATCTGAAGGCGATTTCTTCGACCAACAGGTTGCACATGCCAAGTTGTCTGTTTGTGAAAATCTTTAAATTCCTCAAATTTAGACGTACGTCAAATATGAAACGACGCACATACATCGACCCATACCCTTAGGAATCCTTAGCATTTAAGCTGCATTTCCAATGAATATGTTTATTTTAATTGGTTCATGGTCGATCAGAAGAAGAAAAAATCCATTTGGTAAGTCTCACTGAATCGAATAACCACTTCTATTTTAAAACGAAAAATAAGCTTTCACAAGAGAAAAACATCTCTTTTTCATATGCTATCTCTGCAATGCATTGAAAGGCGATTTATTTATTTACCTTCTCTGCGTAGAAAAGCAAAACATCCCAAAGGAGATGATTCAACAATCACTTCATGTTTATTTTTATAACAGCGATTTTCTTTTGTGTTGTGTTTGGTTTCTTCGAAGTTCTTCGAAGTTGCTGATAAACAATTTACGTAACCACTATGTTGAAAACTGATGCTCCAATTTGCATGTTTGATTCCGTTCCCTAAACTTCGAAAGTGATGAGGATGTAGTTATTTCGTTTGTCAGTTGCCCAGAGACAGTCATTACCATAGAATATGTAAGCCCAATGTTGGCCTTGAAGTAGACTATGTTATTGTTGTTCCTTTTAATCGGGAATCTACTTAAAAAAAAACGAGTTTTTCAAAAGCTAGTGCGGCGACACACACGCGTTCACCGACATTATACGTGGGAATATAAATACGACACTACAGCTGTTTCTTCACTCACTCCATGCAATTGTAACAGGGAATAAATGCGATGGAACAGTAAATCGATTTTTCAGCTTGGGGATATCCCATATCACGTTCGACGACTGAGAGCATTAAGATGTTTACACACAGGACAGGACAGTAGATGAGAATTCAATGATCCTGCATCAACTTCTGAAGTTTCGAACTCTGCCATAGAGGCCATGACATCGGACTACAGTTCGGTCGCCTTGTAACAGTCCTGAAACTATCTGCCGGGAACAAATGTATCCCTACCATCTGCGGTTAAGCACAACATTAAGGTCGTGAAAATCTCAAAAGAAGGATCAATCCAGTTCAGTTCCTTTTGCTAACTTTGTTCATCTCTAATCTGGGCAACTAAAGAATCGCTTAAACACAAGGTCAATTGCGAGCCCTTGTACAGCTGTTCATTTTCATTTTAATTTCTTTAAATCGTACCAAACTTAACATACTTGTCGAGCTGTGAGTACATGTGTATTCTAAAGAACAATATGTTAACATGTGACAAAAGAACAATTTGCAATTGTTTTGCAACTTGTGCGCATTGAAGCATTCCCGGCACAAGTTGAAATATTTTTTTCCTAACACGTGACTCAGCTTGCATGTATTATATTCCCCGGTGATTTTCCTTTAATCATACAATTCTGATGTGCATTCCCTCACCTTACACCGACACATATTGAAACAAATGACACATGAGTCATCGCTCTCATTGTTAGTTGTTTATTTCAACGTATTTGATGATGATGCTTTCAGATCGCTTCCGCTTTATCGTCGTCACAAGCTTGAGCGCAGAATTCGAAAGAATTTCGTCACGTCAGATAAAAAAATATGTATACAATATATTCGTTAGTGTTTGCTTCAAGACTCAGTTTAAACTAGCCTGATATGAAACATATGTACAGTTTCAGTACACGTTGATGTAGACATGTATGTGCTCAAAGAATAAATACATTAGTAAGCAGTCTAGATTTATTCGCTAAAAAGTGTTCGTGTTGATAGATGATAAATGAATTCGATATCACACTAGTTTCTCACTTACTCATCGGTTGCGACTAGGTCGATATTTCTGTTGGTCTGTTTTTATTAAATGTTATATTCAATGTTCAATGCACACGTACATAGGTATGTACCTGAAAGCTCATGTGTATGGACGTGATTGTAGATCATTTCCATGGAGTTGAGCAATAACACTGTATTCAAGGAATTCAGGGCACATCCCTTTATATTGTTTTTGGCACAATTTAAAGCAGATGTTTACTTAAAGTAAATAATAAAATTGTCAGAAATGCGCCTTTAATGATTATTCGTCGCTACTTGTTGATTCACCACATTTTGTTTGTGTACCTTGAATCCAAACACATTTTCACTTGAGGAATGCGTAAATATACTGAATTATTCCGTTCATTTAGTATGCACCGGGGGCTTCGTATTCCAAGCTGTGCAGCCGATTATGGCGAAATTAGCAGTGGTCAGTTACTGCGATAGCAACGTTTCCGGTCACTTTGCCGCAGCATATACTATGTGTACGTCCATTTCCTCTTGTTGACTCAAAAGCAAAACAACAGAAAGGCAAATCTCGAATTATTGCTATCTAATTAAAGATGCTTCCCCCCTTGTGCTAAGTGGCGTGATAAACGCTGCAAAAGACGTCTTGTTTTGAGCAAAATTGTTGCACACAACTGTCAGAAATGTATATAGAGCACACATTGATGTGTACATAGCCGGGCATATTATATGAAACCACTGTCTGGCTTAGCTTGTTGAAGGTTACTTTCGCACATAGCGCCTTTAATGCACACAGTAACCCACTCATACATACACATATGACAACTCCAGGTTTTTTTTTGTTGCTTCTGTTTAGTTTCGAGAAGCTGTATCGTAAGATTCGAAAGCAGGAATGACATCATCACACGACAAACAACGAAACAATAGAGGGAGTCCCACAACAATTGGTCTCCATACAGCAACTTATGTACAAGCATATGTAATTAGATTCACTTACCGAACACAATGTGTTGAAGAGGAACAAGATGTACTTCACCATAGACGTTCCGCAATCCATTTTTAAATGTTATCCTTTTTCACTTTTGATATCTAAAGCAGAAAATATGAAAACAAAAAGAAAAAACATATTAAAAATTCCAAACGGTCACATAATCAAAGCAAATAACATAAATCTTAATTCGCACAGATGAAGTTTTCTTTTTTTTTTCTTTACATGAAATGCACAATCACAAAGATGCTTCTTCGAGTGGCACAATGGATGTCAAAGCGTCCTAGTTCGCATTCATGTGTAACCACATGATTCTTTTATAAAGTACTTCGAAAAAAAAAATATTCACTTACACAAGCAATCACCGAACACTTCTCTTCCCGACGACGTCCACGAATAAACTGTTCGATGCTCTCGCCAGAAATCAGGTACTAAGAGCAGAAATCCGGTTTTCTGATGTGTTAGTGTACTGAAAACGAACACACATGCAAAATGCCACTCAAGCATTTCCAAAGGCAACTCTGGCGGATGATGTGAAGAATTGAATTGCGTTGCCTTCGGTGTTACCCTTTGGCTGGGTGGTACCAGCCTGTACTTTATGTGTCTCTTTCGCTTGTTACAATTAGTTATTAACATTTCGTCCCTGTAAGCAATATATGGATAATCGTAATTGTCGTAATAGAAAGTCGACTTAGTTTCAACGTGTTGTCAAGAGTGGTCAACTCAAATAAATGTTGTATGCATTTCAAATTTTTTTTAAAAGATGTGATAAACTGCTCTTGTTTCTGAGATATGGCTAAATAACTTACCTCTGCGGTCTGTGACTAAGAAACAACCACTTTTCAGCAAATATGAACAAAAAAGTGTACTATTAAATTCAATTCAATTTATTTGAACAATAACTATACAATTGGTTTTACATGCTAAAAGCTTAAGCTAGCGGTTAGCGAGTTGGCTCAACAATAGAGGCCCAAAGAATGTACAATGCTTACAAGGTTAACAATGTTGGCAAATATAAACTTAAAATTGTTTTTTATTTATGAAGATCTTTAACATCGGGGTGTTCAATTCTGTGTGTCCCTTTTGCTCCTTTAGGGATGGGGTGGTGTTGAGCTGATGATGACTGCTTTCACTGTTTTGCTAGAAGTGATACAGTCCGTTGCTTGTTGTCCTTGATACAACTCTGCTCATTTAGCAGATTCAACGCGTTGAGAAATCATTGTCCGAAAGTCGAACTTCTCAGGTCCCTGATAGCCATGTTTGGGTGGTTGCGGATGTCGTGCCTCTGGAACATCAAGTATCCTAGTATAGGAACGATGCGGGCTTCTTGTTGCTGGGGTTTAACCCCCGTCGTGGGTGAGACCGGTGCATATTCGGAGTGTTTTCCTCTCGAAAATCGAAAGCTTTTCGATGATGGTCTTGAAGACGGTACGCTATGATTGGCCGAAAGATTTGCCTACAGAGTAGCAACTTCGTTTTTTGGCTTAGTCCAATTTGTTTTCGCATGAGCGGGTAGATGCGATGAAACCCAAAGGGGGTTTTTTGAGAGTCCTCTTCGAGTGGTTGTTCGATTTTAGTTTCTAGGTGAAGTTAGAGATACTTCACCATGTCTGTTGGTCTTTGTCCCGCTATTGGGATTACTCTGGTTCTGACTATGAAAAAATACAGGGACATTGTTAACAGCTTCAGTATTTTGAAATTTAGTCACATTATTTTGACGGAAAATACAAAAATATAAAAAAAACATTCACAAATTTCATCCTATTTGAAACTGGGCTGCGAGTAGAAAGGAGTAGTAGAACCATAATCCAAAATCTGCTACAAATTTCGTGACTGTTGCTATCACTGAATATGAATTAAGTGAAAATTTGTTGTGAAAAATTGTTGGAGTTCGTAGTTCCGTTCGGATTTTGTGATATCATTTCTTCGTTGTTCGTATAGTAACTTCGAATTCTACGAATGGACTCTGTGATAAGACTGAATATGTTAGAAATGTCTTCTTAACCCAGGCCAATGATCTTTCTATAAGATTTTCTTGAATGAACGACGTTAAATGGATCTCGTTGCAAACTCCAGCAGTCGCCTGCCATCATATGTGAAGCCCTCCCCCCTGATAACGCTCTCCCATTGTTCAAGGAGACTTGACTTGTACCCCTCAGATTTTGTGGAAATATGTCGAGTACAGGAAGTGTGTTTTTATGCACATGTTGCCTCATACATACACTTAACATTCGGCTAAGCAATTACTCATAACCAGAGCAAATGAATTCCAAATGATTTCACTTCAAACATTTATTTGACAAAATTAGTACCCTTCACGAGTTGCCTAATCTATGGCCAATTAAAATAACCAGCTTTCAATTTGTTGTAGCTACTTAATTCTGAAAACTTGCGTGAAAGAAAATTGAAATATTCACCACTTCTGTCCTTGTGTCCACTTCTGTCGTTACGCGTTTTATATGAAGTGGTGGACTTATGATGGGGTCTCGGCTAATTTGACGCAGTTCATGACACTTTTGTGTTTCAGTAAAGGCTCATTTATATGAAGTCGCCACGAATTGCGAACTTCGCAAATTCTGAAAAAAACTCCATAATTCAGTTTTTTTTGCATACCCAAAAGTATAAGAATGCCGAAGCATCAGGATTTTTCTGATTTTTTCCATGCGATGAAATGGAAATAGAATTTTTTGAATCTTCTTGAAATTTAGATACATTTTCGTACATATTAACCCTTTAATGACCAAGTTGTATGTCCTTTCGTTCTACGCCTTTTCGTATAACTCACCTGGATATGTGGCCTTCGATTTCAAAAAGTGCGCGTCCAAATGGAAGCAAATGTATTTGCATGGGAGACATTTTTTATTTAACTTGTTGTTGTATGAAAATGATTTTAAAAACAACAACATTCTGATCAAAGATCATCGTTGGTGTCTAATAGGTCCACTGTAAGACACAGATGAACTGTGTTTGAGTTTGGGTTTTTTTTTGCATCGATGGCGAGTTCTAGAGTGCTCCGGGCAAGTGGGTTATTTTGTCTAGCCGTACATCCTACGGTGGCTATTGTTCTCTCACAAGTGGAAGTGATCTACAGTTTTATGCCGAATCCGAGCCAAGTTTGAAAAGCTTGTTTTAGACAGACGTACTCTTTGAGTATTGTTAGTGACTCTAAAGAGGTTCGGCTGTGAAAATTATTTTTGTCGTACAGACCAGGCTTCGAAACCTATGAAGCCGAGGTTGGGGTCGACGCACATATCCAAAACGTCACGGGCCACCACAACTTGCCCACGATCGGCTGCGATAAACGAGGTTTTTTTATGACGAATTGCTTAATTTTTTTGAATGTCTAATTTTTTGGGACAAGTGGCAAGTTCCGTGATGGACTCGTACAATTTTAGTGGCTTCATAGTTTATATCGCACGTCTCAGAATCGATAAATACACATACGATGTCCACAGGTCATAGATAGACTTATTATTGCCGCTGTGGCATCTAGATGATCAAATCTGAAGATCGTCAGAAGTGCCTTAATAGCCATTGTCAATTTTTGTCAGCAAAACATTCGATGGTGCCGTATTCCTCCAAAAATCTCAGAATCTACTAATAAACATACGAAAACATAGTATCTGAAGAGATCATACACTTTCTCATGATAGTCCTAGACATAGCAAGGGGCACAATACATCAAATGTGGTCGGATTGCTAGAAGACTCTATAGCAGTGTTACCACAGGGACTCTATAGAGTCAAAAGGACTCATTTTTCTTGTCCTGACTCGGGGGCTCATCATGTTTATATTTGACTCATTTTTTCAAGACCTATTTACCCAAACACCTAACACCTAGTTTTACCTATTCCCATTTGCTTTAAAATTTCCTGAATGCTTTCATTGGAAAAGCCTGAGCATACTAGTACTGCACCCAGAAATGACTCTGGCCAGACTTCAGGTCAGAAAAGGAATGCAGTCGTATCTCCATGACGGTTCCAAAACCAATGCAAGGTCCGGCGCTGGTGTTTTTGTGGAGGACTGCACACATCATTAGGTAAATTTGCGTCGTTTGGTGGATTAGTCGACGTATCTGTGTCTGTTGTGACAGTCAGGCTGTACTCAAGGCATTACTCAATGCTTTAACCACTTCCAAGATAGCTCATGAATGCAAATCTTCTCTGAATTTTATTGCCAATCAAAATTCACTGAATTTCATCTGGGTCCTAGGACACCAAGGAATCGCTGGAAATGGGATCGCCGATGAACTTGCCAGACAAGGATTAGAGGAAACTTTCTCAGGCCCTGAACCTGCTCTCGAATTGCATGTGTGTGTGGTTATGGCTTCCTTTGATGGTGGGACCTCTCGAGCACAATCGTAGACGGCATGTTTCTCCAATATGTAAATTAGATAGACCAAGCGTTTTGCTAGCAAAAGGCTGGAAGAAATCAGCGTAGTGTTTAAGCGAAGTTACCATCTGTGACGCCTGTGGAGAGGACGACGACGCAGGCAGGTGGCAGGTGGCAGGTCTTGGGCGCTGATGTGGTGAGAGCTAAAGATCTGATTCTCTAGGCATTTCATCACATTAGCGTCAGCTGGTCTTCAGAAGAAATTCGAGGTTGCTGCCTTGTAGTACAATGGACCAGTCTTGAGTCTGAGTTCTCCTTTGTAGTATAAAACCACCAACAACAAAAAAACATGCTAGTTTCTTGTCTCACATAAGGAGTCATTATCAAAAACCTTTGGGACTCATAAATAATTTGACCTGTGGTAACACTGCTCTATAGTCACTCCCTAATATCTTCAAATCAATTCAATAACCAAGCATTTTAAGTAAAAAAATACAAAAAAAAAAATACGAAACTCCAATAGTTATGCGTGGCAACGGTCACACTGATTTCCTCGGTTCATTGAAATGAAACTGAGTGAGTACCTACACCGAGGTTATTGAAACTTCAAAGCGAAATAATTTTTAGTGCGCAATTTGAGAAATAATGCCTACTACTGCATGCTTAACACGCACACACACGGGCAAAGTGTTGTCAAGGCATCATGTCAGGCCACTACATCGTTTGGCGGGCTATTCCCATTTTTGGTCGAAACGGAACGGCTCCCCCAAAGGGTGGTTGCTACTGTTTTGTAATGCAGTAGAAGGAATTTCACTTTCGTTTGTTGATTGCGAACAAGAATGACGTCAGTCTGAAGCCAGTAAAGCGTGGAGGGAAATCTCGTTGTGAGCGTGTGTGAAACAGACGAATACTAAGGTTTTCACTTTCCATGTAGTGCAAGGGTTGGGTGTAGTGCAAAGCCAAAGGACAGTTTTCCTCTGTGAAATGCCACTGTATACCATACATACATCCATATTGAAGTATTTTTGACATCTACAACTCTATGTATGACGCAATTTTCCAACAGACACAGATTTGGTGGGACATGTTGCCTTAAACTTAGGTATGTATATAGTCCTGGCTTGTTATTGAATCGAATAAAGTAACTGTAATTAAAGGAAATTACAGTAATTTTAAGCATAGGGCTTCTTTGAATTGTAGTGTATCATAGGACATTCGTAGTTTGGAAACAATTTTTTTCTAGTTGTTCTGCTTTGGCTCCACGCGGGCAATTTGAATATTAAAAGGACGCGAATGTGCGAAGGATGCGGTCATGGACGGTTGTTTTATGTCCCTTATGTGATGGAATGCTCATAACAGCTTTTTGTCATGAAATTGACCATTGTTCTGAATATGAGATAATTACACAGTCTTCGCTAAAAGCAACCGAGGAATATTCGAGCAGTTGCGTAATTGAGTGTTTTGCAGTAACCGAGTCAGAAAGAGTTGAGGCTTGAATTGGACTCCACCATTTAATTCTTCTGATTTTATTTTTCAGCGAATAGTAGGCTCATCAACAGTCTTTCCACAATCAAGCCATAGCTGACTTACAATCGTAGGTGCGTCTTTAATTTCTCTGATAATTATACGTTCTTCGCACCATGATAATATTTTGGACTAACCTTTTCGCTACATCTTCTTCTACAGTCCGGGGTGGACCTGGGACTCAACCACGATCTTTCGCCAGCTACCTCAAGCTGCGCATACCAAGTTGGTTGAGGTCCTTTTTTACTTGAGTGCGCCATCTCGTTCGAGGCCGTCCTCTGTTGCGTTGCCCCTATGTCTCGGTATCGAAGATTCTTCGGGCCGGAGCTATAGTGTCCATCCGTCAAAACTAGACGTGACGCTGCTTAGCTCGCCTCTATGTAAAGTACTATGTATTGTCAAGTCATCTGTCATATGCGGCTTTGAATTCGACAAGTAGGTGATGTATATCGATGTGCATCTCATGAATGTTTCTCCAGAATCCTTTCCAGGATCTGTGTAAAGATCTGGTCAATGACAGACTTCCTCGGCCTGAAACTGCGCCTTATAGGTGATGCTTAGGAGACTTATCACTCCGTAGTTAGTGCACTTGAAGGGGTCTCCTTTCTTGTGGACCGGAAAAATGACGCTGAGATTCGACTATATCTTACAGATGAGCAGGTGCATGGGCCCAACCAGATCATTTCCAGCTGCTTTAAACAGTTCCGCGGACAATCCGTCCGCTCCAGCAGTTTTGTTCGACTTCGGTCTAGATATAGCTATCTTGTGTATCTTGTCTATGTCGGGGAGAATGGAATTCTTGTCATAATCGTAGTGAAACACTCTGCTTGACAGCGGCAATGTGTCTATACCTAACTCCTCTCCATCTCCTAGACCGCACGCTTTCCATTCTTTATCTTTTTCCCTTTGAGAAGCCAGTTCTCTTACCTTCTGATGAATGATATTTTCAAACTATGATAAAAACAAATCTGAGCATGGGATCTATATATGATTTCAACCGCAAAAAATTAATTCAAGTTAAAGTTTAATTCGATTGTTAATGAAAGTATTGGGGAAACACACGAATGCTAAGGTTTCCTCTTTCCATGTAGTGCAAGGGTTCGTTGTAGTGCAAACCCAAAGGACGGTTTTCCTCTGTGAAATGGCACTGTCTTGGTATCTAGACGATATCTAGACTTTGGTCGTTGTGTAAATGGTCAACATTTAGTGATTTAAGCAGCTTTTTGCTTAAATTGTTTGCTTCTTTGTTAAAATTTTGCAAAATCGTCAATTTCACGAAAACTAAGCGGGAAAAGATTAGGTTGAAAACCCATTGGTTTTAACACTCTTCATCTTCTTTGGCTGGCGCTACAGTTCGGGGTTGACCTGGGCTTCTGTCAACATACATCTCCATCTACACCTGTCTTTAGCCAGTTGCTTCCAGCCACGCACGTTCAACCGATTAAGGTCCCTTTTCAGCTGCTTTCAGCGTCAGAGGCTTGATCTCCCTTTACTGTATTGACATTACATGACTTTCCGGGCCGGAGCTTTCGCGTTCGGTCCATTACATGACCGAGCCATCTGAGACGAGAGACACGAACTCGTTTGCCCAGGTCGATGTTGCTGTGCAGCCTGTACAGTTCGTCCTTCAGTCTCCTCCTCCAAGCAGAGTCAGTACATACGGAAACCAAGAAATCATCCTCTCGAAGCGACCCCTATCCGCTTTAGTTAGTATCCATGCTTCTGCACCATACAGCAGGACTGAGACTTACAAGGACTTATGTAGGGAATTGTAGGTTCTTCGAGAGAGGTCCAGCCTGCTCCTCCGTTTTTATCTTTGCGGTGATGTCATTCACTACTTCGAACTTGTAGCTTCCTATAGTGAAGTTTTGTTCAAGACGTCAGTGTTGTTTGACCTTTTTCGTTGACTTTGTCTTCCCCATATTGACCGCAAGTCCCATCTTAGCCGCTTTCTTCCCCACAAACGCCCACTGACAGCCCGTTTTGTTCTTCCGATGAAGTCAATGGCATCGGCATAAGCAGTTGCAAAGATTTGTGGAGCATCGTTGCTCTCGTGTTGACGTTTGAGCTCCACACGACCTTCTCAAGAATGGTGTATAAGAAGTCACATGACAGTGCCTCGCCTTGTCTAAATCCCTAATTAATGACACTCACAGCATACAAATTCTCTTTGAAGTTTTCTTTATTTCACATATTCATATTCAGATACGTATGTATGTAATAATAAAAGCTGAAAAATAGCTCTTTTGTATTCCAATATCCCAAGGATATTCGAAGTTTCTGTGCCGATAAAAAGTGAAGTAAGTACATTCATTTATTTCCTAACAATACTTAGGATACGAGATAGTAAGCTAAGTTAACGACTAGGGGCGAACGGAGTCCGAATGTTCTCGAAGCATAAATAATGAGTTTATGAACTAATAAGCAGCCCTTCTACGTTCGTTTCGGACTTGATTTGCCAAGCAGCATGCAAATATGAACGCGACCAACTGCAAAAGATTTCGTTTAGTCATGAGTCATAAGAGCGATAGATTTAGAGAAACATACCTCAACAGCAGCCACACCGAGGCCAGCGTAACGTGTGATGTTAATGTTCTTGTCCCAGAAGTCAGAGAACGCCTTTGAACATCCGTTCGTTGAAGCTGTAAGTATTGAGCACGAGGTTGCTGATGCTCCACAGCATGAGTTTGGTATCTGATCCTTGGCCACGGTATAATCGATGGGCCCGAACTTGCCGCAGCATTTGAACTGATGAAGGCAACAAGTCATTAATTTGAAAATCATTTGAATCATCACCCTCTAAACTTACGCCTATTTGGAGAACATCCATAAAGTGTCCCTCATCATGTCTTTGCGTCCATGCCCTGTCGACAATGGTGTTCATTGTGTTCAGGAAGTTTGTACGCTCCACCCAAATGTATACGACCAGAAAAACTTGAAGGATTAACAGAACCAACATGAGCACTGAATACTGAAACATGAAAACGATTACGTCATTTAATTCGAAATCAAGCATGAGATTATGTCATCGTTTAACTCACTGTCATGGTAAGGCAAGTGTCCTCCCTTATGGCGCCACAGCAGCCCATGAATGAAATGACAAAGATGATGCAACCCAAAACAATGACGGCAATTGGGATGCTCGTTGTGTGAACGGCTCCATCGAATTTGTTGAAACCGTCTAAGTTTGATATCATCAATGAACCGAAGACGATTAGCAGGATTCCACACACCTAGGAAATGAATTTGAAATGAATTTATTAATCTCTTGACTTAAATAGTTTGGATACACGGAGAAAAAAGGGTGGCTTAATTGTGGTGTCCCTGAGAGGATGGATATTGAAGAAATTAGGGTTTTGATAGCAACAGCAGCGAAGGTGATTTGCAATAAAAACTTGGCATTCGTTGCAATCAGCGGAGGGCTAGTTTATAAAAAAATCGCATCACTGTGCGTATCATGTCATAGATGGGACTGTCAATTGAGTTTGATACGCCTATTATTTTGCTGACAAACGTACTGCCTAAGAATAGTCAACAACTCAGCAGAGTAGCAATTAAATGTAAGAATTGCCACCCAGCATAGGAGTCAACTACCTAAAAACAACGTTCAAAAAAAATCTGTAATCTTCGACGAAACTGGTGGATGACTTATAACTGAAGACTGAGACGTCATTTACCCCCTTCGTAACCAAGCAGTTGAATTCCAAGTAGGAGAAATGCAACGCAGATAAGAATAGTCAGCACTACACAGGGGCGTATAATTTGCGACCGCTTAGTCATATCGATAGATTTAGATGTTGTTCCTATGAACTGTTTTGAAATGACTGTGATATGCTTACAAACGCAATAACAAGCTTGGCAAGTCAACAAAAACTCCAGTCCATAGTTGAGGTACTGCAAAAAGTTGCAGCACATTTCATTGGATTGCGCCGCAGACAAACGTGGACATCTATTCTGAAGCGATCGTCACTCTATCGGTCGTAGATTAATGTCTGTATCTAATCATTGGATGGATCATGGATGTGATTACCAAGGAATTTGCAAAAAAACTGAGCTCGCATGCAATGCTTTGAGGATTTAGAAAAATGTCTACCTGGACTAGAAGCTTCAGTCTGACCACTCAAATTTTATCCCTGGTTAAGACGATAAGGCCTGGGACCACCCGGACTGTAGCGCAAAGCGATGAATAAATTCTATCAAATATCATCTGGGTTGAATGAGACTTCTTGCTTTACGTCGTGTCGGGTACAGATGTAACCCGTAGAGTTCCCACTAAGACATGGTTGATATTATACACAGTTTTCTTCAAGTGACGCACTTGACGGAAATAAATACACATGAGATAAAAAAGCTGGTTTCTTTTGAAGAGAATTATAAGATGACGGCATTGTTTTCTGCGATAGTTCTACATTGCTTTGAGGTTAGTTTCGTTCGACAATTATCGTGAATAGACCCGCAATGGGGCAATGTCCGCAAAAAACTAATTTTTCTGATTCCATGATTAATGTTACGGTCAAAGATGTAAAAATGTTGCTTTGTGCAACAACCGATAGTACAGATGTAAGATATTATAATTTGTGAACAATACAGCCAAACACTGGATCGCTATACTCGTCAAGTGCGTAAAATAATTTAGTCGATTTTTTGACCAATAATCGGCCAGTTTTGTGAACAGCGTGAATTTCGACGATTTCTGAAAACATTTCGGCACTTAACTACAAGACTCGAATAGACTGAAAAGGGAGAGCCTGCAGGGCGTGGTCGCCATCGGACTTGTTTTACAGAGAATATTGTGGCTGTGGCTGGCGATGAACGTCAAGCATACACTATAGAGCTATGATACAAAAATCTTTTAACTGCCGGCTTCTTAATGTGGTTTTAAAAACACACACGCAACACGAACCACAATGGATATTGTTAAGGAAGTGCTTCCTGGTTGCGTAATCTCCTGTTTTGGTGATTTGCCATGACCAGGAAGATCACGCGGAACAGAGTTGTTTCTTCCATCGCTAGTTGCGAGTTCTTTGAAGTCACGAGTTAGTGCCCAGCAGCTATCCCAGCCCTTTGACAGGAACGCGAAGTGTTATCACAGGAAATCCTTCGGAAATTCATGGAAGCACACAAATGTGTACCAATACTGGTGGCAGCCTCTGAACAAGGCCAAGTAAGGGTTTCTATCATTCAAAATAATTACAAACCAAATACCAACCGTACCAAGCACAATACTATACTCAACGCGTTATTTTTTGAAATACTGTAAGTACTGCAAATGTATGAGCAACAGTATAGTTTCGTGTTTTAGCCTCTAAAAGAACACTCTTTAAATAACCCCAATTTAATGCCGTGATAGTCTGAGATGCAAACAGCAATCAGCGTGCACTCAGAAAGGCCAAGTTTGAGAAGCTTCTTTTCTGGGCAGAAATACTGTGAGCATTGACAGTGACTCCAAAGAGTTGGAGCCGTGAGTGAAGAGATGATCTTGGACCTGGCACCTAAGCGCAACAACCCACAATGCCACGGCGGCGTCCTTAACCGCTATTTATGCAATCGAATATTTAACACCAAGGGACATGTGATGTGTCCATAAGACTTATTCCTTTTTATGAGTTGTTTTTTACTTAATAGATTTTTAATCCCAAATATTAATACTCCTCTCATGTCTGACTGTGTCGTTATCTGAGAAATGTTTCCCTTTCGGCATTTAACAGTAACGCAGATAAGATATTGCTATCGTTTTAGATAAAACTAAATATACTCAAGCTGGTGAGCTTAAATGCAAAACACACAAATATGTATTTTGTATCCAGTTTAAAGTTGTCTTTCGCTTGTTGACTCATTTGAAGGGGGAAATTAAAATTCTATCGATGATCGACTTTAAAAAAAGAGCGGACCTATTTGTTCACTTCGTTGTCCTGTTAAAATTGCTAGTTGCTGATGTCACTTAACCTAACAAAGTTGCACAGGCCATACGCACAATAACTTGCTTACCACAAATAATATGTTGAATAGAAAGAGCACATATTTCACAAATGTTCCACCACAATCCATGTTTGAATGGTTATCTGCTCTGAAATTATTTAACAACAATCAGAGACTTGTAAGATGATCACGCCCGTCAGCAAATACCTCGGTTTGGCACAACAGTGGGTTTGTTCGTTTTTTCTAAAACATAAATTCGATTTCGAAACCTTAGGTGGCAAGGCCTTAAGGCAACTTCGACTAAAATTCGACTAAACCTGCCGACTCTTCTGTTAAATTATTTATGCATACTACCTACGAAGTCATATCAGTTCTAGAGATAAGATTTTCTCTTATCTCTGAAAATAAACTTCAGGTATGAGTAGGTTCTCGTGGATAGAGGGAGTCGGAAATATGTCAATTTTCTGCCTTATGAAATTTATTTTTCCACCATTGTAATAGTTTGCATTAAACGTGAGCTTTCGGTGTGATACAAAGATGCCACTGTGTACGCTCTTCTCATGAAATAAATAAAGTTAAAAAATGTATGCACACCTGTCGAGTGTTTCGAGGAACATGAGGTCATCCAAAATGAAACGTCATTATTAGTGGTTTAGTTACATGAACTGGATGTTTCGTCACTGGAAATTATACAAATTAATATTTATTCAAAGTTTATCAAAACCGAAGCGAACAAGGAAACAGAAGCTCGCGCAAATTTTGTTTCCTTCATGTTCCTAAATGCACCTTTCGTCAGTGACAACAATAGGGACTCAGATCAGCAAGGACAATTCAATACTTTATGTATAGAACAGTAGATGCTACCGACAGTTAAACAAGAAGTACGGGTACTAGATATCATCCTGCACCAAAACATTTTGCAATTTGTTTTCTACGCGGTCAACAGGATTAAGTGTGATTATGAGGTTGCAAGCCGGACAGCGGTGAGCAGTTTGAGAATTTTAACAAAACGCATAAAACTCGAAGATCTCAGTGCACTTTGAAATCAAATATGAAAACAAAAGTGCAAATAACGATAATTAAAAGAATTCTCCCCATAGCTATAATTTTAAGCTTGAATTTAGCTTTCTTCGCATACATATGCATTTCTTTTGGTTCCACAAGCACTAATATTAATAAAACCATATGTCGGCATTCATCCGCTCTGTTTTTGGGTCTGGGTGAAGCCTCAAATGCTGCGCGCTTGTTGTGGATGTGCATTATCCACATACAACGAGTGTGGTGGCCTTAGAAGCTGTGTCCAAGTTCACTCTGAGGGCGGTAGATGGGACATAAAATTATCTCTAATTTTGTTCCTCAGTCTCCAACGATTGTAGCTAGACTAAGAATGAAATGCTTTGTCAATGTTTTTAACGTGAAACGTCATCCTATTTGTAAGGAACTTCCTCACTTCAATCAAATAAGCGCGAGGTAGAGGATAAGTCCACCCGCAGATCGGTGTACCTGAAGTTGGCTTCATTATTTAGACTCCTGTTCACCATAAACTGTGACAGAAGAGTGTAAATCTGTGCTCGGATATCTACAAAGACAACTGTGGAATTAAGCGCGGTAGAATATGACCACGCCCAAGCTATCATAACGCAAAACTAATCGCAAATTATTTGCGTGCAGCAAAAATCAGAAAACTGCTGCGAAAGGAAGTGGTTCCTTACAGAATTTTTTGAGCGAATATCTCTTCAAGAACACAAAATGTATGAAATATAGGGTTGAACGTGACTAGATAAATGTTCTTTTTCGAAAGCAAACTTGAACCATATGCCACATGCATTGTACGTACACAGATAAATATAACTTTATAAGTATATTCACAGTTGTTATCAGAAGTCGCACTACATAAATTTGGTGACTCAGAACGCGAAACTTTTGTCGATTGAGGTGCGGATATGCAGATGAGTAATACAGTATAGGTAACAACCTTCTTTAGAAAACACAATGAGCTTTTATTATTTTGCGATGAGTCAGTGGTTCTTATCGTGATAGTAAGTTTTTAAAAATTAAAACCAACTTATCTCAAGCATTCAAGTACACTCATGTGTTACATTTCACACGAATGTAATGTTCACACGATAAACGGATTTGGCATTCAGAGTAATTATTTGTAATGATCGTGTTACTCGTGTTATCATTTAAACTCTACTACCCCTATTGGGAGTCATTGTCAAAGGGGAAAATCAAATGCTTATTTCTTATCATTCACAAATCAAAGTCTTGTTTTAAGTCTTAACTAGGATAGTGAAACCTGTTCGATTTGTCACACAAATATGCCTGAAAATACCTTGTCAGTTGGTCACGTGTATGCCTTGGAACTTCGTCGCGTCGTTAGTTAGGATTTTCTTATTTATTTTTTTCCATCTGTGCAAGTCCAAAAACATCCCAACTCGCCAAAGTATTGGCGGTTGAACTGTATATTCGCAGGTATGTTTTACGGACAGTTTTTAAAAAAAGTCTTTTTGCTAAAGTTAGCGACCTGCCTGGGTTGTTCAAAAATGCTTGTACCGCCGCTGGCGAACTTCACAACGTTCATAGTGTACAATGCTGTGATCTTATATCAGTAATAATATCTTCTTCATTGACTATCTGGTTTAAATGAACGGCAGACAACTTAAAATTGAAATAAAACATTTGCCAGATATGATTAGGACATGTATTTATGTTTGAATATGTCCTGTCATCATGTGACTGCATCAAATAGCTAGTAAATAATACGGCGAGTATTGGCCTTCAACTTGCAGTGTGGCACACAAAGTTTGTAATCATGTCTCTGTACTGCTCAAATTTTATGTGTACCACCACATTATATGTAAAGATATATACACCAATGATTGCAATGCGCACCAAATGGGGACTTTTTTTGCTTTTTTTGGTTTGTATTTCAGGATTTGAGCAATTTATAAACGCTGCTTAGTCGTTAATCTATTCATGATGAATTGTCTAACTAAACGAATTGTTATAGACAACATAAAAGTGTCAATTTAATGTTCTCCGGCTCTAAAAACCTACCCTCTGCTCTAATTCTAGCCTACCCTCTACTCTACGCTGACGATTCTAGCTCCCATAGGCTAGAATCGTCACTTAGAGTACAGATGCACAAAGAACAAATTTCAAATCTGCCGAATAGATAGAATAGCCGGTAGAAAGAAAGTAATGAATAGGCTAGCTATGTACATACCTGGGAAACAAGCTTTGGAACCCTGCACAGGCCCAGAACCATTTTGGGCTGTAGGTCATGTCGTCAGATAAAATTCTATCGGGCTGATAGAAAGAATAGAAACCTTCAACAAAGTTCATGGCATGAATGGAGGTTGAGCATTTTTCTCTAGGCCAGTATTAACAAAAGAGGTTTAAGACATGCGTCAAAATGAAAAAAACCTCCGCGTCCTGACAGCTTTCCTAACACATCACTTAAGACTCACAGAGCATCTAGGCAAGGTCTCTTTAGATGCTGCACCTAATAAATTTGATAGAACACTTACTGGGACTTTGGAGGCACTTGCCCACGAAGGTAAAAGATGTCTGATTAAGCACTATTATTATCAGAGGAATAATTGAATTCACAAAGACAAATGTAGTTCTCTAACCTTTAAGCATTGCGGACCCCCAGTAAAGAAGATATCTCCAGGCGGACCCCTCTCAACATACAACCAGAGTGATGTGATAATAAAGAAGCATTTTTTTGTAATTACAGGCCGTCGCGAAACCCCAGGAATCCGGACCACAGTCTAAGAATTGCTACACTAGAGCCATCTCTCAGATTTCTAAAGGAAAAACAGAACCGCTTCCATCTTTTCACAACAGTTGCTTGTAACCCTCAATACAACTCTATAAAGAATTGTGAGGAGAAATCGTAAGAAAGCAAGGGTCTTAAGGGGAACAGTAGACCTATAGGTCGCGCTTCAGTATACCCTCAAGAATGATAATAATACATAATTAGCGACTTCTAACTTGTCCCTACAGCCTTTGGAGCAGAATTTCTTTAGATCAATCAAAGAAATGCAAGGTGCACTGCTGGATGCATTTTTTACTTACATGCTAGACAAAAATGCTTAAAACTAGCTTAACTCCTCAACAAACGTAAATACACCTAACCTACTGACCCTATACGGGTACTCTAAGCTAAATTTAATAGTGCCTTCCGGCTTAGGTTACGTTTTTTTTCGTCTTTTGGGAAAGTCGGCTGTCCCTGTAGTACTAATTGATGTCTGCTATCAAACTCGGTCCCGGTAGGCTACTTCAACAACATGTTGCGTAAAGAACACATGAACAAAGGTCTGAGTCAACTGTGGTCATAATCTCAAATTCAAGCGGAACAACGTAGACCTACCTTCAACGTCTTTGTTCGTAAAGGTCGTAAATGTGCAGTCAATCAGTGGACGTCGATTAGATTGCGTTGTCATGATTTCTGATTCCTATTTGCTGAAAGCTCAAATCGAAAAAGTTACCTTTTTCTTATAGAAACTTTTTCATTCTCTACTGATTGTAAAAGCAAGTCAATCCTGCCGAGTGATGCGTTGCAGGAGTCCGATGTAAATGGTCCGATTAAGAGACTGCCAACCCAAACCTTTGTTAACTCGCGTTGACCCGAGTTGGAAGCGAATCGAGTTGCAAACTCGAGTTGACTAACTAGGCTTCACCCAATTCAAAATAGGGACATTCCTTTTGTAATAGCAAAGAGATTCTGTTTGAGATAAATGTTACTAAAGTTTATATTACTTATAGAAGTGTTAACAACGAGTCGTATTGAAAAAATATGGTTTTTAGGAAAATGTTAAATTTTATAACTACACTACAACTCTCGTGCAACGCGGCATTATGCCATTTAATTTGAACCCCCTAGTCAAGTTAGAAAAAATGAGTTCCTTTTAACTCTATAGTGTGACTGTGGTAACACCGTTTGAGATTTCATAGAAAAAACAACCCTTAAACATAATAATATAATATATATAATATGGGTGGCGCTACAGCCCGTAGGGGGCCAGGGCCTAGCTTCTCAGCAACCACTCGTGTTATGCGTGCTATTGTTCTCACACGAGTGGAAGGGACCTACAGTTTTATGCCGAATCCGAACGGCTTTGTTTGAGAAGCTTTCTCTAGACAGGAAATACTTTTTGAGCATTGTCAGTGAATCGAAAGAGGTGGGGTCGTGAAAATTGTTTTCGTCGCACAGAGCAGGAATCGAACCTACGACGTCGAGGTTGGGGTCGACGCACATACCCACAACGCCACGAGCCACCACCTTAAACATAACAGCCACACACAAATTCACACATGGAAGCTTGCAGTTTGATGTTCAATTTCCTGGTGGAACTGGGCCTCACCCAACATGCCCCTCCATCTAGCTCGGTCTTGTGCTAGTTGCTTCCAGCCTCGCACGTTCAACTTACTTAGGTCCAGGAGCAGCTCTCGTCCTTCTTTGCAGTGCCGCTTTGTATGCCCCCTGTTTGGATGCATGTGCTCGCTGACATTCTTCATCGAACCAGAAAACCTATCATCACATCAGTTGCGGCTTTTCTGATGGCTTCTTGGTAGTATTGCCACTGGTCTTCTGTACTTGATGTCGGCGGTGTGGGACTCTGTGAAAGGTTAATCGAGACTCTATCGGCGAATTCTCTAGCGATCTCCTGCGATTGTAGCCCTGTGACGTTAAATTTTATTTGATTCAATTTAGAGATGGGCAATATGAGTCAGCCGAGTTGTGTTCACATCGTTTAGAATGTTGCGTAGATTTAATGGCCATTTATTCGTTTCTTATTAGTTTCAGCAACTCGGTTTGACATGAATTGCACTTGCTTCAACTCGGTTTGGACGTAACTCGGGTTGACTGGGTCGATCAACTCGAGATGACCCATATCTAGTCAGATATCGGCGTTTCAGGAAGTCAGGTGTCGGATTATACCAAACGGTAGGCCCACACTCAAATATTAATTCATGGTCAAAGGACTATTGCGAAGAACTATGATGGCTGAAAAGTATGCCCAACTGCACTAAACGTATACTTTTTTAGATAACAGAGTGTAGACTTCTCCATCTCCCGAAAAATGAATGCATTGAGTCATAGGAACAAACTCTGCATAAAGGGGCTACAGAAAGAATATAATTGTGTTACATAAGAATCAAAGAATTCATTTTGTACTTAACACGTCTAGATTCTCGATAATAATAATAATATAATATGGGTGGCGCTACAGCCCGTAGAGGGCCAGGGCCTAGCTTCTCAGCAACCACTCGTGTTGTGCGTGCTATTTTGTTCTCTCACGAGTGAAAGGGACCTGCAGTTTTATGCCGACTCCGAACGGCAAAGTTTGAGAAGCTTTTTCTAGACAGGAAATACTCTTTGAGCATTGTCAATGACTCGAAAGAGGTGGGGCCGTGAACATAATTTTCGTCGCTCAGAGCTGGAATCAAACCTAGGACGTCGAGCTTGGGGTCGACGCACATACCCACAACGCCACGGACCACCTAGATTCTCGATAGACACCCGAAAAGATCTTCGTAAAATGAAAGACGATTGCTTTGATGTTATCACTGTTTTTCGCATTTTTTCAAAATTCAATAATTTATTATCTCTCTCTTGTCTGTTTATGTCAAGGAACTTATAGTACAGAGTCACACTCATATTTGGCATCACACGGCAAACGGTCAATTGCCCCTTCAAACGGTTCGTCCCTTGTGTATACTGCTAGCCAGGAAGCATCCAAATATAAACGCGACAAGCTGCAATGAAACGAAAAAGACACCCACTGATGAATACACACCTCAAAGGAAAACATTTAGTGAATATTTACCTCAACAAGGGCGACACCCAAGCCAGCGTACTTGATTATGTTTGTATTCGTCTCCCAGAAATCCAAAAATCGTACTCTGCACCCTGGACTGTAGGCCAGATCCGCATCACAGACCTTAGTCATCGATCCGCAACAAGAATTCGGAATCGAGTCATTGGGAACTGTGTAGTCTTGTACACCGATTCTACCACAGCACTTAAACTGTCGGAAGGAAAACAAATCGTTGTATTTGTTGGAAGTTATCAGCCAAGGACATTCGAACTTACGCTCATTTGAAGGGCATCCATGTAGCTGGGCTGGTCCTTTTGGATATTCCATGCATCGTCCACGATCCTGCCCATGTTGTCCAAAAAGTTATTCCTCGCAACCCACGTGTAGATGATAAGTGCAATTTGCAGTAGCAAAAGGACGAGCATCGAAATGGAATACTGAGTGACAAAAAAGTGTGCAATGAGCATCAGCAATAACTGGTGTAGATTACGTTGAAACTTACGCAGTAAATGAGACATTTGTTGTCCTTAATGGCTCCGCAACAACCGAGGAACGAAACGACGAAGATTATGCAGCCAAGTGTCAAAACCAGGATCGGCAGGGTGTTGGTGGATGAGGCTTCAGAGAAATTTACAAAGTCTCCCAAGCTCGTTAGTGTTAGCGATCCGAAGACGATGAGTAGGATACCGCATACCTGAAAAATAATTTAATGTTCAAATTTGGTTGCTTCTAAAGAGGAGTGGTAAAGTCATGTTTGTGAAGCGATCGATTGGGACAGAAGGAGCATTTTTTTTGTTCCAGTGACCAAAGTCCCACCGGATTTCATTGTTGATTTCGTGGGTTACTTTGCTTATAGCCGACTTATTTTGCTATTCGATTTGGCCTGTAGGCGTAAGGACCCAAGAATTGAAGCTAGAAGTGGCCCATTATTCGTTGAGTGACAGTCAAATATCTAAGAGTTCATTGGGGCGAAACTTAATCCACTAGTATTCAAGGTGTCCGGGCTTTTGGACGGCGCGCCATGTCGGACCTAATTTGTTTAAAAAAGGGGAAGGAGACACCGTTTCTGTATCGAGTATAGAGCGTTGTAAGCCGACATCATTTAGTCTGAACTGGATAGATTTGATCTGTGGATGCCACAAGTTACGCCACGCTCGAAATTGTGAACGAGAAACTTGGCGTTCGCGTCATTCATTTTCTCTAGGCCTACGTCAACTTCTTAGTCTGTCTGTGGGTAGACGTGGTAAGGCCAAGTCTCACTTAGGTCCGGTTGGACCCATTGTGAAGCCCATGGAGATAAAAACCTTTCATCGCCCTTCCACAGTCTGCACTGGCAAGCCAAGCACATTGAACGAGCTTGAGGCCAGCATTCGTCACGTTACTGATGTATGGGTCCCAAGCGCTAAAGTTGAACCGAACGCTTGAAGCACTGTCAGTGATTCCCAGTCACGTCAACATTTGAATGATGCGCAATTTTGTGCGATTGACGAATGTAAATCCATTAAAGTCAGAATCTGTTACTTAAACCATTGTTGTTTCATTTGAATGCTCTTATTTGATCACAGCTTCTATGTTTGGTTGATAAATGTGATCATCACCAAGATGGTTTATGTGAGTCTCTGGCATATAACCATGACCTTACGTCAATAATATTTGAACTTTGTAGTTATCGAATTCAGCCAACAAATCCTTTAACCCTTGTCTAACTTTGTTCGGCAAAAAAATGTGGCGAGTTTGTTTCATTTGTTTTCAGTTGCTGACTATATTTGCGTGATTTTGATTAGGGAATCAATCAAATTCTATAGCGGGCGAGTGTATAAAGTACACTAGATAACGATAAGATAGCTCATGACAGCGACAAGGAAGCTATCAAGTTGTTTATCTGATGGGTGATTGTTTGTACTTAGCGGTTTGTATTTTCAGCATATCTAGAGCAAATGTCCAAGATTTTGCGAACAGAATGTACCCTTTATTGGTTCCGAGAAAGGTTTTTTTTAAGGAATTTGTGCTAATTTTGATTTCGTCCTTCCGTCTTGGTTTTGTCCAAAGGAAAATTATGGAACATTAAGGAGTCAGCCAGTCGGGAAGGCAAAAATCGCCGTCGACTATTCCTCATCGAACGCATAGACAGCAGTGTTCTTGTTAAGAGACTCTTCAATTTTGGCAGTCTCCTGGCTTGAGAAGGAGAGGAAGACTGAACCTTCGGTAGAAAGACACCTTGGTCTCGACGATTAGAAACTGAGTGCCTATGGTGACTTTTTTTAGTAATCTATGGGTTGCAGGCCTCATAATGCAGCAAGTTATATCTTCACTCGTTAAAATAGTGTGCCTTCTATTTATTTTTTTTCCGTTCAACCTTCCCAAACATGGTCGAATGTTTCACTTGTGAAGTACTTCTGCATCAGAAAAAATGCATTAATTCTCAGTTTGACACACTCTTCAAACACCCATCAGGTCACTAATTTTTATTCACTTGAAGTCACATTCACACTTCAGAACCAGCTCGATCGACTTCGGTTCATGCTAATGATCCACTTAAATGTACACTCACCAGAAAGAGTAAATTAATCACATAAAGAATATATTTAATAATGTGTGCTAAGCAGTTCATTTTGAAAAATGTTTAGTATTTTCTATTTTTCGTGATGGTAAATCGTTCGTTCTTTTCGAAGTTAAAAAAATAACTACCACCGATTTCCGTGCTCCAACTTTAATATACTCATATGCACCATACGCAGGCTAATCTATCAAAACAAATGGCATATCTTATCTTTGACTGTACCCTCCGTCCTGCCAAGGCAATAATTAGCTGGGCTGGGGTCAATTAAGAGTAAGTACAAAGCTAGATATACCCATTTTCAGTGATAATGTCCACAATGTGGTTTATCTTCGTCAAATTGGAATGTGTGCGAAATGAATGTCTCAAATTTATAAATCCGGATGATTCATACTATGTACTCGCATATCGAATGCTTTAAAATACACATTTGGAGAGTTCAACGATGAGTAAGATAACCTGTTCAAGTTCCAATATGTGTCAGTGGTTGACACCCATGTGGTTTCCCTGAAGAGTCTCGCAAGTTTGGAGCGTTGGCGCGCATTATGAATATCAAAGCAGCTTTCCGAGGTAAATAGACTTTCTGCGGCTACGCACACGAAACACAGTCCAGCTGAACTTGAACGCTGTGTAAGTTAATTGGGTTTTTCCTCGAACAATGACGGGGACATCTATTGCTTGTTCAAGAGCAAAATCCAATGCATAAGTTTGCATAGATATTAATGTATGTACGTTCATAAAAGTAGCTTTGAGTTGTGTCTGAAAGTAGGTTGTCTTCCCTGAGATGTGTACGTTCCGTTCAAGTAGTGTTGACGTTTTTTCCCCGTTTGACGTCGATCTACAATGCGTGGTCAGCTGGTGGCGATGCAACTCAATCGCGTGACTGCAGTACGCATTGAATTCCACTCTGCTTTTCTTACCCTAGTCAATTATACTTCAAGGTCGGAAATCAGTGTTCTTAATATACATATGTCGTTCCAATTCTATGTTCGAGCAGCAGGATCGTGAGTCTTGCAACGAATATGAAAAATTGCGTTTGTTGTCATCAGATAAGGGGTGGATTGGATTAGAAATAATAGACAGGAGATCACTTAAGAAAATGGGAAACAGTGTCGGCCATAGAATAGAGCCTTGGGGGACACCAACATTTATTTTGCCGATACCAGACTTGAACTCATGCAAAAGAGCTTGATGCCAAACTCTGTCAAACGCCTAAGAAATATCAAGCCCAACAATCCTTCTTCCGTCTGTATTATGCAAAGATTGGTTCCACCATCCGGTTAGATAAACTAACAAATCACGAGTTAGCCGCACTGGCGATAATTAAGATATTTTATAAGTTGTCTATTCATCAGCGTTTCGATGACCTTAGAAAGAAGGGATGAAGGTGATATGATATGAAGATTCGTTCTGTTCAAGACGTCTATTTCTATTTACTCGGAAATTGACGCGAACATTGGGTGGATAAAAAAAGCTTAGGCAGTGCTTTTGTCAGCGAAGAACAGCACGTCGTCAGATGTATTGGTTAAATGGAATACGCGCCGTCAGATTCACGAACGTCAAGATTTTTACGTACTCTATAGTTTAATAAACACTGCTGTACTCGAGAGCGGAGACAAATTAGAGTCTGGAAGTGTTGAGATGCAAGCAGATTTGGGTTGTCATTGGAATTGAAGAGGAGACTGATTTTTGTATGATTCTTTTCCGAACTTTTTTCTACCCAATTGACAAACTAACACTTTTGACTAAAATTTTGCTCATAAGAGAATTTCACATATCGAATCAAGGCATTGCCATCAATTCTGACCCTTTTAAATGTCAGCTGGTGTTCCTCGAGAGGGTTGGCTGTAAAAGTTTTGGATGCAGAGCTCGAAAAAACGAAGTAGACTAACAAAAAGTGAAGCAGATTTAAAAAAAGTATAAAAGAAAAGGCAGAACCGCAACTGATGACTGATGAGTTTATTTACAGTAGAATATAACAACAAATTTGCTTTGTGCGACAAAATTAATGTTCACTGCCCCTCCTCTTTCGAGTCACTGACATTGCTCAAAGTTACTTGCTTACTTACTAAAGGTGGCGCTACAGTCGGGGGTGGACCCGGCCCTCAACCAACAAGCGTCTCCAGCCAGCTCGAACTTTAGCAAGCTGTTTCCAGTTTCGCACGCATAGTTGATTGAGGTCCCTTTTCACTTGCGTGCGCCACCTGAGTCGCGGCCCTCTACTGCGCCGTCCCTCGGAAATGGATTCGAAGACTTTTCGGCTCGGAGCATTGGTTTCCATCCGCTCTACATGACCAAGCCATGTCAGTCGTTGAATCTTCACTCTTCTGACTGCCGATATCGATGTGAATAGGCCGTATAGTTCGTCATTATATCTCCTCCTCCACTCACCATCTATACAGACGGGACCGAAAATCACACGAAGAATTGTCCTCTCGAAGCAACCAAGAGCAGCTTCATCCGTTTTCAAAAGTCCATGTCTCCGCGACATATAGCAGGACTGGAAGATTGAGTTCAAAGATGCAATGCTCAAAGGGCATTTCCTTTCTAGAAAAAGCTTCTCAAACTTGTCCGTTCGGAGTCGGCATAAAACTGGGACCTTCGTTCCACTTGTGAGAGGATAATGAATAGCACGCAAAACACGAGTGGTTGCGGAGAAACTAGGCCCTGACCCTCTACCGGCTGTATCGCCACCCTAGTTAGAACATATTTCATAAACCAAATCGAAAAAGGATGTCAATACTTCAATTGAAAAACGTAACGAAATTCTCGAAATAAGCAAATAACAATTTTTAAATAATGCAATAAGCCAAGTCAAAATTTGTTGCTACCTAGCACAGGCTTGACAATTATTTAATCTAGTCGATCTACTACAATTAAATTCTCATCTCTTGCTGGTTGTGTGTATTTGGAAATTCAACCATCTCATCCTGATAGCCTCCTTCCAGCTGCAGTCCTACAATGCATTTGGTTTGAGCTACTCTGTGAGGAATGAACGATCTTATGCCCAGTAGAAAAATGTTTGTCATCGTATCAGCAGCGGAATCCTTGTCACTATTGAGGAATATAATT
Source organism: Eristalis arbustorum (assembly GCA_916610145.1). Lineage (NCBI taxonomy): Eukaryota > Metazoa > Arthropoda > Insecta > Diptera > Syrphidae > Eristalis > Eristalis arbustorum. The sequence goes on along the minus strand of OU744319.1, from coordinate 29,520,401 downwards.
GACCAGTTAAAATTCCTAGCGGTGTTAGCGCGGGATTATCTGCAATGTCAAGTAACCCCGTGGGTGCGTTTACTAATTAGTCCAGATTGCTTACCTCAGCAAAGATTTCAACGTGTGTCTCTGGGTGTTGTCTGGTCCTTACCTCGATGCCAACTTCCCTCTGCAGAGGCTGCGGTGGCGGAGAAGAAAAAGACAAAGAGGATATTCATCAGGCAACTGGTGCTGTGTATAGGCACATTCAAATTGTGTTACTGCGTATTAAGATCGATCGAGACCAATTTGTACTAGATCGTACAAGTGTGAACGATACGACCCTCGGTATATGTGGCTGAACGACGCAATAATACCATGTGAACGTCGCTTATGACAGTAAAAACAGACTTACAGCTGAGGAAGACATCAAAATCCTCCTAACGGCCGTAACAATGCATCCAGCAGGACCTATGTAATTGAGATATGGGATGCCCTCACCTACTTAACCTTAGCCATGAATAGCTGCATGCATGACTAATCGAAATAGCAGAGATTTTTTAAAAAATGTGACTATATCATAATTTATTGATACCTTACTGATAGCATAACGAACATGAGATAAATACAAAATCTTAAAAGAGCCCTCCAATGTTTGCCGGTGAACTCAGTTTCGTATCTTCTACTTAGATAATTGTACAACCAAATGAATGTACTTGAATTTATAATCTTAACTGATAGATTGGTGACGATATTCGGACAAAACGTCTACAAAAATGATTCCCCGATAAAACAATGATTCACGTAATCGTTGTTTTCCTTATGGATGTAAAAAACCCCCCTAATATCGTGGACAACAACAATCTAAATGTAAAAAATTTAAAACAAGCCAACTTGTCAAATCGAGATGTATAGTTTCTGCGAGGCGTTGATAAGTAATAAGTATTTTGTTGGATGATAACTCCATGCAGGTCCGGCCCGAGCCAAATGAGCGCCCTTTAGCTCTATAAATAGCGTAGCATTCTTTAAAGCTTTTTTTATATGTAAACAAATCAGAACACTGAGAAATCCGATGCCGACATTTTGGGAGGATGGATATGAAATACATATAGTGAGAACACAGACCATATGCTGTGTACTTTTGAGGCTCAATGTATATCCGCAAATAGTTGGGTAACCGGGAGGCAAGTACGATTTTTTTTCCGATTTCCGCATAGGGTCTGCACTGACAACAACAATTTGCACACAGGTAAGGGACATCGGGAAATTCATAAAAGAAGTACGTGGGTATTGCAAGTACTTGGTGTTACGATTTGCACTGGTAGTGCGAATTGAAGTCAACCTTCTTGAACTAAGAAAATATTTTGTAATTTCATTCATATTTGAAATAAAATGTTCTTTTAGACTGTAACTGCATTAAAACAAGGAGAGTCATTTTTAATAACATTCAGAACACTTGGTGTGTATTTGGAATTAAAGGAATCTGGCAGGCCATAGCCTACAGCCTTTGGGGAACAGAAACTGACTGAAATAAGTACTCGCAGGGAAGTGTCGCTTTTCCAGTTTGTTAAAAAATGGCATACTTACTTTTGTCCTCTCCAAGGCAGCTCCAGTGTTGAAGGTGGCTGTGTGTCATGTCTGTAAGTGATTAACGTGATTGGTAAAGGCTAACAAAGGCTGGCGATTATTCAATTCATAGAAAATGAAAAAAGCAAATAACTGGTCAGAGCGCGCAGTGCAAAGTATCGGTTCATCATTTGTCTGCTCACGTATCAAATCATCAGGCTTTTCGCAGATATAACCATCCTGTAAAACCTGCCCTTATAGTGATTCCCTCTTTATGAATGAAGGGAAGTATTGGAGCTTAAAAAGAAAGATTTGACTGAAAGTGTGTTCATCTTGCAACTGGGACAGTGCCCTTATTAGGCTTACCTATGACCTGTGCACACCTGTTTCGATGTTTTCATATGTGTATTGATCGATTCTGAGAGTTTGGAACGCATCCGGCAACATCGGACTTTTCACTGAAAAATATTGGCAGTGGTAAGGCATTGCTGATGGATTTCTGAGTTCTTCTTTCGCCTGCAACAGAGGCTCTATTATATTTCCGATGATGTATGTACAACTGTTTCAATGTTTTTTTCCGTATATTAATCGAATTAAGATATGTACCTTTTATCATTACTGAGCAGTCTAGTCAATGAAGCGTTTGCTTGTATTGAGACGGAGGCGGCAAAAATGGGTTTAGCGGTGAATGAGGGCAAAACAAAGTATATGCTGTCATCAAGAAAGGACACACAACATCGACGACTCGGTCAGAACGTCACCATAGGCAGCTACAACTTCGAGGTAGTAAAGGACTTCGTCTACCTTGGCTCCCAAGTAAATAATGCGAACAACATCAGTACCGAGATTAAACGCAGAATAACTCTTGTCTTCGACTCCGAACCAGTGTGACAACGCAATAGAAGACGACCACGAACCCGATGGCGCACTCAAGTGAAGAAGGACCTCAACCAACTTGGAATGCGAAATTGGAGGCAGCTGGCTAAAGAACGTGCCAGCTGGAGAGGATTGTTGACCGAGGCCCAGGGTGACCCCGGACTGTAGCGCCACAAGAAGAAGAAGATCGCAAAGTTATACTTAGTCTTCGAAATGCGCCCTTTAGCGCTTTGCGCTCTGTGCATATGAACATGCACATATGTGGAGCCAGCTCTGACTCCATGAACTTCAACTATACTAAGATTTTTATTCTACACCAAAAATGGTTTGTTAGACTTCGATATGAATCAAATTGACTTGCTAAGGGCAAAATGTAAAATCATATAAAATCTCTGAAATCAGAGCGTGTTCCTTCAAAACAGCCATACTCTACATACATAATCATTAGAGATAGAGAATGAAAACATTATCAGTTATTTCTATCAACAAGCTAACCTCTCGCAATTCGAATAAAGTTTACTGTAGGTATATACACATGTGCTTATCTATAGAAGCTGACGACTTAATTGTTAACGTTGCACATTAATAACAATTAACTGATACCGTAAACATTGAAACCTCAGCAGTAGTTTATTCCTATGATATGTGATATGGCTCGGCTTATACATAGGTACACTGGGGTTAGTAAAAACGAATTCAGGAGATATAATAATTAAAATAAAAAACAGATAAGGTGATATTCGCTGTCCATTTCGTCAGAGTCACAGCAGCCTGTCTTGACTTGTGGTTCGCGGACTCTTGGGAAAACGCATAGCACTTTCGGTGCTACGGTGCATTCCAATAAAACAAGACACAGTTCTTCATGGGCAATAGTCACTGCATGACTAAATTTCTATGCCGCATTTAATAGCGTAAGAATGGTCTTTAAGGATGGTCGAACTAAGTGTAGACTTATGTCTCCAGAAGTATTTTCTTACTTCGACACATTTAGCTAATGTAGGATCTACAAGGATGTAATGCCATCCTTCTTCTTGTGCATTTTGTTAAAACTGTGTAAGATAAATATTTATATCTAGCGGTTCGGTGTGTCCAATGCAAATTTAAAAAAAAAAAAAACATTTTACAATGTTGTAAACAAGCAAATATGAATCCAACGTTAATGCGAGGACAGAAATAAATTAGACCCCATTGTGTACAACCTCCTTATTACAATGAGTGCAGAAACTAACAGAGCGAAATAAACTTGTGCATCTCAAAGCATGAGATTAAAGGTTTCAACATGATGAGACTATAGAAAGTTTTCACACAATCAATATAAGGGGTGTTTTGTTGACTAATCAGTACTCAGTTTAGTTATGATTCTTAATAAAACGCTTTTTTTGTTGAGTTAAATTTTTATTCCTAAAGTTGGTACGTGTCCATTGCAATGTATTGCATCATGTCAAAAGTCAAAAATAAGTGAAATTGAATTCTCAAAAGCAAAGAAATCAAATAGTTTCCTCTGATGCCACCTATGAATGAATCTAATTAAGCTGACTACTGACCAGACAAAAAAACACGCCTATATGCATAAATACGTGCTGCCCATTTGTGTCGTACACTTACACACCGTTCTACTCAAACGAATGGCTTGATATCTTCAACATTGAATGTATGTGCAGCCCCTCATTTTCGAAAAGAACTTAAAGCAGAGACAAGCGTTTGCACATAAACACCTGAGCACCTGAAGCGGACAGTTGCAAAATTATTTTTTTCTTATGTATCCCTATATAATACAAAAAAATCAGATGACATCACTCGAATAAGGAGAACAGCGAAAAACGCTGCAACCCAGCTGTGCAACTGGGTACATTAGTTTTGTCCCATACTGTGTATTAATAACGGACCTAGTAAGCATTGATTTCACAATACGTGAATTATGAGAGCTTCGCACATAGAATGTAATGAGAAACAGAAATGTGAAATTATTGTTATAGTTAAAAATGCTAAGAGAAATTTACAAGTTCACAGGAGCTATACGTAAGTTCTCAACACCGTTGATACAGATTGCTGAACTCTAGTCTGTATTTATATTGCGATGTTAATCTGATGTTTGGTGTCAATTTGACACACTGTTTTTTTGACTGCCCCTTGCAGAGCCTAAATGCTTTAGTATTCTGGATTGTTGAGGAAAACTTGTTTTTTTTTCTTATTTTTTACGAAGCAAAAATAAAATATTGTTTAACTATAAACATTAACCTAAAACGGTCACTCAGTCTACTTGGACTCAGCAAGCCCTCATTAAGGACCCTCATTGGAGTCATAACCGGGCACTGTGCAATTGGCACTCATGCTCGCAGGATGGCGGCCCCATATAATGATTTTTGCAGAAGCTGCATGGATGAAGAGGAGGAAGAGAATACTCATCACCTTCTCTGCTCCTGCAGTACTCTTGCCAGTCGTAGGTTCCTGCACCTAGGAGCCTACTACTTCAGCAGCCGTAACGAGCTAAAAAGTGCCAGCATTGGCCAACTAAATCGGTTCATCAACAGCACCAACTGGTTCCAGCGTTAGGAGAAGTCAATCCGCGTGGTATCACAATGGGCCTACTCTGGCCTAAGTGTGACTGCTCTGCAGCAGTCAGCCACGACAACCTTACCTATCCTAACCTAACCTAACTATAAACATGTAAAATAAGAAGGGTAAAAAATGACGGTCGAATCGAATCGACAATGCTGAAACTTCATTCCGGATGGAGTACTTTGCATATCACGCATAGAATAAAACGATGTTTTGTACAAGTTAGTCTCACGCACATGTCACCTCAAACACCGTGTACTTTTGCATTAAGAGTTTAAGATCACATGTGAAATCCAGACCGGCTTTTTGTGTTTCCTATCTGATTGGAGCTGACATTTTACTACTCGACTTGAAAGTAAAGCATTCTTCAATAGATTATCTGAAAACAAGGCCCTACAAGTTTATCTTCCTTGAATTGCTTAAAATTGTAATATTCAATTCTATTATTGTATGTTAACTTTATTGTTGTTCCAAACATTTTCCTTTACACTGACCCAGGGAGGTTCAGCTTCTTCTTAGCAAGACTTCTTACACTCATCCATGCCTTAGGAACTTCCGCCCCTGCATTATTTATGCCAGTCAGATATAAGGTGTTATAGAGATACCCGACTCCCTCGTATCTTGCCCTTTGATTTCGTTTTTTGTCAGCTTTGGAACATTTCACAGATATACACACAAGCCTTCAATGATATATAGACTAAAATTTAGCGCGATTGGGTCCGTAACAATGTGCGTGAAAATAAAGTGGCATGCTTGAGTTCTGGTCCATTTTCCTGCCTGGAAAAACTTATCCCTGACAAAGAATCAATCGGCCCCGGTGTCCGCAGTCTATTGTTTGAATACTTTAAGTTGAGTATCTTTCATCTGCAGTGCGGGCTGAACCAGACAAATTTGATTCGCTCTCATTTTAGCCCAATCAGGCGATGAGGGTATTCTGCTAGTACTTTATGTTCATCCATTGAAATTGTTCAAAGGCCAATAGGTAAGTCCGTATATTTATTAATAAATTTCCATTCGGCAACCAGCTTGACAAAAACCCCACGTCATTGATCACATACTCTCTTCTCTTCGAAGTTTAAGAAAAATGACCTACTTATCGGCATGAAATGAATAACCATGGATCTTGTTGTTAAAAATATTTTATTTTTTCTGTAAATGTGTTGTATATACACGTAAAAGTTAAAATTTAAAATTGTGTTAGAGCCCTATTCAGCACAATAAAATAGCTTTTTCTGTTTTTACTTTTTTACATTCTTTTAAAAAAAATCGTCTAATAAATATTTATCTTGTAAAAATAAGACCAACATTTAAGGAGGGTCGATTCAAATTATGCGGAGCACCTGTTGTTTGCACACTTAGTACGCCGATCTCCGTTTGTAGTTGCGAATGTTGTTGGCTAAGCAGCAAGAAAAGATGAATCCAACAAACTGAAAGAATAAAAAAATACACATGTATCGATTAAATCATTCTTTAAAATTACATACAGTGGATGAACGAAATGTTACATTTTGGAAATCATGAGCTTAAACTCATCATCATCTAACAAGTGTTAATTTTTGTTAGAATTATTGAAAACTATAAAAATGAAGCTCAACTTTTCGTTTTGTTTACTCGCTAAGAATCGCTAAAGTTAATCTTTATTTTAGTCGATCCTTTAAACAAAAGAGAATGTAAATAAATGATTATGTGTGCCAAACTTTAAATAAGAGGGAGCCTATGATTTTTGAATCCTAAGCTACGAACTCTGGTGGCTCAATGCAATGGAAGGTAAATTATTTGAAATAGCTTTGTAAGTGCAAACGTGCTACTCCAAAGGCTGACTTGGAAATCGGTTTTAACAAATTAGACAAAGTGGAGCATAACATAGACCCCACTTGAATTAATCTTGAACAAATTACCATTTATCGGCCAACGAAATATGGAACGATATAAATAAAGTTACATTCTGAGGAACTATAGCTTTTAGACTAGCCACTCCTGTTGCGCATGAAATTGTTTTTGTTTTCTCCAATGGTCCTGTTGTCAGTCACTCGATAGTGATGAGGCCGTGAATTATGAAAAGTCTTTAACGACGACGACGACGACGAAACGAAACGATCCGCCGCACACCACCTAGGCCAAAACGTCCCAATCGACAGCTACAATGTCGAGGTAGTAAAGGAGCTTATCTACCTCGGGGCAAATGTAAACTCCACGAATGATATCGTAGTGGAGATCCGACGTAGAATCGCCCTTGGCAACCGATGCTACTTCGGTCTGTCGGAACAACTGGGCTCGAAACTCCTGACTCGAAGGACCAAAGTCATGCTCTACAAAACCCTTATCCTGTCAGTCCTACTTTATGGAGCAGAAAGCTGGACATTAAGTAAGGCTGCAGAGCTGATTCTTGGTGCCTACGTCGGATATTTGGTCCCGTCTGCGAGGAAGGCGAATGGAGGAGAAGACACAACCGCGAACTCTACGAGCTGTACAAGGATGTGGATGTAGTCCGGAAGGCAAAAATTCGTCGACTACACTGGCTCGGCCACATCGAGCGAACAAGAACGCTCCAGCAAAGGTCTTCGAATCGAGCCTCCTGGTTCGAGAAGGAGAGGAAAACCGAACCTCCGGTCCAAAGACCAAGACAGCTTGGCCTTGATGACTGGAAGCAGCGTGCCCAGGACCGTCACCGATGGAAGGCAGCAATTGCTCAGGCTCAGACCCTTCATGGTTCGTCTGCCTGATATGTAAGTAAATAAGTAAGTTAACGACGACGACAGGGCTGCCATAGACTGACATTTAAGTTATCTTTTATTAATAGAAATTCTGTTGCCACCAGAGCAAATGTTCTCAAAGGACCCTTCTATCACGGACATGCAAATACTTCGAGAAAAGAATTACGCTTTTTTTGATGTGTTGCCGATTGTCAGACGGACGACATACTGTCTCTGGATTGACAGATTCCGCGTGTAAAGCACAATTCCTGCACGCAAGAAAATTAAATCTGAACATATGGAAACACACGCATTTTGTTGGCAAAAGTAACATGTTTTTCGACACGCACATTCAAATTATCATTGTAGTGCAAATTAATGTAGACATGAAACGGCCACTTGCTGCTCACAACGGTAAGCTCATAAAATGTGCACACACAACAGAACCGTAAAACACATTTAACGGATAGCAATTTCAACTGGAAGTATGCAAGTGTTGGACAAAATTAAAATTCAAGCGTTTGAGAGCGACTGATCGAACGATAAAAGTAAGCACACACAATTATTTTGCATACTCTTAGGATGAAGACATGATGATGACTGTATTGGATTTTTCCTTCGGTTGAGGGGTCTGCATAGCTCAAGAGTTCCAATTTCCTTGTTGGTCATTAACTAAGTGTCTAACTCACCTCAATGGCTGCGACGACAAGTCCTGTATACTTGATAATGTCACTATTATCATCCCAGAAGTTAACGAAAGCTCGCTTGCAGCCAATTTTGTACACAGTTTCAGATGAGCAGTTGTTCACGTCCTCGCAACAAGTTGTTGGATAATATCCTTGATAAGTGTAATCTCTGAAGTCGTTCTTGCCGCAACATTTGAACTGGAACAGAAACAAAATCACACGTAATATTGTAAATAGTAGAGATAAAAGATTACGATATACTTACTCCGACTTGCAGACCATCCATGAAATCAGCCTTCTGAGTGCGACGACTCCAGGCCTTATCAACCAACTGTCCCATGTTTACAAGGTAATCTTGTTTGTAGACCCAAACATAGACCACAAGAGCCAGCTGTGCCACCATCAGAATGAACAAGAAACAGGCGTACTGAAAGATAATGAAAACATTTATTGGCGACTTTTGCACATGTGTAAAGTTGTGTTTATCTTACGGTCATTGACATGCAGTAGGACTCCCGTATGGCACCACAGCATCCGAAGAATGATATGATCAGTATCACGGAACCGAGGGCAACCAGAGTGATTGGAATCTGTTGCACCTTCACTGCGTCCGATAGCTCATCGATGGTGCTGACATTGCTGAAGAGCATCGATCCGGCCACAATCATAAGAATACCGCATATCTGAAATATACAAGCAAATGAATTTTTATTTTTTTTTTATTTTCAATCGCTTGAATGTTTACGATGACAAAGATGTTATTCGTCTATTTGTGATGGTATTTTTATTTCATCTTAAAGTTCTAATAATAAATGTTATTGGAGTGTTGAGTTGAGGTTCACACAGTGAACCAGTACACGTCCGATTTGGATGTCAGTGTGGCAGATTGGACTGTTATTTTGTTGAATGTAAGTCCGCTGTGTACGACAGTACGAAGAACCACTTGAATGTTCGAAAGAAGAATTCGAATTATCGAGGGAATGTCAATAGTCACGAAGCGCAAAAGAGTCCTGCAACATGACTTGTTTGTGAGTGGTTTGACGGTTAATTTGAAACCTAAAGCTCGTTTTAAAGCTCCTGATAGAAGACAAACACTTTCGCCAAGCAGAATGACATTTACGACGGGAGACGGAAAGCAATCGCAATTATTCGAATTCAAATTGAGCGGAGTCGATTGTTGATTTTCGATTCTTGTAGGTCCGATTCCAATCGTCAACGAATGTGTGTTTTCGCCGATTCTTCAAGTTGGAGAGAGATTGCTAAATTGTGTGTATCCGCCGATTCTCGGAATTGTTCATCTCTTTTTCATTTTGTTTCAGTACTACAATTTAAACTTTACATTTATAAGGTGAGAGTGCAATCCTCTCACTAATTCGGTGAGAAGGAAGATGGGGAATACAGTTGAACCTCCAAAATGAAAATACCGACGGGAAGCAATATTTTCCAGAAATTTGGTTTGACATTTTTCGATTTAAGGATGTTCCAATAACAGAGGTTTGACTGTATTTCCATACCCAATGTTCCTTAGTCCTTATTGGAGCAACAGCCTTGCGGTAATTTTTTACACTGACGCCAACATATGAATAAAGCTGGCATTCTTCTGGATTTAGTAGGTACTGAGAATAAATTGTAGAATTCGATTATTATTCGATTTTTTTCTAATGAGAACGGATAAATCGACAATTTTTAACAATTGAAAATTTATTCGATTGTGAAATTCATTCGCAATCGGCCATCGCTAGTACAGACGTATCAAGAACAGATAAAGGAAAAGGAGCAGAGGTACTCCCTTGAAATCATGGGCAACCATACCAGCAACTTTCAAGAACTTTCAGACAGAAGCGTTTAAATCAATCTTGACAGAAAAAAAATACCAATTGCAACATAGCAATGATGTCGAACAGTACAGCTGTCATCAGCTCAAATCCAAGCTTATGTGGACATACCCACAGAAGCTAAAAAAAACTAAGTAGGAGAAACAAAGTACAATTCGGCTGTGGCCACACAGGTTTGGAGAGCAATGAAATGACTGAGTCCCCAGCTAGGAAAGCACCATCGGAATCCTTCACAGATTCGCTGTAGGAACACCAGAAAGGACGGACGGAACAGAAACCTGGAACAAAGCCCATGAAGCAGGGCAAAAAACTCTTAGGCCTTATAAACGATAGAGGTTCGAGGCATGTATTAATCAAAATGGCTTAGGCATATTAGGCCATGAACAGCAATGCTTCCTAAAAATTCGGTCGTCAGTAGTAAGTCGTTTTTTTTTTTGAAGAGTGGAAGACTGCAACCCTTTTGTAAGGACCAAACACCAACGTCGGATTCAAATGGACGCCAAGCTAGAGTCAACTCGATGTAGAACTCGTGGGGTGGTGCGCTGGTGGGCCGTGGCGTTGTGGGTATGTGCGTCGACCCCAACCTTGACGTCGTAGATTCGATTCCAGCTCTGAGCGACAAAAATAATTTTCACGACCTTACTTCTTTCGAGTCACTGACAATGCTGAAAGAGTATTTCCTGTCTAGAAAAAGCTTCTCAAACTTGGCCGTTCGGAGTCGGCATAAAACTGTAGGTGCCTTCCACTCGTGTGAGAACAATAGCACGCACAATACGAGTGGTTGCTGAGAAGCTAGGCCCTGGCCCTCTTAGGGCTGTAGCGCCACCCATATATATGTCATCAACAGGACTGAGCGTAAACACGTGCACAAATAAATATTAAATAGACACATTAAGCTCGTGGTTTCTCAAAAAGCATTAAACGCGTCGATTTGAATGATTGATTTGAAGTGTAGCGTCTTCAAAGCAGAGGCCTTCGAAAGCAGTCGGAGTAGACAGACAGGCTGCACAGGAGTCAAAAGGCTGTCATGAAATGTCGTCACTGACTGATGTCCATCTGACACCACAAGGTCAAATTCTGCTGGGTCCCGTGCCACTGCTTAATCGAAGGACATGAGAGAGCGGACGAATTAGCCAGACCTGGATCTGAAATGGACATCAGCGAAGAAGACACGCCACTGCAACAACCGATCAGTGCGTTATATCGGATCAAAAAAATACGCAACAATAATAGAAGTCAAGTCGTCTTGGCTTGTAAGAATCGACTGTCTGAATCGACAGTGACCGAAAGGACAAGATTAACGTGGCCAGAGCTTAATATTGGCGAAACAAAGGAGCTTATGGCGTTCGACCGAAACCCGTATGTTCGTCGATCAGGACTCCAGAGATCTCTGCCGGAGCAGTGGCAACGAGGAAGTGGTCTAGACGACCCAACATCTCCTTTTCCACTGTTCAGCTCTCCCGAAATAGGCGCCTATCTTCGCTATGCCTATCTATGGCCCAGATTCTTCACAGAGACTGCGGAGAAAACGAATGCAGATATATCGGAAAGCAGGGATGGTGACATGACAGGCTACAAGAATTGTGTACTGGACAAATAAAGGGATTCACAATGGACAATGGAATTTGACGCGATGGTCTGAACCATCACACTTCCCTGGCAAAACCTAACCTGCATATCTTGGATGGTTCCATTTTCTCAGGGCTCTCGTCTTTCAATGCGTTGGTATGATCTTCCATGTATATGGCCCACAGTCAGCTTACACAATCTAGCTTGTTTCACATGTACGCCGACTGAGTAATCTTTTCTCGTTGCCTAAAATGTTTTCACTCTCCACAGAAAAGACCCATTTGGCGAGGAATTGACATCGAGTTCAAAATTGTTATTCTTAACCAACCGACAAAGGATCGTTAGAAAACAAAAAAAAAGTTCCTCAAAATATTTTGCCAGTAGAATTAAAATATTTAAAGGCATCACAGTTCCAATTCGAGTTTTTTTCTATTTTGAAGCCATTCAATTATCTCGAGCTGTTAATCAAAACCAATTAAGTTGTCCTTCATTCACTTGCGACCGACTATTTCCGTGACAAACTCTTGGAATACGTTTCGAAAATATATCAAAATGAAAGCTAATACCGAATAAACATGAGAAAAGCTTAAGTAGGAAATTATTTTAATTACATGATTACGTTGCTCACGCACTGTAGACAGAGCTTCCGCCTTTGAGTTACATTTCCCATCGAAGGGTGGCACGCTCAAATAAATCCTATCTATGCGGTGTGAATTACTCACACAATATTCGTGCGAATATGTGCCATATTTTCGGGGGAAGCATACGAGGTTATTTATAGGCCTTTTCTTCTTTAAACCAACACATTTGTGGTTTACATGTTACGCCGTATGCGCGGTTATTAAGCCGCCCACCCCTTTTGCCGGGAAGCAGGACTATTTCGCCGTTATCTGTTTATTTTACTCAGCGATACGCTTTCGGCGGCATGTTCACCGCACGGCGGGAACTAATCGCATTTCAAGCGAAATGCTAATTGGGCGAATTTAACTGGATTGATTAGGTGTTTGGCCAGCAGGTAGGATCAAGTGACACGAATTTGCTTTTACTCAAATTTGATATCGCTGTGCGCTGATGATGCTTTATGCTTGCCTCAATGGTGGATAAACTTACTTTGAAAAATGAAAAACATTTTTTGATTTTAGTCTAAAAATATATTCTCTGCAGCTGTGAAATATCGACGAGAGTTTAATCGTTGCAGATTGTGTGTTCACACATCACAGAGTTTATATTTTATATTGCTTGATTTCGAACAGCAGCTGTGTTCTTTTTGCTTTTGCATTAAATGTGTTTTTATGGCCACCACCACAATTTCAAATGGCCAAGAATTCAGCAGTGAGTACTTAACCTGTTAGCTAGGTTAATCATAATCGGACTTTTAAACGCCTCTTGACGTATTTGTCGAGCAAATTGAGAGGCGAAGATAATTAATATTAGTTACACGTTTCATAAATGTTCAAGAATAGCTGTGCGACAAACAAATTAAGCTTCTTGTACACATAGATAGGGAAAAAAGTCTGGTATAGGATACAGTGGTGAAGACATTGGTATCGAGTGAGTTGAGACGTTTACTTGCGATTCCAGAAAAAGAGCAATCCTGCATCAGTGTCCCTTGTTCCATGGTAGGTTAGATTAGTGGTGGCTGATTGATCCACATCACAGCCTAGCCCAGTGGCTTGTTTGAGTCTGTGTGATGCGGAAGGACAACCTATGATTGAGCATGGTTTATTGACCCGAAGATAAACAAATTATTAGAAAAGTAATAAACGTGGCTTAAGGGATGTGATGTGCTTGACAGTATTTCAAAAGTGCTGCCTTTATCTTTTGTGTCCTCATTCGGCGTCTATTTTACTCATTTGGTTTAGTCTTCCTTAAGTAATAGCAATAGCGCATTCGGTAGAGGACGCCCGTTGTTCGACAAGCTCGGAGTCGAAGTCTCTTCAAAAACATCTTAGGCATTGTGTCGCCCGTTAGACTCATGTCGCTATACTTACAGCCCGTACTGTCCGTAGCTGAATCTTCTTCTCCTTCAATGCAAACAGGACCAAAGTTGAACGCAGAAAGACCAAGGGCTTCTTCACCCGCTTGAATGTGTTCGTCCAATCACGTTGATGTCGTCCGTGTAAGCAAGCAGTTGAACGCATTTTTTTAAGATCGTGCTTCTGGTATTCACGTGTGAGTTTCGCTCGATGTTATCAATATTGAAGAAGTCACATGGCATGATGGAGCAAGCACAGTTCTCCATCGCCATTATGCACAACCTGACGAGTTTGACAGGAATGTCAAAACTATGCATTGCGCTGTATAGGTCGTCCCCATGCATGGTGTTTGGTGTCGATATACATTTTTGGGCATTGTCGAGGACCTGCCGTAATGTGAAGGAGTGGTCAATGGTAGACTTCCCCGGCCTGAAACCGCACTGTTAAAGACCTATGAAGTTTTTGACAAATGGTTTCAGGTGTCGTTGAAGGGGTCTCCTTTCTTGTGGATCGGGCAGACGGTACTGAGATTCCTCTAGTCGGTCATGATTTCCTTCTACCATATTTTACAGATCAGTTGGTGCATTCACCCTAACAGCGCTAAAGTATGGGATGGACCTGGGCCTCAACCAACTAGCACGATATCTGGCTAGTTGTCTCCAGTTTGGCACACCAAGTGGGTTGAGGTCCTTCTCCACTTGCGTGCGCCACCTAAAACGCGGGCGTGCTCTGTTGCCTTGCCCCACAAGTTTCGTATTCGAAGATTCTTCGGGCCGGAGCTAAGTTGTCCATACGTTGGAACCGTAGACGCCTGACTAGCTCATGTCAACCAGCTCATCTCCAGCTACCTTAAACAGCATCCAGCAGCTGCAGATGAACAGCTTTGTTCGACCTTAGTCTCGATATCGCTATGTTGACTTCGTGTAGGTTGAGTGAAAGGACTTCTCTTCTACCATCGTGGAGAAGAAAAAGTAATCAGCGAATAAAAAAACAACAATCGGTTGAGCAGAGAGTAGCTCAACCTACAAATTTGTGCTCTGGTTAACGATATTAGGTCTGTGAAGATTCAACGCGCGAAAGCTGTGCGACGATGTAGATGTAGCCTACTAAAATGTCAAAAGTCGGGCCATTATTAATGTCCGTCCATAAAACAGTTCATATGCATGTACGTTGGAATTTTGTATTCGTTTGTATTTGCTAAAATGTACGCAAACGCCATAACGTGCAGTAAATGATTTGGAAAAAGCTTTAATGAGCAAATTGATTTTAATAAATTAATCCATCCTTCAAAGTCTGTAAAAAATGTTTATTCACATTTGCCTCTAAGTTTCTGTTGATAAACTTGAATGTGTCATCCCGCAAAGCTGACCAGCACACCTTGTTTTCGTTACACCATGAGAAGCATGAGTATATGAGCCTATTAAAACAATAAAAAATGAATGATTAATTCCTTCAAACAGTCAACATTTGCTCAGTTTCAGATCATCCATTAGTCACTGACCTAAGAAGTGAGTGTGTAATGCGTATGGAACAAGACGACATTATGCAACGCAATTTGTTGTGATATGAGGTGGTCACGTCATCTGTTCGCTATGGGGCTGATTAATCTTGCTCTAGCTGGCAATCCCTCGGGATGGCCTTTTCTCTCTTAGTTCTTTGCTCTATTTTTCAGGCCTTCATCGCTGTCTTCTTTTCTTCCACATTCCATAGCCAAGTGTTAAACGCAGTCCGCCGGACAAGTATCAGTATGTATCAACATGATTGCTCTAAGCTAAGTGAATCATTCAATCAATCAAAACGACTGGTTTTATGAATTATTTATGAATTTGCATAAAACACCGCACATCTCATTGCGTCATATACGACAATAAATACATTTTCCATCGAGTAACAAATCGTTTTTTTAGTCGATTCTGTATTCGAATGCATCGTCGTCATTTCCATTTTTATTGATCAGTTATTGTCCGTAAGCTGGTCGATGTCAATTCGAAAAGGGAAATATTTTACGAGTCGTAAAGATTTCACAAAGCAATAACTTTGTGCTCTCATGGCGTTTGTTGTAGCAATGTAACTCGCAATTTCAATGTGCTACGAGGTATAATTAAAACTTCGCAATCAACACCCTAAACAAAGCCAAACCTGGGAACGTATTCGGTTTTCTTCAGACTAACTCAATTAAATTGTATTCAAGTTATTCTACGTTTACAATTGGAGTGCATTTGAATATTTTCTCATCTTCAAAACTAAAAACATACAATCAATACAATTACATTTGCCTTCTATTAATATCTTAGTTTGAGAAAATAAATCTGAATCAGACGGATAACAAGTTCGTTCCTCGATCTAAAACTTCCTTTTGAACGCACGTTATTCGATGATGTTGTATTAAAATGTCAAACGTCATATGCCTTGCATCTGTCATGCCCGTTGGTTGACTGTACTGTCAGCTTCACAAATGATATCATCTGCATTCTTGGGTAACTTAATGGCTAGAATGAGTTTCACGTTGATATATACACCGATGGTGTGTATGAGGTCCATTAATGAGTCGGAATTATTCGATATCGTCCCACATATTTTTCAAATAATTCTTACAGAAATGTATGCAGCTCCTAAATGTGTGACATGTGTGGAGTCATTTAATACAGATGTTATTTTAAATAAAAACGAAAACGAAGCATTTATGTCTAACTCTGAAAGTGGTAATGGAATAACTGTCAAATAAACATTCCTTAAATGACATTTGTGATCTATACAGTATTTTCGCACAATTGCGCACAATGTTTGCGAATAACAGTAAAGGCCCGTTCAATTGAGCGCCGAACTGCGAACTTCGGAGACAACCCTTTTCCAGCAAACGTAGCCAAAAAGTTATATTTATGCATAAGTATTGTAACTAAATTATCAAGTTTTTTGTATCGACAAAAATTTCAGCTTCGTAGCGATCTCATATGAATAGGCTTTAAGTGCGCCGACTCCTACGCTGCAGTGGGTATCATTTCGAAGCGAATAACGGTAATAATTCAAAGCTCCACTTTAGGCAACGGTGGGCACCAACCTTAGTTAAAATTCGCAATCTCAGTCCGGGGTAGACCTGAGCCCCGGACCTGAGCCTGAACCAACAAGACTGTCTAATTAGTGCGTCTTCTATCTGGATATCCGTCTACAATACCGCATTGGGGAAATTTGGTTGAGACTATTTGGGTGCGCCGATCGACTCCACCGCAAGCGTTCCCTGCTGCGCCACAGGTTCGGAATTGAAGGCTTTTCTAAGCGAAACTAAGCTGTAAAAATATAGATGGCGCTACAGACCCTAGAGAGCCAGAGACTAGCTTCTCATCAACCGCTAGTGTTGTGCGTGCTGTCGTTCTCTCATGAGTGGAAGTAGTCTTTAGTTTTATGCCAACTTCGAGTGGCCAAGTTTGAGAAGCGTTTTCAAGATAGGAATACCCTGTGAACATGGTCAGTGACTCGAACGAAGTGGGGCCGCAAGAACAATTTTTTGCTGTATACACCAGGGATCTTAACTAGACGTCGACGTTCAAGTAGGTAGGAACCCAAACGGCCTTTTTCTCATCTGTCGCAAATAAAGGAGACAGATTTTGACTCCAAGTTTTCAGTCAGTGCTCATTTCGAAAAGCCGCACACTTAAGAAATGCATCACACAATAGAGCCCTTTAGTTCTGTAGCACAGTCAATTCACAGAAACGATGGCATCAACAGCAAGATCATTGTTGTTCCGATATTTGTCTTGGGTTCTAAAAACGCCCTAGATGCGATTAGTTAGTTTTCGGTCATTCAAATATTCACCCAAATTCCAAAAGATATAAGCAATACGTAGTAAAAAATCGCATAAAACTTTGCTACAACAACTTTCCATTCCCACACAAAAGCTCTCTTGATGGCCGTATGAACGATCACCCGGCCGAATGAGTTTGGGAACAAAACACGCTGCGGTTTCAGCGATCTATTTAATCTCATCTGAGTGGTGAATGCTCGTTTGAATTTGTTCTCCATGAAATGCTGTTCGTATCATTATAAATGCCTGTTCCGATAAGCATTCGCGACCAAAACCGGAATCATCAGAATGGCATGCTAATTTTTTATCATTTTTAATTTTTCCCAAGTGTGCACTTCATACATTCAGTTTTATTGTTCTCTAATCTTTCACGCAATCGTACAACGGAATTGTGCAAATCGAATTACATCACATCATCGTACCTTTTATTTTTAATGCGACAGTATTGAGCGCTCGGAGAGGCTTTCAACGGCGTCTTTCTCACACGAGCCAGACAGTCATTTTGTACTAACCGAACAATTGCATAAGTTTGTCGGCTAGAGTCACGTCGTTTATGGTAGAAAACGAAATGTAAGCACAACACTTGATTCAAAAGAAACACGTACGAAACGTAGACACTTTGAATTCATACACAGTTAGTTTGATAAACTTCCACTTTCATATATGTGCACATATGACGGTTTTTTTTTGCTTTTTGCATTCATATGATCAATTGATCATGCAGTCTTGCATATGCTCATGTTTACATGGGAAATTGAATTTACCACAGGTCAAGTTGGGTTAATTGCCATATGAGTGAGCATTAGAAATAGTTTGCTCAACTGCGTTTTCATTGATTCGTTGTATGGAATGAGAATGACTGGAATATGACTTGGAAAAGACTGGAAATCACTGACAGATCCGTCACAGCTATTGGATGTAGTTGTAGATTACGGTAACAGTTATCGCAAGCACAGTATCAAGAAAAGATATCTTAAAAGTGAATGTCTAATTGAATTAAAATATAACCTTAGTATCGAAATTCTGAGAAAATCAGGAGATTCTTGCGATAAGAAGCACAAAAGTACACATTTTGAATGTCGTGGTGTCTATACTAGAAAATGACATCAAAAGTGTTGCAATATGGAGAGTATTAAGTAAGAAAGGAGTACCCTTACATCGTTTGAAGGTTCTGATCTCGCGGCACTGCATAACGGACACTACTATGAGAATAGAGCAAGGAAGCCTACTCTCACCTCAACTGTTAACACCTGTCTTGAAGAAGTCTGCATGCAGAGACGCAGAATCACTTAGAGTCTCATACGACAACTTGAGGGCCTAGAATATGCGGACATTGTCTACGCTCACCCAAGCTCAACAAACATCCAAGCTAAATTTGAACAACTCGCAAGATTAGCACGATGCGCCGGCTATGCAGAAAACTAAAGCCACGAGAATCAACATCTGCAACAGAGGATTCATTACCATCGAAGGAAACCCCGTGGAACATGTAGATAGCTGGTGCTGTCTAGGTAGTACAATAACAACAGACAACGACGCAGAAGCAGATGTGGATAACAGTCTTGGAAAAGCAACAGCATCATTCGAGCAACTACGATATATATGGATGCAGATTTTCAAAAACACGAAACTGGGAATATTCATCTCATGTTTTAAATCAATACTGATGAATGTAGAGAAACCTGATTGGAGTGGAACCCTCAAGACAAAATACCCAGAGGCCGTCTCAAGTACGATCGGTACTCCTGGAACTAGAAGAGTGCAATCTCACTGGAAATAGTGTAAAGACAGCTGCAACTACCCGAGTGAGATGGAAATGCTAACTGAAAGCCCAATGCTCCCAAGAAGAGTGATAAAGGAAAAAATAATGGGAAATATGTGCAATGTTGACAATCCAAGATCGTGTATTCGGAGCGGCACAAATTCATTTTCACATCATCATAAGATATATACGCTCAATCGATTTTACGGCCGTTTTGTTTTGTGTAACAGCTGTGAACGTGATGCAAAGTGCAATCAGTTTGTACGTGTTCGAGGTCGTTGCCGGATTTCAAAAAGCGTTGAGTGCTCTGAAATACCGCCGTGCGAGATAAAGGCGAATGCATTGCGATGACATTCGGATTTTATGTCGCTCTGTGTTATTTTACGACACCGCCGATATCGTGTACACCTTTGTGGTCAAATTTTAATTTAAATCAGTCTGTTTACTTAATGATTGATGATTTCGACTATGTATGCCAATGGATACTCAATTTACTTCATAAATAGAGCTTTCAGCAGAAAGAATACGTCTGCTATAACAACTTCGAAATGATCGAATGATCCGTCCTTATCTGTTTGCCTGACTATAATGTTCAGGAAAGATGACATGTTGACTGCATGCCATAGAGAGCCTTCGAATAAGCCGGGTGATTTATTTGCCATCCCTCCCGGATTTCCATATGCCTTCAACCTAGTACTACTGAGGATCGTGCGATAAGCAGGCGTCAAGACAAAAGTCGCAATGTTGTGCGAATCGGTTCAGCTGCTGGCCGTTGAATATAACACTGACATCACCGTGAATTCCCAGAGGTCCATTGTAGATCTTTTCACGGCTACTCAGCAACTGCCCGGATTGCTTGGTCTTAAAATAAATGCGGATGCGATAAACGAAAGAGTACATGGTTAAATTCAGCTTAGTCACGCACCACCCAAATACCACAATCGAACCATGTAATTATGAGAAAAGACGGAAGTGTCGCTGCTTCAGGGCATAAACAAGATCTACTACGAAAGTAAAATGATTAGCGACAGTGCAATCACCACCGACAACCGCCTTAACTTTTGATCGTTTACGAAACTTGTGTTGAAATCTTTCTAGAAAAACCTTTTCGCGGCTAAAGTGGATGATAAGCTGGGAAATATAATGAAACCAGGTCAATATACGAAAGATCAGCTATTAGGCCAAGCAAATGAAGGAAAAAACAAATTGGTGGACCAGTGTTCAGGTTTCTTACTTGTTCCTCTCATTGAGATGTGCCTCTAGATTTTGATACAGGAAAATGCATAGCAGATGCAACAACTTTACGGCAACTCTCCATTGCAGAGCGTGCAACTATCGCATAGCGAAACACATTCACGAGACGGTTGAAAGGCACTATGTATAAAAAAAAATTCAAGATGCGCTGTTCCAAACTAGACTCTGAGAAAGCTTCAGGGCCGAACTGCAGTTCCACACAAAGACGTAGACTGAACTTCATACGATCCGAGCAGCTGCTGCTTACTAGTTGTTGGTGTGTAGGAAACTGTCTTTTGGAAGAACACACGACTTTGGATGAGGAATACATAGAACGCAACTACGGTGGTAGGCCGTGGCGTTGTGGGTATGTGCGTTGACTCCAACGCACTTGAACCTCGACGTCGTAGGTTCGATCCCTGCTCTAAGCGATCAAAAAATATTTGCACGGCCCCACCTCTTCGAGTCACTGACAATGGTCAAAGAGTATTTCCTGTCTAGAAAAAGCTTCTCAAACTTGGCCGTTCGGATTCGGCATTAAGCTGTAGGTCCCTTCCACTCGTGAGAGAGCAATAGCACGCACAACACGAGTGGTTGCTGAGAAGCTAGGCCCTGGCCCCCTACGGGCTGTAGCGCCACTCATATTAAAGTATTATTATTATAACTACGATTTCGGTACTGACTAGTAGACGAACGGAATACGAAAAGATATAAAATCTTGGAAGCTCACTTATTGTTAAGAGACATGTGTGAATGGGGTGAAGATTCTTACAAGTACCTGAATTAGCACGATGAGTCCAGTCATGTTTAAATGCATCTCTTTAGGCAACCCCTATTCTGGAATCTAAGACGATCCCAGGAACAGTATAAAATATGAAGTTAAAATTGGACAGTTGTATTAAAGGAGTGAACTGAAAAGACTACTCGCGATAAATGTGTTGTTAAAATGTACATTCAGGGATATTTCCAGTCTTTGACCTACATAAAGGGCAATTCATAATTTGTATGATAATCTTAAGTGTTTCGCATTGCCACTACTGCGAGTGTTACACACTTTTTATCCTGTATGTAGCATACATACTGTACATATGTGTGACTGTACATGAATCAAGGCAATTATTGCACATATAACATGAAACTCCGAACATGTGTTGAAAAAGAACCACACAATTTATTTCAAAGTCCAATTATAGAAATAGCGTGACGAAGTAAGGTCAGCTAGATTATTGGAGCCTTTTTTTTCCCTGCGTGCACAGAAAAACTAAGAATGAATCGAGACTTTAGTAATTGCTTATGTTTTATAAAATTGTATGAATTATTTCTCCAAAATGTTATGTGTTCTTTGAATGAAAAAATTGTAGAACGTGTGTCGATACTAGTGTGACCAGAGAATAGAACTCAGAGTCGGGTTTCCAACAGTTCTATAGCAATGTTTAAAAATGTTCGACCGTAAAACTGTTGCACTAATGATTGAGAGAATTTGGAAGATCGCGAATACAAGCTGCCGATATGAGATTTCTTCGTGCTACAGATAAATCCTAGCTGGATAGGATAAAAACACGGCAGTAGGTGAGGCACTCAATGTTTAGCAGTTGTTTCTCCGATGCCTCGATGTTTAGAGCATGTGGCACGATGTCCCCATCATCACGACTTCCGAGGCGTGCCATATATACGACTCCATCAGGAAAGCAACCTCTTGGCAGCACCAAGTGGCTTGAGCATAAATCCTTATTTATTCTGAATATCGGTGGCGGTGGATCGAGTGGTCTGCAGATCGCTAATGCTAGCTTTGTACCCGCTTTAGTGGACGCTTTAGTCATGGTCAGAAAAGAAGAAGAGGAAAGACTGTTACACCAATTCCACATTGAGCATTAAAGAAAGCGATTGCACAACTCTTTAGTCAAGTTAGAAATACTCGGAAGGTATGATAGTTAAAATTACAACATATGCAGTAGCTTGTGAATATGAAGAGGACTATTACCGTCCTGGTCCTGGAACACTGGAATATCATTTAATTCATGAAATTAATGATATTGCAATGAAAGCCTTTTCTGATTTATAATACCTTTAATACCAGAGCCTACGAATTAGAATTGACTGATAGACTCTCCAGTATGCCTTCGTCAAGCACAACACCTATGAGATGTGGTTGCGTTGCCGCTCGGCCATCAAAGAGGTAGCGGAAACTAAATTAGAATACCTAACCACAAGAAACCGCTGCAAAGGAAAACAAGAGCGCAAGAGTCATACCGGGCTAGAAGGCGGGAGGAGAAAGAGTTTATACAACTTCAATCTCCCAGCTCAAGGATATCGAAGAGTTTAGCTACAAACGGAAAATACGAGCCAAAAACCTGACCATAGGCACCAAGGCTCTTCGAAATTGCTAGGGTAATCTAGTTACGGACTCACAGGGAATAGTGGATGTGCTTAAGCAGCACTTCCAACAGCTGCTTAGCGGGCCTGACCAGGAGAGAGTGATAGGGAACCAGGAAATCCCAACTCCAATCGACGAAGTAGTAGTCCTCCCACCTACTTTTGAAGAAGACGGTACAACCATTAAAAGGCTGAAGAACAACAAAGCCGCAGGCTCAGATGGCTTACCAGTCCTACTTAATGGACACATAAAAGCCGAAATGTGTAGGACTGATTCTTGGTGCCTTCGAAAGAAAGATTCTTAGTCGGCTACATGGTCCTGTCTGCGAGGAAAGTGAATGGAAGAACTGACACAACCGGCAACTAGCTGAACCAGGATGTGGAAGGCAAAAATCCGTCGACTTGACTAGCTCGGCCAGACGGAGCGTATGAACAAGAATGCACAAAAGCTCTTCGAATGCGAGGCTCCTGGTTCGAGAAGGAGAGGAAGACTGAACCTCCGGTATAAAGTCAAGTTTGAAAAGCTTTTTCTAGACAGGAAATACTATTTGAGCATTGTCAGCAACTCGAAAGAGGTGGGACCGTGAAAATAATTTTTCATCGCTCAGAGCAGGGATCGAACCTACGACGTCGAGGTTCAAGTGCGTTGGAATCAACGCACATACCCACAACGCCACGGGCCACCACCTCATCCATCAATTTATAACATTCTTTGTCAATTTGCTTAATAATTTTCAACCAACTAATTCATCTTCTTTGTCAAACATCTGTTCCAGTGAAAAACAGAATAAAATTCATACATTCTGTCACCACTTCTTTGTGTTGGGTTTGCGCAGCCACAATCGCGTCTCGTCAACATGTCTAAAAACATTTCTGAGCACTTAATTTGACGACGAGTTCCGCTAACAATAATAATACAATAAATTCTACAAAATGTCTATTTCGTGACTGTTAATAGGAGTTCGCATTGCATTATGAATGCAAATTAGTTATTTTTATGTGTTCAGCAATTAAACTGCTGTACAAAACTAAACAATTGTCTACAATTGAGATCCAGACGTATTCATTTATTTCTCTCTCACATGTTTCACGCGATCGATGACAGACTATGACGTAATGCCTTTTAATGGAATGTAGTCAGAGTTGAGATCGTTATTTTTTACATTCGCTGTTGCTTGGCCTTCTCCTCAGGTAAGAATTTTGACTGAATTCTCGGAAGGGGAGGGTTCGCTGTGGACCATGAAACGTTGTTTTGCTGCGTCAGAATATGTTAACCCAAGGTAACCTAAACAAAAAACGAACACTGTTGACTCTTCTGATGAGGGTGCTCATACCTGTTGATCATACCTCTGCACTGTATGTTGTTAGTACGTTTGGTTGTGATGTCATGCTGTCACAAAAGGCCTTTTATGGGTGGTGATCATTTTTGCGTATGGAAAAAAGAGGACGATCTTTAATTAACTTCAACAAACTCAAATAAAAGTAATATTCAAACCAGATGCGCCGTCAACATTTTTTGCTTAAGAAGTAGGTAGAGAGTGGGCTCCTGTGGTGTGGTGGCAGCATGCGATCAATTTTCCTCGAAAATTAGGCTGGAACAACGTTTCGGTTAACGATGGGCGTTACAGAGCCGTGTTTATAGACTTTATTTTTAGTGAAATTGAAAACACGGATTTGCATGAATCAGAATGCAGGATGGCATGCCATTCCACACAGCCCATGCCATAACCGATTTTGTGCGCACCAAACTCCCAAATCTTGGCGATGTCAATTGGCAGCTGTGCATTGGCCCCTCTTTGAACTTTTTTTGTGAGGGCAGTGGTGGACTTATGATATTGCAACAAACCGGAAACGATTCAAGCTCCTCAAGCCAATATCAGTAAGTGAGCTACATCCCGAAATTATTGAAAAGGTCTTGAAAATTGGAGTGACAGAATACAGAATACCCACTGTGAAGCCGCTTAAACGATGTTGCATTTTATAATTAATCCGAATTGTATTTGGCCCAACCTGTATATAGGTCGCAGAAAGAAGGCTTAAAGGATCGATCTTTTAGGTGAGTGTAGTAAAAAAAAGACTAGTTCTGTCCACTTCAAGAAGAAAAATATGAAGCAGAAAAAGAGAAGCCTCCTCTAAAAAGAAGACTGAAGTCCGTGCTTATATGCACGTTGTGGATGATCCTCAAGTGATCAGTTAAAGAGTGAGTTACTACGATAGTGAGACAAGAAGAATTTTAGCAATCTCCCCCTTTTACAAGACATTTCCCCTGCAAAAGAACATTTCCAAACGATATCAAAGTTAACGATGCCTTCTCCGGCAGCTTTCGCAATCTGGTTCTGCCCTCATTTCAATTCACTAAATGTCCCTATCAAAGCAAAACAAAAGCAGATCAGCAAAGAAGATATAGATCACAAAGGAAAAGAATGTAAGCTCGAATGGTTCTGAATAACAACGGAGGTCAAAATTTACATAAGTCGAAACGAATGTAAATACAGTCACAACCACGCTTCAATCTAAGGCCCCATACATTACACGTTGCGTCGTGAGAAACGATGACTTTACATCATCATATACCTATATATAGAAAGAATTCACTCATGGTCAGGGAGATTAATAAGCCAAAAACAAAAACGTCGGAACTGGTTTCTATTCACAATGTCTACGTCTGCCATCTGTATTTGTTCATTTTGAAAAAAAAAAAAAAAACCAAAAAGCTCTGGATCGGTCGTAAATCGTACATTGTTCAAGAACAACTCAAACAACAAGAAAATTGTGCGACTTTTTGAAAGCAGTCGACATCGCACAGCGATCGTACCGATCGAAGCGAGTGAACGATTTCGCTGAAGTAACGTCGAATCAAGAGATTGTTGTGTGCGTGATCAAAACAACATGTTTGGTTTTTTTTGTGTGTTGAGATTATCAGGTATAAATAAACTCAGACAACAACAACTGTGTCATGTTCAAAGGTGACGTCATGGTTGCAAATAGCAGGTATACGTAAGGACTGTTGATGTAGTCATTGGCATTAGCTCATTCGATTGTCTATGATGGGGAGGAGAATACAGAAAACAAACAAAGTGGAAAACATTCTCGACGAACCCACTTTGCATGCACATAGTATTCATAATGTTCAACCGGATTGGAATGGTGTATGGTATATGGGCACACATCGTGGGCATTTGAGCGCCAAACCCACTGTGTAAAAAAGTCACCCAAGTAGCCATGACGGTCGATCTGTATGTGTATCCATGACCACTTTCTTCGTGTTTAGACGCTGCTGCTGGGTATTTTTAGCGTTTTTGAAAATATGAAATCATCTGGTGTCGCACAGCGGCACCCACATGCACGATCAAACGTTTCTGTTCTCGTAGGTGACACCATTTAGAAAATCTAAAATGCACAACTTACCGCACACAGGAGATTGAAGAGGAATAGAATGTATTTGACCATTGATGTACCGCACCCCATTTCGATTTGTTGTTGCTGCTGTTGTTATCTCCGGGAGAAAAAAAAAAACACAATAAAAGCACCTAAAAGATATTTTTCATCAATTTCCTTTCACTCTCGATCTCTCAAAAATTCAAACTCGAAAACACGACACTGTTCACGTTTCACGGTTAAATCTCACTGAAATTGAAATTTTCACGGCAATGACGTGCATATACACCACAGTATCTAATTATACACTCCAAAACAAAATGGATATATTTTTTTTCTTTTTCTCTTAAATATTCTATTTTCAATTGACGGTGAGGAAGTGTTTACGATCGAGTGTGGTGGGTGATTCGAGTTGATTAATAAACAGAAGCAATAGGTACCTTGTGTGAGGAAAACGATTTACTCTACTCGTTGGAACGACGCACAGCGCTTGCAAGGGCGAATAAAACTGAGATCAACGAATTAACTTCCAAACGCGCAACCGATTGTTGGCAGTTGGACTGAGCTGATTGTGGAGACCGTCACCTACACATACGTGAACCACTGGCAGCAGCGATGAAGGAAAAAAAAACGAACAACAAAATGCAAAGCTAAGCGAATGGTGAAATGAATCTAATGGTATGGAAAAAAAGCTCTGCTTGTAACTTTTGGCGATGTGTATAAATTAGCGTAGAATTGAATACGAAAGCTCGGTGGACGTGACGCTATGGGGAAATTTAAAGTGAAAAACAAGATCGTCAACCGTGATCTTGTGAGAATATCTGCAAAACTGCAGAAAAGAATGTGCACTCTGGGTGAGGTTAGTTGCATAGTTCATTGGGGCCGCGAACGGTTTTTGTAAAAAAGTGGTTGCGTTTTGTAGGGGTAGAATTGAGAAAACTCACTTCACTACTTAAGAAAAACACACGTCGTCCACTCGTTACAAGATCTTCTTTATTTCTGTTCCTGCTTAGTGTTAAATACATAATAAGTACATGTCATATACAGAAGTGGAGACTTTTCGGATAGATCATCCGATCAGATTAACCGATACTTTATGCAGTACAAATTGGTGTTTGTGTGCTGAGAACAGTGACGTCCAAAAGTCAATATCTGTTTTGATAAAATCGACTACAGTTCGGCCATCCTGATCGCATAATCGCCCCGATTAAAATCACTTCTCATAATTAATAGTATTTAAGTATTGAATTCATGATGAACCGAGTATATAACATCAATATCAATAATGAAAAACCGTACAAATTATTTAACAAATTCATTAGGAAAATGTAAGGTTAATAGATTGATTTATATCATGGAAATGTTACAGCAAAAGATATTCGGGAAACAGGTCTGGGTTTCTGGAAGAAAAAATTCATTAATAATCGTTAAACTGTAAAAAACAATCAAACTTCTATTCGGTCCGATGAATCAACATCCTCAGAACGTCCTTCGGCCATCTCAATCTTGTCACCTGTGGAATGCTTTAATCCTACGTCATATAGTCTCATATTGGTAGGTGCTGATATGCCTTTATAAGGTAAACGAGTAATCTGAAGGCCGTCTATGTCCCCAATGACATACCGATCATTAGGTAGAACTCTTTTAACTTCGTACGGACCACGATCTACCATTCCTGGTGTAGTAACAACATTTTTGATCATCACATAATCACCCTTTTGGTACGTCTTAGGCCTTTTGCGACGACTGTAGTAATAAAGTTTATTATCTGTTTGGTTCTTTTGGATTGCGTTTAAATTGCTTTCGTTCGGCCTAATACCATTTTCGGTAATTCTGTACCCCAAATATATAATTTTATTTTGGAGAAAAGTACATTTATCAAATCTTAAGCGTAAGCCCTTGTTCACGACAACATCAACTACTTCCTTGAGGATTTCCAAATGCTCCTCTATAGTCTGCGTCGTAATCAGAATGTCATCTAGGTATGTAAGAATTCTTCCGGCCGAAATCATACCTCCGAAAACATGTTTCATATACCTTTCAAAAACCGACGGGGCATTTTTCAGCCCAAATGGCATTCTAGTGTATTCATATTGACCCAAAGGGGTTGTAAAAGAAGTAAATTTCATCGATTCTTCTGACAATTGAACATGGTGAAAACCATTTCGCAGATCCAGCGTGGAAAAAAACTTTTTGTTTCTGAGACGATCTATGTGATCTTCTATTACGGGCAACGGATAATTATCGCGCAAAGTTATTTTATTCAGCTCGCGAAAGTCAACGCAGAGTCTTAACTCTTTGTTCTTTTTTTGAACCAATACTATTGGCGAAACATACGGGGAATTTGATTCACGAATTATTCCTTGTTTAATTAGACCGTCTAAAATGTTTTGCAGCTCCAGCTTATGCGCATAAGGGAGCCTTCTAGGTGGACAATAAAAAGGAGATAGCGAAATTTTCATTTTGAAATCCGATTCTACTTTAAACTGCTTGTCATTACTTGCATAAAATGCGGGAGTAACTATTGCTTTTACTTTTTGCTTTACATCTTCTGATAATGCACTATTTATATTAATCTCCAACTCACCAGTCAATTCACTTGTGTCGATATTCAAAATTTGATTTAAATAGTCTTGATCATCCGTATTGGTACTTTCAGCAGGATTTTCCAAAGATTGTAGATGACCGTCGCATGCTCTGAGAATATCTTGATTCGCGTCGTCCTTGTATTTCATTTTGCTTTGAAGAGCCAGACCCGCCTCCTTGAAGAAATCTCTACCTAGTACAACAGGATAGTTCATTGAAAAATTTTTAACAACAAGTAATTGCAATTCAATAAAATTGTTTTCATAAACTACATTGCTACTTATACTTCCCAATACACTCAGTGGACTAGAGTTGACTCCACAATATGTTGATTCCGTATTCCTGAGTTTCGACAGCAAACATCTTGGTAGAAACTGCTCCTGGATGAAACTAATTGGACTGCCCGAGTCCAAAAGCGCCAAAATTGAAATTGAACTCTCCATCTGGTTGTAATTCCATTGAAACTTAACAAAAATTTCAAAATCCTTGGCCGACATTGACAGTTCTTCTTTCGGTTTGTTTACTATATTTGGCGACTCCAATTTCTTTTCCCCACACTCTTGGAGACTGCAGTTGGTATCATTTAGAGTCATAACCGGATTATGTTGGCCACACTGTGTTGATATGTGTCCGCGCTTACCACACTTGAAACACGTTAAAACTTTCGTCGAATCCTTCCTGTGGTGAATATTGCGATCTTTTGTGGTAAAGTTCTCTGATGGATCGGTTCGTGTCTTAGGTGTTGCAATGGCATTGAATGTTTTTATTGGATATGCCTGACGAGTATTATTTTTTTGTTTCTCATATTTTCGCAAAGCCATTTTAAACTCACTTAGGTTATTTGCACTGTACAAAATTGTTTTATTTACCTCTGTGTCGATAATTCCTTTTATCACGAACTGGATTAGATCCTCTTCGTCAACATCGCCATGTGATGCTATTTCCTGCATATGTAATAAATATTGCTGGGTGGACTCATCACGATGTTTTTTCCGTTCCCGAAGTTCATTAAATATGTCCGATTTTGACACAACCTTTCGGAATTCGCTTTTTAATGATGTTTTCAGTTCTGTCCAACTTTTAGGATTTAATGTACGCACGAATAATTTGGCTGTTCCCGTTAAAAGTCTCTTACAATATATGAGTTTAGCTCTATCATTTAGATGGATTATTTCTGCACATTCCTCGAATTGCTCGATCCATCGATCCACTGGAAAATTATCATCAGCACTAAATGGGCACATAGAACCTTCAACATCTTGAAAGCTGCACGGTACTGTAGACCTCGAGCTGGATGGCTCCTCCACCTGAAGTTCTCGAATTTGCCGCCTTAGCTGTTCAATTTTATTTTTCTTTTCCAAGATCCTTTGCAACTTTTCCAGTTCCTTGTCGAGCTGTTCCTCCTCTAAACAGTTTAACTGGCTATCAGATGCAGATGAGTGTTCTTCTGTTAGGTGAGACTCGTCTACCCCATTTTCTCGACCGCTTGAAGCATCTTGAATTAATTTCCGAATGTCGTCTTCCACCAAATCTTTCACCGCTTCATTTGCTCGGATTTTTAATTCCGCCTTTGTTCCAGATGTATGCACCTTCAACAAACGTAGCACTTCTTTCAGCTTTAATACAGTTGCTGATTCTAAGAAAATTGACCACTCATCCATCACCAACACTAGCTTTAATATTCCGACTTTCGCAATCGCGACGAAAAGAGAGTTTGACTATAATTCGTTAATTTTATGGACACTTTATCCCACTTCTGAAAATTGTAGGGGTAGAATTGAGAAAACTCACTTCACTACTTAAGAAAAACACACGTCGTCCACTCGTTACAAGATCTTCTTTATTTCTGTTCCTGCTTAGTGTTAAATACATAATAAGTACATGTCATATACAGAAGTGGAGACTTTTCGGATAGATCATCCGATCAGATTAACCGATACTTTATGCAGTACAAATTGGTGTTTGTGTGCTGAGAACAGTGACGTCCAAAAGTCAATATCTGTTTTGATAAAATCGACTACAGTTTCTAACTGAGTCAAGATCAGTACTTGATGGCAGTGGCACTGAAGATCAAGTAAATTTATAAATCGGAGTCGAATTCGTGACTGTTCTAGTTTACCAGAAAAACAATACAATTTGAGCTTATATTATGTTTCAGCAAAGGTCAGTACATGTTTCAGGAATTAGGCTGACCGGTTATTGGAAGAGAGTTGAATTTGGTCAGATCAGACGAGAGTTAATCGATTTTGTTAGATGGTAGATATTATTACCGACAACGACTAAGTGAAAGCTTACAAGAAAATCCTGTTAAACGAGGCGAATGAGGGAGGTTTGAAAGTGTTGGGCTATTTTTTGTGGTGTCGGTCATTTAGTTAAAATATGCCTCGGTGACCTCGGCATCTAGCTCGTCTGATTGAGGAGGATTCCCCTCGCCTTCCGTTTCAATTCACTGTAGGTTGCAGTGTCATTGAAAATTATGACGTAGACCAGGACAATCGAAGCCTTGTAGAATACAACTCGAGAGGCTGGTACGAAGTGTTAGTTTTTTGCCCTTATCATCAAGGAGCAATACTTTAATATTCTGTAGGTCAATTTAACGGCCCATGCCCAAACCATTGAATAAATAATTTTTCAATAAGATGGCTAACCAAAGTGAAGAAATTATCTTCAAGGAGCCATCATTTCTACCTAGTTCATGGCACTTGGTAGTACAGTCAAAACCGTTTGCAATCGGTTGCAACGCCTAAATTCGACAGTCCATTGAAAGTGGTTTTCACAGGAGCTGAGGTAGGAACAGTCCTTTAACACAACTTGGAGCTTTCCGGTTCTGTTTACTGCCAAGGGCGTACCTACTCTCGTACTTTTCTAGTACTGATTGACCTATCACAGTCGAGTTTGAATTCAAGCGCATATATTGATGGTTCGAGCAATCAGAACAATCCGGGTGGACTTCAGCGTCAACCAACAAGCTTCTCCCAAAAGGGATTATCAACAGTGCCTCAAGGCAAGTTGGATGACATCGTACTTCCCTCTGGGTACATCACGAAAGACGCGGGCGTTCCTATTGCGCTTTTTCCCAGGTTCGAAGTCGCCATAGGTGGGTAGTCCGTAGACGGCTTCTCCTTTAAATGCAGTCGACTGAAGCAAGACCAAAAATCGCGTGCAAAACTTTATACTTCGAAAAGACCAAAACAACCACTTCAGCCGCTTTGGATATGCTCCATGCCTCTGGTCCATAGAGCAAGACGGGGATGATCAAGGTCTTATACAGAGTTGATATGATCTGTCGAGCTGTCATTCAATTGCCTCTTGAGTTCATAGGATCAGCATTTGAAGAGAGTTACTCTCCGTATGTCATTGACCAGCTCAAAATTAAAGCTTTGTTAAAGACTTACTTGGACTTGCTCTCATTCACCGCTTTCGACTAAAGCCAGCAAATACCACATTGACGACTCGCTGTGTTCTGCCAATCACGTCAATGTCATACGCTGTTGGAAGATCGTGTCTCTTATCTTGGCATGTAGCTCTTGCACGATCGCCTCCAGAATGATGTTGAAGAAATAAGCCTCGTTTTAATCTTTTTTTGACATCGAAAGGAAAGGAAAGGTGAGTTCGATTCAAACCGCGTCAATGTTTAGCAGGAATGTGTACACAAAGCTTGGCTTTGTCGAGGAATGGGTAGTGTGTCTCGATTGGAGCTTCTTGGGTCTATTCCAGGATCTGCCGTGGTCTACTCAGATTGCTTATATATGACTTCAGGAAGATCTTATGATATAGAGACCCTCTAAAGTTAGCACAGTCAAAGAGGTGTATTTTTCTTTCCACTCGTCGCGCAACTTTTCTTCCAACAAACATTTTGCTGCAAGTCCCAGCTTATTCCTACCTCTTCTTCCACACACATATTTCTTGTTTGCATTTTAAACATATAACCACAGACGAGAAGTATATATTTATTGTCATTGATATAACGTATAATCTCAACACAGCGACTAGCTGTGCACGATGATCATATCATCAGAAATTCGCCAGTGGGCACACAGGACGTCGCCAGCTAATGCTTTGTTATCTAATCTAATGACCCGCGTCTGTATTGCCAATTTGTACAGATTAACAATGAAGCCAAAGTTGTGATAAGCTACTGTGAAGAGACTGTCGATGACGTATGACAAAAATGGCCTTAAGTTTACTGCCCCCAATTCACGAATTATTTGTTTTTCATTATCAACATTTATTTTATTGCCAAGTGCAAGTTTGGAAAGATGCCGATATTACCTTTTACATCAGTACTCGAAATTGTGGGTTGTGTTGTTTTTTTTTTAAAGCTAAACGAACAAGCATTTAAACTCTCCTAATTTGGATGCCGGGGTACAGTGACATTTTGAGAAGCTTCGGTGTAGTTCCTCCGAAAAGCTCTAAGTAATAAAGGTCTAACGATATGAATCCTTCACAATTTGGATGTCAGAACAAGTAAGCTCTTTTGAAGGTCATCATTGCATAGGAAGTACAGACTATCTCCATTCACTTTTTTTCAAGTTTCTTGTGTGAAGACAACAGCGGTGATGCAACAACCTGTGGACTACGTGAGGAAAAAACCTTTAACACTGCAAGGTATACTCGTCAAAATACGCGAAGAGGATTCTTCTAGCTGTTCTGGTCAGTTCGTTTATATTATACGCTGCACAAACCTGGGCAGATACGCTGAACAGAAAAGCAACGCGTAAGTTTCAACGATATTCCTACTGTGCGCCCTAAGGACAATTAGCGACTATTGGACGACCTCGGACGAAGCTACATTTGTCTTCGCAGGAATGATCCCCGTCCAAAATCTAGCTGATGATTAGTCGAATTTACCGCAGGCAAACCTCAATGCCAAGTGTGGTCAGAGAAGTAGGTAGAAGGAATGAGGTAGATGAAGCGCAAGGAAACTGCAACTACGCAGTTCCTCTTTGCACACGGCACAGATTTGGACACGAAAACTCTCCCTATTGTCCCGAGTGTAGCAACCGGAACGAAGACCTCGAGCACACAAATCGCAAAATGGAGAGCAACCTTACCAG
Source organism: Eristalis arbustorum (assembly GCA_916610145.1). NCBI lineage: Eukaryota > Metazoa > Arthropoda > Insecta > Diptera > Syrphidae > Eristalis > Eristalis arbustorum. Next base: position 29,486,483 of record OU744319.1, on the reverse strand, counting down.
ACCTGCCAGAGGTAACACAAAGGAGTCGGAGGAATGCTGGCTAGACATCTATATAATACAAAATAATATGGGTGGCGCTGCAGGCCCTAGAGAACCATGGCCATAGCTGTCGCTCAGATCAGGGATCGAGAACCCAAGACGCCTAGTCTTCGACTCTTCGACCACGAACCAATGGGACAACACAATAGAGGACGACCACGAACCCGATGGCGCACTCAAGTGGAGAAGGACCTCAACCAACTTGGAGTGCGAAATTGGAGGCAGCTGGCTAAAGAACGTGCCAGCTGGAGAGGATTGTTGACCGAGGCCCAGGTTCACCCCGGACTGTAACGCCACAAGAAGAAGAAGAAGGTCAAAAAGCAAGCAACGAAGTTAAGTTACTAGTTAAAAATCTATATTTATTGGTGTATGCTCAAACACAACTCATCTCTTGAAATATTTTAAAATAGAAGTGTACACCTATCTGTGAATTTGTGTAACCGAAGGTTCAGGGCTTTGCTGTTCTGTTTTCATGCACTTTTAAGTAGCAAATACCAGAACCAAACCAGTGTCGTCGAGGTAACGTAGTGATAAAATGCTCCTGTGACGGAGGGTCTTCATCAGGGGATGTAGCTCAGATGGTAGAGCGCTCGCTTAGCATGTGAGAGGTACGGGGATCGATGCCCCGCATCTCCAAATCCTTTTTTCAATTTGTTTGTTTGTTTTCGAGACCATATATGTAAGCACTCATACGAAATGTGTAACGTCAATGGACTGTACGAATTTTTTTTCCGACGGTTGATGAGATATGTGATATGTGCGAGAGTCTGACTTTAAATTTGCACTCCTGCAGCAATGTATGATTTGAATAAAAGAGACGGTGACTTGATTAATGTACATTTCTGTCTAACAGCGTAGATGACTGTCGGCCTACGTTAGTGTGACTATGCTTTAAGCTTATCACAACTCGTTTATGAAGACATACAGAGCCGGCCCACCATATGTGCAGGATGTGCAAATGCACAAGGGGTGCATTTTGAAGAATAAATAAACCTCGTAAACTATGACTTCTGATCACCTTGAAAATAAAATTATGTATCCTGTTCAAGTTTGCCTCGTTTTCAGGACCTCGTTGGGATACATCTTACTCAGATTCCGGTGTACCATACAGACGGAGACATGTCCGAAGACATTGTTTCTTATCTCTTCCATCTGGGAACGACTGATATTGAACGGTGGACAACCGTATCCTCTAATGGCCGTATGAGAGCCATGTAGCTAATTACCTTCACCCTGGTATCAGGTTGCCTGCTGGAAAACAACCTTCTTGAAGCAGCAAACGCTTTTCTTGCTTTTGTCAGAGCAATATCTAATGTTTGTCAAAATACGGATATAATTCCAGCCAAATGCCGAGATATCTTACCACACTTTTCGCAGCTAACGGTCGTCCCTGCGGGTCAACTATGCCGAATTTGCGCCAGTTTTTATACTTATCCCGCGTTGCCATGTACTACGGAGTCCGGAAAAGGATATTTTCACACTTCTGGCAATTGATAACTAACTTCCAATCGTCGCAAGATAGCTGAACCTTATCAAAGTCACGCTGCATCAATATATTTATTACCTCGACCTAAGTGAAGTGTACGATTTCATCTGCTAGCCAATCTATGTGAATTCACACCCAAAATAATTTCAGTTTGAATTCGTAGGGAAACACTTGAGCGAAAGGTGCAGAATATATCGCTGCATTAGCCGATTGGACGATTTTAATAAACTTGGAGTGCTAGGCTACTCAGTAATCACAACAGGCGCATGTTTGCCAGCGTCTTTGAATCGATTAATAGACGAGGAAAAACATGCAAACATGTGTTCACAAGTCATAGGTAGCCATAATAAGGCCGCTATGGCAGTTGGAAGATGATTCTTGTAAACCATCAGAAGTGCCTTACTAACCACTGTCAATTTTTTTCTGTTCCGTTGTCTTCTTCTTTTTCTTGTGGCGCACCAGTCCGGGGTGAACCTGGGCCTCGGTCAACAATCCTCTCCAGCTGGCACGATCTTTAGCCAGCTGCCTCCAAGGGGGCTCCTATATTCACGGTTTGCATAGGACGCACATCTTGCTCGGACCGGGCCTAAAGCCATTCTAACCTCAATTAACAGTGAGTGCAGTAGTAATGATAAAAAATCACACGGGAGCGGACAGCAATTGATTGACGCCTAAGTTGCATGCAGTCCGTTGGATAAGTTCCTATAAGGCATAACTTGTTTATGAAAACCGGCTTGGAAGTGGCATTTGTATTAGCAGATAAAAAAAAAATCTGCTTAGATGCTTTCAATAAAAAAATTGTATATATTTAAGATTTATTTTACTTACAAATGACTCAGTTAGGCCAAGAATAATTTGGACAGAGAATGAAACAACCCTATTTTTTCCGATGAAACTTATTTTTGGGCATGGTCTCCTATCAATCATACCTGGTGTACACAATTCAATAAATCAATACAGCGGACCGTCAAACACCCGAGAAAAGTTCACGTTTGGAGATGCTTCTCAAAACAAGGATTTGGCAATTTGTTCATGTTTACGAATAACTTCAACGGATCCAACATGGCTTTACTACCATCTGCCCAAAGGTGATTTAAAAGAAGGAATGAGAATTGGTCACTGCAGAAGATAATGAGCCGAAACATCACAGTCGCTAGTGCAGTGCGTGGCAACAAGAAAATTACTTCGATATTTTAGATTGGCCATCACAGTCGCCGAATGGAAATCCCATTGAAAATGTATGAATGTTCATGAAGCTAAAGCTCCAAGGAAAGAAGATCCCGACGGTCAAAAAATTATCACGTAAAATACGAGGTTTACGGAGATCTTTGCCTCAAGATCATGCTATAGGATTAGTAGAGAGCATGCTTCGCAAACTCTAAGAAACTATTGATAATGTAGGAGAGTGGACAACATATTAATTGAAAAGCATTCATTTACTTGAAAACCAGTAAAATAGATTTTTTTACTATTACAAGTTCTTCTTAAACTTGTGTCGTGTACGATCTTATCAAACAGACGTACTTTAGCTTCACTTTGGTTCAATTGACTAGTTTTTTGGGCTGATTGCCTCCGGTGTAGTGTTTAAAAATCTCCTTCACTTGAATGCGAGATACATAAGCAAGACATGTGTTTCGACAACGATTCCTCTCCGAAAATTAAGGTATACTTAAATATTTTTGCTCTATCACCGAAAGGATTCAGTTTGGGATGAAGCTTCCAAAAGAAGAAACAACATAATCGGTGTACCAAGAGGCTGACGTAGTCGAAGAAGGACAAAAATTCCTCAACTGATCCCACTCGACTTTATCACACTTGACTTATTCGAGAAGGAGAAAGAGATCGAATCTCCGGTTTAAACGACGGATGATCGACCACATCGATCCCATGGACAACAACGCTATGGTTGCAGAAGTTTTTTATTCGTGAAGAATACAATGTACGAATCTGTTTAAACGACGGATTGACATTGATGATTAGAAACATCGTGTATAGGGATCAGAAATAAGAGAGCAAAGAGATATCCATCTTTTACCTCTCTTGCTTTCTCCGCCGTGTCGGTGAATACGTGTGAGCTCTTGAGAACAGCTGATCCTCTTCGCCAGCCATAGTATTGGGGTGGATTGAATTGATTGATTCGCTCGTTTACCCGACATTTTTTAAATTTTCTGTGTTAAGTATTCAACACAGTGAGGAGGGGTAAGCAAACAAACAAAGCGTATGTTCACGCTGTAAATTAATTAAGCTCCTGTTTATAGGAGTTTCTGTCGGCAGCATTATGGTGATATTAATGAAGAAACAGATAAATGTGTGTTTTTTTTTGCTCAAATATGATATATGTATATATATATTTCCAAATTTTGGCAACTATTTTTCTCAATAGTTTTAGTTTCAATATCTGTGAATTTCTCTTAACAAATAAGAAATGTTAATTAACTTTTTTCGAATGTATGAATGAATGCTATGAAAGTGATGTAATTTCTCACGTATGACATAGAAATAGGCTTTATATTATATATAATATGGGTGGCGCTGCAGCCCATAGAGGGCCAGGGCCTAGCTTCTCAGCATCCACTAGTGTTGTGCGGGCTATTGTTCTTTCACGTGGGGAAGGGACCTACAGTTTGGGAAGCTTTTTCTAGACAGGAAATACTCTTTGAGTATTGTCAGTGACTCGAAAGAGGTGAGGTCGTGAAACTTATTTTTGTCGCTCAGAGCTGGATTTGAACCTACGATGTCGACGTTGGGGTCTACGCACATACCCACAACGCCACGGCACCCTATGCTTTATATCACATTAATGTATTAAATTGATGCTTTGTATTTCTGTAAATAATGCGTGGCATTACACTTTTATTCACCCAATCCTACCATTAAAGTCAAGAACCAACTGAACACTCTTCGAACAATAGTACATGGTTGTGGCCAACTTCACACGATTTTCCCACAAAATCCATGAATCTCTCACTCTCTTATCCCACAAAATCCACGAATCGGCCGCCATATTGCGGTGGATTCATAGTTTTTGTGAAAGTATTTGTGATGTATAAGGGATTTCCACTACTCTCAAATTCCTCTCTTTAGTGGACTAGGGGTAAAAGTGGCCGAAGATGGATATCTCCTTGCTCTCTTATTTCTGATAGGGATCGTCAAAGATGGAAATAAACTAAGCCCCAGACTCAGATCTTGTGTGAGCCTGTAAGTAATGGACTTCCAAAATTCTATTGGGAAAATACTTACCATGCGACACCTTTAACACAAGCATGAGAAAAAAAAATGGATAACCTTATTTGAAGTCAAATAAATATGTTTTTATTGAGATGATTGACATGATGCTTAAAAAAAATACAAAAAGTCTGACATATTTAATCTTGTGGTTCATGTTCACAAATAAACTCTTCAAGAAATCGTTTAGAGTCTAAGAATAACAGTTTTGCATCCGTTCTTCGTTTTGTTTTCTATTTTAGCGGTTTTCCTATAATTTTCTATAAATGATCACAAATTGATGAATGTGTGGTATGATAACAAAAAACGTATGACGCATCTAAAACATAGAAATATCAACTAACATTAATCGTTTTAAATTTAACTTTAAACACGTAGGTTTTATTATTCTTTTTTTGTTTTCAATTTGAACAGGGCTTTTAATTGAATTTCTTTGTTTTAGTTAAATTTTTTGCATTTTTTTTTCTTGTATCATTTCGTATTTTTTTCTTATATAACTTTTATTTTCGAATTTTGAAAAGGGGTACATTTTTCATTTAAAGATTTTTTTTTTGTTATTTTTTTTTTTTGTTTTATGATGAAATTGGTCAATAATAGTGAAGCTAAAATCTACTAAGTGTATCTTTTTTTTAATGTTATTCTGTTTTTGCTTATTTAACTTACTACCTACAGAAAAATATTAAGTACATTTGAAAATAAATGTTCACTTCAATCAGCTTTGTATTCACATCCTTAAAAATGTTTATTGTTTGTTTTTTTCCTTTACATATACACAGAACTGTACATATGCATATTTGTAGGTACTCTTTAGCGGAAAGTTGAGAAAAGTAAAATAACTCTAGGTGATTTCATGAGAAGAAACCAAAACCAAATGAACAGCAAAATTAAGTACAAGGTAGCAAACTATAAGAGTTTAAGTGTGTGGGAGGGAGGGAGAGAGGGGATGTGTGTGTATGTTTTAACATTCCTTCTGCAAGATATCTCTCAATATGTTCCTTAGATTATTAGAAAAATACATTTTTGTTTTATTTTATTTTTTCTTTCGTATAGTTATACATTGAAAACTTGTGTTCTTTTTCATTCTTTCACTAAGGGCGAACAACATTGTCGCATTTTGAATTTGTTTATTTATTTTCATGTTTTTTTATTATTTAATTTTAATTCAACAACTACGGTTTTGTGTTAGGTTTCACTTACAGACTAGGTTTATTCAATTATTGATACAAATTAATCGAGCGATCTTGATAAACTTAATCCCAGCAAATATTTTTATATTTATTTTTCTTTCTTTTTTTGTATGTATGTATATATGTATGTATGTATCTATTTCCTTAAATCCGCATCCGAGTATAGTTAATCGGGTCGTTGCCTATTCTATTCTGGTTTGGAGCTTATTTACATGCGTTATTACATTATTATTTGTGTTATCTTTACATTGCAGTCTTTGTATCAATCAGAAGCTCACTGGTTCCTTAAAAGGAGACTTACATGTTGGAAGAAGTTTGGAGGGTGAGAAGCAGTCAATGAAATCGGACTGTTCTCAGAGGGGTTATGACTGGTGACGAAGAAAGCGACCTCCCGATTTAGTAGATGACATGATATCCACCTTTTTTTCTTGAGGATACATTTGCATGAGCCAACCCAAGAGACTTTGTTTAACGTGTTTAATGTGTCTTGCGGTTTAAGTGAGTCGCGATGGATCTCTTAAAAGCAACTCTTCCTACCTTGAGAAGAAGTTATCGAGGTAGCAGAACACATTATTGATTTAATAGTCGCGATTTTTCTTATTGCAAAAGCGACGACAAACTTAGATGCCAGATTCTCTGCAGATTCTGTGGAGAATATAATGCAATTTCAGAACATGTACTCTAATTTTGTGCGGCAGCATCCACGAAAGACAAATATATTCGGGCAAGTAGCTGATTTCAGAGGAAGAATTGAAATTTCAAGACCCATCTCTCATCCTCTTTTGTGAAGCAGTAATCCACGAAAGGCAAAGATATCCGGGCAAGCACCTGATGTCAGAGAAAGAATTCAAATTTCAAGAACCGTCTCTCATCCTCAGATTTCTAAAGGAAACCGGTTTAGAGACACTGCTCCAGAATAAATCTCTTACACCTATGGTCCACAGGAGTCCACAAGCCTCAATACAACTCTGATAAGAAACTGTGTGTGAGGAGAACTCTAGGAGAGCAAGTTAAGAAAAGAGAGTACATTGGATCTTAGGGTCGCGGTGCAACAAGCCCTCAACAGCAATAATAAAAATAGTTGCCAGAGAGGTGTCCCCTTTACAGACGACCCAGGACGAGGTGGTAAAACCAAGTCCCAAGAGTATCTTGGTTGGGCCTGCGCATATCGCCTGGATAGTGCGACCACTTAGGGGATCATACGGATCTGAAAATGGTCAGAAAATGATTCATAGAGGACTTGTCTCCAGGATTAGTTTAAGTTGGCTGTCCGTTAATAACTTTGGACTGTATTCAGGCATTAGAGAAAGAAGGGCGGTTAGTCAGTATAAGCGGGTTAGTTTTTCCAAAAAGACATTTCCATATTCGTTTGTTTTAAAGGTTGACCGCGATAGTGTCACGCCGCAAAAGACACACTTTCAAAGCTGGCTTGAAATCCGACACGTTTACTCCTCCTCAAAGTCAGTAACGACTTCCACTTTTCAATCCACATCACCAAGGTCAATCGTAAACTCCCCCACGAATCAAATACCACATGTGCCCTCAAAATGATATAATTCAGTGATATCTGTTGATACAAAAACCTTTATTACATTTAACCACGTCCCGGTTCGGGTGTGACTCACTTATAAAGCCAACTGAAAACCTGGTGTGAAATATCATACTCTCAACTATATGCGGTCTGTGTGTGCTGATGTGCTGTGTGGCACTCCATAAGGGGTTTGGTTTGTTACAAAATGTTTGTGCCTGTCTGATATATGTATGCATGAATGAATTTCAAAAAAAGAGACTTTTCATATTATTGTGTGATTAGGTTGCCTTCATAGCCTCATTTCGATACTTTAACGATGCGTGCTCTTGTACAAAACCTGAATCTGTCCTCTAAAATGTGAATTCCGATATCCGTAGGATAAACACAGGCGCATTTTCAAAAAGTGCTTCTTATGCCCTAAATAAAGAATATCTAAACATTTTGATTATACATATATATATATATCTTTGTTTTCCATAGTAAACTTTAATATATTGTTTTGTTTAATTTTCTCCTTGTGGGGAAAAAAAGAGTTACTCAACTGGCAGTTTAATTTTTTGTTTAAATTTATTAAAGTGAGTATTGTATATGCAATTGTACATATATAAATTATTTCATTACATTTCCTACCTAGTCTATTTGTAAATGTCTAAAAAGGCTTTCATTTATATCCATTCCATTTCGATAGCATACGCCCAGTGGTGTGGGCATTTCATTCATGTGTTTTATTTACCAAAACATCTCCTTCATTAGATTCGTTTGTTTTTATATCGTTCGTAATGGAAAAAGAAAAACGAGTCACAAGACAAAAATCAAAACAAGACAAAAACTTTTTTAAAAATCGAAAACAAAATAATTCATTACGAGACAAAATTTTACAAAATGTATAATAGTAGGTGGTGACAGCTTTATTGGCATTCGTCTTAGTATTCAGTTCGAGTGATTTGTTGGACGATTGTGCCCATTCAATAGATAATGTTTCGTCCTCAACGACAACAACCGGGTTTGTTTTTCCGTTTTCAGCCTTCTCTAGCGCACTCTATTCCAACGAATGATGGATGTTGTATGTGTTTGATGTTGAATGTCCTTTCTTGAGGGGCAACTGACTCTGTGATGGTTTAGTGTTCTTTCTTTTTTTTTGAAAAAAAATATTCGCTGGAACTTAACAATTCGAGTTAATCAAGTTAATTCGATATTTGTTTCATCTTAGAGATCGCCACACAAAAAATCTATCACAAACTACGGTAATGGATGACCACTTTGTGCCGGAATGCAGTGGGCTTTGTTTTTTTTTTTCATTTTCAAGACTTCTAAATAAGACGTTTTTTTTAAATTTTTTTTGTTCATTTTGTAAGAGTTTTTGGATTTTTTTTTTGTAATATTTTGTTGATAAATTATTTAATAAATTTAAGGTATAATCTGAAAATCTTTAAACATTATACGTATATTAATATATATTTATTTATTTACTTAGAAGCTAATTGTCTGTCATTTGGGCATGGTGGGTGGCGGTGGTGGAGCAGTCTTCATAAGTCTGTGGCCAGGTGCCGATGGAGATAAACTCAATGGCGATGGCAGATCACGTCGTCCTTTATCTTGAATGGACAGTGGTAAAAATTCTTGCTGTCGTTTAGCTATGCGGTTAATATCCTCACCATTTTCACTTCGTCCAAGGAGCACGGTTAAGTGTATTGCACAAAATAGGCCAAAACTCTATTAAAGAAAGCAATATTATTTTAATCTGTAAACTACCATTTATACAAAGTTAATTGAGTACACATATTGTTAATGAAAACGTGACAGAACTTTCGAATGTAAAAAAACTCTCCAAAAGGATGACAAAAATACAACAACTGACAGTTAAGAAACAAACAGATGGTACTAATTACGACGTCAATTACTTATTCGTGGGGATGTGTGACTGCGTACGAAGTTAATAAACACTCCTAGCTCTTAGAGGCATTTCAGACCATCATCATAAATTATTCCTTTTACACATTAGCATGGCTTATCATACTCGTTTCGTGGCATTGAAACCCTAATTCTGTTTCCAAGCGCCTTTTCAACCTTACTGACGTTAATAAAATACTGCATACTACTCACTATAGAAAAGGTCTTTCTTATTCTAAATGCGCTTACTATTTGTGGCAGACAATTAATAAAGGGTGATCTTTTAGCTATTCTTTTTTTGGCAACACTGGTTTAAACAGCTGACTCACGTTTCGTGTTTTGTTTCACTGTCAAACATCTTTAGTTTGGTCTACAATTTAACCGTGAATCGTGAATTTTATTATCAAAATGCGTGCTCTGTTAAGAAAGTTCATCGCGCGTTTTTTGTTGTTCATTGTGTTCAGCGACGAAGCTCATTTTTGGCTCGATGGGTACGGTACGTAAATAAGCAGAATTGTCGATTTTGGAGTGAATATCAGCCAAAAGCATTGCAAGAGCTATCAATGTATCCAGAAAAAGTCACAGTTTGGTGCGTTTTATGGGATCATGGTAACGTAACGTGTTTCGAGAGATGGCTCTGTTGCTCAATTGCCTCTTGAGCCCAGAGAAACAGCGATTGGCAAGAGTAATTCTGCGCTTGATCTCGCTACTGGTGTTGTTGTCCCTATTTACTCCGGAGCCTATGTAGACGAAGTCCTTGACTACCTCAAAGTTTCTGCTGCCCAATATGATGCTCTGTCCGAGACGTCGATGTTGTGCGTCCTTCCGTGATGACAGCATGTACTTTGTTTTGCCCTGGTTTACTGCTAGACCCATTTTAGCCGCTTCCGCTTCAATGCTAGTAAACGCCTCATTGACGGCTCGCTGTGTTCGTCCAATCACGTCAATGCCGTCCGCGTAAGCAAGCAGTGGAACGGACTTTTGGAAGATCGTGCCTCGGGTGTTTACGTTTGAGTTTCGCACGATCTTCTCAAGTATGATGTTAAAGAAGTCAGGTATAAAACCCTGATCATCCCAGTCCTGCTCTATGGCGCAGAGACATGGACGCTATTGAAAGCTGATGAAGAAGCTCTTGATTGTTTTGAGAGAAAAGTTCTGTGTGCGATCTTTGGTCCTGTTTGCGTTGATGACGTTTGGAGGAGAAGGTTCAACCACGAACTATACGGGCTGAACAGCGGCATGCACCTAGTTAAGCGTATTCGGATCCAACGCTTAAGATGGCTAGGTCATGTAGAGCGGATGGACACCGCAGCTCCGGCTCGAAGAGTCTTCGACACCGAGCCATTGGGACAGCGCAACAGAGAACGTCCTCGCACTAGATGGCGTACACAAGTGGAAAAGGACCTCAACCAACTTGGTGTGCGAAATTGGAGACAGCTGGCGAAAGATCGTGCTGGCTGGAGGCATGTTGGTTGAGGCCCAGGTCCACCCCGGACTGTAGCGCCAATCAAAGAAATCAAAGAAGAAGAAGGTAACGTAACGTAACTGTGAATGGTGAGCGTTACCGTGCAATGATATCCAACTTTTTTTTGCCCAAACAACAAGATGATGCCACATGCCACACAGCACGCGCAGCAATGGACTTATTGAGAAGCAAGTTCGGTGAACATTTTATTTCAAGTCCGGGACAAGTCAATTGGCCGCCTAGATCGTGCGATTTAACGCCTTTAGACTATTTTTTGTGGGGCTATGTTAAAGCTCATGTCTATACAGACAAGTCCGCTTCAATTGACGCATTTGAAGACAACATTGAAGCATTTATTTGTGCTATACCGGCCGAAATGTTGGAAAGAGAATGCCAAAATTGGACTAAGCGGATGGACCATTTGAGGCGCAGTCAAGGTCAACATTTGCATGAAACAATCTTCAAACATTAAATTATATGGACCGTACCATCGATTCAAATAAAGATTTCATACATTTTTCTGAATTTTATGTGTTTTTTTTTTTTTTTTTTGTTTAGATGCCATAGACCGACGCGTTCAAATCAATCCAAATAACAACGAGGTATATCAATTGCGAATTAGCAATAATGTCGGATAGCGAAAGTGCTATCATGGCACTAGGTTAGGTTGAAGGGATTGACTGCTTTACGAGATGACAGTAAAGACCTAGGATGGCCTTGCTCTACTCTTCAACTTTTACTCTGAACATGATGTTAACACTTATCTGAATAACAGCCATGCTCATATCACTCTTCACCAAAAATCACAGATGTGTTCCGGGAATAATTTGTCAGACATATTGTACTTCCAAGTGAATAGAACTAGGTCCGTTTTTTGTGTATTGAAACCTAGGCCACATTCACCAGCTTAGAAAGGACCTCTTGCATATTATTCCTGATCGTGGATATAAATGTACCACACGGAGCAATAGCAATGTTATCTATATATGCGACGACCTTACGCCCAGTCCTTTCGAGTTTTAGTTCAACAATCGTTCCAAAAGAGAGGAAAGAGTATATTACTCTGCAGTGTGCGTCTGTTAACAGTTCTGCAGATCGTGGTCTCACCAATCTTTGAGCTTTTATGGTGAATAAAAGCCACTAAGGACTTTTCGTAATTCAGTCTGTTGAATGTCGATTTCATTGCTTTGGGTTCGATCTTTTTGAAGGCTCCCTCAATTATAGTAAGGGTGAAATGATTGTGCTTGAAACGGGCCTGTCAATACATGAAGCGAAGTTTCAACAGATATGCCCTTGTTGTAAGCATGGTGAGAGATTGACAGTTTGTCTGGCAACTGCGAACCTAATGTAAGAGTCTATCTGTTTTCCCACTGTTTCGAGAGGAAAGGATGACAGACTCATAAATAATTGGCCCTTTGGTACGAAGACCTCAGTGACCCTCCTGCAGATCCTAGGAACATAACCAAGATCCAGATACTTTTGCGAGATGTTGACCAATCAGGGAGAAAATCTTCAACCTTTTGGAGTTCTGCTGGGAAAATGACATCTTGTACTTCCATTTTCTTACGTTTGAGGGAGTTGGCCCATTTGACAGTGTTATTGGTCCCTCTAAGAGATCGGCTATAAATGGCGGAATGACTGGTTAAATTTTCAGCGAGGGAGAACCCTTTCGCAGCTACATGGGAAGTGAGTTACGATGAGGAGGCCTAGAATATCCTTGTGGGACCAGGTGCAAGAATATGTTAGTTTATTGGGCTCCCAGATAAATTGCCAGCTCACTTAGACCATTGCTGGTCCATTGTGATAACCAATGCCCTTAATTTGATCCCAATGGCAAATAGTGACTTGACCAGATTTGCAAACCCAGATAAAAGCGTACTAACTGTCGCTTTCACTGGGATTGGATCCCTATAACCAAGAGCAGGCACTCAACCAAATACGCCATCTAGCCGTTCCAGACTAGACAGGCACCAGACTCCTACATCATTAAATACAAGCTTTTAAATGCCTGCTAAAATATTGAGCTAGAGCACTAAAGTACAACTCTGTTGGATAACTGGCCAGTGGCCCGTTGCTACACTGGTATAGAAGGCTGACTCTGCAGCTAGGAAAAGAGTATTGGCACCGAGCCATTCTGCGTTGTAGGGTATCTTGCCCTCAGAGAAGAATTCAGAGCACTGGAAAGAAGGAACTAAACAGAAACCTGGAACAAAGCTTATGAAACAGGCCAAGAAACTCTTAGGAGATAACCGACTTGGTTGGAGATTTGATCCACAATCATTGCTCACAGTCGTGTAATATATAAAGAAACGCGTTGTTAGCGTCTTCATAGGCTGTATATGGTTCGCTACAGAAGTCGCTCTTAAAACTGTCGTTTATCTCCCGTTGCTGTAGTGAGCATCGCCCATGCTGGGTGGGACGACACAGATACATTCCAAACAATCGTGCCGCAGACTGCTTGAAAGGAAGGCAATGGGTATGGCCCTCAGGTTCGGGAAAGTCTGATTAAAACGCAATATAAGCAAATTATCCTCTCCAAGATCTGGCCCAGACTAAATCCGGATCAGTTTTAGCAACGGCTGTCTTTCTTCCTCAAGAGATCGGGACACTACAAAACAAAAACTGCCTCTGTGGTGAACACTATTCGTTATTAGGCAATGGATTTCCAAGAAGTGATAGAGGGCGTACTCCTCTGCCGAAGAATACCGGCGGACGAAAGGCAAACAAGCATTATCTGTTGTGTCAAATTGTCAAAATGGTGTATGAACGATACAATTTAGTGGTTGCAATGTGCCTTAACTAAACGATGTTCAACGTCTGATCGATAACATGCATCATCTGCCATGGACTGGCTTGGTATTTTGCGATTATCTATTTTACTGACTACAGACACTTGTCTGTACTTACAACTTGTGTGGGATCAATGATGACAGCCAAAGCAAAAATCCCATCTTCACCTCTCATAAAATTTGCCCAACACATCCACTTGAATTTCCATCAATAAAATTCAACAATCTTGGAATATCTAACTACACGTATGGAACCACGTACTTCTTCCGAATTCCCTACACCAATTACTTGCAAGGGACAAGCCACCTCAGTTACTTTCTTGCTTTTAATCTACTATTGTGTTTTATCCACAACAAGTTTGAGCCCTAGAGCACTTTGAAAATATATCCGCAGTATACATAAGTGATTACAGCCAATTAAGATTTTGTGTTGTTAGTGTTTTAGTCAGAGACAAAACATATTTGTGAGTAAGCTTAACGATATACTTTGAAAACAAAAAGATCTGTGTTCTTTGGTGATCAGGTCTCCTCCAGATGACTCTTGATGAATCGCCTTGTTCATCCTCGTCGGCTTAAGAAGACGATTTTACCTTGTCTCAAAACGATCATCCACTACCATTAACAAATTTTGTATCTCACAGCCATAGCAGAGCAGGGGAGATCATTTCGAAGTGTGCAAGAATACAAAGACATACCCCAGCTCGTTTACATAAATCTTTCAATCTCTTCACCTCCGCCGTTTGCTGAACAAGTTATTCTGCAGATGTCTCAAAGGCTCACAAGAGTACTGCTGTTGGTGATCTTGTACATCGAAATTATGTAATGAATATCTTTGATGTAATGAATAACTATATCGATTGTATAAACTAAGACAAGCTTAATTGCACGAATTTAGAAACATATCAATTGTCTTCTCTAGTAGGCCATCAGTTTGATGGTGTAAGACGTGTAACTAAAACCAATTAGTTTGTGCGATAAAAAAGCCACACACATTGTGCACAGCCTAGCGTTGTTGGTTCGGTGTAATCTAAGCCACTACTTTGAGTATACATATGTATGCATGAGAATGTGTAGCCATGAGATGAGTTTCAAAAACGTACCTGAACAAGTGCAATACCAGCAGCAGCGAAACAAGCCAATAGTAATCGGACCTTTATCTGTTCAGACAGCACAGCGAGGCAGCCCCGCTTGTAATGTGTATCACATGCGGACTCATAGGCGTGCTCTGGCCGAGAGCAGCATGACCATGGCAATGATAAACGTCTATAATCCAAGGGTCCATCTACGCCGCAGCATTGTAACTGAAAAAGGCAAATATTAAATGTGCTAAGAAGTCGGGGAAGAGGTGTGTGTACTAACCTGTGACTGCATTCGATTCCAGAGATGTAAATTGTCCACCTTGGTTCTGGAAAACTTATCCAAAAAGTCAACAAACGAATCGTCAACGAAGATCTCAACCGATGTGGGTAGATTCTCTCGCATAGCTAGTGCCCAGCCACAGACAATAAATTGAACACAGATTGCGGCCACTAATAGGGCACTAAACTGTAATCACACAGCGAAAATGAACAAAATTAATGATCATCCGGATGAGTAGTGTATATTCTATTCGACTCACCATTCCTAAGAGGCAGCGCTTTTTTTGATTCGTTGCTTGACATCCCATCCAGCACAAGATGAATGTGAAGGGACCCAATGCCAGGAGAATGGCTGACGGTGCCCACAATTTATTTTGCACGATGCCATAGTAGCCGACATGTCCCCAGAGCAAAGACGTTCCAATGATAATTTGTGCAGCCCCAGTTATCTGTAATGTATACAAATGGAAGGAGAAAAAAAAAACCAGTGAGTACATGTTCTAAAGGAAAGCTTCTATTCATTGCAATCCAGTCAGTGAAGAGGTCTGCTCACTCTTCACACTCTTTGGCTGTATCAGTGGGTAAATTTAATTAATGAAAGTGCAAGGACAAATTCCGTGAAGTGCTGTATTAAAAGATTTCAAGTGATTGTTAAATCGTTTGTTGCAAAATGCTAAAAAGAGACGTTTTGAGAGCGGGCCATCATTAAGATCCGAGAAAGCGGGCTGTCTACGACGTGTACATCCAACGGAAGGACGCCCTGTGAAAGTGTTCATAAGTGAGTATGTTCAAGATGCACAGACATTTAAATGATGATTGCTGTGTTCAGCTTCTTTTGTGTGTGAAGCTTATCCGGACAGCCATTGTCTTCGGAGTAAAGGAAATACCTCAACAAGGTTTGTTGGTTGGTTCAAGGCTGCATTACATGCGATTTCCCTGTCATGTGTGTCCGAAGATATAATAATAATATGGGTGGCGCTACAGCCCGTAGAGGGCCAGCGCCTAGCTTCTCAGCAACCACTCGGGTTGTGCGTGCTATTGTTCTCTCACGAGTGGAAGGGACCTACAGTTTAATGCCGAATCCGAACGGCCAAGTTTGCTTTTTGTAGACAGGAAATACTCTTTGAGCATTGTCAGTGCCTCGAAAGAGGTGGGGTCGTGAAAATTGTTTTCGTCGTTCAGAGCTGGAATCGAACCTACGACATCGAGGTTGGGGTCGACGCACATACCCACAACGCCACGGGCCACCACGGTCCGAAGATAAATTTGATTATTTTTGCATTTATGATTTAAATTTCGAATAAAAATATACGTTCGCCGATGTAGGTTCAAGGTCCTTTTTTTTGGCAGTAATGGAACGTCCGTCCGTCCGCCCCAAATATGCTCCGACAACATTCCACACTGAAGCTATGGGTGGAGCATGCTTCTCTTTTCATAGAGAATACCATATACAAGCCCATTCCTTTATATGCAGGCATAAAGGACCAACACCTTTGTTTTAGAATCTTTTGACGACTGATGTACAAGGTATGTATATGCCTAAATTCAGAGGCTATTCGCATCACGAGGAGGAGGAAAATGACTGGTCTGACTCAACTAACTCTAATATCTGTTACCATTTTTCTGGCAGTGTAAGGGAACCTAGCCACGACCCATGTTTTCAAGAACAGGTGAATGTGGCAGATTATTCGTGTCTGTAACGACAGCCTTCATCTTGAATTCGATCAATAGTGCCAATTGGCTAAGACATGGCTAAGTCTCGGGGGATCACGGGAAATGAGCTCGCCAATGAACTTGATAGACAAAGCTCAGAAGAGGTACTCCCCCTAGACATTAACAGTTACGGTTCCCACCACAACGTGCAAGAAAATCATAATCTAGAAATATGAAAAAGAAACATGTAATGAACAAGTGATCGGATGACCCCCACGAATTCCAAGCTAATCGTCTGCGGCTCATCCGCCAAACCACAAAACGCATATGCAATTCCTGGAATCACCGAGCACTTGTGCAAACGAGGCAAGACGACGATCTATTTTTAAGTTACCTTTTAATTATTATATGACAATACATGGCAGTTGTGATCGAGACTCAATAAAGGACGGACAAGTGGTCCGAAAAAAGGAAATACTGTTTTTTTTTTTTTTTAAACGAAGGAAACTCGAGTTCAAATTTATTTACTTGTATTGGGACTATCCCTTGGTTAGGGCCTCCATCTCGATGGTTGGACCTCTCGAGAGCACAACCAGCCATTACACACTCCCCAGAATGTAGACGAACCAAGTCTCTAACGTCTGTTAGAAATCTACGAAATTCTTGTTATCTGTCGACAGAAAAGACTGAAGACGATTAGGCGTTTAAGTGGGCAAGGACTAAGTGATGAATCCATCTGCGACGCCTGTGGAGAAGTCGACGATACTACAGAACTCTTCCTCTGCCACTGTCCTAGTTTTGCTCGTGGCAAATTATTGTAGCTGATGAGGTGAGAGCTTGATCAAAACTCGTCATCTCAGAAGCGTCTGCTGTTTTTCCTCCGGGCGACCATAAAACTTCTTATGTGTCTGTAGGTTGCTGTCTGGTTGTACAATTGACCAGTTTTTGAGTCTGCGTGCTCTAGAGTAGTATTAAAAAACCTGCGACAAAAAAGCCGAAATCGACACGTCCCTGACATGGGCCTTCCAGAGAGATGTCGTCTCTAAGCACAATAGTTAGAAGGAAGTAAATTGGACTTCTGGTTCTGTTCTCCAGAGTTCTTAAAGTGTACGGATGCTTAAAGGATGTATGTACATATATTGTAAATTGTTCAGAAAACAAATTAAGGATACAGTGTCGAATGTAAGTGTTGGTTGTGTAGTCGATTTTATCAAAACGAATATTTACTTTTGGACGTCACTGTTCTCAGCACACAAAATCCAATTTGTACTGCATAAAGTATCGGTTAATCTGATCGGATGATCTATCCGAAAAGTCTCCACTTCTGTATATGACATGTTTATTATGTATTTAACACTAAGCAGGAACAGAAATAAAGCAGATTTTGTAACGAGTGGACGACGTGTGTTTTTCTTAAGTAGTGAAGTGAGTTTTCTCAATTCTTCCCCTACAGTTGTGGTCTCATAAAATGGATTCTAGACAACCGATGTACATGATTGAAGCAGGGATGTTAAGTTCGGACCACGCTAAATAATAACCGCTGCAAACAACAAATCCTCACAGTCTTGTCTGCCCATTTACCCAGAAATGATTACAATCTAACAGAAAATAAACGTACGCCATCGCACATGCATACATGTATCAGATTTCAAATGGAAACGACAGCCAGTGTTTAAGCCGAGAAGGGCAAACCGAAGAGAAGTGTCGACTATGATATGAAAACAGAAAATATCATACGATTGCATTTACACGGTCACGGTCAAGGACACCAGCTACCATACAACTGCATCCAACGAATGCTCGTCTATGCACACAACTGCAGATCCGCACATACACCAACAGAAAAACGGAGCAAAAGAGAGACAAAAAAACGTAAACAAATTCAACATCATCTGCACCCTCTTTCGCCCGCACTGAGGATGGTGCTTTGGTTTAGAAAATATGAAACTATTACGCTATAACCAAGCAGGATTTCAGTGGATTCATCTGTGGTGGGGAATATTCGTCGTCATCGTCGCTGTCGCTGTGCAGCACAAGAATCCACTGGAGCCGAGAATCATGGAGTCCACTTTACCTCGGGGCCCGTGTGTATCTGTGTGACTGTTTGCAGAGCTAACAAGAACATGGTGTAGTGCTACCTTCTTTCTGTTTCAGCGCCACGACGCGGTGCGGCGTAGTCTGTAATTATCATCTCGTAATCATTTTGGCGAAGAGATTCAACCTCAAATAGCCAGAACTTCGGTGACCGTAAAGAACAAAAGGAAAATCTCAGCCCAGAAGCTAATTGGTTTTGGCACATTTTCCCTCAATGAGGGAGCGTGTGCGGTGTCTGCCCTGAAATGGAGCAGCAGCAGCATTGTGAAATGTGTCACATTTTCTCACATTCTCCGCCTCACAGGATCTTTTAAAGTGATAACGGCACCAGAATGCAACTTAAGTGCGAGACTATTGTTAACAATCGTACATGCATGTCCCTCTCTCGATTTCGAAAGTGTTTTATTTTTTTTTTTTGTTTTTATCCTTTCCCATCGCAGGATAATGCACAAGTGATGTGAATGAGAGAATTGTCCTTTTCCATTATTTGTCTGGTTTTAATTCCTTGATTCCTACACACAATGCTGAATGCACCCACCTATGTGCATCAGCTTTGCATCCTTGCATGCAGTGTGCTTCTCAGGCGATTGCGTCACACACGTGTATGCTTGCCTTTAACCTTTCAAGTGGTTTCCAGCACTGCGCAGGGGGACAAGTGGAGCGGAATCCTTGCTCTTATGGTTTCTCCACAGATATTAGTTTGCTTGACATTGAAAGTGTGCATGCACGTGTGTATGAAATGTTGAGAGATCGTCTATGGGCCGCGATAATTCCACACATCTGACCTTTGGACATTGTTTTTAGAACTACCATGTGCACCCATGAGCGTGTACCACATGCATTAACGTCATTTTCTTTCTTTTCTTTTAAATTTCACATTCACGCAATCTCGTTTCAAATATGAACAAAGTAGTTCATGGTCGGAGTGGTTCGTTGCTCGTACGCTACTGTTGGTGCGCCTTTACAATTTCGTACTGCCGGCTGGCTGGCTGAAGGATGACGAGCAACTTCGCTCCTCCGCATCAACTGTACGACGAGCAACAAAATGGATGTGACACACAATTGCTTGTGGGTGTGTTTTGTGTGATATGGTCCTCTGTGAGAAAACCCAAAAGTGGCAGCTGTATTCAGATCAAGGATATTCCTCTACGCTGAGTGGAATCTTTCTTCTGGCAGACTATACAGAGTATTCATAAGTGGTGGGAAGAAAAATGTCGCCTTCTTGCGTGAATCGAATTTGATGCATGGTGTGCGGGTGTGCTCGTTCCAGAGGACATCTTAGAAAGGCTTAATCATTTTAACGTGCGAACGTGTCGGGGAGCGCTTTTAATCAAGTAATGGGATGACACATATATTTCATTTTGTTTTGAATTCAGCGACATTTTTAATACGCAATCCATTAAAATGATGTGTCTACAACAAACGGAACGGGGACAAATAAAAAAATACGTGAAAATGATTCAATAACAATATTTTATGAAGTATTTTCTGAGAAATTTTCCTGGTTCTGGAAACTTTAAGCCTTAAAATCAAACGCAACAAAGGTGCTGGTGCACATTCAAACAAAGCACTTCGAACATATGACAAAGAAACGACATGAGTCGACAAAGTTTGACGTCTTGTTTCATATCGAATATGTTCGTTTTTTTCTGATATCTGTACCTCTTTAATGCAGGTATTTTTAATTGAGACCTTTTTTATTGATAACGTGTATTAAAAACGTACAGCCGGCTATAATTGCAAATCAAACTTTTTAGAAAGCAATGAAAAACGAGTTTTTAAAACAGGTTACTATGCGTGGTTTTATTTATATGCATCCAATAAAGTTGAACTGGTTTCAGGTCAGCTAATTAAAACTGATTTTATATAACCGGCCGTATGATCATCGTACATTTAGAATCCAAATACTGCAAAATGGAATATTTGGATTAACTGCCAACTCCAGATAGCACAAGAAATGAGTAAAGTGATATCCACCTCCTTCCTCTCTTGACCCTTGATTTCACTTGACAGCGTTTTATGCGATTTTCGTCACGTGTCTGCGAATACATGTGAACTCCTGAGAACAGTTGGTGAACTGGTACTGCGGTGGATTAGAGTTCTTATTTAAAAATTCAACATTTATTCAACACAATAGGTCTGTTCTAGTACTTTCCGCAAGACTGGCATTTTTTTAAGAGTAGGGGCAGAAACCTCTCAGAGAAAAGCAAATATCAAGAAAGAACAGGAACGCAATTCAAACAATTGTGTAACTTATGTTATTTTTTTAAACTTCACGAACGTCAATAGTTCCAACAAAACTTGTAAGTTAATAAAACAGGATTTTATTTGAATTCAATCTGGTTTTTATTCTTACGAAATACGAATTCAAAAAAGGCCGAAAAACCTAAATTAGTTCAAAACTTTTGAAAAACCCTTAACATTAATTTCGAGCTTTTGGCACATCAGCTTATTTGACAAAAAACTAACAAGCTACCCACACAAATTTCTAAAGTTAAAATATGCAGAGTGGGGACCTTTCGAGAGAGCGCACATTTGGCACAAAACCCAAATATTTTCATGGGGGAACCGACTTTCGTCGATTTTCGTTGTTTTGTACTATTTATTTTGGGTACGGGAAAGGACCTAATAAGGGTTGGTGAACAGACGATCAAGGCATATGTTCAAAAATGGTGTAAACAAGATTACGTCTTAACTGACAGATGTGACGTAGATCGGGATGAGAGCGGTTGAAATTGCTATTTGTTTATGTATATAACAATTGCTAGTACAAAGATGATTATGCCTCGTAGTTTTTTTTTAAAGTTAGCAAGTTTTTGTTGTAAATAGCCCTCATTTTCTTGAAATTGTATGCCGCTCATCTCGCTTTACTTCGCCAAAAACATGGCGGATTTTATAAAAGCGTAATCTTGTATACATCATTCTTGGTATTTATTACTGAAGCACTAGGTTTTAACGTGGTGACCCGTGGCGTTGTGGGTATGTGCGTCGACCCCAACCTCGACGTCGCTGGTTCGATTCCTGCTCTGTGCGAAAAAAATAATCTTTCACGGCCCACCTCTTTCGAGTCCCTGACAATGCTCAAAGAGTATTTCCTGTCTAGAAAAAGCTTCTCAAACTTGGCAGTTCGGAGTCGGCATAAAACTGTAGGTCCCTTCCACTCGTGAGAGAACAATAGCACGCACAACACAAGTGGTAGCTGAGAGGCTAGGCCCTGGCCCTCTATGGGCTGTCGCGCCACACATATTATATTATTATTAATAGGGTTTCTTTGATCATTTCACATTTTTACAGAAATACGATGGAAGTTACTTCCAAATTAGACAATTATTTTTATGAGTTATTCTTTTGTCGCAATATCTGATCATTGTTCTTAGCATACTATGACATTTCAATATTTCGTTTACAATTCATGAATGAAAGTTTAACTGAGATAATATCCCAGGTATGACAAAAAAGTCGGCTATATATTATTTTGAAGAATTAAATTGATGCAAAATACGCCTGTAAATAATGGGTAGCAATGTAATTTTATAACACAAACCCCTTTTAGAAAATTAAGAGTTAATATTAAACTAAAAAAAAGAGGTAACCATTGAACACACTTCAAATAATAATACATGATCGTGAGTAGTTTTGCGGATTTTCACTATCCCACAAGTTTCACGAATCTGTGGCCACTATATTCTGGTGAATTGACGGTTGATGTAAGAGTATAGGTGAAATGCAAGAAATTTCCACTATCTCTCGGTTGTGGGGGTAAACATGGCCTAAAATAAATATGTGGCTATTTTTTAATTTATTTGTGGATAGCATAACGTCCGAGTATTTGATGTTCTTCTGAATTTAAAATCCGGTCAAAACCAGAGAAACTTTCGGACATAATATTCTTTACTTAGGAACTAAGACTCATCACTCCGCAAGCTAGCGTTTCTTATGTAAACCGAAGTGTTGGTCCACTATTCCCCTACTGTAGCCTCTCTTATTCCTAAAAACCACGCAGATGCATGTATAAATTCTGCTTCTACTCTACGAAAAATTAATATTGCCATCGGTGCCAGATAAGGGATGTAAATAGCATGTGCACTTCTTTGATACTAAAACGGACCATAGAATCTCTTCTTGCTCAACATCCATCAACAGTCTCCACCGACCACCAGCTAACAGCAATCCTTAAAAGTACAATATTCCCCTCAAGACTAATTAAATTGAAATTTCAAGTAAACTCTGCATAAAATTCTAAGCCGTAGCGTGCTAAATTTAAAGTGATTCACACAAAATTTAAAGTACACGAACGTGGCTGTGTCCCGAAGTTTCCGTCACAATTAAATCCTTTTCCCTCAGCAGCAGTAGCAGCCAGACATCCTTCCTCAACACACAGCACAACAATACTACTTTACAAACTTGTTAACTCAATTTTGTCAAAGCAATCAACATCATCCGACATCATACCTGCTGTTAAGTTGTCCAGAAAAATATGCCCACCATCACCTCATTCTCGCCCACTCTTCATGGGATGGGTGTTCCAATTATTCGTCCCAATTGCGACATCAAGGGGACATTTTTAACTGATACCTTCAAGTGGGCACATCCACAGAATGTGAAGTGAAGAATAAAGGGCGCCTTTTAAAAGTTATAGCAAAGTGATTCGTTAGAATTGATGCCTCTGCAGGGGATGCTTTCAAGTTGAAACTTTATAATTTCACAAAGTTTTCGCTCGTATTCCTTCAGGAAAGGCAATATGGCCATTGGGTAATTTTTTTCCAGAAAAATATTATGAAATGTTTATCAAACTAGGCTTCATATCGGATGTGTAAAATATTTGCGGTGTGTGGGAAGAATCAGAGGGCAGGCAGAAAAGTGAAAACTTTAATTCTTAATGGACATTTAGTTTGTGGGATATTTTTTTAGATAAATTAGGGGGTCTCGTGATCTTTGTATAACCTACAATCGCATGTTATACGATAGTCCTTCTAAAACTCAAGAACGACACGACTGATTTGAACCAATAAGGTCACTTTGAAGTGGCTGGCTGCTGATCACACTTACTGAAACCAATGGTACGTACTTCCGTCAGACAGTTAAAGTAGTAGGTGTCTAACTGATGTTTTCTAAGAGTGGAGTGTGCACTGCAATTGCAATTGATCAAGCTG
Source organism: Eristalis arbustorum (assembly GCA_916610145.1). Classification (NCBI taxonomy): domain Eukaryota; kingdom Metazoa; phylum Arthropoda; class Insecta; order Diptera; family Syrphidae; genus Eristalis; species Eristalis arbustorum. The sequence continues at coordinate 29,462,613 of OU744319.1, read as the reverse complement.
CGTGAGCGCTGTGTACTCAGTGCCAAAATACCTTTGATTTATGCAACTAAGCGCTTTAGGCTCAGTAACTTTAACATGTTTTGCAAAAAATGACTAGCAAAAACCACTAGTTTTGCAAAAATGAACACACCATGAAAAAATGCGGAACCAAACGGTGTCTCATAACTCACGCAGAATGTAATTTTGATAGGAAATGCAGATTTTGAATAAGCATTCATTGCAACTTTTGTCGTTGCATAGAGGATACAGATTGTTGTTACGTATGAAATAGCATATCAGATAAGTGACCGCCACGACTTTGCTTACAACTAGGTACGCATTCTGGTGCTGGTGGTTTTGGGCTTGTTCGCATAGGCAGTTGACTTCAAAAATCATGCAGTATACCCGCGTGGCATGTGGCACCGACTTGTTGAAACCACATGTTGGTCACAACCATATCTTGTAAGCAAGGCACTAAATTCTAAATTAGCACCTCTTTGTGCAGCGTCACAGTCCGGGATGGACCTAAGTCTCAACCAACAAGCCAACAACAAGGATCGGATTCAAAGATTTTTCTTATCATGTCACTATAAGTATAAAAGCCTGACTGGCCGTATTTTCAAAGAATAATGATCAGATTATGTCTCCAGCCCAGAACCCGCACAGTGACAGGACAAGAGTGTTATCATCTCGTAAAGTGATAAGGTTATCTGATGAATCCTGTCGACTCTTCCATTTTCAATATTTTACAACTGCTTTTGCAGGTTCAAACAAACAAAAACATTTCCACTTTGATCTTGTGGATAAACTTGTTCAGGTCACAGCCCATAGAAGGCCAGGGCATAGCTTCTACACAACCACTCGTGCTGTCCAGGCTGTTGTTCGTTCACGTGTGGAAGGGACTTACAGTTTCATGCCGAATCCGAAGGGTGTTGTTTGAGAAGGTTTTTCTAGACAAGAACACTCTGTAAGCATTGGTGACTCGAAAGAGGGGCCGTGAAAATAACTTTTTTGTCGTACCATGAATCGAACTTAGACACGTAGGTCCAAGTACATTGGATTCGACGCCACGGACCACATCGGCGTGTCGAAGATGACACCACTAAAACTACTGGGTATAACAGTGGACCAACAATGGTCTAAGTGCGCTGGCAACCCTATAATCTAGCCTAACCTAACTGGCGGTTAAATGCATCCTTCGTTGGACGATACTACACATCCTTCACTAAAGGTATCCAACCCCTTTCTTTGAATTCATTTTCAAACTTATGTACATCAGTAGAAGGAGTTTCTAAGAATCGCTCAGTAAAAAACACTGGAAGGCCACTGGGACCCGACTTGGAATGATCACAAATTGACCGACATTTGAAATTCACAAAAATACGAAGACACTGGCAGAGACATATTCATTTAATCAGTCTTATCCTATCCTCAAATTCAAATTCAATTGATTTTGAAAAAAAAGAAAATACAAATGCAAATGTACACTATCGTCGTTCTCCTGGCACAAAAATAAACTTCAAATAAATCAACGTTGCTGTCGTGAAACAGGATTCCTATCCACACACAAAGACCGAGTGACCTTCTGCAAGTGCATTGTTGGCCTAGATTCACGTCGACTTTCAATTCAAAATACTAGAATTAAATTACATAGCGAGGACCGTGCAAAGTTGTGGCTGTTTGAGTGTGTGCACATGTGCACGATAGACACGGCGACAGTGGGAGCAAGAGAGACACGCAGAGAACAAAAGTTCGCATAAGTTTTCCATCTGCTTTTGAGGTTGGCAGGTTTCTGCTTTTTTCATTCGAAATCGGATTACACAACCCTCAGTATCGGCAACTAAATAAGTTTGTTTGAGAAAAAAAAGGACCTCAGTTACCAGCGAAAATTGGTAAAAACCGAAGCCACCCGCTATGGATTTGTGTAACGTGTTAAGTTATCGCAGACGCTTTTTAAAATTGAATGTGTTCAGTGCACATACATATTTTAATTTTCTCACTTCTCCTGTTGTGGATTAAAATTGCATGCAAACATGTCACATGGCGCATGGAAGTCCCAAAAGCTGGAAGGAAAATGTCCCAATTTACAAACATTTTAACATGAAGGTTTTTTTTCGCCTCTTCGTATCTATGTTTTGTTGCTCGCGTGTGTGTCTGCACCGTGCCGTCGTTACTAATTCAATGCATGAGTAGTACACAGCAAACGGCGTGGCGTTGTGTTGGAATCGCTTGCCGTGGGCAGTGTGCATCCTATTTCTCGGGTATAAGCGTTAAAAAATAATTATCCTCTGAAAAAGGTGCCATCTAATTTCAGTTTCCTGTGAAAGCAAATGCGCGAGAATGAAATTAGGTTTTGGGTACGTATAAGCACACAGATTTAGGCTACTTCTAATTTCGTCCTCTCGTTCTCTCGTCCTCCTCCTCGATCAACAATCATGAATTTGTACTGCGGTACAGGTTAACGCTACGTACACACGGCGGGTGACAAACAGAAGGACTATCGTGGTGTTTGGCACTCAAGGTTGAATTTGTTTGGTTAAATAAGAAAAGGGGTCAGTCATTTAGGGACCACCGAACAAATACAATCAGAGTTAAGGTTAATTTACTTTTTTTTTTTCACTTTGAGACTTTTTAAATTGCTTTGGGCATTTTGTGGGGGCGTTTTTTAAACGCACTTCTGTCAGATGTTGTGATTGGCTTAATGACTAACAATGCGACAGTTTTGGTGTAAGATTGTGAAAAAATTGACAGCTTTTGTTACAAACGTGACAAAAGGGGGAAAATATTTTTTTGTGCGAAGACTAAGCGAATGTATTTATATATGACAGCTTCGACAAGTTCTGCAACTCTGCGTCCGCTACATATGCTTAGTTGAACACCTCAAATTTGTCCCTAAATAATGACTGATGGTGGCCCGTGGCGTTGTGGGTACGGGCGTCGACCCCAACCTTGACGTCGTAGGTTCGAATCCAGCTCTGAGCGACAGAAATAATTTCCACGGGCCTACCTCTTTCGAGTCACTGACAATGCTCAAAGAGTATTTCCTGTCTAGAAAAAGCTTCTCAAACTTGGACGTTCGGAGTCGGCGTTAAACTGTAGGTCCCTTCCACTCGTGAGAGAACAATAGCACGCACAACACAAGTGGTTGCTGAGAAGCTAGGCCCTGGCCTCTATGGGGCGCCGCCCATATTATTATATTAAATAATGACGATTTTTGCAAGCCGCTAAGCCAACTGGTCCTAATGATATTTTTGGCCAGAATTCATGATCGCCAGTTTTCAGTTATTGTGTCTGAACAATTTTATAGTCATGGAGGCCTGATCTGCACCTAGCCGACATTGGTGGGTCCTTCTTTGATACTCTACCTTCATCTTCAGAATGGTGAACCTTGCCCATAACTTTGTTTGGAACAATCAAAACAAATAATTGAACTACTTGCCCATTAAAAGCCCCTTCTTTTTTTAAATACAAAAAAAAGCCTTCAACTTTACACCAGCTCGGAACACTTTGATGCTAAAGCAATACAATTAAATTGCACTACAGAGAGTCGCTTTGGTAACTGAACTACCTTGTGCTCTCACTTGCTTATGGAAATCTCATCAGACTCCCCAAAGAACCATTGCCGTCACTCCGGTGAAAAGGTTTTGTCGTTGTTTCCACTTCATGAAACACTTCCACCATGCTGGAGAGAACACCAGACACACCCCGCGTCACCTCAATACAACAACCATCTACGCCGCAGTGAGTGTTGCAAGTGCCTTTAAGGACATTATTTTAAATAGGTGCCAACAAACTGCATTTACTTGTGCACACTCCAGTCATGCATTAATCTTTAATCCACACATTCCAGTCGCACTTTATTAAAGAAAGAATTCAAACAAAGGAACGTTCATCCCATAATGTCCATCAGATAGGATTCATCGAACGCCCTCCTCAATCTGCACCGCAATGGCGGCGGACATAATCTGATGAGTTGTGAAATAAAGCGATAATCGAAAATACATGCCAGGACACAGGACGTCATGCTATGAAATTAGGTTAATGAATTCTTTTATTCGATCGATTTAGTTGTACAGCAAGTGCTCTCCACTATAGTATACATCGTCAACACACACAACTGTGTGCACATAGAGTACAGATTGTTTTAAATTGATGTTACTGAACGAAGCGACGTTATGGTTGCAAGTATCCCGCAGAGTCCAACATGGCTGACGTACTTCAATCAGCTGGCTTTAAGGATGCATGACAACTGAGAATGTTCGATGGTGGATCCAATAACTCTAATGGATGCCTGTCCAAAAAACTTTTCGCAAAAACTTCGCTTGAGGATTTCTATGGAATAGATTCTGTGGTGGATTTTTTCTCTCTTCCTTGTGGTTATTGTGAACATGCTTCCTGACTCGGTGGAATCTGTGCAAGGATGGTGGTGCAAGTGAGGATCACGCTATTACTTTTATGTTTCTCTTCTTTAATTCCATTTTGTTTTAAAAAACTTACATACAAGGCACATTAAAAATGTGTTGCTCCTGCAGACGGGGGAGAGACGACGTTGAATCGAAGCAAGGCTTGAAGCTGATAAAGGGTTAAATATACATAAACACAGTCAGAGCTACAGAGCCGTGGATTGAAAGGAGTGGAAAGGAAATGCTTCCGGTTGTACGAGAGCCCTGCACTACGAAAACCGCAATACCATTTCCACGTGAAAGAAATTCTTTTAAGCGCAGCTGGCCATTGATAAATTATTCCTAAGCCTAATGGCCTGCAGATGGGTTTTAGCCGACTTATCCAATTTGATGGTTACGAAAGTAAATTTAAATGAGGCACGCTTGTTCGATAAAGTTTGTGTGCTTCATTGGATGTGTTGTTTGAATCTTACTGAGTGAATCTCTATGAGTTATGCAAGGTAGCGTAAAATTAACCATTCTATTGGAGGAGCTTCTAATTTTTGGAAATGGCGTCGTGCGTTAATCATGTGTGACAATTCTGAACTGGACAGCCGCAGGATACAAACAGAGCAGCAGTGGAACGCAACGTGGAATAACTGTGTCGAGTATATTGACCAATAAACGGTCGTGGTGTTAGCGCAGTGTGATTTTCAACGTCGATTTCCTAACCGAGTCGGGCAAAATGGCCAACCATTCCGACGATTACCGACTCGAACAAACGAGGGCATGGTCACTGGATTGATCGTTCGCCCGTGAATATCGTCGCTTTGCCTCTCGTTGTCGCTGAGAACGGAGGCGACGGGCCAGGAAGTCACCAGACGGATCCTACAGCAAATTTTAGTGAACTCCTTAAGGCCAAAACCCAAAGAATCCGTTGCGTCATGTCAAAAAATTTATTGTGACTGGAATGCATTACGACGAGTCGTTGACTGTGAACGTTTATTATGTGTTCTGTTTGACAGTTCATTTTCACATGTTTGTATCATTTATGTTTGCATGTGTATCATCTTACCCTCATGTGTCGTGTGGGCTTGTATGGATGTCGGATGCAGCGACCGTATTCATTGGTCAGCTCAGCAGCAAACACAACACAGTACAAAACGCAAACATTTCATCGGTGAATGCATCGTGACCGCCAGTCGCGTGAATTACTGTCAAGTCAACCTCAATCTCAACAACGAAGTGGACGATTTTGTGTCGAAAATCATCGTAAGTGACTTAAATAAGGAAAACGTTCGTGTGATACGGGAAGAGACATTATATCCACTGTGCGGAGCGGTGTTCACGCAGAAGGAGTGTTGGGTTCGTATTTTTATGAGGGTGCCAACAGCAATACGGTCCGTGTTAATGGCCCAAGCTACTGGGCTATGATACACGACTTCTTTTAGCAGGAATTGAATGAGCCAGTCTTGAAGTCGGAGGTATACGACAACAAGTCTTGGGCCAGTGAATGAATGCACAGGATGAGATGCATGTGAATGTCACACAAATGGGCTACGATTAACACGATTTTCTAGGCCAGTTCTTATTAGAAAAACGGAAAATAACTCGCCCATGAAATTTTTCCGTAAACTGCAGAACCTTGTTGTTGAAACGCAGTGTTTTGTATTTACGTGAGGCCCGAATAACGTACATGTCTAGGTTCGATCCCTGGTAATACAAAAAATGTTCTACGGCCCCACTGACAATCTTCAAAAAGTATTCATGTCTAGTTCATAACAAACTTGGCCGTTCGAAGTCGGCATAAAACTTTAAGTCCCTTCCATGCGTGAGAGATCAATAGCGCGAAGCTATGCGCTGGCCTTCTATTGCCTGTAGCGTCACCTATAGCTTGGATGAACGGAAAATATTGGGTCTATAACTTGATTTGTACGATTTGCTAAGAGATGGCGTACCTTGTATTATTCCATTGTGGGCGCAGTTCTTTTGGGATGGGGTCCTCAAATTGCAAAAAAGATGAGTCATAGCTCTAGATGGGCAATATTTTGAATAACACTATTGTACATGTTTTTCTTAAATAAACGTTCAAATTTGAAAACGACCGCCAATTATAGACCGAATATTTGCTCGTTGTATGTGAAATATAATACTCATAATGATTGTATGTATACGATCAATATTGTAAAATTGCAAACTATATCTACAATTGCACTAAACTCGAATTCTGCGCACGGTTATTCCTATGCGGACATTCTTCCCCGCAGGTGAGTCTTAATCCATGCCGGATAACAAGCACCTCTTGTAACCAGTAATAGCTTTTTCTGATTATCTCCTTTTTCCCCTACAAATCTTAATCAACTCCAATCTAAGCATTAACTAAAAGCATCCCTCCAATTACCATAGAAATTGATCGATAAACTTCTCTCATCTCCACCAATTATTCATATATTTGTTGCATTTTAAATCAAATCATAAGAAAATGCTGCCATCCTCTTTAATAATACATTTCACTTCGCGTTGACCTACTTTCGCCGGGGCTTCTTCTTTCCTCCATCGAATGAAAAATAATTGGATTAAAATGAAAGAAAATGCGCAATGTATCCTGTGGCCTGATTCCTGACTTCGTTTTGACGAAAAGACGACATTATTGTGCAACTTCAATGGCACACATTTGCGCTCTCTAACATTTTGCAGTAAAGGCATTCTGAGATTTTATTCTTGTTCTCCATACCTATGTACGTCCGTTCGCTTTGGAATCGAGGAGTCAAACCATCACATCAATTACATTGTTCTCTAGTTCACTTATCCAGTGCGGTAATGTGGCAAAGTGGCATTCAGCTCCTGCTTGTCTTGGTAAAGTACAACATTTTGTAGGACTGTTCCAGTAGAGAGGAAAACTACAAAATGAAAGAGAAGTGGAAAAATCCCAACGTGTGCGTCCGGGTCGCTTCCTGTTTGGCGTGGCTTACCGCCACCGTTGCATTCATTGGGTGCAAATCGTTACAGTATCAGTAGGACTGTGTGTTTGTCAAAGGATGTTGGTATAATTAGATATAACTTCGCTGCTGTGTATTGCGCGCTTTAACTGCCTGGGGATTTCTCACTCACCGTTTCGCTGGGGTACAGTGCTGCTCAGCTGGGCTGGCACAAGACAGGAGCTTTTTTCCCCTATTTCACTTTGTCGTGTGCGCATATAATGCACCAAAAAAGTGGGTGGACAGCGACGGGAGGACGGCGCGGGGGCAACTTTAAAGCCTTGACACACTTTCGTCGAACAAACTCAACTATTCCACAGCGGTAATCCTTTTAGATGTTTCCTTGTGCACATTCTTCTGCTCCTCGAATGGTTTGCGTGTATATTTGCATCTTTGAGTGTGCATGTATCTACGAACGACTTGAAAATAAATCCTGTTTTTGAGGTCGAAATGCTTTGAAATTCTATTGGCAATCAAATGGAATTTCGTGTTCCTTGTTCGAGGGATGAGTTCTTGTTATTTTTCTTGCCTACTAGATAACCTGAACACTTGACTGACAACTCGCTCTGGAGCTGTTCGACAAAGAACTACCAAGGCACCAAGGTGCAGTGATGCGTTCGACTGCGAAAAAGTTTGTTCGTTGTTCGTTATAATTGAATTATGTGATCTAATTGAAGTTTTCATTTTGCTCAAGTAGAATGCAAATTTCCATGCATCCCATTGTATGTTATAGATACCGCGTCAGTCCCAGGCTCTCCATGTAACATCTTACGTGCTTACGAATGTAATAGCTGCTGTCAGTAACAGAGGAAAGACTCTTTCGTATACTCGTGTTTACCGAAATTAGGGAAATCAATTCTTTTTAAATATATTCAGCAAGCTAAACAATCTGTAATCTCTGGAGTTTTGTTTTGTTTGCAACGACATGTCTATGATTCCACGTCAAAATGGAGCTAAGACGATTCCATATTCATGCATTCAGTCATCCCTGATGGATGACGTGTCGTGCGTACCTATTTCTGAAATGCAATGTCGACGTTATGTTATAATTCTTGGTACTCGTACGTCGTAATCGTAGAGACTATTCATGTACTTATGGTCGTTAGTTGCGACATGCTTCGTAGAAGTGTAACCCTGACAGATATTGACGACGCTTAGTTACCACATCGTGCAGAATTGCCTCAATTCAAGTCTATAAGTTCATTTGGAGTGTCTCCCGAAGCCAGTGCTACTGACAAGAGGAACTTTCTGCATGAGACAAGTGCGGAGTGTTGCTACTTCGGTTTTGTGATCTTTATCACTCTATAATAAAGCGCTATGTATGTAATAAATTATGTCACACCCATGTATGTATATCGAATGTGAACGAAAAAAAAACAGAAAAATTGTCGGATCCGTTGGCGGAGTGGGTTTGCGGTTTTCTTACACTTTTTGCTTGCAAGCTCTGTGTTGGTATCAGGGTTCAGCTTTTATCCCCTTTTTAGGGAATACCATTTTTTCGTTTTATTGACATTCTTTGTGTTGTATGACAGGGTTTACTTGCTAGCTCAAATATAATTGAAAATGATTTTGCTTGTTTCTCTGTTCTTTATAGAGATAATGAAAACATTTCGAATATACTGAAAACAGCCCAGGAAATGAGCGATGAGTGGGTTAGGTTAGGTTGTAGTGGCTGACTGCTAAGGGCAGTCACACTTAGGCCAGAACGCTGTGCGAGCAGAGTAGGTGATTAGTGTTTTCCTCCTCCTCATCCATGCAGCATCTGCAGAAATCATTATATGGGGCACCCAATCTGCGAGCATGAGTGCCAATTGCACAGTGGCCGGTTATGACTCCTATGAGAGTCCTTAATGAGTGTTTTCTGAGTCTAAGTAGACTGAGCTACCTTTTTAGGTTCAGGGATGGCCAGATTTATTTTGTTTTAAGGCAGGTGGTGCCTTCTAGTCATTTGAATATGAGTTATAAGAGTGTACAAAAATGGCCACACTGAGAACGATCCTCGAAAATATTCCAGCTTTACCTTCACCATCAATTAATTTCACACAGTCATTATATAACTCATAAAATCACAACACATGGCAACTTACGAATGTCAGAAAAAAGAAACTCATGAAAACCGTTAAACACCCCCTTTCGATACGGCAAAATGCATACACTTTTCATTTCGAATTTACTCGTCAAGTAATGACAAGCATTTCCTCAAAAAACTCGAGTATTGCCATATAATCAATGATTCTCGACGTCTTTAGATATGATACGATTTCGAATTAAATTTGAAATGAATTTACTTTAATTTTAATTTTTACAATGTGTAGTGTCTATTGTATCTGGAATTTCAGTTTGGAAAAAAAAACCGACTTTATGACACATTTTCTCTGTGTGGCCGTAGAACCTGTGTCTCAACCAACAAGCCTCTCCAACTAGCTCCATCTCTGGCCAACTGTTTTCAATTGATAAAGTTGGTTGAGTTTCTTCTCCACTTGGATGAGCCACCTTAAATGCGGTCGTCCTCTGTTGCGTTGCCTAACAGGTTCGGATTCGCAGATTCTTCGGGCCGGAGCTGCGGTGTCGATCCGCTCTACATGACCTAGCCACCGTAGGCGATGGATCCATAGATGCTTAAGTAGGCTCATGTCGCTGTACAAACCGTACAGTTCGTGATTGAATCTTCTTCCCCAGAACCCGTCAACACAAACAGAACCAAAGATCGCACACAGAACTTTTTACTCAAAGAGACCAATAGATATGACACACGCAACTGACAACATAATCAACTTGCATTATTTTGCTGAAAATTTAACTGGTGCATTTTCTCGAGGCCAAAATACTAGATCGATAGAAAATAATATGTTACATTTAGTTGGTTGTTTTGGAAGCAAAATTCGTGATGCCACTTTGAAATGGTTTCTCTAGGTTTTAGGGAGCATCCAAGGCCCGTAAAGTACAACTGAAATATGTGGCGTAGCCAGAAACAGCTTAACTTCCATTCCACGTCATTTACCTTGACCCACGTAACTCATGAGGTAATTATTACGAGGTTAAATTTGACGTATAAAAGACTGGATCCGTAACATCGTATAAATTATTATTTTTCTAAGTGCACACTGGCCGATGGGCACAGTAAGAGACTTTTTTGAAATTAACCGATTTTCTTGGGTATTCAGTTACAACTAAAAACTAAATCTATTGCTCTCAAACCCAAATACTCTATCGAGCCACAGTTCCGCTTCATAATACGCATAAGTGGTATGGTGATTCCATTTTATCGGTTTATGAGCAGCTTATGTGAGAGCATATTACTTCGTGGGTTTCATGAGCTGGGGTCATCCATGAGTTTATCGGATGCGTCTATGCCCTATGGGCAGTGGTGATATTTTGGCTTAAGTAGTATTTATTGTAGCTCGATAACTTAAGGAAGACTTTCTATGTCGTTTTAGGGTGGAGGTCTGAAACTAATTTTAAACGCCACAAAAGTCCACTACCAGCTCGATTTTCGCAGCAAAGATTAACATCTGAAAATACGATACATTATACCAAGCAACAGTCATGTTTTGATTTTTTTTTTTGACGATGGAAACCTCTCGCTGGTACACAGAGATTCGTAACGAACTCATCGAGACACTTCACAAGTCACGTGATTTCTTAAGTATCATTCTTGACATGATGATCTAAATTCCAAAAACCCTGTGCTCAATATTAACTTTGTACACACGTTAGCATTACGCGGATGACTTGTGACATAATCTTCCGGAAACTTCTGAGAGTCGATATACATATGTCCTCGAGAAAAGAAAAACAACACCGACGTCTTTGATTTATTCTACCCTTACCCCTGCAGTAAACTGTACAAATAACATCAGTACCGAGATCAATAACTGGGCTGTACCCCATTGTAGAAAGATCATGTCAGTTTTTTAGAAACTATTTGCACACGTTCGATTTGGACACGGTACAGTGGTCCTTAGTCACCCCACTAGCGTTGAGGACATCTGCGGCAAAAGATTCAACTACGAATTGTACAGCGACATAACTCTAGCCAGGCATCTACGGGTCGAATTTCTAACTAAAACTTATAAAGGCGCATGGACACCTTTCATTTCACGCGAAACCTTTGAGGAAAAGTGACGGTAGCGCATACATTTGGAAAAATATCTTAACACTTTGATGTACGTAACTGCAGGCAACTATCCAGAGAACCCTGTGGAGAGGCAAGATGTGTCGTGCTTTCACAGCTGAAATGGACCGTCAATTCGTACCTAGTTCGACGTAGTTTAAAGAGCATGTAGCCTGAGTACCGGCACGACATAGGTTAAGGTGTAGATGCCTAGTAGGGAATTCAACATGAATCTACCGGTGTCCTATAGACGCATAGTTTGAAACTATTTTTCCGGTTTTTTGGTAGAAAATAATCAGCAACCATTTTCTATTCATACATCATTAACAAATAAAATTATGCTTCTAAAATGAAACAAAAAAAAATGCAAACAGCAGCAGCCATTTGGAACAATAGTTCACCTCAAGTTCATGTTAAAATTGCGCTAAATTGTCCTAAACTACATCTAGTGTCAAAATTGTATAATACTCCAATTTAACTATCATTCGTAAGTATCCACCTTTCCGACCACCACCACCATTACGTAATGGGTTCCCGCAACAGCTTCAGCGATGATCTTTCGACTGACGATTTAACAAGAAATCAACTTGGTGTTCAAATTCATTAAAAACTCATGGATGGTTTGTGTAGAAAATTTGTCTGTTTAAAAGGGAATTATCTTACGTATAAAATTTCGTTCCGAAGAGAGGTGAATAATACGAACCGGATGACATGGATAATTTAGGAAAAAATTATGACATGAATTTTGCCTTGACAGATTAGAATCATTTGCGTTTAAATTTCGAAAAATTTCCTCAAGGTGGGATAATTGGTTCGATTTGATTCGACAATTGTTTTAAATGATGCAGTATATACAAAATAACGAAAATAAAACGCAGAGGCTTGGGATCGATTCTTGAGTTGTTTGCCCAGAGAAGATGAATACATGAATTGCAAAATTCTTTCTTAGATATGAACTTAGACTGATTGTTTGTTTAGTTGAATAATTGCGTTTAATCACCCATTTTACTTAATCTTATGTCATGGCATAGAACCTTCCGTGTGCTTTTTCCTCAATGTTAGATCGATTACGACCCCTGGTCGAGGTCATTGGTAAATGGTGTACGATTAAGAGCTTCCAAAAAAATAATTTATAAAATTATGTTTATAAAAGTTGAATTGCAATTTTATATACGCTTACTAAGAGAATGAAAAAAAAGACTTGCCTTCAGACGTTTATGATTATTTACGCTGTTTTTGCCAATCTGAACTTGCGACAATTTCTGTGCTTGTTTTTTTCACAGATTACATATTATTAACATGAGCTAACACAACCTGCTTGTAACAGCAGTCACACCTAGACCAGAGAAGTCTCGTTTTGTTACCACAACTGACTGTTCTAAACCAGTATGCCGGTTAAGAAAGTCTTCTGGAAGAGTAGCCTGGGTGTTAGGTTTCAGACAAGGCCCAATTAGGCGTCAAGGAAGACTTCGAGTTAAAAGTGACTGCACTTAGAGATTTGAACGTTGCCTAGCTGTCACAACAGATGATGATATTAAATTAGGAGCGTTTTTTGTACGCCAGCTCAAAAATAGCACAAAAAAACTATTAACCTCACCAATTCCAGCGACATTCGGGTTTTCAGTCACATCAATCAAGGTGCGAGTACTTAGTATTAGCTGTGCAAGACTAAGTGTTGGTCTGTTTAAGAGACAATGGCTTGTATTGAGCGAAAATCTAACTCTTTGATGTGCAAGCTAATCCGAGTGGAGAATAAATATAATAAATATACTGTAATTAGTAAACTAATGACAAAACGACTTCGCCATTACTCGAAAGCAAATGTGAATCAAACTATGTGCAAAATGTATAACAATAATAATAATGTGGGTGGCGTGTAGCGTAGCCTAGAGGGCCAGAGCCTAGCTTCTCAGCAGCCCACTCGTGTTGTGCGTGCTATTGTATTCTCACGAGTGGAAGGGACCTACAGTTTTACACCAACTCCGAACAGCCGAATTTGAGAAGATTTTTCTGGACAGGAAATAGTCTTTTCGCATTGTCAGTGACCAATGACCACAGCGCCACGGGCCACCACGTAGAAAACTTATGCAACTCAAAAATATCTGCGAATTCCTTCTGCATCACCACATCTAATAAACCTTTATCAACTCCCTAATTCGATGTAACAATTTAACAGTATGTTGATAGTCCAAGAATGAAAATTTAAGGTTTGTTGAATGGATAGCCAATAGCATAAAATCCTTAAATCTCCCTCAAAACCATTAGGGATTAAACTGTTAATACTGACCTATCCTAAGCTTTATCCTGTCCAACCCAGCGACCATTGAAATATTTCAAACTGAATAAACAATTCGATGCATCGATCGTCACACATTTGTTTACGTGTGGATGTATAAATAAATAATACTTGTCATGTTCCAGCATCAGAATCAATATGGTTTCATCAACTCACTAGTCAACACCATAAATTTGTAATTCACAACATGAACAACAATCAAATCTTCTGGGCGGCCATTAATTTAGACACACAGCCTCATAAATATCAGCATTTTTTTATTTAGTGAGTGTGTATTGCAACAAATCATCAATCTCAGGGGGTGACTATTGAATTGAGTTTAGCAGTTCAAAGCATATCCTCTTATCCATTCCCAATTGGCTGGTACATCGTCAACACAGAAAGCATGCACTGTTTCAATAGAAGTTGCAGCTTATTGGGAACATATAAACAATGCCGCCCATGAGTTCACGAGCCTATACTTTCCAATGCGAGTGATACTGCAAGTTTGCTTCCACACATATTTGCAACTTGTCACTTCATCGGTGAGCGGATATTCCTTGGGATTGCAGGTTAATGACGCACATTGCTTTCAAATACGAAGTGTATCTGCTGACGACATGGGATGAAATGTTATGAAATACAATCCGTAGATACATACGTCCATCGCTAAGTGGATGTAAGTTGTATTCAATTTACTAGAATTATATTTCCTCTTACTCATTGACCTCGGCAAACTTTAATGACTCAATGAATGAAAATCTTCTAGGCGTCTCTAGGCAGTCGGATGTGTATTTTATATCTCTGTATCACGCAGTGAACACTGAAAAGGTAAATTATTGTTTATTCCTCGGGAAGATTTACTACATTTGTGAAAAGTGCGGAATGTCTGTCCTGTCGAATTGTTCACGCTTGTTAGTCGAATGACAGACGCAAACACATGTTAGTTGAGATTTAATCGTGTTTAAATTGCTGAACTGCTTGTGTGTTCCTGGCATAAATCTTTCTGTAAAAATGGCAGTTTAGCCTGACGAACGAATGCAAGGTTTTTTTCTTTGAGAAGGTGGGTATTTGCGAATGCAGTCTCTGACGGAAAGATTACTATGTGGGACTAAAGCATCAACTCTCGGGTTCAATTACCTGAACCAATTTGATGCGCGTGACTAGAGACAGCGGGCCAGAGAACCCGCAAGCTGGAGACATTGCTGGGACTCCAACTGCACCGCCACACAAATAGAATTTACATCTGACGCAATCTTATTAATTCCTCCATCAGTGGGTGTATTAAAACCTCCCCGTCAATGGAATGGTTCTGGTTGGACCTTCATAACTTTTGTATGTAAATTGATGGAACATAATTAAAAAGTTGAAGTTTTGATTTTTTTTTATAATTTGCGCGTGCTCAAGGGGTTATTAATACCCTTAATTGTCCGGGGTCAAGACACAGCACGGCCCGAAGGTATAGAGGCAGAGAGAGAGGAGGTACCTGTGCACATTGGTCTTAAACATCTGCGGATTGTAATCTATGGGGAATTTTGAGCTGAGAAGAGCATTCCATATTCGTGTGGTGCGGCTAAAAAACGAGTCTCTAAATTTCACTGTGCGTCCGAAAGTAGGCTTAAGGGTTAACTGATGTGCATTCCTGGCGAGACGTGTATTGCGGGTGAATTCAAGGAGAGGAGGAATGCAGTTGGCTAGCTCAATTGAGCATCGTTTGTTAAACTAACGATAAAACACGGACAAAGAAGACACGGTACGTCTATATTCAAGCGAGTTTTATCGCTCCCTTTGTGAATTCTATCTAGTAGGTGCAGGGTGGTCTTGGGGTCACCAGACCAGATATGAGCGTTATACTCAAGCTTAGGGCGAATATACGCCTTATAGATAAAAGCCAAATCAGAGGGGGTGAAGTATTTCTTGCATCGATTAAGGAAACCTAAACATTTCGCAGCATTTTTAGCTACCTCGAATATATGATCGTTCCAACTGCAACAACTGTTGTGTTGATGCACATACCAAGGATGGACAATTTTCCGGTTTCGTCGATACAAGCGCCATTCATGGATAATGGCTGATTATCAGGAGTTCGCTTTAGAGACGGCAGACAGCATTGAGTTTTGGAGGCATTGAATTCCACTCTGTTGTTCTTACCCCAGTTAATTATGCTGTCCAGATCAGAATTCAATGTGCTTGACATACGCTGCCGTTCCAATATTACGTCCGAAGGGCAGGGTCGTGAATTTTGGAACGAATATGAAAAGCTGAGGGTGCTGTCATCAGCGAAGGAGTGGATTGGATTAGAAGTGGCAGACAGGAGATCATTTATAAAAATGAGAAAGAGTGTCGGAGACAGAACAGAGCCTTGGGGGAAACCAGCATTTATTTTGTGGATATCAGACTTGAACCCATCCAAAACAACTTGGATTGAACGGTTCGAAAGGTAGTTTCTAATCCATAGAAGCAGAGATTCGGTCCTTTGGACATGTTACTATTTCTTTTTTTTAATTTCAAGTTGTTCCTATTATGGCATTGATCTTACCATGTATTTTTGTGATTTACAGATGTATAGCATTTATGCAACTGGATATTTTGTTGTAAACAAACAGGCTCTTAGCGGGAAGTGCATACAAATTTGTTTTTGTATTTCGACGATTTCTCTACCAATTATACACACATTTTTCTGGCTACCGCTGAGCCGTGGAATCACATTGCAATGATGGTCCGAAGAAAGATTCGGTGACATTTCGTACGGTAAACACTTATTCAAGGATGAGCAGCCACTTACTGCTTAATCAAACATTTCCAAA
The DNA here is from genome assembly GCA_916610145.1 of Eristalis arbustorum. Lineage (NCBI taxonomy): Eukaryota > Metazoa > Arthropoda > Insecta > Diptera > Syrphidae > Eristalis > Eristalis arbustorum. The sequence continues at coordinate 29,446,078 of OU744319.1, read as the reverse complement.
AATGTCGACGTTCCCAATGTGTCCTGTTGAGCCCATCTTTAGCAGAAGGCTACAAAGACGACTACGAGTCATTCCTCGTCAGGCTCTTCGAATGACATTGTGCGCTCTTAGACAACCTGTTGCTGCAGGCTTTATTCCATAACTTTTTTGTTCCCTCACTTTTCGTCCTTCTAACGCTCGTCGAACTCGATCGTTTTCTGCTTGTAACTCTACCAGCATCTCGTCATCAACCTCTACGTCGAAGTTCGATTCTTGATCTGTGCGGCAAAAATAACTTTCAAGGCCCCACCTCTTTCGAGTCATTGACAATGCTCAAAGTAAGGTCCCTTCCACTGGTGAGAGAGCAATTGCACGCACAACACCAGTGGGTGCTGAGAAGCTAGGCCCTGAACCTACGTGGGCTGTAGCGCTGCCCATATTATTATTCTAATCCCTCTACTACCATGTTTCGCTCCGCATTCGATTCTATCTCCATCGGGAGCATTGTCCTAATCGGCGACATCACTGAAATCTCCCGCTTCAAAGTCACTCTCTCGTACTTTCACTGCCAGTCGTATTGCTCCCTTTCTTCTTCGTTCCTACTCCAGTTGAATGCGTTTATTTTGTCAACAACAATAATTTATGGTAATAAGTATTGTGTTGCCAACCTATTTCTAAACCGCTCATTTACAGACTGACAGCAATGATGTTTCCATAGCATATGTTGCAAGGTCTGGCCAGACCTATTCCGTCGATTCTAGGGGTTGTTGACTTGGATTTTCAATTTATGGTAAACACCGGTGAGCATTAAACCTGCGAACGCTGGCTAAGTCAGGAACTCTGGTGAAGATAGCTACACAGCCAATTAGGAAAAGATGGTTTCGAAAATGTATAAGATCTGCCCAAACCATCTCACTGACAGAAGGTTTAAAAGGGTTGGAATGTTTTTGCAGCCAAAGGTTTTACCTTCACGGATTTGTCTGAGGCATTGTAAAAACGTTCCCTGCATGACTTCAAATCAGAAAAACCGTCGACATGCACGAAAAATGACGATACCCTTTTGCGATCGATTCAGTTGTATACACTAGCACTCGTATGCATGCATCGCACTTTATTGCGATACAGAACTTCGTTCATAAACATAATTACGTAAACATTCGTGCAGAATCCCACTCAAGTGCACGAAGTAACTCCCTTGGGTCACGCATTCAGTGCATTTAATCAAGAAAATCGCTACATTCTTTGCACTCGAATAAATTTAGCTTAGTTTAATTCGCTTTGTTTACAAAGGCCTTAAACGGTTTATTTATTCTTCTCCGCTGTTTCTCCTCAGCATTGCTCCCACAATAAAAGAAGGCCAGCATTTTTTTAAGGCATTATGTCCTTGATGTCGGTGGGAGTTGTTTGCACAAGAAAGAATGCAACAATTTATTTAGCTCATATTTCAACGGATTCAATTTCTTTTGTTTGTGTGTGATTTTTGTTTTCTTTCTGACTCCGCTGTGCATCATCGCTTGTTTTATGTTCCTTTCAAGTTTCCATGGAACACGAATCATTGTCAACGCTTTTATGAAGTGCCCAACAGCGATTGTATTAAATTGCGTTGGCAGTGCAAGTATTTATTTAGCATTACCTTCAGCTTTGTCGCTTCATTCCTGAATGGCAACTTGAAAATTAATTCAGTGAATATGGCAATATGGCAATATGGAATATGAGTTCAATATGAAAAGTAAACAAATAGTTAAGGTAATTTAAATCTGAATTGCATTTAAATTTACTCAGTCGTCGTATTTTGTACCTTGAATTTAAATTCAAAAATGACTTGATATATGTGCATGGTAGTGAAAAGCATTCGAATTGGGACTTAACTATTTTCACTGCGAAAGCACCCTTAAACGAATGACCAAGTGACCAACTGGCCTAGATCCTGTTATTTAATGCCTCTAGACATTTTTACTCTTTGTTAAATCATTAGTCTTTCGGCATCGTTGCAACAGCTGAGGTAGTGTCGGAGCCATCAAAATTAGTCAACTATAATCAACCGCTGAATTTGGGAAGACAAAAGCATGCCCGACGACTGGAACTTCAATCAAATATGTCCCCTCCACTACTACTTCGGTTTGTCAAAACAACTGAGCTCGCAACTCCTGACTTGAAGGACCAAAATCATACTCTACAAAACTCCTATTCTGTTAGTCCTGCTTTATATAGCCGAAAACTGCTTCTTAGTGCCTTCGAGAGAAAAATGCTACGTCGGATATATGATCTGATCTGCCTGAGAGGAACGCAAGACACAACAGCGAACTCTACTAGCTGTACAAGGATGTAGATGTAGTCCCTCGACTACACTGGCTCGGTCACATCGATTGAATGAACAACAACGATCTAATAGAGAGGGTCTTCGAGTCCGAGCTTCCTGGTTCGAGAAGGAGAGGAAGACCGAACCTTCGGTATAGAGACCAAGTCATCGCGAATGTAAGACCACTTATGCCTTGACGACTTGAAGCAGCGCAACCCAGGATCGTCACCAATGGAAGGCAGCCACTGCTCAGGCTCAGATGCATCATGGATCGTCAGCCTGATAAGTGGGTAAGAAATCAACCGCTGAAACATGCTCATGGTTGAAAACGATGTTGAATTCCCTACATCAATATGCGATTTGATTGTACTTGAAACAATCGATTATCAAGGCTACTAGAACCTTTTGGAAAATGCACTAGTTCCGCGATGGTCTCCTCGTAGATCTCGGTGTTCAAAGAATAGTTTGCCTATTGCCTGGCCATTGAGCGGTTCTAGTCGCTTCATAATGTCTCTTCTCCGCCCTTATCGGCCTGTATACCAGAGTAATCGTTGTTATACTTGCAATATCTGAGAGGGTTCATTGGTGTTTTGTTCATGAGTATTTATAAACTAGATATGATTTCCTACGCTGTTAGTCTACCACGCATCAAAGTCTAGCAGTTTTCGGGAAATGTTATGTTTTTATTGAAGTGTCGTATTTGAATACATTTCTGAAAAAAGCGTAAAACCTATGTGTGCGCTTTAAGAGCGTCCACTTTGGCTGGCACAACAGCTCTGAGTGGACCTGGACCTCACATGCACATGGCTCTTCATCAGGCCACATGAGGATTGATGTTCCTCTACCACGTTGTCCCTATACCACTTTTGTTAGAGATGTTCATGCTTTTGCCTCACACAGTAGTAATGAGGCTATCAAGAGCTAATATAGACCCCTCAGGAGGGTAAGTATATAGCAAAAAGGAGATCCCTTTTACAGTCTCAACGAGGGGTACGTCTTCTGAACATGGTGGATTTTTTTAAGAAATACCCACACCCAAAGTTAACACCAATTACAAAATCATTACAAAAATAATCAAATCAAAATGCATGGCAATTGTCACTTCGCTTAATCGTCACTTAATCTCTTGGGAAATCATTAAAAACTTAACAATAACTTAATTAGTGCGGTTTGCTAAGAGATGGCGTAACTTGTATTATTCCATTGGAACATGCGTTGGAAAGCTACTGTCATTGAAAAATTGTTAGCTTCAGAAGGGTAATACTTTGTACATGATTTTCTTCAATAAAGGTTTAAATTTTGGAAAAACCAGAACGAATTAAGTTATAGACCTAAAAATTCCCTCTCTCTAAGGAAAAATCCTGCAAATGCATGTCAAGCCTGTTCCTGGCAAGTGAGAGTGTTGGTAAACACGTCCTCAACAAATTCACTCCAGTTCGAGGTAACGCAAACATTGCTAGTAATGATCCTCGCGCTCAACTTTGACTTCATGAGAACTGAAAATATCAGTTTCCTCATATTTTCAAAACTTTTTATTGGAGCTTTGGTTAGATATTCGAAGCGAAATTCGTGGGAAGGCAGCAAGCGTAAGAAACCTACTCGGTACCATTGCGACACTGACAGGGTGAGGATTCTTGAGGATGTCCTCACAGAAAGCTGTGTACACAAATATACATATTCGGTTAGATGATGCAGATGCACCTCTTAACATTGTTTTGTTTCTGAATTTATGACTGATTCCCATTTCAAATCCCACCCACTCGTAAACGCACACATACTCCGTCCAAAAAGCTTGTTTATTTGGACAAGAAAAAACCAATGGAATGGAAACCCACGGAGTTTATAAATTTGAAATCATTTCATCAATTTCAAAAAAATATTTATATTTCCCTCAAAAATATGTATTTTCTGTGATTGATTCGTAAAAATAACTTCAATCTCTTAACAATTTTTAATTAATTCGAATTCGTTGCCTTCTCTTTCTTTTCATATCTAATTTCGTCAGAGCACACTTTTTTTAGATGATGCGCTGAAAGTTTGTGTTAATTTTGATTGATAAATTATCACAGGAGCGAATGACTGATATCCAACATCCACCTTTTGTATGTGCGCGCGCCGGGGATTACACACCAAAGTGACAGCATGATACAACATTTTTATGGGAATGCCGACGGATGCCTGGGCATCATAAATAATATGACTGTCAAATGGGAAGATTTAATTACTGTGACAAAGATTCGAGCTATTATTAGTTGAATAGATTTTACGGCGAGTACACCTATTCTTAGTTATTTTTTGGGTCAATATCACCTGTCTTCTTCTTTAAGGGATGTTCACTGAATCCCGGAACAACGTGATGTTTCTTTGAATCTCTTCAAAAACTAGATTTGTTCACTCAGCTGCAGTGACGCAATGCGATTTAGTTTTGTTCACTACTTCGACATACACTATGGAACAACTTCGCCTAATTCAGCGAACAAATTGCCAGTCCACTGCCGCAAAAAGTAAAAAGTAATGTTGTGCATATTAAATACATGCTTCATCATTTTGTTGTAAAAAAAACTTCGCCTGTTTACTATGGAAGAATATACCATAATACTTTGTCTGTCTTTAGAGTTTGTAGTCAAATATGTGCATTATTGCCCAGGTACCGCATTGTACAACCATGGATCAAATGTGTACAGCGAGTGAAATTGCGTTTATTCTTGCATTCTCTGTTTGACTCACAAAATGCCCGTGCAGCAACGAGCAAGTAAATGACAAATGCAAGTGAGTAGCAAAATATCTATTTATTGACATACACGGTGACCAAAGGTGTTTTAGAGAATCACTGAATTGTCGGAGATATACTTGGTAACAGGTTTTCTTTTGAAAGATATGTAAAATAGAGTTCATATGGTAAAATTTGATGATTGTTAGCTGTAGCGAGTGGAAACTGACATTCAATAGCTTCCACTCGGAGACGAAGTTACTCGTCGAGTAGTGACAAAGTTCCGGCATACACATGGTTGAACATCATTAAAAAACAGTCGAGTGCCTCAGCTTTTCTTTCGAAAACTTCCGATCATCGGTTGAACTGAAAAGTGGACACGGGTGCGAAGGTTTACTTTTATGAGTATGATTTTGTCGATCGATCATCTTACTCGCGATTACGACTCTTGTGGGAGCTATTTGCGATAAGCGAGAAAACGCAAAATCACGAATATTTCAAACACACCAGCGTGCTTATCTACCGAATTTCTAACTATTCTGACAAAAAAAAATATCCCACTCCATCAGAAAGTCTGAAACATAAATTGTGTATCATTAGAATGATAGCGAATTATCCGACAGACATGATCCTGCCGTTAAGCATGGTGACATGTGATATCACAACTATAAAAGCTGAAGTACCACAGGGAAGTGCTCTTGGTCCTCTCATATGACTGCTTTACGAAAGAGTGACGCTAACGATCAGCCAACTCTGGTAACACGATCGAAGAGCCAACAATGAGGATAGATAGGGTACATAAATGAACATAACACACATTTCATCATGCCGACGTACTTTTAATTCTTGGCAAGAGTAACGTCGTCTTCATGGGGCCAAGACCCTTCATCTAAGGCCGTAAAGAATACCCACATGTTCATAGCACGTTAAAGATGCAGAGCCCGTAGTTTTATTGCTGCAGATTAACTTACTTATTCGTCTTGAGAGCTATGGGTACGGTGACCGTCCGTTTAATTATTTAGAGGACAGTCCTCTTTTCCGGTATCATGTTCTTATTTTTTCTTCTAGAAGAGGGCAGGTATTTTTTCTCTTTTCACTTAATGTCCTCATTTTAAACCTTTTTTACATGATCTATACAGTAAAGTGAAAGATGGGCTAAATACAAGTTTTTTTCTAAAATGGCAACACAAGGTTGAGTAAGTGGCTGTCCCAGGTTTCCTTAATTAAGGCCTTAAGTTTTTGAATCGATTTCAGATTGTTGGCATAATTTCGGTCCAATCAGGAAATCACAAAGAAGTCAAAGCCCTGCTCTGACGCGGCCAAATGACATTGGGATTTGGGAATGTGGAAAAGATCGGCTAGCATGGGCTGTGGGCATGTCGCGGTATCGTGCATGAATCAGGGGTCGTCCAAATTCATGTCTTCGATTGCAGTCAAAAAATGTCTGTTAACATGGCTCTGTAGCACTCACCGTTGACCGAAACGTTGTTCAATTGTGTCTCAAACTCTCGGCCACAGCAACCACAATCGTATCTGTGCGCACAGAGCGACGATGGGGAATTATAAGTGTTGTCCACTAGCAGGCTCGGGTTCTTACGGACAGCGGAAAGTTTTGTTGAATTAAACGTCTTGACTGAAGCAGGCGACCCTAATTTGATCACTAAGTTCTGAACAGTCCGGGAATGAGAAGGATGACCATCCCTATAGCTGTCGTGGTAGGTGCTTCGCCTTACTCGCATATGGGACCATATATTCGACGTAGAATTTTTTTCAAAGGCACTAATAATCTGCTTTGCTGTTCTGCTTATCGTTTCTTATATAAACAAATATACAAAAAAAAAAATGGTCACCGTAACTATGGAGGATCTGAGACTGAGGTATATCTGCCCGCCCATCGTTGATTGTCCCAGGCCAGCCTCTTACAGTATTGAAGACCACGCTGAGTGGTTTGACAGGCAGTCAATCTGCCACTGACTCTTGGCATAAAACAGGATATGACAGTATCCGTCATCAGAAGGTCATACTTTGATTTGTGATTCTTAAAAATCTGCAAAGTATTCTATCAAAAGTGAAATTCCAAACAGCATTTATCAATCATCGATCCACCTAGCCCCTGAATTTGAAAATGATTTTCCACGCCGCCAGCACTCATGCAAGGAAAATACCAAAAGAATGTATATGTACTTCAAATCTGTTATGCTAGAGACGTGAATTTATGAATTCCAGACACTTCATTATGCTCACAATTCCCTTGTGTACCCACACCAGAAAAGAATTAAATCTCGCCAGCTCATTGTGAATTGGGAAAAGTCCATTGGACTATTACAAAACGGAAATTCGATGTTTTTTTTTTTTTTTGTTCTATCCACCGCCCCGTCCTTTCAGAAGCATAACGGCAATTAATTCCAATTCATCCTTAGCTTTCGCCAAACTCCTTAACATCAGCATCGTATTTTAAGGAGCGTATTATTTATCGACCTCTATGTGCGCGTATATTTTGACTTTCCTTGTGCGCAGCACACCGCATGCAGCCTCGTTGTGTTGGCACAGACTTCGGTTGGAATTCAAAATATGTACACACCGGAAAAGATTGCATACATATAGCCGCTGCCATTTTTTGGCGCGTTCGCCGTTTTAGTTTGCATTTGCAACGAAGAATTTCACTTTTTTTTCTATTCCCTCTTCTTGTGTGACTTCGCGGAAGCCGGTCCCATTAATCCAGTTGCTCTGTCGCTTTACACATTTGAATTTAAAATTATAAGTACAGCGCTCGGTCTGAGAAGTATAGGTCTTGAGGGGCCGTGCTCTTTTTCCCTCCAGTAGCCATTTTCCACATCCGGAACGGAAATGCATAAAACGACAGAAAAAAGAAGATCCCCATATGGCATAAAATTAAAGTGTTTGCTATCACATGTGAGCGCTCAGAGGATCAGCCACAGCAACGGGCCGCAGCATGAAGAAGTACATGAATTTTCGATCTGAATCTATTCGAGTGGCGTCGGCATGTTCGGCAGGCCAAGTGGCACTACGCTCTAAATATGTGCGCTTCCCAAGAGGAGAAAACTTTCAATGGGGGCATGTACACTGTACATGTGTACTCCACCGTATATGAGGGAGCAGATGAAATAAAAATATATTTTTGTAATAGTCTCCAGCGAAGGTCATTGCACAGACTACACACAGACCACAGCATACATGAGGAGATGATTTTATTTTCAGTAATTATATCTTCTCATCGCTAATGAGGAATGTAATCTGAAGCTCGTCGAGACAACACAAATGGTTGGGACGGAACCGCATGGTGGGATCTTGTGTTATACACTTGTGTCTCGACTTTGTGCCCGGAGTGCTGCTGTTTGTTCTCACGCACCACATCGTCCATCACACGTCGGACTCAATAAAGCCTTCACGGAAATGTAAACTTACGTCCGCACGTCTGGGAACCACGAATAAGAGCTGAATCGGTGGGACTTACCTGAAATGAAAAGAAAAGGAAATAATGGTGTTATTGTAATGAAATAAACAAGTGATGGGGTTTGTATTGTTAAAAACGGGCTATTTTCGATCGATTGGGAGCCCACGTTCAGCTGGGCAAGGACAGTCCCTTTCGCAGCAGTCAATGTACGCGTTGGTCGATCCGACATTGTCTAGCGACGGGCAGTTGTCAGCACGGGATGTTGAAGGTGATGACACATTCTCAGAAAGGAATCTGGCTTCTAAATCAATGCAAGAACGGCGAAACTCTGCGCTGCCACCAAATAATAATAAGGGCGATAGTTGTTCTATCAATTTGTGAGTTCATCTTCAAAGGCAAATCCGCGAGCATAAGAATTCGTCGAACATTGTCTCCCATACGTTTGCAATTTGCATTCGGCAAGAGTGCCATCCAATCCCAAGCGAAATTGAGAACAAATTACAGCTGGTCAATGGTTTGCACACTTCATTGTTTGCCTGAAAGCATATAAAGCTTCGGGCGTAAGTGGCAAAACAGCACTCAAACAACAGAACTTAAAGAAAACCTAACAGACAGGCTCAAATAATGTGATTTAGTTTGTATAGTAGTTCACGCTTACTCAAGCTATTCTATTCGACCTTTCAACATCTTAGGCAAGCAAGTGGGAATGACTAGAGGTGGTTGATGAAGCCTCTGCATTCAAAGTCAGTCAAATTCATAAGCAAGTCTGTAATTTAAATTCAAATGTAAGGCAATGTGAAGAAAACAATGGAGCCGCATTCCCATAACCTCAGTGCGATGTGAGTCTCGGATCAGGAGAATGATTTTCGGATCTCATCTGAATAATGCAATCAATTTTATTGCGGTTGTTCGTTTCAAAACCGTGCATACGATTCGAAAATTACAAACTAAGTCATTGCCATTGTTTGTTTTACAAACACACATACTTTTTGGCATGTCAGCTCTACTGCTGTGCCAAGTGAAGTGCAATTTTTTGATCTTTTAACCGTCTGGTCGCAAATTTGTCTCTTCACATTGGTCATTGAGCCCACTCAATGATCGGTTCTGGCTTTTGCCATAATGTTTGGACTAGTACATGCGATGTCATCTGTCCTCTCGTCCGCCTTATTGCCGTGAACTACAGCTTTAAAGACTGGCTAGAGAAGGCGTTAAAGTGGTGTGTTACGCAGACGGAATGGTGGTCAGAGACGTTTCCGGATGAAGAAGTCCTTCGTCTCCTTGAGAGAAAAGTTCTGCGTGCGATCCTTGGTCCTGTCTGGTTTGACGGGTTCTGGAGTAGAAGACTCAACCACGAACTGTACAGCTACATGAGTCTAGTTAGGCGTCTACGGTGGCTGGGCCATGTAGAGCGTATGGACAACTCAGCTCCGGCCCGAAGAATCTTTGAATCCGAAACATGTAGGGCAAAGCAACAGAGGATGCCCGCGTTTGAGGTGGCGCACCCAAGTGAAGAAGGAGCTCAACCAACTTGGGGCGCTAGTTGGAGAGGTTTGTTGGTTGAGGCCTAGGTCCACCCCGGATTGTAGCGCCACACAAAGAATAAGAAGATTTAAATGTTTATAGCTGTTACAGAAATACTATTAAATGGAGATACTTTTAAAGTTAAAGAATGCCTTCGTCAAAAGTACTACACTGAAGGGGGTTTGGTTGCTCTCTAAACAGTTGATCTTTGAGCACTGCTTTGATGGAGTTCTTTTATTCCTAGCACTCTCAAACTTTATCGGATGGTTAAATTTTCAGTGTGCTCCTTGTCGCGAGACATTCTTCAAATGTCCCAGTCTGGTGACTCCAAAACTTTCCTAATTAATTTCGGTTTCTAAGACAAGGCGTGGTGGTGGACCGTGGCGTTGTGGGTATGTGCGTCGACCCCAACCTCGACGTCCTAGGTTCGATTCCTGCTCTGTGCGACGAAAACAATTTTCACGGCCCCACCCCTTTCGAGTCACTGAAAATGCTCAAAGAGTATTTTCTGTCTAGAAAAAGCATCTCAAAAACAAAGTCGTTCGGATTCGGCATAAAACTGTAGGCCCCTTCCACTTGTGAGAGAACAATAGCACGCACAACACGAGTAGTAGAGAAGCTAGGCCCTGGCCCTCTACGGGCTGTTGCGCCACCCATATTATTATATATAAGACAAGGCACATTCACATCCTGGTGTTGACTCTTTTGGAACCTACTTTTCAAAGTAATCCGTCGACGGGTCGTTTTCGATGTCTACTATGCTAGAATATTGCTACCGCAGAAATCAGTCAGAGGTGAAGTTGGTCTTAGCTTCTACAGCAACCACTCGCGTTGTGCAACAACCCAACATTATGCCGACTTCGTACAGCGAAGTTTGATGAGCTTTCTTCTAGACAGGAATGCTCTTGGAACACCCGCAAGAAGTGTAACCGAGAATCGTGAAAGCGGCTGGTGAGGATTCGGCCACAAATAAGTAAAGGCCGTGGAAATACATGTGTGCCCCTATTTAAAGTACCAATAAATACTAAAATTAAGTCTTTAAGTTTGACAGTTTTCTACTTCGTCTTTTCAATACTCTCGAGGTCGAAATATGTTGTTTCCATTATACTGTCAACGTGTCCTTCGGAGTATTTTCCTTCATCATCGAAGTGCAGCTGCATGGCTTTTCTATACTTTCATATTTTTTTTTTGCAATTTCTTCGTAATCGCTTTTTGTTCTCGCTCATTTTTTTTTACTACAGGTGCAGTGGTTTTCTCCTCTCTTTGACACTAATGCAAGTATAGTGTGTATAAAAGATTAAATACCATGGAGGCATCTTTACAAATAAATACAATCGCTGCTTCCTTTGAACTTGACGATACCGCAATGAATTTCGGGAAAACCACTTTACCGCATTGAATTCCTCGCAGTCTTATTTCGCACACCAGTCAACACATGTATGCTTGTAAACCCATGTTCTGCACACAAAACAAGAGTGTACACATGTTTGCAAATGCTTCAGAGATACATTTCCTTGTGGAATAAGTGCACGTTACTAAGCGCACTTGAGCGTGCAGATCTGTGGAAAGACGAATGCAAATTCTTCAAAAAGAATTTCATGCAACTCCAATGGAACAGACCTGTGTGCCTGTACGTCTAAACAGGGAGTCTATTCAAAAGTGCCTCGTTAGAAATGCCTAAGAATTCTCTTCATCTCCTTTTTGAAACCAATAATCGATTCAGTATGAGCCAAATTGAATTAAGTAACCACCCAATTACGAGAAATGTATTGTATATGCATATCCATCAAATGCAGCGCATGAATTCTGAACACGTAATCGAATAGCTTCTCATTCCAACACTCAGATGTCTGGTATTTATTTTCACATAATAAGAGACTTAACGTTTCCTTGTCGCGCATCGTTTAATTTGTCAAACGGTGGAAAGGCAAAAGAACATGCTACAAGAAATTATTCATCCTCCATTTGCACGCGACAAACAAACAAAATGATACTCAAATGCAACTACACTCCTTCAAGGAAAGGTATGGCGCTGATTCCCTCCCCAAGTCAGTTCCCCAAATGACACCATTTTGAAATATTCGATCTGACGAGTTCACCTAATTCAATATACACTCCTCCCCTCCAATCAATTTTTGGCTGGTATTTATTGCATACCAATTCATCAGGGAGGCATGAGAGGGTATGTATTTATTCAGGGTACCAGAGAGAGAGAGACCTTATTAGCACTTACGTGAATCGTGTTGCCACTTGCCCTGATTCACGAAAATATTTGATATACTAAAACTGGGATTTCAGTTTACCCTCGATTCACTTATAATGGAATTGGGTTGCCAGTTGCTGGTTGCTGGTTGCTATTTCCTAGTTGCTGGTAACCGGTTGGCAATCGCCGCCTGCTATGGGTTTTCTTCTCACGTGTTCGGTTTGAAATTGCTAAAAGCCAATGAGGGCGAAATTACCTTTTACGAAGTGGAGCACACTCTGGAATCTAAACGCTCTAAATGCATCGCAAATGAATATTGGAATAAATATTTGATTAGTTCTGGTCTTCAGCTAATGACACAATTTAACGTTTCGAATCAGAAATTACGATTACCATTACTTAATCTTCACAGGTCTGCTCGTGCAGGTGGGCACGCTGATGGATAAGCCAATGGATTGAGGGAAGCAATCTATTGAAAACATTAGGCAGGCACTTGGTAGCTTCCGGCAGGTGATGCGCACATCGAATATGTTAGCATCATCCTGGAATTTTTGCTACGAGACACAGAGAGAAGCGAACCGGAAATAAGAGAACCATGATAGACCCTAATTGGGTCAGGTAGGGGGAATATGTCTCAGATGCGAGACTGGAAAAAATTCAATACTACGTCTTTGTCAGCGTTGTCTATGTACAACGTGCCACGTTATTCGTCTTCCGAAGGTTTGCCCACTGCAGAGCCAACCATGCTGTAGGTAGATGACGTGCACAAATATTGATGTTAGCAGGCAATTTGTGCGAAACCCTAAAGAGCTCATAGCATTATCCGTATCGCGCACATTGCTTATTCAAGGCGGGACGAGCGGGCGTTGTGAACGTTGTGATTTGCAAATTGTACGTTCAAAGGATGCCTTTTAAACTTAAGCAGATGGCACGATTCTTTTGAATTGCTGCCGCAATGAGGAACATCGCACCGATGTGCAATGATGACTGCATATCGTCCTTCCGGGTATAACCGAAAAAAAGAGAAGACATAAAATATGGACACACACACCGACTGTGATCCACAAACCGCATCAGATATATTCATAAATAAATCTGCATAAATGTCGGACAGCTCCACATACACCCACCGTTCGTGGAATAAGAACATTCCGCCCTCCCCGGTGGCTGTGGCTGTACAATCGCTGAGGTAGCTTTTGTGATCAACCTGATTGGAGGGTGCAAATGTATAATTGAATGGCAATTTTGGAATCGAACTTCAAAGAAGTAAATGAAACAAAAAAAGCCCAGGTGCTACCCTCTGAATTTACGAGACACACAACACGGGGGAAATGTTGATACACTTTTCTGGGTAACCTTAAAAAAATGTCGGTGTTTATTGTGTTTTCTGGCGAACGTGCCTATAAAGAATGAGTGGAATTTGTAAATAGCGGTGATTTATAATTGAAGAGTCAATTTCACTTGGTTTTTGCGTAAATGAAATGGATGCGGTATCAATTTCCGAGGTGCTTCGGTTACTTGCAAGGGAAAGAGTGTTTGGAGATCGAGTTTTTAGCACGATAAATCAGCAAGTATCGATAGAACACTGAACATACGATTCAACTTGATGCGACTGATACAACTTCACGGCAAGGAGCATTGAAAGAGACGAACTCGCTAATAAGGGAAGGGTACTACCCCAACACTCTTTCCTTCCTTAACAGGCTCGAAACTCTTACTTACACCGAACGCAAATATTCTACTAGCATTAGAACAAAAAACAAAAATGAGTAGGTCTAGTCTGAGGACCGTTATTGGTGTCATAACCGGGCATTGCGTCATCGGCATTCACGTCTCCAGACTAAGTAAATTTAAGACTTCTGCAGAAGAGGAGGCACAGCAATTGCAGTGCCGTCTCATTTCGCAGTGACATGACAGAAATGACAGACTTAGTATTAGTCATCTCCTTCACTTTATTTAAGTCTCAAATGCAATAACGCGAATGGTAAGAGTAGAATCAGCGCTTATTATCGAAACTGGTGTCATTGTCCCTGTTTACTGCCGATTTATAGAAAGTCCTTGACTACCTCAAGGTTTCTGCTGCCCATTATGACGCTCCGTCCAAAACGTTCATATGGTGCGTTCCATGATGACAGCATGTGATTTATTTTGCTCTGATTTACCTCTGGAACCATTTTTGCGGCTTCCACTTCAATCACAGCTAACGCCTTACTGACGTCTTGCTATGTTCATCCAATCACATCAATGTCGTCCGCGAAAACAAGCAGTTGAACGGTATGTTGAAAGATTGTGCCTCTTGTGTTGACATTTGTGTTTTGCACGACCTTCTCTAGGACCATGTTGCAGTATTCACCCAACAGCGAGCCGCCTTGTCTAAAACCTTTTTGACATTGAAGGTCTCAGTGTATTCGTTAGCCACCTTAAAGGAGCAGTGAGAGTTGTATACTGTCATCCTACATAAGCTGACGAGCTATGCACGCTGTCATATGAAAGCGACGAATGGGCGTTGGGTGGCGATCTGCATCTCTTGAGTATTTTCCAGGATCTGCTTTGGTCATTAGAAGACATTTCCGGCCTGAAACCGCACTCATACGGAGCACTCATTCAGATTATTGACGAATGGTTTCAGGAGTTCACACAAAACGGCATGCTAGGAAGACTGATGCCTCGATAGTTGGCGCAATGAAAGGGTAGGACTGGACGCTGAGATTCCACACATAGGGCATGCTTTTCTCCGAAAATATCCTGCAGATGACCTGTAAGATCATCTCCAGCTGTTTGAAACAGTTCCGCGAAAAGTCCGTCCTCTCCATCAGTTTTGTTCGACCTGTCTTAGATTGGTATCTTGACCTCGTCTGAATCGGGGAGAACAGAATTCTTGTTCATGCTCGCCCAAATTTTTTCCAATTCGTTGATCCAACCTAACCTAACCTCATTATTGTTGTATACTTCTCAGACCGGAAATGTATGGAGGACTTAAGCCTGACCATGAGCGTGATCAGCGTCCCATTCTTTCGCGAAGCAGGTAGGTCTGTTTCAAAAACCACCAGAACTGTTTGAGTTTGAATTTCATAAAGTCGAAGGTTCTTTGCTTTCGCCTCGGTTTTCATGACGACTAAAGATCCGATGCAGAATTTGTCTTTCGAAGACACTAGGTTTCGGCTCTGCTCATTTTTCTCATCGTCTAGCTTTTCTTTCAATCTGTGTGGAAATATTGGCGGAGTGTCTTATCACTTTGTTATTCTTCCTAGGTTCGCAAATGTCCAGTGTGCGTTCACGTGGTTTGCATAAGACTTGCCTCAGTCCTACTGTGCGGCTTAGAAGTTCAATATCGGACTAAGATGTCATTGATCTATTCAAGAGCGACGCGAACTGTGCCACAATACGAGTGTCTACGAACCAATGCTTAGGGCGTCTCTACATGGTACACCCAACATGCCTCTGCTTCGAGGAGGTATTCCCATTTCAGTAGGACTACGTGGTAGAGCAAGCCCGCTTTCAATGTTTTCCACACAACTGGGAAAAAACGTTAAAAGGCAGCTAGCAAGATATCCATCTCGGGCTGTAGCGCCCTGGTGCACCCCTGATTCCACAAAGATTTTTGAAGAAGAACTATCCCAAGTGATGGCGTTTAAGAAATGCTTAGACTCAGGTAGCTACAGAGCAATTTTATAGCCTTCAATTGCTTCTCCTCATCCACGTGCAGACATCTCCTACAAGTGCCATGCGAGAAGAGTACTGTAGCAGGTGGGCTTATAATCGCACTCCTCTTTTGTCCAAATGCAGAATTAAATTTGAGAGGACCTAGGCAGAGTTTTGTGGTGTACCTCCCATCCCCTAGTGTCACCAAAATTCTTAAGCTTTTCACAACAAACACAGAAACACATTTGAAAGGACAAAAGCAAAACATTAAAGAGCAAAGGTTGAAATCAATAAACATCTTGCCACATTTCCAAAATCCATAATCCGTAATCCTCTTTGCATTTACCCTCAACAATCACCCATATCCACCTTAAATCCATAATTTCGTTCCTGCTAAGTAGTCGGTCACAAAAGTTAAGCGCAACGGAAAGCTTTAATCCAATCAATAAAGTTAATTTGTGTCAATCTGTGGAGGCATTTCCTCCTGACTATCGCATGATAGTGTCATCGAACTGCATTTGCCAGGGCGTCAGTTGTGTGACTCGTTTGACCACTTCCAGAAAACCCTTGACACACATATTCCGGCAAGAAATCTCATCCCCAATCCTTTGAATGCACTCCCCGTCGTTTTGTAGGACCATCACTTCTAATTTAACGCTGACATATGGCAGCAGTCAACAGCATTAATCCTCAATGAAAACGTACTCCAACCGAGGAAGTGCAGTTTTGGGTCAAAGATTACCAAACATCACAGCTTTCCATTAATTTGCTGCGGGCATTCTCAACGCGGCGGTGGTAGTGGCGGCGGCAGGGTTTTATGTCGTGGTCTCGTGCAGTTGCGTGACGGCAAAGTCCAACTCGAAACTTTGAGAAAACCTTGCATGTCTAGGGCGTGATTGATAGTGGAAAACGTTTACCGCAAGTCTATGGCACAATCGCTTTACATCGCGGGGGACCCCACAGCATGTGCGAATGATGGGGTGGCTGGCTGCCTTGAAGCTCGCACCAGGAACAGAGAAGCGCTCCTCTTTAAATCCAATTGATGGACGACCCGACTGCGTGGGAGTGTGTGGCAACTTGGTTGGAGTGCTCTGATTTCTGTGTTCCCGATTTTTCATTGATTTGACGGGATTATGAAAAGTATCCAAATATGTATGCGTCTTCTCGCTGTTTGCTTTCTAATGACTGCACTCCTACTCCGACGTATTGACTGAGGACTTGGCTATTCGCAATTTCGCCGCCGACGATGACGGACGGAACGGATCCCATGGGGCGCGGATGTCAGTGAGCGCCGCGTAAAAATCAGCAGTCAAAGTTTGTTTGTTCCACTTATTGAGTCGTATATCCATACATAATTGTGAATAAGGAGTGTCTGCGCTGCAAGACGCTCCTCGATACGGGTCCTGTTTGTTGGTATAATGCAGCGTGCAGGCCTCTCAATCTGGGTCGCATCCCAATAATAATTTTGTGTTGGCTAAATATTGAGGTTGCGGGTGAGGGTTTTCGTGCCGGAAATGAGGTTTTCTTCTTTCTACGCGGAGGGCACCAGGGTTGCGCTTTGCTGCATTTGTTTTTTTTTTCTTTTTGTTCTTGGTTAGGGGCAGAGAATGAACAAGAACACAAGGGAAAAAGCGGCGAATGGGGTTAATGGACATTTGCTTTGCAATCAATTACTTTGTAAACTTCATAATTTCTTCCACAAAGATAATCCTCGGTTTGAAGGAGCTCATTAAGGAATCGTCTGGTGCACCATGAAGAGTGCGGTGCTTCAAAATCGGTAGATCCAGGCAGATAAGATTGCTTTGCCTTATCGCTATCGACGCAGCGCAATGGACCGAATATATTTTCCTCTTCCCTTGGAAATCGCTAATGGGAGCGTATTGAAAGTTAAGTAGGAAAAAAGTGTAATCATTGAATTGATAAAGATTACTCTTCCAACAGAAGGTAGTATGGACTTCGTGTGATTGTTGAACTGTCTGTAGTTAACTATCGTTTTTAAGTAGTAAAATCTACAAGGTCCAAAGCGCCGCAAATCAACGTCAAGTAGAAAACTGTGCTCAAAATCTCTATTCAACCTCCATCCACTTATGCCCATTCCAATTATTACATCTCCATAGTCCCTGGGAAGCGGAATGTATGTGCAGCTGATTTCATTTTTCCTTACGTTCGTGTTCTCAAGGTTTCCGCAGATAACAATGAAACCCAATTAAGTGAAATGAACTGATAGAAGCCAGTCCATGCCAAGGGGACAACATTCAAGTGGATTCCATTGCTGTGCAGTGAACACGTGATAAGAATTCTCTTCTATCCCAAGAGTGAACCATAAGAAGGATGCCTTCAAACATGACTTTACTTAAGCGTAAATGGGTGAATTCAAATCGAAAACGTACTCACAGCGGAATGTGTTTTCCCGAGAAGAAAACACCATTTATTCGATGAAAAGACGAAAAGTGGGGTACATATGAACTTCAGACGGATGCATGATTTGGTTAAAAAGGATGTATTTACTAATAGATGGAGCAGCGAGCATTTCAGTTTCACATCTCATAAGACGTCGTTAGTTGCAGAAAATCTAAAAAAAAAATAAGGAAAACTTCTCAGTCGAATTGCAAGGGATTCTCCTTTCAATGTCCGGTGATTGATCGACAATTTAATCGATTTTGCAAACAGCTTCTCGTGGTGATTGAAGCCTTCAGTGGAGAATATGTGCGGAATATTGAAATATGAGAGTTGGATTTATGTTTCCTTATTGCCACGATTATGACCAAGGGAGATACTTTAATGGTCTACGAAATATGTACATACATGGATATATGGTCTCTGTGAAGGATATGCTTCAATGGAACTTTTTCCAATAAAATGTTGACTAAAAGTAGAAATTATTATATGAATATTCAAAGAGAACTTCCCATTGTGAGTTACTAAGAATGATTTCTTTAGATGTTTGGTTTTCAAATGCTTGCTTTTTACAAAAATACCGAGTCGACAATAACGTCCCAGACGGGTCCGATGCCGATAATGCAGTCGCAGAGGGTATTTACTGGGACCATCTTCGAATCAGCCGATCAGTTAGACTATGTTTCATCAGATTACAGCAGTGTTTTCCAGACAGAAGTAACAGCTATCTGTGAAGCCGCTTAGTAGTTGTTGGAGAGAACGATATCGGATGAGAGCATCGTCGTCTAGGCCAATAGTTAAGGCATTCGAATCACCAGTTTTTAAAATCTCAATTGGTAAAGATCTGCCGTATGTCTCGAGCTAGAAACGGAACAACAATCATTGGACAAAAGATTGAAAAATTCTGGATGCCATTAGAAACTCTAAGATCACAGAGCTATCGATCAGCAGTGGTCGTGGAAGATGGTGCAACATTAGCGCATGATTACATGCGAAATAGATATGACCTGAGTAACCTAGTTGGAGTTCTTACAGAACATTAAACAATAGACAGACACGTTGCAAGACTAGGACCAACCACACATCGTCTACGACGCAGATGCATGCCCGAAAAAGAAGAGGAAAACCAGTCGCACCAACTCGGCAACTTCCCTGCATTGGTCTCTATTAGGTAACAAACCCTGGGATAGTAAAACTTCAATGAATTAGTGGAATTATTCCAAAAGGATGTCAAATCCAAGTGAACCCATCGCAGGAAATGGAAGCTAACTTAAGCCACGTAAGCCATACCCGGCTGAAAAGTTGGATTTTTTTCCCATTTTCATGAAGCCAGATATCGATTGATAAGATTACATAGAATTCAGATTTTCACCCAGTTTGTCAGCAGACCTGACAATGACCTGAACTTGTACTAGAAGTGTTGCCAGCAGGAGAAGTTAAGAATCCAAAGTACGTATTTTTTAAACTAAAAGAGATGTATACGTTTTATTAAATTAGTTCCAAGTTTGGTTTGCCATTGTGTCATATCCCATGCGATTCTCTTTTTACCTCTTATTGGGTAACATCATTCACTGGTTATGAGAAATCAAGTGATAGGCAAAGGAATAAAGAAATTGCAATTCTGAGTGCTCAATGACATTTGAGTTCAGTTTGAAACCAGATTCTATAGAGACGGCCTCAACAACGAACTTATCGAATAATGGCACAACCTCCGTCACACTGGATGGAGATATCGGTACACTCCACACTTCTCTTGTGCATGTTATACAAGAAAAAGAAACGATGTAGAAAAGTTACAAACGGCAAAGGAGGTACAAGTCGGCAATCCACAACGGCACGTGGTTGTTCTGCTACTTTCCGTGATATTTTTGTCACTCACTCATGATTAAAAAAACAAAAACAAATACTGCCTGACTCATTTTCAACGAGCGTAATCAATTTTCGTCACCAGAATTAGAAAGCAAATAAATCTGTATTGTTTATCAAAAAATATAAAATGCCTTACATTCCATGCTTCACCAACAAGTGTCAAAGAACACAATACATGCGTGACGTTCCAACCCGTAGAGGGCCAGGGCCTAGCTTCTCAGCAACCACTCGTCGTGTGCGTGCTAGTTTTCTGTCACTAGTCGAAGCGACCTACAGTTCTATGCCGACTCCGAGCAGCCAAAGTGTCAGATAATCTCATGCTAGAATGCTCCCGTCCCAACAAGAGATTAATTTTCTTTTTGAAATGAAAGGCTAACATTTACAGCAGTCACTTAATACCTGTGAAAAGAATAAACAAGGTCTTGGGCATAATTAACTCGCTCCCCCCAGTTGTCTCTAGTTGAACCTACAAAGTGTTTGTATTTACCCAGACAATCTGATGGCAATTACATACCAGAGTGGGCTCATTAAGAAAATTGCGACCAACACACTTCCTATGTGATTAATTTGTTTCTCTGCACAGAAACCTGAAACGTTCGACAAATTTAAACCGGCTGATGTTTTAAATGTAGACGGTAGAAACCGCCGGTCGCAGCAAATAATTGGATTACTCAAAAATTCGTTGATGGCTCTCAAAGGCGAAATAAAATGTATTAACGATTTATGTAATTGAGGTTCTCGAACTATTTTTTAACAGTTGTTGAAACTTGCATAGCAAATCGCTACCAGGAAACGCAACGATTGTTATGGCAGTAGCCCGTTCAAAATTTGATACTTGTTTGGATAATTGCCTGCAGTTTATACGTATCCTCAGCGAGATTGATGTTGTGTTGCAATGTAGACAGAAAGTTGCAGTTCAATGCGACGGTACAGAAAATCGTCACTTTGACATCAGTTGTTTGACAAGCGTTTTACTTATATTTTTAGAATCTATTGCTTGCATTGTGCATACGATATAGTTCAGGATGAGATACGTGCGACATTTAAGGACTGTTGAAACCTCGAGTTTCACAAATAATCCAAGACGAACATTCAAGACTTCGATTGCAAAATTCTCTGTGGCGTATTTCTCTCTTTCTGCTCTGCAGAAATGTTCATTAACATACCGGTCGTGACTCGGCATAGATGGACAGTTGCCGACTGAGGAATTCGACGGACGTTGTCATCGCACTGTTTTGTCTACCCTTTGCTTTTATCTATTCAGTAGACAATCAGCTCAGTTTGCAAGAGGTCGGACAGTTCTCGTCCGACAGTCCATACAGAAGTTAAAATAGATCGTTCTGGAACCATTGGGAAGGAGGATGTACAAGATGATCAGACATCAGAACTAGATTTGGAATAAGGTCGTTTCCAAAAATCAACAAATCTCTCCAGGATGTATTGCAAGCACGCAATTCGTCACTAATCCGTTTAGTTTTACCAATGAAGGACACTCACAGGTTACCAGATAAGGACCACCAGATAAGGAACGCCATCAAGCAGAAGTCGAATCTCCCATTTAAGCACATTCTACTTCACGAACGAGCAGAGATGACACATTTTTGAGTCGATTCCACCATCTCCACCTAACCGTTGTACAACCTGGCCCATCAAGTGACAACCGTCACCAGCATCAAATGTTCACGTAAATGCTCACAGGCGACACACAGAGGTCAAGAGAAGGCAAGTCCGTGACTTGATGATCTGCACGCTTATCGAAGAAGATGAAGCGAGTCAGTACGAAACTCATCTGAGGTTGGGAACACTGCTGTGTCCAAAGAGGAAGCTAGCATTCGCGAAATGGCCAAGATGGCACGCAAGTCAGTCAAGGACTTCGATCGAATTCCGAAGTTGACACACTTTCTCGTTCGGGACCGGCCAACAGCATGGACACAGCCACCTTCCCCTAACTTTTGGTTGAGCCAATTAAAGATGAACTTGTTAAAAAAAGATTTTTATTTCGTTTTCCTTACCTAATGGTAAGCATTGTGATAGCGAATCCACGTCTCAATTTGATAAACCATCTGAGCCTCACACACAATCCATTCAGTGTGTAGACACCTCACATTAATTCAATAACAATCGCCAAGGATAACGCTGTTAATGACTCGCCGCTGGGAAGCATATCATTAATAATTTGAACTGAACAGAGAGATCAGATTCAATCTCTGCGTCATGGAGATTGTTTCTCATCAATCAAGCATTGCTCCCGTGGTACCGATGTTTATTTATGTATCTGCACTAAATCTATTCTTTACATTAACTAGTCAGTCTTCACCGTGTTTATGCTTAGATCAATACAAACACTGACCTACAAACGGAGAGGCAGAGTTAATTATTATACCCGTACCTGCGTAACACAAGCATGTACAGATGAACATACCATACATACCATATACTTGTATCAGTGTACACTGTGTTTCTAGTTGTTGACGATTGATTTCCCCACTTTCTGTTTTGTGCTTGGATTTACTTTTATGTGGGCTGGAATTCGACTAGCTGATGTATTTATTCGCAAGACCAACCGATGTCTACTTGCGGTGAATACCATTCTAATTACCTCAGAAGTTATTATTTTGGGTTAGTTGTGGTTGATGTCAAATGTGTGTATTGTAATCTGCGCCGGAAAGTGACAACGAGGGTGTAAAAGGAAATTCTTATCGGAAATAATAAACAGGTTAATTGTTTCTGTGGGACAATTTCTATGTAAATAGTGAAAAAAAAATGCCATAAATTAAAGTCAAATATTGTAAGACAGAAACACCGCGACACATAAAGTTGTGCGAAAGATAGATAAGGCTCTTTTGCAAGTTAGTCTCAATTAGGTGGTGTTTATCTGCTCGCTCAGCTTAAAAGTAAGCACCACTCCCTAAAAATACCTGATAGTTATTATAGTTTACCATATATTCCGTGGGCCCGTGGCGTTGTGGGTATGTGCGTCGACACCAACCTCGACGTCGTAGGTTCGATTCCTGCTCTGTGCGACGAAAACAATTTTCACGACCCAACCTCTTTCGAGTTACTGACAATGCTCAAAGAGTACAACTGTCTAGAAAAGCTTCTTAAGCAAGGCCGTTTGGATTCGGCATAAAACTGTAGGTCCCTTCCACTCGTGAGAGAACAATAGCACGCACAACACGAGTGGTTGCTGAGAAGCCAGGCCCTGACCTCCTACGGGCTGTAGCACCACCCATATTATATTAGAGAGCTTAGAGAGCTATAAGGTTCTTTAAATCAAAGACCTTTATTCCGCTCCCAGACCACTGTGCGCAGTTCTAAATAAACAAAGATGGGTGAATGGCAACCTGCGTAAGGTCAGTACAATAACAAGACAATTCACCAAATCATGATCATGATCTTGGCTACCTTGAAGAGAGTATGCATTTTTGAAGAACTATTTTTCCAATAAATGCAGTGTCATCCGTAAATCATAAATAGACCTTTTAGAGCAAATTGTTGCAAATGTTACTACTAAAAAACGAACACCATCGACGACAGAGTAGATGACACGCAGAATTTTAGTCCAAAGTCGAATTTCAAGTTCAAAGCCTTGATATGATTGCCCACGTCACACATATGTATGCATTCAAAACCTATCTTTCATTGGAACTGATGTTAAACGCAAAATATACCCACTTTGCAGTCGATCTCAAGTCTAATCGTACATATGACTCAGATAATATAGCTACATGTACGTACTTCCCAAGATTTGACGCGTGTTAAATTAAGAAGCTTAAGATTCAAGAGCTCTTCCGAGAAGCTTATCAACAGCTCTACAATAATGACCGCAAGCAAAAAACCACATAACGTGTAGTTTAGTGGCCACTAGCTCATGGGAAATTTGCCTTTTCGAAGCGTCATACATTTCTGGAATATCGTATGAGGGCGCATTCTGTTATCAGAATGTTAATTTGTTTAAAGAACTTGTAGTAAGAAGCGCAAGTGTCAAAAAGTGATACAGGCTGCTTAGGAAGAAATGACACTATTTACATCTAATTCTTGCGATCGTGTAGACACTTCAATTGCAGTCCGTCATGTTAAACATTGAATTTTTTCTTACTTACGTTTCGTATTTGCTTTACATGTATCAAGACAGAAACGCTTAGTAAAGAAATTTGGTGTGAAATAGCTTTATTTTGGAGCCATTTTGTATGCCATTCTCTGGCACCATTTCAAGCGATCTGTCGATCCAATTTTATATTGTTCCAGCTATAGCTTGCGAAATGTGAGCCTTGAGGTCGTCAAAAGTGGCTCGCTTGTTAGCGTGGAATGAAGACCTGAGGCAGAGCCACAAAAAAAAAAAAAACATCCAGTGGTGCCATGAGTCTTAAACGTACGTATGTATGCTTGTAGGGCAAAACTGACATCGCAAGAATAACAGCGGTCATCACAGGCCACTGGCCGGTATTAGACTAAACTGTGGCATCTGTAGAGACACCTCAGGAAAGTTCCAAAAAGGAAACGCTAGTCCATTTTTTGTCCAGCTGCCCAGCGCACACTAGACAACCTCTTCTTCGAAACAACAACACGACCATTGTAACGAAGCACAAACAACTTACGTACGTAACGATCAAGGAATAACCTGTGGACCGAAACGTGTTGGGTTCTCAAGAATGGCCACTACACACACACGGCTTGCACGTAGCGGGATCATTTTAAAGCCACTCTTCGGTTACATCGATATTGTCAAGATTTGTTCACACAATGACGGTTAGCACTGCTCTATGCCTGAGACCATTGACAGCAAGGGTGTCTTGAAATAAAAAAGACTCCGATAAACCGCACCAGTCACTGGTTGTGACATTGTAGCTTGACCCACAACTTTTGGACTGGTCTTGTTGCCGCGGAGCCAAAAATTAGCTTGTGTCGATGAGAAGACGATTTTCGGGAAACTTTCACGCCGTTCTCCTTTGATACTGGCCACTACCGCGGTTATGCTCTCTTCATTTCGTAGTAATTCTACAGTGCGACGACACACTGAAGCCGGGACGAGGACCGACCCCACTACGAAATTTGCTTCGTTGCCTGAGCTGTAATTTCGATTTATTATATAATTTTCGCTTGTTGCCAAAGTTTGATACTTATTTTCATTTATTGGCTGGCGCTACAGTCTCCATCTATCGCGGTCTTGTTGCTTTCAGTTACGCAGGTTCAACTGATTAAGGTCCATTTCCAACGTGTGCCACAGGTGGTGTACTCTTCCTTTACCGCTCTGTCCCTCAAGGTTGGAGTTTAAGACTTCCGGCCCGGAGCATTGGTGTCCATTTGCACTACGTGACCAAGGCACCTGCGACGAGAGACTCGACCTAGTTTGCTAGATCTATTTCGCTGTACATCTTGTACACTTCGTCGTTCAGGGTGAAACGATGAAACGGCAAAACATGGTGAATATTTTGACAACTGGATGTCACGAGTAACTTTGACAACTGTTGAAACACGGCATTTGGAAAAACTGGCTTGTGGTCACTCTTTACCATTAGCTCCATCGATTAGTTTCGATCAAAAAATGAAACGCACACGCGTTAAGTCAACACTCATTGCATTGCAACGCCGCGTAAGGAACTAAGAGAATGGCATCTGGTCCGAAACATGCTGCCAAATCTTTCTGGGTCAATGCTGCCAACATTACATGAAAATACTGCATCGCTCTACGTGGCGAATAAGACGTACTCAAAATCACGATCCATGAAAATTATACAAGGACAAGTTTGGTAAAGAATCTAAGTCTAAGTGCACATTTGCCATCAAAAAAATCACACAATCACACAAACTTACAGCAGATTTCTATTAAAACGAAACGTCATTGGCGCCTCGTCGTAGAGTGAAAGGTGGTGTCAATCCAATGCACGACTCTGCAATGTAGAAAGTACATGAATGCATTCATGCACCCGGTGTGGAAAAGAAGACATCTTCCCAGCACAGACAGCAGGTGCCGCAAGAATGAACAATTGTACGCTGCGCCGTGACGTGACGGTACATCCTCCTCCACCTGCACATGTCACAAGTCATATTGATGGTGATTAGAATGCGCCAGACTGACACATTGCTGTACGATTGGGTGCAGGCAGATATTTGATGTCAATGCTGCATAAATGTCTATACAACTTCATTCCTGTTTATTGCGGAGGAGTATTTTTATAACCAAATATTGAGGTCGCCGCCTGTTTATAATTTACGTTTTAATACCATTACGATATATACGATGCATGCGCAGGGATTAATTATTTATGGATGCTTCAATTCACGACTCTGCAGACGACTTGTATCACAGAAAAAGTCACCAGTTTCATAATCCAGCCCCCAGTAGATATTATCGTCCCTGCAGCCATTGAGGAAAAATGCGTTAACACAAGACAAACACAACACCCTCGCATGCGAACAATGTCTCAAGCTGTATCTGAATTAAATATGTAAGGCCACTTCAACACTTTTCCGGCATCACCACCAGCATAACGGCAGGAAAAAAATCCATGAATTTACGTTTTCGGGGCTATTACCATGCAAAAAGGGGCATGACTGTATCCAACCCGTCTACACAATGATGCGGAATTTATTGATTTTTTTGTTTGTTGTTGTTGGTGCTCCGTCCTCCAATGTTCACATAATTCGCAGTTGGATAGGAGTCAAGGAAAGGAAAACAAAAAAAACCGTGGAACGAACATGATCAAGTAGACGGACGGAAATCCTAGCCTTCGCCATGTCAATTGCCAAATAAAAGGAAATTTATGCCCGCTCACCAAAAAGTTTCATTGTACTGGGCACGAATTGGGCATTGAAAGGGCCAGGGCCAGGGCCAATGGCGGTTGGGCTGGTACTGGTGTACAGCAGGACAGAATCGCAAAATGGACTCGTGTCCATTGGCTGTCGATGAAGATGTCCAAAACGAATGTCGGAACTGAAACCACACTACACAGCACACTCACACTCTAGTGAAACAAAGGAATTTCCCCGTTGTCTGTTTTGTTTTGAGGGAGGACGAACTGACTTCTTCTTTACAAGGGAGAAGAGATATTCATACATTTTCAACACTAAATTCTGAGGCAATATGCTCTTCCGTATCATAAACGAAACGCTTTGGTGTTTGCTGTGCGGTGTTTGGTGTCAGTTAATGGCGTCAGTTTCAATTACTTTCGAGTTCGTGTTTGATGCTTAAAGACGTAGTAAATGTTTGAACGATGGTTTTTTTTAAATTTGAGTGCTGGATAGTTGGGAGGAGCATTTTAAGTTTTGAGAATGAGTGGTGCTTTAAGAACGGAAATACACAACATTCTGCTGTCATTTTGGGGGGAAGAATGATTACGAAATCGGATGCGTCATTAACATGACCCATTTGTCTGTGCGATGGTTTATTGTGACCAAAAAATGTCTAATCTAACGATTTTCGACTCCATATGCTCTGAATAAACGTCAGGATTAGACATGATACGAATGTCGTTTGATATGTCAGTGACTTTCCACAATAAGCACCTCATCTAGTAATAGATTACTACGTCTGTTCACGTACTTTCTGCAATTATGACGACTGTCATTTTTAAGAAGTGGGAGTTAAAACCACTCAGAGAAGAAAAACATCAAGTACGGCAATGCATTTAAACCAAATGTGTAACAGTAACAGGTAAACATGAAAACTGAAAAACAGAATTTTATTTCAATTTCGTTTGATTTTTATTCTAACGAACTACTATTCAAAAAAATAACAAAAAAAACTTTGACTAATCAAAACTTTTGAATAACCACCAAAACTATTTTCGAATTTTTGATTTGACAGAAAACCAACAAGCTTCCAAAAAGTCCCCGTAGAAATGTCTTGGGTTAAAATTTGTAGGTTGGGAAAATTGTTTACTCACTCGACAACCCGACATAAAACCCACTTTCGTAGATTTTCGTTGTTTTGTACTGAATAATTTGGTTACAGGAACAGACCTACTGTGTGGAGCACTTGTTGTCATTTAGTTGTTTTGACAGCCATTGAAAGCCAGGACACGCTAAATTCTCTTCAAAATGCACTTGATGCGGTTCAATTATTCTGCTTCAGATGGAAAATCAAACCGAATGCAGATAAATCTCAGGCTATGTGGTTTACTCGACGCAGAAAACAGCTATTCCTACCTCAAACAAACCTGCAATTGAACTCGACCAGCATAGATTGGTCTAAAAGTTGCAAGTACTTAGGAGTTACTTTCGATAAAAAGAACTCACATTTGAAAAACATATATCGAGTAGGGTTCAGAAAGCAAACCTTATCATTAAAATCCTTTATCCCTTTATCAATCGTAAATCAAAACTTTCCATTGATAACAAATTACTAATTTTCAAAACGATTTTTCAACCAGTCTTAACGTACGGTACACCTGTGCCAAATCTCACATTAAAGAACTACAAATATGTCAAAACAAGGTGCTAAAGTTAATGTTAAATCTGCCCTGGCATTTCTCTACTATGAGGCTTCATGAAAAAGCAAATGTAAATACCATGTCACATATCATTGATAAATTACACCAACAGTTTTTAAGCAAATGCTGTCATTATGAGAGCGAGCTTATTCGTAACATCTTAAATTAAGAAAAAATCAATCATATTTTAAAGCTATGATATTATACATTGTTATATCATTCTTGCATGTTGCATAGTTGGACCTAAGTGCAATTTAGCTATAAGAGTCATTAGTTGTAAGAATCATAATAGGGGTTTTTGATTGTAGTGTTTTTCCCTTAACATTTCCTATTAATGTATTAAAATTATCTTATTATATATACGTGGTGGCCCGTGGCGTTGTGAGTACGTTCGTCGACTCCAACCTCTACGTCGTAGGTTCGATTCCAGCTCTGAGCGACAGAAATAATTTTCACGGCCCCACCTCTTTCGAGTCACTGGCAATGCTAAAAGAGTATTTCCTGTCTAGAAAAAGCTTCTCAAACTTGGCCGTTCGGATTCGGCGTAGAACTGTAGGTCCCTTCCACTCGTGAGAGAACAATAGCACGCACAACACGAGTGGTTGCTGAGAAGCTAGGCCCTGGCCCTCTATGGGCTGTAGCGCCACCCATATTATTATATTATATATACTTTGAACTATCTTAGTTGTAAAGAACTTTTGTTCTGTATCTCTAAAATAATACATGTTTTTATTTTAAACTGTACAAATCAAACTACAAATAAATTGAAGTTGAACTTGAATTGAAAGCCTGAAACCTCGTGATATCTAACATAAGTGAAAGTGAAGTTCGTGTACTGCCATTATTTATCCAAACCGTCACCGAAACTTAGGGAAAACTAAATTAACTCTGGGGACCACTCTGCACCACCGATGTTAATTCAGTAAATCAGAATCTTAAAGTCACTTTTGAATTTTCAAATCGCCAAAATGGTTACACCAGAATTTATCGATAAGATTCATTGAATGATATAGGACCATTGAAGAATTAAAGTGCTTGAACTGTGAAGCTATAAGCGCTTTAACTAAGCGACCACATCATATTTTACATGGAAATATAGACCTTACACAAACCCTGTGTCAACATTCAAGAATTGATAAAAAATACTGCTGCTTGATTTAGACTTCTGTGATTATTTTCCTTTTTCAAACCTGAACCAAGATAATTGTGTTTAAAGCATATTATTTCCTGTTTTTTGGAGGAAACGAAAACATTTGATTTTACTGGATTTTACTGGATTTGACATAAAACTGGATTTGTTGGGAAAAGGTCACAAGTCGTCTTGAGCGTTGGATCCGAAGACGTTTTATTAGGTGTATGCGGCTGTGTAGTCCGTACAGTTAGTAGTTAAATCCTTGCCATTAACTCACAGTATCAAAGAGTTCACGCAGAACGTTTCTCACAAAACGACGATCTTGTCTGCCACAGAGCAAGTGTGTTCGTTGCCGCCTTGATGGAGCAGCGAGATATCTCCATCGTCGTCCTGCACAACCTGACGGGCTGGTAGGAATGTCAAAATTAGATGTGACGCTCTTTAGCTTGTCTCAATCCACACTGTCAGCTACGGCCTTAAACATTCATTTAAGATATTGACATATCAGATGAATGAAGAATGGTTTCAGACGTTCAAACAAAAGTTCAGAGAGGAACTTGTACGCGATGTTTCGGATATTGATCCCTTGATAGTTGGCGCTGTCTATAGGGTCTCCTTGCTTGTGGTATGTGTATACTATCGCTAAATGGTAACCAAGTGACCGCTACAGTCTTAGCTTAGTACTAGTTTTAACTTCCTTTCTAAAAGCACCAAAAGCCTGCTACACCAAGCCATCTTACAAAAAAAAGGCTCTCAGCTCAACATTCCCTTCAGATCGGACTGGAAGTTTTACAGTCTCCTCTGTCAATCTACATAGACGTATCGAAGACGGGTGAAAGTGCGTACTACACTTGTCTACTCAGCATTAGGAAGTGTCAACAAAAACAACACAAACACAGTCCTGGTTCAAAAACTATGTGGTATCTAATAAGGACATTACCACTTTCCCGGATAGCCTAAGAACTGTCCGGCTACTCTTTTTCAATACTTAGAGTTAAATAAAAGACTTGTCATAAAGCTGTTACCAGCGCCAATTGATTCCAATCTGTGTGATATCACAATGGGCTTATGTTTCCCCAAGAGAGGCTGTTATCTGCATTCTGAGCTCGATTTCCAGAGACATTCCACGATTCCAGAAAAAAAAGTACAACAAGCACATATCTTTGAACCCCACTCTAATCTGTAAAAAGTACAAAGCGAATATTGCATGATCCACACAATTTGCCAGGAACCTAAGCCAAAAAGTGGAACACAAAAGTAACAGCAAGAAGAACACTCCAGACAATTGCAAAACAGGAAAGCATCAAATTAATTTCATCCATCAGAAAGATGTGTCATCCGGCCAATCGCGGATGCAGATGCATGTCAGCTTAGGATTTGCTCATCTCTCCGAAAATTAGGTAGAAGTACACACCGAGCACAGACTCCCTCTATATCCTTATTGTGTTGAGATGATGCCGAGGAAATGGGATACTCCCATTTGAAAATATGTATGCCACGGTGTCGCATTTGCATGCATGTAGGTCTGACTGCCCTGTTTTTTCCTGCCTGCTGACATCCCGGGTGAAAATATGTGACTTTGATCTGCTGTGATGATAATCAGCGAGGATATAATTTTTAGCACAGCGCATAGAGTGAAAAACGAAGCGGATTTGTTTCCTTTTTAGGTCGCTAATATGTCCCGGCACATTATCAAGCTGTCGGCTTGAAGTCAGTTCGTCATATTCACCATTAACTGATAGAAAAGGGAAAACAGTGAAAAAAACGTAAAAGAAAGAGGCGGGCTTTTCAACTTCAACCTACGGAAACATTGTTTGTCATTGGATGACACAAATGATAGTGGTGACGGAGTCGCAGCTGAATGCATTTATCTATTTCGAACAGTGTTAATGTGGGACACGTTACTGAATCGGCAACTATTATTCACTCCTTGTTACTGACTTCGCCATTTCCCCCCTCACGAGCGCTTAACAGTAGGCGCCGTTCATGATTGCGCTTTGTGCAGATGCTTTCATTTACAGAGAAGACTGATGAATTTCCAAGCGGTAATCGTCGAGAAACACGTTAGTGTCGGCAATTAAGTTACACAGATCTTAAAGTTCACACTACTCGGCAGTGTCAAATGAAATGGGTCCACCGGGTGTCATTTCTTAGACTCGCACACGGTTGAACGTTTGGGAATAATAATTCGTAATTGGTGAACATATTTAATGGCGTCGTCGTCGTCGTCTTTCATAAAACAAAGTTATTTCCGTTTCATGAATGACGCCCGACCGCTATGAGAACATTTAGTGGGACAGGATAATGCGGACAGTAGCCTTCCTGTTTGGAAATACTGCGGCATTTTGCTGGTGAATGGAAAGATGGCAAAGTACGAGGTGGCAAGGCGGCAACAGCTTTTCATGGGAAACAAAATAGCCGGGAATCCTAACCGAGTGTGTATCTGTGTGTTTGTGTTTTTTGAGTGTTGGTTGGTTGAGTTCACTCTTATGTGTAAATGCACATTATGCGGATCATGTACCTGGTGACTCGTTAGGTATCGACCTGCATGTGGTATACCACTGTTTAACGTTATATTCTTTTCTTGTTCTTTTTTTTTTGCTTTCTGTGCCACCCGTTATGCATAATAGCTCGAAACTGATGTTTCCCATTGTGTGTGGTTGTCGTAGTTTTGCCTGAAAGCCATTAGTTGCAGTCCAATTCACTGCGGATATGAACGGTAATTGTAAGGACATTTAGCCCGTATCTCATTTTTATTCTTTGCAAATAAGACAATTTGTCCATTCTTATTTCTCGCATGTTGAGTTGTGACAAAGGCTTCTTAGGATAATTGTTATTTGTCTTGGACATTATAGTGGGTGAAAAGATATTAATTTTAGCTTATATAGTTTCAGCAACTTTAAAATGCCAGGAATGTAGGTAGGGTTCAAAATAAGACCGGAACCAATTTTATGCCTTGCTCGGATGTTGCCTATTTTAAACATTATTTCCTATCGTTGTTATATGGTCAGGCTGTACTATATTCTGTTTTTAAAGACAACGTGATGGACTGGAAACAGTGCAACCGGTGTCATTAAGAATCACTGCAGCTTTAGCTCAGCCTTAGATCTTCATTGAAGTTAGAAGAAGTAAGAAGTTCGAAGTTTTTTAGTTTCTACTAGCTGAGGCCATACATAACGTTCGATTCGGATTGGTTCATAATTTTCTTGTGTTGCACACCATTCCAATTCACTTTACTCGAGCTGGGGTTTCGGAAACTTTCATACTCCAATGCTCAATTATCTTTATGTCCAAAAGATCGTTGATAAATCTAGGTACCGTATGCGAAGGAACCGTCCATAAGCATTTACTCAAATGAAGCTCAAAAACCATCCACAAAAGGTTACCAACTACGTGTCTTTACTGAAAGACACAACTCCTCAGGCTCACAAGGATTGAGAATCGTATAACCACAGGCTTTCTTACTCGACTCTGCTCAGTAAACAAGCGTCTGCAGATGACAACTGCAAAATATGCAACGAAGACGAAGAAACTGCAGAGTAGATACTTTGTCACTCCAACTGTCTTCTCAGTGCACGTCATCGACACATAGGCGGATACTATCTTGAAGCGGACAAAATGTCCACTAATTCACTGAAAAACATACTAAGTTTCATTACGAACTGAGGCTCCCTGCGTGAACTCTAATGGGCAGTTTCACAATGCACTTTTAGACTCCACTTTTGGCAAGCTTTTTTAAGTTTCAGTTAAGAGATTTATTCGATTTCACAGATTCGTCAAAGCGTTGAGCTGAGCTTAGATTTGTAGTTTAAGTTAAACGACAGCACATTGTTGATTAGGGCTCAGTTTCATCATTTTTCGCTCTAATTTTCTCGCGTACTTTTTTCTCTCTGACATCTGCTTTTCGAAATCCCTTCTTTGCATTGAAACCATTTACAATGGATTCCTATACCACAGCTTTTCACTTCCCTGGTTGTAAGGCGAGCTACAAAAATAATGCACTAACAGTAATTTAAAAGCACAAGGCATAGCAAAAATATCGAAGGTGCGTGCATTTACTCAAATTAAAGCTCAGATTAATAGACCAAATAATTGCCGAGCGCTTTATCCAAACGAAGTTCAACTAAACTCAAGTTCAGATTTGTCTGTTAAACCGGACGAGTTCAACCAAAAACTTGAACTCTGCTCCACGGTTTAGCTGAAAGCCTTCACTGTGAATGTGGGCATAGATGGGGAACATCACATTATGTCCCATAAGATCAGCTGATCCGCTCCAGCTCACCACAGCTCCTGCAAGTTATTTCTTCCTATAGCTGCATTTTTCTACATACAAAATTTCATAAATTTATGAAATCCTTTTATTTTGTTTTTTCATGTTTCACTTGTTTTTATAGAAAAATTCTTAATTGCGGTATTAGCTTAAGGAAAACATGTGTTTTGTGTTAAAAACGAATTTTGAATGAGGTCACAAAATTAAAAGAGGTACATTTTTTGACAAGCTGTCCAGCTCAACTTATTTTTTTCTACACCATAATCCACCCCATCCTTTTTTTAGCTACAAAAACACCTGCTGTATTCCAATGGAACAAGACCTGCATTTTTAGCCGCAAGGCTGCTAATGGTTGCACAATACAACAAAAACGGATTTAGATTTGTTTAATTTCGATTCTTTTTAACATTTCACGCAGCTTACTGTTGTGCATTTAGTGTAGATCACTTTACATGTGCAATATATTGGCTTCACTTCTTGCTTTTTTTTTAATCCGATGATCAGTAATCTCGCTTACCTCCTCCAGAGTGCATTTCATTTCTAATACTGTCTCTACAGCCCACAAACCCAGGAGTGGAATTAGATCATACGATAGTTGAACGTCACTCTTTCCTTGTTCAATTAATACGCTCCACAAAAATATTTCTCAAAGTGACATCATCTTGCAATTTTTGGCTGCATATGTTACACTTTTTTTCCAGTGTTCGCAATAATTTGTGGTTTTGGTTCGTACACTCGGAATATTTTTGCATTTTTCGGCTACATTGGGTCACGACATGTCTGTCATTTTTTATCTTGAATTGTTCATTGGTTAGCGTATAAGTAAGCATAAATACTTTGTGTGGTGTAGACTAGAACTTACTGGAGCAAATGGACACCTCATTAAGAGAAGACTTGTGTTACTTGAAGGACCAGCGGACAGATGACAACTTGAAACCTATAGTTTTTTATCCCCATACCACATACACATCGCACAAATGTTCATTATCGAGGCACGTGTACGTGTTTTTTTAACGACTTTTTAACATTCATTCTTTTTAATGACTTTTTCCAACATCACAAGCAATCGACTTTTGAATGACCCACAGGGTACAGCAAACAACTTTTTTATGAAATTACTTTGCATGCACTCGCTTTAAAGTGCGTAGATACATATGTATTGAAATATGTCGGTATATTAAGCGCATGAATGTCACAAATTGCCTAGGGTACTATAACCTCCGGGAGAGGGATAAGATGTAAAGTTCGTCTTAGGTCGCAAACGCTGGGGTAACTTAGTTAAGGTTAGGTTATTGGGCTGTTAGTAAGATTGCCGGCACATTCAGACAATTTTTGGTCCATTGTAATACCATACCGATACTCAACTTATGTGATTAGAACCCAACTGCAAAGGTGGACTGGACCAGATTAAAGCCTAAGGGATTCGAACCGCGGACCCCACAAACCCAGTGCAGACGAGATAGACGTGCTATCTCCTCCCAATCCACGAAGTACAAGTACAAAAACTAAAACAATAACAAACCCAAGAAACTCGTTCACTAATGTTAAGGAAATCACAATCTATTGTGGTATAAAATGAACACACTTTTTTGTTTTTCATTGCTACTCAGGCAATTTTTACCCATAATTTAAAATGTTCTTTCAAGCTGTCCAAATGGACCAGGCTCGATAAAACAAAGCTGGAGAATGTCAAATTCATCGCACAGCCCATTCAACCATACTAGCTGTGCTATTTATCTGATTCGCACTCCGGCAGCCGCAGCGGGGCCGGAGTGAGCCCAGGAAGCTGCAGTACTCATGTACTCGCAATCGAGTTAAGTGATCATTTCATCTGAGGTCCGGACATGCTTTAAGTGCGTTTCGTTTCGTTCAAGTACCACATATCGACACAAAGAATAGATTCACGATTAAGAACAAAAACAAATCCGACCAAAACAAAAATGTTGCTTTTATGATGAGCACACTGGATCGATTGTACAGAGCTACCAACACTGTGATCACCACGCCGCGGACAACAGAATTGTCTGTCACAAGCCGAATTGTAATACGCAAGAATGATAACTATTCATAAACCAGAAGTCAATGACATTCATTAAGTTAAATTATAAGCGATTTTCAAACAATTCACACACACAAATGGTTACATTGTGTTTTTCAATTTACTGAATAAATTAGGCGCGCAGCAATATTTTTAATATTGTCTTTTTTTTTCCTCTGCAGTCAACCCATTCAAACAAACAACTTAAAGAAATTACCGAAGCTCAGAACTTAACAATGACCTCCATTGTGCTGAGGTATGTTTCTATTTACAATTCATTACATTCATGCATAAAGTACACCACCTCCGGTAAGTCCCGGCGATTTGTTTATTCTTCATGACCAAAACTATTTTCATACTACGGACGGTGGTGTTTCTTACATTAGCTAGTTTTGTCGCCGAGTCACACACCCATGTGCATTAGTGATTATAATTTATGCAAGCCACATGTGTTGTGCGTGGATATTTAATGGAATTCTTCATACGGTTAAATTTTTTTTTGTTCTCTTGTCCATTAGGCGGTCACGGTCTTCCATCAGGGAATCTAATTTATAGGGGGTTATGTCTAAGCCAGTTATGGGAGTTGCTGTAAAGCATCTAATCCTGGGCAAGTAAGGCAGCCAATCTGATCGCATATCATCAATGAACGCTTCAGAACTTGTGCAGACATTTGTGATGTATTTTGAGAAGCTGATCGTCTGACGCTACTAGAGCGGATTTTGCGTTCCACTGGAACTTAAACATTTCAAATGCCAGCTAGTGTCAGAAATGATTACTAATAAGCTCGTTATAGTAATTTAAAGACGAAATTGTGCTGATTCAAACGCATTTGCTGACGATTTGGTTATGCTTATACTTCCAGACAGATCTTCAGCGCGCACTCGATAGGCTTGTGAACGTATGTGCATATGCTGCGATGACGGCCAACGTGGACAAATCAGAGGTTATGTTATGTGGAGTCCCATTGAAACAGGTGGAGAAGTTCAAGTATCTGAGGATCTTTTTCAAGACAGATGCTAAGCTTTCCTGTAGGATTGGCGAAGATAGATCAACATTAAACAGCCTAGAAGATTTGTAATCAGAAAGGCCGACTGTGTTGTCAAAGCCAAGTTACTCAGTGTTTATTCCAACTCTCACCTATGGTCATGAAATTTGGGTAATGACCGAAAAAATAAGATCGCGAATTCAAGCTGCCGAGATGGGAGTTTTTGGTCCTGGCCGGGTTAGGGTAAGAAACACTGCAGTGCGCCGAGAACTCAATGTCGAGCAGAAACTTCTTCGAAAGGAAAGAGCTACGCTTCGAGGGTTTCGAGGTGATCTCTAGTGCTTGCTTTACCCCAATGATCATGCGGGTTAGACGTTAAAAATAGCCGAAATGTTGTGATCTACTTTCGGGGTAAACGTAGTATATGGCCCCTATGTGGCCATATTGGTGTTCTTTTACCATTTGTTCTCACGATTCGGCATTGTTGGACTGGACCAGATTAAGTACTAATGGATTCGAACTGGTGACTCCACCAACCAAGTGCAGACACTGAACCAACTGCGCCATGCAGTCGTTTGACGCTGTGCTATCTCGCCCCAATTCACGAAGCACAAGTACAAAAACTAAAACAATAACAAACCCAAGAAACCGTTCACTAATGTTAAGGAAATCACAATCTATTGTGGTATAAAATGAACACACTTTTTTGTAGAATTGCTACTCAGGCAATTTTTAGCCATAATTTAAAATGTTCTTTCAATACTGTCCAAATGGACCAGACTCGATAAAACAAAGCTGGAGAATGTCAAATTCATCGCACAGCCCTGTGTTCTGACCATTCGCTCGACATGACAGGAAACTCAAGCTCGCTTAACCGGATTAAGTCGCTGTTCAGTCTCCTCCGCCAAAAGCCACCATACGCGATCAAATATTATGTGAAGATCGTTTCTCTCGAAGCAACCAAGAACATTCCGCTTTAGTCAAAGTTCATGTTACAGAGCCATTCAGCAGGACTGGAACTATCAAGGTCTGTGGAGAGAGGGCCTCCATGCCCAAGCATACAGAGACTAGCAAAGGTGATCCTTCTGGTTATCTCGGTGGTGTGGCCATGGATTGTATTCACTTCGGAGCTGAGATAGACAAAGTCTTTCCCTATATCAAACCTTCAAATCATAGCTGCCTGTTTTGTCCAAGACGTTGTGTACACAACTGCATATCTAATTTAAACGCCCGATGAAGAATTCTCGCTTCTCTATCAAATTAGTAAGGCACTAACCCTTAGCACACTGAACAGCCCACACCTGCTCTACGGCTCGATGTTTCGAAAAATCGTTAGTATCTTTGAGTGAAAAGTGTGCGTCCATATGGCAGATACATAAGTCCATCATCCCGTACACGAAACGAGACCTAAGTGTGGCATAGCTATGAAGAGGACTTGAGCCACGGTCCAGTCCGAAAAGAAACAGTACGGCAACCAACAAAGGACGTAAATATACTTAAATAACGGTTTAGATCATCGACCCTCGGTTTTAATTCTTACTCTAAGGCTTTCAAGGTTTCTTTCGATTTTACAACGCATCAAATGATCCATTCGCTATAGGCTCTCTATATCATGAAATACAACTCTAGACTATTCTCTTTGTAGGTTATAATGCAATTAGCCTTTAATCTGGTCTCTCCAAAATTGTTGTTCCTGTCTTCCTGCGGTTCCTTCAGTGACCCATGGGTGGCCTAAAATTGAGCAGGCATATCCTCAACGGTCACGCTGTCAATCATTCTCCTATCTAGCTCACTACAATGATGAAATAAACGTTAAGTATTCACACAACTTACGAATTAACGACAATCTCAACAGCATAAAGCATGAAAAACCTATTAACAACCTAAGAAGATTTTGTTGCACGTTTGGATGGTTTACAAGCCTGATGCACCATTTAACGAGTCGCTAAATATAACCACAAACAAATTCAATTTCATAAAGAGTTCATAAAATGCCTCAAATATTTGCCGACTTTGTACCAGTTGGACAAACAACCATTTTCAGAAGAAAATAACAAACATACGATTGGCGATAATCAGAAAAGTAGACAGATACGCAATATGAAATGAAAATCGCTACTGTGAAAAAAACTGCTGAGATGATGGCTACAAAGACATTCTATCTAACGATCGTCTATTAAGCTATGACAAAGATCTTGAGATAACTTTTCACGCGACGAAGGCGCCAGTGATTTAAGCCAGTGGTGATAAGCAGTGCTTTCTGTCAAGGCGAGGGTTAGATGCTAATTTCTAGTTACTGTGGTGAGGATAATTTTAATCTCAACTTGAGATGGGAATACAAAGTCACATCTTGTCAGCTTAGAACTTCGAGAACGGACACATCAGCGGATATCAAGAAATGTTTTTGGCTGTGGCGATATGGTATGTTCCTCAATTGTGTGTGGTGTAAAAGAACCACATGTCACAGAGGTCAAAGAACACATTAATTCCTGGTTAGGCTGTATCCTAGTTTTGTTTAATTTTCATTTTGGCATTTGGATGGGTTCGAGTCTGATATCCACGAAATAAATGCTGGTGTTCTTCAGGGATCTGTTCTGTCTCCGACTCTTTTTATCATTTTTACAAACCATCATTAAATAATATCAGTTTGTGAAACATAATACATACACATGTGCATCCATTGAACCACTTCATCTTATGTCACAGCTCAGCTCTACATGACTTGAAAAAGGTTCACCAGCTGATTTGATTCAGCGAAAAAAATCAGTTCAATATCTTTGTGTGTGAGGCTCCTAAATCTCGTCACAGAACTGTACCTTTCCGTTTTTGTAACCGACAGTCGCTCCGCAAATCATCACTTAAAAATGTGAAGAGGAACATACAATTTACATACTTCGAGCGAAATGACTCATTACTGTCTTATGAACACTGAACGAACCCATTTATTGAGCTGTCATTACATCAGTCATAACATTCAGTAGAAATACCAGTTTCACAATAAAAATTCACCGTCATACCGCCATCATACCACCGCCATCCAACCACGACTCCAGCTTGGCACTTAAAAAAAAAGATATAAAAATATGCCAACACGTATACGCGTACTCATGCTCTGCTTTGTTCAAACACACAAGCAGAAAACTCTATATACTCGTTCATGCATTTATCCCTAAGCCTTACTTGAAGAGACACACACACACACAAACAAACATCAGCTAAACCCATCAACACACCCACATCCCGGCTATACCTGGAGGCGGCAACGTCCACTTTTTATTCGAGCGTAAAGCAACGCAAAAAAAAACAACAAAACAAGAACTTGGATCGTGGTTACCCATATGCCTGGAGATACCAAACACAAGGTAATGCGCACAAGAGAAAGACGATAAGAAAACCTGTTTAAGGTTGAAATGTGGCTTGACATTTGCCAGACAGTGTTGAGGAGATCTTCACCTGACAGTGGAAAATTTCTATAGAAAGGAAAACTTTGACATACTTGAATGTTATGTACAGTACGTGCATGGTATGTACATTATGTGATGTGTTGGTCTGAGATCTTTCGATTTAAATAATAACGGGCGGTTGTAGGATTGCATTTTTTGGAGAGCGTAAATTATACGCCTTGGGAAACCTACAGGATTCGTGGTTTTATATTCGCGTTGGTAAGGACGTTTCTGGACTGACGTTGAAACAAAAAAGAAGTTATTTCGCATTTTTGAGTTAACACGGCGTATTCACGACGGTGAAGAATAGTCTTCTTCAACTTCGAAGTGTGGAAAACATAATCTCATGTGTGAAAGCACACTACTATGCCCAAATTAGTTTTTATTGGTATACGTAGGTGATCGACCCAAGTGCAGTGTATACCAATTTTGTGTTGCTATCCTTTGAACAGCAACGTTCCAGAAAGATTAGAAGTGGTGTGTTGACTTCAAATCGTCAATTCAGAACTGTTAGCTGAAATGGTTGCTTCTTTAGCCTCACACAGTCCAAAACAATGCATACTCCGTCCGCTTTCGCTTCCATGACAGATTGTATATGATCAATTGTTAACTGTAGCGAACTCAAATTTTATCAGTCTAGTGACGCATATTTTTAAGACTTTTTGTCACACTTGTCCGAACAACAATGCTCGAGCTTTCCTCAAGTCACTTCAATATTTTTCCGACAGTCAAGTGGCAAAAAAAGCCTTTCTTACATTTCCCCTCCTTGCCTTCAATATTGAGGTATCGCCAACGAAATTAGAGTTTGAAACAACAGCCTTTGCTCACATAAATATAAGCAAGTTCTTATTTGAAAATAAAAGGGAACCGGTCTCGTGTCGTAATGAACTGTCATCGAAAATTGACAGTCACACAATTTCACTATTCTAAAAGCAAAGTAAACAGCACTTGTGTTCGTCGAAACTAGTTAGGTTATGTAGGCAGAGCGTCAGTAAAAACTCCTTGGTAAGCACGGTGAAAACCTATGCTGGGAACTAGAGCACACCTGCATCCAAGGCAACGAAAAAACGGCAAGGCGAGTGACAATGAATCTCGGCCGATCCATTACGCACTCATACCGCTCAACTCTCTAAGAAGACGAAACACGAAAACAGGCAGACGATGCCCTGGATATAGCTAAAGTTCGCTGGTTCTATCTGGAAAACGGAGTCTTAGCAAGAGCCTTGTGGGCGACGTAAAGCAAAAAGGACGATATCGATATCACTGATCGCCTTTTTGCAAGCACTCAAGAATCGCACACAATTAAAATGGAAGAAACATGATCTATCCAACATCTGCTTTGCGAATGAACAGTTCTAGCAAGGATTTTCAGATTCTTTGCAGATCTGGAGGAAGTGTGTGATGTAGAATCTCATAAAGTTCGGAAAGGTATCCAGATGGTTTTAGCAACAAAAAGTCTCATGGTAGTAAATACAACATCTATTCAAGGGCCCACATTACTCAACATGTTAGTCCAAGTGAACCACGACCGTAAGGTCCTTAGGGTACCCTCTTCATCTGATGAAATGCCAAAACCAATCCGACTTTAAAGCAGCCGAGAAGTGTCACCGAAAATAATGTTGGTCAATTTAAATTTAAACAATACTCTTCAGTTACCTCAAAGGAAGAATAACTGCTGCCAATCGCTGCTTCTTTGGGCTAAGAAAGCAATTGGTAAACAAAGACCTCTCTCGAACAACCAAGGATAACGCTTAACAAGACCTTAGTCCTGCTATATGGCGCGGAGGCATGGACTTTGCCAAGGCGGATAAAGCTCCTCTTAGTTGCTACGAGAGGAAAGTTCTTCGTGTGATTTTCGGTCCCGTCTGGTGAGTGGAGGAGGAGATATAATGACGAACTTTACGGGCTGTTCAGCGACATCGACTTAGCCAGAAGAGTGAAGATCGAACGATTGACATGGCTAGGTCATGTAGAGTGAATGGAAACCAATGCTCCGACCCGAAAAGTCTTCGAATCCACCCCCGAGGGACGGCGCAGTAGAGGACGACCGCGACTCAGGTGGCGTACGCAAGTGAAAAGGGACCTCAATAAACTATGCGTGCGAAACTGGAGACAGCTAGCTAATGATCGAGCTAGCTGGAGACACTTGTTGGTTGAGGCCCAGGACCGCCCCAGACTGTAGCGCCACCTTAAGGAAGTAAGTAAGTAGCTTTCAGTTACTACAGAAGTTTAGAACCAGAAAAACAGCTGAAATCTTCATTGTATGCTTAAGAGAAATATGAAGTAAATTCTTTTAAGAAAGCACTAAGATCCGAGGGAGGGGAAATACACACTCTCTGGCCACGAGTAGAATGTCTTGCTTAAAAAGAACCAGAATAATAGGCGTATGCAAAAACTATGGAGGCCAATGTATTTAAATGTTACCACTTCAGCAGTGTAATTTAGCTTAAATAGCTTTTGTTGAAAGATTACACATGTGAAATTGCGTGCGTTCGTGAAAGATGAATGAAATGCGTTGTCGGCTAGTCATTCACTTCATTTGGAGTCTTAGTTTAACAGGAAATGTTATTTTATCTGGAAACATTGTTTTGGTATATTTTTAGTTTCGCATTTTCAGTGCCAGTGACAATCGGACAGAAGTAAGCACTGTCTGTATTCGTCTTCACAGCCTATATATGCATTGGGGTTCGTCGTAGATGTTAAAGTGTTATATTCAAATCAGGGAAAAAACTGTCAGGACTACTAGGCCAAGTATATAGTGGCGTAGTCTTTAAATAGAAATCCAAGAGCCCCCGAGAATGTTTGTTTAGACACAAACATAGATGTACAGAGCTACGATTAAAAAGCAAAAAAGCACAACACAATCTCTAATGGTCCCCAGTTCAAGACAACAACTTATCTGTTTCTCCACTTTCATTCCGCAATTCTTCTATGTCATCG
This sequence comes from Eristalis arbustorum, assembly GCA_916610145.1. Lineage (NCBI taxonomy): Eukaryota > Metazoa > Arthropoda > Insecta > Diptera > Syrphidae > Eristalis > Eristalis arbustorum. Next base: position 29,402,803 of record OU744319.1, on the reverse strand, counting down.
TTCTTCAGTGAATCTTGATCTCGTCTGTAGTCTAAGCAGGCTCTATACTCCATTTTCTCTGTGTGTGCATTGATCTTGGTAAAAAGAACCAAAAAAACTGACAGAATCAGTTACTAAAGGGGATCGCATACGCCAGGGAAGCCATATGCACGCTCTATTCACTGCAAATGATATTAAGTTTTCTCTGACATCAGATCAAATCAAAGTATTTTCTCTTGCCTCAAATGCCTTCCCATCTTGCCATCTTCCCATCTGTACACTTTCGTCGCGTGTATTAGCTCGTGTGAGTCACAAAGAGGAAGCAAATGTGCTCCCTCAGCATTGGCTAGAAACAGATTCGACGTGACTATGCATAAATGCATAAATCATCTAAGGCTAACTTCAAAACCGCAACTAAAACACCGACGCTCCCATGAGATGACTGAGTTTATTAAAGCAAAAAATACAAAACCCCTTCATATTGTATAGCTGACGCAGTGCTGCCGCCAGTACTGGTACTGCATTGATTCGTAATTGGAATGCAGCCTTCCGCTAGAAATCGACAAATGCTGTTGCATCTGCGGTCATCTAAATCACAGGTGGTAAAGCCGCCCAGAGTCAGATGCGAACGTTGCCATCACCAATACACATCCATTGTTACCATTTCTCACAGCAGTACGCGCTGTCTGAAACGGAATTTACACTGTGATACTGGAAATCCAAAACCAAAGCGAAGCATTGATGAACATCAGAGGAAGAGACCCATCACTTGTATGCGACAGACAGAGTTTTGGTTTCTGGCTTCGGACTCCCCTTATTATGCACACAAATACAGGTTTGTGTTTTGTTTGAATGTGTGCGAATGTTTATTTATTTGAATTGCTTTGTCGTACATTTGCCCCCACAGTACACAAACAAAATTCTCTGGATATGACGAGTCGATTGGTGTTGGAGTTCATAAAACGATCGCTTTGGGCCGATGTTTATTCCTGAACACTTTCAGCAAAATGGCAGATATTCAAATATTATCCAGACGTTGGTTTTTTGGTTATTTTGTTTCGTGCGTTTTTTTTTTCGAAATGTAAACACAACACTGATGGAAAATTCTATGGTTTCACATACACATATGAACTAGCAGCCAATCTGCGGATGGACATATGCAAATTTCAACTTTTGTTGACAATTTATTTGCATTCGTTGTTGGTTACATTGGTCCATCGAAAATGTCTGCTTTTCCATTCCGTAAAGCCATTCTAAGTGTCTTTGGAAGAAGACATGTGACAGAACTATTCGGATTCAATTGAAGCCAGTCTCACTCATCTCAATTGACGTTGCCTAGAAGACGCTGCAATTGTTAATAACGGTGTAGTACTACGAAGATCAGTGCTACCAATTCGTGGTGTGTAATTTCCTGGCACCGAGTTGAAGAGGTACACGAAAAGGTATACAATTCGCAAGAATGTGGTTATTTTATCTAGTGACGACCGTGTTTCTGCTGTCAGTTACCATGAACTTGGATGCAGGTTGTCTGTCACTTTGCAGTAAAATTAATCTGAGGGGATAAGACCTGAAGTTGCTTGGGACTATCTGTTCTTTGGGATAAAGTGGGCTATTCCTGGTGATCCGCAAGAGTGGATTGAAAGTGATTCATTAATTACAAATCCGATGGGGTGCTGTCAATAACTAGTAACACTTTATTCCTCGTTCACAGCAACTGGACGACGAGGGCCGATTCTACTGGTTGTATGATTTAAAAGACCCAATAAAGCAGTTATCAGTTCAAAACTGTATTCCTGCCGAGAGTGATAGATGGGAATGAAGCCATCAAAATACGCACCATCTGGTTGTTACATCAGAAATAAGTCCGACAAAAGAAGATGCGTTTGAGACTTAAAGGCCGACTTTCACGATAAGCCAATCATTTTACAATACCAATAGATTCATATGTAAGATATGGTATGGTAGGAAAACGTACCCTATGAGTGCAATTTAAGCGTCGCTTGCCGGGTCCACAAGAAAGGAGACCCCTTCAACTGAGCTAACTACCGAGTGATAAGTCTCAGCCATCGCCTATAAGACCTTCTCTGCCGTTTTGTGTGATTACCCAAGAGATGCAGATCGACAACCACCACCTATTGGTCGATTTTAAGACCGCTTATGACAGCGTGCATAGAGACGAGTTCTACAACGCTGTCTTGTTTTGACATCCCAGCCAAACTCGTCGGGTTGTGCAGGATGACAATGGAGAACTCTTGCTGCTCCATCAAGGTCGGTAACGAACTCACCGAGACCTACAATCTCATAAAAGGTTTTAGGCAAGGCGACGCGCTGTCAAGTGATTTGTTCAAAATCGTTCTGGTGAAGGTCAAATAAAACTCACTCGCCAACACTAGAGGTACGATCTTCCAGACATCCGTACAACTGTCAGCGTACTCCGATGACACTGCCGTAATTCGCCTTCAATGAGGCGTTTGATAGCATTGTAGCAAAAGCGACTAAAATGGATTTAGCGGTAAATAAGGGCAAAAAAGTACATTCTGTCAACACGGAAAGACACACACATCGGCGGCTCGGACAGAGCTTTTACAGAAACTTTGAGGTATTCAAGGATTTTATAAATCGTGTTTGCAGTGAACAGCGACAATAACATCAGTATGGAGGTCAAAAGCAGAATTACTCTTCCCAATCGCTATTTATTTGGGCTCAAGAGGCGATTGAGTAACATCTCAGCCATCTTACGAAAGACCAAGCTGCCCTGATCAATGACGACGAGACTCCTTCTAAAACGGACGAAGATGCCCTTGGTCCTTTTTGGAAAAAAAAAACGTTCTGCGTGCGATCTTTGATCCTCGTTGCGTTGGTGAATTGTCTGAGCTGTACAGTGGCATGTACCTAGTTAGGCGTCTTCGAACCCAAAACTTAATTTGTCTAGGTCTTGTAAAGCAGATGGACACCACAGATCCGGCCCGACGAGTATTCGAATCCGAGCCATTGGGACAACGCAACATGGGATGTCCTGGATTCAAATGGCACACAGAATTGAAGAAGGTGTGCTCGTTGGTTGAGACCCAGGTCCACACCGGACTGTAGCGACGAACAAAGAAGAAGAAGACCGTCAAATACATTCACTTTTCACTGAATAACCGGAAACCACTGTTTGAAACGGCTGTTGACTTATAATGCTACACACATGAACTCCATTTACCAAAAAACAGTGAAAGATCACGAACATATTGGATTACTCACCACACACTAAAAAAAATCAACAATTCCCTCATCTTCCGGAGAAGATCGGCATATTCCCATCGATCGGAGATTATGCTAACAAGACACGCCGCCTCTGCACAATAATTCGTAAACAAACTCCATGACTTATTAAAAAAATATCATCCATTTAATTATTTCGCAAAACGTGTAAACATCGGAAGACTTCCTAAATTCCAGCACTCGATAAAGCGGAATTTATCTTCAATTTCTTTGGCATAGGTATACTGTCGGTTTTTTTTGTATTTAGATTTGAATGAACTTCAGGTTTGTTTGGACATTAACTAGTTGACGTCATCCACGTCTACAGCATGTACATACGAAGACTTATAAAATAATGTTGTAAAAAATACAAATTTCACAACATTTTGACTTTTAATTTATTTGGTCACATTGCGTGGTCGTGAAGGAATGAACTTTACGAGTGCTTGTCTCAATTATTCTGTCCACAAATAAGTTTCTCACATTTTTTATGGCACTGAATAAGAAGCCTGAACGCATGGGAATATTTTGTAAGGATTGTAAGCAATATCCTGAGCGTGGTCGATTATTCGAACAACCAAAGGTGCTTGATTTCTGCGTAGGAACAATTTAAATTTATTTTGTGGGACAATGCCTGAATCATGCTCGTAAACAGAGAACACTCTATGACTCGTCAAAACCAATTTTTTCTGCTCTTTGTGACGTTCAGCAATAGATAAGGAATAAGGCAAAGAATTTATTTTTCCACCGAAAATCTAGAAGCACCAAAAACACATCCTCTTTTCAGCTTGATAGTAAGATTTTAATTAAAAGAAAACACAGTTCGTTTATGGAATCATAAGGTTGTGTAGGTTGTGTGTTCTGAAGCGCAGTCAGCTCTGGAAGATTCCAGTTAACCCTCTTCAAGACGAGGTTGTTCTCTTTGCTGGGAAGAACTAAATAGTGTCACCTTACGCTTTTTCCATAAACCTAATACCTCGTTGATATCTTGGATAGAAAAGGTCTGGGAAGCTTTCACCAAAACGTTCTGTTTGGACATACACGCCTATGATAAGACTGTCCTTGGTGCAATCCGCACTGAAGCGTTTGGAGCCTCGTGCACCGCATTGCCTTTAATCTGACGCATCGACATCAGCGAGGAAAATACAAAGTCGACTTTGATCGCACTCAGAGCTCCCAGGACTCTGGCGTCACGGATGGCTCCAAGACTAAAGTGGAGTCAGACGTTGGCGCCTTCGTGGAGGACGATAACACCAGACTACAGACCTAGTTGGGTAAAATTACTTGATTGGCTATTGCTTTAATCTGCTTCCAGGATAGTTAAAAAATGCGATTGGATTCATACTCTAAATCCCTAAGGCTGGCTTTGAACGCGGATCACCACGAGATCACTAGAAATGGGGTCGCTGATGAACTTGAAAGACAAGGATCAGAAGTGCTACTCTTAGAACCCGAACCTGCGTTGGTATAATCGCGTCCTTTTTAAGGACTTCCGTCGATGGTTGGGCTTCCCGAGAGTTCAAACGGTCGTGACTAGACTGATCTCCACAGTTTTGCTGACACATAGGTACACCCTATTTTGTCGAAATTTGGCAAGACCATTCGGCATAGATGTGACTGATGTTCGTCGATGCAATGATTGGTTACATCCAGACATTCGCATAAGGACGAGAGGGCGCTGGGCAAGAAGGGATCATCATCACTGCAATTGACACATATGCAACGCACTTTACATCTGTTCCACATATGCTCTAAGAATGTCGGTCTTTAACTAGGAAGAGTGTGGGATATTTATATGCATGGGCTTGTTTGATTTTTGCAAAAGAAGGTGTCACCAACAATTAAGAGCATATTTTACCCAACTCATCGGTCTAAACGAGTAGAAAAGGCTTGTATTCCTTAAGTGAACGAACTCAAGCAATGTTAAATGGTCACTATTTCTTTATTTATTCTCGATGATATTTAAAAACTTGATTACAAAACAAATAACAAATGTTCAAGTTACAAACATTTTATATATGTACATATCTATCTTATTCATTTTAAAAGTCTTCGTTTTATTTCAACACAGTTAATAAGCACAAAAACTGCACAAATATACTCCGTATCTAGTTTCTTTGTTGTCAAACACAACCAATTCATTAGCTCTTCCGCGCATGTAGTGAAATTATTTCCACTACACAAAGGGGAAAACATTTGGAAATTTCATTTCAAATGTCATAACACAACGAACGATTAAAAAAAAACCTACAAATATCTATAAACGCTGTGCTTCCTGTAATGGAGATAGCCAAGGTCTACACGTGAAATACAAAATAAAAAATTACTGGAGTGTGAATTCCGCAAAAGAGAAATGAAAATAAAAACAATACTAATTGAGAGGTTAAAAGCCAACAGAAATAACACGAAACGAACACTCCTACCACAGGCAGATATTCAAAGAAGAGTTCAACGTCTATACGTTTCTGATGAAATACAGAAAATAAAAGAATCGACTAAATTGCTCTTGGACCCCCTACCGAATTGATTTTCTTTTTCTTTCGAAGACCCAAGGTGGTGTGCTTTATATTTTACAAATAGTAAATGATATTTGGTTTTCCATCAATCAGAATTAAAAACCCTCGAGAAGATTGTTCGTTCGATCAGATTTGAATTTCCTTTTTGCAAATATGTATCTGTGTACACAACAAGGCATTCACAACGTGAACATATTTTTAGACACAGGGTGTAAACAAAGCGCTGCCTATGATGACATGTGATGGATTTAATGTCTTCCTCTGTTTCTTTGTTTTGTCTTCGACTCGACTTCGTCGAAGAATCCTCGTGGTTCCGCATGGTCTGGCCAACAAAGGGGCGGCTGTGTGCTCTAAGAATCGGCAGGGTGGCCAGTGGCCAACGGGGATGACGCAAGTTAAAACAAACACCACATTAATTGAGGTGTACACAGAAATTTGCAAGAGCGGGCTACCAGTAGGTTCTGTTACAAAGGACTCGAATTTCATGCCCGAAAAACAGACTCACACCTGCGGTCACGGGCCGTCATTAAGAGGACCTACCAAAGATACGAAATAAGGTACATATTTGTGTAAGTATAAGTAAGCTCTAGCCCCTCCTACCGAAGAGTCAACATCGCTTATCGTGCGGTATTAAATGTCAGAAGTGTCACTTGATGTGGTTCCGTGGGAAGTGAACGAGCATTAATTGCACAGAACAATCAAAGTCTTTCTACTCCTTGGGGAGGATGTGCGTACACACAGACATGTGTATAGTATTCACGTGAGTAATAGGCTGATGCGTAGATTCCAACGCCTACGCCACCGCAGAAACAGAATCATAAATGTGAGCAGGATTTTACCCATAACCTCTCTCAGACATGGGTTCAATAAATTGCGTAGGATAAACGCTGAGTGGATTTTTAATAATAATAAAGCTGAATTTTATGCTCATGTATGCATGTGTGTCGTACATTGGAGCGATATTTATCGATTGATGCGGGGCATTTCAGATTTTATCCCTCTGAAGAGTTGAGAATGGCAACATGAGCTGACGAATTGAATTTTGTTACGTCCTTAAATTGGTTGAGTTTTAGTTCATAAAAACGAATATCATTTCGTTTGTTGTGGCAACAGTCATATCGGCTTAATGCGGATTTTATTACGGGAGTTGATTTGAAGGCGCTCTGATTTGGGAGAAATCTCCCTTCTGTGGGATGTCAGGATGAGGATGACTGTTTCAGCTGATGCATCTTTAAGAAGAACTCGATTAATTGTGTCCTTTAACCCGGGAGACAAGACGGAGGCAACAATCGATAGGTATCGAGGAAATGGATGCAATCATTGGACACTTTGACAAACCCATTTATTTAGTGTACATCGCTTGTGACAGTTTCCATCTTGATGAACGTTTATTGACAAGCTTAGACGACAGAGCGACATTGTTTCACAAGTAGTTTAAAATACGTTGTGTCTATATTGAATGTAGTTTTATGATACGTAAGTTGGTGGTTCCTAAATTTTGTATTTAGGAACAAGAAGTCTTGGACCATAACCCGATAGAATAAGTAATTCGCGAGTCTGTCGTCTGAGTAAACAATGGATTATTTGGGCAAATAAAATGGTATGTATTCTCGATCGGAATGAGCGCTGCATTTCACAAACTCTGAAGGATAAATCCGTTGACGTAGATTGCTAGTGACTTATGAAAGAGGAAGCGTTTGTAATTGCACGTAAGTACTCTCGGTTGAACAGGAAGAAACGCCCCAATCCTACAACTTGCTTCATTGTTATGAAGTGGACTCTTCCCATCTCGAATTGAATATCAAAATGGGTATGAGTTAGAGGAAGTTCGACTTGTGATTTGCGTGACTAGCGAAATATTCGAGTTATCAAAAATACACAGTACTTGTAAATCTTCCGGCAGCCAAATACATGCTCGTGTCCCTGGGTTTTGTCGTATAGTCAATTTTCAGTCATAGTCAGTCTATAAGTCTGAAAATCGAACGAAGACCTGGATAAAGTTGGTATATAGTGACTGACATTAGTTTTCGAATCACTGAAGTGGGCTTTACAGCTGGCACTGATAAGAAACACATCATTATTAATTGTCTGTTAAGTCTGTTAAAGTCGCATTCTTGGAGCTTGGTGTCCCTAATAATAATATATAATATAATAATATGGTTGGCGCTACAGCTCATAGAGGGCCAGGGCCTAGCTTCTCAGCAACCACTAGTGTTGTGCGTGCTATTGTTCCCTTACGAGTGGAAGGGACCTACAGTTTTATGCCGACTCCGAACGGCCAAGTTTGAGAAGCTTTTTCCAGACAGGAAATACTCTTTGAGCATTGTCAGTGACTCGAAAGAGGTGGTGCCGTGAAAATTATTTGTGTCGCACAGAGCAGGAATCGAACCTACGACGTTGAGATTGGGGTCAACGCACATACCCACAACGCCACGGGCCACCAATTCCTATTAAGTTGCTTTTGCCAAAAATACCGAAGAAGCAGAAATACAATGCAAACTCGATTTACACAACGTTCGATTCACGCAAATCTTCGGTTTTCGCAACACTAAAATCGTCACGCCTCTTGACTATATGAGTGCAACTTCTGATGTGTATTAATTTGTTTTTATTTGCATGTACTTAATTTTCTTCTTGTTAATGTTAAGACCGAATTTGCAGTTCGACCATTCAACCTACATATGTGCATGGCGAAGAGAACAATTACCCCACTAGAAGACAACAACCTCAGTTTCTGCAACGGCCTTGATTTCTATTAGTTGCGCAAATCGAGCGCATCGTGGCTAGTACTTGTGATTTATATACACGGTACTAATATAAGTACCAAGTTTACCTCTATCTCTGACAAATTCGTGTCTCAAAATTAAACACAAACCAGAGTGATCCTGGCCACGATCATCACTTTTCGCCGACTCGAGGATAGTAGTGTTCCTCATCTTTCAAGTGGTTAAGGATCGTGCCAGCTGAAGAGGCTTGTTGGCCTATCCCGGACTGTAGCGCCATTAGAAGAAGATCACAGATCTTTGTAGGAGCACAGAACTAGCAGACTTTCTAGGGACTTCGTCAATTGAACCCAAATTTCTATAATATAAAAAATCACACGTACTGTTTTTTGTTTGGTTGAGTGCGAGAAACCAGAAACTTGACTTAAATTATCTGAAGATCGTTTAACTGGGGATGACCAGGCGCTGCTCCGACATGTGGTTACTCAACACGAGCTGGGATCGGCTTTTTCATTCGATCTCTCATCTTATGACTTATCGTTTGCCTCCGAATGAGGCAATTACCAGAGCCAGATAAATGCCCTCCCATTTCAAATGTTGCCGATTTTCAATCTGCTGGTAAACGAACATAAACTATTTCTTAGGCTTGTAGCTTTGCATACATTTATTTGAAGACTTAAACAACTAGACAAAATTGTACATAAGGTAAAGAAAATCTTCACCGATTTGTTTTATCCTAGTTCATACCATAGCTATATACATATGTATGTTTAGAATAATGTATTCAAATTTGTAATTGATTAGATTGATAGTTTTACAGCAACCTCATGTGCCAGTCGTAAAAATACTGTTTAGAGAGAAACGAGTTTAAAGTTGTGAGAAGCAAATTCTTGTACAAATCGGCTATATCTTCAACAGTTTTTCTAAATTTTCACTTAACATTTTAAAGGGACCATTATTGAATAGTTATATGTTCGAATTAAACAAAAAACGAGAATGAGTGAGGTCCCTTCAAGCCACCATGAACACATAAATATTTGACATAAGAACAAGGAATACCGTAGCAACATGTCTAGGTGTCTCACGGGTCCTTGAAATAACAAGTAAAGAAGAAAATAAATCAACTTTAGTGTCCGTAACTCGATAAATGTTGTTTTCCTTCAAAGGCGATAAAAACCTAGACACAACATGTGAAATGACCAGACGGAAGGGCAATTAAAAGCTGCACGATAGTTTATCGACACGCACAAACGTAATCCAAAGACTTTGGCGGATTCCAACAGTTTCACGTCGGTTACCACACAGAATCTCTGCTTCTTCAGCTGTTTACAAGTTCTTGATGAGTAGAACTGGAATGGTAAATTGTCATTGCAGCACCTAGTGCCAACTGCAGGTGTCAACTTGAATGTGCACCCGAAGCTTTCTTTTATTACATGGTAAATATTGCGTGACACACACTTTTGAAGTATCTGCTTGTTTAAATTTATGCTGTGCTTGCCAGAAGTTGCAACATCGCCCTAACCTTGGCCCGGATGTCCCGAAAATCAACTAAAAACCTCCAAACAAGGCTGAGATATTACACGTGAAGTTATAGAAGCCCTACAAACTCCGTTTGAAACCTCGGGGTGACGTCAGAAGCCATTCCACGGCTCTTACCTCGGGGAAATCTGTTGAATTCTCACATAAAACTTCCAAGGAATTCTGGAATGAGGTGATAGCCTCCCAGCAACTTCTACCTGGCCCTAGTGACAAGAAAGACTGCTACTTGAGCGATGAATAAGCTTTTCCGTCAGTCGATCTGAAGGAGGGACACTCGATTGTTAAGAGACATTCACGCATGCTGAACTTAGATGCCATCAACACTAGTATTTTTGTGGAAATTCGTTTCACTCATCATCGAGGACCCTCTCCTCATACACCTAGAAATGTATTCAAGATTGGAACGTCAAGCACAGCAGCCATCCATTTATTCAAATGTCAAATCAATCTACATTTTAGATTCAAGTGCAGTCAATTGCGAGCAAAATTCAAAATTATCTGCTGACGCACAGGGGATAAATGTTTGACAATATTTTGGTCTCATACCCATGTCATAAAAATAACAAGTACTCGAATATACATACAGTATATGTTTTGCTTCATCCTAGTTATTATTTTTTTTTTTTTTTCATCGCATCGTGCAAAGTCCTTGCAACTTTCCTTGTCCCATAAATTTTCTCTGTTTTGCTTCTCATTCGCTCGCTCTCTCCGGTTTTTTTTTTTTTTGTTTTTCCTCATTTCACCTCTCTTACAACCGAAAGGCCGGAGGCCCCCATATCGTCGTGAGTATACTACACGAGAAGTTGCGATAGGACCTTGAACGAAAAAATCGAATTGCCCGAGAGAGTGCCAAACAAATCTTCTGCACATAAAGTACATATCCGTGTCGTTGCTGTGGACAAGACCGGGTAGGACCGGGAGGGAAAAACGTCTCCTTTGTGCATGTCTAACACCAGAAATATGTAAAAAAAATGATGAAGTGATGAACAAACGCGTTAATCTATCGATTTTGCCAAACGCCTGATGGGGACACAGAGGCACAGATACACATCCTGGTCGTAGCGCTGCTTGCAAAGGAAGCAATAAGCATGTTTAATTAAAATAAAAAACACCAACAACACATACGGAGTGAACGTGCATGCCACAGACACGGCACGGATATTACAGCCAAGCAATGAAAGTTTGGTTCGTTTGATGCCCCATATACCCATATACGAAAAATGTATCTGCATCCTGCGCGCCCTCCTCGTGCACCGCGCTCTCGATGTTATGTTTAAAATTTTATGCAATGCAATGCAATTATGTACACCTAACAATGACACCCAGAGAATGGGGGAGCCTCGACTCGGCACGCTCGTGTCGCTTTCCAATGAGATTTTCCAAGAGAACCTGCGCAGCCCTGGTTTTCAAGGTCAAGCATCTGTATGTAATGCCGAACAATCCCTAGATAGGTATAGGTCGGGTCGGTCGGTCGATCTGTCGACTGGTTCGTTGGGTATTACAAGAAATGGATCCATATGTATGGATACATCTCATCTCTGTGCAGAGAGATGTGCTGTTTGCCTCCCTGCCAATTTGATGTGCGAAGTGGGTCGCTGTGTGTAACGAGGTTATAAGGAAGGGAAAATACAAAAAATCTCAAATATTAAACTGAGAAGTATTTAATTACATAACATTCTCGGTTCTCCAATAGGATTGTTTTGTTTTTAACGAAAAAAAAAAGCAAATCAACTGGTCACATACCTACTTAATGCAGTCAGATACAGACAAAAGACGGACTTAAAATATTCATCGGTTGAACTCGACGTTCGGACGGAGAGGTACACGAAAAGGTTGCAAATAGATTTCAGAGACAGTTCTGAATACAAAATGAGTTACTTTAAGTTGCTGCTCAACTTCAACTTCCAAATGTACACCGGTGAATGGAGGGCCCAGGAAGAAGTCCAGAAAACCCACAGCCACACAACCAGAATGACAGTAGGGATCTTGGGTTGAATCCAAAACAAATAATAGGTACACCAGTGCCCAGCTTAGCATAGGTGCTGCAGCGAGCTACGGGTATGCAATGACACCGATACGCCATGAAATTCCTTCATATATGCAGTTCGGTATGAATGTATGGTTTGTTCTTAAGTGCAACCAGCAAGCTCCGAATTTAGGTCAAATAGCAAAAAAGGAGAGAGTGCACGGGCACACATCGGGTGTGAGTGTGATTGAAGGCAAAAGCTACCCCCAGAGGGTAGATTGCAAGCCACACTACGGGCTACAGAGAAAAAGAGGACTTTTTTTGTTGTTGTTGTTTGCTGCCGCTGACTATGGCCATTTTCGCTCCAACCCTCGATTGATTGCATTGATATTCATTGTTGTAACTTTCACTTACCGTTAATAAGACAACGTAACTATAGACGAGATATTTGAAGCATTTAATCCTTTTGGCTAGTGCCATCTTGATGTCGGGTACGGCTGCTTGACTCTCTATTCACACACTCTCACTCGAAGGACACTGAAGGGATATAGGTATTCCAAATGATTCACTTTGCTCTATGTAAATTTTTCCTTTTCGGTTCTCTTTTTGCACTTATTTTGCACTGCAACGGCGGGCGATCCCAATTGAACCGAAAACAAAACCGAACTCAGAATTCGTGCTCCTGCTTGCGGAGATGATACACAAATTATACACACACTTTTCCTTTGAGGAATAACAAGGACAACGCATGTATCTACAAATTCACACCATCATCATTTTTGTTATGATGCAAGACCGCTTTGTTGCCTCTAACTTTAGACACATACCTACTCTCCAAAGAGCCAAGTGCAAAAAGTTCTCCCCTCACAAGACAATTGTCAACGAACAACAAATTCACAGATAGCTACTCACTAAAATATATTATATACCCGTTGAGGTGTACACACATATGTATTTATTTATTTTTCGAAGGAACTCCGCAGTGAAGCTGCTATGCGATGCGATTTTGAGATGAAGTGCGTATAATTTCTCGGATACGACGAATTCAATTCATTTTGCGCTTCACTTTCAATGGATGTGACAACGATGAAGGATCAACCAAGAAGACTCTTTCTAAGTATAGACGAACTCTCGAACCATAGGTGTAAGCAGTAAAACTCACTTCACACTGGCACATACACACACACGCACGCACACAAACTGGTACACAATATCTAACTCACACCGCACATATGTAGGTGGTAGATTCGAGCGACGAGGTTTTCTCTGAACTGAAACCACATTCGTTTTTCATAGGATCGTATACTACACTCAACACTGGCTCCCCCCGTTTAAATGCAAAAGCAAACACAGTAATTTCAGAACAGCTGCTCTTAGAGCTAAGTCCGACCTTTCACGAGCTGAACACTTCCGCGATGCCACCAAAATTGCAACTGTTAATGCCAGCAAATATAACGAACTTCAGCGAAATTCACACAAAAATTTCTCTCTCTTTCTCTTGAGACCTGCAACGATATTGTCGAGTGCAGCACAGTCAGGCCTTATTCTTACAACATCAAAGATACAACTGTGTGTTTCTGCATCTGTGTAGATTGGTGCAAGCCAGTTACCAACATTCACCACACACACACATCCAAACACGAATTACGATGACGACGACGACTACAAGACGGAGCGGATAACACAACTCCAATCTACAGAAACGCACTCGCTCAACTGAAATGCTGCGGAACCACTTGCAGAAAAAATACCTAGCGATGTTGTTGAGCCACCACCAGCCTGCCCAAGCATAACCGAACGGCAAACAGTCAGCGCCAGCACACGATGGATGGATGGATGGTCCTAAGAGCCAAAACGCCACAGAAAAAAAAAACAACAACCAAGCTACCATCGACATGGACGTCCTGAGCGAGTATTCGAATTCAATCCAGCGTAGAGCCATTGGAAAGTTGCTTGGACAAGCAACAAAGTCAAAGTGGTGTGTGTGTACCTCTTCACACGAGCGCACACGACACTTTCCAGCGAAAAAATGTTCGATGTTCGATGGCGTCGTTGTCGTTCGGTTGGAGTTTCCACAGTTTCCAATTTCCATATCCGCGTCGCTCGGAGAGCGCGGCCATCAGTGTGATGTGTTGAATACTCAGCATAAGGACTGAAGAGTGAGAACTGAGGACTCCTGGACTGGAGTGAATTTCGCTCAAAAATCTGGGCCTGGAAGGAATGACGTAGTTAACAGATTACACTCTGAGATACTTGGCCTTTACGTTGTGTCGCCGAGCAGATTCCTGCCTGCACCACGCTGCAATTGTGGGTTGAGAAGGAGCTGCTGTCTCATGGAACATGGAAAGGGAATAACAAATACTTTGTTGAGCCCTCCTACTAGGCGCTGCTCTGCCGCTCGTAGAGTACGCGCACGTGGAAAGAGAATATGGGGTAGACACTGTGTATTCTGCACAAATTTTAACTAGAATACAGGACTGAGAAGTCATGATGACGTAAAACGTTCGTTGATGTGTTATCGGGGGAAAATTGTGTTGGTTAGAGGCGGGTGAGTGAGTCAACGTAGTTGGTAGGTAGTTCTGTGGGTCAAATGAAATAAGATTTACAAGTTAACACTTTCAAACGAATGGGGTTGAGGTTGGGGAATGACAGAGCTCGTGCAGGACAACTGGAAGGGAATGCACTATCTTGGACCAGGAACTCTTCAATGCGCATTTCTTGCGGCAATTATAAAATCGTTTTATGGAATTACAAGTTTACAATTTTTTCCTCTGCTGTGAATTAGATGATTTTGCGCTGACGATAATGTGCTTTATGGAGGAGGGCAAGGACGACGATGGAAATGAACACAATTATGTCGTAAGAAGGAATGAATGTTTTGTCCTGTTACATGAATTGCACATATGTATGAGATAAGAGGGAGAAATAAATAGGGGCTATTCAAAAGAGACAAGGCCACCGAAAGAGTGGCATTGTAACAGATTGTGGGGAATTGATTCTGCTGATGATAACAAGACATGTATTTCTTCAGATTAGACAGCAAGTAGATCATTTTCCCGTTCGATTAACTAATTTGAAGTGAAAGACCTTGAACTCTTACTCGTAGAAGCGTAGCTACATTTTCTTTCCTTCCTTTGCCTCTGCTCAACCGTATCGGAAGTGGAACTAGAAGGCTTTATTGGATAGTGAAGGAGACGTTAAACAAGTTGACAATTGTAATGAACAATGAAGTGAACGCATCGTATCGACGACAACCATTTGCACAATCTGCATTCATACGCGCCGCTAATTAAATTGATTGAGGATATAGAATATTACAATTTACATAGAAAAGCAAATTAATGAAACATTTTGAACGTACACAAACCGGATCTACCTTACCGACACGAGCGCAGCCATCCCTGTTTTGGTAGTTTGACATCTCATCTGTCAAGTACACAATTTTTTAGTTTCGTTGCATTCATCCCAATTTAGAGCAGGTGGAGTGGTTGAAAAATAGAAAATTTCGCTGAAATAGAAATCAAAAATGGATGAATTAAAAAAATTAGAACACCTCTCATTGGTGTCGAAGATCTGCACAGAATTGGACAATCATTTGGGCATAAATGACAAAGACTTGGGTAAGATTCAGAAACCACTTGAAAACGTTCATCAATAAACAAAAACAATTTATTTTTCTTTGTAGCGGAATTCATAATCGACTTGGCTGAAAAGAATCGTACGTTTGATTCGTTTAAGAAGGTACTTGGTGAAAATGGTGCGGAATTTCCAGATTCATTTGTCACCAATCTCCTGCGAATTATACAGTTGATGAAACCTGCTGATGGGACTCCGCCAAGGGGAAGCACGAGTAGTGATCCATTGGACAAGAAAAGCAAACTGATGCACATGTTTCCGGGACTGGCGATTCCAAATGAAAAACAACCACCGATTGAAGAGAACGGTCATAGCGACGATGAACTAGGGAACAATGTTGTTGATGATGCAATGGCGGAATTAGAAGCCATGGCTCCAAGTAATATTGGCAAACAGAAGGAAACAGAGTCTGCAATGGAAAAACCCACATCGCGCAGGAGTCGTTCAAAATCACGCTCACGCGAACGCAAACGTGTGAAGTCTCGAAGTCGATCAAAAGACCGCAACAAAAGACGTAAATCAAGAGACCGACGGCGAAGCAGATCAAGGGATCGGCGTAGAAGTCGTTCGAGAAACAAGCGCAGTAGATCCCGAGATAGGTACACACGAGAAAAGAATCGCGACCGATCAAAGGACCGTCGATCCCGGAGGAGTTCTTCAAGGGATCGTTACAAAGGCAGGCGCTCCCGAACGCCAGATAGACACAGGAGAAATGACAAAGACAGAAGTCCACATCGTGACAAGCGGCGAAGCCCAACGCCGATGCCAGACGATCCAGAAGCAGGAAAGATATACTCCGCCAAAGTGGCGAACATCGTCCCCTTTGGGTGCTTTGTCCAACTGTTTGGGCTCCGCAAGCGATGGGAGGGACTGGTACACATATCTCAACTGCGCTCCGAAGGACGGGTAACTGACGTGACAGAAGTTGTAAATCGAGGCACATTGGTCAAGGTCAAAGTGATATCGATTACGGGGCAGAAGGTATCGTTATCTATGAAAGAAGTCGATCAGACCACTGGCAAAGATCTGAATCCTCTTTCTCACGCGCCAACCAAAGACAGTGATCTGAAGGACCGAAATCCCGATCGACCAATTGGAGGAACGTCATTGCTGCAGTTGCAGGGCAACGTGGATGGGGAGGAGGACGAAAGCAGAAAAAGAGTGACCAGGATTTCCAGTCCAGAGAGATGGGAAATCAAACAAATGATATCCTCAGGTGTTATAGACCGTAGCGAACTTCCCGATTTCGATGAGGAGACGGGGTAGGTGTCATCATTGGCATTTCATATTTAAGTCTCCTTATCTATAAACTCCATTTACAGATTACTGCCAAAAGACGAAGATGATGAAGCTGACATTGAAATTGAAATTGTCGAAGAGGAACCGCCATTCCTCGCTGGACACGGCAGAGCTCTGCACGACCTGTCACCAGTTCGAATTGTCAAGAATCCGGACGGATCACTTGCACAAGCGGCCATGATGCAGTCGGCGCTGGCCAAGGAGAGGAGAGAGCAGAAAATGCTTCAACGCGAGCAAGAAATGGACTCCATACCAACGAGTCTGAATAAAAACTGGATAGATCCTCTGCCTGAAGGTACTGTTTGATTTTTGCTTGTTATTTTTTGTCTACTTAACGTTTCTGTCTTTCAGAGGACAGTCGTGCGTTGGCCGCTAATGTGCGCGGTGTTGGCCTTGCGCCAGTGGAGGTGCCAGAATGGAAGAAACACGTCATCGGCGGAAAGAAATCATCGTTCGGTAAAAAGACTGACATGACACTAGTGGAACAGCGTCAGTCGCTTCCTATTTATAAGCTGCGCGACGACCTAATCAAAGTAAGCACTTGTGCTAAGCCAATCATCATTTCTGGGCATAACTAATTCTTCTTTCCAGGCTGTAACGGATAACCAGATCTTGATTGTAATTGGAGAAACAGGATCCGGAAAGACAACTCAGATCACACAGTACTTGGCCGAGTGCGGATTTACGGCACGGGGAAAAATTGGTTGTACACAACCTCGTCGAGTTGCCGCCATGTCGGTGGCAAAACGTGTTGCTGAAGAATTCGGTTGTCGCCTGGGCCAGGAAGTGGGCTACACTATTCGTTTTGAGGATTGCACAAGTCCGGAAACTGTTATCAAGTAAGTTGCAGAAGCTTCTCCTCCGAACACGGAAAGAGTTTAAATCTGTTTCATCTTCACTGCATTTTTCAAATAAAACTAATGCGCACCCTCTCCACTTTCAGGTACATGACAGACGGTATGTTGCTGCGTGAATGTTTAATGGAATTCGATCTAAAATCGTACTCGGTCATCATGTTGGACGAAGCCCACGAGAGGACAATCCACACAGATGTGCTCTTCGGTCTTTTAAAAACGGTAAGTACTGCAAAACATCACAAGAAATTCTTTTTGACTTCAAAATTTTTCCCATTTACAGGCAGTTCAAAAACGTCCTGAGTTGAAACTAATTGTGACATCAGCCACATTAGATGCCGTCAAATTCTCGCAATACTTCTTCGAAGCTCCCATCTTCACAATTCCCGGCCGAACGTTCCCAGTTGAAGTGCTCTACACGAAAGAGCCCGAGACGGACTATCTGGATGCCTCGCTTATAACCGTGATGCAAATCCATCTGCGAGAGCCACCCGGAGACATACTTCTCTTTCTCACAGGTCAGGAGGAGATCGACACGGCCTGTGAGATCTTGTACGAGCGGATGAAAAGCCTCGGTCCCGACGTACCAGAGTTAATCATTCTGCCCGTCTACTCGGCACTTCCTTCTGAAATGCAGACAAGAATCTTCGATCCCGCCCCAGCCGGTAGCCGGAAAGTGGTTATTGCGACAAACATTGCGGAGACATCGCTCACAATCGATGGAATATTCTATGTCGTCGATCCTGGATTTGTGAAGCAGAAGGTGTACAACTCAAAGACCGGAATGGACTCGTTGGTCGTAACGCCCATTTCACAAGCAGCCGCGAAGCAGAGAGCTGGTCGTGCTGGCCGCACCGGGCCCGGCAAGTGTTACCGGTTGTACACAGAACGAGCGTACCGTGATGAAATGCTGCCAACCCCAGTCCCCGAGATCCAGCGAACCAATCTAGCCACAACGGTGTTGCAGTTAAAAACGATGGGAATCAACGATTTGCTGCACTTCGACTTCATGGATGCGCCGCCTGTGGAATCATTGGTCATGGCTTTAGAGCAATTGCACTCACTCTCTGCACTCGACGATGAAGGACTCTTAACACGTTTGGGACGAAGAATGGCCGAGTTTCCGCTGGAACCGAACCTATCGAAAATGTTAATCATGTCCGTTGCTCTGCAGTGCTCCGACGAAATACTCACCATTGTGTCAATGCTGAGCGTGCAGAATGTCTTCTACCGCCCCAAAGACAAGCAGTCTTTGGCGGACCAAAAGAAAGCAAAATTCAATCAGGCCGAAGGCGACCACTTGACCTTGTTGGCGGTGTACAACAGTTGGAAGAACAACAAGTTCTCAAACGCCTGGTGTTACGAAAATTTCGTACAGATAAGGACACTGAAACGATCACAAGACGTGCGCAAGCAGCTGCTGGGAATCATGGACAGACATAAGCTGGACGTGGTGTCCGCGGGCAAAAATACCGTGCGAATACAGAAGGCAATTTGCTCTGGTTTCTTCAGAAACGCCGCGAAAAAAGACCCCCAGGAAGGCTATCGGACACTGGTTGATTCCCAAGTTGTGTACATTCATCCGTCTAGTGCGCTTTTCAATCGACAACCAGAATGGGTTGTCTACCACGAGCTTGTTCAGACGACAAAGGAATACATGCGTGAAGTGACTACCATCGATCCCAAGTGGCTTGTTGAATTCGCGTCCTCGTTCTTCAGGTTCTCAGATCCAACAAAACTTAGCAAATTCAAGAAGAATCAACGTCTCGAGCCTTTGTACAATAAATACGAAGAGCCGAACGCCTGGCGAATATCAAGGGTTCGAAGAAGAAGAAACTAAAGTTCTTCTCATTTTGTCTTCATATATCCTAAAGTTAAGAGTTTGCTTTGATGAAGCAATAGCTGATCAAATAAAATTTTATTGAAACATCCCCACAATTGTTGATTTTATTTACAAATGCTACGCTGGGCATGTGAAGAAGTTTCATAGTCACATCTCAGGTCTGCTGACCGGAGTATTGGTATCCAGAAAAAGTTCCTCACACTCCATCGTATGGAGTCTATAGTATTGTATGTGTGCTGTCGGGACTGAAGCTAACTTCCCGCTTCCCCGTTTGAGTGATCAACCGCGCTCCTTCTATCTACCCTTGCTAAGTACAAAGGCATAACATTAGATCCCAAACTCAGTTGGAAGTTCTAAATAGCATGAAGTAGCCTTCTCGACGGTTTTTCGGCAGATTTTAACGTATGTTAAACTAGCAGCTGGTGGTGGCCCGTGGCGTTGTGGGTATGTGCGTCGACCCCAACCTCGACGTCGTAGGTTCGATTCCTGCTCATGTTCACGACCCCACCTCTTTCGAGTCACTGACAATGCTCAAAGAGTATTTCCTGTCTAGAGAAAGCTTCTCAAACAAAGCCTTTCGGATTCGGCGGAACCATAGCACGCACAACACGAGTAGTTGCTGAGAAGCTAGGCCTTGGCTTCCTAAGGAGCCATATTATTATCACTAGCAGCTCTACGCACGACTCCACCAGAAGCTCTGACGGTAGTGCCACATCTGATACCTTTATACTTGCACTGCAACACACACCGCCATCAGGCTTAGAGAGTATGGGTGCTGGAAGTCAACATCCTGCACTCGCAGCACCCTCCTAGACCTTCTGCTGAGCAAGCTCGAGCCATGCTCCACAGGCGCCCAAACTAATTCTATTAAACGGCTTTAACACAGGCAGGTGTGGAGGGCATTAAATTGCGCAATCTAACGAAGACGGGTGGAGGAGTCTGTTGTCAGAAATCCTGAACATTTGAAAAACCTATAAACTGCCGGACAATTCGAGTGTGTTCCAGCTCTGCTGTTGGCCGTGACTTCCCGAATGCAGTCATATTAAATTCTACGATTTCTCTGAATTGCCATATATCCCTTCAGGAGATTCCCTAGTATTGAAGCATGCAACTGCCATGATGCCGGAGCATCGAGACGTTCCAGAAAATTTCCAATGGACAAACTCGTCTGAAAGAACACTGGTTCAGTACACATTTCGGGAGGAGATCTTTCATCCTACTGCAAAATATCTACTGAAGCTTGAAGCGTTTGTTTACACCAATAGCAGTTAGTCTGCTGGCACGGGGTCCATATGAAACGTGTATTGTCTACTCTTAATCTAAGACAGTGAGACAGTCTGATCAGAAAACTATCTGGCCGAATTTGAAGACCCTTTTGGATTTCATCACTGCTAAGTTAATTGCGACTTCTTTAAAAGCGATGAAGACGAAAAAAGTTTTCCGCACCTTCCCTTCAATTGTAGCGGCATCTCTTCTCAAACGATAAGGCAACTAGGGGCTCACATCTCCATTGATATTTATGTACAGTAGAAAGTTAAAGATAGATTTCAATGTGACGCAGACGAGATTATCAAAATACCACATAAGCAGGCATAATCATGACCTTCACGTTCAGGAAATAACTATGCTCTTGGAAAAAAACCGATTACGTTATCAGTGTGTAATTTACCCTGATGATATGTGATTCCTTTCTAACATCAAATCAAGGGGTATTTCCCTAACTGGTTCTTCCTCTAAAAATGCACAAAACTGTAGATCTATTCCTCAATTGATGCTGAATCTCGAAAAATCCCCTGTGAGTTCGAAGCACAACTTGTATTTTTGTATTTTTCCTGTTACCAATTAAAATCACAATAGTTTTGTTTGTACACCATAAAATCGATTGGGAATAAACCTAACTTATTTGCACTGGTGGCCAGTGGCGTTGTGGGTATGTGCGTCGACCCCAACCTCGATGTCGTAGGTTCGATTCCAGCTCTGAGCGACAAAAATAATTTTCACGACCCCATCTCTTTCGAGTCACTGACAATGCTCAAAGAGTATTTCCTGTCTAGAAAAAGCTTCTCAAACTTGGCCGTTCGGAGTCGGCATAAAACTGTAGGTCCCTTCCACTCGTGTGAGAACAAAAGCACGCACAACACGAGTGGTTGCTGAGAAGCTAGGCCCTGGCCCTATACGGGCTGTAGCGCCACCCATATATATATATATATATATATATATATGTATATATATTTGCACTTCTTTTGCAAAAAGTTTATGGGAAATTAAAATAGCAATCTTCTTCCACTCCAATCAACTCAAATGAATTAGATGAAAACCTCTTAAAGTATGAACAAATAATAATCTTTTTCTTTTCACATAGATTACGTGGTCTCCAAAGCCAACTCAATGCTTGGATTTCGTAAGCGTACATGTATCGAATTCTCAAATCCATATACACTGAAGTCTGTCTACATGTCTCTTGTTCGTCCATATTTAGAATACTGCTCTATTATATGGGGTCCTGTCTACTTAAAACATGTCTTACGTTTAGAAAGGGTTCAAAAGTCCTTTACAAGATTCGTAATAAAACGAATGAAATGGAACCTTGATTGTGTGCCGCCATATTCAACCAGGTGTGCACTGATTACTTACATATTTCTTATTTTCGATTTGTTATAAGTCAATTATATTAAACACATTTTTTGTCAATTTACACAGAATCAATAATTGTGAATGTATGTACTTAGGAAGTACTTAGGACTTCTTTAACATCATACTTGAGAAGAAGGAAAGGAAGTACTTAGGACTTCTTTAACATCATACTTGAGAAGATCGTGCGAAACTCAAACGTAAACACCCGAGGCACGATCTTCCAAAAGTCCGTTCAATTGCTTGCTTACGCGGACGACATTGACGTGATTGGACGAACACAGCGAGCCGTCAATGAGGCGTTTGCTAGTATTGAAGCGGAAGCGGCTAAAATGGGTCTAGCGATAAACCAGGGCAAAACAAAGTACATGCTGTCATCACGGAAGGACGCACAACATCGACGTCTCGAACAGAGCATCATATTGAGCAGCAGAAACTTTGAGGTAGTCAAGGACTTCGTCTACCTAGGCTCCGGAGTAAATAGGGACAACAACACCAGTACCGAGATCAAGCGCCTGTTTTTGCCAATCGCTGTTTCTTTGGGCTCAAGAGGCAATTGAGTAACAGAGCCATCTCTCGAAACACCGAATTGAGCTTGTATAAAACCCTGATCATCCCAGTCCTGCTCTATGGTGCAGAGACATGGACGGTATTGAAAGCGGATGAAGAAGCTCTTGGTTGTTTTGAGAGAAAAGTTCTGCGTACGATCTTTGGTCCTGTTTGCGTTGATGGCGTTTGGAGGAGAAGGTTCAACCACGAACTATACGGGCTGTACAGCGGCATGCACCTAGTTAAGCGTCTTCGGATCCAACGCTTAAGATGGCTAGGTCATGTAGAGCTGATGGACACCACAGCTCCGGCCCGAAGAGTCTTCGACTCCGAGCCATTGGGACAGCGCAAGAGAGGACGTCCTCGCACTAGATGGCGCACACAAGTTGAAAAGGACCTCAACCAACTTGGTGTGCGCAACTGGAGGCAGCTGGCGAAAGATCGTGCTGGCTGGAGAGGCATGTTGGTTGAGGCCCAGGTCCACCCCGGGCTGTAGCGCCACACAAAGAAGAAGAAGAAGAAGAAGAGTTCGGAACGCATCCGGAAACATTGAATTTTTTACTGAAAAAGAAATTGACAGTGGTTAGTTTGCAACGCTTTTCAATGCTCATCTCCCAACTGGCGCAGCCACCTTGTTAAGCCCATCTATGACCTGTGCACACCTGTTTCTATGTTTTCGTACGCTTATTAATCGATTCTGAGAGTCCGCATTCATTAACATCGAATTTTTCACTGAACTATCTTCCACTGACTTATCTTCCAATTTCCACAGCTGGCTTATGTAGTTCTTTTCCATTCAATTTGACGCCAGAAGTAAGTACATTATGTTTATTTTGGTCCTCATGTGATGCGTCAATTGCCTGCAAAGCCCAAGAGTCGTGTTATGAATGGTGTGACCAATTTTCACACTCGAGCCGTGTGGGCACGGCTGATGCAATGCACTATTTTTTAGCTGATTTCTATGTGGAACATGACCATGTGCCTAAATGCAAGAGGGAGAATTGACTGCCGAAACAGAAAGTGCACCTTGTCCGAAGGTGTGCACTCTCTTAGGGCAGTTTGATGCATTAAACTATTCTCTCTGTCCGCCTCGTGTCGTCTGTCGAAGTAGCTGGTCACTGTTGTCTCTACGTTATTTGTCTTATTCAATCAATAAAGTACCAAGCACTAAGTATGCATGTGTGCGTTTTAGAGTCTTTAAGTATTGTATAATTTGATAGTTCACGGTCAGACTAAATTTAAAATCAAAAAGATTCACACCTATGAGCCTTCATAGAAACAGAGTGTACACATATTCATTCGTACGTGCACACTGTGCATGTGCATGCGTCGTTTATTTCAGTTTCTTTTTCTTGGCATTCGTTTACCATTACAAGTGTTTGGACCACTATCACAGAAATATCTTTGGCCTAATACCCTGAATAGTTTTTTTTTTTTTGAAGCTATTTCAGTGATAATGCTTGATCGTAATGCTGAGATAATCACCAAAGACATGTTAAACAGTGACTCTGTTTGGCATTTCTAAGACAAAAATATGTAGTTTTGCTTTACAATTTTAATGAATTTATGGGTTCGCTAAAATGGTGGACAATTGTGTGTGTCATAGACAGATCGCGTAAATGATTTGCAGGGGAGCACGTCTAAAATGGAATTTTTGGTTGCCAAGCTCATCAATTCACTTGACCTGATACACGCTTAAAACTTACGTAGTCCAGAGTTTTCCTTGTGCTCTACAAAACACCCCCAAGAGGTATAATATTTATCTAACCGCCTGCAGATTGCACTTGAAACTTGATTGTGTACGAACCAATTTTGTGTTACTTAGGCGATGTTTGATTATCTGCACCCACAGATTCTTTTTGCAATTGCTCCAATGCGGAACAGAACTCCAAACCGTGTTGTTTCACAGAGTAAGGTTTTATTGCAAGATTGCCCTTTTAGACCAAATCATCGATTCTCTAGAGTTCAGCGTTTTTAATCAATTCCCCTGAAGACAGATACTTTTCTAAAAACCTATAAAAAATTTAATCGTGATGTTTCCCACCACAAGCGGACATTTAAGTTCTTATCGATGTTTATTAAATGAATTTCGTGCGCAATTCATTTCTACCGAGTACCATCGGAAAGCAGCGCGTAGTCAAAAGCTAACCTTGACTCTCATTTAAATTTCATTGAGCAGAGTAGAAATTCAACGATATACGATTTATTTGTGTTACATAGAAACACATGACGCTACAGCCATACCAAGCAAACCTTGGGTTTGCTCCTTGATCTTTTGGTTAAATTGCCTGAGCATTAGCATACAGACGTAGTTGTGATACTTAAACTAACAACAAATTTGCGAGAGTAGGTTCCAACGTGTGTTTTTTTTTGGGGGAAATTCAGAAAATTGTTTATTTATATTGGAAGCGCATTCACGTTATGCGTAGTCGCAGCGATAAATAATGATAAATGAAATGAATTGAAATGCGTCCAAACGTTTAAAGATATGAATAGACTTTGCCACAAATGTGTGTACAACGATTACTACAACTTTGAGCGAGCACGACAGATACCTGCCAAAGCTTTGACTCCGAGTCTGTGGTAAAACACAATAGAGGACGCCCGCATCTGAGGTGACCAACACAAGTGGGGAGCTGTGTAGTTCGCCAGAGTTCGCACTAGTTGGAGAGGTTACGATCTAAAAAAAAATGCCAAGAGTCAATGCCTCCACATCGAGTAACAAGCCTATCTGTATATATCGTTACAATTTTTGATGAATTGGTCCAATATGCGTGAGCTTATTCCGTCAGTGTCATATAAAATGTTGCACTGAAAAGTGATTGGATTGTTGGCCAATATCTGTATTTGACGTAACCACAGACAAAATATAATAAAATCGAGTGGTGTCAAGTTATGTCGCCGAATTGATATTGGTTCCTAAGGTGGCGACTTTTCCTCATTTCGCACCAATGTCTGACATGTTATCTGACTGATGTGAATCTGTCAAACTTAGACTACAACTACACAATTTATCCTAAAATTCTAATATTTTCAATAATTTCCACTAGTTTGGTAAACGTGATACAATGAAGCTGCTTGTGACTGCTCTTATTGACTGATTGGGAAACAAACGATCACTGCTGTATGGCTACCCTTCAATTACATCTAATCAACCTCAAGTTATTTAACATTTCGGTCCAACGTCTAACTTTAGATAAATGAAGAAACTTCCAACATAAACACGTGTGCACGCACATTGGAAAATTGTAGTAAGTGCTTGAAGCAAAATACATATTAAATGTTTAAACCGAAGGAATAATCTGACGCAAAACCACAAACTATTTACGCACTTTGCTTATAGCGCGCAATTAATACATTTGGGGACACGCAAAAGATTGATTGTGATAAAAACCAGATCTACTGGCACGCTAATAGTTTTTAAGTTCGTCGGTCAGAGCGGATAAGAGGTTGTGTTGTAATCCCCTGGGGGGTGAATTGGAACACATTGTGTTGTAACTTGTTATTGTTTCACGTTGGAAGAGTAGATGAATTTCGCATTTGACTAAGTTATTGTCGCATCCTCGCAGACGAAACGCTGGGACACACTTGATATGTTTATAGGCGTATGGGCAGATGCTGTGATAAAGGTTCATGTGTGTTATCTAGAACGCCGGCTAAGTGCCCCATTGAAGCAGACAGAAAGTTATCGAGGTCTTTTTCATGACGTAAGGGAAGATTAATGCTGAACTTTGCTGTAGGATTGCCCCTGTAAACTAAACTGTAAACAAAACGGCCGAACTTAGTGTCAATGACAAGATAGCGGTTTTCAACTCAACATACCCCCTGATGAGTTAGAGTTAAAGATGGCGGAGGTTCGAGTGGCTGGGAGATCTCTAGTGCGTGACCGCTACTTGTTTTGTGTATCCATGCGTGTCACGAGATAATGATGATGACTAGAGACCAGATATTCCCGCCGGTAATGGCGTATTTTAACAAGAATGTAGTGATGATGAAAACACGTTAACATAGCACCCAAATTCGAATACTGCCCAGTGGATGCGGAACGGCACTTTTCTTTGTGTTGAATTTGAAATGAAAAAATAATCTAAGTAAACGAAACTAGCATATTTCGTGCATATTTTAGGCTATTTGTGTTGCATACAATCTGGTCTCTAGGTGGCCCGAGGCGTTGTGGGTATGTGCGTCGGCCCCAACCTCGACGTAGTATGTTCGATTCCTGCTCTGTGCGACGAAAACAATTTTCACAACCCCACCTCTTTCGAGTCACTGACAATGCTCAAAGAGTATTTCCTGTCTAGAGAAAGTTTCTCAAACAAGGCCGTTCGGATTCGGCATAAAACTGTAGGTCCCTTCCACTCGTGAGAGAACAATAGCACGCACAACACGAGTGGTTGCTGAGAAGCTAGGCCCTGGCCCCGTACGGGCTGTAGCGCCACCCATATATATATATATTCTGGTCTCTAATGATGACAGTTCCCTTGGTAAACTGGAGCGCTATGGTGGTCACTTTTCTAGTGCTGGTCTGGTAGAAGAAACTGATTGATTCATGCGCCAGTTAAAGAACAGATGAGGGCCAGTTCGAATTAAGTTAGAATATTGTTTGTTGGTGTCCTCGTAGGCAGCTCATCAAAATGCTCTTGAGCTTATCCGTATTTATGTTGAGTATAAAGCATGTATGCACGTCCTTTTGGTGTTAATAGGTGGAAGAATTAATGAACCATTGCTTTAACTTTCCTCAATCAATTTTTGTTGTTTTATGTGCTTCTGAATCCTACTAAACTTTGCTTTCCATGGAAAATAGTTTAAGTAATCTTCAATTTTTCAAAAATACAAACAAAATCGAATTCTGAAAAATCTAAAGTAACGGATGCGCACTCAATAAATTGGAGTCGTAATTCAATGCTAAAGAAAACGTCTGGCATTACTAATGCCTTTCACAAGTCGTTTGAATATGAAATTTCAAGTCCGAAACGGAGGACTGATAAACAAAATGTAAAGAATATCTGACGTCAAATTGAATAACAAGCGCCCATATCTACAAATGTTAATGTGTATAAATTACGACTGTTTCGAGTGCGGTTCCTAAAAACAAAACTAACAATTGATGTCATGTGCCAACAAAAACTTCACTTGCCATGTACCCAGCACGAATGTGAAAACCGTAGGTATGAAATAATCCACCACACACTTTGCTGTGTATGACATATTCCATTGGATCTCTTAACGTATTCTTGTACTGCCGTACAGAGTTGTACCTTTTTGGTGACTTGGGCATCTGCAACCTATAATGTGACCTGGATAACACATTGGCAAACACGTCTCTTGAAACAAAATCCAATCCAAGTGTATGGCATGTGCTACATACATAGAACCCTGTAAGCCATCCATTGATATGCAAATTTTCTTTTGCAAGTATAAGTTCCATTCCGTACTGTATTTGGAAATTGTATACGCAAATGAATATTCAATCATGAATTCTGTGTACAGGTTAGCATTATGCAGAAGCTACCAGAGTGAAATAAATCAAATAATGAAATTAGTCTCTTATTCACACTTTAGAGTTCATTCTACGGATTTCTGTTTCTCATGAAACTAAGGGAGTTTTGGAGATTTCCAAAACATCATTGATTATAAAGATGTAATCAGTGGTGGTGTAATGGTTGACCATCACTTCCACTCGGAGGCCAAAGGGGCTCTCCATTTGTGTAGTACACAACACTTTTGCAACCACTCCGTGCTCTTTAGGAATTTTAATAGGTCTGATGTATCTGCATTCGCTGTGTCCGCAGGCTCTGTGAAGAATCTGTGGCCAGCGAAGCAGTCGCCGATTCTGGGGAGCGAGGCTCGTCAATGCCTCGCAGATGTTGGATCGTCTCGGTTTCTTTCTCGTCGCCGTAGCTTCCCCATATATTCCTGGATTTCTGGTTTTATTTCTGGAGCAATGCTTCGATTGGACCGTGTCCTGTTATCCCTCAGACGAGCATTCGGATAGAGTTTCGGTCTAACACTAAGCTTCTTCGTTTTGCCGATATTAAGCTCTGACCACGTTAGTCTTGTTATCTTACAGTCAATTTTTGCAAGCCAAGGCGAGTTGACTTCTTTTATTGTTGTGTCATATATTATTGGTAGTTGCAGTAACGTGTCTGTTTCCCTGATGTCCATTTCATACCCTTGTCTGGCCATTTCGTCTGCTCTTTAATTTCCTTCGATTGAGCTATGTATGACTTGGGACCTTGTGGTGTCTGATAGACATCAGTGAGTCACATTTCATGACTGCCTGTGGTTTCATTGTACAGGATCCTATTGACTTCAGTACAGCCTGGCTATCTAAAAAGATGGTGGATTGACATCGGTCTCTGGTAAGTGTACAGTTGATATCTCTATAAGCTAGGATCTCTACTTAGAAAACGCTTCACATATCGAGTCTGTATGATGACTGATTTCTCTTTATGCGGAGTGTCCGAGTAGAATCCGGCACCAGTACATGTGCCCGTCGGTGAAGACGTCTGTCGGGGTTCGTTGATTACGGCGTTCGCTAGCCAATCGTCTCTGTCGGGGATTAGGAATCGTATTTTGGAGAGAAAAGTCAGTGTGAGAAGATATAAAGCTGTGAGCCAATTAAAACAATGTTTCCTCCCAATATCATCTATTATTTTAATTATATCTGCGTGTCTATAGCTTGTTTCAACAAAGAGGACTCCGTCTTAGAGCAACGCAGCCTTTCATGATTGACTTTGCATAACATTGACATCCGCCTCATTGGAGTGTTCGTTTTTAGTCAGCGTTTGCATTTATGGCATAACATTGTTCATCCCTTGTAACGCCTTCCCCAACACCCATGGATAACTTCTTCTCAAACATCCAAGATACGTCCTTATTGTCCGTATGGAATGATTACACCCCACGAGCATGATAGAACACCACCGGAAATACATATAGGTTCCACGTAACAAACTATTATAGATATGATCCAAACCGGTTTTCATTTTGTCTCTCAATAACACCATAAAATTTAATCATTTCCACTAATTATGGCCAACAAAATTTACTTCAAATTACGTAAGTATGTATCTGATCTGCCATTCAATTTTAGTGTTTGTACTTTGAAACCAATTATTTCACGTTAAAAATTGATAAGCTATTCTGATTTTTACGTTTTGAAAAAGATAAGAACCTCACGTGGCCAACTAATCGAGGACGCTATCACGAAGGGCTTGCAAAATCGCTTCACGACTTAAATAAAGTAAAACCTGGTAAATTGGATACACCTTGGGTATCATAAAGTGAAACCTGACAAATTGGGCCCACCTTGGGAACGAAAAAAAAGTGGAAGTGCTCCCATTGTAGATGTTGCTTTTTTTTTTGGTTGGATGGCCTCGTCCCCATGCTGGTCAGGCTCGGCATAAGTAAACCATTGCTGTAAATGATCTATGACATTATAACAGGTAGAAAGTTCGTAGAGCGACCCCTTGGCAGACCGAGGACGAAGTGGTTGGACAAAGTCCAAGAACTCGCTTGATTGCCCTGGGTATCAATGGCGAGGATCGAGTGGGGTGAAAATCTCTAGTGAGTGCTTACCCTCGCGACCCCTATAGTGCATTATTCTGGTTAGAAAATTATGATCACACAAACAGATTTAAGGACAGAATGCATGCGTAAAACAAGTGAAAATACAAGCAAGCTGTCTACCCAACAATGTTACCACAGGTTAAATTATTTATGAGTCTCAGAATCTTAAAAAACGAGTAATTTTGAAAATAAATGAGTCCCAACAAAGGTTTTTGATAATAATGCCACCTTATGTGAGAACTAAAAAAACACATAAGTATGATTTTGATGTTTTGATACTACACTGGAGTACTTGGATTCAAGACTGGTCCATTGTACTACCAGGAGGAAGATCAACAGGCACTTCTGTGGTGAAGGGCCTACAGAATCAGCTCTAACCACATTAGCACCTGCCACCTGATCCCAACAGTGCCAGAGGAAGTGCTCTGCCGTGCAGCCGTCCTCTCCACAGGCATCGTAGAGGGTATCTTCGATTAAACCCAGTGCTTAGCAAAGGTGTAATGGCCCGTTATTACGCCGCTTAGTCGTCTGCAGTCTTTTCTGTCAAGGGACAACAAGAAAGCCGCGGAATTGGGTGCAAATACTTGGTCCATCTACATACTGGGGAGTTATGCTCTACGATAGTGCTATCGAGAGATCCAACCATCACCCTTCCACCTGTTTTTTAAATATAGTTTATTGTACATAGATTTCCGCCATCTATGGAGCATTGTGCATTGCTAGTATGTGCTCAGGCACTTTAAAGCGTTCAAGGAAATTAAAGCATTAAAGCATAATTCACACCTTGCAAATTTATGTAATTTTGTTCTTAAAAAAATGAGTCAAATCAAAAAATTATAAGTCCCCGAGTCAAGCTAAAAAAAAAGAGTCCTTTTGACTCTATAGAGTCCATGTGGTAACACTGCTACCCAAGATAAATTTCCTTAATTGTGTCCTCCCACGAATGTGGATTAAAAGACTTCCTGGGCTGGAACGTTGGTTTCCACCCGGTCTACATGACCTAGCCATCTTAGTCGTTGGATCTTCACTCGTCTGGCCACGTCGATGTCGTTGAACAGCTCGTACAGTCCTCTGTATATCTCCTCATCCACTCACCATCTATGTAGACGGGACTGACATTCACACGAAGATTTTCCTCTCAAAGCAAACAAGAGCAGCTTTGTCTGAATTGATAGCGGTTCCCAGGTAGGCAAAGTCTTAGAAATATCTGCCTATCGTGACGCTCTGTCCTAGGCGTTGGTTTCGGGAGTCCTTTATCACTAAGCCATCTTTGCTGTATCCATCGCAATACTCACAAGCCTCTGGTATTGCCGTGCTAGTCCACATCACTTTTGTCAAGTATGATGTTAAAGAAGTCGCATGACAGAGCGTCGCCTGCTCTCAGACCTTTTTTGGGTATCAAAGGTCTCGGCTAGGCTTGATTCAAACGAACGTGTTTGGAAGGGATGCCATAGCTCGTCTTTATAAATTCTGTAAGCGTATTCCCCACGGTTGGTCCAATTATACAGGTAAGTACATTAAGCAACGCACGTTTTTTCCATTCATTGTCCATTGTCCAAGTAACTCCTGCTTCCGATTATAAAGCGTAATTTGGATGGAAAATGACATGGACTGCATAATGTGCTGTCCGAATAGGAGGTGGTCCAATTATAGTGTCCCAATTAGCATGTCTTTCTGTAAAACTATTATCTTTCTTAGTTAAGTTCCCGAAATCGAGTGAAATTGAATCGAAACCAATTGAAAGATCGAATTCGAGTGAATGTGAAATGTAGAACCTAGCTATCTTCACGCATATCCTACAGTGTCGAACCGTGTCGTGTCGTGTTAGACCTTCCTCAATCTGACCTTAGCAGCAAAAAAGTTGTTTGTCATTGCTATAGCCTCAACACTTACCGTAAAAATACACGAGGAGCTCAAATGTATCCAATGTCACGAGTACCCACATATATCAAACGAATTCAGCAAAATAATACAACACCTCAATTTAAGCAAAAGTGGTTTTATTATTGGCAACAAATTAATAAAACAATTAAACACAGCAATTCCTTGATACCGAAAGATGATGCGGCTAACACCGATGTACATTGAAAACAAACCCTAATGACATTTTTTGCAATTTATTTTGAATTTATTCATGATATTCTTGAGCTAACATGGCAGTCAGTGTTAAACACTCGCCTTTGAGCTTGTTATATAACTACTGCTTATGCCGTAGCTGCAGCCATATGCGGGCAGTCGGGAATAGCGCATTCCCTGAGGGCAGATGAGCAGGATCTGGATCTTTGCTCGTAGTAAGCGAAGAGATTTGGTTTATTGCAGAAGGAACAATCTTTTGAACACGTTGGGCCATTTAATGGGAGATTTAATTGCTTCCAAACCTCTTTCATGTCAGTTACCAATGTATCGATCATAGATTGCGTATGGAATGGTGTCGGTGCCATGCGAAGTTTCTCTTCACCACGCGCAACGGTTGGATAATTAATTGCTTGAACGTAGTGACCATATTGCTTCATCAGCACGTCAGATATTTGCGATGACTTAAGCGGGTCTCCAATTCGGATTGGGATAATATGACTAGGTGTGTGTTCAACTGGAAATCCTGAAAAAATAAAAAGAAAACAATAACAATTAAAATTTCAATTAATTTGTTGCTGGCTTAGATATATTTTAAGACGTCTTGGGGGGGGAACAGAGTTCTCTGTTTTGCTGTTGCATTGCATCAACAAATTGCGCTGCATAGCTGTCGAGAGGAAGGCACTAAAGTGCTTTTATAATAAGTACTATTACGCTAATAAGTAGCTACGAGCAGGCTTTTGTTGTGAAAGAAATGGAAAATGTTATATTTTCGAAGAATCTACATAAAATTAGCCCCATTATTGTGCTCTTGATAATAATAATATTGTGAGTGGCGCTACACCCCGTAAAAGGCTAGGGCCTAGCCTCCCAGCAATAATTCGTGTTGTGCTCTCTCAAAAGTGGAAGGGGCCTAGAGTTTTGTGCTGACCCCACACGGCCAAATTTGAGAAGCTTTTTCCAGACAGCAACACTCTTTGAGCACTGTCAGTGAAAGAGGTGGCGTCGTGAAGAGTATTTTTTGTCTTTACCAGGACTCGAACCTGGACAAGTAGGTTCAAGTTCGTCGGGATCGATTCCCATACCCACATATAAAAATCAAGTACCATCCTAACGATTGTTAAAGCGTATACCAGCAACTCGTTTAGGAAAGGAAACTATAATAAATGCAAATATGCAGGCGTTAGGATTCGTTTAATAAACACGAAGTACCTGGCTATCGCGCACTTATTTTTAAACTAATCAGCATAAGCGTGTTATTACCAAAAATGGTTGACCGTAGATACGCGAGTATCTTAAGTACCTCATCATGCTTGAAAACTAGAATTTAATGATCTGGCAGTAGTCAGAAATAAATAAGTAAAGTAGTCAGTCGTATCGTCATAAATTCCAAGGGGTCATTTCACCTGTTAAAATGCATGTGATTTAGTGCGATTAAAATCATTTGGGTCTTTGGAACATCTTCCTTCTCATTCCTTATGAGGTCATAGAGAAAGTTCACACCATTGAGAAAGCAACAATCACAAACGAAAAGAGAATAAGCAAACAAAATGTTTCTTATTCAATTGACAAAATAATGTCAAATATAAAAATGAATTTGAAAACATCCAACTAACACTGTTAACATGTGTACATGTGTCTCCACACTTTCACATCAAACAATCTGGTTTCTACCAGATTGGCACCTCGTGCATACTTGACCAAATCAGGCAAGAGCAAAGCAAAGAAAAACTTGCGAAATAATACACTAAATAAGTGGGTAAGCCATTAGAGGCAAGGCGAAAAGATGAAAGAGAAAAAACTATAGTTAAACTCACACGACTTTTCAATTTATTGGATTAGATATCAAAAATAAAAAAAATTACCTATCTATTTTCGGTAGCAACTGATGGGATCAAAAACAAAAATTGATTGCGCAACGAAAAAGAATTTCCATCATATCCGATCGCGGTCGATATGTTTATCTAACCGGTTTGTGTCAATTACACCATAGAAGCTATCTATTTGAGCAGAATTCGCGTGATTGGGAAATAATTGGAAAAGAGCATTCAAATTGATAAGTAGAAATTATGAAACGGAAATTTGCGTGCGCTATTATTTCCAGAATAAACCGGTTAGCTTTTAATTGGTCTCATTGGATTAATGAGTTCAATTGTCAAGGTTTTATTTTCGTTACTGATAAAAGTTACGTGCACAGAGATATGTATAATAAAAGAGTCCATTGCGTGGCACCCAATGACACGGCAAAAAGTAATTCAATTTGACAAAATCCAATCCATTACAGTTCATATTTTATCAGTTTGTACACCTAGAGCGTGAGTGGTCATTCTTTATCATTTCAGTCACTTCGGTCTATACAAATTTAAAAGGGAAAAGTAACGCAAGGAGAAGGTATTTGTCTAATGCGACAACTTTACTTATTGTGAAACTGAACGACCGACACGAATATGCTGACAAATGTGAATTATTAGTTTGCGAAAGCAAATTTATGCAGTTTGCTATGAATTTGTGTATATATACACCAATATTACGTGGTGTCCGTAGTCAATACAAAATACAATACAAATCTTAAAACCGTTTCGTAAATATCGTGTAAAGCAGATAGTTACCCCAAACAATTGCTTTGATGCCATCTACAGTCAACACATGAATTATTTCAACGAACTATTCAGATGTGATGCAGAATCAACTACATGCACATTCAAACATAATCATTCACATTACTCAATCCCTTGGCGGAATTTACGAGTGTGAAATAAAGGATACACAACCCAAATGATTCTCAGGACTTTGAGACTTACAGTAGAGTTGTTTGATGCGAAAGCGCTCTTTGCATATTGAACTTTAACTTTAGTTTGATTGCGATTTGGTAAACAAAACGGAGCTATGATTAATTTCGTGACAATTCTTTAAGAATTTCAATATTTCACCCTCGGAAGCCTAAGTTGATTGAAAGCATCTTTTTGGGTTCGCATCAATAACATTCATTCAACAAACAAAACGATCACCCTTATTTCATCATCAATTAATTCTCAATCATTTCACTCACCTTCACGCTGCAGTAGGCTACGCAAATAGCGTACATTCTCCTGGTGTCGTGTCCGCAGCTCCCGCCCCTCGTCCGAAGCCAAAATGTTGACAGCCTCCAATGCTCCGCAGAGGACAGTCGGTGGCAGTGATGTTGTAAAAATAAATCCAGCCGCATAAGAGCGTATCATGTCGATTAGCTTCGCCGAGCCAGCCACATAGCCACCAATGTTGCCAAAGGCCTTTCCCAAAGTACCCGAAATCATGTCCATGTTGTGCAGTTGATTGTCACGTTCTCCAACGCCAGCACCATGCTCACCATAGAGTCCAACAGCGTGCACTTCATCGACAAACGAAATGCCACCGTACTCATGGGTCACTTCGCACAACTCCTTCAATGGACAAATGGCCCCGGTCATGGAATGTACTGTCTCAAAAGCAACAATCTTCGGAGTGTTTTTGTCCAGTTTTTGAAGAAGACTTCGTAAGTGATCAACGTCGTTATGCCTGAATATATGCTTTGGAACAAGACTATTGCGAATTCCTTGTATCATCGAAGCGTGATTGCCAGCGTCGGAAAAAATGTGGCAGTTCGGCAGCAACCGGGCCAAAGTAAACAGAGTTGAATCATTCGCCACAAAACATGATGTGAACAGCAATGCTGCCTCCTTTTGGTGCAATTCCGCCAGTCGTGCCTCCAATCGTTCGTGGTGAAGGGAGTTCCCAGAAATATTACGGGTGCCACCAGCGCCAGCGCCATGATTTTCCAGGGCCGTTGCTACAGCTTCCTTCACTTTCGGATGACAAGACATTCCAAGGTAATCATTCGAACACCACACAGTAATTGGCTGCTCGGTTTGGGAGTACTCCAAAGCTTTGGGGAACATGCCAGCCCCAGCCAGACGATTGACCTTCCTAAATACACGATAAGAATGGTCTTGCTTCTTTTTCATGATTTGCTCGTGGAAGAAATCCTCATAAGGGAAGCTTGAGTTCTTGGGATCGGTGTTATGCTTTTGAGCCTCCTGCACCAGGGTTTTCCTCTCCGGCTCCACCGGTAACTCCACAATTTTCGCTTGCTGCTGCAGAGTTGACATTTCCCTAACAGGTTGACTGGGTGGGTCGTTCTGCAATGCCTCAGAACTTCCATTCGTCGCATTCACCCCTCCGGAGTTTCCCATTGAGAAAATACTCCGAGCAACAACCGGACACTGAGCGCCATATGATTGGAGAAGAGTATCCGCGTAGTTACGCACATAATTAGCACTTAATCGACTCAAAAATGGGCACGGCATTCTCTTTTTCTGTACCTCAACACAGTTTTTCTTATTGGAACTTAGAATTTATTTCTATATGTTAAAATCAGCAGACCAAATTACGTAAATTAGCTGACTTTCACTTTTCTGTCACTAGCGCGAGTTGCGAAAGAATCACTGTAAGTTCCTTGACAATTGCTTTTTCCTTGGAATGTCTTTGGGTTTTATTTTTTTTGTGTTTAAGAATTTTGCAAAGTATTTTCTTATCGTTTAAACTTGAGAAATTCGCTTTCGAATGTGTGAAGAGAAAGGTCAACACAACACACTGCTACCACTTCGAATGGTGACCAGTAAATGTTACATAAACATGACTAGCAATTTCTTTTATACTCTGCCCAAAGGGAATTTCTATTTCACTTGGGAAATTCCGATATACATATTCAGCTCTGACCGGAGATTGCCTCTCTTTGTGAATGTTCTGAAAAAAGAGAAGAAATAAATGTGCTGATAAGGTGACATGTGATAGTGTATTCAGTGGTTAAGAGCTCAGGGAATGCGTTCAAAACAGTTTAAAGTGACAGCATTACTAGTTTTATCCCAATAATAACGGCTCTAGTCCTTTTAAATTATATGCAGGAAATTCGTTAGGTTAAGGTGGAAACATACGAGACGATAACTTGCGTGCATTGTTTCTAACGGTTCATGCTTTTTGTGAAGTAAAGTAGGAACAGGTGGCGGCGCATAGCGTTGTTGTTTGTGTGTGCGTCGACACCAAACTCGACGTCGTAGGTTAGATCCCTGTTCTGTGCAAAAAAAATAATTTTCACTTGCCCACCTCTTTCGAGTCACTGACAATTCTCAAAGAGTATTTCCTGCCTAGAAAAAGCTTCTCAAACTTGGACGTTCGGAGTCGGTCCCTTCCAATCGTGAGAAAGCATAGAACACAAGCGATTGCTGAGAAGCTAGGCACTGACCCCCTACGGGTTGTAGCGCCAACCATATTATTATTAAAGTAAGCACATAATTCTTTTCTGTGTTTTCAGTTCGTGTGTCCGTCGTAAGGGGTGGAACTGCTAAATAAGAGTTGATATTGGTGTCCCTGTGCCGTACAGAAGGTGTCCGTTATGGAGGAGTCGAAATACACGAATGCACCTATCTTAATGCCGCAATGAGGCAATGAGCAATTGCCAGTAAAGGGAGGTCTCCCTTATAAAGGTGTGCCCGTAAGGAGAAGTTTTACTGTACTGCATTTGTTACCTCTGCTACGTCATTGAGGTGGCTAATGTAGTTTACATAACAAAATGTAGTAGTGCACGGTTTCTTTTTTTAACGATTTTAGATGGATACGGGTCCCAAATATGTCTGAAACAAAGTCTGGTAACAGCTTACATCGTCCTGTTAAGTACGTTTCTGATTTTCTGATGAATCCAACAGCACGGAGCTGGTAGACGATAGTCCCTCTGACTCTGTCTTATTAAACAACAATTTCGATAAACAACTTTAACGTTTATTTTTCAAATTGCATCAATCTTGTTCTCAGAGACAACACAAAAGATTACACTCGCGTGCAGGTTGTTTCGCACCGACAGGGAAAAAGCTCTGTGCAGCACGGAAGCGGGACGTTGAACTCACTGCAGAACTGAGCATTTACGGATGCGGGTGCGAATATTTGCAACATCCCCTG
Organism: Eristalis arbustorum; assembly: GCA_916610145.1. NCBI lineage: Eukaryota > Metazoa > Arthropoda > Insecta > Diptera > Syrphidae > Eristalis > Eristalis arbustorum. The sequence goes on along the minus strand of OU744319.1, from coordinate 29,364,410 downwards.
TCCCGGCTTAGTCCAATAGTGGTGTGTTCAGTTTGCATGTTGTCTGCATTAACAAAATGTTCATGAACGCACCTTAACACGACTGCCCAGTTAGAGTAATAATAACACCAAACGACCACTTAACGTTTATTCTGATTTATTTGACTTGTATTTCAAAATAGAGTACTTCACATTGACATTCAAATTTGTAACGCATTCCAAATGAGCTTCTTTGGCGTATTCTTTAACCTGTTCCTCAAACTTGGTTAGAACTCCCTTTCTACAAACTGTATACAAATTAGTCTCAAAGTAAATTAATGAATTTTCTTGAAAAATATCCACGAAAGATTGCTTAAGAAAACGAAAATAATTATGAGCAACGAACGCTACGTTGAAAAATTGTTTCCACTTCGAAGCGTCTTGCAGTCTAAATACTTCATCCATCGACAAAAAATGCACCTTGACATTGGGCATGGGAATCATTGGTTCATTGTAGTTAGCGATTTCGGTTGATTCGCTGTCATGCCCCGTGAAATGATTTATCCCCCGAATAACTACACTGCCATATCTTCGGGAAATGCTCTTGTCATGAACGTAGTTTGTTCTCGTCTGAAGCTCATGGAAGAGTTCCATCAGATTTCGTTCAGTTACTTCTGTTGCTCGATAATCATTCTCACCGTGGTGGGATTTCACCATCGATTCTTCGGACGTGCGGAGCCCAAAGGCACAGAACGGGCCGACCTGAATGCCACCTACATAACCACGACTGATGTAATGATTTCCATTTCTTACAAGTCCCGCAGCTAGAGTACGATTTGAATGACACTGTTCATACTCCGGGAAGGTGAAAGCAACTCCGGTGCTCCTCCATGTTTTGTACTCATGTGAGCACAATTGCTTGGCCCCGCGTTCTTTCAAACACATCTGAAGATCCCAATCGAAGACACCATCACGATAATCATAACGAGTTTTAAGCAGCCTTCGATTACACCCTTCCCAGTGTTTCTCGATATTAAATTGATTCGTTGCCTTTGGCAGCCAAAAGTTGAATGCATTTTCCAATCCATCACGTTCCCTATATTTCAGCAATTCGATGTCGAAAATAGGTGCCAACTGCTCCCTTATTGTAGAGTCACAGCATATTTTCAGAAGAGCATTTGCTTTACTTGCCAAATACTGATATGATGTGGGTCGAAGTAGTGCATTGCCGTAGACATCCATGAAAAGGTGGGTCTTTTGCAGAAGACTCAAACAATTTGAGCTCTCCATTGCAATGGCAAGTAATGCCATATTCCTGGCAACGATTTCGATGCAGCCGTCGACGACGTAGAAATTAAGCTGTACATTATGATTGTATGACTTTGCAGCTGTTTTGATGATGTGCCTGGGATCAGATGATCCATAGAGAAGGATGTTGAGTGTTGCAGGGGTAGGTCCGGCCTTCTTTAGATATTCTTCTACGAAATCTAGAGCTTCACTTGAACCCCAAAACATTTTTTCTTTTAAATTAAATAATTGTCTGTAGAGTCTGAAGAGAATTCTCGAAAACTGAAATTGATTAAACAAGCATGTGCGGTACGGTTGCTATGTAGCTACCAGGTACAGTGTGCAAGAGTTAATAAATAGAAGTTAGCAAACAGATGGCAGATGGCGGAAAGCGACTTAAACCAAAATACGGAATTATTTCACATTAGCCTTTATTTATTTATGTAATATTGCGCTTTTTTGTCTTCGCCCACGTATCCAAGTGAAATTTAAGCTCATCAGCACGGCTTCGGAGTTTCTGCGTCTCCCGGGAACGGTCTTTATCGAAGTTGATGACCTTTCTTCGGGGCACGTGACGAAGGGATTTCTCCCAGTCTCCAGTCGATTTTAAATCCAATAAAATGTTAACCATTTGATTGAGGGTCAGTGATTTTCCAGATCCCGTTCCCCATTGCAAATATTTATCCAGAGGTAACCGTGCCATTCGAATGCCCAGTCGTTTTGCTTTCGCTAAAGACAATGGTTCATTGTTCACCTGAAATGATAAATATTGTCAGTATTGCTTTCTAAATTGTCTCAGCTTCATCGGGTCAACCTTATCCACCATTGCCCCAATGATGTAGACATCATCTGGGTTGTATTTGTCCAAATCAGTCTTACAGTGTGGCGTTAGATATACGAGATTTTCCTTAGGGAACACATCTGTAAAGCACTTCTCATGGACATTCAAGGGAAATTCGGGTTCCAACAACGTTGGTATGTGCCGTTTCAATGTTTGCATCGTCATGCCACTTAAATCGGCATTACAGAAATGAATATCAAAGGGATCATCGTGCATACGATTCTCTGCAAAACACAACATCAGCTGCTTAGCCGCGTTAGATGCCTCTCGATTGTTCATATGCTGATCATAGGAACAATCCATCACTATTTTCTGCCCAAATTGCATGGCTCTTATTAATCTACAAGAAACTAGTTATTAAAACCTTGTTTTATATCATATCGTAGCAGTACCTTTGATTGTAAAAACGATTTATCGTTGTGTCGTATATCCTGAGGAACATAGTCGTATGGGAGATAGCGTATATTATGTGATTGTTCTCTTGAGACATTCGAATTTCATTAGCTTTTCGTTCCGCAATTTGGAACTGTTTCTCCAGTTTCTTTTCTTTTCGATTTTCTTTCTTTTTTTCAATTTGCCACAGGTATCCCAGATACTTTTGCCTGGCAGATTTCGATGGCAAATTGAGAAGATATTCCCAATGGTGCTCCTTCAATGTCTCTGCACTAGGAATTCGACGACCCTCTTGATAGGCTATGTCAACTTCCAGTTGGAGGATCTTTAATTTGGTTTCTCTATCCTCTGCATTGATCACATTTTCCAGTTCTTTGGACTTTTCTGTTTTGTCTCGCGCAAATGGATTGCGTTTTTTAACTTCGGCACCGTGTAAGAGGTTATCTTCTGATGTAAACAGTCGAACATTATTGTTAAACCACGTGTTACAGGATATAGCGGCTCCCTTTCGGAAAGGATGGTATCCAGTTAGTTTCAATACATTTTTCAACATCTTATTGAGTTATATTAATTTAAAAGTATTTACACAAAAATTATGATAGGCTTAATAACACTGCCGAATGACATTTTTCTTATCTGTGTTTTTTAACCATATGATTTTTGTGAGTAAGTTCAGCACATGATCAGTGCGGCATGCAGATAAGAGGCTCTGGACGGACGATTAAAGTTGGGAATCAGTTGTAATCATACGAATAAATATTGTGAAAAATACTTAAGTAAAAAAACTTGCAGTTCATATGAATGTTGTTACAATCAGCATCACTTAATTTGTATCACTCATGTATAAGCTTAATTTTAATAACCGTACAATTAATTCATACCTCATTAATCCCCAGTACCAATCGTAGAAACCCACCGGACGCACCCTTAAAATCAATTCTGAACGCTGTACGTATCAATTTTGACAAGCGAACATCTCTGTCAACTGACATTGGCGTCAAAGCGGTGCGAATTTGAGAGAAATTTCCGTGTGAGCTAAACTGCGAGAATCGAATTTATTGTTTTAGTGAAATTTTAAATACTTTTAAACATAAATAATGGCTTTGGTTTGTGCAAGTAAGTTCAAATAAATAGACAAGTTGTTTTTTAACAAACCCGTTAAAGACAAAATCGACGTGAATTCAACAATTTTTTTTAAGGTTATGTCTGTTGTCAGAATACGTTTGTTAAATTTCAATTTTACTTTTCTTTTTCTGATACTAACACCTAAAGTTACAAACGAAGTGCCGGAAACACCTGTTGTATCTCCAATATCTGGTGCGATTTTCGAGAAACGTATCATAGAGAAATATATTGCCGAGAATGGCTGCGACCCAATTACCGGCAAAGAACTCAAGGTGGAAGATTTGATCGAAGTTAAAACACCACCAATTGTGAAGCCAAAGCCTCCAAGTGCCACTAGTATACCGGCTACATTAAAAACAATGCAAGATGAATGGGATGCACTCATGTTACATTCGTTCACTCAGCGTCAGCAATTGCAAATAGCTCGTCAAGAACTAAGCCACGCTCTTTATCAGCATGACGCAGCCTGTCGTGTAGTTTCACGACTTACAAAAGAGGTAGCTGCTGCCAGAGAAGCTTTAGCAACACTAAAGCCTCAGGCTGGTATCGCAACTCCCTCGACTATCCCACAGCCTGCTATTGCTGCTGAAGCAGCTGGCATTGCAACACAGCCAGTTGAACAGGCTGGCATGAGTGCTGAGGTAATTCAAAAATTACAAGACAAGGCAACTGTTCTAACACAAGAGCGCAAAAAACGCGGTCGCACAGTACCCGAAGAGCTCATCACACAGGACCAAATCAAGACTTTCTTGACTGTTGCATCCCATCCGGTAATATTATTGACTCACATTATGACCCCTTTATGTTACTTATTGGTTCTTTTTAGGGATTGCACTCGGCTTCAGTGCCCGGAATACTCGCGCTAGACATCAACAGCGCTGACCACAGCAAAATTTTAACCGGAGGAAATGACAAGAGCGCAACCGTATTCAACAAGGACACCGAACAAGTGGTGGCCATTCTTAAAGGTCACACCAAGAAGATCACCAAAGTTATCTATCATCCTGACGAAGATACGGTCATAACAGCGTCCCCAGATATGTGTATTCGCATTTGGAATGTGCCAACAAGCCAAACTCAGTTGTTGCTGCGTTGCCATGATGGTCCAGTGACCGGACTTTCCCTTCATCCAACAGGCGACTATGTCCTCTCGACATCTTCCGACAAGCATTGGGCATTCTCGGACATCAGAACTGGAAGATTATTAACAAAGGTAAAGGGAAGCTCTGCCATTATTTATGCGGTCTGAATAGTTTCGTTTTTAAGGTTATCGACACAGCGGAAGTTGGCCTCACAACTGCACAATTTCATCCTGATGGTTTGATTTTCGGCACGGGAACGGACGACTCTCAAGTGAAAATCTGGGATTTAAAGGAACAAAGTAATGTGGCCAATTTCCCCGGCCACACTGGCCCCATCTCGGCGATTTCCTTCTCCGAAAATGGATACTATTTGGCAACTGCGGCTGATGATGCTTGCGTTAAGCTCTGGGATTTGCGTAAATTGAAAAATTTCAAAACAATTCAATTGGATGATGGCTACGAAGTGAGAGACCTTTGCTTCGATCAGAGTGGAACTTATTTAGCTATTGCGGGTACTGACGTCAGGTACAGTGTGGCATGATATTTTTTCCATTCTCGGTGTTTTGACATTTTTTCCCAACTCGTAGGATATACTTATGCAAGCAGTGGCAAGACCTAAAGATTTTCAATGACCACACAGCGCTGGCCACGGGAGTACGCTTTGGAAAGCATGCACAATATCTAGCCTCGACCAGCATGGACCGTACACTTAAGTTATATGCAATTGAATAAAATGACAACTCGAGGATGCTAATATTAATCGATAATGTAAACGTTCAAATAAACTTAAAGTATTAAACTTATAGGTAGACATTTATTTTTGTGGGAAGATGACATGTCAATGAACCTTCTAATGCATTGCCCATCCTTTCAGCCGTGTTTATGGCACCAACATAAACTTGCACCAAATTGAAAATAGCCAACAAATTTGCTTGTTTCCGTGCCTGTTTGGTGTTGTATTTTCGTGTCCACGGGTGCAGGGCAATCAACAGGAAGCTCAGCGCTCCACCACCTTCGCGATACGGCTCAGAAAATGCTTTGTGGAGTCGTGAGAGAATGCGAGTGTTTACTGTAGAAGCTAGAAGCAGGTTCACCTACATATGCTGCTCGCACAACTTGACAAGCTAACAAAATGAAAGCTGTCGATGAAACAGAACTGAATGAATATTTAAAGTGAATAAAGTCCTTAGTTCAATGACGAATTTTCTTGCAACACTACCTAAATAATGTAGTGTACTTACAAGCGGATATTTATTATTTTTATAGCAACAACAAAAAAGTTTATAAAGGGAGAACTAAAAAAATCTAAAACAATCAGGAGGCCGCTATCTGTTTCAAAGGGCCCTCGAGATAATTGGCAAGTGCCATAGCCTTTTGCTTCAGCAATCCCAATCCAACTGTTTCCTTTGCATACAGACAAAGAAGAATGCTTGCAACCTGCATTAAGATTAAAATTTCAAACGAATCGTTCTGATGAATCATTCATATTGTGTTGTTTACTTGAGTTATAGCGACATGTCCACTTTCACAGTCCAACAGCACGAAAGTTAGATGATCCTCTCTGAAAGCATTACGACCATGTTTTTCATATGCTGCCCATATATTGCTTGCTATTGCAGCTGTAACCCTGGCATCACGATCTCCGTATCCAGAGTAGGCAAGCAGTGCACCTTCTTGGCTAAGGAGACTAGAAAAATGGGAAAAGAATTTCAATTAGGATATCTGTAAGGGATATAATTGTAACTCACAGAGTATTTTCAACTCCACCGGTATTGGCCTGACTTAGCACTTGTGTTAGGGCTTTCGGTTTCAACATAATGAGTTTTTGGTAAAATTTGTCGTTTCACTTAGCAAATTATCTAAAGCGGAGATAAATTTTGTAAATAAACTATTTTTCTTGTTTCTCTAAACGTCATTCGCCGTGGGTGTGTTTGATTTGACATTTTCGTTGTGCCATTCTTAAATGCATGGAAGGCGCAATTTCCCGTAGCTGTTAAAATTAGTGGACAAACATTTACATAACTTTATTTATGCTTATGATAAATATTTACAAGGAAATGTGAAACTCCCGTGAAACTGGTACTAATAGTAAAAGTTATTGAATAGTCCATCGGAGCTAACCAATGCTGTGTCTTGTGTGGCTTACATTAGGTGCTTAATACACTATCCACTCTGATGTCACATACTACCACAATCCTCCAGTCTCCAATACTTAACCTGTCATGATTACCATTTCGTTTGTACTTCTAGTAGAATTTTTTGTTTCCCTTTTGATGTTCTGTTCACTTGACCTGCATATCTCTACTGATCTCGTTAATTGATTAAGCTACATGCCAAATGTTAAACGTGTGACGATGCCTGCCAGATTTTTCCATGCGGATTCTGATTTTCATGCTCCACCACACCCATTGCAGAAGTAGAAAAAACACGCTATCAATTTATTTATTCTTTATTTAAGTAATGAGAACATCCTACTCAATAACATAGCCAGTTCCTTGAGGTATCTTATCTAAACAATGAGGTAATACAAAACACACGACAATGGATAAAAATTAAATGAACAGAATGTGATATAAAATATATACGTGAATGCAAAAAGAGTTGTACTAAGTAATATATGTAATAAACAAACATAACGTTTGCGAGCAACACAAAAGAATTAACTTTAAATTCCAACAACTAATTATTATTTATTGAAGAACGACGACTTGAGCGTGAACAAGACAATTGGTACTCATCATTTGGACTTCTCATTGGCGGTTGCTTCTAGTTTTTCGATAACTTTTCCTAGGTCCATGTCCTTGGACATCTTCAAGTACATGGTCTTGCGTACTTCATGAAATCCGACCCATTGCGGGCACACTTTCGAGATCAATTTGAGGTGATTTTCAATATCCTTACAGGTTAATGACGTCCGGAAACTATTTTGAATTTTCTTAATGACTATTTCCAATGTGAGGACTCCTTTCTTCTCTGTGATGAATACATTCCTTAGGTGGCGTGCGAGTTCCGGCAGTCGGCTGTACATAGTTGCTTCTTCATCCTGTGAAGGTCTTCTTGTCATGGCGTCCAAGGCTTTTGCCGCTTGTTTGGCTCGTATTCTCTCCAGCAACTGCTTGGGTATACCTTTCAACAAGCTCTCGACCTCTCTGTTGGCTGCCAATTCCGTTTCAGTGGGTGGTTCGCGAACTTTTTCCTCCGGTGGGTTTTTCTTATCCTCAGCGGTCTTAGCCTCGTAACGATCCATTGCACGCTCCATTGGGGTGGCACAGTTGAAGAGATTCCTTGCTGTAGACAGAATGTCCTTGGCCGACGAGTATTTCTCGACATTTGGTGGCTGTGGCAAGTGACCGTCTTCGATGTCTGGACAGCTTTCCAGATCGAACGATGGATGCCAGCGTGTAAGTTTCTTCTTATCTATCGTGATTGGTGGGTCTAGGCTTTGTAAGAACTTCTCATGCTCATTCTTGGTGCGCTCCAAGAGAATATGCTGGAACTTCTGAAGACGGTCAGTCATGACATTAGGGTTCATTGCATTTGTGAGAGCCGACGCCAAAACGTTGTCTTCGTCAATGTGATGCATTTTATTTAGATTCACTCCCTTCACATTGGGCGTAATGACCAATTGGAAATAGTCCTGCTTCGAAACCGATCCATAGTTTCGCATTTTCATTTGACTGAAATTGAACGCGTCCGGATACAGGTGCTTGATTTGGGCCAGATGACTTTCGGTGAAGTTTCTTCTTAACATCCGTTGTACAGCTGGCTTTAGCTTCTTGAAGGTTATCACCTCCCTTCGATTGAAGAACATCGCACACACTGAGTCCAAGCATTTGAATGCTTCCACTAGTTGGCGATACTTGAATGGAAGATGAAGTACGGACTTCGACGTCTCAATCAAATGCATAAACTTCTGGTATGCTGCTGGTACGACCATTTTCGATGGGCTTCCATCCTTCGACGGGCTAAAGAGGACACGCTTCGATACGGGCGTGTGTTTCGGTGACATCAACTCATTCTTGTCCGGTGTTGGTGGGACTGATTTTACGGGTGTTTTGAAGACCTTAGCAGGGCTGGAATAAAAAAAGAAAAAATATATGGTGAATATGTCTGGAGGAACAAGAGCGAAGAGGAAAATGAGCAATACATTAATACGCTTGCTTCGTATTCTCTTAGAACAGTTTTTCAACCTTGCGCCTATGCGGGACCCCCCGCAAAGAATTTATCTCTTTGCCGGCCCCTGCCGACGTACTACTCTAGTGGAACGTTAAATTGTTGTAATAAATAGACGTCGCGGACCCATTGGATGTGCTCCACTGTGATTGGAACAGCAATAAATCAAGCGCAATTTTATTTTACAACAAATATAAAATTGGCGTCGACGTTGAATCCTTTGAGCAGTTAGTGAGCTCTCATATCGATAGAAGGATAATATGAGTGATTTCCGTTCGAAATGATATCGAAAAGTGTTATTCCATTCAAAGCACGAGGCTGGAAACTCATCTTTACTGAAAATACGTATCCTACTCTGTCGTCTTCGAAGATTGGGCTACTGAACTAGAACCTCTACCGGACTATAAATCCAACTACACAGCTTGGCCTATTGTAAGCAGATAACAGTGTTCACACATTTATACAAGCAGTCGCTAACCCGAACAATAAAGCTCACCTAATACCTATTCGTATTAAATATCTTCTAATAAACCATTGAAAAACGTTAAACTCAAGCATCCGTACCGCAATTTCAGGCAACAATCAATAGAAGAATGAACTCGCACGCACGTCCTCATATTTTGTTACCGCTCTAAAGTAGAAAAATAAACACTTGCTACGAAGCTACCCAGCACCGATCTACACGGAGTGCGGTTGTGTTATTGACATCTCACATAGTACTCTCGGACAAAAACTCCTTTTGACTGAACTTCCATCTTATAAACGACCAAACAATTTTTTCAATACAAATCATCCCAGAGAATAGCAAACACATTAACCATCAGTTGTGAGCTACGCTGCCCCTACAACGGCTACCTCAGATGATGCAGAGACGAGGAAGAGGAAGAATCCTTCGCACTGTAGTGCTCTGACCAAATGTAGCAAACCTAGACGCCTACTATTTTAATAGCTTGACTGAACTGAGCGATAACCATCAGTCAACCCGTCTGCCAAATCAAAAGCACCAGCAGCATATTAGGATTTAAGACCAGTGTGGTAACACAATGAGTCAAGTTTGACAGCTGGCAACGAACCTAATCTAACCTAACCTATGACGGGGTCCAGCAGACAAAAATGATTCAAAACACGCACTGTCAGAAGGGTAAATCCTCGCTATTCATGGCAGTAGGTGCATAGATATATTCATATTACAAGCTCATCCAGTCCAAATCCTGCTGATTTGACTTTGTACATAAATTACAAAGAGTATGTAGAAACCTGATATGGATATGCGTCGATTAGAAGTCATCGTCATCATGCGCGTATTCTTCAGTAGATCGGAGTACACACTTCTGCTGTGTAAAGAATATAAAAAATTCAAGTTACAAGGAACATAGCCATTCTATTTCAATCGAAAGAGAAAGAAGAAAGGAGAAAAGAAAACCACAAACAAAGATAACACGTTAATAGAAAATCCAACTGCGCAGCCACACATAGACCACCATATTCAACCCCGATTGTGATAAGACCAAAGAAAAATACATGCATTCTCCCACGACAAAATCTGGTCGATTTGAACGTTGAGAAATATCAAATTAGATTCAATCCCCAACTGAATCGGTCTTGAAACAAGATATACTCACGATAACAAGGGGAAAGTAATCATAATCAACTTGTGGCAAGTGAGAAGCAGTAAAATTAATTAGCACATGTAGACGTGGTCCCAGCCTGCAACTGGATTGGAATGCAAGGAGAATGATTCTAGCAGGTCAAAAATTTCACGGAGAGATGCAATCGAAGAAAAAGGCAATTAGATATCGATTGACATTGGGAACAGACAACGCAATCAGACAAACGTTAACCAAATCATCTGAAGAACAATGAAAGAGAACAATGAATAATTGATCTATGTTCTTGTTTAGTTAGTACAAAACTTCAATTCTGCAATGTAGACAAAAACTTCGTTTAACAAGTGTACGCGAACAAATCAGGTGCGAGCATTTCATTATTACCCCATACTGCTTTGCATGCACTTTTGTGAGAATTGTTTCCACCAAAACCAAAGATGACCTCAATTTTAGCAACTTGTTCTATAACTGCACATAACCAGGTCACCATACAATTCGAGACGAGTTATATAATTTGAAATATTTACCTTGTCAGTACTTCCAGTTCGATTGTCTTAAACTCCTTTAACGTCACTGCATTTGGGTTCTTCGATGAAGACAGTTTGCGATCTCTCAACCGACTGTTCTTTTCCTCCTGCGCCTTGCGAGTCTTCTCCAGTTCCTGAATCCGCTTGAGAGATTCCTTTAACTCGGCCAACTTTTCGTGTCGTGTCACCTTTGTCTTCACTTCATCAAAGTTCAGCTCTTTCCGCACCATCGATTTTAGTTCTTCCTTCTTGATGGGATCTTTTATAATCTGCTTGACGGGAGTTTTCATTCCACGGTCAACATTTGTGCTGCTTTCCTTTGCTCCAAATGCCAACGTAGTCTCTTCGGCCTGAATAATGGAACCATTTTCCGGAACTGCTATTACAGTCGACGGTATGGGTGGTTTTTTTCTGGGAGACATATTTCCTTTCTTCACAAATTGCACTAACTTTTGCTGCTTCAAAGTGGCCTCAACTTTAGACACTTTGGGCGAAGCCTCGCCGGTAGTAATACCAATACGTTTAATGGTTCTACCCGATCGGGTCTTAAGTGCATGTTGTAGGGATACAACATCATTCTCCAATATTTTCTGTGAAGGAGTTGATGCACTTGAGACATCCTGTCACAAAAGAAAAGATGTCGAATACAATTAGATGACGCCAATTTCAAAGGATACACTAAAGAAAATGGTGAATCCACAAATTCACAAGGAGTAACTTACCTTGGATTTTATTAAATTTATATCGTCTGTTCCAGCTCGTTTTCTGGTATTGAAATAAGATGCAACTGATGGTTGCGACATTGTTAAATAATTTATTTATTTAATGTGACGAACAATTGAAAAATTTAATTGAATATTCTTCACTGGAAAAAATATACACGCGCCAAGTTCTAGCACACGTCTACTCTGCTCAACGATTTCCCTCCAAAATTATAGTCTGATGCATTCCGTATGATAGAAGTCGTTGCATTGAACGAAACTTTTTCGCGCGCTTTTGTTTTGGGATATTTTTTTCCACTTCACTTTGTTGGGAAATTCGTTGTGATGTCATCATTCACGATAGAATGTATAGTTGTACTCTTCTTACCAGAAATCCAAAGGGAAACACACAACTACAAAAGAGATTACAAATTACCATATTTTACTTCACTGAATGTACGTGGATTATACAAAAATATATATTGCAACTAATATGCGCGCAACTATTTGTGGCTAATTCTTTAGCTAAAATTATATTTGTTAAGAAATAAAAAAAGAACAATATAAATGTATTACGAATGAAATGTTCGTCTTAGATTTTCCGTCGAAGTTTTTAACCCACCTGTCAACTTTGTTGAGTTGGGTTTCGTGAGAATAGTACAGGGTAGCCATTAAACATATGATTCGTTAAGTTTCTTTGGTGACGGATTAGGGGAATCAACTTTAAGGAATAAATATCCTCGAAACATATGTTTGAAACGACAAATTGGAAATTTTACAGAGAATTTATTTTTGGTTTCAATTTTGAATAAGGATAGTTGAATAATCTATGAATGTATCACAAATGGATGAATAGTGGGGAATATGTTTCCCTTACTGAATGGGAACAATGATGCCAAATTCTTTTCATATATAAATTACGGAACGATATTCTCGAAGCAGACATTTTAAAACTGTGTTATTGTACTGGTATTTGCTGTTAATAATTCATAATTAACTAACTAATTCACGAAAGAATGAACTAAATTGGAATATACTAAATTCTGCATACTTCAACTTTTCTAGTTGAGGATGTGTTATGTATCACAACTGAACATTTTGGGGGTTATTTACATTAGCTTAGGCATTTTCTTATTTCATGGGCATTACTATCGGCACAAAGTGATCATGGGGCAGTACTAAAATATTTATTGTGTATACTTATAATCAGATAATATGGTGTTAGGTCTAAGCACATTGTTTCTGTTTGCGTTATTAAAATGCTTCCTTTCACTAAGGATCGGAAAAGTAAACAACCCGAATGGACTAAAAACGTGCAGAGCGAATTTTGAAAAACAAGTGAGTCACAACCTGTTTTTTCTTATTTTGATTTCCACGGTGAATCAGCTTGGTGTCGTCCTTTCAAAAACATCAACGTCATTACTGTGGTCATAAATTTGGCAAACGCCGGATTGTCATAACTTTGGGGGTTTAATTATTTTATTGCTACAGAAATTGAGTTTATTTCTCGCTTACAGGAAATAGCTCTTTTATTTTTGAATTTGTTATCTTAATAATTTTATGCATAGATAGATTTTGAATCGACAGTTCATTCAGCAGTTGACGAGTCTCGTAGATGAAAACTGCTCTGTTATCAATTCTTTAACAAGGAATTCAAATAATATTTTCAATTCCTAATTAAGACCAATTAATTGCAATACTTATTTACAAATTCGATTTTTATAAGAAAATGAGTTTTACATATAAAAGCATATAGAAAAAAGTATATCTCTTAGCAAGTATATCAATTTGAAGAAGCCTTATAAATCTTTAATAACTTTCTGTATATTTATGACAACAACATATTTTTTAATAGTTAATATTTTATTAAAACATTTTCGAACGTTACTGCATTGAAAGAAGAAAAAGAGAAAAAAAACACTTACGATTGTGAATGTACCATGCGGCTGTGCTCAATTAATTCGCAATGGCTTTCAATCAGTTCACAATTGATCGACTAGCGCGCACGGGCGAAATTCACACACATTTTTTCTCCCATTACCGTGTGTCCGTCGCGAGTCGGAAAAGTTGTGTTTTCTACTTTATTATTCACAAATCCAGCCTCAACTATGTCGAAAACTTAGTTTCATTGAATCCAGTCGGCGACTATCAAATTCATTGTGTGATGATTAAAATTCATATTTTGTGAGATCTGCTTGGCTGCTGTTGGAGAAAAATCCTTTTAGAATTAAAGGGAAGAACGACGAACAAACTGCGTTTCCTCCTACTCTGGCACATTGCTCCATATACGCGCAGAGGGAGACGGAATCGTGATCTTTTTCTTTTTTTTTAAATTCTTTTCGGTAGTATTTGTCTTCTCTGCAAATTTTTTTTCACCACAGTGCGGAGTCTGAAAGGTGTTGGATTTGGATATTAAACGTTTTTTTCCGAGTGAATTGTTCCAGAAATTCTTTGCTTGATATAATTCTATTGAAAACAAATCGAGTAGAACTGAAAGGGTAATCATCTGGCGGATATGAATACAAAGGCTGACGTCAACAGACGTGTTTTGGCTATCCAAGCTAAGAAAAAACGTCATAAGCCCAATAAGAAAAAGGGAAAACCTAATGGTATCGCTGGCGACAAACCGAACACTCCCAGCGCACCGGGAAATTCTAATAATAGTGGTAGTGGCGGCGTTGAAGTTGAAGGTGCTGTCTCAAATAATCCACATACTCCAATAATTTCAGACACAGCAGTTGTAGAATCACAAAGTAATGCTTGTCCAGCAGGTAATGGAGGAAAAAATAAATCAATAGCAAATTCGCATAATGCATCGGGAGCACCATCAAGTGGTGCAGGTTCATCTGCGGCCAGTACAGCAGCATTGGATCAAATGAATCACGCTGCCGGTGCGGCTATGGCTAAATCAACAAACAACTGCTTCAATAATAAGAATAAATTTGAAAGCAATAACAAGGACTATCAATATCCCCCGAGGAGCTCCTCAAACGAGTCTGATGAATCAGAACTCAATAGTGAGAACGACGAACAGGAACCGAAGGAAGACTACTGCAAGGGTGGTTACCATCCAGTGAATATTGGTGATTTATTCCAAGGTATGTACGCACTTTTTCGATTGTCGTTTGAAAGGCTACAAATTTGTTTGGTGATGGTAAACAAGTATAATTCAGCAACGACCAGGTGGTTAACCAAATTTTTTCTCACTCACCTTTATCGACTCCTAAGACATGAATATAGTTCATCATCACAAACGAAGGATAATTTTAGACTTTCTATACAAAATCAATTAGGCTGCGGGCGTTCCTTTCAAACTGAAACCACTGAAAGGTGGGCTGTGTAGGGAGCATCTCAAATAAAACCAACCACCTGTGAATGACTGCAGACGCTTGTTTCTCACATTAGGGTGGCTGACTACGTACACATGTTCGTTAAAGGAGTTAGTTTATTTTAATGGCTAGTGGCATATGTGTGTACCGATGTGCTTTTCATGCAAAACATGGTGTCGATGACCTATTTTTAATACATATTCCGTTAGTTTCAATATTTTTTTTGTTTTTCTTTCAACACAACACGCAAAATATGATAAGTTTGCAGAGAATAAATCAATAAATGTAGAATATTCGTTCAGTCTCAAATGTGTTCAGTTTTGCGATGAGATTCACATTTTACGCATCAATTAAAATTATAAAGAAGCAAATTAACTAAAAGAGGAAGAAAAAACGAAGAGAATGCGATGTGTATGGATGTATATACCATACTGTTGTTTGAAGAGGTGGAAGAGAAGTCACAATCACGCCAGTTGTGATGTGCACTCAAGCCAATTTGAGTAGTCGGAGGCAATAATTGTAGGTTGACGGTCTTTTGTCATTTCTTTTTGTGAACAACAATGGAATCGTTTGGTTTATTAAATATCTATCGAATATGTGTATGCATGCCTCCTACATAATGGGCATTGTACTGAGACCAATGCTTCTTCGTTCTCTCTTCTCGCCTCGGGTTAAGTTTAGTGGAAATTGTTTATTTGTTCGCTCGCTTTAATCAGTCGCTATCTCAAATACGTAGCGCCGGTAGTAATAACACCACTTAAGGTGTGCTGTTAAATAATTTCTGGTGCACAAACGTCTACAGGGGAATCCAATACAATCAGGTGCCTAGCTGACCATTGAACTTTGAGTAAGTCCACGACTTTTCCGAAACTGAGTTAAAGAACGCATAGATCTCTTACACTGTCAGGAAATCAAGCCTACAGCCAAAAGCCGGCCACATTACTGAATAGCAGAAAAACGATCAATATTTCAAATGTTCAAATATTTTCCTTCCCATAAGACGTAATCGATTTGAACATACTTTAAATGTCAATGTATCTTCATTGTATCTTATCAAGCAAACATTCACCCCAACATGAAATTACTTCTGTCCTTCTCTTGTGTACTGACGCACTTTCTCATTAAAGCGCAGCGCAGATCACTTATCTTCCTTTTGACCTTGTTGAGTATAAAGTTTAAAACCGAAATGATGACAGTATTTTGAAAGGTCAAGATTTTTGTGTTAATAGCAGCACTGGAGAAATTTGTGTTCATTCTTTTAAATCATCGTTTTGCTATCGCAATCACCACAATGCGAAAGATTAGACAATCATGCCAGCAATGATTATTATATTCAGGTATGGTACGTATGTCGAAATACTGCACAGCATTGATGAGTAAGTGGGGCGTGCTTTGCTATGTATTTGACTTAGAAGCCGTTAGTTTTGCCTACCATCGGCAGTATGGAAGTTAGAAATGAATATAATTGTTTCTTCTTTTTGTTTGTGTGTTTTAAAAGATCTTACAGCTATAGGGATCAGTCATGCTTCGTTGAGTCTATTTTGTTCTGCGTTGATAATTGTGTAGGTAGGTAGGCGAGAGAGTCTCCTGATCGCACTGGGGCATTGCTCCTGGACAGCTAGAGTCAATGATGGATTACTCAAAGGTCTCGACAATAACACGGATGGTGTTCTACCAATACTATAGAGGTGTTCTTCTTCGATGGCAAAACCAATACGTTAGCTTTTTCATCTATACCACACTTAAGGTCTCTTTCCGAGTAGATGGAAACCAGCATTTGTCCAGGCTGTCCTTAAAAGCGTCACACGCCTCCTACTTCTTTCAAAGATAAGAAAGCGGTGATAAATCGTCAACGTAGAGTTTACCTGTATCGTGGAAGATTCTTAATGACCCTCAGTACGGTTTCCGCAACAAGAGGATGACTGGTGGTATGATGGCCTCAGCTAACCGAAAAGTGCAGCTAATCCCTACAGAATACAGGTGAAATAATGATAGTTGTGATTGATATTTCTAAGAATTTTAGCATCAAGCTCTTTTGTCAGAAATGCGTGGCTTTGGCATCGATGAATCGCTTCATCTATTGCTTAGCAACTATCTTTCAAACCATTCAATTCAAGTTTTTGTTATGATGGATTCTAGTCTAATACCGACAAAAAATAAATGCTGATACATACCTCCAAAAGCTGTGTTCTGTTTCCGACAGTCTTTCTCATTTTTCTTCTTATCCAATTCCACGCTTTCTTTGACCCTGCCCTTCGGACTTAGAATTGGGACGGCACTGTTAAGCACATTGATTCAACCCATCTTGTCGGCATAGTTATGTGGGCTGAGAACAACAGTGATGTTTAATTCTCTCTGATGTTACTAAAGCGAACCTCTAATAATCAGTCATTCTCTATGAATAGCGCTTGTATCAATGAAACCGAAAAAATGTCCATCATTGGTATGTGTATCAACATAGGAAATGCGCCTGCATAGTTCGGTGTTCCAGGCTCAGTCGCAATGGTCCTTATATCAAGATTTCTATCTGGTATCAATAAAGCAAAGAAATTATGTCACAATGCAACCGGGAAATCCGGGCTATCTGGGAAGAAAACGAATCTTTCCAGAAAAACTAATGTACATAAATCCTTTCTGACACCACTTTAGACCGGGACCGTGACAACGAACCGGTTGAATAAGTCAAGACGATAAGCAGAATAAGGACATAATAATAATTAATTGCAGTCCATACATGGGGACGAGAGGATTGGCTAGATCAAAATGTTGAGTGATACCGAATCGCGATATTGGCTCCTCATGTTTCCCATAAACGTGAGTCCCAATAACGCTTTTCAACTATATGATGCGTCACCTGCTTCAACAGGGAATAGCAACCACGTCTTATAGTTTCTAGGCAAAAGACACGCAAACTACTACAGCCATAAGAAGAACGCTTAGTACTATGAAATGTAAAACGTGCAACGTTGGATTACACAGTGCATTGTTTATAGATTTCCATAGAGGATAAATATACGCACTAAAATTTGTCAATAAAGACTAATAGTATTAAGCACACGTTTGTAATAAACAAACTCAAACTTTCTGAAGTCACATGTCACATGACAAGAAGAAATGTTTACGGAGTTCTATTCTATAAGTTAGTATAGAGAGAGAGAGAGAGAGTTGGACAGGGACTATATAACCATGGAATAGCATTAATTTCGCATCTTTTAATATAACATTTCGTGGTGGCCCGTGGCGTTGTGGGTATGTGCGTCGACCCCAACCTCGACGTCGTAGGTTCGATTAATAATTTTTACGACCCCACCTCTTTCGAGTTACTAACAATGCTCAAAAAGTATTTCCTGTCTAGAAAAGGCTTCTCAAAGCTGGCCGTTCGTATTCGGCATCAAACTGTAGGTCCCTTCCACTCGTGAGAGAACAATTGCACGCACAACAAGAGTGGTTGCTGAGAAGCTAGGCCCTGGTCCTCTATGGGCTTCTGGTTAGTAATTCGCAGAGACTGCGACTGCTAATGAATGTTATGCAAACTTTGAAAACTGACTGCATTACTGACATGGTTTCCGCTGAAATTGTTTCCAAATTTTGTCACATCTCTTTCAGTACTACATTTTACTCTAGCATCAAATATTCTCCACAAGAGACAACTTAATGATTTGATACAATTTTTTCATTCTTAAATCTATTACAGGTCGCTATCATGTAGTTCGAAAACTGGGCTGGGGTCATTTTTCAACAGTGTGGCTGTGTTGGGATCTACAGGAGAAACGCTATGTTGCTATAAAAATTGTAAAATCCGCACGACACTTTGCCGAAACAGCCAAAGATGAGATAAAAATCCTTAAATCAGTGCGTGACAGTGATCCTTCGAATCCGCGACGTGACAAGACTGTACAACTTTTAGATGATTTCAAAATCACCGGAGTGAATGGTACTCATTTTTGTATGGTTTTCGAAGTGTTGGGCGATAATCTTTTAAAATTAATCCGTAAATCGAATTACCGTGGTATACCAATCGAGAATGTTAAATCGATTACACGGCAGGTGCTGGAAGGATTGGACTACTTGCATTCATGCTGTAAAATAATACACACAGATATCAAACCAGAGAATGTGCTATTGTGTGTTGACGAACAATACATTAGGTCCCTAGCCAACGAAGCTACTGAACTGTATGTAATGAATTTTAAAATGTTCCCATCATTTGTTAGTCGGGCACCGAAGGAGTATCGTGAACCGCCAATAACGGGAAAAATGAGCAAGAACAAGAAAAAGAAGCTAAAGAAGAAGGCCAAAAAGCGATTGGAACTATTTAAGAAACAATGGGATTATTTGGAACAAAGTGGTGCAGGTGATTCTGCAAAGCCTGAAGAAGAGAAACCACTTAACAATGGGGAGGCCTGTGACGATCCTTCACTTAGCCCGGAGGATGTGAATAAGACAGAAGCTGATGGTGAAGAAGCTGGTGTTAATCATAGCAACACAACCAACGGTGATGTCAGCGATGAAGAAAAGGACAATGACGATGATGCAGATGATGAGGAGCACGTGAATTATGAATCGAATCCGTCATCGCCAAAAGCAGAGGTCACAGGAAAGAATTATATAAGTAAGTATATCTTAGTGTGTTCTTTTGAAAATATTGATATCCGTCGAGTAGCCAGAAATGAAATATACAAATATCTGACTGACTCATGTTTTTTTTTTGTTGGTTCCATCCGCGTCGACGGGCAAGTAATTCAGTCAGAATTAGAACGGAAATTTACTACAGACATCTGCTTCAAAGGCATTTAACGTCACGTGTTAAATTAAACATTTCTTAATTGATTCACGTGCTCTTGCAATAAACACAAATTAAGATCTGATATGCGCATAAAGAAATAAAGAATTTTTTGTTCCGTTCATTTACACATTAGTATGTGTGCGAATTTATTACTGAGATATTCCAGAGCAGAACTTAATGATTAAAAATATTCCCTTTTTTTTCAGATAATCCCCTCCAAGGAAACAAAGCCGATGACAATAAGGCTGAGCAGAAACTGCCAGAAGAAGTGAAACCAGAAGCAAAACCGTCATCAATTGATGAGAACAAACAACACACATCACCTTCGCATAGTTCGCCTAATAACAATCAGCTAATCTCAGGTCCATCAGTGTCCTATAATAGTTCGAATGGGCCATCCCTACCACCGCATCACAATACTCAACCAGTCCAGCCGAAGAAAGATCCAGCACTAGAGCCGTGTAACTTTGACGTTAAAATTGCTGATTTGGGAAACGCATGCTGGGTGCATCAACATTTCACCGAGGATATACAAACGCGTCAGTATCGATCATTGGAAGTAATTTTGGGAGCTGGCTACGATACGTCGGCTGATATTTGGAGTACAGCTTGCATGGCATTCGAATTGGCAACCGGGGATTATCTATTTGAGCCGCATTCTGGTGAAAATTATTCCCGCGATGAGGATCATATTGCTCATATAATTGAGCTATTGGGTCCGATACCACTACATATTATCGCACGCGGTGCCTATCATCAATGCACATTTAATCGTAAAGGTGAACTACGAAATATCACTGGTCTGAAGCCATGGGGCTTGGTTGATGTTCTCAATGAGAAATACGAATGGTCCCGCGAAGAGGCTGAGTCGTTTGCCGATTTTTTACGGCCCATGCTCGAATTTGATCCGAAGAAGCGAGCAACAGCTGCCGATTGTTTAAAGCACCCATGGCTGAGATAAAATACACTTTTCAACAATACTATTTATATACTTAATAAAATTAAGAGAATTTTCAGAAAATAGTGATTCTATACCTACATTTGCTGGTCTTTTGTCGTCAAATGCCTGGACAGAGGGCTAGCTTATGAACTCACATTAAACAGAGAAAACATTTTCGAAATAATCTTCTATCTATATTCCCGACAATATGTTCTCCTGTATGATCGATCATTTGATGTGCGATTTGGCAAATTTTAAGATTATTTTATTTAAAATTCTTTTTTTTTTTTTTAGAAAAATTTCCTAGTTTCTTATTACATCAAAACATTAAACAGAACTGTAAACAGCTAAATATTTTAACAAACCATGTTTTCTTTTTATAAATTGCAATATACGCCAATCACTAAGAGGTTCTTTTAATAATTAATATTTTTCGTTTTATTTTCTGACACATTTCCTTTAATCTCACATATTCTCCATGCCCCCCCCCCACCATTCGTGTCCCGAGTGTTTATTTTGTTTCCCAATATTTATTTTAACCAAGAAAATAAAGTGAAGCATACATACTTTAAGGAAGTAAATCTATAAAATAAACAATTAGATAAGATTTAAATAGCTATCTATAGTGTATCTATGAACATGAAAATGATTGTGTTATGTAGTTGTTCGTTGATGGTCTGCTACGACGAATTCTAGGTAAGGAGCTTGTCTTCTCAAATCAGATACATATATATATATATATTGAAAAATAGGCAGCAGCCCTAAACGTAATTAAATTATTTGTATAAAAATATATATGAATCACCAGCAAAGGAGAGGGATGCGCTAACCGTATTAAAAAAAAAACAACAGCAAAAATTGAACGTTAATACAATCTCAGATTAAACAAAACAAAATGAATAAAATAATTAACAAATGATGCAAACACCAACCTATTTAGTTGTTATGAAGTGAGAAAAAAATAAATAAAACAAAATAGTAGTTATATGCCCTTTACATACTACACGAGAATTTAGCTAAGATTATGGATAATGGATAAATATCTGAATTTGTAAATGTTTAAAACAAAAAAACAAAAAATACTTAAAAGCAAAGTTCCGAAATATTGTCTGGAGAAATACTAAACACTGAGTTCTACACATGACATTACACATGTAAATGGTAAATGTTTGTTTCGTGACAGGAGCACGAATTTATTTAATTCCCATCTTGTTTCAGTTTTGAATAACAATTGAATTTTGATATTGGAAACTAATAAATTTTAATTTTTGTATTATAATTTCTTGAATTATTGATTTATACTGCACGTTGTTATTGGTTCTCGCTAACGCTATCTAATGCATGTATTCCTTAAATACACATCAAGTAGGAATATTAATTTTTGAAAATATACACACAAGCGTTACGCTGTGGACAAGTAATATGGTTTTTCATTTCGGTTTGGTTTTTATTAATGTATTGTGACCTTGTCCTGTTTTCTTTTGTTTGCAGTGATAGCGATATATTTTCGTTTTCGTTTCATTTAATGCGAGAATGCTGCCTATGAGTCCTTTGATGAAGGACATATCGCAGAGGTGTTACAGTGGCCGCTCTCTAAGTCAAATTTCTCACGAAACAATGTGGTAACTCGAATTTTTTGCCTGTCATATTTTGACATTCTTCTCAATTTTGCAAACAAAACAACCATTCTCTATGTCTCGAATCAATTTTGATATAAAGCTACAATTCGATTTAGGGAGAGTCCACTGTATAAAAAAAAGTATTTACAAATATTTTCACAATTTTACTGCTCCTACTCTCCCAGTTTTGTGCCTCTACTGAAAATCTACTATTTGGAGTTGTGATCCTCAGAATGTTTTTCGCCTCTACTGAAAACTACTGGTTTTTAGTTGTGATCCCTTTGTATTATATGTCCGAAATGAAATTAGGATTGAATTCAGAAACGCATCTATGTCGCTTCACCCTAATATCACGTTCATAAACGTAATTAATAGCACCACTGCAAACGTTAATCGTTCATTTAAGCATCATCTCGCGTGCATTAAACGTTTGATCATCCTTAAATTTGATTTTCGGATGCGTTGTTGATAGGACATGCGAAAATTGCAAAAATTCGCAGAAAGTGTTGTATAAGAAACAGAAACGTTCTGAAATGATTTTCGAAGATACAATTTGGCTATTTTTCATAACTCATCATCATAATTATTGTCTGTCCCGCATGATCCACACAACTCGATCCTCCGCCATCAACTGCACACCAGGATTTATGCTTAGCCATACTCAACCAAGCGAGTTCTTGGACTTGGTCCAACCACATCGTTGTAAGTCCACCAAAGGATCGCTGAATTTTCGAAGTTTTTCTTGTAATTTTCTTTATTGCACTCATCCTTCTTAGCGCTATCCTTTTGTTCCATACATAATTAAGAAAAACTATAAAGCTTCGAATTTATCAATTAATCATTTTCCAGAAGAACTTCCATGTAGAAACAGTCCGTTCGGAAACGTCAATGAAAAGTTCAATCAGCATCGCAAATAAGTTAGACATTTCTGAATTCAACCCCAGGCTTTTGCAAGTATTTTAGCCGACTCTGTGCACAACAAGGAGAAGCTAGATGTTAAACTGTTGCTAAACTAACGTGGCATAAGAGATAAGAAACAATGTGGTAATCAAGCACTTTTAGGGGAATTCGTCTTAGTAATACGATTTGTATTAGACGATTCCGTAAATGGGACTTTGAACAAAGCACACCCGGCTTGATACTCGCCGGGTGTGCTTTGTTGAGCACATTTAAGCATTGGTGTCCTTAGTGCCTCGTCAATACCACATTGTACCATATACAGCCCTATCACAATGATTCGATGTTACTATACGAACTACGACAAAATGCTATCACAAAATCCGAAGGAAAACTCTGACGCAATTAGCTTGTGGAAAAACATACAACTTTCCGTTTCATTCGTATTTAGTAATAGTAACATTCACGAAATTTATGGCAGACTATGATTCTATATACTACGAATGAATTCCGCGATAGATTTTTCAGTGTTCGTAACACATTTGCGATTAATATCCATGATAGGGGTGATCTTCGATTTCTCCCAAATTATTTTCAATTACAGTCAAACTTCGATAACTCGAACAGTCACCTGACAAAAAAATCTAGTTATCAAGTAAAGTTTATTCGAGATGGCTCTTAATGTTGCACGAAGTAAATTGGTTTTTTTTAACTAAATGCTACTTGTTGATTTTACTTATTTTTTTTTGTTGATTTATGCACTTGTTGTTTACTATTTCTCCAAGAAAAAAAATTTGTAGTAAATATTCGCTCTAAGATCTATAAAGGATTCTTCTCAGATAACACAGTTTCAAGCGACTCTTACAATTTCTTACAAGAATAAATATTAGACATAATTTAAAGGCCACATTCGCGATTATATTTTTTTACAAGCAAAAAAAAAGAACGAAAACGTCAAGAACATTTAATATTCGTTAACGAATGGATAACTAAACAGATTTATGTTCAGTCTATTTGTTTACTATTGTGTTCTATATATATTTTCACGTATGCAAAGCAAAGCAAGAAGTGGCCTTATGTAGCTTTTTCGACGACGATGACGGGCAAACAAAATGCTCCATTTAAAATCATTAACAAACAAAAACAAAGAAAAGATGAGATGAGAAAAAAAAAATATTGTGTCCATATTACTTAAAATATAAATCCATTAATATATATATACATAAGAAAACAGTTGCATATAATGTGTGCATATGTAGCAAGTAAGAATGCGCATCTAGCCTTTAATTTTATTTTACAATATTTAATACAAAATAGTTTACGTAATACACAGTGAATCATTTAATTTATATGTTATATGATTTGTTATTGCAATCAGCTCTCGTACGTATGAGTCCTTCAAAACTGAGTGGAGCACAGGGCGGCGAAAAACGTTCAGCCTTATTGTGAGTTTCACCTGAACAGCATTTCACGTGAAAGAAATACTTTTTCACTTTCACCCTATCACGAGTTTCGGGCGAGCATTTTTTCATCTTCTTATTGTGAGTTTTGATTTCGCATGGAAAATGTTCACTTGTTTCTACACTAGATGTTCAGTGTAACGAATTATAATATGTATTCGTTTTTCAATAACCTTATTGATTATCTTCCACCCATTCGATACATGTTAAAAAGCAATTCTCTACAGGCATAGTATTTGATCATTTGAATTTGCTCGTCAGAACCTCTTGCTTCATCTTCCTCTTCGTTGATCTTGACGAATGTTGCTTTTGTAGGGGATTTGCAAAAGAAAATAGGGAGAAATAACAAAGGCTTGGAGAAAACTTAGCTCGGAGCTAAGCAGCTCGACTTCCCCATCAAAAGCGAAGCTGAATGCAAGAAAAAGGAAGAAGTAGGAAGTAGGCTCACCACAACCCTTTGAATTGCGTCTCAGTATACGAAATTGTATTGAATACAATAAATTTAAATTGGGTTACAACCACAGTTGTTTCTTTACTTTTTTATTTGCCTACTGTCAAAGAACCAGAATTTATGTTCGAAATGTCAGCGCTGATTCGAAGCGATATTTTGTTCGAGTGAAACAATCAATAGCAAAACAAAAGCCGCGCGAACAAAAAATTCCATGTGAAATATATTCCGGAAGAAACGAATATATTCCGGAACAATAAGGCTGATCCTCCACCCTCTCGATCTGCTGCCAGCAACTTCAGCTGTGGCCACGTTTTACCCTGTATTGCTGCTTCGGCAAACACTGTTCATTTGAAAGTAGTTCTTGGTCTACCAATTCGCCATTTTCTTTGACGATTCCATTCGAAAGACTGCTTCGCGATGTTTCCCTTCTGGGGCACAATTCTTGTTTCGATATAATTACGAATTATTTGGAACTTAAGCACGTATCGACGGCAGTGGTTTACATATGCTTTTTATTTTTTCTTCTCGAGATGTAGGTAGAGACTTTCCGGGTTTCACAGACTAACTTCGAGCGTAGGGATATTTGATTGGAGTTCCATACTGACAACAACATTCCAAAGGTGCTGCGGGCCTTACCTATTCTGGTATTACCGTGCATATCCGTAAAATAGATAAATTCTTTGAACTCTGATCTGTTACCAACGTCGACATAATCCAGGTGTCTTAATCTTAGGTTTGGTTAGTGAGTAGCAGCAATCAGACATCGAACTTGCGTTTGTAACTTGGAGATTCATTTGGAAAGAAGTCAAACAACAAAGAAAAATGCGAGACTAAAGGAAAACCCATTTGTGCACATCAAGTTGGTTGAGGTCCTTCTCCACTTGTGTGCGCCATCTCGATCGATGACGTTGCATTCTTCCAATGGTTCGGTTTCGAAGATTCTTCGACCATCTTAAGCGTTGGACCCGAAGACGATTAACAAGGCGAATGCCGCTGTACAACCTATACAGTTCGTGATTGAATCTTCTCATCCAGACGCCGTTAACGCGAACAGGACCAAAGATCGCACACAATGCTTTGCTTACAAACCAAAGATCGCACACAGAGGTTTGCTTACAAATCGGACAAGACTATTTCAAAGTTTCTGCTGTCCATACTGACGCCCTGTCCGAGATGTTTGCGTCGCTCCGTGATGACTAAGGCTCCGATTTACCACCAAATATGTCAATGTTCTTCGCGCAAGCAAGCAGTTGAATGGTCTTTTAAAGATCCCGTCGCTGGTGTTGACGTTTGAGTTTCGCACGATCTTCACCAGGACCATGTTGTTGTCTAAAACTTGTCTAAAACCATTTTTGTCATTGGACGTCCCGGTGAGTTCATTGATGCAGAAGCAGTTCTCGATCGCCTGGTACACATGCTGACGAGTTTGGCAGAAATGTCAAAACTAGATATGGCGCTGTATAACTTGTCGCGATAATAGGTGGTGCCGGTGTCGATCAGCATCTCCTGGGTCTTTTCCAGATTTGGTCGGTGGTGGACTTTCCCCAACCTGAAACCGCACTGATGCAGACCTATCAGGTTATTGATGAATGGTTGGAGGCGTTCACACAAAAGAGTGTCTTATAAGCGATGTTAACGAGACTGATGCCTCGATAGCTGGCGCAGTTCAATGAGATTCCACTCTTCACCCTAGGTCTTTGTAGAAAAAATGTTACACAACTAATTTTCAACACTGGCTTTACTAGTTGCGTTGTATTGTTAAGTTGTGTGCAGTCATAGACAATTTCCCGCAAATTCTGAAAAGATTTATCAGCTAAGCTTGATAAAATCATGGAAGAACTAGAACTATATTTCTATTGCTGTTGCAATCTGCTTTAGGCTCGTGGCGATGTGGGTATGTGCGTCGATCGCTAGGTTCGATAACAGGTCTGTTTTATAGAATTTCGCTGAATCAGATTTGTTCTGACGTTTGTTTCTAGCTTGTAAGAAACTTTACACCACATTAGGGTCAGCAAACTGTGCCTGGCACAATGCCTATGTGGTTGTCACAGTCCCCAAGAAAAGGTTTAAACTAGGGTTAGAGTAATCAAATAAAGTTCAGTTCTATCTAGAGCCTCATAAATGAAACCGCGTGAGGTCTACTTTGCTTGTACATTGTACAGCAGTACGTAAGCACACGTGTTATTCTTTTCTCACCCGATCGGAAAATATCGGCAGACACTGCTGTAGAAAATCAGTCTTTTATTTGTTAAAAAATCAACGTGCTTATGTGGAAGCTAGTAGCATGCTGATTCAGAAAGGAAACCAATGAATTATGCTGCTTCCTATTGTCCGTCCCAAATTGTAACTCTGCAGATTAAATTTGTAACATATTTAAAGATATAATAATACTTATACCTTCATGAATGAACCATACGTATAGGAATACACTTTTGTCTGTATTCTCAAGGTATTCAAGAAATTCCTTACATTGTAGGCACGCCTTGTTGAGCGGATGAAATACCAACTCTATCATCAAGCGTTGGAGCAAATTGTCAGAAACAAGGATATAAGCAATCGGATTAGCCAGCTTTTGATGCCATTAATTTCCCATTGAGATTAATTATGCCAGACTGTGCATCAAAGTTTTGCCTATTCAAGCAATATAAGAAAATTAATTCTGCCATAATTCTTCCAACAATTTTCGAAATCGAATAAAAATTGTAAAATAAAAAAAAAACACAAGGAATATTAAAATGCCATCAAAATGAAATGGATTTATTATTTCGGTTTTAGCGATACCTACTTATTTTTGTAAGCATAAGGTATGTACACAATACGCATAACAACCTTGAAAGTATTTATATATGTATGTATGTATTCACTGTCAAACGAGTGTCAAAGTATATTAAATAGACGTTCACATTGTGAAAGATATGACTAAAAATCTGTGTACGTAATAAATTTTGAGCAAAGCGAAATATTATACACTTACACACATACGTATACAAGTAAATAATAATGATAATAATAACGATGAAAAGAACAAGAAAAAAAAACATTACAAATTACCAATAACACCAAGGATAGCAATGTAAGATTTTATATGTTTTACAGACACATATGAAACATACTTTAAAACAATTGGAAGGGATTACAACGTTTTGCGGCAACACCTTCAATAAAAGAGTTTACAAGTAATTTCATAAAATAAAAATAAAATTAATAATAATAAAACATATATTAAACTATAAATAAACAAATAAATACAAGAGAACAAGAAAAGAAATCATTGTAGAAAGTAAGCAAACGTGTTGTTGATCAATAAATTAAATAAATCAAAACAAGGAATTTTATTTGAAATGTACAAGCATACATAAACGCATGAATGAGGTGAGCGTGTAGCGCAGGAGATCTACTTTTAGTTTGTCCATCAATTGAATTATTTTGTAGTTAAAAGTTATTCAAGAACAATGTATAATTGAAATATAGCTAATAGAAGTGAATACGAATTGTTTCCTTATTGATCTTTATCAGTCGAATGTATTCTTATTCTCGTTCTTCTCTTCTTCGAGGAAATACCTGAGTCCCACTCAATTAGCCCAGATGACATGATTTTTTGCTAGGTGCCATTTCTTAAGGTCTTCGGTTACATTTCCTGCGTTTCACGGTGTCCAATTCTATGGGGATGTGCGTTGTGTGTTTGGACTTACGTGTTCTTAGTTCTGTATTCCAACGTGCCCTGACTCTTGCCCAAAATGCTTACAGTAAGTGCTGTACGATATGTAGAGCCTCCCATTGAAAAATCCCTCGAATGTAAGGAGTACACTCTTGTGACATTTCTTGACATAGAAAGTGCAATAACATCCAATTTCACTCGCGCTTAGTAACCTCGGGATCGAAAGGTCTTTCATGGCTCTTATTCATCAGCTTCTCACTAGCAGGGTAATCCACTCTTACCCGGGAGATGCTACGAATAATAGACGAGTTAATAGGGGAATCCCACAAGGAGATATACTCTCACCTCTTTCCTGGAGCGTACCAATTTACTTTTATTTATGCTGAAAGAAGCTGTCTTTAGATACATATTACAAAATACCTTCGTGAAGCTACGAACAAAAACAAAATATGCAGACTCAATACTCAAAAAACGAACTAGTACTCTTCACTAGATACAAAATCCCCCACTTTGACCCTTCACTTTAAAACTAACCGCCTATGCTAAATTTTCACCGTGTCGTCAAGAATGGACATACAACATCGACGTCTTGGACAGAGTGTCACAATGGGCAGCAGAAATTTTGAGGTAGTCAAAGACTGCATCTTCCTCGACTTCAGAGTAAATTGTACAGATAACATCAGTAGCGAGATCAAACGCCGCATGACTCTTCTTAACCGCTATATCTTTGGGTTCAAGAGGGGGCTCGGAGTCGGCACAGGGCACTTCCGCTCATGAGAAAATCTCTCTGCTTAAAAATGTGTTCCTTTCTATCGCATTCAGAGAGTTTTTTTTTTGCCTTTTACAACGCAATGACGGGCAACATTTAGGGGAAAATGTATTCAACAAGTAAATTTCATACACTGTTATTTCAGGCTAGAATAAAACTGATGAGAATCGGCTTAAGACGCGAGGCACGTCTCTTGCTAGGCGGGAGCCCAATGGACGCCTTCAATAAATTCTGTTACTTCGGTAGCACTTTGTGCAAATATGGAGGTGCAGAAGCTGATGAAACGCAAGTTTCAGGTCTTTGTCAATAAATGCTCGAGACGAACCCTGACGGTTCTCCTTCTGGAATGGATATCAAGCGAAGAGCTGCTGTGTAGATCTTTTCCAAAACACATATAAAGTTGGAAGTAGAGCTGGATGAGCTACACTGGAGTCGATAACACTCAAATTAGAGACGGACCGTGGAGAAAGTGACTAGTCTGGCCAAAGACAGAGTCGGGTGGAGATTGATAAAATATATTATATGTTGAATTTTTATATTTTGAAGGTCATGTACATGCATTTAAAGCTGCCACAACAAGTCTTGATGAATCGGCAGTTACCTCACACCATCAAGCTAAAATAATATTTGGAAGCTGCTTGTGGATTAAAAACGAATTGTAAACAAATGGGGCTACAGTCTGTAGACACCGTCTTAATTATGCCCGTCATTATGTAGAACTTTAAAAACAAAAGAAATTGCTTGCAAAAGAAAAATGAAGAAGAAATTGCTCCCATTATTTTCTTTCCCTCAGCACTTGAGTCTACTTCCCCAACAATCTCTGTGACTATGTTTAAGTACTTATAAGTCTACTTCGCTTTATTGAAAGCTGCAATGTGATCTCATGAGGTGCCAAGTGTCCTTGCAGTTCAAAGCGATTGCAGAGTGCTGCGTTCGTGGTCTAAGTGCCTCCATTAAGAAGTATGACGTCCAGTCCAGTGAGTTGTTACTTGTTTGTTTCGCTCGCCATAAAATAAAAAAATAAATGCTATGATTTTCTGGAGTTTAATCCCCGAATTTCACGTCGAATTAAAGATATGTTCAAGGAGTATTACTGTCTAGAAAAAGCTTCGCTTTGTTAGCCGGTCGTAGTCGGCATTTATCCGTAAATTCCATCCACACTAGAACGTATAGCACGAAGCTAAGCAAGACGTTGTCTCTGGTCCATCCAGGACTGTAACGCCAGCCATATTATTGTACTCCTTAAAAGTAAAATTTATCACCATTTGACCTTGAGGGTTCAAGTTGGAGGGTATCTGTATTCGGTTTAGTACTCACTAAAAATGTGTAACATGAAATAATGTATAATTTCC
This sequence comes from Eristalis arbustorum, assembly GCA_916610145.1. NCBI lineage: Eukaryota > Metazoa > Arthropoda > Insecta > Diptera > Syrphidae > Eristalis > Eristalis arbustorum. The sequence goes on along the minus strand of OU744319.1, from coordinate 29,333,455 downwards.
ACTCCTCTGGGGATTGAGTCTTAAACTCCCTCTTAGGGATTACAATTAGCTTCATTTTTTTTTTGTTCTATATTCTTGTCAGCCCATTGGGCTTCCATTCGCAGTTCAGGCTCAATTCAATTAGAAGATTTTGATTTCAGAATCTGATTCCAAATGCAAAAATTTTACATGTTTTTTTTCCACTTTGCTGTGTGTACCGAATAGATTTCTAAAAATGAGCCAGCATTTTGTGAAAACTTTGCCACTGTAAGCAGCCATACTGCGTATTATCACATTTAAGTGTAATGCACTCGAACGTGCTTGTACTACTAACCAAGCATTATCCAATTGAGCATAACTAAGAGAGGGATACACATACAAATTCAGCTATGTATGGTGAAGCAATAAATTTAAAATTTATTCAAATTCCACTTGAAGAAGCAAGAAAATCTTCAACTTCAAAGGCATTTTCTGCTTACTCTTAATATATAGAATATCTCATAGTGAGGCTCTCTCTCTTGCAGCAATGCTCTCTGCGATAGAGTTATCCTTTAAGACCGAAATCAACAGCTCGCTAATGTGAGTACCAGTCACAAGCTCGCAAAACATGCGACAAACACAACACACATACATATAGGATAGTACAAGCCATAAAAGGGGGAAAGAACAAAACGTCTATCTGCCACCCCTGACGAACTCTCATACTGGGTGAGTTGGTTCGGCCGTAAGCACGCTTGTGGGCATCGCTGAGGGAAATAGTGCAATATAACTTTTATTTGGTCGCAATGGGCCTGGCTTAGAGTGGATCACCTGAGTGTTGTGCGATTTTAAAACAGTCAAAATTATGCAATTAGTTAATTGAATAGTGATTTGGAAAAAATAATCGCGACAGAGCGAGACAGTGCGCGAGAGTGTGCCGTGGAATTTTGAAGGTTGATTTTTTCGCAGCCACCCCGTTTGAAAGCCACACAGGATATAGGGGAGAAGAGAGATAATGTGTGTATGGCCGTCGAAGCAACAATTTCATTCCTTGAAATTATCGATTTTCCCCAAAAAATAAATTGCATTGTTGTACCAACACACTGATACCATCCCCATCACGTATACCACTTTCAGTGAGGGTATTTCGAAGTATTACACATAGATCCCTGTGCTCCTTGTGAAGACCAGTCGCACTCAGTACTCGGTCCACCTAGGAACATCGGCAGTTGATTGCGACAAGTATGTGGTACTAATACCTCTTCGGACTTCCGCTTTTTTTTTCGATACTTAAGTGAGTTAATTCAGTAATTATGTGCCCAACAGTGAGTGTATAGCAGCAAGTGAGCATAGCTTGTTCTAAATGTGGATACAGATACATATTCTCGTTTAAAGCCGCCCCTATCGTGTGAAATCAGTAAATTGTTCGTGATTGAGCTATGAAAGCTGGACCCGAACTCCTATGAGGTATCGTCGAAGACAGGACCATTCGAAACACCAACAAGCATTTTGTTAAACGATTTTAAAATTGTGGTAAGCATAATTACTAACGTACATCATAAATCAAAGCACTCCCCCTACTCACGCAATCCCCAAAAAAAGAGAAAAAAAGAAAAAAAAAACGAACAGAGGGATTGCGCAACACGCGAAATACGCTACATAAATCGATGACTCTACACACTGTACTCAGACTATACACAGAGTATGACACCATGCTGGTGGCTCGGCACTCACACCATACACACACTTGCCCTGATTGATGGTTAAGCGCTCTTTTAAGGCAACTACTTCAGCACATTAGCTCAATCAAATGCAATTTTGTGTTCGTTACTTTTTTTTTTCCTTTCCTTATTTTTTTGTTGTTGTTCTTATTTGTCTCCCCGTTTGCAGATATACGATTGTACTTTAAATTGGAGAGATGATGTCAAATATGAAAAGTGCTAGTTTGTGGTTCGGTGGGCTTGTGGCTATTTTCCTGTGGTCAGGCCTGGCGGGAGTCTGTGCTCAAAATCCACCCCAGCAACAGGTATGCCCCGAGCAGGCTGAAATGGCACCGTGTGCTTGTACCGTGAAAAAGAACGGATTGGATATTCTGTGCGAAACTACTGATCTGCAGCACATCAATATGGCAATGGGTGTCCTGAAGGGCAAAAGTCCGATTATCTTCTATTTAAAATTGCGCCACAACAATCTACCTAAGTTGCAGGGATTCGTTTTTCTCGCACTTGATATACGTCATTTGACCATACACAACAGCAGTTTGGCGGCTATCGAGGAGAATGCATTGAGTTCGTTGGGTAAGTTTAACTATACATATTTTAATCTTAGTTCGTAAGCCACTTAGTTAGTGTTCATAATATTCTGAGGAGATGTAAGATCTTTGTTCTATGTACGTAGAAACTAGAAAGGTTGCAATGTGGCTTGGTGTCATGAAAAAAAGCAGTTCTTTTCGGCGAATCGGTTTGGCTCCATTCAAATCGCATACGCAAGGAAGTAAGTATCATCAACATCCTAGACGAGGAATGAATACCACCATCCCTGTCAGGAAATGCCATCAGTTCATCGAGATTCTCGCAATTTATTTGTGATACATTGAGGGTCGGAGTGGTAGAGGTTGGACAGACACATATGTCATTTCTCAGAGACATTAAAGCATTTTCCTTTTCATCCGTATAAGTTCTGCAGAACCCCTTTGAAATGACGACTAGTTTCTCGACGTAACCATCTAAGAAGCAGTATCCATTCTTCTTATGGCGCTACAGTCCGGGGTGAACCTGGGCCTTAGTCAACAAGCCTCTCAAGCTGGGACGATCCTTAGCAAGCTGCGTTCAATTTCGCCCGCCATGTTGGTTTTTTAACCTTAGCGAACTAAATTTTGGCAGAAAATGAATTGTAACTTCGAACTACTTTAATGCTTGTTGTACTGTGATTACACCATGCATCAAAGTTGAATCAACATTTGATGTCATGCTAGACAAGAGTATGTGAATGCAAACTTAACGAATCCGAACTCAATAATTTCTAACTCACTGCCTGAATACAGTGTCCACAAAATAAAATAATTTAAACGACAACAGTCTCGGGGGAGGATAAATCGCACAAAACCACGCCAAATTATGAAATGTTTTGATGATAATCGTCAATTGATTAATTGGCATGGGAGCCATAAAAAGAACCAGACGTTTCTTTTGGTTCCTTTCTGAGCGCCTTGATGTACAATATGTACAACTCGTGAATACTTTATTTCATTATATGTATATCACCTATAAATATGAGCATGTGCTCAGATGTTGCTACACTTGTGCAAAATAAAGAGACCGTTCACTAAGGGAATACACATCAACACATATTTTTATGTACACATCAATGCCAGAAAGATGAATCTATAAGGGATGGTGAGTGGTGACACACCTCTTCGGAGACACTTAAAATAGCTTATCCCCAAAGTGAACTCGGAAACATACATACAAACTAATGTACTGAACATAAACATTTGATGACAATGAGCTGCCGGGTTATGTACGTAAGCGCAAGCTCAAACCGAGCAAATGGGTTTCCGAATAAGTTGTTATCAAATATAAGATATGGATATATGGTATTCCCTCGAATCACGATATTATTCGTGAGTACGTTCTTTTTTCTGATTTACGCTTAAGATACTCTTTCTCTGTTATGTAGATGCAATAATATCCGAGTGTATTATGTTCCAAATCTGAATCCTTAACACGTGTCATGTTGGCTCTGTTGTTAAGCATGGATAAGGTTTCACAAATTCGAATGGTCGTATTACATAAGAAGAACGGTACCTATTAGCTAACATAACTGCTGCTTTTAAAATGTTATTTGGCGAATTCAATGGGCTCATCTATTTATAGACAGGTAATTAAGCAGCATTCAGAAAGCTCTCAAAGGAGACATTCCATTTCAGAAACTGAATCAAAACTCAACCCGAAACGCTGTTCGGGCGGAGAGAGATTTCCGCCCACCGGGCTCCAATTAATCAAGTGAACACAAGTGAAATTCAAGTTCGTCAAATTACGATGGTAGTCGTGTTTGCGGTTGATTTGAAATCAAAGATGTATATTCTGGGTTTCTTCTTTTCTTTTATAACATTTTCAAAACATGTTTGCAAGTGTTCTTCTAACATTTTTCAAGGAAAAAATGCGCTAAAACTCAAAACACCGGCCCATTGTACAGACAGGCAGCTACCTACTTTTGCTGCAATATCATGGCATTCCGATGATTCCGCGTTTCTGTGATGAGGAGCGTATGATATGAGTGTAGACTGCATAGGAAGTGCTCTGCAGTGTCATCCTCTCGGTTCGGTTTCGTTGCTGCAGAGGGTTTCGCTGCTGCAAGCACACTTAGACGTTTCGCGAAAGTGTAGTGCCCCGTACGGCAGTAGTCGTTTGCAATATTTTCTGACAAGAGCTAACTGCCTGCATCATAGAGACTCATGCCATTTCTGAGTCGTCATTCTGAAAACTCAACATCCAGAAAGGCCTGCACGGCGCTATAATGTTGTAAAAAAAAACTACAAAAAGCAAATGTGGTTTCCAGCCACGTATGGTTCACTGGTTATTTGCACCAGGAGACAGACTTAATACTAATGCAAGGCGTCGCGATCTGGTGGTCTGAGCTAGACAAACCCATCAACTGCAAATTGCTCGAAGGACTACAGCGGATGGCTTGCACATGCATCAGCGGAGCTACTTAGCCCTTAATAAACTGCTTGATATATATTTAGACAAGAATCTCAAAACAACTCAGCTCATCTTCGAGAAGTACATCTCTACCAGCATCGCCTCCCGAACTTACTAGAAGTCTAAACATCTGACGCTGTAGGGTCCTCTGTCGATTTTCCACAGTCGGATCGAAGATGGGCGATGGAGTGGGTGTGAAAGTCTACTCCAAGGTCCTGGATTCATTTCAGGCGGAAACGACAACGATAAAGCATGCTGATAGCCGGGCAGTAATCAAATCTCGGAGCGCACTTACGTTAAACTGGCACGCCCCTCAATTGCCGGTTATCTCTTAACGAGATGGCCAAGAATTTCAATATCTTGCTCATGTAGGTTGCGGGACACATCTCTCTGTGTCACCAGAACTGTAAAGCAGCAGACGAATTCATTTGACACGCTCAATGAAACCAAGCAACCAAAGATTGTCCATTGGCACTAGAAGCCACATTACAAAACAAACATGATCTACCCTTATTCATAAACGCTCACGTGACTTGATAAGTATGAGCAGGTCGTATCTCAGAAAAGTAATCGGCGTGCAGATAAGGTATTTCCCACAATGTCTTCTGCAGAACCTGCAGAGATGAAGAGGAGGACGACACCATTGAGCACCTTATCTACAATGAACTCTCATCTCGCAGATTCACCCACTTAGATGAGGTATACTTCAACAACTTTGCGGAGCTTTCGTTTTAATAAAAACTCCAACTGGTTTGCGGACTAGGATCTATGCTTTCTAATGGTAACACAATGTTCTTACTTTGACCTGAATGTGACTACCATCTACGGTCCAACCACGAAGCTTAGGTACATACATCAAGGTACCAACCTGCCATTACTGCTTTTGCCCATTCAGAAGAATTCCCACAGTCCTATCCTTTGAACTCGTCTTTGGTTTGCAATAGAAATATGTAAGTAAATTGAAATGAATGTATTCAGTGCACTTAGAGAATTGTAGAATACGGTTTTTATGAGTACCCCTTATACACGTACTCGTACTCCTAGAAGTACACTACACTGAATGTTTTGTTGACAATGAGTGCAATACTCATGTTATAATCATATGTTTGTGATTCATTCATTTTCGTTTCCGAGATGTGTGCGTAATGAATATGTTACTAAACCAAATTGAATGTCATGAAGCAGGTTGCAAAACTCTCAACGCAGATCTCTGGAAAATATGTTATTTTTTTTTATATTATTACATAAGTAAACATATCCCAAGTGTGCTGATATGCACCCGCCTGGATCTGTATTGAGAGGCCACTCTCTCGCTCTTTCTCCGACCTGATCTTTCTCAGAATATAGGATTGGAGAGAGCCACGCTATGACTCCTAATACATTGTTTTAAGCTAAGTTAGTCTTAAGTCTGAAGCCTACGAGTGTAAAACTAAAGTAGTTTTATTAATTACTTTAGTTTTCTTATCGTTTCTTATCGAATGGTTGTCTCTTTTTATTATATAACTATATACATACTAACACGTGGTGGTCCGTAACGTTGTGTATGTGCGCCGACCCTAAAATCGATTTCGTATGTTCGATCACTGCTCTGTGCGACATAAATAATTTTTGTGGGTCCACCTCTTTCGAGTCACTGACAATGTTTAAAGAGTATTTCCTGTCTAGAAAAAGCTTCTCAAACTTGGCCATTCGGAGTCGCCATAAAACTGCAGGTCCCTCTAGACGACGGAATGCATCGGATGTAATTGCTGTAAAATAAGCGATGTAGTTTTTGGCGTTGGTTTTCATTTGCTCTGCGTCTAATAGCTTGAACTACGAATCGAAGCGTTTGTCTTTGCTGGTTTCTATCAGCTCGTGCCGCTTATGATTGTGACTCAAGTAATTGCGCCATATTCACACGCAAATTTTCACTATCCATTTGTACGCCTGTTCTTTGAGCTCTTCTATTTCTCACGTTTGTAGATGTAGCCGACGGCCCAAATCAGACCCTTTGCGTTTTACTGGTTTTGTTCATTGTACAAAACGCACAAATATATCAAATCAGGCAAAAGTATACGGATAAGGTATTTGTTCTTGTATTACTCTAATTAATAATAATATATGGGTGGCGCTACAGCCCGTAGAGGGCCAGGACCTAGCTTCTCAGCAACCATTCGTGCTATTGTTCTCTCACGAGTGGAAAGGAACCTACAGTTGTATGGTCACTTCTGTTACTTACCTTTCATAAATATAAAATAAATAAAATACGGATACACGAAATATTGGAGAGCGGCCAATGAAATCAAGATTATTTTATCTTCGCATCACTATTCGTCCCGTGGCTATACAGTCACCAACCATGATTCTAGCAACGTCGTCAACGACAGGTTTTAATTGATAGGTACGATGTTTAAACATTTTTAAAGTACTGATATCGCTATTAAAAAACCGCTTCGTGGTAGATGGGTGAAAATGTATGGTTGTGTTGTTGCCGAATTATAAAAAAGGATACCAAAAATGTTTGTATATATAAAATAGTGTATGTCCTATTTTCAGACCTTCTGAATATACACACAATACTTCAAATTTCGATGAACCGATCATCGATTTCGGAGGAGTTTTGCTACAAATCCTGTGCACACAAATTTTATATATTAGAATAAAAAGAAGAGAAGAAATGAAGAGAAAAGATATATTGTACACTTGTGATCTGAAATCGAAGCTCACAATGTTACATTTCCTTTTCTCAAAAACTCGAGCATTGCCCAGAAATAGATATGAAAATATCTTGGAATAAATTACAATTAAAATCTCCTTGAAGGTGATTGAGATTAAAGCAATCAATCAGTTTCGTTTCGTTATGACAGCAGGCAGGCATACGTATTAATCAGATGAAGAAGTATCGGTAATCAAATATAGTATGCCGAAGAAATAGGAATACATCACTCATTCAATTCCATGGAAAAAAGTAAGCATCCGTTTCATAAATGACCAAGGGAATAGTAAATGTGCCATAACCCCTAGGCTCTAGCCTCCAATTGACCTGAAACAAATCAACATTAACTAATCAAAAATTAACTACATACTTCTGAGTCGGTACGAACATACTACGCGTATGTGTATGTACTTCTTTTTCGGATAAGGGTGAATTTTCCTTTCACAATTCCATCGACTGTCTCCGGGCATCAGATGGATGACAGTTCTTTGCGCATTAGCTACTTTTTGGGGATAGGATATTCGTTACTGTCATTCCTACCGTTGTCTTGTATTACATATACATAAATATTTTATTAGTACACTGTGCCGTTGAATTAAATTTGTGATACACGTGTAACACGCTTCTTTGTTCATACTTTTAGGAAAAGGTCTCACCCAACTTGATGTGTCGCTGAATCAACTCCGTAACGTTCCATCTCATGCACTGAAAAACCTTCATCATCTTTTGATTTTGAATTTGAATCACAATAAGATCACAAATATCCACGACAAGGCATTCGAAGGCTTGGACACACTGGAAATCTTGACTCTGTATGAAAATCAAATAAGTTCAATTGAGCCCGAAGCATTCAGGGGATTGGAGAAGTAAAGTTTTTTCTTATGTCATAAATATGCATATCTTATTCACAAAGCAAATTTCGTGTATTTGTGCAAAACAAAAAAAAAAGGAAACTCAAACGACTGAATCTGGGCGGGAATGATCTGACTTTGGTGCCCCAAAAGGCGTTGTCCATTTTAGATACATTGAAAAAGCTGGAGATCCAAGAGAACAAAATCAAGACTATTCGCGAGGGTGACTTTGAAGGTAAGCACAAATTAGAGTCTATGATTTCAGGTGAACATGTCATTAGTCGTACGACTAATTACATCTGCATTTAGGACGACAAATTAAAGCAAATGTTCACGTAAATCTGAAACGAAAATGTTTTCATGAACTCCCTCTATTCACTTGGTTTTTTTTGTGTTCAAGGAATGGAAAACTTGGATTCGTTAATTCTGGCTCATAACATGATAACGACTGTCCCGGCAAATGTGTTCTCTCATTTGACAGTACTCAACTCCTTGGAATTGGAGGGTAATAAAATATTTGTCATTGACAAGAGTGCATTCCGCGGCCTAGAAGGTAAGTGAAGCAGATATCATTTGCAGGATATGAGTGCACCAAGCTGACCATTTTCAATCGATGTATAGAAAATCTTCAATACTTGCGACTGGGTGATAATAACATTCATACGATCCCAAGCGAGGCACTACGTCCCTTACATCGTCTTCGACACCTGGATTTGAGGAATAACAACATCAGTTTCGTGGGTGAGGATTCATTTACTGGATACGGCGACTCGTTGACCTTTCTCAATTTGCAAAAGAATGAGTAAGTAACATAGATGACACTGCTTAAATATCTAGTAATCATCATTCATGGAAATAAGTATCAAGGTCCTGCCAGCAATGATCTTTGAGAACCTGAACTCATTGGAAACCCTTAACATACAGAATAACAAGTTGGCACGAATCCCAGAGGACATTATGGAACCCGTAATGGATACTTTGCGTGTCATTGATATTACAGGTAAGTGTGCATACGCTGTATGTAATGAGCTAAGCATTATATTAGCTTTCAGTTTTCATACTCTTTATTGTAAGTTTATTTATGGTCGAAGTCTCAGGTTAAACTACGTCATGATTCACTTAGAAATGCACAAATTGAAATCCATTGTCGGTGCGATGATTATGAAAAGAATATCAATTCAATCTCTGTGTATTTTCCTTTTGCTTACTTACCACTGTATTACTGCAGTGATGACGGAATTTTTGAAAAATGCCAAAGGTGTAATTAAAAGTTACCTCATAGTCTGCGTGGAGAGCGAAGAGAGTGAAAAAAAAGGACTTCCACTTGCATTTAATTATGCCGCAGGCAATTTAGCATTCAAAGGACCAACTGCAACAGTTTAATGGACAACTTGTCATTTAATGGATCGCTTGTTGCCGGGGTGTTATGGACATTTAAGTTATTGTTTACCTGGCCTTAGGGAAGAAACTCTTGAAATTGACCACCGCGGGGTTGATTTTTTGTGCGAAAGCGTTCATTTTATTCAACCGGTTGCGAAAGCTATTTTTTGATGTTCAACTGGTGGCAAAAATAATTTGATGACATGCTTTCATGTCTAGTAGTGCTGCAGTATTTAATTTTTTGAAAAATGTGAGACAAATGCACGCTATTTTTCCATCAGCTGTCGCTCTTAGCGGAGATGGATTAAGATGTTTATTTTTTTATTGGCCTGCATACCTTTTAGCAAACTTAATTGGCAGATTGTTGACATTTAAGGTGTAATGTTGGGTCAAGTTTAAGTGGGCGTCTACGGATAACAATCGCAATCAATTGTGATTTCACGCGGATTGGCGTGAAATCCACTTGGTGCGATTCAAATGGCTCATGCTGATATTAATCAGGGCAGTGACATTTTCTCAGAAATAGGCTACTTAATGTAAACTCCACCCAACGGGCGATGAACTGTAGTAAAAGTACGCACAAAAGGTTATGTTCTCTCCTCACGGATGAGATGATTCTCAGCCGGAGCACTCATTGGCTGCACACTATTTTACTAAAGGATCACCAGATAAGAAAGATTATAAGACACATTTTCATTCAGTATAATTAAGTGCTGTAGAACTATAATCATGTGGTGTAGATGCACATGATGGCGTCAGTCAATTGGTGAACTATCGCCAAATTTCTTCTTAACAACTAAGAACGTTGTGCCGCCTGTATGGCATAGAGCGCCGTTTTGTTGGAACCACAGCTTGTCGATCTTTGGCTACAAAATACGCTCTATGCCTGATACGCCTGTCTCTATCCTCACATCGGATAAAACTGAGGTCAGATAATGCCGTAAAGTCTCTTTGTGGAAGCATTTTCGCTTGGTGGAACACTGTTCGTTACATTGACGACAATTTGCCTTGTTAGTCACTGAACCAAAGCCTCGCCCGAGAAAATGATTTGTTGGCAATAATCCAACTGCCCAACATTTCCAAGAAACGCATGTTGTCTGTGGTTTATTTCTTGCATCAGCGCGGATGTAGGCTGTGTGTAAATTTTGTGTCTGCTGGTATGATATGTAACCAAGGCAAATAAATCGCGACCTGCCGACTGCAGAGATCAATTGTATCGAAAGGTGGGACTGATTCCTAAATCCTCCCCTTTGAAATGTCTAAGAATATGTTCTTTGTGAGGGAGTTCTTTAATTTCATTAAAGTGAGAATCTCCCTCAGGAAGAGAGGTTGACATTCCTGACAAACTCGAGAGGTTGTGCAGGCTGACGATGGATGACTCTCGCTGCTCCATCAAGGTCGGTAACGAACCCACCGAGACCTTCACACGCTGTAATGTGACTTCTTTTTTCAACGTCAACACCAGAGACACGATCTTCCAAAACTCCGTTCAACGGCTTGCTTACGTGGACGACACTGATGTGATTGGACGAATACATCGAGTCGTCAGGCGTTGTAGGTCTAGAGCTTAATTAGAGCAAAACGAAGAACATTCTGTCATCACGGAAATTAGCACAATTGGCAATCGCTGTTTCATTGGGTTCAAGATTCAATAGAGTAAACAAAGCCATCTCTCGAAAGAGCAAGCTGTCTTTATATAACGCTAGTCATCACCCCTCCCCTGCTCTATGGGGCAGAGACATGGATGCATTTTAAAGCGGATGAAGAAGCTCTTGGCCGTTTTGAGATCAAGTTTTACGGATCTTTGATCCTGTTTGCGTTGATTGCGTCTGGAGGAGAATATTTAACCACGAACTGTACAGGTTGTACAGCGGCATTCACCTAGCTAATCGTCTTCGGGTCCAACGCTTAAAATGGCTAGGTTATCTAATGGATAAAAAAGCTCCTGCTCGAAGAGTCTTCGAAGCCGAGCCATTGAGACAACGTAACATAGGATGCACTCGATGGAGATGTCGCAAGTGGGGAAGAAGTATAGAAGGACCTAAACCAACTTGATGTGCACAACTAGAGGCAGCTGGCGATAGGTTGTGCTGGCTGGAGACGCGGATCGTAGCGGCAAAGAAAGAAACAAATAGAGCATATATTGGAAGTGCGTCTAGTACCTGTTATTCCAATACATGTAAATGGCATAAAATTTGTGTGGCTTCGTCTTTAGGAAAGTTATGTGCCACCAAACCATGACCGCGAATGTGATAATGTTGAGAACATACTCACGTCTCACTCTCAATCTATTATACGATATGATAGCTTTGAAGCATATATACAAATAATTGATTTTGCTTACGTTCACTTAACTAACATAAATTTCTTTTAAATTTCAGACAATCCATTGGCGTGCTCTTGCGATCTGATCTGGTTCCCGAACCTACTGCAGGATCTCAAAAATCGTGACGACGAAATGGCACAAAAGAAAAAACCACTGTGTCACATGCCAGTCGAAAATCGTGAATACTATGTCCAAGCAATGCCTCTGGAAAAAATGCACTGTGCCGGGCAAAAGGTCAGTTCATCTACATCCATGGGTGTCAGCCAAATGTTGAAAACGAACACCGTAGCTAATGTATGTCTTTTCGCAATTTGGCTTTTTAGATTCGCCTAAAGAATGAACTGCATTAAGCAATCAATTCCTAAACAAAACTACAAAAAAATGTTGATGATTTCTTGAAAACAAAATAATTAAAAAAAAATCGCTTGCAGAAGCTAGTGTCACGAAAAGAATATCTTACTAATATTCTTTGTGCATTCGGGGATACATTCTCCAGTGAATGTATGCGGAAAAGAAATATATGCATTCTCGTTTTTTTTTTTAAATTAATATCCTATTGAAGGTACAAGAAAATTTGTTACTAAACTGTTATACATATCATACCCACACATTTTTATTATACAAACTTGCATGATCAGATTATTGATAATTTGCCTACTGCTATAGATTCACTCAAAAAAATGCGTTTGAATCGTTTTTTTATAGTCTTAATCAGATACGTTAGAAGGTTTTTAAGTGTGCGATTTTTACATAAAGTGTTTTGTACTCGTATTGGTGTGAATTACAATCATGACTTTGTCGAATTATTTAGATGAGGTGATTTCTACAATGTTCACTGTCTCAATTCAAATAACATGTCATTTAATAAGAAAACAAAAACAAAAGAAATATACTTACATATCTAAACCAACACAACAAACACACGGGAAATGTACATAATCTCGCAAGAACTGACTATACAATAAGTAGTTTGCCCTATATATATTTATATATATAAAAGAGAAAATAAATGGTATTTTATAAAAGATAATATATTAAAAATATACATCTACCCCATTGTGGGCTATCGAATACATATCAAGTTCAAGAAGAATACTCTGTGACGCGCTGTGTTCCTTGAAAAATCATAAGAGACGTATAGCAATTACAAAATAATATTATACACATATCAACTATTCAATACATATCATTGATCCAAATTATTGAAAGAAATTACAATTTTAGAAGTATTTACATATTTTATCGATTAAATTTATCTACGTAGCATTAGGATTATTATTATTTCATTTTGTTTAAAAATATGCTAATACATATCGTATTATCCATTAGTTATACGATGCAGATAAACGTAACTTGCTGGCATTTGGAAACAATTAAATTGGGTCAGAGTCCAAGTGCAGTGACTGGTGTTTTCTGAATGGCAGTTTTTGTAAGAAGTCTTAGATTAATTGAAATGTTTTTTATACATACACAAACGAAAATGTGAGCATATAATTACCATTGTTCACGGTCAGAGTATGGCTGTTATATGGTCGCATTTTATACAATTTGTGAAAGAATTTTCCTTAAATTAATTCATATTGCGTCACTCATCGTTGCATTATTGAGATTCTTTTTAAGATATTTATTGTTAGTAAATTGAAAAAATAAACATAAAATCAATGTATTTTACGTGAATGAAAACAAGTTTAATAAAGGGAAACTTATTCCAAATACACACAGATTGTGTTTTATTTATCCACGATGGTTTTGGTAAACATGTACACAGCGATTATCAGACAAAAACTGAAGTATGGCAGCTAAGTCTCGTAGCGGGCTTCGCGATCAACTGCTGCCTTCCATTACTGGCCGGCTTGCATCCGCGATGACTATCCTTTTAATCATTGTAGCTTTATATATACGGATTTTCGTTTCCAAACTATCTCTACATTCTGATAAAGCTCGTACAATTTGCGGTTGTGCCTTATCCTCCCTTCGCCTCTCTCGCAGACCTTTTATCCGACGTAGAATTTTACACTCGAAGACACCAAGAATCAGCTCTGCAGTATTGGCTAGCGTCCATCTTTCGGCTCCATATAGCAGGATTGGCAAAATTAAAGAGTTGTAGAGCATGATATTCGTCCTTCTAGTATGGAGTTTTAAGACCAGTTGTTTTGACAATCCTAAGTAACATCGGTTACCAAGGACAGTTCTACGTCAGATCTTGAATCTGATGTCATTCGCGCGTTTACGTTTGTTGTTTTTTCTTCCTTCTATTTTGTTTTTTCCTCATTTACCTAAACAGCTCGCTTCTCCTCTTCTTCAATTGCCTTAAATGCTTATACGGCACGTTGGGAATGTGTGACTATGTCGATGTCGTCGGAATAAACCAATAAATGGATGAACCTTTGGGAGACAGCCTTCCGTGTTTAAAAGCTGCCCGCCACTTTTCCATGGACATGGTCTGGTAGGCGTTGTTGATATATACTGTATTTGTTGCAATGAGTGGACTTCCCTAAAATCTACCTAAAGACATGGCTTTCATGTCTGGGCGTTTGAGAAGCAGTTAACACAACTCCAACCTCGGGCTTATCGACGACGGGTTTTGGACAACAGGCTCCAAAACCTACAGACTGTTACACACTTGCAGTGTTTTCTAATCGGAGCTTTACATATCCTGCCAAGTCAAAGGGTGGCTACATGTGTTGATAGCCAAGCTGCCATCAAAGCTATTGTCTCTTATACTACACACTCTACATTGGTAGATGAGGTTGGTTATTCCCTTCAATACTTGCAAGCAGACGAAGTATATGTAAAACTTCAAGGGGTGAACTGAAATACCGCTTTGCATTTACTTTAAATTGCTAACAACAGAAGCGCCAGACTAACAAACTGCGCTACATCTAGACAAAATTTACCTAAGTGCAATTGATCCAGAAGAAACGATCTCCTACGGCGAAACCCATGATTGGTGGTGGTCTGTACAGGACTGTACAGAAAGTAGATATCCCACATAGCACAAATGGTCGCAGTTGCAACAGAGGGTGACCTTATCCCACTTCATTTGTAACTGCACGGCACTCTGACAGCTAGTGCTTGGTAGACACTTCTTTAACCAGCTCCAACAGCCAGAGTGTTATAACTTATACACCTATCTTAACTCGTCTTGGTACCGGCCAATTGCATTTGTAGAACAACATTGTGAAAACAATTTTAGTTGGAACTTAAGATGTACTCATACAAAATTAAAATTATTCAATTCTAACTGCTACGCAAACTATGTACATACATTCATATGAAGCATCTGCGTGAAATTGTTGATGCACGTTTGATTGCCAGAAATTTTACATTTGTTTTGGCCACCTCGTTTAACAGATTTAACTGCACTCG
Source organism: Eristalis arbustorum (assembly GCA_916610145.1). Taxonomy (NCBI): domain Eukaryota; kingdom Metazoa; phylum Arthropoda; class Insecta; order Diptera; family Syrphidae; genus Eristalis; species Eristalis arbustorum. Next base: position 29,318,173 of record OU744319.1, on the reverse strand, counting down.
GCATTTTTTTTAAAGAAAATATTGAATATGCAGATGCACTGCAAATACAGAAGTAAAGCAAGGATGCCCAACACTGAGCAACTGAGGAGTCATAATCATCGAAGAAACCTCGTCGAATATGTGTATCCACAAACGGCTGCCCAGAACCAGATGTTAATGACAGACTTCGAAAAGCAAGAGTTCAACAAATGTCTCCTGGCCAAATACCATCAGGAACATCATTACCCAAATGGCGTTAGAGTGGAACGCCGAAGAGGCCTTGCCAAGAACACCTGAAGACTATCGGTACTCCTGGAACTAGGAAAGTCACCTAAAATAGTGTAAAGACAGCTGTAACTAAACGAGTGAAATGGAGATACCAAGTCGATGCTCTATGCTTCTCAGAGAGAAGTGGTACAAAAAAACTTAAAGAAACTTGATCCACATTGTAGTATAGCAACCAGAAAAATAAGAAAGACACATAAATATATTCTCAGTATATTCTAATGTGGTACACATGATTATTTATTACGCAAAATCACTTCTTAAATAAAATCTAGTCTCTGGCGTATTGAATCCATTAAAAGGACTTGCAATTGGAACCGTATAAGCTCCCATATTGGGAAAGGCCAGAAAATCTCCCTCCCTCAGGTTTGGCAGTGGTATGTTATCGCAAATCTAAGAAAAGAGGGTCATGCGATACCGTAAACAAATAAAAAGTTAATGAATAAAATACCTTATCAAGAGCGTCACAAGTTGGTCCCCAAATCAAGCTATTAAATTTCTCTTCATTCTCATCCTAAGCAAATAAATTTACTTGCATTTTTCATGAACAAATTTGAATAGCTTACTTACCAGGAAATGAATTGCTTGGATTTCATTGTGGTCGTACAGGATACAATTGAATGTCCCATATACCCCATCGTTGAGGTAATACATCACCCTCTCCAGTCGACCATCAATGCTTCTTATTTCTCGCTTCGAGTACACCTTACAGACGAGAGTGTACGCTGAGGCAACAAAAAAACGTCCCGGTTCTGCAATTATTTTGATTTTTTCATTTGCCAAATATTTCTTGATTGACTCTTGCACTATTTTCGCTATCTGTAAATGAGCCATATCGATTATATGAAAGTACATGTAATTTGAAGGCGGAGAGTCTTACATTGGCAAACATAACGTCATTGTCTCCAGGAAAGCCACCTCCAATGTCTAGCATTTCCATATTGTGCCCAATCAGTTTGCCGAACTTGAAAATACTCGCACCCGTGCGAATTGCTCTGTCGTAGGCTGGCAAATCACTACAACCTGATCCGACGTGGAAGCTGACCCCTGTCATCTAGGTGAAAAAAGACGTTCAAAGTGATTTACGATGTGATAGTTATTCGTTTTTAATGATGATTGAAAGGAATTCAAAATATTTGTTTCTGTTGATTACAAAATTATGTGCACCAATTAGACATTAACTGTGCAATTCATCAGAGAACACAGACTGTGTTATTGTGAATTGTGTATTGGTTATTTTTTGAAAGTAAAGATAAACAAAGAATAATCCAAGCTAATAAACAATGCTCACACGTCATGTGCCCTTTCTCAATGGCCAAGTAGACAGACACATGGAAGTATCAGCTTAGAATCATCACCATTTATAAGCTTATCAACAAAAAAATCAGCTTGATAAGTATTGTTTGTTTCGAAGATCACGGAGATCAATTAGTCCAATAATACAATTGCTTGTCTTTCCATCATTATTTCTAAAACTGTCCCAAAGTTCTCCTCACAAAACAGACGAAAAGCTTGTTTTTAGGACGCATTAAATGAGGTCCGCTGTTTTGTGAATTGCAAAGAGACGTTTCACATCTTGAAATGCAATCGGACCGCTTTAACGCGTTTATGTTATAAAAGGACATATACGTTGGATGCTTCTGAAAAGCAAGAGAGAGAGAGAGAGAGAGAGAGAGAGAGAAAGCAAAGGAATACTCGAAAATCCATCCCTTACCACCAATGCGGCAAATCTGAGGACGGGCGCTTAACATAGGTCTGGCACAAGGTGCTCTTTTGGCTCGGACCTCGCCTGGCCAACGTATAAATATCGCAATCGGTCCGACAAATTTTGTACGCATACGTAAAAAATTGCTCATAAGTACAATTTTCCTGCAGGATGACTTGCAATCGAAAGCAGCCGAAAAGTAGGGGCTTAACTGATTGCGAACGGAATTTCAACTCAGATTACACTCGCATTTCAACTTCCACGATTTTTAACTGTTTTTGAAAACAAACGCATTTAAATTTAAGCCGCCTTTGAAAAATCGAACAAGCCACTGTGATATAAAGAACAACTTCACTTACATTCGTATTAAGACTCTTAGCCAGGAGCATCAAAGCAGCGGCATCGTCGTATGCGTTACATCCGAACTTATCTCCCAGTGGACATTGAGCCTTCTTCGCCTCTGAACGGAACCGAAGAACCATGCTAGATGTGAACAAAAATAAGTACAATCACACAGTGAAACCGAACACAGAATTACGCCTTACTTGGATTCTGGATAGTGTTTGAATATTTTATAAATCTCAAACTCATTATCGACGGTGCTGTCGGTGACGTTCTCCGATTTGGCGTACTGTATATGAGCTGTAGATTTCATGGGATTTGCAAATATTATTCTTTCCGGGCTAACACCGAGTTCAATGACTTGACTAATCTCATTTTTTGATGCACAATCAAAGCCCGATCCCAAGTCAGCTAATGTCTTCAAAATAAACGGATGATCATTGCACTTGATCGCTGCAAAACAAAACAAACACTTGAACTTTCGAAGATGACGATTAAACCTTGACCTTACCATAGTATGGAAGGACATTTGGCATGTGTTTCATCCAAGTGTAGAACTTGTCAATGACAGTCGTCAGGTTGCACATGTTAAGCGCTTCGTCTACATTTTTCAAATTGCACTTTTCTATTTCGTCCTTGAGGTTGAAAGTGCCAGTATAGAGGCTGATCACGTCTGGTACAGTTGAACACATTTTCAAAAAAGAAATAGGCAGTTAATTCGAGCCGCTCCGATTCGATCGAACCTATTGTTAGGCCTCCCAGCAGAGAACTGTGAGAGCATGGTGGTGATTTGTCTAGACTGAATGTCAAGTGTTATCAGCATCAGATGTTAGTGTTGATGTTAGTATCGTCTGTTTTGATTAGTCACTGAAAACTGTACCAATCCGCCGATGAGATGTTATTGGAATACATTGAAATCATTCGGTACATGTGGATAGGAGTGTAAATATTCGCATTAGTGTAAACGGCATTTGTTTTTGTGTACATAATTGAATATGTCTTACACTGACGTCGCATTTGTTTGACACTGAAAAACATAATGTTTAGGTTTACCTGAGTCCCCATTGTTTGTATCTCGTCAGAGACGAGGCATCAACTTTGAACACTCATGGTCATTTTTAAGATTTAGACTTGTAATTGAGTACGCCCTAGGCCCAGGCCTTGGTCGTTTTATTCAGTATTAACTGGTTTACAAGTACTTACATGTTACAATCACTTATTTTCATTTCTTAATTAAACTTACAAATATGTTAATAAAATCAGAGAGCGTCCTCTGATGGTAGTTACCATTTGCCCTTTCTTGTAAAACTCGATTCAAATTCAATCAGACCCCTGCAATGACAACAACCTACCGTAGAACAAATTACAATTCATGAGAAAAGCCAATACATTTCCCATTTAGTTTTAGTTCCAATCTTAACGCACAGATGGTGTGAAGTACAGTGCTTCCCAAACTGCATAGACTTTGCTGTCATTCAACACAGTTCAATTTATTGTCATTCACAATGATGGAGCGAGAAAGTTTTTAACAAAAGAACATTGCTTCCTCATTCAAACACACGTTTAATTTCAAGCATATGGATACAAACATATGCAGATAGTTATTGCATACACATTAACACGTTAATGAATTCCTTTTGTATTTTAAAAATTAGTAAATAGGTTTCTATTCGTTTTACTTAGAATTTTGACAAAATAAGCCGGATTCCAAGCGTACATAGTTTAAGGCCATTAACGAGATGTATCCATGCTTCGAACATTGCCATCAACTTTGAGTGAATTCCCCGTGTGCTCACCAGATACTGTGCTACGCGTACCCTCAGCACAGAATTTAAAACGTAATTAATGATTTGTAAAACACTTTTTTGTAAAAGAAGAACAGACACAAAAGAAATGCGCAGATTAATATTGACGCGGCCGCCATTGCACTTAAACAATTACCTGCTTTGGCACACTTCACATATGTTTTACTGATGTACATTTCTTTATGTTACACTTAAACAATACCACTTTTTATGGATACATTCTCACAACCCAAGAGAGATTGAGTTATGAATAATTAAAGCAGTTCATGTCGTGAAGTGAACTCAATAGTACAGAATACGTCGTCTGCAGCGTCTCAACCAGAAATCCAGTATTACAGTAAAAATTGTTGGCAGCATTAATTTAAAAATTCTCAGACCAAATGAACGAACCAGGAAATGTTTTTTTTACTTTCAAAAATCCATGATTAACCTTAGCGTTCCTCGGTGCAGAGGGGGCACTTAAGTTGGAGTCGGAAGTCTCTCTAATAGTTGTCTTATGTCTAGGGCATTAACACACGTTTGTAAACATAACGACAGGTGTGCAGAGGTCATATATAGGCCTATAGAACCACTATCTAGTGCGTTAAAGCACTTCCGAAAAGATAACCATTACCATTTCACAGGTGTACAGAGCCGCTGTGGTAGTTGGAAACTGAACTAAAACAATCTTCAAAAATGCCACTGCTAATTACCGGTATTTTCTGTGCAAATTTCGATGTCGCAAAATCCATCCCTGGGTCTCACAATCAATGAGTACACGTCCGAGAACATAACCACTTAATAATAAACACTAGATAGGCCTCACAGAGACGCTGTGGTAGAGGTAAAAAATTACTATAATAATACATAAATTACAAAATGCAATCAAAGTTTTATATGTAAACATTTTAGTGATACTTGAATTCGTGGTATGTCATGCTTCATATTTGTTGTTACTTTTTTTTACTTATGTATCTAGTTAGACTGAGTATATGCTATGGAATATGGATACATTCCACATTGTACGGCCACGTTGATGGAACCAATGCATCTAGCTGTCAAGTTTCGTCGCATCGATGGTTACTTGAACCTTAAAATTAATTTCGGTGGTCCTACTTTTTTGGATCGGGATTCATTTGATATGATACGATTCATGCTCCGGGCCAGTCTTGTCTACTATTGTTTACTCTTGAAATTGTGTTGCTCATAGACGTTGCTGTTATACATTTGTCTCCATTGGATCTTCGAACAAAGAGGTACGAGTGAATACAACGAGCTGTTTTAATCATTATTTATCGTGACTAGTATACTCTCAAAGCATATTCAAGGATTCGCGTGAGACGGAAACTTTATGCCTCTAGTTGCTGTCTTTATTTGCGTTTGACGTGTTTGGGTACACAGTGTGGGTAGTGCACAATTCTAATCAGCTTTTGTTACATCATACACATAGAATTCCTTATTGTGGAAATTAAACATCACAATCAGGCCAAGGTCGTTGGTGTATCACACGTTCAGAATTTGTTATGGCTGCGAGTATTAGCGACATTGGAAGCAGCTGGCTAAAATTCGTGTTAGCTGGAATGTAATCTTAGCTGAGTTAAAAGATAAAGAGAAGAATCCGGTAATTTGACAGGAAGGCCATAAGACATTGGGAGAAGACTCTTGTGCATCTCTGATTATCCGTCTTCGAAACATCTTAGCCAACAACCGTCCTTAGTTGGAACTGTCCTTAACTTCCTCCAATTTTGCACGTCAGTTTGATTTCAGTTCTTCTCCACTTGTGTGTGCTGTAAGTTCTATTGCGTTATCTCACTGGTTCGGAGTCGAAGCTCTTCGGGCTTAGGCAGTGCTGTCCATAGAGGGTATGGACAATGTTTCTGTACAGCCAGTACATTTCATGATTAAAACCTTTTCAAAAACAATCAACTCAAATATTCCCGAAGTTTAAACGCAGAACAGGTCTCTCGAAAGGTCCGAAAGGTCCAAGGGCTATTTTATCTGATCCTCCAGGTCTCGGATTCATAGACCAGGACAGGGATAATCTTATGTAATGTTAGCTTGGTCTAAGAACTAGAAACAGCGATTGGCAAGGAAACAGCGATTCTGCGTCATATCTCGGTACGGATGTTGTTCCTACTTGGCAGCTGAGGTAGACGAAGTCCTTAACAACCTCGAAGCTGAAGCTGTAGCTACAGTGCCGTTCTGTTCGAATCGACACCGTTTTACTACCAGCAAACCCTTCATTGACGGCTCGCTGCGGTCCACCAACCACGTCATTGTCGTTCGTCTAGTCTAGCAGTTGTATTTGATGATGAAGATCGTGACCTTTGCTTGGAGAGTGAGCTTTGCACGAACTTCTCAAGGATGATAAATCATTTAAATGGTATTCGCTGATTGGTCTGAGAATACGTTGTTAACGTAAATGTGACGGCAGGCAAAGAACACACGCAATTTTAGATTAGAACACAACACTTTTTTACAAAAAATGCGACACACATATAACTTTTAGTTTTTTTTCCAATTCTACACTTTCTCACTTTATTTTTGAAGAATGGCAAAGGATTTTAGTTTTTATCGGCAAAATGTCGTATCTCATCCCCTCATATTTTGTTCTTATTTAAATCAAATAAGCATTTCAAATATAATGGAAAGTTGGTTTGGCAAATGTTTTTGACACATTTCAAAAATCTGTTCAACCATAAGAACCTCGTTATGAATCATTAGAAACTAGTGCGTACATTCTATCATGTAAAAGTTGTGTTTGAAGCAGTTTGGTTGTGCAGAAGATGGAATATTCGCCATTGTGTACAGGTTAGATGAGTTTCATGTCATCACAACCATCCTCCCTCTACGTAAATGGGAAATGACGTTTTTAATAAGTACACTTGATAAAGAAGAATTTCCCTATCCATATACACACAGGAATGAAAAGTGGAAGATATGCAATAATGGCGATCTGAAAACATTGGCTTTGTAGCGTTCAATGACGAAAACATGACAGACAATGCCATCGCTGACAAAGTTCATTTCGAAAATAGATCTTCAAGCGGTATATGCTAGGAAGAGGTTATTCGAATCCATGCAACATCCGGTCAATTAGTCTCCTTCCGAACATCAGCAAGGTTTTCGAGAAGGTGATAAATAGAGCACTGATCTACTAGACAGAAAACAAACATGTAATTGCCTATAACCGATTCGGTATCGGAGCGGGACATTACACTATTTATGCCGCGTCGAAACTGGTGTCGGACATACAATGGAACAAGAGCCAGAAACAATATACGGGGGCCTGCTTGATTGACCTGGAGAGGGCCTACGACACCGTATGGTTCGAAGGACTTTTCTACAAGCTCAAGCGGTTAGGCATTAGTAAATGACTTTTGTACCTAGTTGCTTACCGGTAGGCGTTTCGTCGTCAAGAATGGCAACAGGTATTTTTGAAGTAAAAAATGGTCTCCAACAGGGTGCCGTTAATTCGCCGATACTGTTCAACATTTTCTTGATCGATCTAATAAGTTCTCTCCCTCACGCAATTGCGTATGCCGACGACTTGATCGTGTACAGATCAGGCAAAAAGATCGACGACATCATTACGCTCCCGCAGGGTGACTTCGATTCATTCATGAGAGATTGCGATGGCTGGAAGTTGAATATCAATTTTCAGAAGTCGGAAACCATTCTGTTCAGGACACCGTTGTATAAGGCGGATATGAAAAATAATTGAGGAAGTTCTTAATTGTTGGAGCAACCACTGGCGCAAAGGACTGTGGTCAGATATTTTGGGTATATATATTTTAACAAACATGTAGATGCTGCTCTGGCCAGGGCCCGATGCGCCTTCGCTCTTAGAAGAAGACTGTTTTACAACAGCCAACTCGACGGTAAAGGTAATCTGCTACATCTGCTACCTCATACGGCCAATGTTCACCTATGGTTGTCCCGTGTGCTTCAACGTGAGTGCAAGCTTAATGGAAAAGATTCGGCCTGAGTCCCAGTCCAGAAAATTCTACTCCAATGGGGTTTTATACAACAGGGCGAACCTGAAATATGTGGACAATTTCCTTGTGAAGTGGATTCGGGGCCAAATTGCGAGAACGATGAACTCGGTTAGTAACATGAACTGTTACTAACTTACTACCTGAAATCGACAATACCACGTCATAACGGCTTTCGTCTCCCCAGAAGCTTTCCTCTACTTTGAGAAGCATGGTCTTAAACAGAATGAAAATGCTTATCCGATCCTTCTATCACGTCGGGCGTTCAACTGTGGATGGGTGAATCAACCACGATCGGTCCGTCTTACAACGAGCTGAGGAGGGTGTCCTCTGGTTCAGTATAGCGGTGTCGAGTCGGGATGTTTGGTTGCGATGCAATATCCAAAATTGTGGGAGCTTAGGAGTGAAGGAACGTCCTCATCATATCCTTTGGACCCGGGTTAAAAATGGACAGTGCGTATCTCCATTTTATCTAGTAAATGAGTTTATCCATGAATTCCGAAATAAAAATGAATTAAAATAAATATCAAAAGGGGGAATGAAATGTTCGGATTGCGGATTTAGCAACAACATGCTAACTCGTAACAAATTGTTAATAGCAGAAGATTCTAGTTTGGTTTGTATTATATTTTAGTCACTTCAAGAGAAGTTATTGAGAATTTTTCAAAATAGGCAACTGTGGCCTTTTTAAGTGGAACAGTTGATCCATATAAGCAATCACCTTATAAAGTCTATCTAAAAATATATTTTTATTTTATTGGAAAGTTTCTTCCGTGGGTTAATGGATTTCATTATTTTTTGTATTGTTATACATGGTCCCTCGTAAAAACATTTTGCAACAGACCGTAGATTTTTTGCGTAAATAGTTTATTCCAAACATACAGCAATACAGGCAACACTTGAAAAACGAACTCCAATTTATCGCTTATTTTTATTTCTAAAAAAAAGAGCATTAAACAAATTTCATAACCTTAATGTAAACAATATTAGATTAAAATCAATCTGAGAATGATTAGAACACCGAAAACACACAGATCAAACAACAAATAATTGAACAACTCTCTAGAGGAAACTCTCCTTCTTGTCTAGATGAAATTTTATTTGAAAATGAATGCAACATCAGCCGCCAGAAGTAGAGAAACAAAACAAAAAACTACCCCCATGTGAAACGAAACTATGTATTTGTGTTGGTTGTTTGTGTGATTAGAAACCTTTTCCTTATTGCAACCTCTCCCTCATGGCTTATTACCATCAAGTACTACGGGGAAGGTGGTGCGGAGTTAACTTTGGTGAGATTCGCTCGTTTCGTGGGAAACAATCTGAGGAGGTCTTTCTCACGCATATTGGGCACGTGCTGGCCATGCTTCTGTTTATTGCTTTGTGTGAACCTCTTTTTGGGTAGCATGGACAATGACGATTAAACTTATATTCGAGAGATGGGTTGGTATTATTATTTTTGTTATTTTTTTTTAGTAATGCAAACTTAGTTGGAAAAGTTTTTCGTGTGAATATTTGTTCCAATGCGTACCACCATGGGACATTGTACTCTTGAATGTTGGAAGGATGAGTTCGGGCTTTGGCGGTCTTATTAATAATGCGGGTCATTGACTATCATATCTGAAAGTTATTGAATATGTGTGTTATGCAAATAGGATATGCGTGTAGGAAATAAATGCTGTTTTCGCGTCAATGTCACGACTTCGCAAACTTGCAGACACTGAAACTAATTATAACGAATTTTGGTGGATGTTTTGAATGGTTAGATATTTTTCGCCAAGAGCATAGAAGTGCATGGGCAAAAAAGATGTGTATCAAGGGGGAAAGTAACGTCAGTAGTGCGTCGCTACGGATGCACAGACGCAGTTTAAGTAAGCTACAGGACTTCCGAATTGAATTAAACTTGCACCGGATTTTGGCAAGGATATGCGTTGTCGTTTGTTTTCTTTAATCTGACACTAAGAAGATAATGCGACATGTTGCTGTAAACACGGAAAGCCCCAACTTCTAAAACTCATTCCAACTGGGTTATGCAGATGACATTGACATTATTGCGGCATAGTGCAAGCCTTTACTGCGATTGACGACTAGGTGAAACGAACTGTGTAAGTGATGAAAAGAAAGACGAAGTACATGCTGTCGAGGAGGATTTCATAAATTACACACATCTAGGACAAAACATCACTAACGGCAGTTAAACTTTCGAGGTAGTGAACCAGTTTTTAGAGTCTAACTCGAGACAGACGTGAACTCGACCACACACCAGAACATGCAAAAAGGTGTACGCAAGTCATTGGTAGGCCTGAAACGGCCACTGTGGCAGTTAGAAGATGAGCCGTGAAATCCATCAGAAAAGCCTTACTAACCACTGCTTAGATTTTGGGGTCAAAATCTCAATGATGTCGGATGCACTCCAGACTCTCTGGATCCATTAATACACACCCCAGAACATGCAAAACGGTATGCGCAAGGCATTGGTGGGCCTAATAAAGCCGCTGTGGCAGTTAAAAGATGAGCCGTGAAATCCACCAGAAAAGCCTTACTAACCACTGCCTAGATTTTGGGGTCAAAATCTCAATGTTGCCGGATGCACTCCAGACTCTCAGGATTCTAACAGCCCAGAGCATGCAAAACGGTGTGCGCAAGTCATTGGTAGGCCTAATAGGGCCGCTGTGGCAGTTAAAAGATGAGCAGTGAAATCCATCAAAAAAGTCTTACTAACCACTGCCTAGATTTTGGGGTCAAAATCTCAATGTTGCCGGATGCACTCCAGACTCTCAGGATTCTCACACCCCAGAACATGCAAAACGGTGTGCGCAAGTCATTGGTAGGCCTAATAGGGCCGCTGTGGCAGTTAAAAGATGAGCAGTGAAATCCATCAGAAAAGCCTTACTAACCACTGCTTAGATTTTGGGGTAATATCTCAATGTTGCCGAATGCACTCAAAACTCTCAGGATCCACTAATACACACCCAAGAACATGCAAAGCGGTGTGCGCAAGTCATTGGTGGGCCTAATAGGGCCACTGTGGCAGTTGGAAGATGAGCCGTGAAATCCATCAGAAAAGCCTTACTAACCACTGCTTAGATTTTGGGGTCAAAATCTCAATGATGTCGGATGCACTCCAGACTCTCAGGATCCATTAATACACACCCCAGAACATGCAAAACGGTATGCGCAAGGCATTGGTGGGCCTAATAAAGCCGCTGTGGCAGTTAAAAGATGAGCCGTGAAATCCATCAGAAAAGCCTTACTAACCACTGCCTAGATTTTGGGGTCAAAATCTCAATGTTGCCGGATGCACTCCAAACTCTCAGGATCCATTAATACACACCCAAGAACATGTAAAACGGTGTGCGCAAGTCATTGGTAGGCCTAATAGGGTCGCTGTGCGAGTTGGAAGATGAGCCGTGAAATCCATCAAAAAAGTCTTACTAACCACTGCTTAGATTTTGGGGTCAAAATCTCAATGTTGCCGGATGCACTCCAGACTCTCAGGATTCTCACAGCCCAGAGCATGCAAAACGGTGTGCGCAAGTCATCGGTAGGCCTAATAGGGCCGCTGTGGCAGTTAAAAGATGAGCAGTGAAATCCATCAGAAAAGCCTTACTAACCACTGCTTAGATTTTGGGGTCAAAATCTCAATGTTGAAGTATGCACTCCAAACTCTCAGGATTCATTAATACACACCCCAGAACATATAAAACGGTGTGCGCAAGTCATTGGTGGGCCTAATAGGGCTGCTGTGGCAGTTGGAAGATGAGCCATGAAATCCATCAGAAAAGCCTTACTAACCACTGCTTAGATTTTGGGGTAATATCTCAATGTTGCCGGATGCACTCCAGACTCTCAGGATTCATTAATACACACCCCAGAACATGCGAAACGGTGTGCGCAAATCGTTGGTGGGCCTAATAGGGCCGCTGTGGCAGTTGGAAGATGAGCCGTGAAATCCATCAGAAAAGCCTTACTAACCGCTGCTTAGATTTTGGGGTCAAAATCTCGATGTTGCCGGATGCACTCCAAACTCTCAGGATCCATAAATACACACCCAAGAACATACAAAACGCTGTGCGCAAGTCATTGCTAGGCCTAATAGGGCCGCTGTGGCAGTCGGAGGATGAACTTAGAAACTGACCAAATTCGTCGAGGCCGGTTTGACAAACAATATCTTAGTGGACATCGGACGTAGAGTCGCCCATGGCCCTGTAAAACTTTGGTGTGTCCAAAGAACTGTTCTCAAAACTCCTACTACAAACACACAAACTCAATACACACACCAGTTGACTAAACTGCTATTTGACTACACAAGCACTAGACAAAGTCGTTGGTTACTAGGTCGTACCCGTCGGAAGAACATCGTATGAACAAACTTTGTATTACCGACGCACAGTTTGGCTTGAGGGAAACTACTACAGCTCTTAAGGTCCCAAATAATTTTTCGAAGAAATCGAAACTTCCCTGTTATATTAAACGAACGGTGTAAATGCTTCATCCATCTACAATTGTTTTAAAGTTAGTAGTATTTAGTTAGAACTCATACAAGAAGGTCGTATTTTCAGCTGAAAACCCGCGTATTACTGGCTGTGTTGCTATGTGATTTATTTTCAATTGTTTAGTGTAGGTCGAAATTTGTAAGACTTAATTGACATGAAAGACAAAATAGGTTGGTGTGTGCTGAGAGGTGGCTAAAAAACTACAATGGCACATAGGCCATTTCAGATCAATCTCACTCGGATCAGCAATTTGATCAGTGAATTCAATAGTCAGGCGAGAAATCCGAGGAAAAGTGTTTGCAGGGATTTATTTATTTACATTAAGCTTCTTCAAACACAGCTTTTAAGTCATGTTCCATAACACAGTTTCTTCGTTGCTTTAATGTGTCTGACTTCACATGTGAAGAAATATAATTATATGGACAGTGCCTTCTACAATAATCATTCTTACTGCACGTCTTCGATCATTGTCAGTGACTCGAAAATGTTGGGGCCGTGCAAGGGCACCCACTTGGCAAAGGCAATACAAAAAAATAAAATATACTCATGTTTAAATCCGCAAGGTATGAATATGTCTACTCTTACCACATCGTCTTAGCCATCGCAATCGGTTGGAGCTCCTCACAATTTCTTTTAAGTGAATGTAAGGGTCAGGAATGAATTTGGAAGAAGCCTACTTTTTTAACTGTACAGCTTTATAATAAAAACAAATTGTAACGAAAAAAAAACTCAAAAACAGGGCAATTACATGTATTGAGAGAGATTTGATGTATTAGAGCGCATCGTATTACCAGGTACAGTGGACTTATACCACATCGACACTTATCTGCCGTGTTACCTAATTTACCACGTTCCTCAGACCGACACCTTTGCCGACCTTCCAGAAGTTCAGAAATGAAGTGTTGAATTGGCACGTGTCTATTATTACACGTCACGTTGTGCAATCACAATTGTGTCACTACAGTTTTCTCAGGCGAATTTAAATTACACCCATAAGCATAAGCTCTGAAGAACTTTTTAATCAATCACCTGGTGGGCCACGGCTTTGTGAGTATGTGCGTCGACCCCAAAGCTCTTGATCCTCTACGTCGTAGGCTCGATTCCTGGTCGGAACAACAAAAAAAAAGTTCACAGCCCCACCTCTTTCGATTCACTGACAGTGCTCAAATAGTACTTCTGTATAAAATATAAAAACGCTTCTCAAACTTGGCCGTTCGGAGTCGTCATACTGTGCATTCCTTCCACTCGTGATGAAAGACCAATAGTATGCACAGCACGAGTGCTTGCTGTGGTGAAGCTAGGCCCTGGCCCTCTACGGGCTGTAGCGCCATCCATATTATTATATCATACCTATAAAATGTTGGTTTGGCGAATTTTTCATACTCAGACTTATAACGCGACCCACAAAGGAGCAGACGCGGCCCACAAACTTCCGACTAATAAATTTGTGTACTCTAGAGAATTGCATGTAAATAAAATGTGAGATTTCGCGAAGTTTGCAAGACACTGTCTCTTAACTTACCATGTACATATTAACAATACAGGGAACTTAAAACTTTTTATTTCGAATTCAGATTCAACAAGAAGTATCATCAAATAAGAGAACTGTTGTTATCAATAAACCAAATAGGTTACCATTATTGATATTCATGAGGGAAAAATGCCATGTTCAAAAACACTCTAAAGCGATTGCTTTGAGATGGTATAATAGCGGTCTGCGTTAAAGTACATTTTCTTTAAGTTGCAATTACCATTTGGATACATACATATGTATAAAATATGTAAATGATAGACATACATAGAATATTCAAATATATAGCGGATGCCATGTACCAATTTTAAATTAATAGAAATTAAGTGACAAAAGAAGTTTTCCTGTGCACCAAAAAGATGCTGGTATGTGGAGTTAATCTTTTCATTTGGATATATTCTCAATTATTCTATTTATTCTTATTAATCTTTCTCACATGTGAATGTTGCGTAAGATCCTTGATGTGTCATAGAACTTTGATATTGAAACATGTACGTGCGTCTAAGCTCTTTCTTTATTCGTTATTTAAAATAGAATTGAAATGAATTGCTTCAATTCTTTAAGTGATGTCTTATTGGGCTTACAAATAAATATTTACTTTTTCAAGGACATTTCGACTTTTTAGGGAGTGTTAGTAGTGTACATATATGTGATCTATGTGTCCTAAGATCAATGGGGACAGGACGAAAAGATATGCTGTCGATGACGAATCGTTCTGCACAAACCACCTGGCACAAACTACTACAAGAGTTTTGCTGCTTGCGAGAGATCTCACGCTCTTTGTAACAGTTGCTATCTCGGTTTGTTGAAACAGGTGAAAACAAAACTTTTAACACGAAGGATCGACATCGTGTTCTATAAAACCCTCACTTTAACGGTCCTGCTATAAGAAGGCTGGAGAAGGAAAACAGCAGAGATGATTCTACACGCATTTGAAGGTGAATGCAGACGAAGACATAACTGCGAACTCAGCGATCTGTACCAAGATGTAGACGCAGAACTGCTCTGCCACATCGAACAAATGGCTCCTCTTAAAAAGTTCTTTAAGTCCGAGCATCCTGCTTCGAGAAAGTAAGGCAAACTAAGCTAAGACAATTCAGGATTGAGGACTAGAATGAAAGGTATGTAGCTATTGCTCGGACTCGGACAGACTCGAGACAAGCTATCGAGTGAAGTGTGTAAGGTATAAGGAATAAATGAACTTAAACATGTTTCGGTCTTTTATATGTAATTTGGCAAACAAATTTCACAAGATTTCAAACGCTTCAAATAATTGTTCGTGGCTGTGCGTTTTACTAATGGCACGAAGAAGGAATCCCTGCTGCCTGCGAACAACTTTAATCGCATGGATTTGCGAGTTCAAATCGAGTGTTGTCAAATAAATCACACACATTAGAAGTAATGAAAAATGTTCTGAGGACGATCTTCAGTCCTGTTTACGTAAATGACCTCTGAAGAAAGAGATTGAAGCACGAGTTGAGCCAAGTTGTAGAGTGACATAAGATATATCGCATTGGTTGGAGAAGCTTGTTGGTTGCGACGTGGGAATTTTTATAGAAAACATTTTAAATTTTTCCAAAACTTTCTTTTTTGAGAAACGGATTTCCTACTACGGCAGCATATTGAAGGAGAGGTCGAACGCATGGTGTTTTATATCAACAGAAACTTATGGACGGAAAAAGATAAACATTTTTCACACACAAAAACGAATAAATGGTTTATTCTCTAAATTTTCGAACCCATCTTAGCTTCAGAGACATTTTAATGACATTCGTGTGTTATAGCATTTATAAATGGAATAAATCTTTTCATTTTAAATCATTCCCGTTTTTTATTCTTCGTACGAAATCAAATTGGTATATAAGCTTAAGCAATAATCTGCCGAGTGACAGAAACGGGCCCTGACAACCTGTCTAGCACACTTTCCAAAGTCTTTTCAACATGGGTCGAACGAAAGGTACATATATGTATATAATGGATCCGTAAAGTCTTTAACTTGATGAAACTGTTTGGTTAATTAAGCTTTTGATGAAATGTGGCTGATATGAGTACAAAGTGTGGCCAGTCGATATGAATAGGAATTTACAATTGAGTAATTTAAATCAAAGGCTAATTTAGTAAAAAAAAATTAAAAAAACCTTTAAAATATTGGGGCTGATGATCAATTCTTCAAAACCAAAGCTACTCAGCTACGCACACAACTCGCTATTTCAAATAGGCATTGCTGAACAACCGGTGAGGAGAGTAGAGAGTTTTCAATACCTTGGATATATTGTCTAAGCCAATGGAGGAACCAATGTCGCAAAGTCCGACAGCTTGGGAAGAATTGGAGAGAGCTTAAATTCAGTGCGGGAAACCACTCACGATGGTGCGTAGGCGTAGTAAGGACCTAGGATCCACAAGGGGAAACATTTCAGCTTTCAGAGATCATAAGGCAATTCACGTAAAATAAAGACTATTCTTTAGGTAAAGCTCACTCTTTAATATGATAGAAACCTATTTCGAGACTACACACATGCTTCGACAAAATATCCAAAGATCCACCAAGTGGCTTCACTAAAAATGACGCCATTTTCTTGTCATCTTATACAGCGGCTAAAGTTGATGCTCTCTATCCATCCACCAACAATCCGTTCCGTACTCCAAAAACTGTGGAAACAAGCTTATACCATGATTATCGAGTTTTATGCATCACGCCATAAAAACCCAGATAATGTCTTATTTTAGCCGCAAGGACCTTCGTTCACGCAATATTGATTTTCGGTCTAATCTAAATGTTTACATCTCGTTTCGGTAAAACAAGTTCAACCTTTTGCACCTTGCACACTGACCTTCATATGACGACAGCATGCAGCCGGAGGCATACCAGTTGGGGCAGTGCACGGCCACGCGAGCGGTCGTGTGCGTCTTACACAAACGCGTGCTCCACATCTTCACCATACAATTGTGTCAATCGTCGATTATTAAACAATAAAGACAATCCACGCATGCAAGCAACAACAGGGCGCACGGAGGAACATATTTACATCAGCATCAGCCATGTCATCTCGTTCTTTTATCATCTATTGAAAGATGCTATTTTACTGTCACCAAGAGTGTCTAAAAATATGAATAAAATGCTGCACAGACCATATAGTGGTCGCCCTCTAGCACATAAAAGACGCGCTGAAAGATCGTTCTCCCGAGACTCACCCTTCAACAGTTCAATGACAAGGGTTGGTTAAAAATGGAGACTACACCACCAGTGAGAGCGCTCAGTTATAGTGATGAACAAGTGAAAAGCAGGGTAGTGCAGTACGTTCATATTATAAGGGTGGTAGTGTTTACCAATGGCATCAATGGTTCAGGCACCTTTAATAGTTAGAACCGGGCGACGGTAAGGCACTGCACTTAGGGTGGGGATGGCACATGTTCTGCATGCGTAGGTCGTGCGTCTCGAAATCAGTCGAACGACGTTTGCACACACGATAAGTCACGTGCTGGAACACACGCCGCGTACGCTCAGTTTTCAATAACAAACCGAAAAATTTTTCAAAAGAGCAGTTTGTGTTTTTTATCGGAATAATTTTTTCAAAATTCAACCTGCATTCTGTGTGCTGTTTATCAAAAAAATTAGCAAATTTTATTTTAAAAACTGTGAGTGAATACAAAAGTTTTGCGGATTTTCTGGAAAAAAAAATATTTTGTGTACGAAAAATAAAACAAAATGGAACACAACGTTCATAATACACCACTACACTGGGGATACAGTTCGAGTGCCAGTACGCAAAATCACTGGGTCGCACCACCCCAAACAAGATCCATGAAAAGGGCGCTATCGGAGAGCGACTGCGATGAACTCTACTCTGAGGAATCATCCAAAGAGCAGTAAGTGCGAGAGAACGATTTGTGTTTTGTGGCGACATTTTCTTAACTTTTTTTCTTTTCGTGCTTGCTTCTTTGCAGAGTGTCTCCCGGTGAACCAGGCAGTTGTCAGCTATTGAGTCGGAAAAAACGACGCGGTGTCATTGAAAAGAAACGACGAGACAGGATAAACTCTTCACTTTCCGAATTGAAACGTCTTGTACCATCGGCCTATGAAAAGCAAGGATCTGCAAAATTGGAAAAAGCTGAAATTCTTCAACTTACCGTGGAGCATCTGAAAAATCTTCATTCGAAAGGTAAATATAGAAAAAATTAAATTAATCGTGTGTTGTTGGAGGGCTTAGCTTATTCCTGAGGAGTTGAGGAGAAAACCAAACATTTGTTGAGATTGAGCACTGTATTGAGAATATGTTAATTATGGAGTTTTTTTTACTTCGAGGAATCAATGACAATTGATGGTAGAAAGGTGAAAATATTTCTGAAACGTCAGGCATTTTTTGGTCTGATTGATAGAGGCTATATGTGCTATTATCCGGAGTGTATTCAGACATAGCTTGTCCATTTGCTAGGAGCGGACTCGTTCTCGCTCATGTTGCGAATGCCCTTAGTCTGTTCCAGAACGTTTTGTAATCGGTCAACTAAATCAACGTTAACAATCGGGTGAATACATCATTTCGTTGAGTTTCGCTAATATGTGAATGTTTCCTAAGTTCCTAAATGCTTGGAGACAGAAATTTGACTGCTCTGACTTTTCATCTGGCTACTTTTCGTTGCGTTCTGACATAAGGTGAATTACGTCAAAAGAACGCCACCCACAGTACCTAACCATTGCACTGAGGCTTAACTAATAAAAGCAAACATAACTTTCCATGGCTAGAATTAAAGACCAAATTTCCTAGCGAATCTATCAAGTGGTAGCAAGGTTAGGTTAAGTTAGGTTATTGGGCTGTACACCAGTGCCATTTATTTGATCCCAATGACAAATAGTGACTGGATCAGATATGATAACCAGATTAAAGCATATTAACTTTTGCTTTCACTGGGATTCGAACCTGAGATCCCATAACCAAGGGCAGTCACTCAACCAACTACGTCATCCAGCCAGTAAATAGTAGCAAACTTTAAGTCAGCAAAATCATCATCCAACATCCACTTTTATGTATGTACATAACACAAATTGTATGTACAGGAAACGGAAGCAAAATATCTAACCCCCCCAAACAGAAAATATTATTCTTATTTTACTCAATTGAATGCCCCTATTGTTAACGCGCTTATATACCTATTCCCATATGTACATATCTCATATCTGTGTATGAACAAGCAGCAGCGTAGTGATACAGTATTTTACCGAAACTTCCGATCTTCAATTTAAATGTATTCTCTGACCAGCTCGGTACCTGCTTGATCGCGGTCGCTAATGTACTCTCATTCCGTTCTTCTAATAGAATCGACACCGCCGCCGCTTTCATGGTAGCGCAAGTGCCTGCAGAGTCACTAATCAGTAAACAACCCTTTGTAGCCTCTCGAATCAACGATACCACCGCGATACACTTGAACTGATTAAATGCTCAAAACATACGGTCAGAGTTTCACCCCTATGGGAGAGAAATATTCTCACGAATTAAATGCTCACTAATACAGGAACAGAGTACAGGGTGGAACTGAGGCGCTGGCTCGCTGTTGTGGGATGCTCACAGGCGTACATGCTTTGTGGGAATGCATGCGGAAACACTTCGCACAGAGAGTGTAGCAAATATATTCACCCTCGCTTGGTGCGATCTGTGTGCGGTGCGCGGACGTGGGAACGATTTCCGACGAATGTCCCACCCTTGTGAATTGTTGCTCCTGGGAATGCGGGATTAAAAAAGAAAATTATTCGGCTTTTTAGGTGCGGACATTTTTTCCCACCCACAGAAATCATTGTGTGTAGATGTCTAAATATTTTATTTTTTTCTTGCAGGAATCGATTCGATGAGCTATGACCCTCAACGGTTCGCCATGGACTACCATATCATCGGCTTTAGGGAGTGCGCCGCTGAAGTTGCGCGCTACTTAGTGACAATTGAGGGCATGGACATTCAGGATCCATTGCGACTACGTCTCATGTCACATTTGCAGTATTTTGTCCAGCAAAGAGAGATATCCGCCAAGAGCTGTGCAAGTCCGAACTGGTCATCGACCGCGTACCAACCCAGCTGTACAGCCACCTCTTACCAAAGCGGGTATCCAGTACAAACAGCCACTGCCAGTTCCTATGTGCCTAATTTGCCAGCAACCATACAGCCATATCCCACACTGAACTCGACACCAGTGCATCAGTCATCGCCAGTATCACACAGTAGTCGGCCGGTGCCAGCATCGAATACTAACGACGGTGGTCCTCTTATGGCTCACCCGAGTCAACAGCAGCAACAGCAACAACAACAACCCCAAGGTCAGTCGCACATCCAGCCGCAACCGCTGAACAGCCACGAGACACCGCAACAGCATCAGCCCCACTATTCGCCGGAACAAACGCACGAACACCAAGGAGCGACATACATTGAACTAACAAGCAGCAACCATAGGAACACGACGGCCCCCAACGCCCTTACCTATGGCAACGCATCAGAGTACCCAGTTAGCAGTGCCCAGGTGTATAATCCTTCTGCAAATGGCATAAGTTATGCAGGCGCCAATGGGTCGAAGCCCTACCGACCCTGGGGCGCCGAGATGGCATACTAATGCCAGCAAACAGACACAAATGGGCACAACAACACGGTTTCCTTATCATCTAAGTCATTGAAATACAAAAGAGTGTGTGATAACTTTTTTCTTAGTTTAGTAGAGTAGGCATAGTGAAAGTATGTAATATTTATGTATTTATTATATTTATTGAAAACGAACGGACGGAGAGCTTTAAGAGATATTTTCGAAAACATTTACACCAATTCCGACATACCGCCGCATCAGCAATGAAGTTGTTTGCAGCGGTATGTTTGTGAAAATTTTGTAACTACATATATATTTATACATAGGTTAAGTTGATACAAATAACTTTTGTGCTCTATTTTTATACAAATACAACATGTTTTATATGAAATCAAATGAAGGGGGATTTTTTTTAATGTTTTTATTGCAGACTCTTCCAAGTATTTTTAGTGCAACCCGTGGGACGAGGGTTTGTTTGGTTTGGGTATCTGAGTCTTTTTTTACAGACGAACGCAATTGATAGCATTCCTTATGTGAATCACTTGAAGTAGCGGAACGACGAAGACGATGTGACGATGTTCAAATTTCTAGGTTATATTCCTCTCTTTTGAAAAATCTTATTAAATGTGTTTATATATGGTTAGAGGTGCACGAAGAGCACGTTTCACTCATTCATCGGATCTTGTGTAAGAGAAGGAGATGATATAGATTTGCGAGTACTCGTATGTTACTCGAAATGCCAATAGTCCTGCTTTTTCGCATCCGTTTTACTTTTAAGTTTTGTGTATTTCGCATTTTAAAAAAAAGGTCGTATCTTGTTCATCGTCATCAACAACAAGACTCCAATACAATGTGGTACAATGTCAATTGGCAGCCTGTTATTGAGTTCAAGCCTGTTCGTGAAATTATATTTGTCTCGTCTTGAATGTCAAAAAGGACAAGCAAAAATTGCTAAGATATGTCAAACTGTTTATCAAAAAATTATATTATCATTTTTATCTAAGCTTCAACTTCGAAAAGGAAAGAAATTTGGTCCCAAATGTAATGCTCAATACAGCTGATGTTGTCATCAAAAATTGCCAGTCATTTGACAGCTGATGGATTGAATTCCCGCATCAACTGTGGCAAAAAGTTGTCAAGATTTAAGAGGAGAAGTAAATTTATAGAGTGCTCTTCCAATCACAAAAATAAACAAATTACCTGCCGCAAAAGAAGAAGTATGATTGTCGTCCACGCTTTGTACGGGCATATATATTCTCGTCCTCAAATCTGAGAATGATGACGTAAAATGTAAAATAAACTCTTTTAAATTACCATAGTTCATGTGTTCATTTTCGCCACGAGCAACCATGGTTCGAGGAGTTCGTGATACTGTTTTCACACGCATTGTGTGGCCTTCATTATTATGCTGGCTTCGAATACATAGAGCTTTCCGCAAATTGGCATGCGGGTGGATGTAGTGGAGAAAATAAACAAGCTTTTGTTCGGCTGGAAATCAAACTCAATTAAAACTGAAACTAGCAGCACGATGGAAAATTGAATAAAGAAGACTTAATCATTTCCACATTTTACATAGAAAACTAGCAATGGACCGAGAGATTATTTGGAACACGACTACGCCATGTCCTGGTTCCGGGCTCTTTTACGTGACATTTTCCCAGAACACGCGAGTTCTCGGTATATTTTCAATAAATTTTGTTTATATTCCAAAGCCGTGGTCATCGTGCAGTAGTGCGTATGTGTGTCGAGTCCTAGGCCGGGTCTCGAATTGATCAACTTTCAAGAGTATGCCTTCTTAGAATATGAAAGGGAACAGAAAATTATTAGAATAATTGAAAATATCTTATAACTGCATAGTGGCAGGGTTAGCTGTCGGACTGGCTCCAGGAGTAAGGATTCTAGGGGCAGGACATGCATTCGGTTCACTTAGTCTAAAGGGGTGCCATAGAGACGACATCTTCTTCCCCATGAACCCGGGTCCAGCATGACAACAACTTTTACTGATGAAGAAATGCTATGTACCTACTGCACAATTGACCCCATGACCGTCATCGGACCCACCATCTCAGAGCTGGTTATGGAAAAGTTCATCGCCTACTACAGCAAAGGCGCCCACGAGCAGCTAGGGAGGAGTCTTGCCACTACATGGTGTATACGGGCCACGACCATCGTCAAACGCAATTAATTCCTACTCAATGCGTCACATGCAATTTGGTCTTTAAAACAAAGAAACGTGTAAAAGACCTTCGTGTAAGTGAGACTGCACTGCATATGTTGTTTCAATAATGGCTTTAGTTATTGTTTCTTTAACATAAAAATAGAATCGAACACTTTATAAATGCTAAATGTCCGTCGTGAATCTATTCATGGTGAATTACCATGCCAACACGCCTTGGAGCATAGTTTCCAACGTTTGAGTCTAAATGCGCACCGAGCAACAAATGTATCTCTCTTGGTGGACGCCTCTCAGCATACAATTGTAGGGGAATGATAATAAAGACGTGTTTTTCGTTTTATGGCTTGTGATAGTTCTCGGATCAGAAATTGAGAATGGCTGCTTTGAGTATAGTCAAACAGTATTTGGTCTTTTGAAGTGAATGCGGCTAATGAATCGAAATACCTCAGTTCTTACCTTCCGCTGCAAAGTTAAGGCTTTAATTTGTTCACAAAACAACACATGCACCATTAACAACTACGTCAGTTAAGATTGATTGTTTCTAACAGACTATGCTATTTAGGACTAAAGACTTAATAGAAAAACACCAACTTGCATTCGAATTCTTTATTTCAATGAAATATCCTAAGCGAAATCGTGGAAACATCGTCACTCAGCACATGACTTTAACTCAGATAGCATTCTTCACGGTCATTCATACACACAGAATGCTCGTGTAAGTAGCGTATGATTTTTGATTATCATACAACCCCTAATGGCACGAGCACTAGCTGTGAGAGCAGTGTCTGTATGAGCTTCCCACGCTTGCCGGCACGTTAGGGGTAAACTATTTCCACGAGAATGCAAACCATCCCCTACAGAACGATTAAGCGCATGTACTCATATCGGTCTGTATCAACAAGTACCTGAGATAGATTACTATGACTTTACATACACTCATCCCCTTGACTCTGCAGTGGACTACCAAAGTGTGTGATTTCGATGAAACGTTTGCAGAGACCTGTCGCTTCCCATGCAGCCTTGCGAATGGGTGACTGTGTACCAATGCCAGTGGTGCACCCCTGTTCACCAGGTTCATTGTGCCATTTTGAGCAAAATATTTTATCGAAGTTTAATGAAGCAGAATACGAATTTACAAAAATACAATAACAGTTTTCGGAATTAAAACAGTGTGAGATACCGCAGTTTCTAGTTGATTTTCATTATTTTCCAACTCGTTAAACATGCAAAACATTGAATGAGTTTCCTTGTATTTTTGGAAAAAGAACTTAGCTGCCGTATGCAAATACATCAGTAGACAGGTGGTCACAACAGCCGCAGTTTTATGTGTTTTCGAAACGCTCTAGTAGATAATTGTCAACATACACGAGCCTAGTATAGACACTATGAATATCCATTCAATTAAGAAGACGTCATAAAACACCCGCAATGTACATATGCATACATTAAAAGTGTCGTAACCTCGTTTTGCTACGTATACTCGCATGTGTCATATCCTTTGAATAATTTTGATAAACTTCTTGCAAAGGCTACACAGGACTTGTAAGGAATGAGTCTTTCATTGCGGCGAACGTGAAGTTAAGCCTCATAAGTAGATGCAAATTTATGCTCATTAGTAGTTGCAGTCCTTCTACAACAAATTGTTTCCAAGGAAAATCTTCGAGTTTTTTTTTCGAAGTTGTTTAGCTGGTTTTTTTTCAAGCGCGATGAAGTCCGTACTTGTTAGCAATTAGCGGGAAAAAAAAGTACGTCACACGTAAATCAGTGGAGGAAAAATGTTTAAATAGCCAATGGTCAGCGGTGTAAATTATGCGCGTCATTTAGTTTCCACTTGACTAGTCCCTAATCCTTTCCGCACGCTGCTACTTTACGCGGAAAATAGAGTGGAGCGGCGTTTTGTTTTTTTTGTATTATTTTGCGGTTCACTAAAGCGATGGTAGAAAAACTTGTTATTTCGGGTGAAAACGAAATGAGGTAGGTATTGGAAAAGGATTACAAATGCACTGGCGATTTGTCCAGCTGGTAAGAGTGACCATTGAGTTAACCCGCATATTTGGAGGATTAAGCGGTAGTTGAAATTTAACAGAAAAATTAAATGTCTTGCCCTTATTTGAAGGTGTCTAGTCTGTACTTCGTTTTCAGTGTTTCTGGAAAAATACCAATATCAATACTAAGGTTAAAAATGTAGCAGAGGAGTACAAAGGAAAATCCCCTCTCAGAAGAGATCTAGAGACTGAATCAAAAGAGTATGAATTCGATGAGTCAATGGTCGATTAAAAATAGTCGTTGATTTCTTGTATGGGAGAATGTTGACCAGAAATCAAGTAACTTCTCTACCTTTACCTCTCTTGTACTTGATCAGTTGACAACATTTCTAATATGGATTTCCCCGACACAAATCTGAGACGCTGTTCCAAAAAGTCCTCCCCTCCAAGCTATCGAGGTGAATAGTTTGCCGTTACATCGTTTATTTGATGACTACGGACTCTCTTGTAACAAAAAAACAAATGTGTGATTATCCGTCAAATAAATTTGTTACAGCCTGAGTGGTCCAGTATAGGTCGGTCAATAGTAGGGT
Organism: Eristalis arbustorum; assembly: GCA_916610145.1. NCBI lineage: Eukaryota > Metazoa > Arthropoda > Insecta > Diptera > Syrphidae > Eristalis > Eristalis arbustorum. The sequence continues at coordinate 29,292,747 of OU744319.1, read as the reverse complement.
TAGCTTGCCCACTTTGGGACCGAAATTAAACCATCACTCATGTCAGGAGAAATGATGTAGGTCTTTATAGTTTCTTTTACTCACACCACTTACCACACGATTCAACGATTGTTTTGCCAAGTTGTGTGTTGAAAACAAGAGCTATGCGAGTATTTTACTTAAGTTCATCTAGGAACAAAGAAAAATCCGCTCTCAGAACAGATCTTTGTTTGACGGTATAGTTTGGGTCGAACCTGGACATCTGACTCCAGTTGCGCACATTAAGTAGGTTGAAGTCCTTCTCCAGTTCTGTGAGTAGTCCCGATCGAGGACGTCCATTGATTGCTTCTGTTGCGTTATCCCAATGGCTTGGATTCGAGGACTCTGATCTCTGCCGGAGTTGTGGTGTCTACACGCTCCTCGCCATCTTAAGCCTTAGATTCGAAGAAGCTTAAATAGACGCATGCCGCCGCACAGCACATACAGTGTGTGGTTTAATCTTCTCCTTCAGACGCCATCAACGCAAATATGACAAAAAATCGCATACCGAACATTCCTCTCTAATCTACCAAGAGCTTCTTCAATCTTTAAAAAGGTTTCATATACTACCGACAGTTAAATAAAACAGCAACAGCGTGAGTTAATTAAATAGCATAGTAATCTTGTCGGAACCATTCTCGGCCTTGGCCGAGAAGGTGATTCTTTGGTCAAGCTCCAGATGGTCCGTCTTAAATTCTTGCGTCAAAACAATCTTCTACGGATGTATGCCCTATATATATCCTACAGCAGACTCTCCTGCACACTTAATTTACAATTTACACATAACAATATTTTTTTAATACTCTCCACATGTTCGGTAATGCAAAATAATGTTTGATAAGATGGCAAACTCATTACAAGTGGGTGTCATTGGTAACAAAAATTGTAAAATCACCCATTGCGAAGCCAGTTAACAAGTGTTTTCTTTCACGAAAGAAGAATATATATATATCGTTTTACACTCTTTACCGTGATACAAATATTCGTTTCTAGTAACTTACCAAGCATTATTTCGAAATGACTATGGCTTGGTTTTTTGTAAATCATAGGTTATTCTGACTCTGACAGCTGTTTCGCGCTCGGAATCTTGAGAGAACGTCAGCACCTTACCTCCGCGAAACTAAATGAGTCGCATTACGCTTGAACAACATTCAGCAATATTGACAAGTTATTTTCAAAGTGATTTCTGTGTAGCCAAAACAATGCGTCTTTTTGAAAAAAAATGTGTTCGCTGGAGCACACACCGAAACTTAGTTCAAAAAGCTCGTGAGACTAGACTCAGGGTCGTCGTCGTCGTATGGTGCGCACTTGCCAGAATGTAGCTGCTGTGCCCGAGGATGTAAGACTCAATTCACGAATATCAACTCGCAATCCATCTCAACAACTCAATTTTATTGAAGGAACTTCTATTTGGTCCACCCTGTATATCATCAGCTCTGCAGTTAAAAATGCTAAACAATGTTCATACGAAAATATAAGCTGCTCCAGAAAATATTTGAATTAAAAAAACTGCCTGTTTGAGGGTTATTTTTACAATTGGTTTTTATTAGCTTGAAGTTTACACATAATATCTTTAAACTTGTTACTATCTAGTAATAAATCAAAAAACAAACATCCATTCTATATTCCAAAATGCTTTTCGATCTCTTCATTGAAAGAGTTGTCAAGAATTTCGTCATCTACCCAAGTTTCTAGTGTTGTTGAGCTTGATCTAGTGCTAGATTTGTACGAGCCATCTCGATTTCGAAGTAATCTCTTATCTCGCAGCATATTCAATTTGTTGTCACAATCATCCCAGTTGTTGTTCAAGCAGGTTACGTCATCGTCAATGGAATTGCCATTGATGTCCCACGTCACAATGGGGCAGGGTTCATTCAACCAATTGCGTCCTTCACTTATCACCAAATTGTTCAAGTTCCCAGCTGCATTTGACGTCAGTGTCAGGTTAACCGGATGAGATATGTTGTTTCTAAACTGCAGATAAATATTGCTTTGACGGGCTTGTGTGTATGTGCTCCTCGGATTATATTCAATTTTTCTCCCTTCACTCAAGTCACAAGTGCACTCTCTAAATGTCTGCACAGTCTTGGGTGAGGACGGATGGCTGGAAAGGCTGCAGTTGGATGGTGTTCGGCGAAAGTATCGGACATTGTCGCGGTAACGTACTTTTTCAAATACAATTTCAGATGGATTTCTGCACACGGAAACGTCATCATCCACATAAGGGACATCGTCTTCGTGAAGGAGGCGAAAACTGTTCACACCCTTCAAGTCGCTGGATAAAATACTTGGATTCACAGTCTGACGAGCATTGGTAAGGTATGAATCCAATTTGCTGGCGTAGTTCGAGTACACGATGAAATTTGTTGATTTTTTTGTGGTCTCAGACTGGGAAGATCGGTAATTGCCATGTTGTGTGGTTATTTTAGACTTATTTTGATGTTGAGCTATTTTAGAACGAATATTGTAGGGACATCTCAAGGGAATCTCACAGTTGGAAAGAGTCTCATCATGAGAAACACACTTGGGAGTTTGACTGGAGTCAACGGAAGTTTCTTCTAGTTTGGCTGCTGCTGCTGGTTTTGTGGAGGATGTTAACTTTCGAAAGAACTGCAAGTACAATAAAAATATTCACATAATTACATATAAATTATTTTCTATTTTTTTTTTCTTATATCATTTGGATAAGCAAAATTTATATTTTTGTTGGAAACTGACAATTCACTTGCACACTTGTGCACAATTTCACGAACAATCTACTGCATGTGGCTGCCGGTGAACTGTGGCTGTGTTCAGTGCACTTTCTGTGTGGAGATTTGCCATTCATGCTAAACCTTGAATCAGATGATCACAAAAATTCTAGAAGAACAAAATAACCGATTCCTAGGACTCTTATATGCGTTTTTGTTGCCCTAGAGCCATAGGAACTCACGTCTTCAACTTGTATGAAGAAGAGTACGAAGCTATTTCGCACTTCTTCGTAATCACAGCGCCTATTCCTCCCGAAGAAGAACCCATCTACAGACTAACTTCTTCAATAATCAAAATAAGAAATCCAAGTTTAAGCCATCTCCATATCTTTATCAAAAACACCACCAGGTAAGCAAAATGTCCACAAACAAAAATGTGTATCCACAATGCACGTCTTTATCTAAAAATTGTATAAAAATCGAAAAATTCAACCACAACAAATCATGAACACTGTGGAAGAGAGTGCAAATTATGTCGTTCCTCAAGTTATATAACCGCTAAAACAAGTCAGTCACCTTAACTTAACAACATCAACCAATTAAACTTTGATTATGTATACCTTCGTCGAATTCAAAAGAACGAGTAATAAAATCGTAAATGGTGCGTGAGGCGGATGACGAAACATTTACGAGGAAGATATGAAAAATAAACGTGAGTCATAAAAGTTTGCCATTATACTTGAACATTGCTTGGATTTAATTTATCGGTTTTCCGATAGAGACGTCTCCAAGGAGAATTATTAGATTATAATGCTTGTTATCTCGGCTTTTTGCAATATTTCCTTATATCGTCCTTAAAGCCACAACATGCTGTAGAAGTAGGTAAAGAAATACCCATCGGTGGTGTTAAAGTTTGATGCAGTGGTATATGTGTGTTGTGGGTTCGACTTAATAGCTCAGTTCTTAGCTACAAGCATTTGACAATGTTAAAAAATGCTTTTCTATTTCCCGACATGTGGTAGCAATGTTTTTAAAATCTAGAAAAAGTTTGGCAAACAGTATATATAATTCTTGGATTGAAATTAAACAAAATTCTTCTTCTTTCTGTTCTGATTCTGCAATCCGGTCAACAATGGTCGATTGCTCCTCCGTCGAACGTCTTCGGAATCGGAATTCGGATATGAGTGCGTTTACGAAGTAATCCTGAACCTTGTTTTCTCTGAATGCTTCAAAAACAGCTCAAACATGTTCCTCCAAAAACGGAACGAAATTGAATAACTGGTTCAAACGCCAAAAAAATCGCTGTTTTTTGTAGTGTTAAAAATAAATATGACAGTCTCCGAACTATGCTTCAAAAAGAATGATCCAAGCCAATATTTATTTTTTCTTTTTTCATAGAATAAATGGCCCAAAAGTAAAAAAAGAGTTTTGTCAACCTGGGAACCACTATCAATTCAGACAACGATACTAGCGTGAACCTCGGCTAGTTTCGATTCCTGGTCTGGGCGACAAAAATAAAGCTTCCAGCAACTCCTCTTTTGAGTCATTGACAATGCTCAAAGAGTAGATATAACTGTCTAGAAAAAGCTTCTCAAACTTTGGCCGTTCGGAGTCGGCATGAAACTGTAGGCCCGTTGTACTCGTAAAAGAACAATATCACGCACAACACGAGTGGTTGCTGAGAAGCAGGCTCTGTTCTTCATATATGGGGTATGTACCGTCTTTGATGTGCAACTGACATCTTAAATGAGATGCCAAAGAGCTGTAACAGCCATTAGCTATCAACCCGAAGATGACTCCGCAAAAAATCAAAGGCTACAAATCACTAACTGTCAGCTTCTTATTGCTGTCTCAATCCTGCACCGTTGGGAAACAGTCTCACCAGTAAGTAGATCTTGGAAGGATAAAGCAACGAAGACGCAGGCATTGACTGTAGCTGGCAATGTGGTAACCTCATGGCCGCCCGAAGCCGCCGTAACCTCCGTCAGCGATGTAGGCGAACTCAACACTTTAATAGAGTGGTTTTCGCAACAAGAAGATTACTAAGCCCAGACATCACTAATTGCCTCTCAAAGAACGGATTGAGCACAACTAGATTGATGAACAACGCGTACGTCAGCAAGTCAGTATTATAACGGTGTTAGGCACTTGTAAGCATGAGCCGGTGTCCGGAAAACTCATGACGCGGATCCTAGGGTTCATTAAGTACTAAATAACTGCAAAATTCACTGGTTAATTAACTTCAAAATAATAGAGTAACATTTTTACATAATTTGGAGAAAGAACAAGATTCAGCATCAGGCTGCTCTTCCTGATCCCAAATCAAGGATGCCATCACTGTGATTCGGAGCAATTTACGGCAATAGAATTCATATACGAAGTTTAAAAAATATGGGCATTAATGATGATGTCAGATTTTTGGATCTTTATCGATCAAAAGAAGGTCTTTGGGGGAAGCGAATGTGTTGGGACAAGTACCTCTTCAATAGAACCATAGGCTTAGTTGAAAGGTGCTTATGTAAACAAAGCAAAGGAGCTGCACACATTTTGTCAACACAGAAATAAGCTTACGGAACCACCCGGCTCACTTAGTACAACTAAACATCTTCTATCCGAATCTAACAACTCAGATTGATTTGTATTTAATGTAATCTTGTATTTTTCATCAAAAACCAATTTATTTCCAAAAACAAAGCATGTTATTGAAATAAATCAAAACCTACATAATTACTCATTCGTTGTAACAATCGCAGATCATACGGAACCATTTCTAACAACAACAATACTACTTCTTGAAAAGTAGAAGAAAGGAATGGCGTTACAGCATAAATGTTTGAATATAAAAAAACAATTTGAATCATACACAAGTTGTCAGAATAGTTATCTGCAGCTTCCCTGGTAGTTCTGCTCTAAGAATACATTTTCAATTAATTTGCATGCGCACTTATAATAAGGTAGCACTAAAACTTATCAGAAATGCAGACAATTCATTCCAAAGAAACGAAACGAAATATATAGGTAGAGGTTTAGTCAACCACACGACATCAAAAATACATTCACAAACATTTATTTTTAACCCAGACTGTACGAGGGGGTTTCCCATGACAGTTGTTGCATTAATCCAAGCCCGGCAAGATGGATACACATCCACACCTTGTTTCCAACATTCAGATAAATTAAACTTGAAAATTAAAGTTAATATCAAAATCTTCACTCGATAGAACACAGGAAAGGCAAACAAGGGTATTCGCATTTAGATTATGCCAAAAACAAGTTCATTCACTCAGGCATTTCGTCACATTTCTTCTCTCGCATTAACCACGTCGGCTTTAGGCAAATGGTTGCCAAGCGGCGTGGTAATTTGTTAACCCAATCGATTTTCTACTCCACCCCCTTGCATTTATTGCAATAAATGTGCTGTATATTTCACAAAGTTCACTCTAATGCGAAATGCGAAATGTACATGGCTTTGCATGAATACATCTTGTGCGTGGTCACGGGGGGAAAAAGCGAACTTACTTTGATGCAGGATTTTTTTGTGCGTTTCAATAATTGAGCCATTTTGTCCAACACATCATATCCTTTTGCTTGTACACACGTAATTTTATAATTGCTTAATTTAAATCACCAATGTTTATATTTGTGAAAATCACTAGTTGTCCATAAAACGCGAAGGAAAATCAAGAAAATCAAAATAATCTATCACTAAGGCTACACGTTCGAAAGCAAACTAAAAGCAGGTTCAGGTTCAGAAGGCATTTCATGCTGTTGCTTTGTGAAATGTCTCTTCTGCCTCGTGCTGCAGCACAAGCGCAAAAGGGTCGTCTCATACCCCCGTTCGCATAGAGTTTCTCAATGAACACTACCGTCGTAAATTTCCTGTCCCTTTTGCCACCGATATCCTTAGAGAATTTTTTTCACCCCAAATCTATGCGGACGGTCTGGCACACTCCAAGCACTCGATATTGTACACTTTTTGAGAAGAATGTGCGGTATGTACTGATGTCTGTATGTATTCCGCATCTATCCCATGTACCGAGGCTAGGTTTCGTCGCATTATTTTAATTGCCTATTCATCTTTCGTTCGGACCATTATGATAGAGCGTATGCATTCTTGTCCATTCATAGACACAGAGTGGCCTTTCGGTGAACGAGCATTGATTTACACTCCAAAATACACACATACCTTAAGCGATTTGTACAAGCTTCGAGTGCACTACGAAGGCTCTCTAAAAAATGAGCATTTTTATTCAAGCTCCTTTAGTTTGCCCTTGGGTCAGTTTTCTAGTCTCTGAATGTACTGGATGGATACTGTTATACAACACAAATTAATCGATACTCCTTTGTGCTGACGCTATAAGCGTGAATATAAATTATTATTCACAACATGAACTTCACATTCGTGTTGCATTTTAAAACGGCGAAGCGATAAATCTCCCTCAATATAGCATGTGCTTTCGGAAGCGCTAAGTTGTAAAGACGCGGACAACAACGGTATGCACACACTGCTTTCAATACATGCATATACGTACATATACACGTTATGCCGAAGATGCGGCTAAAATTATACTCGAGCTCGCATGATGGGAGAGAACTTCACACGAGTAGATATGAAGTTCATGGAAATTTGAATCTACTGCTATTGATCAGATGACAAACACCCACACATGGGGAGCGGTTCGAAGGATTGTGTTCAAGGCTTATGTGCGTTGAAAGGGGTTTGGGGCACGGTGAATCATTTATAAAGTATCTCTTGCAGACGAATTCTATTTAGGCGGCTGAAAGGCCTTAACCTGATGGTTAATGGCGGGAACGTCAGTTTTTCATTTTTCGTAAGATTGGCTGTGACTCCACATATATAACATTTTAAAGGGCTTTTACACGCGTGTACATATTCGAGAGGATAGACACTCGCCGCGAAATACTCTCCCCCTATGCCTGTGCTCAAATCTTGAATTAAAAGGCGTATGAATTCAGCATAATTAAGTGCTTTCGTTCGAAGTCTGGTTTTTTTCGTGATTTTAAAAAAGGCACTGAGGGGACCTGTGCCCTTAAATTGAAGTTTTTTTCTTTCTTCCTCCTCCATACAGAAACGTCAATGAAGACTGTGTCTGTTATGAGGTCATGACAAGTGCCGGTTCAGATTTATGTATACTTTCATACATTTCTGTTACTTTTCTTTGATATCTTTCAGGGTTGTGTGCTGCAACTAATTTGGCTCGTTAAATTATTAGACCTGGAAATGGGGTATTCAAATGGCTGCAAAGAAGTCTTTTTCATTTTGCGTTTGATCATAGATTGAATGTTTGTGCCTTTCTTGAAGGGTGTTCCCTGAGGTTTCTATCAAATCAACTGAGTGTTAACAGCTGTCGTCTTCTGAGCTTCTGTCAAAAGGAAATGTTGTGGCCACAGTGGGGAAGGGTGTAGGGAAGGTTAGGTTAGGTTGTAGTGGCTGACTGCTGCAGAGCAGTCACACTTAGCCCAGAGTAGGCCCATTGTGATACCACGCGGATTGACTTCTCCTAACACTGGAACCAGTTGGTGCTGCTGATGAACCGATTTAGTTGGCCAATGCTGGCATTTTTTAGCTCGTTACGGCTGCTGAAGTAGTAGGCCCCTAGGTGCAGGAACCTACGACTGGCAAGAGCACTGCAGGAGCAGAGAATGTGATGAGTGTTCTCTTCCTTCTCTTCATCCATGCAGCTTCTGCAAAAATCATTATATGGAGCCACCATCCTGCGAGCATCAGTGCCTATTAGACAGTGCCCGGTTATGACTCCTATAAGGGTCCTTAATGAAGGCTTGCTGAGCCAAAGTAGACTGAGTGACCGTTATAGGTTGAATGATGGCCAGATTTCTTTTGTTTTAAGGCAGTTGGTGCCTTCTAGCCATTTGTCATTGGTGGTTTTAATTGTATGAATCTTTAAAAGATTATAGGCCGTAGCGATCGGCATGGAAGGTGGTACCCCTTCTATCGATAGGGATGAGGTTGTACCACACCTAGCTAGTTCGTCGGCTTTGCAGTTTCCTGGTATGTCACAGAATCCCGGCACCCACATGAGGTGAATGTTAAAAATGCTTGGCCATCTCGTTAAGAGACAGCCTGCAATTAAGGGATGTTTTAGAATAGAACATAGCCCAGCATAGTCCGATTGTGATGCTACATGGATTGTTTTACTACTACACCTAGAACATTCATTGGCGCTTACAACAACGAAATTGTTCTGATTTCTGCTGATGTCTTAGGCGTGAGCTTCTACGGATATCCAAGCCACTACTGGAGCATATGAAGTGATGTGACGTCAGTTTAATACAGTCCCCCATCCTGTGGGACAGTGACCTGTTTTGACGCTAATGACTGAATGATGCTCTGCTGAACAGGATTGCCCGTTACGGGGAAATTGAATTCGCAAGATCGGGATAAGGATAGCCTTCGAACAGTGAGTTTGAAATGAATTGGAAGCATTTTATTTTCGGAGATGTAGTTTCAATTCTTGACATGAGCCACCTCTCTTGTCTCGAATGACAATGTTCAGAATTTATGTTTGTCTTCGAAAAGCTTCTCAATCATCGCGACTAGCGATCGGAATAAGCCCGAAGGCCCGTATGGTGGCAGTCATTTTATAGACTTTAGAGGCTAAAAGTTCTAAAAGGATGATCGTGGACAGGTTTTTTTCAGAGACAATGGTAAGTTCCACTAGTTCACTTGAAACTCTATCAATGGAACCACTCAGGGGAACTTCGAGCTAACACAAACGATCAAAAAGCTAACAGAGAAGTTGCAAAATGTACATGTGGGATGGAGAGGCAGCATGAATGTGCGGTCAGAAGATGGACCATTCTTTATATTTTACATTGGAAATTTGTGAACTCGATGGTGTACATAGAGTCGACGTAGAAGGTTCACTTTGAGGCTCGATCTTTATGTAATTAATTTGACCCTAAGTAGAGCAGTGTAGAAACCATACATCGCAAGGGGAGTTTCGGCAATTAAAGAAAGATATTCATTGAACTGAAGTGATTATGCTCACAAAACAAACGACCTGTTAGTTTCTGCTACTAACGAGTTTTGCTTCCCTCTGATTCTAGTCTGGGGTATTAACATCTCAAAGGATGGGACACGTAACACATGCTTTTGAGTTACTACATGAATTGGCAGAAGGTGTTGTTGGTTATAAACAAAGGTTGTGTAGGTATGACTTTGTGGCAATAATAATATAGGTAGCGCAACAGCCCGTAGAAGGTCAGGGCCTTGTTTCTTCGCAACCATTGGTGTGGTGCGTGCTATTGTCCTCTCACGAGTGGAAGGGACCACAAATGTAATCGATTTGTTTGCTTCTGGAGCAAGGACATTCCATTACATCGTCTCATACTGATTTTGCACAGCAAAGGCCTAGAAAAAAAACGCTTCCTTGCCGGAGGAAAATAAGATATATAAAAAAATCAATACAAAATGGACTGAGTTGCTACGTAATCTGCACCGTAAGTTACTTTGAAATATGCGTACATCCCGAGCTTAAAATGCCATTTGCCTAAACGGAGCCCTTACACCTCGTACACTCCCAGCTTTTGACTAAGCCGGTTCGCCATATCAAACCAATTAAAATGGAATTTGCTCAAAGGCTTATATACACTCATACATCATCTTAGTGTATATGTACATATGTAGATGATAAAAGGGTTGCGTCAATGCGTACGTGTATACATTTATTTATTTATGAACAATCAATATTGCTTAAAATATGCTATAAGCCCTAGTAGTATATAGGTATATACAAATGGATGTATATAGAAGTGTAAAGCAACCATCATTTTTACTATAATGTTAACGGCACGTGTCATCCTCGCGGCACGCTCCTGCATCATTTCTGTTGGATTCTATTGTTTCCCATCACTTTTCAATTGGACAACTCGTCAAGGAATTGTACAATATAATCTCTATGTTTCAAAGGAAATATTCGCGGGGTGTCTTTTATCCCCCATGCACTTCAAGTAACTCATACATACTTACTTTTCGACTATGTGTTTGGCTGTGTTATAGTTGGTAATGTTTGATCTACACTCAAAAGAAATTGGTTTTTATAATTCCGTGAACCATTTTGCTGCATTTCATTTCTTTTTTGTATTTTGAATAACGTTTGAATCTAATGGCTTAAGGATTTTCGAGATGATAGGAAGTTCAGTTAGCGGTCTTGGTGAGGGTCGCCATTTTATTGAATACAATATTATGGTTTCCCTGTGTTGCTTGATGCGAACAAAAATGGAGTTTCTTCTGAAAAAAAGGGATTATTATTTCTCTCTCTTATGTTTCATTAAACTATGAAGTCGCTTAAGAAATATACATTAACGTTGTTTCAGGCTGCTCTTTTACGGTGTGGTGGGCAGGCCATAAAGTTGCATTGCATAGCTTCGAAAAGTGAGGAAACCATTTTAAGAAAATATACAAAATCGAAAGCGATTAACCGACTAAAATTATTAATTTAAGTGCGAATGGCTCTGTTCGACTTTCTCAGTAAATTGCGCATGCTTTTGCTTAAATAGTCGCGGCGGATGCACAACCGACAGACTTTTCACTTTAAGAATAGTACTCGACAAGTCTTTTTTTTTCACTTTCAATTCATTTTTATATTGTACTTCATTACATACTTATATACTAGACAAAAATGCTTAGAACTAGTTGGACGAACAGTGTGCTTCTAACGTACTAGCTCTCGGCGGGCACTCTAAGCCAAACCTAATCTTATTCCATGTCTTTCAACTTAAGTCTCGACTCGAGAAGTCTTTGGAATATGCCAAGTCGATCTAAAGTCGTTTCGTAAATTTGGAGGAGACATACGACCGAGTTCCTCGAGTTTAACTCTGGATTTATGGTCCTCTTTTGAGAGTCATAAATTAAACTCCTTTTGTTCACAAAAACACATTATTAATCGGGCAGCGATTCTGCCTTCTGCCAAATAACTGAACATTGAACAAACAACTAAAGCTACCTTAAATATAAAATGATTGCTCCGACTGCAATACTCGCTTCAGCACTTCGTTCGATCTGATTACCGGTGGTTGTGGAAAACCTGGTTAGTCGATGCTTGTTGATAGTGGGAAAGCTGCTGACGTGTCAAATTGACGACGGCGCGTGTAAGAATCGTCTGCGCGTGTTTCCTGTCTGGTGTGATATTATTGTGTGTCAACTTATACAAAGAATGTAGCAGCTGTTTTTGGGTTAACGGTGTGAAATCAACATCTTCCTCACCGTGGGCGTTGGACATCGTCAAAGCGCAAGATGGCCAACTCACTTCCGTATTTTGTTGTAAAATTGCAATAAAACACGGACTAAAATCACACGGTACGTCGTATTCGAGCGAGTCTAATGAGTCCGCAATATTATTGCCTTCTATAAGTTTAATCACTCTCTATTGGATCTTGGAGATGCTGCCTGGTCTTGGGGACACAAGACCAGATATAAACGTTGTACTCAAGTTTAGGGTAAATATATGCTTTGCAAATCAAAGCCTAAACAGGCGGAACAATTTAAATATGTCTTAATTAAGGAAACCTAAATATTTCACATAATTTTTGGTAACGTTGATTATGTATATTGTCTGATTATTAGGGGTTAGCATTAGTGATATCAGACAGCACTGAATTTTTGAAGCATTCCAATTCTACTCCCGATAGGCAGGGTCGCGAGTCTAGGAAGGAATGTGGAAAGCTGAGTGTGTTTTCATCAGTGCTGAAGTGGATTGGATTAGAATATAGGCGGGCAATCAATTATAAATATGAAAAAAGAGTGTCGGAGACAGAACAGAACCTTGGGGGACACAAGCATTTATTGTGTAGATATCTGACTTAAGAGAAGAAGAGATTGTATGGATGGAATTTCGTACCGCAACCGAAGCAAGGGAGGCATCTCATTGGGATACTCATATTCTTTTTGCAGATGATATAGTTATACTCACATCCTTCCAGACTGAACTCCAGCACGCACTCTATTGGTTAGTGTTCGTACGATTTTTTACTAAGGTTAAGGAGGATGTGGTAGTTTCCAGAAGCATGTGGAGAAGTTCAATTATCTCGGCGTCTTTTTCATAAGTGATGGAAGAAGTAATGGCACGTAGCACGAATGTCACCATCATCACGACTTCCGAGGCGTGCCTTTAATGCGAGTCCAACAGGTGGGCGGCTGTTTGGCAGAATCAGGACGATGTGGTTGAACCACGTCCATTAACTTCCCTGATTGAACTTAATTCCTAATGAGTTACTGTCGATGACAGAGGTGCAAACACCCAGGTTGCATTGAATTCAATAGGATTCTGCACAACGAAATCAAATGCTGTCACGAAATGTCGTGAATTATTGGAGTCTATCAGACACCACAAGAGTTTGACTCCGGGCTACAGTTCAATGGAAGCAAATAAAAGAGCGCACAAAATGGCCACAAAAGAATCTGAAATGGACTGCACCCACCCATCAGTGCCTTATACCGCATCATAAGAATAAAAGAAGCCAACTCACTTGCAAGAATTGACTGTCAGACGTCAAGACCAACGTGGCCAGAGCCTGATGTCTGCAAAACACAGAAGCTTCTGGCGTTAGACCAAAACTCGAATCGTATGCCTTGATGTCCTGGCTCTATCTTTCAATATCCGCCTAAAGTGCTAGTGGCGACATTGTGACATACCGGGTAGTTACCAAGCCAATTGCTGGGGCTTCTTATTTCCCTACGAGAGCAATCCCACCATCTACCCCTCTAAGGATACACACATTCAGATAAGTAAACATGTTCACTTTGCCTACTTAGAATAAGTAGGCCAGCACTCAGAACACTCATCGGTGTCTTAACATAATTTTTGTGCACTACAATGCTGAATAGGAAGAGGAGACCATACAGCAGCTCTGCTGCTCGTTTAATGACCTCGTCACCTGTAGAAACTGACTCATAGAGACAAGCATTTAAATCAGCCAGTGACTATGTATGTGTCCAGTAGACGTGGCATCGAATTGCGTTATGCTGGCCGAAATGTGACTGAGTCAATCCAACACCTAATCCCTAAAAACGGCATTTCTTCCAAAGTTGTTGCTTATGCAAGCCGCCTGGATGTTGTGATTTCCATTTGTGGCAAACGTTCGAAAAGAACGCATTCGGTTCCTTGTAGAAATAAATTAAAATCGGTTCGACACACTTTCGTTCACCCATCCACCATCGGTGGAACACACGAAAAAACATTGTTTACAACCTTCATTAAAGTTTGGTTGTTTCATGAAGTCCGCATGTAATTCCTGGCCGTCAATCATCTTGACAAATGAATGTTTTTCATTAATGGTTTGGGCGTTTAACACTATTTTCCAAGAAAAAGCCTCGCAATCAGAGCTACAAATGAAATGTAGAAAACCTGTTCATTCGCATGTGTGGTTGCAGCACTTACCCTCTTTAATGACACAAATTAAGCGGTTATCGAGTGCTCTGTGGGTTGGCGGGCAATAGATAGAAGTGCATTTACATGTCAAGGTAATCACCGAGAATTGCCGATTCGATGCGCTTGCTGAACCCTGTGCAATTATGTACGGTTCGAAGTTACTGAGATGTGATGCATATTTATGGCTTCTAAGTCATATCTAAGTGGTTTTTTGGGCCAATAATTGATATACATGGGCATGGGCTTATGTACACAGGGCAAAGTTGCTGACTGCACCCAACCTGGTAGGATGCCAGCGCGATCCCTGTTTGTGCATAAGTCAAGTTGACATACAGCCTCCTCGTGGCGCCCCTGGATAGCCATCACAACAACCGTTGTGTGGTGAACTAATGTATGCAGCGATCCCCCTCTGCCCGAGGGTCAAATAATGGGCCTGGCCTACCAGTTGTAGGTTGTGCGTGAGGTTGACTCCCTCACCACACAAAAAACCAACGGTTACGAACCGACAACAGGCCTCGGATATGGACGGATTCAAAGTTGACGACCCCAGCAAACGATCAAAGGACAATGATTTTCGGTTCTGCACGTGGAATGTGAGGTCCCTGAACAGACCACGTGCAGCCGATGAACTCGCGGAGGCCCTAGACTGCTACAAAGCAGATGTCACCGCCATCCAGGAGATGCGATGGGATGGGCCGGGCAAAAGGAAGATGAGAAACTGCGACATCTACTACGGTGATTGCTACAAAGAGGGAAGGCAGCGCTTATTTGGATGCGGATTCGTTGTTCGAGGCAGACTTAGGCAAAAAGTCTTAAGCTTTGATTATATCAGCGAGCGCCTCATAACAATCCGCATCAAGGCTAAATTCGGGAACATCAGCCTGATTTGCGCACACGCCCCGACGGAGGAGAAGGATGACGATAGCAAGGATGACTTCTATGATCTCCTAGAAAGAACATACGATCGATGCCCCAGCTATGACACCAAGATCGTTCTAGGAGATTTCAACGCACAGCTGGGCAAGGAAGAAATCTTTGCTAGAGTCATCGGAAAACACAGCCTGCACGACAACACATCCGGAAACGGACTCAGGCTGGTAGATTTCGCCTCGGGGCGTAACCTCTCTGTGATGAGCACGCGGTTCCCACACCTCAACATCCATAAGGGGACCTGGCGGTCTCCTGATCAATCAACCGTCAACCAGATTGATCACGTTGCGATCGACGTCAGACACTCCTCCAATATTCTCGATGTCCGAACGTTCCGAGGAGCCAACATCGACTCGGACCATTTCCTTGTTGTAGCCAAGGTAAGGATGAGGATATCGAGAGAAGTACGGAGTCGAGAAAGAACACTACGGTTTGACGTCGGAAAGCTACAATCGCAATCGACCGCTAGGAACTTTGCCGACCGAGTCTCCCTGAAACTCTCTGAAAGTTCGACGCTGCCTGCACATTCAATAGAAGAAGAATGGAAACGTTGTCAAAAAGCCATCAAAGAAGCTGCCACTGATGTGCTGGGTTTCACGACACCACCCAGAAGGAACCCATGGTTTGACGACGAGTGCAGGCAGGTACATGCAGCCAAGCAGGAGGCCTACAAGGCAACGCTGCATCGAACAACGAGAGCTGTTCGTGAGCTCTATGAACAGAAGAGAAGGAAAGAGCACCGGCTTCTCAGAAAGAAAAAGAAAGAGCATGAGAAGCGCGCGGTCGTGGAGATGGAGAGGTGTTACGACAGGAAGGAGGTCCGAAAGTTTTACCAAAAGGTAAAACAAGTATCAGGAAGATATAGACCTCGGACCGAAGCCTGCAGGGACGAAAATGGACAACTAGTAGTAGAATCGCAGTCGATGCTGAGAATTTGGAAAAATCATTTCTGTAGACTGTTAAACGGCGATGACGACACAAATTCCGCTGTCAGGCAGAATGTTTCACTCAATTTGGACGATGATGAACACGAATTCCGTCCCCCCGACTTAGACGAAGTTAAGATAGCGATATCTAGACTGAAGTCGAACAAAGCTGCTGGAGCGGACGGATTGTCCGCGGAATTGTTTAAGGCAGCTGGAGATGACCTGGTTGGGCGCATGCACCAGCTCATCTGTAAGATATGGTCGGAGGAAAGCATGCCCGATGTGTGGAATCTCAGCGTCGTTTGTCCGGTCCACAAGAAAGGAGACCCCTTTGACTGCGCCAACTATAGAGGGATCAGCCTCCTTAACATCGCTTATAAAATACTCTCTGCCGTTCTGTGTGAACGCCTGAAACCCTTTGTCAACAACCTGATAGGTCCTTATCAGTGCGGTTTCAGGCCAGGAAAGTCCACAATAGACCAAATATTTACACTCCGGCAGATCCTGGAAAAGACTCAAGAGATGCAGATCGACACCCACCACCTATTTGTCGATTTCAAGGCCGCATATGACAGCGTGCATAGAGACGAGCTATACAGCGCCATGTCTAGTTTTGACATTCCTGCCAAACTCGTCAGGCTGTGCAGGATGACGATGGAGAACTCTCGCTGCTCCATCAAGGTCGGTAACGAACTCACCGAGACCTTCAATGTCAAAAAAGGTTTTAGGCAAGGCGACACGCTGTCATGTGACTTCTTTAACATCATACTTGAGAAGATCGTGCGAAAGGACGCACAACACCGACGTCTCGCACAGAGCGTCATATTGGGCAGCAGAAACTTTGAGGTAGTCAAGGACTTCGTCTACCTAGGCTCCGGAGTAAATAGGGACAACAACACCAGTACCGAGATCAAGCGCAGAATTACTCTTGCCAATCGCTGTTTCTTTGGGCTCAAGAGGCAATTGAGTAACAGAGCCATCTCTCGAAACACCAAATTGAGCTTGTATAAAACCCTGATCATCCCAGTCCTGCTCTATGGCGCAGAGACATGGACGCTATTGAAAGCGGATGAAGAAGCTCTTGGTTGTTTTGAGAGAAAAGTTCTGCGTACGATCTTTGGTCCTGTTTGCGTTGATGGCGTTTGGAGGAGAAGGTTCAACCACGAACTATACGGGCTGTACAGCGGCATGCACCTAGTTAAGCGTCTTCGGATCCAACGCTTAAGATGGCTAGGTCATGTAGAGCGGATGGACACCACAGCTCCGGCCCGAAGAGTCTTCGACACCGAGCCATTGGGACAGCGCAACAGAGGACGTCCTCGCACTAGATGGCGCACACAAGTGGAAAAGGACCTCAACCAACTTGGTGTGCGCAACTGGAGGCAGCTGGCGAAAGATCGTGCTGGCTGGAGAGGCATGTTGGTTGAGGCCCAGGTCCACCCCGGACTGTAGCGCCAATCGAAGAAGAAGAATTGATATACTTGCTTCGGATATATCGCGGAGTTTTATGTGAGATTATCGGTTTTGGTGCGAAATGATGAAAAGGGAGCAGTGAATTTTGATTGTTTTTGTTTCATGTCTTAGCGAAATAGAAGAAATAATCAAAGGAATGCCAAGACAGAGAGATACATGAACACAAACGCTATCCGCGACGTGGTGGAATTGGTGCAGCGACTCCCACCCGGGGACGCCAGGCTTCATAACGAATTTATTAATTTGCTGTCTGGCAAATATATCTACCCTATTATAGGTAATTATATGTACTTCCGAAAGTCATAAATTCGCGACATTTAATCTCTGATTTTAAGTGTGAATGGTGCCAAACATAGGCAACAAAGGAAAAAGTCCTCTTTTGCTCTTTGCTAAGGATATTTGACGCAGTCAAGAGGTCTATCCAATATTCGTTTGAAGTAATAATAAGTTCTACGTTATGTAGAAAAACGCACACCGACAGCGGAATTCCGCTTTTTACTGACTAGTTTTTCTGAGCATAGATGTAGAAAGGATGTATTTCTTAATTAGAACGTTAACCGTTTTCAAACAGTTGAAGTGATGAAGTTAATTCTCTATTACTTGGCAAAGTTCCGGACTCAATTAATGGTTGGCTCAATTAAGTGGTAAGTGTGCAAACAAGTGCCGACAGCACTGGTCAACTTATTTTGGGCGGTAAGCTGGTTACAACTGCGATGGTAGTTTAAAGATTGCTTGGAACTAGGATGGGTTTAGTATACGTTAGTTAGTGTTACTGAGCTGCCAGCAAATTTCCAGCACACTTATTTCATTGTGACAATAATATAATAAGGGGGGCGCTACAGGCCCTAGAGGGCCAGGGAATAGTTTCTCAGCAATCACTCCGTACCATGCGTGCTATTCTTCTCTCACAAGTGGAGGGACCTACTGTTTTATGTCGACTCCGAACGCTCAAATTTTAGGAGCTTTTTCTACGCAGAATCTTTGAGTCATTTTTTTTCTAGTTCAGACGAGAAATTTAAGCTAGACGTCCACAAAGCCACGGACCACCAAGATACACAGTGCCGTTAATTCGATCCCAACGACAAACAACCAGATAAAAGAGTACTAATTTTAGCTTTCTTACTTAGACGAACCATGAAGGGTCTGAGCCTGAGCAATGAGCAAAAATGCTGCTTTCCATCGGTGACGGTCCTGGGCACGCTGCTTCCAGTCATCAAGGCCAAGCTGTCTTACATCCGCGATGACTTGGTCTTTGTACCGGAGATTCGGTCTTAATCTACTTCTCGAACCTGAAGGCTCGTTGTCCATTCGCTCAATGTGGCCGAACCAGTGTAGTCGACGTATTTGTGCCTTCCGAACTACATCCACATCCTTGTACAGCTCGTAGAGTTCACGGTTTTAGCTTTCACTGGGATTCAAACCGGGGAACCCTTTAGCCAAGGCCGTCCAGCCCTTAGGGAGGGCTTAGTATAAAGTAACTTATGTAGATCGAACTAAAGCTAAACGAGAGAGAAGGTCAACATCGATGACTCGGCCGGAATGTCACCGTGTCAAACTTCGAAGCAGTTCAAAACTTCATTAATTTTAACTCACCTCCCAAGTAATCAGTACGAAGAGTATCGGTAGCAAGACTAAACGCAGAATAACTATGGTCAATCGCTGTTTCTTTGGACTCAAGAGGTACCCGATTATTAGAGCCCTCTCTCGAAGGACTAAACTAATATTGACCTTGGTCATCCCCGTCCTGCTCTATGGCGCGGAAGCCTAGACGATCTCAAGGGCAGATGAAGAAGCCCTTGGTCATTGCGATTGATCTTTGGCCATTTTTGCGTCGAATGAGAAGAAGATTCAACCACGAACTGCACGGGCTTTACAGCGATATGAACATAGCATAGTACAGATTGAACGCTTGCAACACTGCCCCAATCCGAAGAGCCTTCGACTCCGAACCGGTGGGACAACGCAATAGAGGACGTCCACGAAGGTGATGGCTGTGAATTGTCAACTAGAGACAACAGAGATCGCATTAAATGAAGAGAGTTTTTGATTGAGGCCACCAGATGCACCCTGGACTGTAGTGTGATGTGCAAAAGATGTTGTCCGCTAGAAAGAAAACAAGAACCGCCCAGTGACCAGTCAATAGAGGACCAAATGCAGCAAGTCTGTCGACATCCTCCACTTCGAAACAAAAACTACCATGTGTCGCCATTTCACTTGGGTTGCGTGAATTGAATGTTCACAATTTGAAGAAAACACGTTAAACCATTTGATGCAAAGGAAGGTAGGAATACCCGACAAAGGTTTTGGGTAGACGTCGTGCTCAATTGATCTATTCCCAGAATTTGTTCTCCAGCATAGACTGAAATAGCTTTACAGTTAATCGCCTTCAGTCTTTCCTATTTCCTCTTATTTCTAGATTCTTTAAATATTCAGGAGAGGATGAATTAAATTTAATGGTAAATTATAAATGATTTGCCGGGTAGTTCGCTTACTCATTATGTAGTTATTCTTATAAAATAGTCATCTAACGTCGCTTTCTTTTTACAGAGAACCAGAACAAATATTCCTTGCACATAATTTTAATTCGCATATTGTCGTCGAAATAAATAAATTCTACGCTGTTTTACTCGTAGAAAGAAATTCCATAAAGTCTAGCAGAAGCGAGGCTATGTTTGGTATGCCAAGTGTGTAATTTCACGAACCAAAATGGGATGAATCAAAAGTCAAGTCCATGATGAATGGACGAATAATGGCTTTCTCTCAAGAATTTTATATTTGTACACATTTACTATCTGCATGACCAACCCTATTCATTGTCTGTGACAGTATTTAATTCGTGAAAAAAATTCCCGCATGGACGATTTTTAAAAGTGGTCAATTTTTAGTTTCATTCAATCAAACATTGTTTTGCCGGAATGGGGAAAACCAATAAAATATCAATCCGTTCGCACTTCAAAATAGATATATTTTTGATTTATTGATGTGATTGCAATCATCACTCACTAAAAATGACAGTCGCACTGATACACAATTAATTCGATTTAAGATCCATCGCACCCCATTGTAAACTTGAATGGGACAAGAAGGAAGTCGCGACAAGGTGTTGTTCTAACAAACAAGTTTAGAGTATGAAATAAAGGGGTGCGGTACAAAGATCCATTTTGCAACTCACCGCATGTCAATTGTCCATTGATTGATTGATAACAATTTTCCTGAGTCAAGTCAATTCAATTGCTTCCTTGATTTTTCAATTCCTCTTTCTCTGCTTTAAAGTGGGTACCGTGGAAATGGTCTATTCAATGGAATCCTCTCGGGGTTTGACATGCGCTACGAGCTACTTGATGCATGGCTCATTGGTTTTTGAAACTCCGCCGCAAAATTAAAACCACCTCTCATCAATGACGATTGTCATTTAAATGAGTGTAAGTGTACATGCATTATTAGGGTTCGTCGCCACATCGAATTGAAATTAATTTAGCAACACACATGCACGTCCGCCGAAAGATACACTGACCACTACTGCGTTAGCATATGCATGCGAAAATTATTTAAATTTACGACCAAAAATATTTAATGTCGTAACTCACTTTATCATAAATACTGAGATATGGTTGTGTTCAAATTCAAACGCTCTGCGCCTTAAACACACATCTTGACAGTTTTGCAATTAAATCCCATTCATCGGCAATTGGTTCGGTCGGGGGTGTACTCGCATTGTCCCAGGTCACGTCAGTTATGTGATGATAACCCAGAGTGCAGAGGATTTGGAGATTCGGTGCTTAAGGACCATCACCGCCCAACTGTCGCTACAAAGGACTTACACTCAAATCGAGGGCGCGCGCGCTTGCAAGAGATGCGGAATAGACACATAACATGCAGGGTAGGTAACATTTTGATTTTGAAGGAATTAAATAAATTACGCGCTGAGGTCAAGCGGTGTGTACAAATAAAATTATATTCGTCCCCCGTGAGTGGTTGGTTGACCGGACCCTTGTCCTTTCAATAGGTCATTGTGCATTCTTTCGTAATGGGGCGTTGAAATGTGTAATTTTTGAAGGTCAAGTGGACGAGGGATTGGGCAAATTTAAAAATCAACTTTCACATCACGTTCGCATATGGAACAGGATGGGACAGTACCTAGATCAATTAGTTCCAACAGACCCATGAATAGACGGGACTTGAAGGGGAATCTAGAAGACTTTCTGGTTAGAGAAGAATATACCGCAAAATGAGAAAAATTCCGGTTACATTTTTAGGCATGGAGTTCTGTGGTGAAGTGTAAATGATAAAATAAGTATTAAGATTGTTCACTCAATTTTAATTAGTCTACGTACAACTATTGCTTCTACTTTGAATAGTTTTTTTTTTCTCAAAATTTTAAAATGTCAAATAACTTAAAAACTCTGAAACTTTATTCATATTGTTTTGCATTTCTACTCCAACCGCTGGACAATAATGTGGTATCCGGATAAATAAACCAATATCTTCTTCTTCTGTAGCGCCAGTCCGGGGTGAACCTGGGCCTCGGTCAACACTCCTCTTTAGATAAACCAATATAAGTCCATATATTTTAAAAGTACAACAGTCATCAGGGAGCTTCACGGAGATAGCAATGTTGAGGTCTTGAAAATAGACACCCGCACCCGCACCTTCTTTTGATCTTTCAGCGTTTGCCTGTCTGATATCCAGTCCGATCTGGAAGGAATGCTGATGGAGAATTTCTTCTCGAAGATGGCCCGGGGTAGTAGGCGGTCGGTGTCGCTAGGAAGGAAATTGAATTCCTTGAGAAGGGTTGAGTGGCCAGTATTGAGTTCCGACCACAATCGAAAAGTTTTGAGTCTCAAGTCTGTGCTTGTTTCCCGAATATTTGCAAAGGTGGAAGATGGAGGAGAATATTTAGTGCGTCTGACGGACTACTTCTCAGTGCCCCGCTGATACACAGGCAGGCAAGTCTATGTACTCGGTTGAGTGCATTGAAGTTTATAGCCTTGTTTAGTGCTGTCCATCAAACTGAGACACCATACAGAAGTGTCGGTCTGACGATAGAGGTGTAAATCCAGTGAGCGATGCGTGGTTGTAGGCCCCATTTGCATCCAATGGCCTTTTAGCAGCTAAAAAGTGCAGAAGAGGCTTCTTTGACTCTTTCCTGGATATTGAGCTTCCAATTTAGCTTGCTATCGAGAGTGAGACCTAAAAATTGCACACTGGTGGTTAGCTGTAATGTAGTGCCACACAGCAGTGGGGGGTCAAACTGGCGGATTTTGTATCTTCTGGTGAAAAGTACGATATCGGTTTTTTGTGGTTTTGACGCCGAGTCTGCATGTTTGTGTCCATGCTTCTAGCTTGTCGAAGGCATTCTGCATTATGTCTCTTAGAGTAGAGACGAATTTACCGGATGCCGCTATGGCAATATCATCCGCATAGGCAATAACTTTGCACCCTACCTCTTCCAGTATTAATAGCAGTTCATTTACCACTACGTTCCAAAGAAGGGGTCATAGAACATGGATCTTAGCCTCTCCCATCTGAGAGTGTTTTACTCTGCTGGTGAGTAGCTGATGAATGAAAGTAATATGTCTAGGATCGGTTGAAATACGAAAGGAATATTTTTTTCAGTTCATAGGTTTTGTTGGTTCCCTGTTTTTCCATGAAAGACTGTAACGAACGCCTTTTTTGTCGGAGATTTTTAAAACGGGCTAAGAACTGAATCATTGTACTACTAGACAGCGTACCACATTGGAAACGGCGTGGCCCTTTAGTACACTGGTTAGTCGTCTGTAGTCTTTTCGGTAAAGAGATAACAAAAGTGCTGCGGTTTTCTTACAAACGGGAGAAAAACCCACTGCTTGTCTACTACCTCTGTGGAAAGTCTAATCAAGGAAGCGGGTAGCCCAATGCGGGTTCGGGTCCTAAGCGTACCTCCTCTGATCCTTACCCAGCATTTTGGTGACAGATACAATTCGGTACCTTGTACTTTTGTCTTACAGAACGCCAAAATCCAATCACATAAGTACATAATCTGTTGCGTCAACAAGAATAAATAGTCTTCGATAAGAGTGCTGTCATTTGGCGATGCACAGAACCTAAAATCATCAGAATTGAAGAATAATTGGACGTGGAAGTGCGCGTTACTGCCCAAATACAGCCTAACGTACAGACTACACAATAGGTACGTTCACATTATACTGCCAGGTAGAACGACCGGGTCTTATAGACCAATTTGTGCTAGGTCTAGATAAGTTTATAAGTGAAAGCTCCTTCCGACGATCGTATGGACGGTCGTATGTTATTTCAATTTTTGTAACTTTTTCCATCGTTCGTACAGCAGGTAGTACAATGTGAACACCATGACCACAGTACCTATTTTCATTCACTTATTAGATTTCAACGAGTGAGCATCAGCGGATGAATGAAAATGAAATGTTTTCTCGGTAGAGTTAAGGGTCGTTTGTTTATTTAGTACATCATCATCAATAAGAGAACATGCGCTTCGATGTTGATGCAACGAAACTAAATGACTCTTAAAGGAAGTCCATCAACAGCGTAGAACAATGTGACATTTCGTACTACCCGACATTATAATGTGAATGTACTTAATGTGCGCGGTCAAATGCCATAAAATATATGTAAAATAATTGATAGTCGTTTTTCTGTGTTTTGTTTTAAAACGACTTGCCGGCATAGACATTTTTACTGGAAAAATTAACAGTGGGTTAGCAAGGCATTTTTGATGGTTTTCATAGTTCATCTTCCAACTGCCACAGAGGCTCTGTTGGACCTATCTATGACCTCTGCACACCTGTTGCTACGATTTGGGATGTGTATTAATCGATTCCGAGACGCTGGTATGCATTTGCCGACATCCCTTCAAAATGTCCTATAGCTACTGATCACTACAGTGTTGCGTAAACTCCACGAATGCCATCGTAGTGGAGATCCGACGTAGGATCGCCCTTATCAGCCGATGCTTCTTCCGTTTATCAAAACAACAAGGCTCGAAACTCCTGACTCGAATGACCAAAATCATGCTCTACAAAACTCTTTTCTTGCCAGTCCTGCTGCATGGAGCCGAAAGCTGTACGCTAAGCAAAACTGCATAGCTGATTCTTAGGGCCCTCGAATGAAAAACTCGGATATATGGTCCCGTCTGCGAGGAAGGCGAATGAAGGATAAGACACCACCGCGAACAGATGTACAAGGATGTGGATGTAGTCCAGAAGGCAAAAATCCATCGATTACTTTGGCTCAGCCACATCGAGCGAATGGACACAATGCTCCAGCAAGCTCCGAGCCTCCTGATTCGATAAGGAGAGAAAGACTGAGCCTCCGATATAAAGATCAAGTCAGCGCGTATGTAAGACAGCTTAGTTTTGGTGACTGGAAGCAGCGCGCCCAGGACCATCACCCATGGAAGGCAACAATTGCTCAGGCTCGGACCCTTCGTTGGTCGTCGGACTGATAAGTAAGTATTTATTCCGAGGAATCTGTACTTGTCAAATGAAATTAAACATTTACTCATTTTTTTAAACAAATTTATTAAATAATAGGATGGTATCATTAATGCCAAGGAACTTGGTTTGGATTGCTTATGGTTCCTCGTTTATAGTACTTCGTTGTTGCAGGAGTTGAAGTTGTGACACTGGTTGCAGCCTGTGAAAATGTATCAATTGACGGTGTGCATCCCTCAGCCTTAAGCACGGCAGCACACTTCCAGGTTCTTGCATAATTCACTAAAAAAAAATATTGATTAAATACAGTAGGTATAGATTAAAAATAGAATTTAGTTGCAATCTCATACTTCTCCAAATTCTAACGCAACCATCATCTCCAGAAGACGCTAGCATTGTGCCAGTTATGTTCCAACAGACCCGCCAGACTGGACAATTGTGGTCACTAAACTGGGCCACCGTTTGTATGTCTAAGCGCGATGTTCCTGTTGGATCGCTGTGGATACGGAACATTTATTTAACCTTTCTATGCATTATTTAGGTCACTTACGCAACAGTTTTTAAATTCAAAATGTATAAGCATTTACTAGCAACGGCTAGAACGTGATAGCTTCGACCAACATTCGGAGCAAATGCCATGTCATGCACTGGATCTGTTATCGAGTTGATTGTCTCAATTTTAACACACTTTCTTGCATTTTCACTGTACTCGAAGATGAACACTTTTCCTGACGATGAACTGACATCATCACTTCCAGCCTGAGGGAAACCATTAGAAATATAAGTAATGGAACTGTATTGTTGGTGGGATTAATTATAAAAAATATATATGTAATAAAGCTTTTTTTATAAGAACTGCAATAGTTTTGAAATTCATTTTTAAGACATATGAAGGGCTGCAAAACGGCTTGTGTTTTGGGAGCACCACTAATCCCTTACCCCTCAGTTGACTTTAAGAGCAACTCAATAAAAGATTGATGAACAGAGTTATGTACTTACAGCAATTAGCTGAGATGGCAGCATATACATGGACTTATTCCAAGATAGGCAACTTAGAGGTAATTTACATGATATTTCATGTTGAACTGGCCATTGTGAAAGATTCATTATATCAGGTGCTTCGTAAATTCTGATAATGCCATCGGCTGAGGCTGTGGCCAGCAGGAGACCCAACATTTTCGGAGCAAATTTAACATCTGTCACACTGGTCCTAGAATCGACGAGGGTAGTTCTTCGAACCCAACGCTTTATCGGAGCCATAGTGGCGGCAACCTTTTCTCCAACCACTTCTTCCCATACAGACGCTGTGCGATCAAATGAACATGTTGCTAGAACTTGTCCAAATTCCGGATGTGCCCAAGAGATTCGCCAAATCGAACCGGAATGTGCTCTCCAGCTGGCAGTAACTGTCCACTTGCCTTGGTCGTCCTGATCCCAAACCTTAACAAGATTATGTGAATTCCATTAAAAAAAACTAATTAGCGCATGTATGCAAAGGCTGAACGAATACCTTAACAGTTTGGTCGCTGGAGCAAGTGGCCATACGTATTCCATAATAATCATAAGCTATGTCGTGAATGACATCCTTGTGATCGGCGCGAATTTGTTCCACTTCAAACATACTTCAAAGTTGATTTGTATCTTTTTTAACTTTACCACCGCGATTTTTCAGCGGCAAATTTAACAAAATAACAACACAACACTTTTGCGACGGCAGAAGTTTACTTTAGAAGTGAACCGACATGTGTCAAAAAAGTGATGGCCCGGTGAATGAATGTAGAATCTACTACAACTACAGGGTGCGCCCCAAAAATAATATTGAGAATTATTTTCGAATCCATTATATAATGCGAATTGTTTGCATATATGTTTTTTTTAATTCTTTAGAGTGTTAATATGTATATTATAACATGTAGCACATCAAATGGGTAAATCAATATAAGGACGGAATGAATGAAGACAAAACTTTAATGAATGCACACGTGAACGTGGAACACGTTTGAAAGCTTCTGTGTTTGTTTCCAGTCCGATGAACTGAAGTCCATTAAAATACAACACGGGCATGACGTGAAGAATTGTAAATCACCGAGTCATATACATACACAATGCATTCATTTACTACATTGTTTCCATAAATGAATGAAAGTATGTGGCATTTCCGTGCGAATTTGCCAAGGTTATCGGAACAAGTCTTATTCACATGATCCACGCGTCTAATATTCTGATAAGAAACTGAAATAGATTTTACTGACATCATTGAACTCACAAATTCGCTTCTGAGATTGATCAACGGCTTTTAAATTTGAAATATCTACCTGCATACATATGCATACATATATGATTATTCGTGATACAAAATATCGTAGTAGATCAAACATCATATCCTCACATCACTGAGCCAAAGTTTTTTTTTACATTGCACGGACGGTCTAAAAGAAAGCTGTCACCGACCAGTAAAACATAGAAGGAAACAGTCGTCCCTTCGCAATTTTCAGAATATCCACTTAAATAAACTCAACCACTCCCACGTGTAAATCATAATTAATAATTTAACAAGCAAGAGGGACCAACAGTAATCCAGTTGGAATCTGTAGTTTGAAGAAGAAAGCGCGTTAATACGCGAATTTCTTGTGGTTTGGTGTTACCTGCCAATTGTCCGATTAACAGATTGCCAAAAAGAAGCCATTGATCGGGAACCAAGACAATCTGTTCTCCACATAGTACACAATGGAAACAAGTATGTGAATTTATATTGTGTGCACAGTTAAGACAGTTAAAGCACTAGATATTCAATTGGCTAGTCCCGTCGTAAATCTACCATATCCTTGTCTGTGTCGTGAGTGCATTGTCTCAAAAAAGTTACCATTTGTGGCGGAATAGTGAAATCGTATGTTAATATCCTAACCGATCAGAAGACTATCAAAGAAACAATTCCATCAAATTGAAAATGAATAATATAAGATGAGTAAAATAGTAGGAAAAAATATGTTGACAGTATTCAAAACAAATTCAGAGGGAAAGTCTGCTCTGCTCATGCGTATACGAAGGGAGCACATGCTACCTGCAACTACTACAGTGCAAAATCTTGACCTTGTGTTTTTATTGGACGATAGCACTCGCGCCATTCCTATACGTATACAAGAGAGAATTGTGTTGATTCCCGGTTCAAAGAATATACGTAAAAAACAACACAAAATCCAGAAAGTGGAAGCTTGTAGTGTGAGTGCAATCACTTTGATGTTTTCCCCTCTTTCTCTCTCGTTAATGGCCTGGAGTAAAGGAGTTAACCGGTCACGTGGGAACTTAAACTAAGATCTTCGGATTTCCAAAAGCTAACAACCGTCCACATAGACATAGTTGACTCATCAAAACCCCAAAGTAGGCCCACCGAATGGGGGGTGTGTGAGCGTTTTTTTTTGTTTTCATTTTAAAATATTTCTGATTAAATCACAGATAACGGCATAGTAGGGGAGAACATACCAAACAGGTGCTTGAATCGTGTGATGTGATGCTGTTTATCCGGCTGCCAAGCCGGCAGCTGTTTACTGAGAAAATAGGCGAACGCCGCTCTCTGCTCCGCTTACATCATAGCAATTAGGTCATTACCGCGTAAAAGCAAATCGAACGATTTTAGTATTTCTTTCGTGATTGTTCTTCGTGATTAGCTTTTTTTTGTTGTCTGTTAGTCTTTCTTTAGTCACCTCACTGCTGGTATACCGGCAGCAGTGCATTCGGGCTGTTGTTAGTATGTGATTTTTTTTAATGATGCTGTATCTGCAGTAAGTGTGGTTTATTCGGCGAATTTGATTTTGCTGATATTTGTTTGAGTCTTCACGTCTTACGTCAATATTTTTGACAAGATATAAAAATATACTTTGTCAAGAGGTTATCGGAAATGCGAGAAAATATAGTTTTATGTTTGTATTTTAATCTCTTGTTATTAAATATTTTTTTAATAATAAGCTAACTTTTGAACTTCGCTCTGAGGAGTTTCATAAGCTTTGCTGTACATAAGTTAAGAACCACATATGTATGTATAACACGTTGGTGGACGGAAATGGAAATGGCAAATTTTGGTTAAACGTTATAAGAGAATTCATGTGTAATGAAATGACACATATCAGTAATATTTATTAACCTGCAATTGATATTACATGGCAATACGAAAATTATCAAGCTTGGCTGGAGCGACCTATTGGCTCTGGTAGTCGTACGATGTTGATCATATTACAGTTAGCGAGGCTTGTGAGACCGATTCTGTCAAAATGTTCCATCTGTGACTGATGTTAGAATAATCTATTTTTTAGCATTTGTTTGGATTCGTATGTGAGTCGGCCTAAGATTCGCATCATGTTCTTATGAAAATTTTGTGAAAAGGTCCCTTCATCTACCAAGAAGCAAAACTGTCTGGATGTTATGCACTTTTATGGTTATTTTGTCAAAATGAATGAACTACACTTTTTTTACACACGTGTATGTATGCATGTATTTCATTTCATTCCGTTAATTTCTTCAATTGAACGTTAATCGTCTAAGGACTTAAGTATGTAACAAAAGCTCATAAAAGATTTAATTCAAGAAACAAAAAAAAGTAAAAAAAACGTATTCGGATACTTTTGAAAAATTGTATTTTTTTTGTTTTAATCGATTGTACAAAAATATTTAGTATAAATTCCTTGATTTTTTATAACACTCAAATGTTTTAGGCTTATTTTCCACCAATATTTCTATGAAATAAAGTGCGTCCACTTTTTACAAAAGTCCATACATTTTCGATTCTGCTTAGATCCGGAATCTATGCAGGCCATTGCATCAACTGAAATTCTTTATTGTGGAGACAATTTGGAACAACTTTTGCTGTGTACGTAGGCTCGCCGTTCTGCCGAATCGTATTTCAGCTGGATATTATTCAGCTGATAACGTGCAATCGTGGATATACAAAAACAGGACGATTGTGTTGAAAAATATTTAAATGGGGCCATGTGCCACAAAGTAAAACAGCCATTATCCCTCCTCAGCCGTGTTAAATCGGTTACTTTATTACTCTTGACTTTTGTTGCAACACCCCAATAAACTCCTTTCCAATCATCTACAGTCGAATTTGTGTGTTCCTTCCAGAATTTCAAGTGTCGTTGAACATTTTGCCTTTTTTACCAAAATAAATTTTCAAGTGCGAAACATGTCGGATAGTATTGCATTCCACGGCCGCAATGAGCTAAACAGCGCCAGCATAGGCCAGCTTAATCGCTTCACTACAAGCACCAGCTGTTTCCGTGGTATCACAGTGGGCCTACTCTGGTGTGACTGCACTTAGCAGTAAGCCATTATAACGTTACCTAACCTATTGCTTTCCACTGTATGTAGTGCGGTATTCAACGAGACAATAATTTGAGAGACTATCTTGTAAGAGCTTTCTTACTCCTAAGGCCGCTTTTTCATGTGAGACTCACGATTTTTACAATTTCTTTTGTCTCACCCTTCTTGTCAGCGTAATTTAACAATCGGCGTCGAATTTGGCCTAACTCCCTCTTTCAGTGTCAATGTAAGCCCCCATCAACTAGTGAACGCAAGAACAATATCACGACTAGTGGGTGTCGAAGAGTTGCGTCACCAATGTTATTACATTTGTACCTCGGCTTCCACTGAAAACAAGAACATCTCGTCGGTCTTATAAGTTAGATTTTCTTTTTAGAATTTTGAAAATCATTGTCTACAGATCTCAACATTGCCGCCCTTCAATCAACTAGGCACACATGAACAAATCATTTCACGAGACCATCAGTGCTTACCAACCAAGTTCAATGACAAATGATTAAAAACCCTAAAGTTTTCATCTCATTCGAAAGTAGAAGGGAGATAATCAAAAAGAGATTTATTTCGCATTCCGTCGTTCAGCGGCTTAAGCTACAAGAACAAAAAGTTCTTAACCTTCAAAGCAGTTTGTGATAAGGTACGGGCAGAGTCCAAATTGCATTTGAATTCCTCTCTTAGACGATGTTCCATTTGTCTATACAGTGTTCCGAGTATAATAAAAATTATTTTGGCAAACATTTACAAATTTGAATTACACTTTTTCGTTATCACAAGTGGCGGCACGAGACGTGTTCAGTAGACCATAGCAGATTTGAAATAAATGCATATGCAGAAAATATATTTGCATAAGAAAACACGCAAGCAAATCAACCTCAGTTCCAGTCACTCTTGTAAACAACGTCAAACCAAAATATATGCTCATTTTGAATTCACTCGAATTTATATCACCCAGGTATTCACGCCACACTGGAACTTCCCTCATTGATTCATTAGTTAAGCTCAACAGAAGTAATGGTTTTTCCGCACAACTTGCGACTTACTTTGAATAGAACGTATAACTGCACTGTCATATTGCAACTTAATCGTGTCATTAAGATTGCACTCGGACGGTGTTTTACCTTAACTTTTCCCAAATCAAGTTTGTCCGCTAAATAGCTTTTAGTACATATATTTCTTTTTTGTTTTATGTATTTACAATTATCGAACGACTAATGTGTGGTAAATCTTATCATTTAGCTAGCGCCTACTGCGTTGGGATTTATTTGGTTTTGAATTAATTGATGAGTTTTGTGTCGTTGTTGTGATTCTTAGTTTGATGTATTTTTGCAATTGGTTTGTATTTATTGTTCAGTCCATCGCTTACAACTTTCTGAATCTGTCTAATGATATGTTTCATAAATACGTATACTGCACCCAACCTTTGGCCATTAACATGTTGCACTTAACTTAGAAACGCATTTCATGAAGTAATGTGCAACAGTACAAATCGGGCAGGTAGCGGCAGAATAGCAAGAAACAAAACAAAAGTGCACTTTTCAATCGCGTCACATTCTACAGCTACCCCATAGCATAAGCATACAAGCGAATAAATTGTTGATCGACTTTAAGACAACAGATACATTTTTTACTAGCCATTATTATGATCAGCTTGACCCACAAGCCACACACAAACACATACACCGATTACAATAAACAGCCACATCTTGACTATTTGCAAAACTCGAGAAAGTAATCTTTTATTTTATATAATCGCCTCTCAAAATTCCGTGTACGCGTGCTGGGAACTAAATATAAATACATTCACTAAAACCAAAACACAAAAAAAATATATATATATCATATAGCTTATTAAGCATAAAATAATTGCTTAATCTGAATCTTAGGTGAGCACGCGAGACAGCCACATACACATTCAACAAATCGCAGAGCGTCCTCTGCTTAACCGTCTGCCCCGCGACCTTAAACCCTCCTCAGCTGATTTTTAATCAGCGAACTGCTGATTTCCGATGAGGTCGTGAGCATTGCTATCAGTTGGCTTAACTAAAGCCACGAACGATGTTAGTTGAAGTTAGGCTTTCCGTCGATTAAGAAGTTCAAAGACATGAGCTTGCCGTGTATCAGATTCTTCTTGTTCCATTAATTTTTTTTTACATTATTCAATCGTTCGAAGAACCGTTTCAAAAAATTTACCTATTCAAAATTGGAAACTGTTGCGAAGGTGATTTTGTTTTGTGCATACATTCTATTGTGTTCCCGTCCATGTAAATTCAAATCGTTGACGAACCTAAAAATATTTTCTTTACATTTACATATACGTTTGCTTGATAAAAAAAAATAAGAGTGATCAGTTATATAACAATTCAAACTGCGAGTTATACTACAGCAAGGATCAAGCTAACCCATAGTCCATCTTTTGTTCTGTTTTTTGTTCGTGATTCTTATTGTCAGTCTTTTATATGACAAACGCTGTAAATTTTGAATACAACGTTGTCCACTGTCCACACCGTCCATGTGCAGTAATGTTATATAATGAATAAATTAATGGAATTTAAATCATCTGAGGAGTGTGTGCGAGTGTGCCTGCGTCCGGCAATCCCAAGTTGAATTCTTGTTTTTCATCTTTATTCAATCTACTATATAATACTAGTTTGTAGGGGGAAATGTTTGAAAATGTTTTCTTCTCTTTTTGAGTTCATTACGTTACGTACATAGTAGATGGACAAATGGTCGGCATATCATTTATGAAGACAGGAATTAATTCGTGAATTATTTCGGAATACATATGTATGTAGTGTATTCAAAAGTTATTGACCTCAAACCTAAATAGTTAATTAATCAACCAATATCTTGTGATTTGATCGGATGACCTTTGAAATGAAATGTGTCTCTATAGAGGGGATACCTGTATAAATGCATAAATGAATATAGTTTAGCAAGTCTTTGCCTCGAAATACAAAACAATTTTACGCATTCATTCACCGATTATACTTGCGTTTTCAACCACACAAAAACCCATTCGTGTTAAAATTCAAATTTTTAAAATTCCCTCAATATGTCGTTCCAATTTTCTTTTAGTTATGGCAACTGTTATACATATTTGAAAATAGATAAGAACTGTTTTCAGTATATACACACATATGTGGCAATAAATGCTTTCCTTCGTGATTGTTACGTGCGGCCTTATGCTTTTACTCGCGACGTTAGTGGGGAAAATTTATAGACACTTTTTATGTAAGAACCAATCCGAAGAACGGAAGTACTTTTCAAAAATTAAGCTAACACTAAACTTCTTTTTTTTTTTTTTTGTAATCTTTTACAGCGAACGCCGAAGAACGGCCACATGCTAATAACCTTATAAAGAAGGTTCAGTTTTCTAGTGAAAATTTAATTTTGCACAAAGGCAGGTGTGACGACGACGATATAAATTGCAACAATAACAACAACAACAATAGCTTTACGAAAAGCACCGAAATGAGTGTTCCCGAGAGACCTAGTTTTTTGGTAAGCAAACACATTTTGAAATTCAACGATGAATAGAGGTTGAAATTAATTTTGTTAAATTTACGATGTTTAGGTCGGCGATGAAATCGACGCAAGCATACAAGAAGCTACCGAAGCTGTTGATGAGTTCCCACAGGGAAATAATCCCATCATTCGAACAAATGGGGACCTAATGGAAAAACGCAAGCGCTTGAGGTAAGCTTTGAAGAATAATTAATTTAGATTTAGAATTATCAGTTCACAAATACCGACTGAGATTATGAATCTGGTTCGGTCTTGGACCAATTAATGAATATAAGGAGAAGTTAGTGCGCTCTTTAAACGTTTGTAAGTCACGTTTACCAACGTCTAGAGGTATTACAGTAATGAATGATAACATTGTTGGCGCTATTCCTCGTAGAGGGCTAATGTTTTGTGCTACTATTCTGCGACGAGTGGAAGGGACCTACAGTCATTGTACTCTCGACTCGAAAGAGGTGGGGATGTGAAAAGTATTTTGTTGTACCATTGATAGAACCTAAACAAGTAGGTCCAAGTGTGATGAGGTCCACGGGCATACCCACAAAGCCACCCGCCACAACTAGAAGAAGTAATGTCACTGAAATATAAGTGGATCCATTGGATGGATCCCCAACACAGCACATCGATAAGATTATCGAATATAATTTATTGATTTCTTGTGAGTTTCCAGCATTCGCTTGCAGCATGACTGCTCGTGTTTTAAGAAGCCAAGCAATGGCCTTTCGATTCTTGTGACATTGTGCAGAATTCTATAATGATTTAGAAACGAATATTAGCGTGAGAAAAAAAAAGCGACCAATAAAAATAGATCAAATTAGTGTCATCAATTTCAAGCGCATTTGTAAACAAATCTTAGCTCTGTAATCGCACTTAATTGTTGAAAATTATTCGCTTATCAGGAAAATAACTGACATGCCATTGTGGTGACTTTTTAAATTTCTCTGTAATGTTTCCCGTTTGCATGTGTGGCTGCCGGCTGCCATGCCGCTCGATTGTTTTTGACTTAATACCGTATAGGAGACCCAAAAAAAAACTTGAATAAAGGACAAATGTAGACTAGCCGACAAAAAAGAAGGATCACATACAATTATACATCCAAGAAAAGCTAGAGAAATCTTAGCATCAAGGTTTGCTTAGGAGAAACTCACGCGATGTTTCTTTGGAAACTCATTTATATTTGATTTTTTTTCCGAACACACAAGTGTGATGCTGTGAACTTACTCTCAAAGCTCACTGTAAATCTTAATTTGTATTTGATTTACAACATAATCATTTTTTTATAATTTTCAAAGCAGTATTTTCAAAACACAACAAAAACTTGAACTTTAGAAACAAGTTATTCCTATTATAATATAATTACACTCCAGTAGTTCAGAATCATTAGTCTTAGGTGTATAATCTTTGATCAGTCTGGTTACCCGCAAAGGTACTAAATTGCGAGTCGACGTAATTGCTTAAAGTATGCGCTCTGTGTAATATAACTTGTATTATATTACTGTCCTTATAGTTTCAAGCAGCTTCAAGGTACAGTCGACGGGATATCACAATCTGTTCGAATTAGGGGTAGTTTGTCCTAGAGAATGGTTTTTATATGTGGAAAATTGAGGTTAGGAAGGAAACTTTGGGATTAGGAAGAGTGCACTGTATCAAGACAATTTGTATGCCAACTTGTTCTCTTAATACTAGTTAAGATACAGTACTCTTGTTAGAATCCAGATGAAAATCCATACCTAAGGAAGGTCATTTTCAAACTGTGGAGAGCACTTTCAGGGCTTCAGCGACGGCCGTTCAATAGAAGAAAAAATGCATCTTTATTATCATTTTCTATAGTTGTATGTTGAAAGAGGTGCACCCAGAGATACATATATTTGTTGCTTGGTCCGCAGAGCCTGAGGAACTATACGTTAGACATATAAAATGTAGCTTGCGTACTGCACCGAAGGCATACAATAAATAACAACAATTTGTTCTGTGAGAACTTCTTTAATTGCTTATGTTCATTCTCTTAGACTGCCGGTGAAGGTCAGTGAATTTTAAATTTAATTATCACGTTTTTTTTGAGGCTTCAGATCGTTGACCGGATCAGATGGTCACTTTTTTCAAAACACCAGATCACAGCCTACACATTTTACACTACACTATGTTGCGCTAGTAGGTTACGCAATGATCAAGAGGATCAAGAAGCACTAATTTCAATACGACATCGAAGAGGACTATAAATACTTATTTTTAAACACTTCACTGATGATGGATGCACTTTCTGTGGTCAGTTTCACCAGTAGAGTGCCTAAATTTACGAACAATATCATTCCCCTAAGCAAGCAATATGTGGTTGTTGTGTTCACAATCCCTAAGTACCACCCTATATTCCTAATAACAAACGAAACTACATTAGTTCTTCTAACTTGAATTATTCTCCGGAATTGAAACTACTCGGTTAATCCTAACAACATAATATTTAATTTGTTAGAATAATAAAGAATAATCTGCCCTCTAGTTCTGTGAACTAAATTAAATTTCTGAAGGAGAACATTATAGGAAATCAACGAAATGAAGAGAGAACTTAACATTTAACGAAGTTTTCTGCGCCGGAATTGTACCTTCCAACCAGAGTATACATATGACAAACGTAGAGTGTCATTATTCTGTCAGACACGTGACGTTAATGATTACAACACTAAATTTCTTACAAAGGGGCATTGACACTGATAAGTGGATGGACATAGGTGTGCAGTCAAAGAAATCGAATTGTTCTACGCGATTGGTAAGATAATTTTAGAAATTTCACTAAAACATTAAATTCACACATTGTGTAGACACTCGTAATATGCCAAATGACTTTTCGAAAACCTGCTTATCAATAACTTACCCTGTGTCAAGCATGGCTAAAGATTGTCCGAAGGATGATTTGTGTAAAAAAAAACACCAAACATCATATTGCAAGTGTGAGACTTTTAACGTAATGAACACTGCTTAGTGAATTGTGAGAACATTAAGGACACAATTTCAGCCCTCACACCGGTGACACATTGAGTCATGTCCAATTTATTTAAGCCACAACATCGTGATGATAACTTTCGACAAGCAGATACACAAATACGTTTTGCATCAGTACAAACGTGGATATACTCTGACAAGAAAAAAAACGAAAATACAAACACCACTCGTGGGATTCCTCACACTTGCTATGTATACTTGCTTTTATTTTTTGGATGGCGTGTTTTCCCTCTTGTGACGATTGTTTTGGCATGACGTTTATTTGAACTCCACCCACACATGCTTGTTGGAATGCTTCGAGATCCAACAGATACCGGCGCGTCGTAAACATGCATTTAATTTATTTTCATTCGATGATAATTCGGTCAAATTTTCGCACACAAACATACGATTTATGTGCTGCTGAAAAGCAGCTCAATAATAAGCTTTTTTTTTTGGGACTGTTGCCCGCATATGATTCTGACGACTGTTGCTTGCGTTAATTTGTTTTGTTTATTTTGAATAATTTTTTTATCCGGCGAGTGACAGTTAACATCTGACTTCGATTTCCCACTTCCACTTGCACTCTGTTCACTTTAATTAATTTTACCAAACCTGCTACCACTTCCAAGTGTAAACAAGTGTAAAAAGTGCAACACGATAATAGCAATGGCAATGAAAATGCCTCAGGCAGTATCGATCTCAAGTGAATAAAGCAGAGAAAAACTCGATACTATCGTTCGTTTTATCGAGCTGGTATTGCTGGCGTTTTCCCCCTTCTGCTGCTGCTGTCACCAACAGGTAGTAAACAAACCACGAGAGAGAGAGAGAAACGAGAGACGAGTGGTAAGGGTAATACGTAATAAAAGGTAAACATGAAATCCAGAATTGAGTTAGTGAGGCTAAATGGGCAGACGGCTCTGAAACGATGGAATTGAAGATCTTTGGTCAGTCATAATCGGAATGCGTCAAGTGTCAGGTGGCTCGCGATAATAGTTATTCCCTCTCCATGTAAAATAGTTGATACGTTGCGTGCATTGACGGAAGAGAGTAGCGATTTCACTTTTTCATTGTTTCTTCTTTTTACATTCAAAACGTGTACATTATCCCACGAAGTCGTCAAATACATAATAGGCTTTACCTGTCTGTCCGGATGGCATTTTCATTAAAAGCAGAAGAAAACTGATTTTGATTTGTGTATACCCGTTAAAAGAAAGTAAATAAGTGGGTCATCGTTCGATGAGTGACGAAAGTCGTGACCTTTGAACGAAAATTGCCGAACAGCCAGTTAGAGTCGTATTTCTGCGCAACGATTGATGAATGAAATATACTTTACGGAGTGGTGTATATTGATAATCGCAATAGTCCTGACAATGCTAAAGCGTCGTGCAAGCAAGCGGTTTGTATTGGTTGAGACTGGTGAGCAAAGTTCCTCGTGGGACTCAACCATTGATTCAGGAGAAAACAGCTCTCAAGCGCACAACACTATGAATGTCGGATTAAGTGGGTCAGTTAATTTAAATCAAAATGCTATACAAAGTGATTCTGTTGAAAGACCGGAAGTAGCAAGCCAGAATCGAGCGCTGTTAACTACACAACAGACTTCTGGCTCACTTAAGTAAATTTTTCTTACAATCGTATGATCACATCTGTGAACGTGCAATTCATTAAAAACAAAAACAATTTTCGATCTCTCTTTTGAATAGGCCTAGTATGTCTCGAGGAACTGGTCTGGGCTTTGAGCGCAATCAGGAAAGGGACTTCTTAATTGCCACCACTGAGGAGTTTGTGAAGAAATTCGGCGGTACTCGTGTCATTAATAGGATACTCATCGCTAATAATGGAATCGCAGCTGTCAAGTGTATGCGCTCCATACGTAGATGGTCCTATGAGATGTTCAAAAACGAACGTGCTGTTCGTTTTGTTGTTATGGTGAGTTTGCAAAATTATTTAATAATCAGCCATACAGTAAATCACGTATATTTTCCTTCAGGTAACTCCCGAGGATTTGAAAGCTAACGCTGAATACATTAAAATGGCCGATCACTACGTTCCCGTGCCCGGTGGATCCAACAACAATAACTATGCAAATGTGGAGTTAATTGTCGATATTGCGTTAAGAACTCAAGTTCAGGTAAGGCAATGCGAAAATACGTCAGCAAATAATCACCCGATCACACAAGTTGTTTGCTTTGTAGTTTGGCAAACATTTACTTTTCCTTTGAGACCTGCATTATTTCGATGACTTGTTTAATAATTCATAAGCGCGCAAGAAGATTTACTGTACAGTACTTAATTCAATGCAAATATGTTATGGCATGTTGCGGGACGTATTTAGTGAGCTGTGTGCATAGCGAGCTCATTTTGTAGCTCGGTAGTCACTGCCTTAATGCGTAGAAATGTGTAAGAACATTATATAATGAGCCGTTTAATGAGTGGTTAATGATTCAATAAGGAACAATTAACAATTGTTGATCTGCCAGAGAGAATAATTGAAAAAAAAGTTGAATTGACCTCAATATTCATAATCAAGTGCATCTTACGAAATTGTTTTACTGAAGTAACCGCCCCTTTTTCTGTTCCTTCTAGGCCGTTTGGGCGGGATGGGGTCATGCTTCCGAAAACCCGAAATTACCTGAACTGTTGCACAAAGAGGGTCTAGTCTTTTTGGGACCCCCCGAAAGAGCTATGTGGGCGTTGGGAGACAAGGTTGCATCGTCGATTGTGGCACAAACTGCAGACATTCCAACACTCCCCTGGTCCGGTTCAGAGCTTAAGGCTCAGTACAGTGGCAAGAAGATCAAGATATCCAGTGATCTGTTCAACCGTGGTTGTGTTAGTAACGTAGATCAAGGATTGGCAGCTGTTGCAAAAATTGGTAAGCCTTTGATATCAAGAAAAAATACCAAAGAAAACTTATCCAATATTTTCGTTCAAATTCGACAGGCTTCCCGGTAATGATAAAAGCATCTGAAGGTGGCGGAGGCAAAGGTATCCGTCGAGTCGATACTGCGGAAGAATTCCCGGCTCTTTTCCGTCAGGTTCAAGCCGAGGTGCCCGGCTCTCCGATATTCGTAATGAAGTTGGCACGTGGAGCTAGGCATTTGGAGGTTCAGCTGCTGGCTGATCAGTATGGCAACGCCATCAGCTTGTTCGGTCGTGACTGTTCCATTCAGAGACGTCATCAAAAGATCATTGAAGAGGCGCCTGCAATTGTTGCGCACCCGGAAATTTTCGAAGACATGGAGAAGGCAGCCGTGCGATTGGCGAAAATGGTTGGATACGTCAGCGCTGGTACCGTGGAGTATCTTTATGACACCGAGGGCAGATACTACTTCCTCGAGTTGAATCCGAGATTGCAGGTGGAGCATCCGTGCACGGAAATGGTGGCAGATGTAAATCTACCCGCCTGTCAATTGCAGGTGAGATCAAAATCGAAAAATATGCCACCGGAGAGAGTATATTCACATTTTTTGTTTGTTTTCATTTAGATTGGAATGGGCATTCCACTTTATCGTTTGAAAGACATTCGTCTTCTCTATGGCGAATCCCCTTGGGGCACATCCATAATTGATTTCGAAAATCCCGAGAACAAACCAGTTCCTGTTGGCCACGTGATCGCAGCTCGTATCACATCTGAAAATCCCGATGAAGGCTTCAAGCCTAGTTCAGGAACTGTGCAGGAACTGAACTTCCGTTCGAGTAAAAACGTGTGGGGCTACTTCAGTGTTGCTGCATCCGGTGGTCTGCACGAATTCGCTGACTCTCAGTTCGGACATTGCTTCTCCTGGGGAGAGAACCGGCAGCAAGCCAGGGAGAACCTGGTTATTGCTCTGAAAGAATTGTCGATCAGAGGAGACTTCCGAACAACTGTTGAGTATCTCATCACATTGTTGGAGACAAACAGCTTCCTTGACAATACGATTGATACCGCGTGGCTGGATGCGTTGATCGCAGAACGTGTTCAATCTGAAAAACCAGACATCTTGCTTGGCGTAATTTGCGGAGCACTGCACATTGCTGACCGGCAAATCAGTGAGGCCTTCACGAGTTTCCAAACATCGCTGGAGAAGGGACAAATCCAGGCGGCGAATACACTGACAAACGTCATTGATATTGAGCTCATTAACGACGGGAATCGTTACAAGCTCCAGGCCGCAAAGAGCGGAGCCAATACCTACTTCATCGTCATGAATAAGACATTCAAGGAGGTCGAAGTGCACCGTCTCTCCGACGGAGGCATGCTCGTCTCGTTCGAAGGCTCATCGTACACCACTTACATGAAGGAAGAGGTCGATCGTTACCGCATTGTCATCGGAAATCAAACATGCGTCTTCGAAAAAGAAAACGACCCGTCACTTCTGCGCAGTCCTTCAACGGGAAAACTTATCAACTTGCTGGTTGAAGATGGCGCCCACGTGAATAAGGGACAGGCTTACGCTGAAATTGAGGTACGTCGCTTTGCAAATGTTTACTTCTTTCAAGAATTTAATCGAATTTTGTTTCTTTTAAGGTGATGAAAATGGTGATGACACTTACATCCTCTGAAGCCGGTACCGTCACCTTCATTCGTCGTCCTGGTGCTGTACTCGATGCAGGATCCCTTCTGGGACACTTGGAACTTGACGATCCGTCCCTGGTCACTAAGGCACAGCCATTTAAGAGTGGCTTCCCAGCATCAGAGAACTCCTCACTGCCCGAGAAGCTGAACAGAGTACACAACAGCTACAAAGCAATTTTGGAAAATACCCTAGCAGGCTACTGTATACCAGATCCCTATAATACGACCCGCCTACGTGAGGTGATCGAGAAATTCATGCTCAGCTTGAGAGATCCATCTCTGCCGCTGCTAGAACTGCAGGAGGTTATTGCTTCCGTGTCGGGACGTATTCCCATTTCGGTGGAGAAAAAAATACGAAAACTGATGACCCTCTACGAGCGAAACATCACCAGTGTCCTAGCTCAATTCCCTTCACAGCAGATTGCCAGTGTTATCGACTGCCATGCAGCTACGTTGCAAAAACGCGCCGATCGGGACGTATTCTTCCTCACCACTCAGAGCATTGTTCAGCTGGTGCAACGCTATCGCAATGGAATTCGTGGCAGAATGAAGGCTGCCGTGCACGAGCTTCTCCGGCAATACTACGACGTGGAGTCGCAGTTCCAACACGGCCATTACGATAAATGCGTTGGCCTGATTCGAGAGAGAAATAAGGACGATATGCTGACAGTCGTCAACACGATTTTCTCTCACAGTCAGGTGTCGAAGAAAAATCTGCTGGTAACACTGCTCATTGATCATTTGTGGGCAAACGAACCCGGTCTTACGGATGAGTTGCACACAACCCTAAGTGAACTTAC
Organism: Eristalis arbustorum; assembly: GCA_916610145.1. NCBI lineage: Eukaryota > Metazoa > Arthropoda > Insecta > Diptera > Syrphidae > Eristalis > Eristalis arbustorum. The sequence continues at coordinate 29,250,679 of OU744319.1, read as the reverse complement.
GTCCCTCAATCGGGCCGAACACTCACGGGTGGCCTTGCGCTCGAGACAAGTGCTCATTGCTGCACATCAACCCGCATACGAACTGCGTCACAATCAGATGGAATCGATATTCTTGTCGGCCGTTGACATGTATGGACATGATTTCCATCCGGAGAACCTCCAACGATTGATTTTGTCAGAGACATCTATTTTCGATATCCTCCACGATTTCTTCTATCACACCAACCGTGCCGTCTGCAATGCCGCCTTGGAAGTGTACGTTCGTAGGGCATACATTTCATACGACTTGACCTGCTTGCAGCATCTGGAGTTGTCTGCAGAAGTGCCATTGGTTCACTTCCAGTTCCTTCTGCCAACAGCACATCCAAATAGGTAAGTCTCCGTGTGCGCCAGAAAGGGATCCTATCTCTAAATCCCTATTTCTTTTAGACTCCAATCCTACCTCTCATTGGATGGTATAGAAGCAACACTGCCTCCTGGATCAACGTACATGCGCACAGGCTGCATGGCTGCATTCAACTCTTTCGAGGAATTCGAGCAATATTCTGACGAAATTCTCGATCTCCTCGAGGATTTGTCGTCGCCAGCTTATGTCAGTGCAAAGGTGAGTGGGCTAAGTTTACTTTTTCGGCTTACAATACAATTGTGCTTTATATTCGAAGGTCCTCGAAGCCGTTGATGCTGCCGATTCAGCTTCAGATGGCAGACTTAGCACCTCCATCAATGTATCCCTATCCGACCCGGTATCTCGGGCAAATGCGGCAGATGAGGCTACCTCGACCGAACCCATTCATATTTTGAGTGTTGCCGTGCGAGAAAACGGCGAATTGGATGATGCTCAAATGGCACACGTTTTCGGCACGTTCTGTAAATTACATCGCGATGAGCTGTATCAACGCAGAGTCCGCAGGATAACTTTTGCATCGCTTAAGAAGTATGCCGATAATCTCTTCTTTGTTGTGTGTAAATAGTTTATATTGATCTTTATACTCGTAGGCGTCAATTCCCCAAGTTCTTCACTTACCGGTCGAGAGACAACTTCGACGAGGATAGAATCTACAGACACTTGGAACCAGCGTGTGCCTTCCAACTGGAACTCAATAGAATGCGAACATACGACTTGGAAGCACTACCAACTGCAAATCAGAAAATGCATTTGTATCTAGGCAGAGCTAAGGTCTCTAAAGGACAGGAGGTCACAGACTACCGCTTCTTCATTCGTTCCATCATCCGTCATTCGGATCTGATTACAAAGGTATGAACGTCAAGCATAATTTAAAAGACACATTTTATTAAAATGCGACCTACTGCATACAGGAAGCTTCCTTTGAGTATCTACAAAACGAAGGGGAACGAGTGCTTTTAGAAGCGATGGATGAGTTGGAAGTTGCCTTCTCGCATCCGCATGCAAAGCGAACCGATTGCAACCACATTTTCCTTAATTTCGTACCAACTGTCATCATGGATCCAGCGAAGATTGAAGAATCCGTCACCAAGATGATTATGCGCTATGGTCCACGCTTGTGGAAATTGCGTGTCCTCCAAGCCGAACTGAAGATGGTTATCAGACAAACCCCGCAGTCGCCAACTCAAGCGATACGACTCTGTATTGCTAACGATTCGGGATACTTCCTGGACATATCAATGTATACCGAAGTAACAGATCCTGCAACGGGAATTGTAAGTGTCATTAATCGCCACTATCCGATAATTTGTGATGAGTATTTGTTTGCTGTTTAGATTCAATTCCAAGCGTACGGCGACAAGCAAGGTTCACTCCATGGACACCCAATTTCGACACCATACATGACCAAAGATTTCCTGCAACAGAAGCGTTTCCAGGCCCAGTCCAATGGCACAACTTACGTGTACGACATTCCGGATATGTTCCGTCAAATGACTGAGAAACAATGGAAAGAATTCTCGAAGGCTCGACCAACCGTTGAGATAAGAATTCCCGAGAAGATTTTGCTTGAATGTGTGGAACTTGTGCTGGATGGAGACAACTTGGTTGAAATGAAGAGGCTTCCTGGTGAAAATAATGTGAGTATACCTTTGAGAGATGTCCATCAATTGTTATTCTATAATGAGAAAGGGTTTAAGCTGCTTACTACTCAAGCAATGAGGACTGATGAAATATTAGCGTTTAGGGAACTATGTTAGAGTGGCGGTTATGCCTCACACATCCTCAGATAAACGAAGCTACTATTATCCTGCATGACGGATGACTTTGAAGACAGCGCACAATTAATTACATTGTATGGGTGTTATTTATTAGATGCCTGAGATAGCAAGGAATTATCTACCGAAGTGGATTTTGCCTTTTGTTGCAAGTAGCTAAGAAGAGCTCCAATGTCTCGAGTTCTTCCGCTGATTGCAGATCAGCCAGTCATACGGCACCAGGCATTGTATTTTGTAAGAAAGGACAGTAAACATAACTCAGGATAACGAGTTGCATTTTGTATTTTCTTGCCCGCAAGCGTCGGAGCACGTGATTTGAAAAACAAATGTACGGAAATCAAAAATGAAGCATTTCCCATTTTTCAGAAATGACGTCAGCGCGTGGTCATCGTCAACGATGGATTCACTTAGAGCTTTTGGTCCAACGAGCTTTTGGGCCAATTCATTCTCTGTTGTATTCACCCCGGCTGTGTTTTCTTATGGAGAGCAGCGTGGTTGCAGAGCGAAAATGTGAAAAGTTTTCCTCTTCCTCTTCGTCCATGCATCATCTGCAGAAGTCGTCGTGTGACAATTCCCATTGCGCAATGTCACGTAAGAGCTCCTGCTAGGTTATTTAGATTTTTCTGCCTAAAGTGACGATGGCTTTTGAAGTTCATTTTTGGCCATATCTGTTTCGCATGTAGGCATATGTTGATGTCGTTCTATTTGTCACGAACACGGGCTATCGCTAGGTCGGTGATCTTGTTTTATTTGTATTTCTAATGGCACCCAGAAGTTTTCAATATTTTGTCCAATGATTGTTCTTGCTTTTCTGGCTAACACTGTTGCTGAATGAAATATCTCTATGTCGATCGATCGGGCGATCAGGTTGAGATCGATGCGCCTCTGGAAAGAACTAAGATCTGGACACTCCTGGACATCCCTACAACTCTATACCTCTAGACACTGACCTCTTTGAGAAGAATTTCGTATCCAGCATTGCCCTCCTCTTACTGGGAGTCAAAACATCAGACGCTGCAAGGGCCACTGTGAATTTTCACAGAAGGATGGACTTGTTTGCAGCTGAACACGTTTGCTCAAGCGAATCGTAGATCGCCAACTGGCAAATAATGCCTCATAACTAAACAACTCTGGCCTATGCTAGATCCCAAACAAACACTTAACCTGATCAATATAAACAGGCCTCTTCTTAGAACCCTCATTGTCGTTGTAGCAGGGTACTCGCTTGCAATGGCCTCTGCTTCTGAGACGAGGATGAGGAAGAAATCATTGTACACTTGCTATGCAACTGCAGTTCTCTCTCAATCCGTACAGACTTCTGGAAACCTATTACTTCAATAATCTGGCCAAGCAACGTAAAAGTCTGCCATCTTCAACGCTTCATCAAAAGCAGAAGATGGTTTATGGAATAGGCATAGATCCGCGCAGTAGCAAAATGGCCCTATGCTGGTCTAAGTGTCAGTCAGCCTAAGCTTACCTTAGCTATAAAATATTCTAGTCACAATTGCGAGACAATTTCAGGGATTATTAACATAATATTCATGTGCCTTAACAAGCTGCATTAACCTTGCGATTGACCTTACCAACTCTAGTTTGACACTACAACGAACAATTGCTTGCTCCGGGATCAGATCTCTCATTGCGTACTTATTTTAAAGGTTATGACAAAGCTGTTAAATGTCAAAGCTGTCAACTATTCTACATTTCACAGCAAAAAATAAATAGCAAACATGTAATAAGTGAATACTCGTAAATATATGATTAATATAGATGCACACGTGCACTTAACACACTCAAATTCATTTTGTATGCAAAGCTAAACAAGGTTGCCTTCAATTTTCAGTGTGGTATGGTCGCATGGAGAATCGTTCTGGCCACCCCTGAATACCCGAGTGGACGAGAAATAATCGTAATCGCAAACGATTTGACATTCTTCATTGGTTCGTTCGGAATCCAAGAGGACATTCTGTTCCACAAAGCATCCCAATTGGCACGGCAACGTAAAGTTCCAAGGGTAAGTGAATCAAGTGAAAGATATGCAAAAGAGGAGTATTTCATATTCGAGTGCATTCCCAGATTTACATCTCGGTGAACAGTGGTGCTCGCATCGGTTTGGCTGAGGAAGTCAAGTCAATGTTCAGGGTCGCATGGGAGGATCCTGAAGAACCAGACAAGGGATTCAAGTATTTGTACTTGACCACAGAGGATTACAGCACGGTTTCTAGTCTAAACTCAGTCCGAGCGATATTGATTGAAGATGAAGGCGAACAACGGTACAAGATCACTGATATCATTGGTAAAGACGATGGACTCGGTGTGGAGAACTTGCGTTACGCTGGTCTTATTGCTGGCGAAACATCGCAAGCCTACGAGGAGATCGTCACTATTTCAATGGTTACATGCAGGACTATTGGTATTGGCTCGTATTTGGTCCGTTTGGGCCAGCGTGTAATCCAGATTGAGAACTCACACATCATCCTGACTGGGTATGCTGCTTTAAATAAGGTAAGCAAAAGATTCCTAAGACTCATTGGACACATTTGTAATGATGCACCTTACAGCTTTTGGGACGTAAAGTTTACGCTTCAAATAATCAACTTGGAGGTGTTCAAATCATGTACAACAACGGCGTATCGCATAAGACTGAAGGTGAGTCCTCCCGGTTGCGAAACTCTCTTGCTTTATCTAACACACGCTCTCTTCTTACTACTCAGCTATCGATCTTGATGGTGTAAACACGATTCTTACATGGCTTTCATACATTCCTGCCTACATTGGCTGTGAGTTGCCCATTGTTTTGCCTAACGATCCAGTCAACAGACCAATCGGGTTTATGCCCACAAAATCGCCGTACGATCCCAGGTGGATGCTTGGAGGTCGCGTGAATCCAGGTACAGTACGGACTTAAAAAAAATCCGACGTTTGTGTTAACAGATTTTACTTACAGCAAACATGAGCGAATGGGAAACTGGATTCTTCGACAAGGGTTCATGGGCTGAAATCATGGAAGCCTGGGCCAAGACAGTGGTCACAGGCAGAGCTCGTTTGGGTGGTGTGCCTGTCGGTGTTATTGCTGTCGAAACCCGTACTGTGGAGGTTGATATGCCAGCCGATCCTGCCAATTTGGATTCCGAAGCAAAGGTATGAGTTTGATTCGGAATTGAATTCAGAATTTCATGTGAAAATATCTCTAGACACTGCAACAAGCCGGACAAGTTTGGTACCCAGATTCGTCGTACAAAACAGCGCAAGCCATCAAGGACTTCGGACGAGAAGAATTGCCACTGTTGATTTTCGCAAATTGGAGAGGATTCTCCGGCGGCATGAAGGACATGTACGAGCAAATCGTTAAATTCGGAGCGTACATCGTGGATGGCTTGAGAGAGTACAAACAACCGGTTCTGATTTATTTGCCACCCAATGCTGAGCTTCGTGGAGGAGCCTGGGCCGTGCTGGATTCCCTCATCAATCCAAGGTACATGGAGACTTATGCCGATCCGGAAGCAAGGGCTGGTGTCTTGGAACCAGAGGGCATAGTTGAAATTAAGTACAAAGACAAAGATCTGATTAAAACTATTCATCGCTTGGATAGCACAGTTATTGCTGTAAGTTGTATGATTTATGTTCGCACAGAACTCAACTAATTGACGTGAATTTTTAGCTAAAAGCAGAGCTAGAACTTGTTGCTGGTGACAAGCTGAAGGTGCACGATATCGAAGAGAAGATAAAGACCAGGATCAATCAGCTACTCCACGTCTACCACACGGTGGCCGTTCACTTCGCAGATCTACATGACACTCCCGAGAGAATGTTGGAAAAGCAGTGTATAAACGAAATTGTTCCATGGAGAGAATCTCGAGCTTGGCTATACTGGCGTCTACGTCGTTTGCTCTTGGAAGATACCATTACAAAGACAATACTTAAGGCCCAAGACAACTTGTCAGTCGGCCAGGCGAAGCAAATGCTCCGACGGTGGTTGGTCGAGGACAAGGGCGCCACAGATGTAAGTTTGTTGTTTGTCTCACCAATTGCGGGATCAAATTCTCTCATCTTGCATAATTATAGGTTTACTTATGGGATAACAACGAGGAAATGTTCCGCTGGTATGAGGAGCAAAACAAACCAGACTCGACAATTTCGAAAAATATCAATGCTGTAAAGCAGGACGCTATTATATCAAAGATTCAAAATCTCTTACAAGTAATTTGATTGCAACCCCTTGCATAGAATAACCCTAACATTGTGCGTGTGTTCCTTTTCAGGATTGTCCGGAAGTAGCACTGGATGCGGTGGTTGGAGTTTGCCAGAATCTGACACCAGTCAATCGCGGCGTCGTTGTGCGAACATTGGCACAATTGGAGCTCAATGAAAACGAGGCCAACACTCAAGCATGATGAACTTTTTCTTAACTGCCACGATTTTTGCTGCTTATGCACTCAAAGGGATGAAGACATTCAGAATAAATAAACGAAATTCGATATCGAATTTTTTGGATATTTCCATTCTAAATGGTTCACTTATTGTAGATTGTAAATAATAGGGCCAATGCTTGCAGATTAATTAATATATATGAATATATTCATTTAAAACTAAATATCACGGTTTAAAATAAATATAAACAAAAAGACAGTTGAACTTATGAACATTTGTTGCACATTTAACATATAATGCATCGCATGTACAATAGATCAAATTTAACACGTATACTTTTTGCTATAAATATTGATTGAAAAATATTTGAACAAAACAAAATGGGTCAGAATGTAAATTATATTACACTTAAACTGCTCGAAAGATTTTTATTGTATATCTTTTTTGTAATGAATTTGTATTTATGGATACACAATGTAAAAAGAACAAATACAAAACGCGTTGAAAACATGAAAACAGCTTGTGTATGATTTATTGGAACATTTAAATATCGCTCGTTGTAATGACATGTAAAGACGCACTGCGGTTCAGTTTCAAATTTTCACTTGAATATCTTGAATGCCACAACGACCCTATAATTCCTGTCTGGGGCTCACAATATCCCCACTAGTGACCTCCACTCCACACCACATCTTGGCAGGTTGCATTCGGAATCTTCATGACCAAAGGCGAGAGTTGGAACAAATACTTGAACTCAATTGGCTTGACACCAAGGTCGGCCCTTCTGATTACAGATTTTCCAAGCTGTTTCAATATTGACCCAGCATGATCAGTCCCACAGGAAAGCTTAGCAATCGGTTTCCATCATCCCATAGAGAGTACACTGAGAATAAGCAACTGGACTTGGTAGATTGGATTTGTACAAGGTAATAAGAACTATTGACTGGACTTCGTCTACCTAGGCTCTGGAGTAAATAGGGACAACACCAGTACCGAGATCAAGCGCAGAATTACTCTTGCCAATCGCTGTTTGTTTGGGCTCAAGAGGCAATTGAGTAACAGAGCCATCTCTCGAAACACCAAATTGAGCTTGTATAAAACCCTTATCATCCCAGTCCTGCTCTATGGCGCAGAGACATGGACGCTATTGAAAGCGGATGAAGAAGCTCTTGGTTGTTTTGAGAGAAAAGTTCTGCGTACGATCTTTGGTCCTGTTTGCGTTGATGGCGTTTGGAGGAGAAGGTTCAACCACGAACTATACGGGCTCTACAGCGGCATGCACCTAGTTAAGCGTCTTCGGTTCCAACGCTTAAGATGGCTGCTGATAGGCCGGTGCGAGATTTGATTGAGCTACAGATGCCATACTACTTGCAGTTATAGCTTTTCCACTTGGGCCAGTTGGACTTTATGTCGGTGTGCTCATTGTTTAGGTTTCTTGAGATCAGAAATAATAATCAAAGGGCAGGAGAAGAAGAAAATGGATATATACGTACTCATTTATTTCTGCCTGAGACAAGTGCATTATTAAATAAGCAAGTGCTTAGTAATTGTTTTCTGGACTAGTGTATAAATAAAAACCGCACTCTCCTAAATTCCTATTTTTAAAAACTGTTCAAAAATCAACGAACAGAATTTTGTAATATTTTGCTGTTAGAAGCCTATCACTTTTAGCTGTCAAATATTGGACGTGTTCAAGGTATGTGCATTTTGATATGCAAATAATTTAAAGTATGTATATATTCAAAACAAAAGTTCCTGTTTTATTTCTTCAGATAATCAGAATACGTATTTCTCTGAATTTTTGCTACTGTTTATATAATGCATTCCCAGCAGTAACTTAATAATTCCAAATCTCCATGACTTGGTACAATATTATTGGGTGCTTCCAATAGAAAGAAATATTCTTCCAAGCAAGATATTCATTCATATTAAATTCCAACAAATAAAATTTGCTTTTGATTTGTTTTTTATGACAACAAAATTTACTATCAAACATTTCACATAGCCGCGTATAACAGAATTACTAAACCTAAAATCTACTACAATCCGGGCAATATTTATTTATTACTCAATCAAACTAACCCCACATAGCACATTGGTCCTGTCTTAATTTTCGGGAGGGTTTTTCTCATGTGGGCTCCGAATTAAAAACAAAATTCGATAAATTTGTAATACTACACGTCGTAAACCTTCGTAATATCAGGTGAGTTAAATAGTCCAATTAGAATACATTTTATTTCAATTTTATGACATTGCCATGATGATTTAATTCATCTTCAATCGCACGAAATTCAATCGGTACATGACTACAATTAAGAGTATAATCAATTTTCAGTGCTAATAAAGTGACTGTATGTACTGTATGTTATCTTTTATTGACTAGTGAATCGAGAATGATTACGCGACTACTGCAACAAATGCCAGTCCTTCATGGTACAAATACTCGCATTTTAAACCTCTTAAGATATTCATCATCGAAGGCAATTGCACATGATGGGCACTCACAAGCACAGAAGACCAACGTAGCCCAACCAGACATCATCAATGTGACTGATAAAAAGTATTCACCGGGTAAAGAATATGAGGACTTCACATGCACCCGTGCCGAAAGTATTCCAGAATTTGGAATAATGAGCTATCAATTCAAGCATAATAAATCTGGAACAGAACTTTGGTATCTAGACCGAAACGATCCGAATAATGTATTCTCGGTTAATTTTCGAACGACACCCTTTAATTCGACGGGTCTTCCACACATTTTGGAACACACTGTGCTATGTGGTTCAGAGAAATATCCTGTGCGTGATCCATTCTTCAAGATGCTCAATCGTTCTGTGGCCACATTTATGAATGCCATGACCGGCCCCGATTATACAATGTACCCGTTTTCATCAATGAACGAAATCGACTATAGAAACTTGCAGCGAATCTATCTGGATGCGGTATTCAGGTGAGTAAACTCTTGGAAATTGTATGATTACTACAATCGCGTTGCTATGTGTACTCTTATCTCCTTCAAGAAATGTTGACAATAAATTAATTTTCTTAAGATGAATTGCTTGAAATAAAAACAATCTTCGAGCCAATGTCTTCTGTTTACATGGGCCAGTCGAATGATTATTCAATAGGGTGATGATCTCAATAGATATGATTCATAATACACAAAATATTTCTTGAAAAATACCGCGCTTTGTGTGATCTCAATTGATCTATTGTAGAATCGACTTTTTTGTGTGTCTCATGACGTACGACTATAGTACAACTGTATTTAGTGTGCAACTTAATTGATTCAGCCCCGAAATGTTGCTTCGATCATGAAAGCTGTGATTTGTGGAGTTCGTTTGATTGGGACGGTTTCGTGACTTAATTTTTCTTTAGCTAGACTATTCATTACTACTAGACTAGGCTATACTTCAACAATGTTCACACGAAAGCGATCCTTGAACCCATAACCGAACCAGTCATAGACACTTTCTTTGTCAATGAATTGTCAATGTACTAAGAATGTCCTCGGTGTATTCAAGCAACGCTAGGTACCAAATTCGACAGCAGATGAACATCGCAGGATAGTCATCTCTTCTCTTCCCTGGCTTACTGTTATGAAGAACATTTTATTAAAATTAGAAAGGGAAGAGGTCAAAATAGTTGGGTGAGCGAGTAATTTAGATATTCGAAGCCTGTCATCAAGCAAAAATCATACACCCACATATCCAGTCAAGACAAAGCCAAGCTCCATCAAAGCTACTGTCTCCTAAAGCATACACTCCAAACTTGTAGAGGTATGCCGGCCGAGTTATCTTCATTAGAAGGCCAACAAAATGTATCACTCGTCTGGGTGTAGCCTGAGTGTAATAGATACAGAACAAACGATGTCCTTCTGTGACATGATATCGCAAGATTAGTGGTGTCTGTACCGATAGGAAGAAAATCATACCGAAGAAATAGGTATCCAACACAACTCACAATGTCTCAGCTGCAACGAAACTCACCACATTTTCTTTGTAACTACAATGCACTTGCTGGAGGCAGAAAGCTCCTCCTTCAACTCACTTTATGACATTTCCACAAAATACATTAGAAAATTAATGTCATTAATAAAAGCCTCAGGTTGCTTTTAGGAACTCTTCAATTATATACGTATTCACAGCGATAGCATTTAAACAGCATTTCACAGAAACGGAATATAAACTACTGATGCTCTATTTAGTTGAACAAATATTGCTCTTTATCAGGAGTTTATTGAGTGCAACTTCTATTATACTCGCAAATAGCTCTACCACAGTGTACACATCTCTGCTTAACCCACCAATACCTACTCTTAACATAAATCTGATTTCAACTACAAATTAATTTCATTTTATTTTGTTGCATGATTTATTATATTCACTACTTTTCTAGGCCCAACCTGGAATACTTGGACTTCCTGCAAGAGGGATGGCGTCTTGAACATTCAAGTCTGAAAGACAAGAACTCCGACTACGTCATCAAGGGAGTAGTCTACAATGAAATGAAAGGAGCATTTTCAGAGAATTCATCAATTTTCGGACAGAACTTGTTGAATAATCTTCTGCCCGATCACACCTACGGCTATGTATCGGGCGGTAATCCCTTAGAAATACCAAAGCTGACGCACGCTGATCTAGTCGCGTTCCATAAGAAATACTACCATCCCAGCAATTCGCGAATATATTGCTATGGAAATTTCGAACTGAACAAGACCCTCAATTACATCAACTCAAAGTATCTCTCGCAATATGACGCCATAAATACTGACTACAGTTTGATACCAAATCAGAGACGCTGGGCAAAAGCACGAAATGTGCACATTTCTAGTCGATTCGACACAATGGGAGCGCCATTCGAAAAGCAAAATCAAATTGCTATAGCGCTGCTTATGTCTGATGTGACGGATATTAACGAAACCTTTGTGCTGTATGTTCTGTCTGAGTTGCTTGTGCGGGGGCCCAATTCGCCATTCTACAAGAGCTTGATCGAGCCCAACTTCTCCGGCGGTTACAATCAGGTGACGGGTTATGATCCACAAATAAAGGACACATTCTTCTGCGTTGGGCTGCAGGATCTGAAAGTGGAAGACTTCGGGCGAGTGCAGGAAATTTTCAATGCCACAATTCAGGATATTATTCAAAAGGGATTCGAACAGGATCACATTGAAAGTGTCTTGCATAACATTGAACTTTCTTTGAAGCATCAAAGTCCTCAGTTTGGCTTGGGGTTGCTCTTCAATTCATCCCCGCTGTGGAATCATGGGGGCGATGTGGTCGAAACACTCAGAGTTAGCAAGCTGATGAACACGTTCCGTGAAAACCTGAAGCGGGATCCAACGTATTTGCAAAAGAAAGTCGAACATTACTTCCTCAACAATCAGCACCGGCTTACACTCACGATGTCACCAGATGATAATTACGAATCCGACTTCAAGCAAGCTGAACAGGCATTGCTCAAGTCCAAGGCGGCTAATCTGACGCCGGAGGATCGTCAGAAAATATACGAGGATGGTCTGCGTCTAGAAGAATCTCAAAAGGCACCGCCAAACGTTGAAGTACTGCCTTGTTTAGAGCTGTCTGATGTGCGAACTGCACCCAAAGTGTACCCCATTGACGTTGTGAAGATCCAGAAGGTGCCGACTCAAATTTGCACAGTTCAGACCAACGAGATATCGTATGTGAAATGCTTCTTCGACTCGGCAAATCTCACCAAAGAGGAAGTTCTCTTGATTCCACTGTTTTGCAATGTCATTGACGACATGGGCACAGAAATGTATGACTACAGGCAGTTCGATAAAATCGTTACATCCAAAACGTCGGGCATTAGCTTTAAACTTCATTTTGCAGAGAACATATACGACAGCAAGACATATGACCTGGGAGTGCTAATGACCACCCACGCCCTCGACTACAACTCCAAAAATATGTTTGATCTCGCTCACGAGCTGCTTTGCAATTTCAAAATCGAAGACGTAGATCGTTTGAACATGCTCATAGAGAACTATATGTCAACAATTTCGGTGGGAATTGCCTCGTCCGGTCACCTGTACGCTATGCAAAGTTGCAATGGCCTAGTGACCGATTCGGCAAAGTTAAAATCTCAACTGGCTGGTGTGGAACACATTGAGGTGATGAAAAATTTCCTCAAGGACAATAAACCAGAGGAGATAAAAACCAAGCTGGTAACACTAGGAAAAAAATTGTTCAACGCCCAAACAATGCGAGTCGCAATAAACACCTCCGAGGAGTATTTGCCAACGCTAACAGAACACTATACCGCCTTCTTGGAGAAGTTGCCACGAGCAGAATCAGAAAAGAGGGAAAATCGAGTGAACCTATTGAAGCCCAGCTGTCAGCACTTTGTTATGAATGTTCCTGTCAACTATTGCGCAAAATCAATCTTAACCGTACCTTACATTCATCGAGATCATCCTGCGTTGCGAATCCTCGCCAAGTTGCTTTCAGCAAAATACCTGTTACCCGTTGTGAGAGAGCAGAATGGAGCGTACGGTGCCGGTGCCCGTGTCGGCTCGGATGGTATATTCAGTTTTTACAGCTATCGGGATCCGAACTCAACGAAGACATTCGATGCATTCGACAATACTTACAAATGGCTCAAAGATAATGAAAAAGAGATCACAGAACAGACCCTCTTCGAGGCGAAATTGGGTGTGCTGCAACAATTGGATGCCCCCATGGCGCCAGGCAACTTGGGTGTCGATTTCTTCATGTACGGCGTATCACAAGAGTTATTCCAAAAATACCGGCAGCGCATGTTGAACGTGACGCTTAGCGAACTGCAGAGCGTTGTGGAAAAATATTTCAAAGAAAATCCTCAACACTATGGAAAATGCATTTTGGGACCTGAAAATAAGGACTTATCCAAAAAGAGCGATGAGAACTGGAGAATTATTGCGTAAAGATATGTTTGTTCTTGTTAAAAAAAAAAGAATTTCGGTACGGTACATTGAATAGATGCCTAGTTGACTTATTAGATTGTACAATAATAATTAATCCGTTGACGTTAGACAAACCTAAACTTAGCGAATGTTCTCTGAAATAAATGTGTAACGATTTTTATTTAAGCATGTGATATGAAATATTGTAGAGAATGAATACTTGAAAATAAAACAAGTATGCAATAATTAAATATGTATTTCGAAAAGGAAACGAAGTCTGTTCCGGTTGTCTCGATTGAAATATCCTCGTCTTCCAAATAAATTTATGTCTTTCCTTGTTCAAAATGAAAAAAACCGAGTCCTTAAGTATTTCTTTCTCTATCAGTTCGTGCTAAATTGTGTTGAATTCGACCCTAGGATAACCTTAACTTCACGTTTTATTTTGCCCCCTGTCCTCATGTTTTGTTTTGTAATTTTTCAGGTAATGTCCATTCCTAGTAATTTCAGTGATCCTGAGGAATATTTCGCAAAGTGCTTGGCATTTCTGCAAAAATATTCCTGGATCTATCGATCTTCGAACACGTGCTTCGTTAAGGATAAGGTGTTGGATGAATTTCCTACAGAATGGGTTGAATATTTCGCAACAGTTTGCACGCATGATTTGAATAAGTTTGCCCAAAGAAACATCCAATCGAACATCTCAGATCTCGATGCATTCATTCTGGAGGTTGACGAATTAATTCCCAACCGCACTCAATTGCATATTGGAAATGCGGATTACAAACTGAAGAAAATGAGTTTGAAGAAACAACACGAGATAACAAAGTTGTCCGCCGTTATTCATAGCGTATGCGGGAATGAAATTGATATTTTGATTGATTTTGGCTCCGGTCTGGGATATCTGAGTGAGGTGCTGCACAAATTGAATGCATATAAAATAATTGGTCTTGAATCGGACCCGAGCAGAGTGCAAACGTCAATCACACGCCAGGAGCTCATATACTCGTCCTCCAAGGATGATGTCGTGTTCAAGGAGCATTTTGTGACGGATCAGTCGAGTGAGTTTATTTTGAACCACGCGCGGAAATTAGCTCCCAACATAAGTCCTTTGAGGTTAGGCATTATTGGACTGCACGCTTGTGCGGATCTCACTATTGACTCGATGAAGCTGTTTTTTAAAATGGAAAACGTGTTAAAATTGATTATTATGCCGTGTTGTTATCACAAAATGGAAATCACAAACAATAGCAGTGAATTCAAAAACTTCCCTCTGAGTGCCTCTTTGAAGAAAGCAACGCTACGAAAACAAGGTTTCAGTGGATTCAACAGACCATTTCTGCGCTTAGCTTGCCAGCAAACGTCAGCTCGATGGAAAAATCTAACTGAAAACGAGCATAACATGCACAGTATCGATATGTTTCTACGGGGAGTTGCCGAAGCGATTCTGGACAGTGGCGAAGTGGTTGTTAAAACATGCTCCAAAAGCACCTCACATGAGCTTAGTTTTGCAGACCTCTCCCAGAAATATGAAATAAGGTCGCATATAACGAAGGACACCGTACCATGGTCGAGTGAGCATGCAGCTAGATTTTCAAATCTCCTACAAACCTATCCAATGGGACATAGATCCGCTGAAGGACTTACGTGCTTGCAAGCAACTATTCAGGTGAGAATTAGACGCACACAGCCATTATTTTATTATGATTTTATTTCTTTTACAGGAGCTTTGCGAAAACATTGTACTTTACGACAGAATCTGTTACATGAAGGAGCAAGCGAGTCTGTGCAATGTCAAAATATCAGTTCGGTTTGAGAAGGTGATGGATGATTTAATATCCCCTCGATGCTATGCTTTAATAGCTGAAAAATTATGATTTGGGTACATTAAGAAATATGTAGATAGTAGGGCAATATAGAAGAAATGGGGAGAAATGTTTTTTATCTGCAGGTGAAGTGAAGAAGCATGGTTTGTATAAAAGTCTCTTGACAGAGACGAGTGGCTAGCTTACGCCGTTATCAACGACCACGATATAGCCCTCTTCACCGACAGTACGGAAATGAATTGCAGCAGGGTTCTTTTCGGACACTGCGTAGACGGGATATGTGTGGTGTCTTCCAAGTAAAAATCCTGGCAATAGAGAAAGCAGCCGCACACTAACAAGAAACCGACCATCTTTGTAGATAATCAGGCTGCACTGAAGTCCATAGGATCGCTGGCTGTCATGAAACTGACTAACTAACTGACATAGAACAGCCACACCACAATCGAAGGGAACGAATTGGTATCTGAAATGGACATCTGCGAGGCGAATACATCACTACAATCATCGATCCGACTATACCGGTCATGGCTTGCAAGAGTTGAATGACAAACAGCAAGACTAACCTGGCCCGAGCTTAATATCGGCAAAAAAAGAAGTTGCTGACGTCCGAAACACGACCCGTGTGCTCGTCGGAGTGATCATAGTGCACCGTCCGATCGGAACACAGGTCTGTAAATCGAACCAGGAATTAAGCGAAATCTGCCGGCCGGCTGCTGCGACAAGGAATAAACCGCTACGATCCAACGTCTGTTTTGTTCACATCTGGGCCACAGATTCTTTAGTCTGCGGACATAGAGAATGCAGATATGTACATATATCGAATCTTTTGAAATTCGTAATTTTTTCACATACCAACAATTTGCAAGTTTGGTTTTATAAACCATTCCTAATAGTATACATAAGTGCTTTATTTTAAAGATAAAAATTGCGGTATATCTACATACATATTGTATATCGGTATGTATAATAGTATTTTATAATAATTTACATTTACTTTGCAATGAAGTGCTTATTCCTAATACTAGCATCCTTTCCATCAAATGTTATGTGTTCATAAAAGAACTTCCTATTGATGCGGCACTGTGGACCACACTTATTGGAGAAACAATTCTCACACTCGAACCAGCAACCTTCGCATTCCTCATCCATACAATCACATATATCCATTTTATTATGACGAATTCGTCCTTTTTCATCATATGCTGTTGGGATTTTTATCGCTTGAACATTAGGCTTACGACGTAGCTTGCGTTTTTCGCGATTCGATTTTTCTGGATCGAAGTCTTCGAGAAATTTAAGCTCGTCAGCTCGACTGCGTAACTTCCTTTCGGTGTGGGATTTTTTCTTCCTTTCACGAAGAGAACGCCGTGTACTGTCTAGATAGTCTTGGTCATCTTCGTACGGCATTTTAATGTTGCTTTAAAACAACTTCGAGCGATATCAATAAAAAAGTACGGCAATATGCAAAGTAAATATTGACAAATCTTGTCCGTCATAATCATCATGTGTCAACAATTGTTGAACCTCATTTATTTCGTAAGTGTCATTGTAGACAGTACATAGTTGAACGTGAAGATAGTGTCGGTTATAAAATTGGAATGATTTTTAAATTTATTCGTTAATACAATCGTATGGTGTTTAATAAGTAAGATTTGTTAATTCGCATTAAGTAAACCAATATGAGTCACATTAAACCACTATTTTCTAAAACAAACATTCTCGCAAGGGAATATTTGGTGTTCCTCTGTTGTGTGTCTACCTAATTTCTAAAACGACACTTGAATTCATTTTTTGCAGAACTTTGAGAGTGTAATCCTGAATTTGTAAAACAAATGACACAGTTTTGTCAGAACAATCAAGCCAAACCGTCCTACCACATTTGTTCACAATCCACTACATCGTGGACATACGAGTTTTCCCTTCTTATGAGCAAACCACTCTTCGTTGAATTTAACAATGCCTGATAGGAATGGATTATAAAAGGCTGTTTGGTCAGCTGCCCAAATTAAAATTCCGATTAGTTACTACGTCATTTCTTTGCATTCTCACATATTTCTTGAATTATGTAATGTGTCTGAATCTGAACCTAGTGTTGAATCTAATTATTTAAGTCGCAATTGCCACCACATCAGTTAATGTGAGTGTAGTAGTGAATCACAATTGGGAATGGAAAGGAGTCATTTTAGAAAATATACACACAGGCATTTTTGGTGGATCCCTAACTTCTTTAACCATATTTTAATAATTCACAAGGTGAAATGCTGTGCTCATTGGCGCAAGATATGCAATATGATACGTGTGTGAATATTCAGAGGGCCATCGTTGACTCCAATGATCTTCTCGTGGCATCACGATTCAGAGCTCGATTGTCGAATGCCAGAAGGCTGCCCCAGCTGAACCATACCGGAGATTGAAAATGCCAATGGAAAACAATTAAGTGAGAGACTCTCCAATATGGTTCCGGAGAAAACCATCGTAAACAAGACGTCAAAAAGTAGCTTTGATGAAGTCAGTACAACCATTAAAAGGCTAAAGCCCAACAAAGCCGCCGACTCAGACGGATTACCGTCAGAGGTCTGCAAGGCCGGTAGCTGTGTTGTAGTACGCATTAAGCACCAGATCATCCGCAGAAAAAAAGGCGATCCTACTTCTTGCAACAACCATAGAGGCCCATATATCTCTGCTCAACGTCGCCTTCAAGATCCTGCCCAACGTGTGAACATCTAAAGCCATTTTGCGCCACACTAATCGGAACGAAATGTTCCGATGGCTTCTGGGCCGGCAAATCGACTATAGACACTAAGGCAAATCCTGCGAAGAAGGAAGACGACGAAGAAGACCTGCGAGTTTCAAATCGATATCTATTACATTTTTCTCGATTTAAAAGCCGCATGCGACAGCATTCATCGCAAGGAACTATTCAAAGCGATGGCCGTATTCGGAATCTCGGCAAACACATACGCGGTGCACTGTGCAGCTCGACTTGAGGACCTTCGAGTCGTTTTAAACCTGGACCGGATTTCAGTAAGAAGATGCGATGTTGTGTGATTTCAATTTGGTATTAGAAAGGATATTGCGGCTGGAAGGCACTACTATAAATCAGACTAACTGTTGGGTTATGCACATGACATTGACATCGTCGCGCGTTCCCAACGTGCCGTAGTGGAAGCATTTACTCAATGAGAACAAACAAAATGTATGCTGTTAACAAAAAAACGTCACACACCACCTATTGCAGAATATCTCAATCGACAATTACGATTTTCAGGTAATAAAGGAGATTGCCTACCTTGGGGCAAACATTAACTCCACAAACGACATCACAGTGGAGATCCGACGTACAACCATTCTTGGCAACCGATGTTACTTCGGTCTGTCAAAACAACTGTGGCCAAAACTCCTGACTCGAAGGACCAAAATCATGCTGTACAAAGCTTTTGTTCTGTCAGTCCTGCTTTATGGAGGTGAAACCGGACGATAAACAAAACTGCAGAGCTGATTCTTGGTGCTTTCGAAAGAAAAATTCTACGTCGGATATTGGGTCCCGTCTGTGAAGATGGTGAATGAATGAGAAGACACAACCGCGAACTCTACGAGCTGGTCCAGGATGTGGATATAATCCGGAAGGCAAGAATCCATCGATTGCACTATCACAGTCACATCGAACGCATGGACACCGACACTACAGCTTATAGGGTCTTCGAATCCGAGCTTCTTGGTTCCATAAGAGAATCCATGCTATAAAGACCAACTGACCGCAAGAAGTCTATTTAGTGCCAATCCCTGATAGATTATTTTGTGTTACACTCCCACTGAAGCCGATGATTTAGTCAGCACATGTTTAAGTGGAATAATAACATGAAATGCACCAGCAAATAAATACAAATATTACCTCCACTGGTTTATGCACCGCAAGAAAAAAATATAGAAAATTATAATAATCTTCGTTCAAAACAGTTCTACGTGTCCAATGTCGTGTTTACAATGCCAATAAGAATTCTTCAGTAGTTATTTAAAAGGAAATTAATCCTACATTCGAGTGTGCAGGTTTTCTACGGTTGATAATAATTCTTACGATTTATTCATCGTTCATCTGACATTCATATTTCTTGGTAAAACATGGGAGAGGGTATCTTAAATGCAACACAAATTTAAGGATATTCATAGCGACCTGTTTACCATACACTTCAGTATTTAGCGGTAAATGTGGTTTCATAAGTTTTACATCATTCTGCCTGCGAAGATAACTAAATCAGGGGTGGATAATTAGATTAACTCTCCGTCTTCCCTTGTATAGGAAAGCAACATTCTCGCGAGGAAGCGAGCGACGAGAACAACCATTGTAGTCCTTGGGAGCTTTTTTTTGTGATGCTCGAACAAACATGTATACATCGCACATATGTATTTTACAATCAATATACTTTGATATAAAACGCAAGTAGATCTCATGCCGGGTCCAAAACGTTTGCCCATTTAGTGGCCTACAGAATGGGGAGGAGGAGAGAGTCGTCCATTATCGTTTCAAACTGAGCTGATACTTTGGCCAGTTGAGAATGGAAAATGTACGCGAATTTTGTCTTTAAAAATCCCCAAAAAATTGATACAATTCATTGCAGGCATTTTAAAAGCTTTCATTTTGACAAACCTAAGAAATATTTAATTTGGTGGGGATGTGAGCATTTTGGTCTGTGGTGAGCAAAACAGTCTTTAATTAAAAAAAACCCAAGGAGAACAGTGCAAAGTTGAATTTTCAGTAAGAATGATTCGATCAATGCCCAAGCTTCGTGGAAAGGATATTTCTAGTTTATTTCTACGCTAAGTTGGGCAAAGATGCCATCTTTGCTGGAGTGCTTGTGAACTACAGCCTTCATTATAAGAAACAACATAACTGACTAAGACTGGTGGATTTTATCCCTGGCGGAACTTCTTTGCAGTTGGCATCTGGTTTTCTATCCTATTGTACAACGCATGCCGCAAAAAAAAAAAAACGACAACGACTCCGTGACCTGAAGAGTCGGTTTGAGTTTCAAAAGATCCAAAAGACGTACTACTTCCTTTATGAATGATAGTGGGTATTTCCTTTGTATTGGAATTCTTTAATTCCAATGCAGCGAGTATCTCCTGGAGGTTTCCTTAACCAGAATAATGCTCGACGGTCATGTGTGATCGTACGTCATCGTCTTTTGGGCATAGTCGAAATTCCTTGTCCATGTCACTTTAACCTTCAGGTCACTGTGAGCTGAGGCAGAGTAGTTCCTTATTTAAATAAGGACTGATATATCGTTTGGATTGTCTCAGACAGTTCTCGTTGCTATATTTGCCAAGGCGAAGTTTATTTTCACAATCACAGCGTTGTGCTGCTGTCCAATTGCCATTACAATACGGTTCAGGGCCTATGAATACAGATTCTGAGCACCGCACCGAGCTCATTTTCAGAGTCATCGGATATACTTCCCCAGTGGTACGGTCTTAGCCGAGCGCCACATTAGGTTGAAAATTAACGTTTTATTTTGCTGTGTGCGACTTTGCTTGAATGTATATATTTGAATCCCAGCGTCTTTACCAACCTTGAGGACAATGTGTCTGGTGAAAATTTTGATGGTGAGAAGTTCAACTTGAAACACGATTGGACTCTGTACCCATAAGTACGGAAATCCTTATGTTGGGTCCAAAGACTTCCACCACGATTTCCTGAGAAACGACACAGCTTAGGGAAGTGTATAATAGATCTCCATCATCAACATTTTTGTTGATTTACAAGGTGTGCTCTGATGTCTATTTTTGACTACCTCCCAAACTCATCAGATTGAGGAGGTTGACGATGAACAGTCATCGCTACTACATACAACACAAACGCTCCAATTATTTCAACGTAAACAGAGAGATGCGTCATCAGCAGGTAAGGATAATCTCATAAGTGGATGAAGAAGCCCTGGTCTCTTTGAGAGAAAAGTTATGAGTTTGATCCCCGGTTTGATGGGATCTTCTGAAGAAGAATTAACGACGAATTGGGCTGTAGAGCGACATTATGCTATGCACATGTCTATGGATCGATCGTCGATCGATGGGGGCCGATATACAGCGCGTGAAGAACTTAGCCGGTTCGTAGAGTCCTTGACCCTGACCAGTAAAGGTTCACCTCTGACGTAGAGAAGGACGTCAACCAACCTGGCGTTCGCAAATGGATCTAGTTAGTAAGAGATTGGATGCATGCTAGCTGGTGAGCTGGTAGTTGGTCTTTTTGGTTGAGGTTTATATCTCCCGCCGACTGTAGAGCCACTCAAGGAAGAGAAGGAAATGTGCTTCATTTATTCTTTCCCGATGATCAAACTTCCTGGGTGGACGTCCTAAAGGGTACCGCATTAGCCAGAATTAGACCAAGTTCCTGTGTTAACTATTATCCGATCCAACTTCGTTTGCGAGTTTGAAACCGTCATTTTAACTAGCACTGGACTATGTAGTTTGCTTAAACCAGTAGGACATATCTCCGGATTTTAGTCGCCTGTGCGACAGTTATGCCTTACTACGGGTATATTCTAAGACCCTTTACCCGAAGGGGGAATACATTTGCACAGTTAAATTCGTTTCCTTACAAGCATATTTTTTGTTAGGTTAGGTCGAAAAACATAGAACAAGATTAAGTTTAGCGTCAAGTGTCCACCGATGGCCGAGGGCCAGTAAGTTAATATAGTAAGAGTGTTTAAGTGTGACGGACCTTCCGCTCGTCCACCCACGCACCTAATCTAATAAATTCTAAATGACCAAACATGAAGGAAGCTACATAACTTCTATGTACCTAAAGGTTGCAAGTGATACAACAATATTTAAGAAAGCAAAACTACATTTTGAAGGTTATGACTTTCGTTTGAGTTCACTTGACTAAACTATGAATGTGTTCGGTTAGAGGATTATTTTATGTCAAATCGATGACTAGAATTGGCAGTGATATTATGATATAAAAACATCCTGCCGATGACATCTTGTGACACACGATGCAATTGTCCCTTCGTTCAAGCATAATGCCATTGATGTGTGTATCGCTGACCTTAAGAACCACTTATCGATAATGACACTGCATTTGCACGGTGATTCAATAAAAATCTACGCCAGCCTTTGGCATTTTCTTCCTCGTCTGTCGGTTTCGGTTGACACAATCGTGACAGTATGCGAGCTAATATTGAAAAATCTAATTCCGTGTACATGTCGTCAGTGTAGAAAGAACACGATGAGAAAATCATGGTAAGGCTATATAGCGAATGAACAATAATTTGCCGCGGCATCCCAGATAGGGAGCCGATGTCTAAGCAGAAAACGGATACAAACAACCGATAATGAAGCATAATTGAAAAACACATGTGAAGGTAAGGTAACAAATCGAATTAGACTACATTTTCAAAGAGCGACTGTAGAGATGTATTAAAATGTGCATGTTGTACCCAGGAAAAAATTCAAAAGCAAATACATACGCCGACAAATTGCGTGGTCCCTCGGCACGCTCGATCGAGTCATAATGAAAGCAGCAAAGATGCTTGGTCGCTCTGAAAGAAATATTCTGCACCGGATGTATTATATAATCCTGTCTGCGAGGCAGATGAAGGGAGGAGAAGGCATAATCGCGAAGTGTAGAAGCTGCATCAATTTGAAGATGTAGTGGGAAAGGCTAATTATTGCCGCACAGCGATCGCTAGGACACCAGTGCTTCAGCTAAGAGTCTTCTAATCGAAGCTGAGGTGGATCGAACCTCTGGTTATACCAAGTCATCGCGATGATTGAGAGAAACGTGCCATGGAGGCAGTACCGTGCAAGATTTGATGGGGCTCAGATCCTTAGGTTAGGTTCATGGTTCGACAAGCCGAAGGCCTCCTCTGCCCTTCCCCATACCAGACTGCCTTTACTAGTCTCGACCTGTCTTTTCAGCGTCTAATCAGTCGGGTGCCTTGATGGACCTTTAAATAGAATTTTGTTGAAATTGATCAATATGGAGGTGTCTCCAAAATTTATATAATTTTGGCCGCTTCTTTGACCGTCAGTACTTCCCTTGAAAAAAACACTGCCTTAATCAGCGATTTCAAAAGAGCAGTGCATCATCAACTGTAATGTCAGCGTCTGTTCACATACTTCGAACCATCTGTTTATCGTCGAGTTTTTAAAGGGCTAATTAGTATTCAACTCCTCCCTTGTCGGGAAATGATATCGGAAGCGTCTATCAGAGTCAAGATAGGGTAACGTGATGTCGGTTTCTGTTTGTAGTTTGTTCAGTACAATTGCGAATCCAGTCCGGTTTAAGAGCCAGCATTTTAGTTGGCTGGTTGTCTGGTGACGGTAAATCCCTAGACAGCAAAACCATCCAAGGAGAGATTATATTTCGTTTGCAATAAGCTCAATGATAATCGGGAGGTATATCCCGCTGGCAATTATTTAATACGACGTATGCAATAGCCTTGGCGCCCAAAAATCTGTGTTTGTCTGAAATTTCATTAATCACTAGTACCCATAGAAGGAGGTGTAACCCCTCCTTGTGGTGTGTTCCACAGCGGTCCTTATATGTCTGCCTCTAGCCTCTGTACACTTGTTTTCATGTTTTCGTGTGTTTATTAATCGATTGTGAGAGTCGTCGCTTCAAATGGTCCATTGGCATCAATTCTTGAGTCAGCTTGATCGTGTATGGGTATAAACCAAAATACTTACTCAATATAAGTGATAATGGGGTCTGAGAGATGCCCAGTTCCTGAGAACACCGTGGAATTGTCTGATTTGGATCGTTTGGTACGGAAGTCTGAACGGAAGCGATATTTCCGACACTTCGATCAACCAGGTCTTACTGACACAGCAGTTTATCGTAATCGCAACCACTTTGTGTCAACCCACGTGACAGTAGAAGGGTATATTTTTTGCCTATGTATACCACGCCACTAACTAGTTCGACTGTACTTGTACTTGTCCTATGTAAAAGGCATGAGGTGTACTCCGTTCCAGGGTGGGAACTGGAACCTAAGTACCGATTCACCATGGTCTCTAAGACTGTTGCTGTCGTTAGCGGCCATTGGTCGAAGAACATGTTATCAAATTCGCATTTCAAAAAGAGTAAGTTGGTCCCCTGAGCCGCTTCAACTAACACTGATGATTTTCGAAGTACGACACAAATACGCTACATGTACACTCCTGCTTTTGAATCCTAACATCCATCCATATACAATAGTATATATCAAGACATCATAAAAAAATAACAACAAAATTATACTGTATGTTATACGTTATATGATTTATTGCAAATATTATTTATGTATATGTATATATAATAGCACAATTAGAAATAATTTTCTTTATTACATAATAAAATAAATATCAGTAACGTACAATGGTATTAAGTAAATTGCCATCTCATGTCTGCTTACTTCATATTTATTGAAAGCGCTCGTGTATTAAGATAATTTTTTTATTTACAAATTAAATTACTTATGTAACGCATATAATACATGTTTTATTTTTGGTAAACAAAATTAAAATTTACCCAGCCATGTAAAATTTAATTTTGTCACAAATACAGCATAAACATTTAAATAGATTTATTTCATTGCGTGACGTTGATTTATTGGTTTTGTTTTTCTTCAGTTCTCGGTGTCATTTTTATCAGCAGTCAGTCGGCTTATAACATCGTTAATTTCGTCTCTGTAAAAATGGGAAAAAAATTCGTATTCATTCACGCGTGTTGATTGATAGTGAATAGTTTTTGAAAATATGTGCACTTACGAATTGCTACATCTGTAGAAATTCTTAATTCCGGTGTAAATGCATGACATCATGAATGGGGTGTTGAGTCTGTTGAAGGATGTCTGTTCAAATGTTGGTGATTCCAATTCGTCTGCCCGCTTGCCGTAGCGTGAGCCCAAGAAGAATCTATCGTTGCGGGGGGCAACACTTAAACGCCTCGACTTTGATTCGTAATACTGTGGTGACCTGCCATATCGGCTGCCAATGAAGAATGCGGGCCGTTTAGCAGCACTCAATTCTAGGAAGAAACAAACAGAATTATTAAATAATCAAAGACACTTATTTTCACTTTTGGCAACATATATAGACGAGATATACAGCGCATTGTCTATACATCTTTTGCCATCCCTGCAAAACTCATCTCTTCGTGCAGGACAACGATGGAAAAACGCTTTTGAATTTAGACAGGTCGTGTGTAACTAAGACGTCAACCTTAGAGGCATGACTTCTTGGACAAATTGTCACAAATTTGTCTGTCTAAGCTCTGCAATAAGCTACGGAAATGACATCACCGCGGAGATAAGACGAAGGCTAGCCCTGGCAACGGATCGCTGTGTCTTTGGGCTTAGGTGGCTACTAAGAAATAATGGTCTTTTTGGAGAAGCAAGCTGTCTTTATATTAGACTTTTGTAGTCCCAGTTTTGCTGTATGGCGCAGAAGCATGATCGCTTCGAAATATATTCGATCATGTTTGCAAGGAGGTTGGAGAAGAAGATTGAACGAGGCATTGTCAAATGAGTTCCATTGTCTCGAGTCAGATGGCTAGGTCATGCTGAGAGAATAGGCATAACCCCTACGACTTGGCAAGTCTTCGAAGCCAACCATGAGAAGCAACGCGGTAGAGGAGGACCTCGCCTTCGAAGCGCTGGGTGTACGAAACTGGAGGCCCAAGACAAGACCGTGCTAGTTGGAGAGTCATGTTGGCTGGGGCCCTCACCACACTGTAGCGCCAACCAAAATAGTAGATACCACTTCTCACGGTATGGCCATAAAATGGTGAAATAAGAAGCAGTCACAAATTCCTGAATGTAATAACTACCAGGTTGTCAACGAGACAACCAGTTTCGAACAAAGCCAGGTAGTAATAGCACAATGGACCAAATTGGAGCTTGCTCATACGTGTTAGAGGCATTAGAAACGGAGAACTTGAAATTGATATCATTGTTTTTTGTGGCTGCTGTTGATTTGACTGATTGTTCTCGGTTTGTTTGAAGTTAGTTTGGTTTGGCAGTTCGTCATGAATAGACTCGAAGCGCCAGTGCGCTAAATAGAGTCACTACCAGAACACAATTACCGTTAAATGTAATTTTTATAGGCTATTTATAAAACTGGGAACACTTTGGCGGCTATTTAGGAATATCATATCATTTTTAATCAATTAAAAAGGAATTAAAAAATCTTAAACAAATTCGTTATTGACTCTTCCTCCATGTTGAAAGCAAGGGACGATCCGGCTGAAAAACAAAAGGCATCCATGACAAATTACTTACCATCATTTTTTATATCGCCATTGCCGAATAATTCCAAGGATGCGGGATCGGAGGAGTATGTCATCGACACCATGCATGCTGTAAGTACCAGTCCCAGGGTAATAGAAATCGAATTACGACCAACCATGTTGCGATCTGAAAGTAAGCCAAACGTTACTGCACACTGCCAGTAGACATTGTAATCCAACATTTTACAGATGGCCCATCTTTATGAGACACTCTCTTATCCAAGAAGCGGGTATGCAAATCGCCGGCGGCTTCTTATCGCTGAATGCATTCGCCCACATGTCAAATTTTATTTTATTTCATTCACATTAAGGCTTATCATACCTGAGTGTTGGGGCGCTTCATTACATCCTTTAACCCCAATTCAATTTTTATACAGATCAATTCGGTGGGAACACCTGAACGAACGCCGCATGTGACAGAGCATGGGCCTTTCTGAAGTAACTGGGCTCTGTGCAATACTTCCTCTGCTACACACAATGTAGAGTGCCCACAGGGCACTTAAAATAAAAATGTTGTTGAGTGAAAATTGCTTCGACACACCAGGAAACGAGAAACAGGATATAATGCATACATACAAGTATAGAACAAATGGAACATGCTGAAACGGTCCAGCGTCACAGGAAATTCTGTGCGAGTGTCCAAGTGCACGATGGCCTCGCCATTGGATGCCTGTGATGTTGAGTTTCATGTTTTGGACGATGCTAAATATATTTAGCAATTATCTTTGTTGAACTGTGCCTATGAGTTTGGAGTTCCATTTTATTAATTAGTCACTGCGGTGCCTTTATGTGCCAGTAGAGTGCTTTTAAGTTCAAACATTTTGAAAATTATGAAAAACACATCAATTAACGACAGTGGCTCGATAGCATTTATAAATGCTATTCGGCGAGATAGTACTCCGCTGCTGGTTTATTAAATATTAACTTATCCCTGGCAAGATGGAGTCAATAGGTTTTTCTCTGCCATTTAAGCAAGTTCAAGCCGGTTGCGGTCAAATTTAAGTTGGTAATAAAAGGGCTGTCGGGAACGGGTTGTACTTTAAATACTAATCATGAATAAATAAACAATGGTTTGAAACAGAATGACGTTGAAGAAAGCACGCAGCGCCGCCAAGGTCGTAAGGACCTTAGGCAAGGAGATGCGCTTTGATACGACGCTTTGAGGTCAACGACTTTGTCTACCCAGGTGCCGCTATCAATTCAGACAATGACAGCAACACTGAAATCAAATGAAGAATAACTCTTGCCAATCACTGCTAAGGAAGTAATTGATAAACAAAACCCTGTTTCGAGGGCTGTTTTTTCTGTCTGAAGGACAATCTGATTTTGTTTATTGTTTGGCCAAGAAACCTTATTGGACCAATTGGCGAAATATGCATAATCTCCCTACCTAGCGTTGAGATGATACCGTTATTCCGTGCATGAGGCCAGTAAATACTAAGGAGGGAGTTACGTTTACCAGCTGATGTGAGTCGTGGGAGTATGAACAAGGCCTCACAAATCCTCACAAACATGTCTGCCCAGACGTGCTTCTCTGTCCTAAAGCTACAGCTACAGCGGGTTCGGAGGGACCTATCACCATTGTTAAGAAATATAATGATTTGATCTACTGCACTTAAAAATTGAACGTAGAAATGAGGTAGGTTAGTTAAATGTATTTAATGTCCAAGACTGCTGCAGTAGATCTTTCTTTGGTCGTGATTGGATGGTTTCATAACACAATAATAACAACGTACGTCCTAGATGTACTCATGCAGTTTGCTATATTAATTGCATTAAGTTGGAGATTACAAGGTTCGTTATACCTACGGTCTGGCTAAGTATACGCGTCCGTCGTTGATACGCCTCACACCCATTTCAGAGTATGTCTAGTGGATTTCATCAGATGCGCTTATATATACATATCACCACACCATGTACTAAAAGCTTTAAAAACTTAAGTCATATCCCTTGTGTGGCGTAATTCGTAGCGATATTAATGATTACGGGTCAGAAAATTGCCTCATCTATAATCCCGTCGGAATCAAAGGCTTCCGGAAATTTGTTACTAACTTAGTTGTGTCGGCAATAAATTTCCACTTTCATCTTGCAAAGTTAGTAATTTGTTATTGTTGGATATATATGTTCGTACTTGGGAACAGATAAATAAGTGACGGGCATAAACATATAGTATGACACATAAGTATGTGTATATATAATATGAGTGGCGCTACAGCCCATAGAGGGCCAGGGCCTAGCTTCTCACCAACCACATGTGCGAGCTATTGTTCTCTCACTAGTAAAAAGCGACCTGCAGTTTTATTCCGACTCCGAACGGCCAAGTTTGAGAAGCTTTTTCTAGACCGAAAATACTCTTTGAGCATTGTCGGTGACTCGAAAGAGGTGGGGTCGTGCAAATTGTTTTCGTCGCACAGAGCAGAAATTGAACCTACGAACTCGATGTTGGAGTCGACACACATAACCACAAGGCTACGGGCCACCACCATAATTGCCATTTGTGTATACAAGTAATATTAATCCCAAAATACAAAACTTTTAAAAGCAACCAACAATTTTGTCTTGCAATGCTGTCCCTAGCAAATTTCAAATTAAATGTTCCCGTTCAGTTGCGATTTAACATTCAAGATAGACTATGATAGGACAAAACTACCGTCCACCTGACTAAAATAAAGTAAGGAAAGCAACATCTAAATTAATTTATACAAAGCCGCCGGACTTGAGAGTCTTCGACTCTTACCCGTGTACACAACGCAGTAGAGGAAGCTTTCGCCTTACGTGGCGGTTTAGCTACGGACCGTGCTAACTGGAGAAGCTTGTTATTCGAGTCGAGTTTACCCCGAGCTGTAGCGCCATCCAAGTAAGTATGTAAGACTCGGATGCTGAAAATCTGAGTGACCAGGAAAACGTGTACACTATTGCAGTACGTGTTTCAAGAGAAAGAGGTACCTATTCGTACTTGACCAAATCATGTTGAGCTCTTCCTGTTGCACACATTCATGTGTGTATATTTACTAGCGGTTTTGCATTTTTTCATTTGTTGCCAGAATTAAAATTGAATTCCTTTTTATTTTGTTTTTAATTTTAATTATTTCTCCTTGATTTACTTCAATTTCCAAAAGACAACTTTCGCTAAACTGAAATTAGCACGTCTTCTCTTTTTCTTTCTCTCGTCTATTTTTCTTAAAAGAACACTTGACGCAATGAAAAAACAACTGCATGGAAACACCGACTGCGACGTTTACACACTTTAAAACTGAATACCTTGTGACAAATTACTTGGATATCAATTCACGAAGAGTCTGTGTATCCTCCCATTTATTTCGTAAATCAGAATGGCAAGTATATACTATACTTCACTTTAATGCCCTAGCTAGGGTAGCTTAAAAACAAAATCACCGAAGTCACCTAGCGGTATGAAACATTTGTCATTATTTTAGTTCCCCGATAGTGCTTGTTGCATTTGCCATTCAAAAACATAAAAATGCGACTGATCCAGGCTACCCACAATCGCATAAGCACTGTCTCGTTGCCACGCCACGGACATACGTCCCAGGTGTCCCTTAAAACACAAATGCGTGTCCGTATGCCGACTTAATACATCATGACTTTAAAATGCCACTGAAACGAAAATGTATAAGTCAACCCTAAACCCATGCACACAGAGACACAACAGGAAATGTTGAAAACGTGATAATGTCTTTGCAATTGAAATTTATTTGCTTACACCTTCATTTTCTTGTAATTAGCAATTTGTTCTTATGAAACCCCTGTTGACATCGTCCTCAGTGCTCTCACTGAACTGAAACCCACAAAAACTGATCTCGCAGCTCCCCGGAAATCGACGTGCATGGGAAAAAAGTTTGCGTGCACATTAATGAGCAGTCAAGTGCAGCAACCAACTTTTCAATCTGTCTGATACAACCAACAGACATTAACATAAAATTTCATAGCACATTGTATCGAATGCAAATTAAGCTCAATTGCAAGCACTAATGCTATGCTTTGGGGGAAAGAATAAATGCTACCGCAGTAGGAGCGAGTTGAATATTTTTGTTTTTGTATTTTCCACAACTGTGGGTATTGAAGTTTCCCCGTAAACTGGCCCCGAGTGCATGGTTTGACGATGTCTCTTAACGCCCGTCGTTGTTGACGATGACCACTCCTTTAGCAAGAGTAGAGTAATTAATGAAACAGCCTTCGTTATTTTTTATATTTAAATGCACGACTTTTGGATTTCAGAGGTAAAGAAATTGCTATGGCTATGGATATGCCATTTGCGTTTTTGTTGGGAAAATTGTAGTTCATTTTCTTCAGATTGAGTTGAGTTGCAAAGTGAAGAAGTATTTACAGTGAGTCTCTATAATAATTATATGATAATTTATGTGTGTGGACAATTTTCGGAAGAAATTCTGATAGCATTCACTGAGATTATACAACGCCAATGAATATGAAATACTTAAATTCCTCCGACAAGTTTAAATATACCAGAATATCTCGTGAGGACCAGTGACAACTTAATAATAGGCAAACCATTTGAGATGTCTCGAAGATTTATGTGTGAAGTTCGAAGACATTTATATTTCCACCCCGAATAAGTTTACAATGATCGGCTAGTTCAAACCATTCTGCGATGGGTCGAGGGAAACAGCTGCTGATTGATGAGCCCCAGATTCTCAAAAATCACTCGTGTTGCGCTTGCTCTCTCGCGATTGGAAGGACCTACAGTTTTGTGCCAACTTCAAACGTGAAAGTTTGAAGAGCATTTTCTAGATAATTATACTCTTTGAGCATTTTGTGGGATTTTAGTTCTTGCTATGTAGGTGTACGCCAAAATCCTTTCTCAAATTCACTATAGCATGGCCTTAGCGATGTCTACATCTTAAAAACTCTGTCAAACCGACTGTTTTGATTCGTTACGCTTGACACATGAACGGCAGCAATGTTCTCAGTACTTAGGCCAACCCTTTGTCCTTTGTAATTTATTATCACCGATTGATAATGTAACTACAACCTATGAGTCATTGTTGAACAACACTTGCTTCGAGGGATTTATGTGAGCTTTGTTGTGCAGATCCATTCGCCTATCCATATCGAGGATATCCTTCCATGTGAGAGAAAAAAAATATCACCTGCTAATGTGGCAGACAATTGTCGTATCATAAATCGATAAGCTGAATTGAGAACGAAGAATCCAAGATTACTCACTTGGGGTGGGCTTACTTGCATGTTTATTGACATAAACCTCTTCATTGATACCGTATGATATGCCAAGAAGAAAGGAAATTGCTTGATTGATGGCAGGTATGTCCTTAAATACATTATAAGGTTGGAAGAGTGATTAATTGAGCCGATGGCGTCTAAGAGATTCATCAAGTGAAAAAAATGCTGGCAATCTTGGCAACAATTATTGAATTAACTTTGAAAATCATTACTTTCCATGTAGAAAAATGTAATAATATTAATATGGGAAAATCGGACATATCTCTAAAGTGAATTTTCTACAAAGATTTGCATCCTCAGGCATAATAGCTTACATATCTCACCAAAAGTAGAACATTTGCCCAATACAGGCGAGAGCAAGATACAACATTTGCATTGACTTTGCATTTGACAGAGTTTGGCATTTCTTTCGGCAAAAATGAGGGATCGATAAATCTTTTCTTCTATTGTTAATAAACTACCTCTCGAACTGTTCAAATAAATGCTCGTGTACCGGAAAGCTACGTTCTGTCTTCGACACTCTTTCTCATCCTGTATGCTATTCTTAAACCTAAATCACTCCTTTGCTGATGACTCCACCCTCAGATTTTCACATTCGTTCCAAGACTTACGACCTTGCCTTTCGACCGTAGATGTGGAACGGCAACGTAAGTTAAGCATTTTAAGCTGGGTAAAGTGAAATTCAATGGTGTCTGAAGCGAACCCCTAATAATCAGTCATTATCCATGAATAGCGCTTGTATCGATGAAACCGGAAAAACTTTTCATCCTTGGCGTGTGTATCAACTTTCTCAGTAATGTCACGTCTCAGCTGAGGAGTTGGTCAATTCTAGTTGGGCGGAGAGAGGGAAAACTCCCTGAATGTATGAACGTTGACTGAACGCTCGAACGCACCGTTGCGATATATACCTTTTAGGCTTACATCCGCCATTAGCTTGAGCACAGAGCTCATAACTGGTCCGGTACGAAAAGATCACCATGCATCTACTAAATAGAATCCTAAAACGAGCCAAGTCATAATATCGCAGGTCATTAGACTCCACCTGAGCACCGACGTACCGTGTCTTCTTTATTTCGGTTTTATCGCTATTTTAACAAAAAATGCTCAAGACAGCTAGCCAATTTCATTCCTTCTCTCAATGAATTCACCCGAAAGCCTGAAGCCTGGTTTCGGTTAAATGGTAGTTCATAGAATCAACAAGTTTTGGCCAAACAATTAATTTTCTCACTTAATACTCTCGAAATGTATTCTCTGTCATATTTATCATCTCATGCATTAGGGACTCGTTATATTTGCTTCTATTTTCTAGACCACTTAAACAGGCTCAAAGTGATGTGTGTCCTATCCTTTATTTACTTCTTACCAAAAACAAAAGTTTTTAATGAAACTTTCGTCGACTTTCGTCGACTTTCGTCGACTTTCCTCAAGTTTCATTGAAGAAATGTTTCAGTTGAAGTAGTATTTTATAGAATATGTTAGAGCTACAGCAAAGGGTTATTATATTCTTGCTGGCTGGTGGTTACAGGGTGACACTGAACACAGCAAACATTTTCGTTATTGTGCCCCAGTTCAACAAGAATGTGTTTCATTACATCTGAGAGATCATTCTTATATATAATTGTTATTACAGTCGTGCCATTAATCTATCCATTTATCCCATACAGCATATATTTATATATCATCGAATTCTGCTGGTAGCCAGATGTGCACTTTTACCCAGATTAAATGGTGGTTTCTAAGGAATCAAGTTCAGGCATTGAACTAATGGAAATATCGGATTAAGAAATATATTTTCCAAACAAAACCGCGAGAAATCATAGATCAAAATATATACACACAAATATAAAGGTAAGGCTGTTTGTATTTACTGGGTTCCACCTCTCACCTTTTAACCGCGAAGCGCGATACGTTTTGCTTCAAATTTATAATGTTTAGGGGTAGTTTTGGTCGCAAGAAGGATTCGGGTAAATTATCTATTGGGGATTAAGGATGACGACTAAGCTCAAAGTTCGGATAATTTATTTATTGAAAAGTTTAGGAGCTTCAATTTCCATCAGAAATTCATACTACACACATTTTTATTGAGCCTACATATTTACCAAAGGATATTTTGCACCATTTAAAGCCAAACTGTCTTTTAAAATGGCACTTACTTTGCATTTTAAATTTCATAGAGTAATATAATTTCCTATCTATGATGTCAAGTTGTGGGATATTGTAATTTAACTAAAGGACACGAAATTAAGCTGAAGTGAACGGAATTCATTTGCAGATTTATTGCTATGCTGTTCAATTTTAGAGGAGTTTTCATAAAAAGAGGAAAAGATGCAAAGAAGGAGGGAATTTTAGCTAAAAGACGAAATGTCATAGATTAAAACGAATATAACCTCCTTTTTTTCTTAATATTTGATTTTTAAAAATTCATCGTGCGAAACTTTGTTTACTTAAGCGAGTGGGTAGTTTAACTATTATTGGCGCTTCTCACCGACTTGCAGAAGAAATTCGATGCTGTTAAAATAAGTATAATATCGAATATGTTACTCGAAAAGGCTCGAAGTATGCCAAAGCATCTGTTTTGCAGATTTGGAGATGTCATATGGCCTAATGCGTCGAGGTAAGCTCTGCAGTGTTCTGCAGGAATATAAGGTTGATGGTCGTCTTTTAAAGGCCAGTAATGCATCTGTGTTCAGTGTTCAGCTTTCTCAACTCGAAAACCAATATTCATTAAGCTATTGCAGAATAATTGCACATGTTTCAAGAGTTTTCAAGAACACTTGTCACAATTGAGTAATGCAAAAATTCCAGAGGAGGAAATTTGAATTATTCATAATCATATGCAAATTATAAAATGTACTCTAAAGACCAGAAAATGGTTTATTCTTCTGTAAACAATTTGATAGAAATTTATGCGTGGCAAAAATCTCGGTGGTCTCCTATTCAAACACAGCATTATTGCTGAAAACCAGAGTGTCTAATTATGCAAGCATACATGACTACTAAATGGTAATAGCGCCGAGAGCATAAATAATTAATAATAATTAATTAATATAATTCTGGCCGTGAGAATCGAAGGAAGTGCGTCGGCAATTAGCTTTCTTCTCATACGAATTATACCTACATAGTTACCTCTATAAAAGTCTAAGATAATTCGAAAACCGACAAGTATACAAACTCTCATCCATCTCAGAGGCTATTATTACCATATCTTAATCAGTGTTCATCTAATTTCATCTTCCATTTTCTCAAAATTAAGTGATTATTTTTGATACACTGGAATACCAAGAAACCAAAATGTCTGCAGTAATCGTTGTCTTTAATGTAAGGAATTGATCTTTGAGAATTGCTAATTAGCACATAACACATTAGCACTTAACTAAAAGGTGACCAGATAAAATTAAGAATGTGTTCGGCTCAGCTGTTAAAATACAACGAATTTGATCGTCAGGTCAGTTGTCAGCTTCAATGTTCGCAATTAAGAATACATAATCGCCGTCACTGCCTGTATCGTTGGTTTGACGCCAATCAGCCAGACGCGAATTCGCCAGACGCCAGCGTCTTATTTTGCAATTCGAGAGTTTGGTGCTGGAAACTATGATAGAAGAACCGGACTTTGGCCACAAAAATAACTCGGACGAGCTTAAGACTCGTATTCGAGAAGCTATTGCGAAAATCATGCCACGGATATTGAACCGATTCATTGATAATTGAACAAAGCACATGAAGCACTGTTAGCGAAAAGATTTGAATGGTGTACATAATTGCAAATGTGGGCTTGTTTATCGGGCCGTCCTATAATGGAATTATCGAAAGTTACTTTTGTGCGTCCATACAAAAATAAGGATTAAAACTATGTATACCAGAACCGAGAGGTTAATAAAGATTTTTGACAGAAAATTGAAAAAAAAAA